>JAQPPZ010017224.1:8852500-11352500 GCA_028583015.1 Wollemia nobilis
TGTTATGTGATTCTTTGCATAGTTGGCAATTGTTGGGGTTTCATGTTCTTGAAAGAAAACATTCTATCCTATCCATTTCGGATATTGAGTTGAGTTTTCAGATTTGAGATTGAGGTTGAGCTGAGTTGATTTGAGTTGAGTTTTGAGATTGGGATTTGAGTATAGAACATATTGAGTCTCTAACAATTCTCTTTATGCTTCTATGAGTTTGACAAATCACATTGGGTCTCTAACAATTCACTTTGTGATTTCCTACTAAGAAATTTTTTCTTGGTGAGCTTGCTGAGTTTTTGGACAGGTTCCAATGGGGACTTGTGAGTAGTTTTGGATAGGTTTCGATGGGGACTTGTGAGCAGTTTTTGGACAGGTTTCGGTGGGGACTTGTGAGCAGATTTGGACAGGTCCTAGCAGAGGACTTGTGAGCTGAGTTTGATAGTTCTATCGGAGAACTTGAGGACAGAGGTGCATTGGTTCTATGAGAAGAACTTGAGGACAGTTGGCAAGTCTTTGAGAAGGCTTGTATGCAAAGGATTGATTTGTTCAAGAGTTGGACGGATCTGACAGACAGAGGAAGACTTGTACTAGACCGACTAACTATGTTTGGTACAGGTTGCTGAGCTGTTGTGGATGTGATCATAGAAGACAGAGGTCTCTTAGGCTAAGCATTGAGTATAGGAGGTCTTCGATGGAAAGAAGTTCCACATGCTAGTAAGAGGTAGAGGCAGTTGATCTTCTGAGGGATCATTTCTAGAGCAAAGGGGAAGGTATCTCCTTTGAGTAGAGGCTCATAAATTCAGATTGGAGGAAGGTATCTCCTTTGAGCAGAGGCTCATAAATTTAGATTGGGGGAAGGTATCTCCTTTGAGCAGAGGCTCATAAATATTGTAATTGGGAAGGATTCCTATAGAACTTTGAGATAACTTTTAGAGAAAATTTTTGTGGACGTAGCCCAGCCATTCTGGGTGAACCATGTTAAAATTGGTGTCACTTTGTGGATGTTATTATGCATTGCTTTGATATTGCTTTACTATTTTGAAGTATAGAGGAAAAAGTAAAAAGAGGTCTTATACTGTTCACCCCCCCCCTCAGTATAAGCTTGTGTTCTTCTATTGGTATCATAGCGAGTTCCTTTGGAAAGTTTAACAGCTTGAAGGAAAAGCTAGTAAAGAACACAATGGATCATTCAAGTGGCAATGCAGCACCTATTCTTGATGGGTCAAATTTTGGTCTTTGGAGTGCAAGGATGAAGGTTCATCTAATGGAACTTGGTAATGAGGTTTGGGAAGTGATTGAAGATGAGTACACTGTTCCTGAACATGGTCCTAATACTAAAGAAGAAAGGCTCCTACATCACAGCAATTCAAAAGCAATGAATGCAATCCTAAAAGGCTTACAAAAAGCATATCTCACCAAAGTAATTCACTGCAAGACAGCTAGTGAAATGTGGAAACAGTTGAAGGTGGTTCATACAAGTGATACAAATGTCAGAAAGGCCAAGTTGAGACACTTCAAAGGTATGTTTGAACAACTCAAGATGAATGATGATGAAAATATTAGTGACTACATGCTTCGTATGGATGAGGTTGTTAACTCCATGAAAGAATTAGGTCTTGAGCTTGCTAAAAATGATGTTTGTGATAAGATTTTAAGATCTCTTCCTAATAGATTTAGTGAAAATATTTTTGCTATTGAGGAAGCTAAAGATTTGGATAAGTTGAAAAAGGATGAGCTCCATAGTATACTTGCGGCATTTGAGTTGAGAACTCAAGTGAAGGTTGATGTCAAGAAAGAGGCGACTTTCAAGGCTACCAAGAATTCCAAGGGTAAACAGACTTAGTGATGAAGAGGCATATTACGACAAGAAAGGCAAGTTCTCTAGAAAGCACAAAAGTATGAAAAATATAAGATGTTTCAATTGTGGAAAGTTTGGTCATTATGCTACTAAGCATGTCTGTTCCCAAGAATGAAAGTGATGAAGATAAAAAAGATTCTAAGAGCAAGGATTCTAAAAAGCACAAGCATCACAGGAAAAACAAAGATGAGCACAACAATCAAGGAAAGAGGTATTCTCACAAGCACAAGAAGAGTTTCTATCTAGACAAATCAAGTAAGTGTTATAGTAGTGATAGTGAAAGTTCTTCAAGTGATAATGAAAATGAGATGTTGTTCATATCAAAAAAAGAGGAAGAACCGAAACATAGATTCATTATTATGAAATGTCTTAGATGTGAAAATTTTGGTCACCTTGAGGATGATTGCACAAATAATGATTTGGTTTCTAGTATGTATGAGGTTTCTTCAGAAAACTATAAGGAAGATGCATGTATGGTCTTTGAAAAGGGTAGCACCTATAATGATAAGAAATCTGAAAAAGGATTTGATGATTCAAAAAGCAAACAAATAAAGGATCTTGAAAGTGAACTTATTAGTGCTCTTAGTGTTTTGGAAAAGGAAAGAAAGAAGAATGTTAGACTCAAGAATAAGTTAGATGAATGTTGTATGGAGAGAGATGATATTATAGAAAGTCTTGACTTCTCTATAGCTAAGACACAAGAACTCAAGGATGAGTTAGAGTCTAAGGTTCTTGAGTATAGTGAGTTAGAACAAAAAATGGCTTCTTTGAAAGAGGAAACTAAAGAGTACAAGGATAATATTTACAGGTTTCAAGATATCTCCAAAAAGGTTAAGTCACTCATCAAAGGTCAAAGAAAGACAACAGATAAAATAGGCCTTGGTTTTGTTAAGCCACACAAGGAACAATTTGGAGAGTCTAGTAAGAGAATCCAAAAGGAAGAGAGTTCTAATGAGGAAAGTATTTCAGAAAAGGAGTCCTTGAGTGATAGATGCAAAGAAACAAAAAATAGGAAACAGAAAAGTGGGAGAAAGTTTACAGGACCTAGAAGGTCATTTACAGGAAATTTTAATGGTAGATGTTTTGCTTATCACAGGTTTGGTCACATGGCTTCACATTGCATGACTCAAGTAAGGAAGGTAAATGACAGTTTCAGAGGTGGTAATTTCTTTCAAGGGTATTGCTACTCTTGTAAACAGTTTGGGCATAAGGCAATTTTCTGCAAGGCTAATAATAGGAACAGGGTTAGTCAGAATAGGTGGATTCAAAGAACAGGTATGCCTAAAAGAAATAACATTGTTACTTGTTATAAGTGCAACAATGAAGGTCACATAGCTAGACAGTGTAGAGCTGAACTTCCAAGGTACAGGAACAGGAATAGTGGTATGAACAGGTCCAAGGATCAAGGCATGGCTAAGAACATGAATGATAACAAGGACAGGAATAGGAATATGGACAAGGAGAACAAGAGAAGACATGGTAAGGCAGCTATAGACACTGATGATGATCAGTGCCTGTTGGGAGTTTTACTCCCACCTCGAAATTAAACACCTCAACAGGAGGTGGGGGAGGGACTAAGCTAAGAGGCTCATTCTTAGTCCTGAGACCCAAAGGTGACCCTTTGCCATTGATGACAAATGGGGAGAGATATGAGTAAGGGGGAGAGCCTCAAGACAGGGGGATTTGTTTATGTTGAGTTTCTGTGTTGTTGAGAAGCATGATTTGCCATCAATGACAAAGGGGGAGATTGTTGGCAATTTTGGGTTTGAGATCCTAGCTTCTTGTCTATGAGTTGTCATTGATGTCAAAAGGAAATGACATTAATTTTAAGAGGATGTGTTGGCTTCAAAGGTGGAAGATTCCAAGAGAATATTTTTAAGAGAATCCGGAGAGATTCCATTGGCAATGGTTTTTATTAAAACCAATGGAGGTTCTCTTTATCATTTATTTAATTATTATTTAAAACCCTTCAAGGTTTTAATTAATTAATTATTTAATTAATTAAGGGAGAAATTATTTTTAATTTATTAAAAATACTTTAAGGGTTTTTAAACCCTTTAGAAAGCAAATTTCGATTAAATTTGAAATTACTTTTCTTTGCAGCCGATGTGTTCTAAAGTCCACGTATGGACTATAAATATGAGAAGGTTCCTAAGGTTAACTCTCTTGGAAAATCGAAGGCAATTAATTGGTTTGGCTACGATCGAATGTTTTGTTTACACTGCGAAAGAGGAGAGCTCGTGGTTTGAAAAGCTTTCGGAAAGCTTGACCATTTATGTGGAAGGAAGTCCGTCTTGGACTTCGTAAGCCCCTTGTGGGCTAGTGGCAGCGAAGGCTACGTTTGGGCCTTGCGTAGGTGGAGGTCTGCGTTTCGATCCTCACAGAGGGAGTTGTGCATGGATTAGTCATGTTTTTATTAAAACGTGTTTTGTGTCGCGAATTTCGGATTCTTCAAGGGCAGCCATTATAAGGTGTGATTATTTTCTTGATATGATTTTTGGCATTGTTTAGCATTGTTTAAAATACATAGGATAAATAACGAGATATTTCTTTGGTTGTATTTTTGAGATTAGTCTTTTGCTATGCTAAATTTAAAAATGGAGATATAAGGTGTAAGTTTTGGTTGTGTTTTTGGCTTCTTTGGTGGTTGTTTTTAATGAAGAGGAGATAAAAGGTGTATTAAGGAAAGTTTTTATATATGCTCATTTATCTTGGTTCTAACCCTAACTTGGTTCGAAGTTTGAGGGTTGTGTGTGGTGACAGCTTTAAGGATCAATTTTCTTCTACTCCAAAAAGGTATGGGCACATTTTTCTTATGAGTATGATTGGTGTATGTTTTTTTGAAATAAGGTTGGAGTGAAAAGGTTTTCAACTAGGTTTCCTTTGGTTGAGTGTAAATCCTATTTTTTGGTTTGTTGAAGACTACTTATGCATTGTTATCCTTAAGGAGAGTTTTTGGTGAATGCATAATTTCTGGTTTGAGATAGTGGAAGCTTTGTGCACTAGGGTTTATATTTGAGTCTAGCTACTTGCATTGAGTTGGTGGAACCCTTGGTTGGCTGTTTTGAGTTTGATGGTTGAGTTGCTTCCATAGAGGTTGTTTGATCAAGTTATTGCTTTACTTGATTCATGATATTGGGATTACTCCATTGAGTTGATTTGAGCAAGTTATTCTTTGCATTTGGTGATATTGTGTTGGTGGCTATTTTGTTCAAATATCTTTGGAGGGAAAAGGATTTCTACTTGTTTCCTTTTCTTGTGATGATTGGTTGAATGCTTCAAGGTTGATGTTGAGTTGAGTGGTGTTGGTTGACTAAACCTTGTTTGATGAGCATTGTTGTTGAAACCCTAATTGATGATGAAAAGAACATGAGTATCATTGTTATGTGATTCTTTGCATAGTTGGCAATTGTTGGGGTTTCATGTTCTTGAAAGAAAACATTCTATCCTATCCATTTCAGATATTGAGTTGAGCTTTTAGATTTGAGATTGAGGTTGAGCTGATTTGATTTGAGTTGAGTTTTGAGATTGGGATTTGAGTATAGAACATATTAAGTCTCTAAAAATTCTCTTTATGCTTCTATGAGTTTGACAAATCACATTGGGTCTCTAACAATTCACTTTGTGATTTCCTACTAAAAAAGTTTTTCTTGGTGAGCTTGCTAAGTTTTTGGACAGGTTTCGGTGGGGACTTGTGAGCAGTTTTGGACAGGTTTCGATGGGGACTTGTGAGCAGTTTTTGGATAGGTTTCGGTGGGGACTTGTGAGCAGATTTGGACAGGTCCTAGCAGAGGACTTATGAGCTGAGTTTGATAGTTCTATCAAAGAACTTGAGGGCAGAGGTGCATTGGTTCTATGAGAAGAACCCGAGGACAGTTGGCAAGTCTTTGAGAAGGCTTGTATGCGAGAGGATTGATTTGTTCAAGAGTTGGACAGATCCGATAGACAGAAGGAAGAATTTTACTAGATCGGTCGATTGTGTTTGGTACGAGTTCTTGAGCTACTGTGGACGTGATCATAGAAGACAGAGGTATCTTAGGCTAAGAATTGAGGACAAGAGGTCTTCGATGGAAAGGAGTTCCACGTGCTGGCAAGAGGTAGAGGCAGTTGATCTTCTGAGGGATCATTTCTAGAGAAAATGGGAAGGTATCTCCTTTGAGCAGAGGCTCATAAATTTAGATTGGGGGAAGGTATCTCCTTTGAGTAGAGGCTCATAAATTCAGTTTGGAGGAAGGTATCTCCTTTGGGCCGAGGCTCATAAATATTGTAATTGGGAAGGATTCCCAAATAACTTTGAGATAACTTTTAGAGAAAAGTTTTGTGGACATAGCCCAGCCATTCTAGGTGAACCACGTTAAAATTGGTGTCACTTTGTGGATGTTATTATGCATTGCTTTGATATTGCTTTGGGTATATTGCTTTACTATTTTGAAGTATAAAGGGAAAAGTAAAAAGAGGTCTTATACTGTTCACCTCCCCTCTCAGTATAAGATTGTGTTCTTCAAACTCCATAGAAAAACCAGTCGAATGAGAAAGGACGTTCTGACCCTCCTCAGACTTCTGTGGCTACATCGAGAAAATATTTTCCTCCTAGAAAAGGGAGCGAGGATCAAGAGCAAGCGAAGGAAAGACTCAGATTTCCTTCATTGATAAAAATGCAAAGAACAGAAGCTACATAGGTCTATAGAGACAGATACAACGCATATAATAGTGGAATGGAAAAGAGTACTGAGGTATCCCTAGCTGCAACCATTTCGTTCAACATCACAAAAGAAATGAAGAGGACTCCTTCCAAGATAAGAATGTATGATGCGCTGCAAATTCCTGGTCAGATCGACCTCATCCAAGAATCCCTAAAATTAAAGAATGATACCTCTTCCTCAAATGTTATACAAGCAAATTTTATTTCAACCTCTAGGAAAAACAGACCGCCCCCATTCTATTTATCTTTGCAAATGGAGGGGTGGATAGTTCACAATTGCATGATTGATTTAGGGGCCGCAACTACGGTGATGCCGAAAGCCGTATGTGACATAATGGGGATGGAATATAGTCGAAGTCATCCTGGTGTGTTGCAATTGGATGGTAATCCAGTAAAAATTATCGAGGTGATCAAATATATCCCTATTCAACTCCATAGAATGCCAGAAGCAGTCGTCATACAAGAAGTAGTCATTGTAGACTTAGAACCATATTTTGGTATGTGTTTATCCAGAGAGTTCATAGCCAAACTGGGAGGTTATCTGTCACTAGATTATTCGCATTTGGAGGTACCTTTCAAAGGTAAAAGATTTAAGATCTACAATGAAAAACCATCTACTTTTCATGTGGAAAGACTAGAAGAAATAGCTACCATCAACATGATGTCCGAGGAATTGGAGAATATCAATTTAATGGAAGAAACCCTAAAGGGACTCTAATATGAAGATTATTTTTCAATGAAATACTTCAATGCTATGATAGAGACAAAAATGGGAAGCTATTCCATTGAGAAACCAAAAAATCTCCCTATTGTTGTCCCTAAAATAGATGATTCAGCCAACCAGTTATGGAAATTGTACTTTGATGGGTCAAGGTGTAAAAATGGAGCAGGAGCTGGAATCGTCTTGATTTCACCCACTAGAAAAGAAAAAGTCTTTTCATATAGGTTGACATGGAGTTGCACCAATAATGCAGTTGAGTACGAAGCCTTGTGTTTGGGACTCAAGAAAGCTAAAAAAATGGGTGTAAAACAGCTGTTGATCTATGGAGATTCAGAGCTCATCGTTAAACAGGTTACTGGCAAGTGCATTTGTAAGCAAAATTACCTAAGGGCTTCCAAAAACAAAGTGTTAGATCTATTGGAAAATTTCAAAGCACTAAACATGAAATCCATTTCCAGAGAGAAGAACACACATGCAGACTTGTTAGCATCAGTAGGATCAAATTTTTGCCCAGTCAGCAATGTTATTCAGAAGTCTAAAATAGTTAGACTTATATACAGGCCTTTTGTGCCTGAAAAGGACATTTTCTTGCAGGTATTTCAAAACGACGAGTAGATCCTAAATTTTTTGATTCATGAGATGAATTGCTCTACAAAAAGAGCGTTACAAGAAGAGGACAAATAGAACCTTATTAAACTAAAAAATAATCATATCCCCAAGGGACTGATCACCCTGGAGAGCCTTTTCAAAAATAGCGACAAAGCTGTAGGTCGAAGGATCAAGGTAGATGAACATCAATATAAAGAAATAGAACTAGAACCAGGAAAAATGATCAAAGTAGGGACAGATTGTACAAAAGTAGAACTAGAGAAAATAAAATAGTTATGTAGAGAGTATCCAGATATAATAGCCTGGAATTATAGTGATCTGAAAGTGTATAGGAAAGAGGTCATTCAGCATACCATCAAACTAGAGGAAGGAGCTAAACCTTTTAGGCAGAAGCAAAGGCCTGTGAATCCTAAAATTGAAGCCTTAATGAAACAAGAGTTGTTAAATCTCCTACAGGCTAAGATAATATACCCAATCAAGAACTCTACTTGGGTGGCAAATTTAGTTCCAGTCTGCAAGAAAAACGGAGAAATACAACTATGCATCGATTTCAAAAATTTGAATAGAGCCTCTTTAAAGGATCACTATCCTTTACCCCAGATTGACCCAATCCTTCATACTGTGGCGGGAGCAGAAAAGTTTTCTTTGTTAGATGGCTTCTCTGGTTACAATCAAGTTTGGGTGAGAAATGAAGATCAATACAAGACTGTGTTCACCACTAAGTGGGGAACATTTACATACCAAAGTATGCCCTTTGGATTATCCAACGCAGGAGCAACTTTCCAAAGAGCCATGGACGTAGCTTTTGGGGAGCTTGCGAACAAAATTATTGTCGTCTATTTATATGACATGATGGTTTTTTCTCACAACAAAAAGGACCATGCCACTCATCTGCAACAAGTGTTTGAGAAATGTAGAGAATTTGGAATATCACTAAATCCAAAAAAATCTATTTTTATTGTGGAAGAAGGAATACTCCTTGGGCATGTTATTTCTAAAGTCAGGCTTTCAATTGACCCTGATAGAGTGAAGGCACTTCTTAAGTTGTCGCTTCCAATCAACAAGAAAGGTTTGCAGTCCTTCTTTGGGTAAATAAATTTCATCAGAAAATTCATTGCGGACTTTGCCCAAACAGTTAAACCAATGACTAAAGTATTGAAAAAGGATGCTCCTTTCAAATGGATAGAGCTAAGGAAAGAAGCTTTCCAAAAAATTCTAGAATCCATCGCTCAAGCTCCTGTGCTAGTTAATCCTAACTATTCCTGAGGTTTCATACTATATGCTGTCGGAGAACAAGGTAGTTATGCTGCAGTTCTCACTCAGAAAGGAGCAGATGATGAAGAAAGACCCATAGCCTTTCTAAGTTCCACCATGCACAAACATGAGGAAAGGTACAACTTCATAGAAAAACAAGTATATGCAATTATGAAATCCTTGAATAAGCTAAAACATTTCTTATCCGAGAGTCGGACGATGGTGTATGTTATTCAACCCGATGTAAGGAACTTCATAATTCAAGGAGAATTGGGTGAAAAAAGAGCTGGATGGGTGACTCGCATCCAAGAGTATGATGTAGAAATACATCCTACTAAAATAGTCAAAGGGAGAGCTTTGTGCCAAGAATTGGCCAAGCAAGCTGCAAGTGGATATGGGGAGAGCCACCCCATCATGGCAAACACAGAGCAACACCAAGACAGAGTAGATTCAAGTTGGATCGATGACTTTGTGAGGTATTTTTAGATTGGGTCATGTCCTGAAGATATGAACGCATCCCAGAGAAGGAGATTCAGAACCCAAGCATTGAAATATACCCTTCGAACAGAGGGGTTGTACAAGATTAACATCGATGGTGTATTGTTAAGATGTGTTCCCGATAATGAAAAGCAGAAAGTGCTAGATGAATTTCATGGAGGTTTTTTAGGGGGACATTATGCAGGCCGAACCACAGCTTTGAAGATCCTTAGAACCGGATGTTATTAGCCTTCCATCTTCCTAGATGCGTACAAAGTGACCCAGAGGTGTGAATAGTGTTAGAGGTATGTGGGGAGAAACAAGAATGCACCTATGCCCTTAAAAGCTATTCAAGTCAAGGAACCATTCCAACAGTGGGGGTTGGATTTCGTAGGGATAATAGAGCCAAATTCATCATCAAGCCACAAATACATTCTCACTGCCATAGACTACTTCACCAAGTGGGCAAAAGCAGTGCCTACGAAGAAAGCTGATTTGGAAGTGGTGATAGAATTTGTCGAAAGTCTAATCACAAGGTTTGGCGTACCAGATTCTTTGATTACAAACAATGGATCCCATTTCACCAATGCAAAGATGATCGAATTTGTCAGTAGATATGGAATTTACCTGAAGACTTCCTCTAATTATTACCCACAAGGTAATGGATTAGTTGAATCTACTAATAATAATCTTCTAAGAATTCTAAAAATAACATTAGAGGACAATAAGAAGAACTGGCACTCACTCCTGAATCAAGCGTTGTGGGCCGACATAATCTCAATCAAAAAATCAATCAATACATTGTCATATGCTTTGGTCTATGGCAAAGAAGCTGCTCTGTCGATTCATATGGAGATACCCACGTTGAGGATGTTAAACCAAGTTAACAAAGATGAAGGTCATCCAATGGATGCCCGACTGATGCAACTTCTGTATCTTGAAGAATCTAGGGAATAGGCCTACGATCATCATCAAAAGCATATGGTAAAAACAGTCGGGTGGTTTGATAAGAAAACCACTTTCAGGAAATTTAAAACAGGTGACCTGGTATTAAAATGGAATGTCAAGAAAGCAAAGCCAGGACACCATGACAAGTTTGATGCATTCTGGGAGGGGCCATTCGAAATTGTTTTAGAAAAGCAATTCAATGCCTTCTAGGAAAAAGCAAAGAGAAAGAGCAAAGAGGAAAAAGTGTCGTGATATCGCGACATGTTGCATTTTCACGGCTAAGAGCAACAAAAGGGAGCAAGGAGGCAAAAGTGTCACGATATCGCGACATGTTACATTTTCACAGGAAAAAGCAAAGAGAAAGAGCAAAGAGGAAAAAGTGTCGTGATATCGCGACATGTTGCATTTTCACGGCTAAGAGCAACAAAAGGGAGCAAGGAGGCAAAAGTGTCGCGATATCACGACATGTTGCATTTTCGTGGGCAAAATCAAAGAGAAAGAGCAAAGAGGAAAAAGTGTCGCGATATCGTGACATGTTGCATTTTTGCGGTCCAAAGCAAGGAGAAAGAGTGAGGAGGAAAAAGTGTCGCGATATCGCGACATGTTGCATTTTCGTGGGAAAAAGCAAAGAGAGAGCAAAGAGGCAAAAGTGTCACGATATCGCGACATGTTGCATTTTTGCGGCTAAGAGCAAAAAAAGGGAGCAAGGAGGTAAAAGTGTCGCGATATCACGACATGTTGCATTTTTGCGGCTAAGAGCAACAAAAGAGAACAAAGAGGTAGAAGTGTCATGATATCGCAACATGTCGCATTTTCACGACTGAAGGCAGCAAAAGAGTAATGCGAAGGAAAGAATGTCACGATTTCATGACATGTCTCATTTTCATGGCTGGAAGCGACAGAAGAGCAAAGCAAGAGATGAATGTCACGATATCATGACATGTTGCATTTTCATGGCTAAAGGCAACAAAAGAGCAACGCGAAGGAAAGAATGTCACGATTTCACAACATGTCTCATTTTCATGGCTGGAAGTGGCAGAAGAGCAAAGCAAGAGATGAATGTCGTGATTTCACAACATGTCTCATTTTTGTGGCTAGAAGCGGCAGAAAAGCAAAGCAAGGAAAGAATGTCACGATTTCGCGACATGTCTCATTTTCATGGTTGGAAGCGGTAGAAGAGCAAAGCAAGAGACGAATGTCGCGATTTCATGACATGTCTCATTTTCGTGGCTGGAAGTGGTAGAAGAGCAAAGTAAGAGACGAATGTCGTGATTTCGTGACATGTCTCATTTTTGTGGTTAGAAGTGGTAGAAGAGAAAAACAAGAGACAAATGTTGTGATTTCGTGACATGTCTCATTTTCGTGGCTAGAGGCGACAAAAGAGCAAAGCAAGGAAAGAATGTAGCGATTTTGTGACATGCTAGCTGTAAAGGAATAGAGTATATTTTTGGCAACTGGGAACATGCACTGACATCAGGTGCTAAATTTTGAAGAATGGTCTGTTGATTATAACCTAGCAGGTTCGTTGGATGATTGTAGAATAACAGGCTCATCTAAAATTAGCTAGAAGGAAATCTATCCAATCTACGGGAAATCCGTTGTATATTATTAGAAACTGTAGAAAATTACTTGTAATTGATTGAAGAAATTAAATGTATGTAGTAGAAGATACTCTTTTTAGGGTATAAATAGGAGTGAGTCGACCATGAAAAGAGGTCGTCTCTTGGACGTTTACAAGCTTGATATACATGTACTGGATTACAAGCAATAAAATATTTCTTCTTTTGGCTTCCAAAACTTTTGTGTGCAAGTGTATGTATCTGGTGTTTTAACTTTTATTCACTCTAAGTTTTATAATGTATCTATTCTGAAATCTGGACTGTGCATGTATAAATCTTGTTTCTAGAGTTGAACATTAAAATATATTTACATGCTTTTAGACGAACATCTAAAAGTCACACTCAGGAATTCGTGTTTTCTATAAAGAAGATATAAAGAAAACTCTGAAATTAGTAATCTGCATCATCAATATTTGTTGCTGCCTAATCTATACCATGAGAAAAGTTCTATCTTAGGCTATATTTCTCTTATCTCTTGTTTCCATTTTCTCTAAAAAAATTAAAGGAACCAACCTTCTCTGGAGACTAGACAGATGATCTCAAGCAAGATCTGTCTATTCAATGTTGGCAAAGTCTAAGATGCAACACTATTAACCGAAGGCAGATTTTGTTCCAACAGTAACCAAGGTTAAACTGTACTTCCATAAAAAATATATAAATCTTCAGACAAACATACGTTGCCCTATAGAATGACCTATGACAAACAAGAAGTATTCTCTAACAATAAAAATGCTCCTAACACATGGATACTTATCTACCACAGTTGTATATAGTGCATCTACACTACCTAGAAACATACTCTAATAGACAAGAAATAGTATCGAACAAGAGAACTGCTCCTAACACACAATAACATGACATGGATACTTGTCTACCACAGTTGTAGATAGTACATCTACACTGCCTATGAAACATACTCTAATAGACAAGAAGTAGTCTCTGACAAGAAAAATGCTCCTAACACACAACAACATGACATGGATACTTGTCTACTATAGCTACATATAGTGCATCTACACTACCCATGGAACTAAAGAAAAAGAGCTTTAGATAATAGAATTGTGGAAGAAGAATACTCTACCTATTTTCATAGTCGTCACAACTTTTTATTACCGATAGTCACTTTAATGTTATTACAATCGCTCGATCATGATCGATTGACACTACTCTACAACTGCTCAGTCATGACCTATTAATAATCCTCTACAACTGATCAGCCTATGCTGATTGACACTCCTCTGCAATCGATCAGTTTAAGATGATAAATATACCTCTACAACTGATCGGCTTATGTCAATTGACACTCCTCTAAAACTAATAGGCTTATGCCAAAAATCACTACTTTGCAACCGATTAGCTTATTTCGATTGACACTCCTCTACAACCAATTGGTTTATGCTGATAGATACTTATTTGCAACGAATCAGTTTATGTTGATTAACACTACTCTACAAGCGATTGGCTTATGTCTATTGACACTCCTTTGCATCCAAACAACTTATGTTGATAGACTCTTCTCTGCAATTAATTGATTTATAATTGATAGGCACTTACCTACAACCGATCAGCTTATGCCGATTGACACTCCTTTGCAATCGATCGACTTATTTTTATTGACACTCCTTTGCAACCAATCAGATTCTACCAATAAAATCTTCTCTACAATCGATCGTCTTATGTCGATAGATACTTCTCTACAACTTATCATCTTATACCAATTGACACTCCTCTACAACTGATCAGCTTATGTCGATTGACACTTCTCTGTAATCGATTGACTTATACCGATTGACACTCCTCTGTGACTAATCAGCTTATCCCAATTGACACTCCTCTACAACTAATCGGCTTATACCGACAAAATCTTCTCTACAATCGATCGAATTATGCCGATAGACACTTCTCTAAAATTGACCAACTTATGCCAATTGACATTCCTCTGTAATCGATCAACTTATGCTGATTGACACTCCTTTACAACTGATCGGTATATGTCAGTTGACACTCCTCTACAACCAATTGACTTATGTCGACAGACACTCTACAACCTTGTCAAATTTTTTGTTGCTTCAAATCTATGTTTTGAGTTAGAGTGTTTTAGATGTAAGTTTATTGGTACCCCCTATAATATTTATATGGGTAGTATATGAGGCGAATTGAGCGGGAAAACCAAAATTATTTATAATTTGAAGGTAAATTGTTCATGGAATTGGGTGAAATTGGTCAACAAATTAAAATTAAAATAGGATAATTATTATCAACAACGGGCGAATTTACCCCAAAAAAACTTCCACCCTGTAAATTTCGAGTGAATGGGCCCCAGTGAAAGGATCCAAAATTAGCAAATTTAAAATTTCAAAAATTCTAAGTAGAGCAAATTTATGATATTTCGTGCTTATGCATAACCCTACAAGAAGATATAGTTGACGCAGGAGGGAAATAAGGAAGAGACTGAAAAATAAGATTATATAGAAGAGGCGGAGACAAGGATACAAAAATGTTGGGAAATGGAAAAGGAAGGAAATAAATCAAGAGAATTGGAGGTACATAAAATGATAAAATTGTGCACAATACTATACCTCCGTATGTATACTCCATCAAGGTGAAAATTGCATATGTATATTCCATTGAGGCGTAGAGGCTCTTCCAAGGTAGATGGATTTCTATAATATGGACACTTGCTTGGATTTTTCTTGTTTCCTTCTATTTCTAGCATAACCAAAAAACAACTCCCTCCACCACATATCTTTCTTTCTACAACTTCTTGTCCACATTTTGAGACCCATATTTCTTATGACAACTTCAAATATCACTTTCTAAGTGATACCCTTCTTTTATATTTAATTCGAAGGTGGTTACCCTCATCAACTGATGCCATAATATCATATTATAGGGATTCTCTGTGATATTTCTAATGTGCTCATATCAAAATTGATCCTTTTTCTAAGTCTTTCCTGCATACCCCTTGGCCATATAAAGAGCTAATTCTACATGGGGAATGACATATTTAATTTGATGCCATCCTTACTAGCTTCATAATTTCTCAAATTTTCTCCCTTTTAATTTAAGCTCACTTTAGTTTCATCCATTGGGCAACAGAGTCAACAAAATTCATCTCAAAACTTGTACCCATGCTCTAACTACACAAGCTTAATATTCCACCAAGGACTTGTCCTCTATTTATTATGATCATATCTCACCCTTCATTTACTTGTCGAATATGTACACAAAGTTGGTATGGTAGAGCACATGCATAGCTATTTTTATTTTTTTTATAAATAATCCCCTTGAATATACAATGTCCTGACCATATGACGCTAAATATTTACTTTTCTTCGTATCCCTGATTGAATATTTCCCAAAATTATTTTGTATAAGAAGCATATTTTATGTCATTCTTTGGGTGATGAGTGAGTGTTACTAGTGATGACTCTTCAGACTTAGAATCCTGACACAACTAATATTGGTGATATTTTTGAGTTGTCATAACTTTCTGTAGATATTCACACATATAAATCCAGAGATCCCAATTCTGGATATGGCACGTTTCTCTGATTACTCCTTTGAAATAAAAAAGGATGATCATCAATATATTTTTGATGTGAGAACTTGATCGTCATCCACTATTCATAATGCCTAGAATGACATGGTACCAAAATTCCTTTCAATAAAATATCTATTGTTGATTTACCATCATTATTGACTTCTAGAGGCATGTAGGACTGATTCTGCTCATATCTTTCTATGATGAAGGGATGAATATCTTTGTGAAATATTTTGAATTTACCCTTTTCTCTAATTATTTTTATCAGCTTTTTCCCATGCTTGAGGTGAAATATTAATTTCCTGAAGTCAAACCTTGGAGAGGTAGATGCTGAAAAGGGGAGGAACATATGTCACAATTATATCATGAACTACTATCAGATCGGGTTTCCCATATAACATTATCACAAAGTGCCTCAAAATGCCTACAACCTTGAAACGATTTCCTTTAAATTTAAGCCATTGGGCTTTTACCTTTTCCATAATTAAATAAAGTATCACAGATAGTCAAGGGTATTAAGGATACTTCAACATCTGGTTTTATTATACAATTGTGCAAAATACCCCCTTCTACAAAAACAAACAAATAACCTATCACCTTTTTATTCTTTTGGGGACTCAAGGTTTTGTTTTTTAAAATGGGGTACTCTCTTCAGTCCTCAAAGAAGCGTCAACCAAATTGATTTCTGGTCTTACTAGCAAATATTCTCCTAAAAAAATTTTAGATTGCAAAGGTGGTTCAAGAAAACTCTAGAATATTTCCACCTTTTCTTTTCTCTTCTCTAGGGTTAGAGTTGGGAAATATAAACCTCTGCAAGCTCTTGATATTTTTTGTTTTTGAATAACTAATAGTGAAATATTTTCTTGAAATTTCATCTGTATTTTCATTACAATCTCGTATTGGACTAAGGGAGTTTGGATATTGCTAATTTTGTTCACCCAATGGTTGATATATAGATCTTGACATGAATTCCTTATTTGTTCTTTAGATTGTAGGAAATTTGTTTGAATAAAATTGGTTCTTTCAATTTGCATTAAAGCCAAGCTATTTTTAAAATTTTCTTCACCATAATTCTAGGATTCTATAGTTTCTGGTGAATCTAACTTCTGGTATCTATTCTACCAATTGAAACACTATTCCGTTGAATTAGACTCTGGATTTGTTAGGTAATAATCTCTATAGTAATCAGGGGTACAATCATCCTTTCCTTTTAGGTGTGAAACTATCTTAACCTCTTAATCAATTCCGTTATTGAGGGTAGAATAAATATTTCTAGGTGGAAGGCTACCCATCATGATTAATATATTTTCAGATCTGATAGCTTCATTGAAAATCTCAGGAAACCTCATTTCTTTAGATTGATGAACTAGGATACTCAAATCAGGGTAGAGGGTATGGATGTAATAGAGATATGCTTATGACTAGAAAGGTTGGTATTCTTGGGGAATACTCTCCCATGTCCTTTTGAAATGAATATTAAACTCAGGTAGACTTTCCTTGAGATCTCTTCTCATAAATGAAAACTAAGTGAGCAATAAAAAAGGATCTCCTGGATCATCAAACTCATCAATGAAAGCTTTGGATAATTCTGCCCAACTACATATGCTTCTATTTTCTAGGGATTTATACCATAACATTACCTTCCCTTTAAAATATAAAATAAGTAACCTAATCATAATATCTTCCTCCACAACATTATAAACTAAGGACAACCATGCTATATCTTGGCAATGCTCTTTAGCTGATTTTTCTTTCCCTTCATAGCTAGGTAGATTTTTCAAAGTGATCTTCAAGATTTCATGTAGAATGGAGATATTTAATGGTCCCGTGTCATACCATGGGAGATAGTCTTGAGCAGCCATTGAACCTAGATCATGGTAAATAATTCTTGAGAGATAAATGAAAACATATTGTTGCTCCCAAGTTTTCTCTCCAACAAAGTCGCCATATTTCATCCATTTTTTCGCCTATTGGGTCAAGATGATTCTATCCTTGATCCTCTCAAATGATTTTTTATTGAATTCTAAATCACAAATATTACATGATTTTAAAGGCATCTGGTTTTTGAACCAAGCCTTTTCTTAGCAGATTCACTAGGTAGATTTGAATTTATTGAAAAACTAGGGGTCACCACTTCCTTTATCTTCTAATATTCTATGGATGAAGTCCCATTGAGCATGCCAAAAACTATTGTAGTCTAGTTTTTCATATAGCCAATGCTATAACTATGATCATTATCTCTTATAATATAAAGGTGAATACCCACTAATCACATCCTAGAATAAACATTGGAATAATAAAATTACTTTGATTCGACCTCCAGAGAAGGTTGGTATACCTTGTCAACTTAATGAATGTTGACTCTATTTGGCTCAAATGTTTAAAGTTTAGGGATAGAAATAATAAGGTTAGAAATGTATGGATATAATATGGATAGGTGATGATAACAACATAGACATCCACATAGTATATCTAAAATTTTGATTTTAGAAGTAGCTTAAGGAATTAACAACATTTAGAAATTATGTGGTTACACTATTAAACAACTTTTGCATGTTCACAGAATTATTCCAAGCATCTATAAATATTGATTATACAATTTAACAAAATAATATCAATGCCCTGATTTATAAAAAATAGAATTCTCAAAAAACATGTATGTAGAAACAATTATCTCGATCTACTCTAAGTCAGCTTTTTAAATTAACAGAATAGACTAACCATAGCATCAAGATGAGATAACTTCTAAGAATTAAGTCCACCATTCAACACAAGTACAAATTCAAGGTAAACATCCATTGTAATGCTTCATTCATTATTTTACAAAAAATTATACACTAGTGCAAGAAAACACTCTAGATCCGACCATTTGGAAGGAGGTTGTTACCTTTATTTAAAGGTTTTACAATCATATATTTACTCTTAAGAATTACAAAAATTTTAATATCTCTTGATCTTCTTAACCACTTTGTCATTCATGGTGCCCACTATCTTACACTTTTTTTGATCTTGTTACAACTATCTTCTTGTCGAGATCATTATCCTCATTGATGGTTCTTGAAATCCCTTATCATTCGCTAATTATGCAACTGAATATGTTTCATAAAGGTATTTTGTAAGACTCCAGACAACAACCATCTGATTTAGCGTCCACGATATCATTTTCAAACCTTCTCTATTTTTTTGGATGCGCGTTTAAAAATTTGCCAAAATTTTTTGAGGGAATCAGAGGCTCAATATGTGCCATATATTTCACCATCGAATGGTTACAGTGTTGTTTCTATGTGCACGATGGTAATGAAGCTAACGAGAAAGTGTTGCCCATTAGGCTTTCTCTAATTTGGTTGAGTATTGGAGCTTTATCATTTTTGGTCGTTTCTCAGAGCTTTCTAGTTTATGTGACAAATGCAAAGAGAGTAGAGAAACACAATTTTCTTTCCTTATTAAATGTATGCTCTTTTCTATGCTTTTCTTACTTGGGTGCTCCTTTTAGTTCTTTCTCACCTACTTTAGCAATACAAAAGTACATAAGAAGCGCGGGTTATCTTCCTTGTTTTATTCCACCTGCCAACGCTTATTTTTTCTTGTCTTTTCACAACACTTTTCTGTATTAGTCATCTTTCGAATTTGCATGGCTAATATAAAGAGCACTGAGAAGTGTTGCTTATACAAAGAGCATTGAGAAGAATGACTAATACAAAGAGAACGAAGAAGTGTTTCTTGCCTATTTTCTTCAATTTAACCTCTTTTTAGCACTTTCTCATTTTCAACCTTTTCATAGTGCTTTTCTATTTTTAGATGTTCTTTCACATTTGCGCGACGAACCCAAAGAGAACTGAGAAGTGCGGTTTACTTGTCTTCTTTATTTTACCCTAAATTTAGCGCTTCTTCTTTTTACCCAATTTTAGTGTCTTTTGTATTTTTCTCTTCATACTTAGTCAACTTTTTGCAAAATTCTGGCTAGGTATGGATGTAGCCAGTTTTTTTACCTATAGATTCCTTGTACATTTACATCATTGCATATTACATTCCTTGAAGTAACTACTTAACTTTACTCTAAAGTAAGCTCCTACTCTAGTTATGTACCCAAGGTGCTACATTGACATGTACCCAATAATGTAATATACTCTAACATAAGAAAGAGTATCTGCTTACGAATCCCATAATATCAAGGACCATGAGCTCAATTATTTGATGCATGAATTGGAGTTAGCTATTATCATTCATGCTTTGACAATGTGGAGGCATTACTTACTAGGACAAAGTTTTGAGTTAAAAATAATTCATCAAATTTTAAGATACTTATTTACATAATGTAATTTGAACACCTGCTAACATTGATGGATGGAGTTTTTATGTGAAAATGACTTTAATGTTATGTTTATCAAGGGGAAAAAAATTAGATGATTGATACACTTAACAAAATAAGACATGATTGTTTCATAGTGATTGTGATGATGGATCTCAAGGAAATAATTAAGGGGAGACTAGCTCATGATGAATGGTTTCAAAAGGTAAGTCTTGCATGTCAAAGTACAGATATGGTAGAATCTAAATACAAAGGGTATTTTATTGATTCATAAGGCATACTAATATTTTACAATACTATATATGTGGTTAAGGTAGATGGAATGAGGATATTAGTTTTAAATGAAGCACATAAGGTACTTTAAGCTCCTTATCATGGATTCAAAAATATGTATGTTGACCTAAGATCATATTTTTGGTCAGGTATGAAGAAGGGTATTGCTACATATGTAAGTGTATTTTTTTAGTGTTAGAGGGTGAAGGTCGAATGTCAACACCCAACATAACTATTATACCCTCATGAGATTCTAGAAAAGAAATGAATGTTGTTTCTATGGATTTCACTATGGATTTACCTTTAAATCAATGAAGACATAATACAATTTTGGTGGTAGTCGATAAATTAATGAAATTTACACATTTTATACCCACTAAAGATACCTATAAGAAAAAAAATAGCTTAGTTATATGTGGATCAATTTGTGAGATTGCATGGGGTTCCTAAAAAAATATTGTTGATTGAGATTCATTGTTTACTTATAAGTTTTAGAAGACTTTTTAGCATGTTTTAAGTGCCCAATTGAATTTTAGTATCGTATACCACCTTGAAACTAATGGTCAAACAAAAAATGTTAAAAGGGTGTTGGGGGTTAAGAATTTATACCACAGATCGACAAATTAAATCAGAGAAATATTTGACTTTGGTAGAATTTGCATATAATAATAGTTAACATAGCTCAAATGGAATGGCTCTATATGGAACTATTTATGATTGACCTTGTAGAACTCTTTTGAGTTGGGATTGAATTGAAGAATGAGTCATCATAGAACCTGAAATGTTGCAAGACATTGAGGAACAAGTAATCAAAATCAAGCAATATTTGAAACAAGCTTAGGTTAGATAAAAAAGTTATGTTGATGTTTATAAGACTAAAAAGAAATTCATCATGGGACATACGGTCTTTGTTAGAGTGCAACCACATAAAAGTTTAATCAAGTTTAAGAAAGGCTCAAAACTTACCCTAGATTTGTTGATCCTTTTGAAGCTTTGGAAAGGATTGGACCTATACCTTATTCGTTAGTTCTATGGCCTAGATTGTCATGTATTCACAATGTTTTCCACATATCACTTTTAAGAATATATATATCATCATTCACATGTTTTTTACTAGAATAATTTTTAGTAAAATGTAGACAAGGACATCAATATAGAACTGTACTACTTCTTAAACAAAAAACAAAGCAAATGCAAAATAGGCAAGTTGAATTTTTTTTTAAGCAAAAAACCCCTTGTGGAGCCGCCTTGGTCTGAGAGACCATGAACAGGGGGTTCTACACCGTCAAAATCACCCGGGAGTCGCACCCGACCCTGCCTGCACCAGCATTATCAATTGGATTTTGGATACCCAATTCAGCTTTTTGGTAGGGTGGAGATTTGAGGATTGCCCTCTCCTATCCAACTCACCTACAACACCTGGGTAAATAGGTAAGTTGACTAAGTTTTTGTACAATGAGATTACTATAGTGAAAAATTGTTACTTGGAAAAATGTAAAAGAAATAAAAATTCTATACCCACATATTTTTGTTTAAAAAATTCTATGAGAAGTTTAATACTAAGAGGGAAAGGATGTAATGCTCGTCCCTTTGTGGTTTTGAATAATCATGTTTTCCTTATATTTTTTTTATCAATATTTATTTTACACATCCACCATGGAGGTTGAACCTGGGTCTCATCACTGATAATGCAAGTGGTGTCCTTGCCCATAGACCACACAGATATGTTTTCCTTATATTATAATTAGAAATTAAGTTTTGAATAATGAAAAAAATATATATTTAAGTGAGGCTGTTTAAATTTTAAAAAACTATACATAATATATTTATGGATCTAAGTCAATAAATTATTAGAATAATGATTAATTTAATATATATAGGTTACTTAGGGGGGTTGGTTACAACCACTATTTTTAGTAACTAGAAAGCACAGGGTTCAAACCACAGACTGCTCCCAACAACTTATTCATCTCGTTGTTGTTGACCTGATGTAATATGGAGACCACCGATCACTCGGGGTTTGTACCATTGTCATCGGTCTTGCATGCACTCATAGGATTCAACATGAACTCCTACCTTTGCGAAATATGGCTGCGTACCCCAAAGGTTTGAACCTAGGTCTCTTCAAGTACTTGGGCATTCAAGCCTCTGCCAATCCACCTAACCCTTGGGGGTAATTTTTTAAATTATATAAGCATTGCTTTAATATAGTATAAAGGATTTCATACAATAATTATAAAGTAATTTAAAATTTAATTAAAATAACCATATCAATTTGCCTCTTAAAAAGAGGGAGAAGAGAGGAGATGGGAGGAGAAATAGAAGTGATAACAAGAACAATATTTTATAGAAGTCATATATATTTATTTATTGTTTTACTATGTTTATTGAATGAGCAATTTAGATTAAACTGAGAGGGAACTTGTGGTGGATGTTGGAGAAAAGAAATGAGATTATAAGTTTTACGATTTAAAGTTTTAATTGTGGTTGCTCCTGTATTTAATAATGGTTTTTTGAGATATGAATCAAGTTTAATTGACAAAAGGGTGCACAAAATGTTTGATTTATGTTTCATTATTTTATAATAATAACATATAGTGATCTTCTTATATTTTTAAGAAGCAAAAAATAATAATTTTTTTGATACATAGAGTAGTTGGTTACAACCATTGTTTATAGTAACTGTCAAAGTCAAGGTTCAAACCCTAGGAGATGCTTGCAATAAGTTTATACCACCTCGTTGTTGTTGACCCAGGGTGAGGGAGACCACCACTCACTTGGGATTCATATCATCATCGTCAATATGACGTGCACTCATATGATTTAGAACAGATTACTACCTTTGTAAACAAGCATGCCCCAAAAGTTTGAACCTAGATCTCTTCTTGGTAAGTGCCTAAACTTTGCCAATCCACCTAACCCTCAAAATTTAAACAAAAAATAACTTTTAACTTACCAATCCACTAATCCACTAGTCCTTGGGGACCAAGCTATAAATTTTAGTAGAATTCAATATCAAATGGAATTTCAATGCATGGGTTCCTCACTTGAGATGATAAACTATTAAAAAAATATCTATGAAGGAATATGGTATGTATTTATTTTCTCTTTGAAAACTAGTGGTAGAATATTTTGTCATTTTATGATCACACAATAATACCTCATAATTTTTTTTAACTATATTCTTGAATCGTGAGAGGGCGATAGGGTGATATCTAAAAGCATCATTACAATACTATAAAATGAACACTAGAAACCCCTCCATGTTTAAGGTAAATTAAGACGATGCAGCATTCCACAAGATGGTATGGCTTAAGGAACAACCAAATTAATGAACAACTAGGTATGCTAGGTTGTGTAGAATGTGATAAAAATAATATAGGATGGGACTCCCTCTCTAATCTCAAAGGATGGTCTAATATTTTCTAAATTGGAGATAATATTTGGTTCACATATGCCTCTGCATAGCAAAGTGTGTTGGATCTCAACAACAAAGAAGCGTACAAGTGGTGTGATATGCGCAATCTAATCAAAGTTAGAAATAAAAGACTAAATACAGTTCCACTGGTCGAGGTGGATACCTCGTGAAGAGAATTATTGAAAGCTATAATATGACTTATGTTGACAACAATCATGAAGGGGCCATTTTAGGTACCAATTCCCCGTACTGGCAAGAGGAGGCAGCAAAGTTGAGACAACAAATGGAAATATCATAGACTGCAACTATCCATTAAAATATACATTCAATGGGTGACCCCATTACAAATTTGAATTAGGAGTTGAGGTAGCTCTAAAGCAAACATGAAAAGGAGTTAGCCAAGTATAAACCAAAAAGGATGATCTTCTACAAGAGGAGCTCAAAGTATAAGATAGGAGGTTATAGAGAAATAATGAGATTCTTCTAGCTCAAGCAATGAATGTTAAAAATAACCACAACATAAAAATGCTACCTCCTAAATTTGACGCATTACCAGATTCTGACTCTCATAATTTCATGCACTCGAATATTTTACTGTAGACACCAAATCCTAGTCACTTATCCATCATCACCCTTTCTTGCCATTCAATTGGCCATTCTATGCCTTTCTCGCCATCCAATGACCCACTTTAGCCTTTTCTTGCCATTTTTTGACCCCTATTTGACTTATTTATGTTTATTTTATATTATTTATATTTAAATATAATATTTTATATTATATTTTAATATAAAATATATATTTATAAGCCAAATTAACCTCAGCCGTCCGATCTGATCTAATCTCAGCCGTCCATCATCCATAATTCGTGTCACACTTGAAGTTTAATATCAACCTTTGGATCTGCTTTTATATTAGCCACATGATCAAAAGTGTTAAGATAAAACCCTAAGAAAACCCTAGGCTCGATAATAAATAGGCACATTCTCAATGCTCAACCCCTGAATCCTGGAAGACTTGAACGTTGGAGCTATAATTTGCTTATGATATATGACCTTGCTGAGAGATAGTTCTTGTGAATAGGTTGTGCCCTAGCTTATCCTTCCACTAAACCCTAGCTTACTCTAGGATTTTTGGATTCCATCCACCTTCACATCCTACTTCCACCATCACCATCGTCATCCACCTGTCGAGCCCTTTGCATTCCCTTGATCTACTTCTACAAATTTTGCCCTAATCTGTAGGTGCAGTCGAGCGCCTACCTTATCCCACAGGCATAGCCACGTGCCTGTTGTATTCCATAGGCATAGCATAATGCCTATTATTCCCATAGCCACACACCATAATATACCGCATAAGATCACCAAGTGCCGCCGGGGCACCCTGCCATCAATCTACAATGGAGCAATAGAACAACAAAGTAAGTATTTGTGTGCATTTATTTGTTGTTATTTGGATTCTACATGTTTGTTTATTTAGATCTAGGGTTTTAGTTAGCATTTTTAGGGTTCACACTATGGAACCCTCATTTTTTTTACTAATGGCTTTATGTTTGTTGTATGTGTAGGATCAGGTAGCATCAATCAAGGATTGTTGAGTAGTTATTGAAGCTAGATTGACCCAATTATAGATAACCAGAAGCCCACTCACCCTGTTGGAAGTAAGATACATTGAAGACACTACTTGTTGTTGTAGCTAGGGTTTTAGAGAACCCTAGCAATTGTATTTGTATCAAAATAATTTTGTTGAATGGATCAATTGTAACAAAGGAGTTTCTCAGCTCCCCCCATCTATTGAATAAAATCATATTTTGTGCAATCTCTTGTTCATTGGGTTATTTTATTTTCATATTTGTTTTAGTGTCATATTTTTGCTTCACATTTACATGTTGGTCCTTCACCACTTTACTCATTAGGAGCAAACAACCCAACAACTGGGATAAATTTGAAGCACTAGGAGTCTCAAGCTCTATATAGGAACATAGTTTAATGGTAATTGTACAACTCGATTGTTGATATTATTTTACTTACATAGTTTTTAAGTTAAAGGACAATAGAAGGAGACAGTTGTAATTATGAATATGCACATGTTAAGTTTTTTATTAACAACGAAATAAAAATACCAAAACTTATTATTTTTTAGAATGCTATATTTCTAATGTAGTTTGAACTTTAATGATTCTATGATAAGAAAAATGATTCTCATGTAGTTTGAACTTAATTGTCCATGGTCCATGCAGAGATTTTTGTTAGTTTTCTCACTGTGGACCCGATATTTCTATGTCTTAAGAAAAATGACTAAGATATCAGTTTGGGTTGAGTTTCTTGGTCTTCCTCTTCCTTTCTAGCATGTATTGGAATGCATTGTAGCTATTTTAGGGCATTTAATTTTAGTCAAACCCAAAAAAAATTTAATGCTTGCTCGATGAGGTGGATCCATGTAAAGGTTGATTTGTCTAGGAACCTCAAAGAGTCCATCAAAATTGGGTTGGGAAGACCATAATCTTGCAAAGAGTGGTCTATATCAACCTATCAAACACTTAATTTTGATTCCAAGAATTTTATCATATGGTAAAATAATTTCTACTTATGTCACATAATAGGCCAAAACCAGCTCCTGCATAACCAATTGGGTCAACTCCTCAACCCAATGAGGAGGGTTGCACCATTGTGGGAGGTTGCAATTATTAGCACATTAACTCAGCTAAAGCTTCACACCCTAAAACATCTATGAAGATGGTGGTCACTTTAGGTTCACAACCATCAGAGAATGCAAAAGAGTATCCAAATGGTGGTTCTTTAACAATGGATGTGGTGGCCAAATAAGTACCACTACCTCTCTAAAACTATAACTCAAATGCAGATAGTGTCATCCCCAAAATAAAAACCATATCCAACTCTTCTCTCTAGTATCCTTCCATAAGCTCATGCTGCTCTCGTAGCCCAAGGAGGGACATGGAATTGAGAGATTTTTTTCTAGAGAAGAGGCTTCACCTTGCCAACATTCAGTTGGGGCGATACAAAGTTGACTCTAAAGGTACCAATTATTTCAAAGCATTGGATTTTATTGACACTGAGGACATGTCATTAGACTCCTTATCTTAATGAATTTTCTCTCATATAATGTGTGGAGCCTCATAGATCCCAAGTTCAAATACATAGTGACTTATCAGCAGTTCTTCAACTTAGATTTCCTATGCTTGTAGGAGAAAATTTTTAGGTTTTTTGTTGGCAATAGTATGTCAAATTATTTTTCTTGAAAGGCATTTCCTTCATAGTGAGCATGAGTAGGGTTGAGGTGGCATCACCACATTCATCTCTCTCTATTGATAGCCTCATTTGGTGGTGCATGGTTGTGACCTCATCTGTCATGCATTGTGGATAGTATTTTCTATTAGTAATCATGCATTCAAGGTAATTAATGTTTATGCTTCCAATGATGTTGTGGAGTGTGCCCAATTATAGAGTTGGCTAGTTGAGTAACTCCCTTCTACCACTTGGATTATTTATAGTGATTTTAACATGATTGAGGTAACCATGAACAAGAGTGGTGGGCATCTGTTGTGTTGGGCAGTGGGTGAATAAGTGGCTTGGTACACATGGTCCAACTTGTGTGTTGGATTTGATAGAAATTTCAAAAGGTTGGTTAGGGCATTGTTATCTGGGAAACCAATATTTAATTTTTCTAACCATATTTCTCTCCTAGTTCAACTACTCCCTAAGGTTGTTCTCTCATACCACTCATCCATATGCATTTGCATTGAATGGGTAGTCCATGCAAAGTAGTCAGTTTTATTTCAATATATCTCTATTTCATCATAAACATTCGGTGGCTCACATTCAACATATCTAGAACTTGGAGCCCCACCCAACCATGTGCAATAGTTGGATTACCTAGTGGAATGATGTTATGGAACACATGTTTCACTTCCTTTGCATCTATGGGCACTACCTAGTCTTTTTATATTGGTATTAAAATAAGGCCATTGCCTTGGAGCTCCAACATGCCACACAAGAATTGGAAGTGCAAACATTCTCATATGCATTGCAACTTTAGGTGGTCAAACTTCACCAATAGTGGTAGATTGTATATGCTCATACTGCTTGTGGTGCTCAAATCAAAATCAGATTTCACTGGCTCAAGGTTGGATATAGGGTCTCAAAATATTTTCTAGTCCTTTTGAGGCAAGAACCCAGCTCAAAAAATAAAATGCATTTGGGAAGGAAAAAAACTTTTACAAAGCTTACTGATATTCTATAGGTCTTTATCCACCATTAAAAAAATGTATTTTAAGCTCAAGAACCCACCCTAGCCCAAGCCCAAGCCCTTCAACAATGTGTTAAAGTGGTTCTTTGTCATCTTTCTACATCCCAACAAGCCCTCTACAACAACCCCCTTTCATAAGAAGAGCTTAAAGTTGTCTTTTCCATGGCCAATGATAAGGTCCCTAGTTGTGAAGGGTTCCCCTATGAAGTTTATAAAACTCTGAGATACTTTAGGACCAAATCTACACCAAGTTTACTTAGAGGCTCTTAGGATTGGTTCTCTTGGAGATTTTATTAATAAAGGAAATATTAAGCTTATTCCTAAAATAGGGGACCCTAAGGACATTTGTAATTGATGGCCCATTATCTTGCTCAATGTCTTTGTAGACACCTAAAAATATCATATTATCATTTTTCCAATATCAATACTTAATATTTGGTATTGTCACTTTAGAAATATTAAATCACCCCATTTTAGTCCCTTTGACCCATTAAGCCCCATCCTACACCTAGCCCTTGGTCACCTTGTGACTATCCCACTCCCCTTAGTCTACCCTATCACTCTCTCCTAGCCTACCCCCTACTCTCCACATCCTCATGCACCCACAAAATCCCCCATGCTATTTAATGCATATGAGTGGGGTAAGGACTCTCTCCACCAAAAAAAATTAATGAAACATGCACCTTGGGTGGTGTGATGACTCTCCCCACCCAAAAACGTTAATGAGGCATGGTGCACACATGCCCATTTGACCACCCAACTAGGAAAACCTAGAATTTTCCCTCCCCTCATTCAAGACACTTGTATGCCATGTCATCTCCACATCACCTCCACTTCACCACCCTGCACCCTTGATAAAATTTATAAATAGGCCCCCATTTATTTCATTTCATATATGTGTGAGATTACCATAGGAAAAATCTACCAACATTTGTCTAGGATCCATTTGTATGCATTTGTGGGGAGTCATCTTGCTTGGGTGTTAGCCATGGACAACATTGTGTATCTTTCTTTGCATGCTTTTATTTAATAAACTACTCATAGGTTGAAGCTCCAATAGTCACTAGATTCAAACTAGATACACCTGACAACTCGAGCAGGCCCCTACCAAAGGAAATTCTATTATGGTTAACACAGCTAAGACCATCCACAGAGGGATGATTTACATTCAGAACCATGCCCACAAGGATGGTTCTTGCCATGAACTAATTATAGTCATAAATTCCATAATAGACCATCTATAGAGGTGAGCAAGATAATTTTATGGTATTTTTATCTCATTATGAGCTTTGTTTAATGCTTTAGTGCAATTTTTTAGTATTTTCTCCTCTCTTAATTCTGAGTCCAACTTCGGTGGGACCAAGAGGTGCTATTAACATCTGTTCATGTTGTGCATATGTAGAGGCTTTTCTCAAAGTAGGGTGATACGAAAGTGTAAACCCACCCCTCTTGAGGTGGTCAAAGAAGAAAAAAGTTCCATGGCATTGCATTGTAAAAGGGGATTCATCATTGAAAAACCCTCATTATAGCCCAAGGTGCATTCATAAAGATAATTATTGTAATATATTTCAATTTAATGAAATGGCACATTTTATTTACTACATTTTCATTATTGTGGTGGGATAAAAGATAAAATAAAATAAAACACCCAATTTCTTCTTTAAAACCACCCCTTGCTCTATAACCAATATTTTATAGAAATAATCTAGACAAAGATAATTTACATCTAGAATTGTACCTACAAGGACAATTCCTTTTAAAGTTGATTTATAGTCTCCACTTACCACACCCTCTGCTTTTCCACCTCCTTCTCCATCTCTAACCTCTTATGGTCATAACTAGAAGTCAAGCTAGAGCACAAGAGCATCATTCCATGTACCGCTTTGAGATGATCCCACCCCCTTTAGTGATCTTTCCAACCTATCTAAAGGAGGCATACTTCACCCCACATGTTAGTCTATCCAACATCCATCACATCCCCTATCCAAGTGATGTGGCCCATTATGGACCCTCGTATTATGAACCAAGACTAATGTACTAAGCCACCTATATTGTCATACCTGATATCCCTAGGGAGAGGACCCCTTCATCCTCCTCATACCTAAATTCTCTATACTATGATCCTAATACTTTCTAAGCTTACTCTACCTATATAACGCAACATTCACCCATTTCTTTTCTCAATTCATGCCATCCTCTCTTGATTCATCATCTTTCACCTAACTTTCCTTGAGTCTCTTTTCCTCCACTATGAGTTCTTGACTATTATTTTCTCTCTTTCTCCCAAGAGCAGACCCACTCTCACACTTCTCATATACCATCTATTTCTAATCCCTGTATTTCCACCCAAGCTATGGGTACTGTGTCTGTCACCCCTATTGCATCTAACCCTTATGGTCCCTCTTCTTCCTTTAAAAATCCTTCCCCTTTGATGTTATCCTAATTTGATTTCTCTGATTTTAATCCATTCTTGAATCTGTGAGAACTTGTTGCTTCACATCCTACTTCTTCTAGTCCTCAAATAACCTTCCATCTTCCTACTCCACCTCATGAGTCCACACCCCCCAATCCAACTCCTTTTGTGATTTTTTTTACATTCACCAATACTCCTTCGGTTGACATACATGTTGTTTCTTCTTCTATCTCTCAATATCCCTTTCCTCCTTCTTCTACTTCTTTTCTTCAACCTTATTATTATCCTCATTCTTCTCCTCCTATTCAAGCTACTTCTCATATTCAACCTCCTTATACTTACTCTTCTTCACAACATGCCCAAGCCAACACTTCTCAACAATATCCTCGTCTTAACTTCCACATTGATCCTAACCCACATTCTTGACCACACCCAACTATTATAGCTCTTCCTCCCCCACCTTCTAATTCACCTTCCTACCTAACTCAACATCCTTTATGGACTCCTACTTCTCCTTTGCCACCACCTCCTCCATCCACTCCATATCAGTGGCCATCCTCACAGTCGTAGATCCTATGTCACACCATCCCACTCCAAAATCAGCCTCCACCTATCCAAACCAATCACACGATCATACCACCACCATACCAAACCCCTTCATATTCTTATCCCATCTAGTCTCCATATCCTCCACCTCATCAACCACCCCTCCCTCTTCTCAACTTGTCTAGTCCCCATATCCTCCACCTCATTAGCCACCCCTTCCTCTTCTCATGTAGCCCATGTGACCTACATCCCATAGCCTCCCCACTCATTATATCCTTCTCCTCCCCATATCCTTACTCCTATCTGTATCCCTACCATCATGAGCCTTCCCACTTTGCTATCCCTATTGATACTACATAGGCACATCAAGTCCCTCCTCAGATCGAGATTCAAAAAGTGATGGACCAACTCAAAATTCTAGAGTTACACTCAGCTAGCTATGGGTATTAGAATCCCACATATAGTCAAATTTTCAATGAGCCTATCCTCCATTGGTTCCAGTACACCAATACCCTTACTGGTTTGAGATACTCAAATTTGAGAAATTCAAAGGGAAATAGGATTCCAAAGAGCACCTGAGGAACTTCAAGTATTCCTCCTATGGTATTAGTGGTAGTGATCCACTCATGTTGCACACCTTCTAGGTGTCCCTTGGGGATAAGCCTTAGACTAGTTTATCAACTTGCCTCAACATAACCTCTTTTCTTTTGGGCAATTAGCCAACCTCTTTCGAGAGCACTTTTTTATCAACATCAAAAAGAATACTTCATTGTCTAATTTGTATAGTCTTCACCAGTTTGATGATGATTTTATCAATGATTATGTCTCTAATTGGCAAGGGTTTATTAGCGAGTTGACATTATCTATCCTCTTACTAAGTTTCTAAAGATGTTCACTAGGATTCTGCTAAACATAGCTCAACCACCCTGTAAATCCAACAACACCGCTCTTTTGAGGAATCTATTGCTCAACCAAATGTCATTGAGGATATTAAGATTCATAAAGGGGAAGTTAAGCTTAGAAATAAAATGAGTACCCTAATAAATTTAATAAGGGAAATAAAAATAATAACTAAACCAAGGTCCCTCAAGTGAGCCATGTCATGTTGAGTACCACAACTTCCCAACAATAGAGTCCTCAAACTCGACGTCACAATTTCTAGTCTCAATCAGCTCCTGTGAAGACAACAACCCTATATTCTTCTCACCAACCTTCCAATCACCCCCAGTGCCATCATCATCCACCTTTAAATCAGATGTCCCTTTATGAGTCATTGTTGAATATATTTCAAAATTTGTATGATGCAAAAGTAATTTCCTTACCTAAAATTTAGTTAGAGGATCCAAATAGGGAGAATACCAAGTGGTATAAAGAACATCAGTATTAGATCTACCATCACTAAATAGGTCACAATATTAATGACTATCAACATCTAAAGCATCTTGTACAAGATTTAATTGATCAAGGGGAGGTAACAACTGATAACCTCTTAGTCCCTTGTAACCAAAACCTTAGTATCTATCAAAATATCTTACCCTAGCATGGGATGCAACAACCACAAACCAACACCTTAACATATTCAACCATACCTAAATAAATTAACCATATGAATAACATCTAATCACACAAAGGTTTTGTGGGCATGATCAAATATCATTACCAAATGTCAATGATATCCAAGTTGACCCTCTCAACAACATGAACCTCCTGCTATACCTACATCATCAACCACCCCTCCTATGTGAGGAGCTCCTCCTCCTTTGTGACTAATTGTCACCATACAAAGTCTCCTTACCCATAGTCTAAATATGGCATGGACTAAGATATCGATCTATGAACTAATTCAAAAATATAAATCTCATATAGAGGATTTGAATGATATTTCATGGTCTATAGATCTCAAAATGCATGATCTAAATATCTTTGCCAACTTTATGGAAAATTTGAGGACATGCATGTCACCCTCAATTGTATTTTACAATCACGAGATCAAGGCTCAAGAGGGATCTACGAGAGGAGATCCCCTTATACATAGCATGGCATGTTTTGATGGTACAATATTTAAGTGCATCCTCATCAATAATGGTTCATCTATCAACATCATTTCCACCACCACCCTAAACCACCTCAACTTTCCTTCTAGCCATATTGTCACCCCTACCATTACCTTGTAGGCCTTCAATTATATTTTATATTCAACTCTTGGTACGGTCATCCTTCCTATTTAGGTGGGTGTGAAGACCATACCTACTCTTTGCTATGCCATTGAAGGCTATATACAATATAACTTACTCTTAGGGTGACCATGGATCAGGTAAATACAATGTGTTCCCTCTACCTTCCACCAATGCTTGAAATATGTTCATGAGGAATTGGTGAATTGCATCCTCGCTGATTGTGAATTTTTCAAGTATTGTAACATGGTCACTCTTCTCCCATCCACCCATATTTCCCCTACTAGTGTGTAACTCATTCCCATTATCCAATCAATACCCCTACCTCCAATATCACCAATATCTATGGTGGATAATCATTCTCCTCTTATCCATCCAGTACATCCCCCACCACCACCAGTTAATCTTCCATGGTCCATCTTCTATCTACCTCCATATTGCTATTCTCCCTCTTCTTGTGTGTATCTTCCTCCCATTCCTTTTACTCAACCTCCTTCTCCATATTCATCTAATCTCCCACCTTTATTTTCTCCTTCTCACATGGCACATAGACCTATGCTTCTACACTTATCCCTTCCTTTCTTCCTACTCCTTCCTATTTTGCCTTTCCCACATCCTATACCTCATTTTTTCAATCCTTGTTTCCTCATCCCACATCTACGCTCCGGTTCTACCTTTCATCCCCCTCTTGCTTCTATTGTTACCTCATATACTCATCAAGAATATCACTCTTGGGAGCAGTGAACCACTAGGTTGGATTCCCAGCTTGTAAATTCCTCTCCATCTACTTCTTCATCTCCTAGTGGATAAACTACTACTTCTCCTTCGAGTTTGCTCCTTCATCATCTTCAACCAATTTCTTTTCCCCTCTAAATATTAAAAATATGGGGTCTCTTACCAAACAAGAAAGTCATGGATCACCCCATGTGTTTGTACATATATATAGTCCTAGTCTAGGGGAGTATCTTGTACATAATGTTACTTGCTCCCCTCCTAACATAGATTCCATTAGGGATTTTGGTTGTCCTCACAATGCACCACTAACTATCAGTGTTATTATTCCCATTAGCTCCTCGATCAACCACACCGATTTTGTATATGGGGGAGTTGACAAGTCTTTCAAAAACTAGAACTTAAAGAGCTCGAGGAGCAATTTTATGGAAACATTAATTACATATCTAATCCTTCCATCATAATTCAATATTTTAAATCATTCCATCATCATTCAATATTTTCAATGCTTTCAATGGTAAGGATTTGACCTAGGTTTCTACGAACAGGGTCTGCGATATATCGTTGATTTACCTTACCAATTACCCAAAGACAAATCTAGCCTAGGCTATCACAAGAACTGCATAGCAACCCTCCTTAAGGAAGATTTAAAATATCTTAACCTTGACCTTGAGGAGAATAATTTTGATGAGTATATTGACCCTTGGTATGCCTTGCTATTTGAGCATCTCTCCCTACATTCTATGGTATATATCCCTATAAAATTCTTTCAAGTTTCAATGATTCACATATCTCTATACAACACTTCTAAGGATGAGATCTAGGAGTGATTCAACACCATTTTGATTGCTTTTTATAGCTTCGAATATGTGTCATCTCACATCACACCCATCATCGAGTATCTTGATGACAATGATGATTACCTTCACCAATTTCCCCTTCGACTCCCTATCCTTCTTGTGCTTCTCCTGTAAGAGCATCTCGATGGTCAACCCATCCCACATCCCTCTCTCATCTTGCCATAATTACCCCTAACTCATCCCAATACTCATCCTCCCTCTTCCACAAGAAACATCAATGCCAAACCCATCCCCTAACATACCTATCCATCCACCCCCTAATCCACCCATGATCAACATGATCTCCGTCAATATTTTCACCTCATTTCACTATGTGGTTGTTCCTAACCACATTCTCTACATCAATCCAAATGCCATTGACTTTGAGAAACTTTTTATTACTCCTCTTTATTTTCTCCCAAAAAAATAATTGATCCACCAATAAAATGTCTATCTTCCCCATTCTCATTCGTTTTCTTCTGTGTACCAAGCTAAAGTCAATGGTGATGATAAAGTATTTGTTGAAAATGCAACAAATAATATGCACCTCATTCCCACTGCCACCTAGCTAAAGGATGGCTCCCACATGCTTGTGGAAGAAACTGTTGGTCCGGATTTCATGCACACCCCATGAAGGATGAGCAGGAAGCTCCGGAGACACCCACGGGACGAATCCCACTCACTTTAGGATCTAGCTGGTTATCCAAGGTGCGAGTTACAGAGTCGGGTCGAATGGCTATTCACTCTTTTCCGCTTCGGAATAGATTTCAATATTAACTGTCTGTTACCTTACGGGGGGTTCTTGAACTTGTTCAGTAGTTGCAAAAGTTGTTACTTGTTAACAATCAGATTTAACTTGATTCTTGATCTAGCTCTCATGGGTCAGTAGATTCAAATAAAAGACAAATAAAGAAAGTAAAAATGGATCATTCACGGTAAGCAAAGAGAGGGTAGGGTAGGGCAGAAAGAGAAGTTTATCAGACTTTAAACTGTAAAACTTAAAACTACCAATTTCATCTATACTATCAGCTTCACAACAGAACAAATCAAAGAAGAAAGCGTCCAGATTTCTAAGATCACTTTCAACCAAGAGCACAAGGCAAAATGGAACAGGTCTAGCAGAAAATTATAAACCGAAGGGAAGTTGGTTAAAACTGGTATCTTTCACCGGTGGCCTAGCTCACACGGTGAAGACAGAGCAATTAGAACAAACTTGAACCTCAAATCTGTAATTTCCCCTAGCAGACAATGGAACAAGCTGAAGCCTAACAGACATATTTAAACTTGATAATGGCAGATTTACGGCATATATCTAACAAACTTTAATGGAACGGATAACAGAATAAGATACACTTATCACAGATCTGTAAAATATTAGGCTCCTGGCCATGCTACCACAGAAAACAGCAAAAGCACATCAACTCCCAGTCCAGAAAACAAAGGATTTCACAAAATTTGCAAGAAATTGCTTATAAGCCTTTTATTTCTAAGTCTCCGCCTCCTGCGATTACATTTAGAACTTGTATTTATAGACTCAGGACAGACCCTGATCTTTTCAAAATATCTTGCTCAAACCCTAAATCTTATCACACTTAAACCCTAGGACCGGGTTTTACAATATAAAGCCACTTTAAAATCAAAGTCCGGATAGAACTTAACCCCTCTGCAAATCGGTGCAGTTAGCTGCCATAAATGGAGAAGATGAAATTCGAATGCCACTTGCATTCACCCGCAACTACAAATAAATGCTTTCATTAATTCCTACGGGTGAGCCGGATGAGTCATCACTTCTCCGCTATTCCATCTCTGCATATCCATCCTTGAGTTGAAATGGTCTTCAAGCTATTAAGTCTGCAATAAATCTCCATTGAATGCTTTTACCGGCCTCCTCTCCTCTAGCATGGCGGTCCTTGATTAAATCTGCACTTTAACTTTGTCTTTACGGCCTTTTTCCAGTTGTCCCGTAGGTGACAGATGGCTTCCTATATGAAAGACAAAAAGATGCATTAGTATTTTAAAATCATTAAATTAAAGCTTTAACAATTAAAATCAGATTAAAACCGCAAAGTAAACTTGCATGTCGGCCTCTGTTTTATCTGATACGCTCTTTGACACGTGTCACTATCCCAGGACGCCTTCTATTTACAACTGTTTTGCATTTTTAGGCCTTTCATGTAACTTTCTCTCTCCTATCGCGATTCTACGACATGTCACGATTTCGTGACATGTCGCGAAATCATGACGTCCCTGGCGCTAGCAGCTCTTCTTCCCAACTTGGTCACGAAAATGCGACATGTCACGATTTCGCGACATGTCGCGAAATCGCGACACCTTCCTAGCCGCCGCACAACCTTTCCTTTGCAAGCCGCGATACTGCGACATGTCACGATTTCGCGACATGTCACAAAATGCCTGCCCTTGCACTTGGCTTCCCCTAGATTGTTCATGCAACTTGATTTTGCTTCCTGAGTACGATTTTCCTCTCTCTCAGAAAGTGTCGCGATTTCGCGACATGTCGCGAAATCGCGACCATTTTCATACTTAGCCAATTTTTTATTCTTGCAACCCTTCTTCTCTCTCCTGACGTGAAATTGCGACATGTCGCGATTTCGCGACATGTCGCAAAATCGCGCCCTTCCGCACAACTTTCCTTCTCTCTCCTCCTACCGGTAGCGATTTCGCGACGGTTTCCAAAAATGGAAACGTCGCGATATCGCGACACTTCCAAAAATGGAAAGTGTCGCGATTTCGCTACACTTTTTCGACTTAGCTGCTTTTGCCAAAATTCGTCGCGATATCGCGACATTTCCGAAAATGGAAGTGTCGCGATATCGCGACACTACCAAAAATGGAAAGTTTTGGTTTTCAGTGAATTTCTGGATTTTTCTCGGTACCGGTGCGAGATTTTCTTTGTGCATGAATGATTCTAGCATGTAGAAAGTTAAGCTTGAAATAACAATGCTAGAAAGACTTGGAAAAAGGCACAACTTTAACAAAGAGGCAAGCAAAATTGGATTTAAACCTGAAAATTATCAAGAGGGTCCTTGTTGCAAAAATGGAAGTTCAGGGCTTTCTAAGGATGGAATCTCATTTTTCAGTGGGGGTGTGTTGCTTCTCAACAAATGGCGATATCTGCGGGTAAAATAGTAGCACTATTTTAGAACCCGGGACTCTAGTTTCAAAACAAAAAGACCATGCATCATGCCTTGCCACGAACATTCTTCACAATAAATTGATTGCCAACTGCTAGCTGTTAAAATTTCCCAAGGACATACTAGGCTGAAATACTTCAAGGAAGATTTTTGATGTGCAATTACAAAGGGTATAAAACTTTCTTCAGGATGACTGGATTGAATGATGAACTTTGGACTGATCAGCTTTTCTAAATTGTAAAAGGGGAAACCGAGTAGAGCTATGTTTACTAGTTTAGCCTTTTACAGCCTAGACAGAGTTACCCTTTAGATTTACACGACCCAAATTTACAACTGTAAGGAAGGATCTTCAACTTGGTAAAAGAAAAATAGCTTTTGGAATCTGGCTGCCTCTCTCTCATATAACTCTTTTTTTTTTTTTTTTCTTTTTTTTTTTTTTATATATCAACACCTGAAAGGCATTAGAGAAATTACAATTTTCTTTTATCATTTGATCAATCTGGAACTATTTCAGTCTAGGCACTGATAGCCTCTGGTGACACCCAAATAATTGCATGAACCATAGTCCCCTCTTATAACCAGCTTTTCTTGGATTCCCCGGGAGTTCCTCCAACCAAACAGCATAGCAGTTTTTCTATCATTAAAACAATTGTGGCAAGCAAGACACAAAATCCAATCATCTCTCTACCTTTGTTCTGACTAACAAAATAGTTCCACTATTCAATTTAAGCAGACTATCTCAATTTTAATAATGAACAACGGGTGGAGACTGGGTTGATCAGCTCAGAATAAAATAATTTTTTTAGCAAGGTGACTTTTCATTGATTGCTCAGGCAAAGGTTAAAGGACAGATTTCAAAAGTTGAAGAACTTTGCACGGACCTCCAAGGAAGAACACAGGCCTCTAAAGCAAAACAAAAATAAAACTGCACAGACTTTTAAAATTAAAACTGAAGCAAATAAATTAAAACTGCACAGGCAGCAAAATAAAACTAAAACAAAATACTGGACAGGCATTAACAGCAAGCTGACATAAAAAGACAAAGAAAGGAAATAAAAAGCACTGACAAAGAAATAAAACTAAAAAACTTCAAAGCTTACTTACAATGTATACATATGTTACAACTTCTTTGATCATTCAAAATATGTAGCAGATGGAAAAGCAGAGAAATGGTGCCTTAAAAATTTTTTTGACCATGTGCAAGTAATTTAGAAAAATTACCTTTCGGGTCCTGTTGACGAAATGCACTCCAGGACTATGCTTCAAAAATTTGCTATATGGGAAAGACTTGTGTTTACTATCTTCCCTGTCCCATTTGAAAAACAAATCTGCAACTCCTTCAAATTAAACAAATCATATAATAACAAATCATATGATAACATGTTTATGCTTCTAATTGAAGGGTTTGCAGAGTTCTTTCAAAAGGATTTGAATGTAAAAACCCCCGAGGATCAAATACCTTAAAATCTTGACGGACCAGGACCACCACATCTTCAAAATTATGTGACAAACTGAAAGAAATCATGTTTTATCTGTATGCCCTGGTTCTTAACAACTTGAACATTTTGTGGTTGTTGTCTTGCTTCAATATCCAGGACTTCAATTTTTATCCCTCTAGCAGAATGTTTACAATTTGCTTTTTCACCTGAGCCTTGCTTAGATTTAACCTCATCAATGTGTAATATCCAACTGTCACTGTTGTGATGGATTAGAGCTGTAACTGTTCTCACTTTCTCAGTTGCCAAATTATAAACTCCAATATTTACATCAACATGATTTACAACCTTCTCTTTGACATTATGTTCAGAAGTTGCAGGCTTATGTTGAGACAGTTCATCAATTCCAAGTTGGCTGACCACATTCATATTTACTATCTTTTCCTCCTTTTCTTGAAATTCAACAGGTGGTCCAGAGTAAGCCTCAATCAAGCTATCCTTCTGTTCAACAATCTGGGGCAGTTCATAGAGGGTGATGTCAGCTTTAAGTTCCCTCATATCCTCAATGATGTTATCCTCTTTCTCAGTTACTTCTGCATAGTGACATTGAATCTCACTTTCATCATCCTATGATGAGGAAGGATCATTGTTAGGTTCTGGACTCTGACATCTCAAATTATAACTGTCCATTTTGAACTGTTGAAAATCTTGCATTTCATCCACAGGAGTCCATACAAGACTTTCTGTCTCTTCGAGGAAAAGTGAAAGAATCTGAAACCCTGGTTGTACTGTTTTTGGGTGAACTAGAAATATCAATATTTCTTTGATCTCTAGGAAAATTTAACTCACCAGGAAAAACTTCAGATTTGGGTAATGCTAGATCACAACTGTTTACTTCAAGCACTTCCACTTTGAGCTTGTCAGAACTTTTCTCTATATTTTGCACATTTTGAGTGGATGTCACAGTTAACGGAGTCTCCTTGGGTAGAGCATGACATGTTGGCACTAACTCATGATGTGGAATGGGATTCAAAATAGGCATGTTATGTGTAACATAGGATATCAAAGGACTGCTCAGAATTTGAGGCCCTAACTGTCTTTCAAGAATTAAGGCTTCTTTATAAGCCCCTGCCAGGGTTGTGATATTAATGTCTCTCTTGAGGAAAATAGAGGTCACCGAATCCAATGCATTCTTGTAGATTTCTAAGGCCAGATTTGCATTTGGGATGTAATGGCCAGTCATTCTACCGTAAGCTCTTTGGAACCTCATATTGAAAGACACTGACGGTTTCTCTTGACTCTCTCTTGATGCTGAAAAATTGTTGGTATAACACATTGGGGTCTATCACTTCCCCAAATTGTGATATAAAATCTTTCTCTAGGTCATCCCAGCTAGTAATGGAATTTCTGGTGAGATTTAGAAACCGGTCATAAGCTCCCTCCTGGAGAGTGAATGGGAACAATCTGCAGGCAACATCTTCATGCTGTATATTCAACAATTTTAAAGCATTTTTGAAAGCTAGCAGATGTTCTTCTGCAGTTCTTGTCCCATCATGTTTATATCTGGGGAGATACCTTTTCGGGCTTACGGGCGAGGTCATGGGCTATACCGGGATATTCAAAGCAGTGGGGCCCAACCAATTTGCCATTAATTACCACCTGGGTGACGGTGATGTTCTGAGTTGTGATTGGATAACTGCCAGTGGAGATAAAACTGCTCTTAACTTGAGGTCTTCTCTGGCAATTTTAAATACTGTACTGACAACTAAATGTTGGTGATAAGTGTTGTTGTTCAGGCAAAAACTCTAACCATAGAATTTTAAATCAGCACTCACAAACTTACAATACTTGAACTGAGTTCAACAGGCCCTCCTTCTAGCGCCAATTAGATGTTGGTGTTAAGTCCTGCTGTTCAGACAAAAACTCTAACAACAAAATTTAAAAGAGCTGAGGAGGAGGGAAAAGGATTCAAAAGATAAAATACCAGACTCAGCACATACAACTTTACAGTTCTTAACAGACTACTGAACTTGAACTGAGTTCAACAGGCCCTCCTTCTAGCGCCAATTAGATGTTGGTCCGGCTTTCATACGCACCCTGCGAAGGATGAGCAGGAAGCTCCGGAGACACCCACGGGACGAATCCCACTCACTTTAGGATCTAGCTGGTTATCCAAGGTGCGAGTTACAGAGTCGGGTCGAATGTCTATTCACTCTTTTTCGCTTATGGAATAGATTTCAATATGGATGTCTGTTACCTTACGGGGGGTTCTTGAACTTGTTCAGTAGTTGCAGAAGTTGTTACTTGTTAACAATCAGATTTAACTTGATTCTTGATCTAGCTCTCATGGGTCAGCGATTCAAATAAAAGACAAATAAAGAAAGTAAAAATGGATCATTTCACGGAAAACAAAGAGAGGGTAGGGTAGGGCAAGAAGAGAAGTTTATCAGACTTTAAACTGTAAAACTTAAAACTACCAATTTCATCTATACTACTAGCTTCACAACAGAACAAATCAAAGAAGAAAGTGTCCAGATTTCTAAGATCACTTTCAACCAAGAGCACAAGGCAAAATGGAACAGGTCTAGCAGAAAATTATAAACCGAAGGGAAGTTGGTTAAAACTGGTATCTTTCACCGGTAGCCTAGCTCACACGGTGAAGACAGAGCAATTAGAACAAACTTAACCTCAAATCTGTAATTTCCCCTAGCGAGACAATGGAACAAGCTGAAGCCTAACAACATATTTAAACTTGATAATGGCAGATTTACGGCATATATCTAACAAACTTTAATGGAACGGATAACAGAAGAAGATACACTTATCACGGATCTATAAAATATTAGGCTCCTGGCCATGCTACCATAGAAAACAGCAAAAGCACATCAACTCCCAGTCCAGAAAACAAAGGATTTCACAAAATTTGCAAGAAATTGCTTATAAGCCTTTTATTTCTAAGTCTCCGCCTCCTGCGATTACATTTAGAACTTGTATTTATAGACTCAGGACGAGACCACGATCTTTTCAAAATATCTTGCTCAAACCCTAAATCTTATCACACTTAAACCCTAGGACCGGGTTTTACAATATAAAGCCACTTTAAAATCAAAGTCCGGATAGAACTTAACCCCTCTGCAAATCAGTGCGGTTAGCTGCCATAAATGGAGAAGATGAAATTCGAATGCCACTTGCATTCACCCACAACTACAAATAAATGCTTTCATTAATTCCTGCGGGTGAGCCGGATGAGTCATCACTTCTCCGCTATTCCATCTCTGCATATCCATCCTTGAGTTGAAATGGTCTTCAAGCTATTAAGTCTGCAATAAATCTCCATTGAATGCTTTTATCGGCCTCCTCTCCTCTAGCATGGCGGTCCTTGATTAAATCTGCACTTTAACTTTGTCTTTACGGCCTTTTTCCGGTTGTCCCGTAGGTGACAGATGGCTTCCTATATGAAAGACAAAAAGATGCATTAGTATTTTAAAATCATTAAATTAAAGCTTTAACAATTAAAATCAGATTAAAACCGCAAAGTAAACTTGCATGTCGGCCTCTGTTTTATATGATACGCTCTTTGACACGTGTCACTATCCCAGGACGCCTTCTGTTTACAGTTGTTTTGCATTTTTAGGCCTTTCATGTAACTTTCTCTCTCCTACCGTGATTCTACGACATGTCGCGATTTCGTGACATGTCACGAAATCACGACGTCCCTGGCGCTAGCAGCTCTTCTTCCCAACTTGGTCGCGAAAATGCGACATGTCACGATTTCGCGACATGTCGCGAAATCGCGACACCTTCCTGGCCGTCGCACAACCTTTCCTTTGCAAGCCGCGATACTGCGACATGTCGCGATTTCGCGACATGTCACAAAATCGCGCCTGCCCTTGCACTTGGCTTCCCCTAGATTGTTCATGCAACTTGATTTTGCTTCCTGAGTACGATTTTCCTCTCTCTCCAGAAAGTGTCGCGATTTCGCGACATGTCGCGAAATCGCGACCATTTTCATACTTAGCCAATTTTTTATTCTTGCAACCCTTCTTCTCTCTCCTGACGCGAAATTGCGACATGTCGCGATTTCGCGACATGTCACAAAATCGCGCCCTTCCGCACAACTTTCCTTCTCTCTCCTCCTGTCGGTAGCGATTTCGCGACGGTTTCCAAAAATGGAAACGTCGCGATATCGCGACACTTCCAAAAATGGAAAGTGTCGCGATTTCGCTACACTTTTCCGACTTAGCTGCTTTTGCCAAAATTCGTCGCGATATCGCGACATTTTCGAAAATGGAAGTGTCGCGATATCGCGACACTACCAAAAATGGAAAGTTTTGGTTTTCAGTGAATTTATGCAACTGTTTTCTGGATTTTTCTCGGTACCGGTGCGAGATTTTCTTTGTGCATGAATGATTCTAGCATGTAGAAAGTTAAGCTTGAAATAACAATGCTAGAAAGACTTGGAAAAAGGCACAACTTTAACAAAGAGGCAAGCAAAATTGGATTTAAACCCTGAAAATTATCAAGAGGGTCCCTGCTGCAAAAATGAAAGTTCAGGGCTTTCTAAGGATGGAATCTCATTTTTCAGTGGGGGTGTGTTGCTTCTCAACAGAAACCATCAACATCAACCTCAATTTTGATCTTGCCAACCCTCACATCGTCCAACATGGAAATAATCTATCTAATGAAGAAAGAGCACTTCACAACACTCTTAATAGAATACAAGAATTTTTTTGTATGGTCCTATAATGAAATTTTGGGCCTCAATCCCAACTTGGTGGTCCATAACCTTACCCTCGATCAACATGATCTTTGTCAACATTTTCATCTCACTTCACTATGTGGTTGTTCTTGACCACCTTCTCTACATCAATCCAAATACCATTGAATTTGAGCAACTTTTTGTTACTGCTCCTCCTGATTTGCTCCCAACAAAACAACTGATCCACCAATCAAATGTCTATCTTCCTCATTCTCATACTTCTTCTGTGTACCAAGCTAAATTCAATGGTGATGATAAAGTCTTTGTTGAGAATGCAAAAAATGATATACACCTCATTCCCACTACCACCCAACTAAAGGATGGCTCCCACATGCTTGTGGAAGAAACCATCAACCTCAGTTTTGATCTTGCCTACCCTCATATAGTCCAACATGGAAATAATATATCTAACTAAGAGAGAGCACTTCACAACACTCCTAATATAATACAAGAAATTTTTTGTATGGTCCTATAATGACATGTTGGGCCTCAATCCAAACTTGGTGGTCCATAACCTTACCCCCGAAAATAATGCCAAGTCAATCAAGCAAAAGCTAAGGAAGTTGCATCCCACCATTGCATTAATGGTTAAAGAAGAGTTGCAAAAACTCTTAGAAATGGGATTCATTCAACTCATTGACTATCTAGAGTGGGTATCAAACATGGTACCCTTAAAAAATCCAAAAGGAGGGATATGCATATGCATAAAATTTTGAGATCTAAACAAAGCATGTCCAAAAGAAAAATTTCCTCTTCCTAACATCAAAATTCTAGTTGACTCCACAATGGGTCACGAAATTCTCTCCCTTATGGATGGTTTCTCATGATACAATCAAATATGAGTTAATATTGATAATCAACATAAAACATCTTTCACCACACCATGGGGGACATTTTGCTACAAGGTCATACCATTTGGTCTAAAAAATGTAGGCACTACATATCAACACTTCAAGACCTACATATTTCATGACTATATGCATGGCATTACGGAGGATTACATGGATGATCTATTATATAAATCTAGAATGTGTGATCAGCATGTCGATGTTTTGCACAATATTTGATTAGCTTCTTGAGTATAATGTTAGAATAAATCCTAAGAAATGTACCTTTGTTGTTACCTCAGGCAAACATTTAAGATTTATTGTCTCTTAGCAAGGTATCAAAGTGGACTTATATAAAGTGAATGTCATTCTTGAAATACCTCTCCCTAAAAATCTCAAGCAATTGCATAACTTACAAGGTAAAATTCAAGTGATTCATCATTTTATCATACAACTATCATACAAATGCAAGCCATTCAATCACATTTTGGAAAATGGGGTTGCCTTTAATTGGAATAAATAATGCTAGGATATTTTTAGGCTATCAAGTAGTACCTCACATCCCCATTGTATCCCCTCCTAAGCTGACTTTCCTATTCCATATGTATATTTTTATCACTAAATTTTCCTTAGGCACCATGTTGGCATAAAAGAATGAGGTCAATTAAGAGTAGGCTATCTATTATATTGGTGAGTCATGAAACTTTATATGCTTATGTGGAGAAGTTGTGCCTAGAGGTTATTTTTTCCATTAGGAAACTTCACCATTATATGCTCAATCATACCACTTATGTTATTGCTAAGGAAAACCCATTACAATACATGATGGGTCGCACTTACAATAACAACCAAAATGTAAATAAATTATGCTTTTAATTGAATTCTATCTTGAATTCATTAGCCAAAAATCCATCAAAGTTCAAGTCATCATAGACCAACTTATAAAATATCTATTCCTTGATGATAAATCTCTTGTCATAGAGCTTCCTGATGAATCTGTCCTCAATATTGTTAAACTTGAAGAATATGTCAAACCTAAAGACCAAGCTGAACTTACATTATATTTTGATGGTTCCAAGTGTGAACAAGAGGGAGGTGTTGGAGTTTCTTTCTACATGCTACAAGAGACTCCCATCCCCTTCTCATTCAAACTTGACTTCCCCTGCACCAGCAACAATATTGAATACGAAGCTCTCAACTTGGCCTCAAAATTGTAATTTTTATGCCCATCAAATTAATCAAAATTATTTATGATTCCCTTATCATTTTTAACCAAGTGAAGGGAATCTATCCATGTAAACACCAAATCTTAAATGCTTACAAGCAATTTGCATAATTGTTATCACACTTTGAGTGGTATGATATCAAAGCCTCTCCAAAGTCTGAAAATCACTTTGCTAACATGATGACCTCTCAAGGCTCCCTCATTCCTCAAAAACCATATGAAAAAGTCATCCATGTACATGTAACCACTCTCCACCAATTGGCTATTGTTAGAAAAGTGAAAAACTTGATTGATTATTCCATGAGATCAACTATGCATAAATAACAAAGCTGATCTCCAGTGAGCCATTGGATTACAACAACCTAATATATATGATCTAATCATAACTAGGAGTTTATCAATCTCAACAAGAGTGATAACTCAAATAGAATTGAATATCCTAGTATAACTTAAAAGATACTCTAACACCCCCCCTTAAGTGATACTAGGGATAAGTGAAAAAATGAATAAATAAGATGTGGCATACACACAAAAAAAGAGTCCCAATAATAAGGCCTGATAAGGTACTCATGTACAATATAGATGGTATAGCCACAGAAATGAGTCTCAGAAGCAAGGCCCGATAAGGTACTCATGTACAATATTTGATCAAAAAGGAAGAAAGATCACTAAATAAAAACTCTCGTAAAACCAAAGTGTCTCACAAAAAAGTAGTGTGAAGATATGATGGAGAAAGAACCACAAAAATCACAAGGGTAGTCCAAAATGACTCCACAAGCATGAGTATGTGGTTTCCACCTATATGAGCACAATGGGCTGAAATAAGGTCCAAATCTCGTGGACAAACAACAAAATAAGGGAATGATGAAAAAACCCCAAGGGAGAAAACCACCTGCCATAATAGAAGAAGAAGAAGAAGGAAGGAATATGTGCATGGAGGATGGAGAGGAAGGAATATGTCCTCTTCAACCCCCCTAGGACAACTTCCATCAAGAATCCTGCAAAGGACCCATCAGATGTCTCAAAAAAGTAGACTCATCACCAAAATAAATGAAACCATACTCCCATACTAGTGCTTGCGACACATATCAAGGTTGTGAACCTTGAAAAAAAGGTCACTAAAGAAAACCTCTTTTAACCAAGGTGTCTCATAAAAATAAGAGTGATAATATAGTGTGGAAATAACCACAAGAATCACAAGGGATGTCTAAATTGACTTCGCAAGCATAAGTAGTGGTTTCCACCTATATGAACACAATGGGTTGATTAACAAGGTCAAAAAAAAAGTGGACAAGCAGAAAAACAAGGGCACCAATGTAGTTGTCAAATGTGTCCTTATGGTGACCTCCTCATCCTATCGAAATGCATGGGTAACCAGCCACTACAACTGCTAGGTAATATAGAGGAGATGACTAGATACTAGGATCACTTAAGAAAATGTCTAGGAGTTTCGGGTTCAACCGAGAATGCACTCCATGATACAATAATTTGATCCACAAAAAAGTGTGGAAAATAGTTTTAAAATCTGAAAAAATACTGCATCATCTTGTTCAATTTAGAAAAACCTTTTCAAAGACTATAAATACCCCTATATGGGTGACAAAATGTCCTTCATTTGCAAAAAAAAAACTTCTCCTTCCCCTCACAAGGGAATATTCTAGAATCTCCTTTTAAATTTTTACATGATGGTTGTTCTATGATGGTGGTAATTCATGCTCCTATAGATGTGGTGCTTGAAACTGTTGTCCATGGGCCCGATACAATGCACGTTGGAAATGATGTAATAGCCATTTTTAATGCTCCATCAAATTTTGAAGCAACAAAATATTTTGACACCCGAGTTCCCAACCTATGCAATCCAACAGTGAAGCATGGATGAGTTGCGATGAGGTCGCAGTTATGGATGAGCTACTGTTGTTCATGATCCAACCACCTATGAGTGAATACCTACAATTTCTAAGGACCTGGAGTTACCATGGTAGATTAGGATATTGGCGTCGGAATCAGGCCCTTGATCCTCACTATATGAGGGGGAGTAATTTTTAATTAATCATGGCCCTATTTGATTTTAAAAGGAGCCCAAGTGCCTTTTTTAGGATATAAAATGCTTTTTTCAAAGCATAGTTTTTCATTTTTTCCTATTTGGAAAATAATCTAGGCTAAAAGTAAAGAAAAAAAAATTATTTTATTTTGGTTTCAAGGGGTTTTCTTTAAGTGATATTTTTTCATGGTTCACAACCTTGATATGTGTCACAAGCATCAGTATCGGAGTATGATTTCATTCTAATTCAGACCTAAAAAAATTCAAATACTAAAAATAAGGGGGGATTTCCATAAGGGAAATCCCCCATGAGGAAAAGCTCCTCAGGCTCATAGGGCAGAGAAATCCCGCTCTGATACCATGTTAGAAAAGTGAAATACTTGATTGATTATTCCATGAGATCAGCTATGCATAAATAACAAAGTTGATCTCTAGTGAGTCGTTGGATTACAACAACCTAATAGATTTGATCTAATCATAACTAGGATTTTATCAATATCAACAAGAGTTATAACTCAAACAGAATTGAATATCCTAGTAGAACTTAAAAGATACTCTAATAGCTATTTCCAGAAATACCTCCTTGGATGAATTGGACACCCATTTTATCCATGAAGAGCCTTACAATGCTTGTTTTCTCAAGTAAATGATTACCTTAAACATGGTTTTCTTCCCCATGATTTTCCTCACGCCAGGAAGTAAAATTTCAAGTATAAATCCATGAGGTACACCCTCTTGGGGGATATCCTCTATCATATAAGTTATTATGGTATTCTCCTTCGATGTATTGAACCATGTGAAGCCAACTTGGCCATATCTACGGCTCATGATGGCACTTATGGTGGCCATTTTAGTAGAATTGCCATCATAAAATACATTTTGCACACCATGGAACATGATTGTTGTGCATATATCAGGAAATGTATCAAATGCCAATATCATGCTAATATAATCCACGTGCCCTCACAAACCTTACAATATATCCAATCATTGTGGCCCTTTTCACAATGGGATATTGACCTATGGGAAAGATCTTTTCATTATTGTCCGAATAGCATACCATCATCATCACAACTACTAAATACTTCACCAAGTGGGTTAAAGCCATTTATCTTATCAAAATGACTAGTCCTATAATTTCTTAATTCATTACATCATATCATTTATCATTTTGACATCTTGTCTAAGATCATTTCTAATAATGGTACATCCTTCAAGAATAAGTATATTTGAGCACTTTGTGACAAATATCACATCCAACATAGCTTCTTCACCCCTTACTATCCTCAAGGTAATGATCACACTGAAGCCACCAACAAAACTCTTTATGTTATCTTGCAAAAGACTTCCAAGGAATCCCATCGAGATTGGCATACACAATTTCCTTCAACACTTTGGGCCTATCAAATGAGCATTCATACACATTTTGGGGTAGCTCCATTTTTATTAGCCTATGGTGTTGAGTCCATTATGCCCCTTGAGCTTGAAATTCCCTCATTGTAAATCTTGCTCGAAGAGTTCATTGATGATGACATTACGCACCAAGCTCATCTAGACCAACTTAACCTTCTTGATGAATGTCAAATCAATGCTCTTGAGAATCTTCATGTTTATCATGATTGTGCTAAGTGCACATAATAAAATATGTTCTATGAACAAGAATTTAAGGTAGGTGACCTCATTCTCAAAGAGAATCAGCAAAACTCAAACCTACCTAGTCACTTGCAGGACAAGTTATCTCCCAATTGGCTAGGCCCTTACATCATCAAACATAAGTTTGGTTCTAGAACCTACAAGTTGGCTACTATTGAAGGGATTGAGGAATTTGAACCCATTAATATCATTCATCTTCATTATTTATATGCATAATGGCATTTAATAGGATTTTTCTCCTTGCAAATTCTTTATTAAAAAAAAAGAAAATCAACAAACGTCAATTCGATCACCTCTTAAAACCAATACTTTTGTGCATAAACAAAATGGTACCTCATAATGTGCTAATGTACTCATATTTTGGATGCATGAATATGCATTCCCCAATAGTGATTGGCATAATTAATCAATGGTATTTATGTGTTGTACATTATGTCCATCTATATGTGTTGTATTTATGCTTTTTTTAATGTCTCATCTTCATTTTTCTAAATGTAATGTTTTGCAATTTGAATTGTCTTCTCAACCACATTGCACACAAACACCTTATGTATTTAAAATTTTGTTAGTAACATGCATGAGTTGTCCCAACTATCATGATGCCTTGTTCAGTTCTTTTATTATGTTGCTTGGAAATAGAGGTCATAATATCTCAACTGTCACGATGTCTTGTTCAATTATCTTCTTAGGTTGCTTGGAAATAGAGGTCATTTAAATTTTTTGCCTCCCCTAGCTAACTCGAGTTCTTTCATGAACCAAACCACATCTCACATATTAATCAAATTTTAAGTTTAGGGAAGACAACATCATGAGTATTCTTGCCATAGAGCAAAAGTTTTCTCACTCATTCTATTATTCGTATATTTCAAACCTGAGGATCCAAATTGCAAGTTCCAAAAAAAAGAGATCCAAATATTGGTCTCTTTAGGTATTTTAGATAACTCCATCAGGGCTATAGAAACCTAGATATCAATGGAGCTATAATGAATTATTATGGTGTTAACCTCCATCAAGGCTATATATGTTTGTCTAATAGTGGAGTATGTCCTTCGAGTGGTGACATGTCTATCACATTAGAAACATTCTTTTTTATAGACCTATGAACACTCATGGATGAGCTAGATTTTATTGGATTGAGTCACAATTGGTTAGTCCAACCTTACTCAAGATAGAAAATGAACTTCACTTCACACATTACGATCCATGATAGGCTTGATCTTATTCAATATGGTCTATATTTCTATGGGACATTGATTGACTATTACATGAGTTTGATTATCGTGACTAGGGTGTTTCAGTTTCCTGAGATACTTCTAACATCAAAAAATCCTATGATATATGGGTAACAATCATCTTGGCTAGCCACCCTTCACTGTACATATATCCTATGTCTCAATTCATGTCATTAATCATTAATTAGTGTCCATTATTTATCTAGTTAGCACATTTTCCATTGCATATTATATTATCATCTATGCCCTAAGTCTTGTGTTCATAATTGTTATCTTATCTTATATTGTGTTAGTATATTATTATGACCATTAAGTTGTTATTGATTAATTAAACCAATTTTAATTGTGAAATGCATATGCACTCCTACAAAACGTGGTTAACATAACACATGTGAGCCCTAATCATGCAAATATATCTACATCATATCATACATCACATTAGCATATCCCATCCATATCGTCTAACATATCATGCCTATCTAATCATATGCGTCCATAAATCATAAAAATTAAAATAGCATAGACATATGCATCACATCATCTATCCCAAATATCACATCATGTCAACCATCAAATAAGCATCATGAGTATAGCATGAAAGAATAAAGTATAGTCCATGAAGTACATCAAAGTACATACATCATCATCATCACTGCCCATAGGACTACATCAAAATTACCCCTATGACTATCACATCATACATCCATGTATCTACATACCACAATACATAACATCATAACTTGCTCATAAACAATGATACAAAAATTATGGTGAACCTACCACACCAAAAAAACAATCACTATTATTATCCTCCTAGATTCTCTCCATTCCCATCCTATGTATTATCCCTATCCAATGGCCCTGCTCCATCCTGCTTATCATATTATCCTCTCTAATGCCACCCGTTAACCTGTAAAGTAGTTGGTTGTGTTGCCTATGATGTTGTTGGATTTGTAAATCAGGATATTGCTAGAATCATTAATGACATGCTCCTATCACTCCATCAGGATGAGGAACCTATGCATGAAGGCATAGGCACATCTCAAATCACCATCACCTCCTTGTACACTTGCACTCTATCCCTCTCCTACAACCAAATATTCTTGCACTCATCCTTGTGTCACTACAACTCTCTGCTTGTAGGGCCATACTATTTCCTTTGTCTCCTCCTCTCTCTACATCTAGTAGTTGTCTCCTTAACTACTATATCTATTGAGATAATTGCTCTAACTACTAAGATAACTGCTCTACCTACTACTAGAATCCATATTTCTTTATCATAAAATTCTCCCTCTTTGTCCTCCACCCCTCTCACTCCATCACTAGGGTATCTCTCTTTACTATCACTATATTGAGCTACCCTTGCAACCCTATCCTCTTGAGAGACCACATTGCTTGATATCTCCAATTATTGCACCTACTCCCTTAGTATGTTGGCCTCATCCACTGCTACCTACAAACCACTAAAATCCATTGCATCATCAAACCTTGGCATCTCCCCACTTCTCGTGTCTTTGATCGATATCTCCACCCCTGCAACCTCCACTATCTCCCCACTCCCCACATCTATTGTTGACATATCCACCTCAAAAATCCCTTATGGACCTACCTCCTCATCTACTTGTTTATGTGAGAATTACCTGAGTGGAACCTCCTTCTCCACATAATTATCCCCTCCATCACCCTTTGCCCTATCCAATCCAATTTCCTCTACTACCCTACCATTGTGCCATTGTTGTGCAACCCACCATTAGTCATAATCTGGTGTCATACCCACATCATCTATATCTGGTACTACCACCACCTCATTGACATGATCCTCCAAATATACTATATGTGATGCCAACCTATACTCCCCGCTCTTTCATCGATATATAACAGGTGGTCTTGGTACTCCTATACCAACCTAAATTATCACAACACTCTGGTAAACTGAAAGAACCCTATCTAAGTGGCATTGCGACCAATCAACCATATTGCCCTTCACACCTATGATAGTTATAAAGACTCTTCTAACCACACTAGGTTGTCCCTCTAGGGTCACCAAATGATATCATGTTGTCTCAGAGTAGCCCATATCTTAGTAAAACTTAGGAATCCCCTCATGCATCCACCTCCCATGTATCACCCTATCATTCCACCACCTCAAGGCATACGACCTCTCAATAGCCTCATGCTCTCATGCCCATAGCTACACTAGTATACTACAACTCAATCCAAACTACCCACTCACACTCACTCCATGTAGCTCCTTGTAGGTATATGCTAGTAATTTGGTGCCCATGCATATATTGTTGAAGCCTCTACTAAGTCCCACACGACCCCTAACAAGTTCCACAAAAATTATAGACTTGAGGCATTTGGGAGCACAAAGTTGGTTACCAATAACATGGTCAATGATTGCCTCTGTGATAATACCTTGAAAGCATAATAGTCATTGTACTGTATTCCATTGTTGTCTATGTTCACCTACTTCCACTGGGCTCCAAATAACTACCCCATCATTGTCCCCTACTATGTTGCCTTTGCTACTATAATGGTGCATCTCTCCACCAGTATCTGATATATTATATACATGTCCTCCAAGGCCAACCTCAATTCCCCCATGGGGAAATAAAATATCTCAATGCTCACATAAGATCATCAGGTATGCATGATCAACATTGACATGCTCTAGTTGGGCCACTCCTCAAAAACCAATACGTCATAACCAATCCCAATAATCCTCCATCAAGTCCCTCCTTAACTTACCCAAGAGTGGCTTGAACCAATATTATGGTCACATCACCCTCCCCTATAATCAAATTGACCATCAATCCCATGTTGTTAGGACCCTCCTAAACATGAATTATTAATTATATATTATATTATATTATAATTACAAGGGACATACCCTTTCACACTCCACACTTTTAGATAGATATATTTGGGTAATAATGATAATGCAATAGAGGGGCCAAGAATATATATATTATTTAATTGCTGGGTTCTGCCTTCAATTCAAAGCGATTTCATTTATAAAAGTGATTCAGTTCTTTTTGCATTTAATTTCATTGAAAGACCTTGGGTCTTTCCAACTGGTATTAGAGCGGTTAGCTCATTTGGGTCTGTTTATGGGTTTGTCTACTCTTATCGCTACCCTTTGGTCACAAAGTTAATGAATTTCAATAATAACCAGAGCACCTCCTTGAAGTTGCTTCTCTTAGCAGTCGGGACGTAGCTACCTGCTTCAACCTCGATAGCATGTCACCTTGATATTGCATCACATTCAATCTCAAGCAGGTGTCGAACTCCTACGGTTACAGGAATCACACTCAACACTTATTGTCTATGCACAAACATTTTGATAAAAATGAGAGTTTTTTTTAGTCGATTTACATGTAGTTTCACCGCTTCTGGTTGATAAAAATAGTACATCCAAATGAAATTTAAATACTAATAGCCATTTTTGATGATAAACGATGAAGGATCGTGGTAACATAGTGAGATAAATAATTAGAGGCCATCTACAGACGAAACCAAAATCAAGACAACCTTTGTTTGCTGAGAAGAGCGCACGACATATTTTAACCTGAAAGCAATAGCAGACCATTTCTATTTTTGGGCGTTCCCTTCACGGTTGGCAAGGAAAAGTATTTTTTTTACGTCGCAAATACACCTGCGTAATTAAAATCGGTCTTTGTGTAGAAAACAAGACTATGCAGAGGATACATATATCGTAGAGGACTAAGTTAAAGGAAAAAATGCATCAAAAATCCACTGCCATCACCTTAACGAAAGGTTTTTCCAACTCTTGCCACATATAAATCGACGAGAGACTAAAAAAAAATATCAAACACAAACCGAAATCACTGCAGTCGATGAACATTATCGTTGAAGAAATCCCACACAAAAACTCAAAGGAAATTCAGCAGACACAGGTTAAAACCCATCCACCAGCGAGCATCAAGTCGTTTATCGGCAAACAGACGTTGTGACAAGGAAAAAAAAATCAACGAAATATCATAAAGTTTCAAAGGTTTTAAGTTTCCTGATCGTCGGGAATGAGTTTTTCGACAGACAAGAAAAAATAGGTGAAGAAAATCAAACAAAACCTTATAAAAATGTTTAATCTTTTTTTCCAACGCGTTCTTTCGACGACAAAAATCGGGTGTCCTTTCTCCGAAGTCGGGGAAACAAAAATATTTTAAAAAGAAAAATATCTGGTATTCTTTGTTGGGTTCACCACAACTTACCTACTACTTCCAAAAAATTCCAAAAAAATAGACGAATCTCTAACATAACATTATAACATAGTTGGTTTATAAAACAAGTTGCAAACCTTATATATATATATATATATATATATATATATATATATATATATATCGTTTCCCTTCGCATTCATTCTATCATAAACACCTTCGAATGCTGTCGAACGATTACAACTCGTTCATTTTCATGAAACACGTCCAAGCGACCTACGATAATCAACACAGGTCAGACTGCCAGGTTGGAAGCATTCATCGAAGGATCAATGCCAAGTTCACGCAGACTGTCAGTGCAAATTTTGAAATAAATTCCATCGTCATCAATTCATTTTCCAAGCATCGTTAAATTGTTTTGATCACCATTGAAGAAGGTTTTCTGCATGAGTAGCGTTTTCTGACTAAGCCAACAAAAATTGGTGAAAATATTTTAATTTTATTAAAGTGCGGACTAAGGTGGTTTAATTTTCTAACCTCCGAAAAAGGTTGTCGACGTCGAAGACAACAACCAGAAGTTGTTTAAAAAAAAACATCATAAAAAATATCCCACATTCACCCGTAAACGAGTTGTGAGGAGTTTAAAAATAATCAAGCACCATAGTTGAAACGTGACTTCGGTCACGCTGGATGTAGCCTTCGCACGACCAAAGCCAATACCTTGCCATCGAGTGTTTGAATATTAGTGGTCTTGACCCCTTCCGATCTGCTGCCACCTCAAGCTCCACTCCACCCTCCCTCCTCTGACTCTGCCACTTGTCTGTGCTGCCTCAGCTTCCCCGCTCACCCTTGAGCTCTTCTCCTCCAGCCACCGCCGCTCATCTTGCCCTGGTCCTTCCTCACTGATCGCTCATCTTGCCCTGTCCCGGCCCTTCCTCATTGACCACTCATCTTGCCCTAGCCCTTCCTCACTGATCGCTCATCTGCCATCACCACTCCACCTACCTACTCCTCTCGAGTCCCGCCCCCCTCGCTAGCCTTCACAAAAAAGTTGACACCCACCTAAATTTTCAACAAAAAAAGTTGACACCCACCCAAATTTTCAACAAAAAGCAATTTGAAAAAGTTGTCAACAAAGTTGAAACACCCAATTTTTTTTTAACAAAAAGTTGCAAAAATTGATAACACACAAATTGTGACAAAAATTACAAGGACATTGCTGCAATATTTGACGAAAATTGCTGACAATAAAATTTTGGATGACAATTTTTGACAATAAATTTTGTGACGATTTTTTAGCAAATTTAGTGATAAATTCCAAACAACGACTACACAAATGGCCGATGATGGAAGATCTCATGACCCCAACCTACTTTCACCGATTAATATCGCCAACCTTTGTCAAATCACTTCAGTGCATGAGTATCAAACGCGGTTTGAGGATATCACCAAACACAACATACGGTTGGATGAATCAATTCTCATAAATGGCTTCATTAGTGGATTAAAAGAGGAAATTTGAATGGAGGTGACAAGGTTCAATCCTTATACCATGATGCAGACCTATGGATTGGTCAAATTAGCTGAAGATAAATTCAATTATCAATATCGACTTGAAAAAACACCTATTGGGAAGGCACAAACCACTTACACCACCCCCAAACCTAATCGACTTTTACCAATTAAACATCTCAGCTTTGAGGAGATGAAGGAACGACGAGCGAAATGCCTCTACGATAATTGTGATGAGCAATTTGGACCCCACCATAAATGTGCTACACTAAAGTTGTATTTATTGAAGGAAGTTGATCCCTGTCTCTCCATAGAGCAAGCAAATGAGGTAATTGTTTTCGAAGTTGCCAGTGCACCTACTCACCACAATGAAGACATTGAGGTCGATGTGTAAGAAGTGATCAATGGACCAAGCAAGGTTGAGGTAAACATCCACACAATGAACAATGAAGGTCAGAAATACACTCTAAAAAAACTACCCTCAAGTTCCTCACAAATAGTGAGTTCTCACCAAATGGTAAAATCTATCCGAAAACAAAACAAGAAGGTCACTACATGCTCATTTTCCATTGACTCTCCCAGGAAACAACAAGAAGATACAAAAGTAATACCACCACTTTTAAGGCATCATTTTGAAGTGTTTAAGGACCCCCATAGGTTTTCCTTCCATTGTCATCATAATTAGACTAAGGAATATTCTCCTATTTCTCTTGGCAATCCACCACTAATGATTCCCCCTTCCCGATATCCTTGCTTACGAAAAACAAATTAAAGTTGTGCAAGAACATGAGCAAATGCGTCTTGGAAAACAAAGGACGAAACTCCTCCCTTTGAGATTTGAGGACAAAGCTCTTTTTAAGGAGGGTGGCATGTTAGGACCCTCCTAAACATGAATTATTAATTATATATTATATTATATTATAATTACAAGGGACATACCCTTTCACACTTCACACCTTTAGATAGATATATTAGGGTAATAATGATAATGCAATAGAGGGGCCAAGAATATATATATTATTTAATTGTTGGGTTCTGCCTTCAATTCAAAGCGATTTCATTTATAAAAGTGATTCAATTCTTTCTACATTTAATTTCATTGAAAGACCTTGGGTCTTTCCACATGTCTCCCCCATCTCCCATCACCCGTGCTTCTTCACACAAAAATAAATTATCCTAGCATGGAAATTTTTTGTAATTGTACGGATAGTTAAGGAGGGGTCAACAAAACCATCTAGACATGGATGATTCGTGTCCACACATTTTGATAGGAACCGAACCCTATGATAAAACAAAAAAAACCAAAAAAAAATAATCAACCACAAAACCAATGTCGCACAACAAACCATCAACACTTGAAAACCCAACCCACAAAAAAAAACTCACCCAACAACCCAAAAAACCAAAAACATCACATTTCTAAGCTATTCTAAGCTTCTACAATTTCTTTTGACTAAAAATATACCCTCGGGTTTATTTTATGCCAAAAAACCATAATGCAAGAAAATAAATGGGTAAAAACCAACTAACATTCACTACACACCCTCCACTGCTCGATTTCACGCTATTATCTTCCATACTGTTCCTCTGCATGGAAAATTCAACAACACTTCATATCATAATCTTGTCCTTGCTTTTCACTCTCAATCTCTTGTCTCTCCAGTTGTGCAATATAAATGAGAAATCATGCACCCTTGCACGCTCTTTTGTTCCATCCAATCAATGCTTGGTTGTACGATCGTTAATCGATCGTATAATCTAGGATCGACTAGAATATTTTCCTTCTTCCCATCCATTCATCCACCCCTCCTACCATATCCACTTTTTTGTTGTCCAATGATCTTCAGTCAAGTGCTTTGTTTTTGTCTTTCATTATTCACCCATCAATTCATCACTTGAGGGGGTAGATATTACCCATCAATACCTTCCTGAATAGGTCCAATATCTAAACACTCAATCTTGGAATCACGTTTGTTCAAGAATATTTCCTAATACTATCACTAACCCTCATCTACTAGCAAAAAATATAGAATTTCTTCTTCTTCCTCCAGTTCTCCTTCTCTCAACTCAAATTCCTCTTCAATACATAATTAGTTTTCTCCATGCCATTGTTGTATGGTTACTCACACACTTTTTTATCAAGGTGGGAACTTAAGCCCACTTACAATCAATTAGAGTGTCATGGGGCTACATACCTATGATTGGTCAACATACTCAACTAAGCTAAAAAACTCATCATAGGCAAAGATCCAAGGATATTCATCCCTTCCACAATTGGGGTATCTTACATTGTTCATGATTTGAGATAACCTTACATCTCCTCTCTCAATTATCATTGTAGTGTGTCAAAAACCATGGCCAATCATTATCATCCACTATCATCCATTTTCAATCTACTCATTTTGTATTGTGTTTTTGCACTACATAGTGTCTACACACAACACAATACAAAAGGGGTAAATATAGACACCTAAAAAATATCATATTATCATTTATCCAATGTCAATATTTAATAATTTTGCAATTGCTCCAAATATCCAAATATTTGATATTGTCACCTTAGAAATATTAAATCACCCCATTTTAGCCCCTTTGACCCATTAAGCCCCATCCTACACCTAGCCCATGGTCACCATGTGACTATCCCACTCCCCCTAGCCTATGTGCACACTTCCCTAGTCTATGTGCACATTCTTGTTGAGTAGTAATTTTACCCAATTGCAAAACCACATTCACAGTGAGGATTTTTATTAGAAAACCCTCTCTCGCAAAGAAATAGAAATATCTCCAAGGTTCCTTTTAATTAATGTGTGCATGTATGTTTGTATAAATGTGTCAAATATGTGCTTGGAATACCTTAGTTCTCTGCAAACTAACTGTTAACAAGGGGTCTACGCTGGTGTTACTTTATTATGCTATGCTATTATTGTCATGAAAATTAAAATAAGAGAAAATGTGATTGGCCCTCATATGACCATGATGTAGAAGGGAAATTCATTTCATATTGAAGCGTTTTAGATAGATTTTATCTTTCTTTGTTAAGCAAGTTTTAACCACTTTTATCCTTTTATTAAACCTTGCTTTAAGCATGAAATAGAAGATTAAAATCTACCTCTGAAATGCAAATCTGAAAATAATGAGTGGATTCATTTTATGTTGCTTTGAGCATGAGAAGAAAGTAAATCTGCATGACTAACTTTAAAATGTGATGGCCTTTGAAATGCCATATAAATTACCCTCCTTAATGAAATTGTGCTTTTCATGAAGGGAGGCTAATTTATTATTTTAAAGAAAGTGGCCTCTAAAATGCCTTATAAATTATTTCCCTTTAATGAAACTGAAATTTTCATTAAGGAAAAATAATTTATTTCTTGAAAACAAAAAGAAAACTCGAAATGTGAAATCATGCAAAATTGAAACTACAAAATTCCTTTTAAAATTGTTGTAGACACGAAAAATTGACCCACTTTGAGTGGGCAATCTTCCTTAGTGCCCTTAAGAGGCCCTCACCCCTTGCCAAGTGCAAGGGAAGGCCTCTGTCCCTCCCCTTTTTAATTTGTTTATCTTTTAGCGAAATCGTGCCCCATATTTACGAGGCGCGACTTCATGCCAGCGATATCGTGCCCCATCAGGATGGGGCGCGACTTCGCTGTTTACCCAAGTTTTTTAATTTATTTTATTTTATTATTTTTTAAGCCCGCTTAGACCCAGGTTTAAACCTCCTCGCGTGTTTTGGCATCGACTGTGAGTTTATTTGTGCCCGCTTTCCTTCCTCCGATTTTGTCTATAAAAGGAAGGATGTTCTTGCCAAATCAGAGACATGCGAAGTTTAAGTGCAAGTGTGATATGCAAATTTTTATGTGCGATCTATATGCGAATTATTTAGAGTTCATTTCTTATTTACTTTCTCTGCTGCAAGCTAACCCTCGAAGTGCGAATTTTGGATTGATCTTCTATTGCGTGGATTGGATTGATTTGTTGTGTGACTTGGTGGATCCATGGCGTAGCTTGGAGAGATAGAGTGCCCATATGGATACTTGGTTCTCTTTTGCCTACTTTTGTGATGTCCATTAGGGTTTGATCACTTTGTTGTCTGCATTTATTTCATCTTCTACATTCGCTTCTTATTTTTCTTTAGTCTACAATGAAATCGTGCCTGGCATTGGCGAGGCATGACTTCGCTTGCCCTAATTAGGGCAAAGTTATTCGTAGAAGTGAAATCGTGCCCCATCCAGGTAGGGCATGACTTTGCTGCTATGATATCATGCACCCGCTCTAGGTGAGGTGCGATTTTGCCCTAGGGCACATCGGGGGTAATTTTTAGATTCTGCTTTCATTGTTACATTCCATTCTATCTCTAGATCATACTGTTGTACTTTTCTTTCTATTTTTTGTTGTTGTCTTTCTGATTTATGATTAAATCTCCAAAGGTCAATTTTTGCTTTTGTATTAAAAGGTCATCTAAAAGGACCTAGGGGGCTTGAATGCTGCTAGATCTATCATACAACGGCCTATGCAGGCCCCCTAATACTAATTTCATTTTTTAGTGTTTCATAAGTGATCTTGTAGGAACAAGAATCTTTGATATCATTGGAAAAGAGGCAGAAAAGGGCTAAATCAACCACCGGTCTAGATAAGTGCTCTATCAATCTTATTGGTTGAGAATCTGGTTTCATTATTGATTTCTAGGCATCTAAAAGTGAAAAGCATCTAGCTTGCATCTAGGGATAATTTTTGTGTATTTACTCCTGCATAGTTCTGCTTTAAAGGTTTTCTGAAATAGAACCCTAGGTTAGTGAGCATTCAAAAGAAAGAATCATTCTAGGATAGCTCTTGTATGCCTGCATTCTATTTCCAATTGCATTATTCTATTTTCTGCATTATCCTTTATCTTTTCTAGTTTAGATCTAGAAAGGCCAAATTTAGGTGATTGTCTAAAACTGAATACATCAAACAATCCTGAATATCCCGAGGACTTGGAGTGAGTCCTTAAACCATTCCTGGTGAACCCTTCCCCTTAGCACCGAGTGTAGAGTACAACATACCCCCATGGTTCACCCCACAAAAGGGTTCCCTCCTTGTGGATCCAACCCTTTTGTTTGGGAATTGTACGTGGTAGGGTAGTTTTCCCCCTCTACATCTTTGGTGAACCCGACGTGAACACCTCCTTTTATTTTAAACACTAAGCAAGATCATTAATTCTATTTGGAAAATATTTAAGTAATTTAGAATTTATTTAATAGTGTTTTTCCCTATTTTGTTTTTCACTACTTCTAATGGCTCCTATTCTTAGAAGTCAGAGGAAACAATTAGAATCTGATTATGTTCCTTTGGAAGATGATCAGATTGATAGGGAAAACCCTAATATAGATCCAGAAGAGCAAGAAGATGTAAATATGGAAACCGAATCTAATTTTGATCCTCTTGTTGGGCCTAATGGAAGTTTAGTGTTTTCATCATTTGATCACATTTGGGAATTCATGAAAGCTCATAAGGAAAAGCTATTGGAATGTATGGAGCGAGAAGCTCATATTGAAAAAGAGGATGCTACTCCTTCCCCTCCTAATAGGTCTCCTTTGCTTCATCATGATATTCCTACATCTCAATATTTGCATCAAAGTAATCTTAAGGATCAAGTGACTTGTGCCAATACTAATACCACCAATGTTGGAGGGAATCTGCAAGTCCCTCTAACCAGTAGTGGCCCAAAAATTTATTCTCAATTTCCTCCTGCATCCTCTAACATCAACACTATTGCTTCTATTCCACCAAATATTAGTTGTTCTCAAAATGCCACATACAACCAAGGTATCCTAAGTTTAAATCCAACATCAAGGTTTCAACATGCATACATTCCTCCTTTAGGGAGTCTAGGGAACACACATAGCAATCCAGAAATGCAGAATTTAACAAGTGTTGTGAATCAATTGGTCTCAAGAATGGATATGATTCAACCATCAGGGTTTACATACAACTATAGGGATATGTGTAGTCAGCCATTGGATCCTATTGTTGCTGCTAGGCCTTATCCTAAGCATTTTCCCATGCCAGTATTGCCAATCTACAAAGGGACTGAAGATCCAATAGAGCATTTGAGAGGATTCAGAATAGCTTGCCATGATCTTGTTTATGATGATATGCTTTTATTGAAAACATTTCCAAAGAGTCTTGTTGGAGTAGCATTAGAATGGTACTATCGGTTACCCAACTATTCTTTGAAAAGCTTTGAGAAGACCGCAGAGATGTTTGTTCATCAGTTTAGTGCTTATATTGAAAAGGAAGTGACTATGAGAGATCTATATGATTTAAAGCAAAGTAGAGAGGAAATTTTTTCAGAATTTTTAGCTCATTGGAGAAGTTTAGTTGGTCGATTAAGACAACTTGTGTCTCAAAAATATATGCTTGATATATTTACGAGAAATTTACAAGAACAATTATCTTATGCTTTAGAAACTACTACTATCACATCTTTAGACCAAGCAATTGAGTTAGCAAGAAAAGTGGAACAAGCCCTCATCAAGAGAGGTCAACTCAAGGTTAAAGAAGATAAGCCAACTAAGTCTCAACCTAAGAATAAACATATAGGAGGTAATAGTGATAGTAGGCCTGTTAATAATGTCAATAATAGCCTATAGAATATTGTGCTTCAAAAACCTCCTCAAAGGAATTTCACGAGACTTAGTATCCCTATGGAATCAGTTTTAAAGCAACTATTAGATGCTAAGGCAATAGAATTACCTCCAGTAAGACAACCAGATACTACAACTCATTGGTATAAAGTAGGACAATATTGCACTTATCATAGAGTAGAAGGACATTGGATGAACACTTGTAAGAAATTGAAGCATGTGGTTCAAGATCTAATTGATGCGGGATGTATTGATTTAGGAAATATCCAATCAACGAGTAGTCAAAATCCTGCTCAACAAACTCCAACAACAAATCAAGATATGGGAATATTTAAGGATCCTTTACCTAAGCATGAGCAACAAGCAACCAATCAGGTGGCTCACCAAGATGACTCCCTACGCCATAGCAATGTGGTTGGTATGGTTGGGGTAACCACAAGAAAACTGGCTCAAAATCAGCAACATCAGCAAGGACATAATTTGATATCTCATCCTAGTATAGTTTCAAAGGAAAGCCAGAGAAAAGATTCAACTACAAGGATTCCACCTATAGTATTGAGACCACAGTCATAGGTTTCATTTGATCTTCAGAAGCAGCTAGCTAGTACTCCAACAAAGATATCAATGTTAGAACTATTGTAGACTTCTCCTGATCACAAGAATGCTTTAATGAGATTTTTACAGCAACAATCTATTTTCCCAGATATCCCTCCTGATGCCATAGTTGACATTGTAGGTTCTTTTGGGATACATCATGTCTCATTTTCAGATGATGATAAACCTTCCTCAAACTTGCATGAAGATTCATCACTTTACATCACCACACTTATTGGGGATACCCTTGTCAAGCGAGTATTGATTGATAATGGTTCATCCCTCAATTTGTGTACATATCAATTCTTTCAAAAATTTGGATTAAAAGAGGAAGATTTAACAAAAATTGATATCATCATTAAAGCTTTCAACAATGAGTCCCAAGAAGCCTGTGGTGTCATATCTCTCCCATTGAAAGTGGGGCCAAGGATATTGGATACCTTGTTTTATGTGGTACATTGTCCTGCTTCTTTTAATCTTCTCCTTGGGTGACCTTGGATTCATGCTATGAAGGTCGTCCCTTCTACTTTTCATCAATGTCTCAAGTTTGAGTTTAAGAATCAAGTTATCACCATTCCAAGCGACCCTCGACCATTTGAATTCTATTCAAATATAGAGCTAGCCCAAATAGATTCTTATTCTTGTCCCTCTATTTCTTCAACAACTTCCTCATGTTCCTCCTCTCAAATTTTTGAGCATTTTCAAAGTTTAAAAGTGAGTGAGGAACATAGGACCCATATTCTCTCCTCGGATCATGATAATCAATTTCTTCAAGAGCCTCTTCTGGATCTAGCTAAGCTACCACCTTCACCTAGAACTATGGGCCTGCCTCATAAGAAGGGTGAAGTTGTACACTTTGGCACGTGTGCTTTTATCTTTGGGGGCATGGCCTCCGAATAAAAGCTTCATGGTAGCAACCCATCTCTCAATGAGCGCTCTTTTGCTCAATGCTATCTCACTAATGACTATCCCCTTCCTAAGCAGATCCTATCCAGTATGGGGTATGCAGGTAAAGGATTGGGACCACAACAGAAGGGTATTCAAGAGCCCTTGGATGTTGAGATTTGGCCTGGGAGATGTGGTATAGGTTTTATACCTAACAAAAATGAACCTTTGCCTTTTGAGGATGATGACCATCTTATGACTTATGCAGAATATATAGAATATCAAAAGTTGTCAATAGATGATAATAAAAGTATTGATTTTTCTTTTCCTTCAAAGGTAATATTTTGTAACATGATTGGTTCTGTCTGTGCTAAAGATAATTTCACTTCTATATTAAGGAATGAAGAATCTTTGTTTAATGTCTTTTTTGCTAAGAGAAATGGTGTTGTTAGAAAATGTAGTGATTATCGTGCTATGGGTGTTAAAAGAAGAGCCTTGGAAGGACTTTCTCATGCTTTTCATCATCGAGAAAATGCACTCCTTGGGGATATCTTTGATCCGACACCTCATGGCACGTTAATCCATTTTAATAAGATGAATGGTGCATTTAGGTTTTGCATTGATTTCAATTCTTAATAAAAAACAAAAACAAAAACAAAGAAAAACTTTCATGTAGTTGCACTTTCATTGCATCCGCTTGCTTGTTCATATTGCATTGTTGCTTGTCATCCTTTGCATGATTGCTTGACATCTAATTTAACACCTTGCATGTTTGCTTGTCATAAATGCATGACTGCTTGTTCATGACTGTTTTCTCATATAGATTTTGGGGATATTGCGACAATGGCATGTGATGATACCTAGTTAGGTCATAGCTCACATGCATTGCACTTTTCACTAGGACTCTGATGCCTAGCAAGATCCCCCTAGGGATTCTTTCCCTCCTTCCTTTTTTCTTATGGTTGCTTATCCTCCTTTTTTTGATGTCTTCATAATGTTGTTCAACAATTTCCTCATAGTCCCGCTCTGGGACAACACTTGCATAATATTTTATATACATATATATTACACCCCATACGGGATATTTATACATCCTAGTGGGTATTATACTATTCATGATCTTCTATCGGGTCATACTCTCTTTTGACTCAGCAAGCTTAACACCCCATTATAGGATAAGCTCCTTGGTCATTTTTAGCAGACCTCGGCATACATCCTAGCGGGTAATCACCTCATAGCAGTCAATAAGGGAGCAACCACCCATAGTGGGTCAAAAATCCACACACTTGGTCACATTAAGGCAAGTGTTGTACCCTTAGCGGGTCTAGCAACTTCGCTCATCCGATCCATAATGTCTGGCTACACTGGTTCATAGCAACCTACGCTAGCCTTATATTTTGGGTCGTTCGCTCTTCTCCTTTTCTGATGGTTGACCTTTGGGCCTCTCTTATTTCTTCTTCTTCTCTTCTTTTCCTCTTCTTCTTTCTTCTTCTCTTCCTTTTCCTTCTTCTTTTCTTTCTTCTCTTTCTCTTTCTTCTTTTCTTTTCCTTCTTCTTTCTTCTTCTCTTCCTTTTTCTTCTTCTTCCTCTTCTTTCTCTCTTATTTTCCTTGTTGGTTTCTCCTTCTACTTTTCCCTTTTCTTCTTCTATTTGCATTCATTTCACCCTTCATGTAGTGTGCATTAGGATAATTTGCATACATCAAAACACTTAAATAAATAAAACAAAATAAACACATAAAAACATGCATTAAATCATTTACACATAAAAATAGATAAAATCCGTAGCTATGTATTACTCGTAAGACAAAAGAGTACATCGTGTGAGGTTGGTGTACCATAATCCAGACTCGATACACTCAACCTAGGGATGCACACCACAATAAAAAATGGTGTGTCATCCCGATCCCTAGCCTAGCCTACCCTAGCTCTGAGAGCCAACTCCCTCTGGCCCTCCCTGGGGTGGAGGCAGCCTCAGTGGTGCCATCGACTACTAAGATGTCGACGGTGCCTATGATCGAGACCATGACCTACTAGCTTCCTGAAGGGATGGAGGAAGCTCCATCCTCCACTCTAGAGGGATAGCTGCATAGTAAGCCATCTCAAAAAACATGGCCCTCTGAATGGCCATCTCCAACCTATCATTGGTGCACCGTAACTCTACCTGAAGGAGCTGCACCATGTCCCCTGCTTGGCTACTCCCAATAGTAGCCATCCCCTTAGCCCGGGCCCATTGGCGCTCTCCATCCAACTAGAACACCTCTCCCTGTAGTTGGGACACCTCTGCTCATGTAGTGTCCCTCTCCATCTATAGTCGGGCCACTTGTGCCTATAGAGAAGCTAGTTGTACCTACAGCTCCTCTATACCCTAGCTCTAGCCGCCCATCACTGTCGATGTAGATGCCTCCCCAGGGTCTCTGGCCCATGGCCCCTCTGCCTATAAGGGGGTATCCCTCATCCCTCCCTCTCTGGTCTCTACTCCAGGGATGGTCTCCTCCACCACCTGGATCCGAACCCATGTCAACCTCTATCTAAGGCATAGCTAGGGCCTATTGCACCCTCTCTATGGTCCTATGAGCTACCTCTCAGAATGCCCATTGCATGCCTAGGCCCATCACCTAGAACCTCTGCACTGGTATGGGTGGTGAGATCCTCTGAGGTGCAACCCCTCTATACCATCGCCTATACCCGATGGTCACCCTTGCATCATCTACCCCTGGGTCGACGTAAGGAGGGTCATCCTGGTCCTCCTTGGTCCACCTGGTGAAGTCTGGCCTACCTCTGACCCCTTTTGGGTCCCGGGTCACCCTCCGGTACCAGTAGTCCCCTAGGTTTGGGATTCCCTGTAAGATCTTGAACTACCTCAAGACTCGGTCAAATCTGAGCACCTCTGGCTCTCCCTACTCTAACCTCAGCCATATGACCCTCCTCACCCTCGCTAGCTCTATCCTATCCTCTGCCCAGCCAAGGTGAAGCCTCCATGGTCACCAGATGAGTTGCGCCTCTCGCAACTCATCGATCACCCACCTCGCTAGTGGTAGGTTCCCTACATAGGCCCTCGTGGTCCTCTCCAGGGATCGAGGCCATCTATATGTTGTTGGCCACTCTAGGTTGGGAAATGGTCCTAGTAGTGCTAACGGTATTTGCACCACAATGTGCTCCCAACACCACACCTGGAGCAATGTCGTACAAACTAGTCTTGTACACTGTTTATACATGATGTTGTACAATATCTTATATAAATGGGCCAACACATAAGGACCCCATGCAAAGCGGACTCCCTGCTATCGCATGTCTACCACTACCCCCGCTAGTACCCATGGCAAGTATCATCTGCTAGTGTGGCAAGTTAGGAGACCTACCACCACCCCTACGAGTACCACGATCAAAGGATCCACTCCATAGCGGCCAACCAGGTCATCAACTACTATGGTGCCCTCCCGCACCTGGTGGGTGAAGCCTATAGAAAATTGTTGTAGTGTAGTGGCCTTCCCTTGGGCCCCATAAACCTCTCTCCCTCTAATGGGGATCCTCAAGATCCACCACACGTCCTCTAGTGTGATGGTCATCTCCCCTATTGGTAGTCAAAAAGTAGAGGACTTTGGATACCATCGCTCCACTAGGGCAGTCAACATAGCCTTGTCTATCTCGATCCATGGCATCCTCACCATGTCATCTAGCCCAATCACCTCTAGTCTCACCCTCTCCACCTGCTCCAATGCGTCTAGCTCTACCAGAGCCCCTACCCACCACTCTCGAGTCTCGAGAATACCTAGCTACATTTAATAAACAAACACAAGAATTTAATCAGTTTCATCATAAAAATCAAATTAATTAAAAAAAATTGATTCAGCATAAAGAATTTTCAAATCGTCCTTCACACTTTGGGTTTCCTTATTTCATTTTGTTTATTTTTCTTCCTCTCTTTTTTTTGAGTTCTCATGAAGTTGCACCCCATTTTTAGGGCGCATAACTTTGCTTTTGCGAAGTTGCACCCCTTGTTTTTTGGAAGCGTTTCTCTCAAAAGCAAAATCGTACCCGGGTTGCAAAGTCATGCTCGGGTAGTGGTGTGAATTGTCAATTTTTACAATGATTTTCCAAAAAATATCCTAAAATCCTAATTACACGAACCGAGAAAAAAATAGTGCAAAAGAGGAATGACGCTAATTCTTACCCATTCCCGAGTCCTGACCTCGCTCCTCGTTGTCGCCGCTCGATGAACCAGAAGTACCGTAATTATTTCTCTGTTGGAAATTTGAGTTATTTTATGTTGTCATTGATGTCACATGGATCACATTGAGTTTTGGTGGCCAAAGTATTTCATAAATAAGCATTTATGATATTTTGGAGAGCATGGATATATATAGGGTTTTTCTTAAAACCCATATTGGATTTTTGTTTCATCGAAAAAGGTTCTCCGGTGATGGAGATATTTATTTTTAAATATTTAGTTTAAATTTTAAATTATTTAAAATTTTAATTTTAATTTTAAAATTAAATATATTAATTTTAGCGCCGACTAAAGAAAAGAGGAAAGGCTATATTAATTTATAGCACCGACATCTAAGTAAAGAGGAAAGGCATATATATATATATATATGCCAACAAAAGCTTAGACTTCATGAGACCAGCATTTATTTTTCGAATGCCTTCGATTGGGTAACGAATTGCGAAAAGAGAGAGAAGTGTGACTTTGGTCTATTGAAAAATCGTTCACAGAGTTTAATAAGATGCATATGCATCTTTGGCCTAGCGGTTCATGCATTGTGTGTTACGCAGGAGCAACTGCGATCGAGTCCCGTCGTGGTTATTTGCTTTGTTGAAGCGCTCGAAGTGCTGTTAAGTTTTTCGAAGGGTGTTGAAGTTTATGATATAAGTTTTTGTTTGTGTCCCTTTGGACATGTGAGGGCATGTGGCCCAATGGCAGGCTGGCTATGGTTAAAGCACTAAGCAAGGAGACATCATGAGATCGAATCCCATCAAGGACAAAGGCAAGTTAATAATTTTTTAATATATTTTATTTTTCTAAAGTTACCCTAGGAGGAATAAGGGTTGTGATGCATGTTTAGAAAAAGAGATATTTCTGGTGTTTCTCCTTTTGAAAGTATATCCTATTATATATCGTTGGAAAGCTTATTTCGAGGGCTATTTGATTAACTTATTTATAGGGAGAAATAAGGTGTATGTAAATAGATATTTCTATGTTTGTGAAGGGTTTCAAAAGTGAAGGTTGTTTTGTTATTTTTCAAAGGTGATTAATTATTTCATAAGGGGACATGTTGTATTTTATTGAGTAGGAGTGATAAGGTGTTATTTGGATATTATTTTTGTGATATTAATCATGATCTCTAACCCTTGTTAAAAGTTGAAAAAGAAGTTTTTTGAGTGTGGCAGATTTAGTGGACATCCAATAAGGCATCAAAAGGTATGAGCAATATTCTCCATTGACTTTATTTATGGTGGTTGATTTCTGAAATATCATTGGAGAGAAAAGGATTGATTGTGGTTTCATTTTCGAAAGTGGTTGGTTGAATGCTTCAAGGTTTTCTAGTTTGAGAGTTGTGTTTAAACCTTGTTTTATAATCATAGTTGTTGAAGCTCATTGGTTATGAACTTGAGTTAGAAAATAACATGAGTATCATTGTTATGTGAGATTTGTGGTTGAGCATTATTGGAAACATTTGAGTTGGTTGATACATGCTTGGACTAGGATTTTGTGAGAAAGAGTTGTCCCTTGTGGTGATTGGTTGAGTTGAGTTGATTGAGCCTAGTCAAGTGATTGTGTGAGGTGATTGCTCAAGTCCCATGAAACAAACAATTCTATAATTCTGATTTGAGTTGAGATTGAGCTTTGAGATTAGAACATATTGAGTCTCTAACAATTCTCTTTATGCTTCTATAAGACTTGAGTTGAGTTGAGATCATTGTGGATCATTGTTGTCATCCATTGTAGAGTGCATTGCCATTCATTGTTGAATTCATCATTGAGCCTTGCCTTCATAGATTTGTGGATGCGATTTGAGTGCTACTTGAGCATGATTGGTTGAGCCTTGAGAAGGATTTTGGGACACATTTCTAGACAGATTGGTGGCAATTTTTGTGTATGATTTATTGAGCCTTTGAGAAGGATTTTAGGATAGATTTGTGGATAGATTTGGGTCAACATTTGAGCAAGTTCTTGGTGAGCTTGTTGAGCAGATTTTTGAGCAAGTTCTTAGTGAGCTTGTTAAGAAGATTTTGAGTAAGTTCTTAGTGAGCTTGTTGAGCATATTTTGAGCAAGTTCTTAGTGAGCTTGTTGAGCATATTTTGAGCAAGTTCTTAGTGAGCTTGTTGAGCATATTTGAGCAAGTTCTTGGTGATCTTGTTGAGCATATTTTGAGCAAGTTCTTAGTGAGCTTGTTGAGAATATTTTGAGCAAGTTCTTGGTGAGCTTGTTGAGCATATCTTGAGCAAGTTCTTGGTGAGATTGTTGAGCAGATTTTGGGCAAGTTCTTAGTGAGCTTGCTAGAGCATTTTTTGGCAAGTTCTTGGTGAGCTTGTTGAAGTAGATCAGAGGATTGCCTACCTGAGTAGATCAATGTATTGTCTAGCTTTGAGCATATCAAAGTAATTATTTGTATTGGGATAAGGATCCTTATTTCTGTGTGAAATATTATAAGGAGATTATCTTATGGAGTACCCCGCATTAGGGGAACCACATTAAATCTTGTGTCTCAATTGTGTGTGGTGATTTGTGCACTTGTTTACTATTGCTATCTATGTCATTAATGCACACTGCTATATTTAGTTATTGCAATTAAGGACACTAATTGATATTGGTTTGGAAAGAAAGTAAAAAGAGGGTGCTATACTATTCACCCCCCTTTCAGTATAAGATTGTGTTCTTCATTCTCTAGAGCCCTTTTCTTCTCCTCCTTGTAGTAAAAGTGAATTACGGGTTTACCCTTGTTTTCTTTTTAAACCCTATTTTGGATTTTCTCTCTCCTCTTATTTCTTGATTATCGCATGTTCTTTCTCTTCTTTCTTCTGTTTCAAGTTCTTTTGAGTTCCTATGAAATATTAATTTTTCATAATCACTCGAGGGGCCACCCCAACCTATAGAGGTATTAATGTCTTTAATACCTCAATTTATGTGTAAATTATATAGTATCCAAAATGACATCCCTTTTGCACCATCCTTTTCTTCTGACCCAGCTAACCCATTTTTTTTTGTAGTTCTTTATTTTTCAGTGTGTGCCTACATCTTTTCTTTGATGCATTTACTAGGCCATAAATGCATCAAAGAGGGGTTAAAATATAGACATAGAAAATTGACTCACTTTGAGTGGGCAATCTTCCTTAGTGCCCTTAAGAGGCCCTCACCCCTTGCTAAGTGCAAGGGAAGGCCTTTGTCCCTCTCCTTTTTCATTTATTTGTCTTTTAGCGAAATTGCACCCCATATTTACGAGGTGTGACTTTGCACCAATGATATCGTACCCCATCAGGACGAGGTACGACTTCGTTGTTTAACCAATTTTTTTTCAATTCATTTTATTTTATTTTTTTAAGCCCGCTTAGACCCAAGTTTAAACCTCCTCACGTGTTTTGGTGTCAGTTGTGAGTTTATTTGTGCCCGCTTTCCTCCCTCTGATTTTATCTATAAAAGGAAGGATGTCCTTGCCAAATCAGAGACATGCAAATGTTATGTGCAAGTGTGATATGCAAAATTTTTTTGTAGGATCTATATGCAAATTATTTGTAGTTCATTTTTTATTTACTTTCTCTGTTGTAAGCTAACCCTCGAAGTGTGCATTTGAATTTGATATTCTATTGCGTGGATTGGATTGTTTTGTTGTGTGACTTGGTGGATCAGTGGCATAGCTTGGAGAGACATAGTGCCCATATGGATACTTGGTTCTCTTCTGCCTACTTCTGCGATGTCCATTAGGGTTTGATCATTTTATTGTCTGCATTTATTTTGTCTCCTATATTTTCTTCTTATTTTTTTTAATCTGCAACGAAATCATACCTGGAATTGGCGAGGCGTGACTTTGCTTACCCTAATTAGGGCAACATCATTCGTAGAAGCAAAATCATGCCCCATCCAGGCAAGGCATAACTTTGCTGCTATGATATCACGCTCGCTCTAAGCGAGGCACGATTTTACCCTAGGGCACACTAGGGGCAATTTTTAGATTTTGCTTTCACTATTACATTCCATTCTATCTCTAGATCATACTACTGTACTTTTATTTCTATTTTTTATTGCTATATTTCTAATTTATGATTAAATTCCCAAAGGTCAATTTTAGTTTCTGTATTGAAAGGTCATCTAAAAGGACCTAGGAGGCTTGACTGCTACTAGACCTATCATACAACGGCCTATGCAGACCCCCTAATACTAATTTTATTTTTTAGTGTTTCATAAGTGATCTTGCAAGAACAAAAATATTTGATATCATTGGATAAGAGGCAGAAAAGGACTAAATCAACCACCGGTCTAGATAAGTGCTATATCAATCGTATTGGTTGAGAATCTAGTTTCATTGTTGATTTCTAGGCATCTGAAAGTGAAAAGCATCTAGCTTGCATCTAGAGATAATTTTTGTGTACTTACTCCTGCATAGTTCTGCTTTAAAGGTTTTTTGAAATAAAATCCTAGGTTAGCAAGCATTCAAAAGAAATAATTATTCCAAGATAGCTCTTGTATGCTTGCATTCTATTTCCAATTGTATTATTCTATTTTCTGCATTGTCTTTTATCTTTTCTATTTTAGATCTATAAATGCCAAATTTAAGTGATTTCTTAAAATTGAATACATCAAACAATCCTGAATATCCCGAGGACTTGGAGCGAGTCCTTAAACCATTCCTGGTGAACCCTTCCCCTTAGCACCGAGTGTAGAGTACAACATATCCTCGTGGTTCACTTCACAAAAGGGTTCCCTCCTTGCAGATACAGACCTTTTGTTTGGGAATTGTATGCGGTAGGGCAGTTTTCCCCCTCCACAACTGCAATCTTTATAAATTTTTAAAATTTTGATTTTTTTTAAAATAAAAACATCTTTGCTTTAAATGGAACATTAAATCTTATTCTAGAAATTCGTTCATCTATTTTTTTTTTTTTTTGAAAACATAAAAAAAAAGTGAAAAAGATAAGGTTAGATAAATAAAAATAAAATGAAACTGAAATAAAGTAAAATGTTGTAGCTCTGCAATTTTCCATGAACCCTACTATCATTAGTATCCTGCAAAACCAACATTAATGGGATCCGTATTCACGCAATCTCTCATTAAATGAGGTGCAATATTCTGAGGAGATGGTGCAATATATACCATTAAAATACATAAAACTTCCTAAATATTCAATATATTGGCACAAATAAGATTTTCAAATAAGCCCATTACAATGCAGAATACCCTGTTCAAAAGAGGCATCTGATGGTGAAACTACAGTCCAACTTGTGGAAAGAAATTTTTTAGAAGAATTCAATTCCAAAACTTTTGTCTTCCTTTCTGCAATCCTCTCCGAAATGTTTCCAGTCCCATTTTTGAGTTTGCTTGACCCTTTTAAAACTTTCATAAGATTCTTCGTCTCCTTTCTTGCTTTGAAATGACCTCCCTTCTGTTTGCTTGGCTTATTATGTTTTTTTGTAGTCATCACACACTCGACCTGATATTGTCTTGGTCGCCCCTCCATAATGCTTGGTACTACAATTTTTAATTATTTCTAACTAGTTGGCAACACTCTCATCTATGGCACCATGTGGATACCCCACCACTTTTATCATGAAATTTTTATGGATGACCCTTTATGAAAACAAAGCCACATCATGCGAGCTTATCTTCACCCTAGTACATGCCTAGGCTATCATACTACCACTTAAATTATGTGTTACACTCCCCAAGTAACATTTTCATCATACAAACATAAAGATATTGCTCAATGCGGTCTATCACCATTAACTGTGCAGACTTACCATTTTTATTCGAAACACACAATATTAATAGTTTCATGCTTAATTTATGCTTTCACACCCCTCTATCTCATCTAAGCATCGAATGATAGCATGCCAACTCATAATTACATCGTCGCTACCTACCGAGATGTTGTATTCAACTGCATTCTACACATGCTTCGTCTACTTCCACAATGATAATGGGAAAATGGCTGCTTACACACTTAAAATTATGATTACCTTACTACAAATCCTATGAAACATCAAAAAATGGGATCGTACAATGGTCATAGCTTAAGCCAAACATGTAGTCATTGTTACCATTATCATATATATTCCCATCACTACCACCTACACATCGACAATGCACGTTCGAGAATCCACATCATCTCCTGCATCATCCCACATGGTCCAAATTCCATGTCACTCGGGCTCTATTTAGCCTGCGTTCATATTGCTAGATTTTTCCCAATGTCTTGTTCGAGTGTCATAATCCCCAGGTCCGCCATAGCTTCCATGCATTGGATCGTTACATTTGTCTTCAATTACTCTCCTTCGCCCGATAAACGACTCAAAAGAATGCTCTCTATATTCTATAAATTTGATGTCCCACTGCACATCTTCAAATCTAGAAATGATACACTAGTTCACATCACTTAGCAGTCCCATCGAGTCATCAAATTTTAATGTAAAAATTCATTGCACCTGGACAATTATTCTGTCTAACCATTTACTATCAATTTTTAGAGCGAGCAATCTTCGAAGATGAGACTAAAACAAGTAATCAATTCTGCTCACCATACCATGGGGATAAATGTGAGATATCACTCCATGCTGTCTCCTATGGAGTATCCCCATGGACCTTGTTTTATTATTTTGGCAATGGTGGTTTCATTTAAATTTTTGTTTAATGAAACCTTTCATATATAACCATTTAACATTAAGAAGTTAATGATATTAAACCTGCTTCATCCTGTAACATGCTCTGGTCCCCTATTTCAAAGAAAGGCTCGCCATTATTTAAATTTATCAATGCCAAGTTCACTCCAAACTTTGTGTCGCCCATGCCTCCATATAATCCATCGACGTTAGCATCTTATTTCGCAGGTTCCTCCATTAGCAATCCAATAGGTCCACATCGGTGCCCTTTCTCTACGCAATGTAAACATCATAAAATCCCCATCATGTGTACATTGTCTTCTACCCTATTGATGCATTGCCATACTATTTATTCAATCTGTGAAATCATTTACAGTCATGCATAGAAAATATCCTCTAGTTGGTCCATATTACCACTATCGATCACTAAATATTTGTCCCTCGGTCACCTATGCCAAATTCTAGTCATCGTGTGTTGAGTTCATGTATGAATTCACGTCCATCGGAGGTGCATGCTAATTTTACCATCTATCGTTTGGTCATGTCGATCACTGTTGCTTCCCTTTGATATACACCGTTTGTTGTCTCCACATAGCTAATATAAACCCTATGTAAAATCATTACAAAATGAAATATAAGATTAAAAGTAATATAAAGACAAAATTGTTATTTCAAAATGCCTTTAAATCTCATATATATATATATATATATATATATATAATTTACTTTTTTTTTTGTTTTAAACTAACATTTATTTTATTAATAGATAATAAAACAAATAATTATTAATTTTATTATTATTTATATTTTATTATTATTATTTTTAAAGAGAAAATAAAAATGACCTTAACATTAATATATCGTTAGAAATTGAAAAGTTAAATACTAACACTAACACAATATAAAATTTAAAAGCACCCAACACTAAACACTTTAGAGGAGACCAAAAAGGAGACTCTAACCCACAACAATCTACACCACAATATAAAGGGAAAACCTTACGGTAAAAATATCTCCAAAAGATAACCAAAAACACCAAACAACAAAATTTAAATATGGATCCCCAAATTTGGGGCTAGTTGTGGAATGGTCACAACAAATGGTGACTTTGCTAGGAAATGCTCCTGAGCATTTCAAATGAAGAACCCATTTCTGAAAACAAACAAATCAAGGATTAGAAAGACAAACATCTAGCAACATCCGAGAAGGTAGGGTAGATGGCTTCAAAATAAAAACACATGAACCCTTTTGCTTTAGCTAAGTGTGTGAAAGTGGTTTCATTTTAGCATTCCTGAAATCATTCAAATTTTGTCACTTATTTTGCATTAGGCTATAAAAATATTACTCATGAAAGAATATGCCTTTGCATTGCTCCACAACCAGTCAGGCATTTATAGCCCCGATGGAGATTCCCTACTTGCCCAGGTATTAGATGAATTTGCATTTGCTTTTTTATAAACATTGCTCCACTATTCGTCAGGCGTCTATAGCCTCGGTGGAGATGTCCTAAGCCATTTGATTGATTTGGCTTTTCCCCCTGTGTATTGCTTTACAAATTTCACCTGCCACATGGGTTAGATATCAAATAAGGTTAAAGATTGAGTATACAAAATATTTTTGCCTTAATTTACAAACCAAATTCATCTTTCAAGATTCCAAGAATACCCCTTAATATGATGTGTTTATGTGTAACTTTAGAAAAAGGATTCATTGTTACAATAATTTGCTATCTTAATCCCAATATCCAAGAATGATCACTAAACAAGTTCATTCCCTTTTCCTTTATATACATGATAGGTAATTCACCCTTCATGACAAAGGAACACAAAAATGATCAAGAGGCCATTAGTAGCTACCACAAAACATCACCTCAAATGAAGGGACCAACCCAAAATGCAAGACTCACAAATGTGAAAACCAAACTTGAAAATAAACCAACACCTACCCTAATGCAAACTATCAAGAAAGCAAACACAAAACTTGCCAATCCAAAAATTAGGGATAAAGCATAACACAAAAAACCCAAAACAAAAACATGAAGAGCGAAACCTATATAAAATATGGTACAAGATGATGTAAAATTTGGGCTATCACTTCCTTGGATCCCAAACATGATTAGCACACTTTAAAAGACATATATTATGATATGCATGCCAAGATTTACATAAATCCAACCAAAGTAAGATTAGGCCAAACAATGCAACAACTCTCACTTTACCTCTCTCACCCCACCTGTTTTATTCAAGGGTATCAACAATTTCATATTGAGCATTTGATTCATTAAACTTGCAAGTGAATACATAATTTCCAACTACCTTTTGCTTATTCAATGAGATGTGAATTTGAAAATCAAATTCATTTTCACAAGCATGTAGGATTTCCTTCAAATAGGAGGCTATTTCTGAAAATTTTAAAGCAAATCATCATCCATGTCTTTAGGCCAATCATACTCACACAACAATTTGCAAGTATCTAGGATATTTACTAAATGAGAATCATTATAATCTTGTATCCTAGATTCAATTGTTAGTTGTTGATGAACCTGATTTAAAAATTCAAGCATGCTTACTTCTCTTTCATTTAACAAAGCAATCTCATTAGTGGTGTGAGAATAAATACACTTTAGTTCTTCATTCACCTCTAATGGTATTTCATCATAAATAGCATTTGAATCCAATAAATGATTATACAAATTTTCACCTGAAGCTTGGATGTTTGGACACAAAAGGTTAGATTCTACATTTTGTACATTTTTATTTACCAACACTTGGTGAGTCATTATGATATTTTCTTCTTCTTCATGGGCTTCATCATCATCATCTTGTAACACTTCATGTGATATAGTGATTTCAGCATCTTGCATATCAAATGAAACAAAAATTTCATCAATAGGAGTGTGAGAAACAAATAAGTCCTCATATCTTCCCCAACCATTATAATAATCATCTTCTAAACCTATGGGATGAAATTTTATCATGTTTTCCAAAGGCATATGATTCTCCAATAGTTCAGTAATTGTAGGCTCTTCATGCAAGATAATAACTTTAGTGTCCTGTTGTTACAATACTAATATAGCTAGTTGGCTATATTAGTATTTCACTAATTCATTGATTTTATTCATATAAGTAGAGGTAGTTTGATTTACAATTCATCATCATTCATATCATTAATCCAATTGCGTATCTATAAGATACTTAGCCCTCTCTAAGTGGTGAAGGACTGTAGCCCTCCTTAAGTGGTAAATAATATTTGATTTATTTGATTATTAGAAGTTATACACTTCAAGTGGTATCAGAGTTGAAGAATTTTGTGCGCAATAAATTTTTTGTTTGCTCTATAAAAAAAATTCAAGCCGCCAGTTTGAAGTAGTGGAAGTCTTGTGAACGGAGAAATAATGTGGTATATGCGATTTGGAGAAAACAACAACAATGTGCAAAAATAAGCACTCAGCTCCGAGCGAGTTAGGGTCGTTAGAAATAAATATTTGGGTTAGATAAATTTATTTGGCACAGCCAGGTAGTAGCAATACGAAGGGAGTAATATTTACAAAAGGTATTCAGAGTCGTGAAGTTCTCAAGAATATACACAAGTGATAGAAATCAAAATTACATTACCAGAGCCTACAATCTAGATATTGCGCAAGGTTGGAATAAAGTCATTCATTGCCAACCAACAATAATTTTTTTTATTTGTGTGCTTCATACACCTTTACACCATAGCAAGTATAAGATAAGGACAACAATTCTTCAATAAATCTATTCTTCCAATTCGGTGAACATTGCAATTTTCGATCATGATGATGTAGGAGAAAATATTTAGGTACATTATTGGTACAATCGGCCCATTGTTTGATGCAGTCATATGATACACATAAAAAATTATTGGGTATTCCATACACGAAGAAGAAATTAATCCAAGACACAATACATCGATTTCGGTATATCCTAAATTTAGGGTTACATATATTATTTTGTTATGTTCGAGTGGGTACAACGGTGGCATTAAATTTTATCAAGGAAGAATTAAAACGCTTGTTGTAACCTTTCATATATCGAGTGTGCTCGCCTTCAATCATGCGAAAGACAAGCGAAGTAACCAACAAATTCTTTTGGCTTAAACTACACGAAAGAATTACCGTGCTCATTCGTAATCGGGTGATAAATTAACGTTTAAGTGTTGTAATTGAAGACTCAACAATTACGTACCATTAGGTAGCCATATCACAATAAATTAAAATTTACAATAAAAATTGCTACGTGGAACGGTGCGTCTCTAGTGAGCAAAGCGAGAATTCACCACAACTAAGCAACAGGTGGTTTAAGAGAACAAGTCTCATATTATTATAACTATCATTAGGTATTTCATGCACACACTCATATCTCTAGTCGTTCGCTCCATCCAATTCTAGCCGTTTGCACCCATCGTCCGTCTGCATGACATCTCGAAATTCCATCCGTAGACATCTACCGTATTATCACTCATTCATCCCTTGCGTAATATGATTGTAATTTATAGTAAAGCTATATTATTATTGTATCACCAACTGTATTGTAATTCCAGCCATAGCCATCTACCGTATTTTTAGTGCAGGAACGATAAAACCATACAACAGTTAACCGCAAAAATCATAGGGTACTTGGAGAAAGGCATCCCATAAGAAATAAAAATATATATTTTTTTAAAATACTATCCAGTAGGAAGCAAACATCCAATCAGTAGCCTTTTGTGGTAACACTTTTCAAATTATAATTCACAAAAATTTAACATCCAATCAGTAGCCTCCGAGGTAACGCGATGCGGGGTAAGCGATAAATTCTTTCGTGGGGATTTTTTTCCACATTTTCCCTACAAGGACAAGTTAGGGGTTTAATACCATCAACTGGTACAGGTGTAGTGTGACCACCGTTAGGTGGCCACAGAAGGTTCTCAGGCCATGTAAAGTAACTTAGAAGCTCTGTTGGAATTTGAACGATGTTTGTGACATCGCACAAAATTTGACAGTGGAATCGGTTTCAAATAAAATTTTGGACCATATCAAAATGTGAGATACACGTTGTGTATGTATTTGCGGAAATGACCATTGGAAGATAGGAGAAACTCATGAATTTAATCGTTGACAATCCTAAACTAGTTGTCATTGGAACTAGTTTGACGTAGCGAGATAAACATTGTTGGCTAACTAGGAAGATAACTATTAGAGTTCACCATCGAAGAAAATCAATTGGAAGTAAAATTTTGACCTTGATAAAATCCATTATACATTCAAAAATTTTGACCTCAAAATTCAAACATTGTGACTGTTGAAAGTGATAATTTTTTACGATGATTTTTCAGCAGTTTTTTTTTTACGACAATTTTGCAGCAGTTTTTGACGATGATTTTTTCAACAATTTTGCAATAACTTTTTGTGACAATTTCTGCAACAAATTTTTGATGAATTTTTCAGAAAATTTTGCAACAATTTGGGTGATACCTTTTACTTGTTTCTACTCAAAAGACCACTGTGAATTGGAATATTTTGACTATTGAAGTTGAGAGAATTTGATAAATACCTCTAGCAATGCTACAATCCAGAGTACACCATCATCGACCATGCCGCATTCAAGAGTTCCTAATTCAGTGGCAAGGCCTTCTAGAAGACGATGCTACAAGGTAGACAGAGAATATTTTCCAGTCCTTCCCAAGCTTTGAGGACAAAGCTTTTAAGGGAGGGAGCCATGTTACAATACTAATATAGCTAGTCGGTTATATTAGTATTTCACTAATTCATTGATTTTATTCATATACATAGCGATAGTTTGATTTACAATTTATCATTATTCATATCATTAATCCAATTGCATATATGCAAGAGACTTATCCCTCTCTAAGTGGCTAAGGACTATAGCCCTCCTCAAGTGGAAAATAATATTTGATTTATTTGATTATTAGAAGTGATACGCTTCACCTACATATGAGATGAAGAAATTTTTTTATCATAATGCGTAAAAGGAACACATTCCTCATATTTTACCCAAACATCATAATTATATTTTAAGATCAAAGGATCAGATTCTATCAAGTCTTATACATCATATTTATATTCATCTATTGATTCACCCTCCTCAACTTCAAAGGATTTATCTTCCTCAGGTTCATCCTCCTCAATTTCAAAAAATTCATCTTCCTCAAATTCATCTATTGGTGTGTCAAGGATTTCTTCAGTGGGATCAATTCTTATTTGCTTCCTATGATTCTCCCAATCCTCCTTTGTGAATAAAAATGAACCAATCTCTACATCTTGATGGGTTTGCTTAGAACAATTCTCATTGGTGGACATTGACCTTGAGACTTGCACCTCCTCTTGGACGATATCTAAGGTGGTTGTAATGTTTGGACATTCAATTTTATCCCTTTGATTTCTCACATTAGACCTCATTAAATTCAAGGGTGCTAGATTAGATGGTTGGCATTGGTTAGAACCCATATCTCTTGAAAAAAATCCATCATGGGAGAAGGTGGTGCCTCAACCTGACTCATGGGTGATATCTGATTTGGAACCTTAGGGTTAAGTAATGATAATCTATCCATATCAATCCCTTTCGAAACCCATTGTTGTTCTACGGTAATTGCCCCACTGTAGACTCTAGACAAGTATGGATCTTCAATATTTTCCCCTAGAAATGTAGCAATTAAGAGGTCTAATTCTTCCATGTATATTTGAATGGTTTCTTCCTCTAAAATTATGTAATGTATCTCCATTTTAGTATACAACCTATAAAATCTATCATTAAATTGGCTCGTGGATTCATTAGGTTCTCTATGAACAGAGACAAATAGATTTGATATCATATCCGAGTCAACCAGATTTCCAAAATGTTCAATAAATGTTGCTTCTAATTGATCCCACGAAGTGATAGAACCTGCAGGTAAACCAAGATACCAATCATAAGCAAATTCATCTAATGTGGATGGAAACATCCTATAAATAACGTTTTCATGCATGATTTACAAACAAGTTAAAACACTATTTTTGTAGGCCTGAATATGTTCCTCAGCTGATTCTATTCCATCATATCTAAACTAAGCTAGATGATCCAAAAGATCTATAGGTATAGGATGTGAAGGCCTAGGTATGTTCAAAGGACAACCTGCCCTCATTGTAGCCAACCAAACCATTAGTGGGCCTTGAAGAATATAACTTTAATACCAAAAATTTTAATAAAACAAATGTCTTGCACAGAAATGACTAACAATTTTTAAACAGATAAATCATCATGTTCATCAACCAAAATATATGCATTAATCAACCCCTAATAATAAATGATACTCTCAATTTGTAAAAAGGGTTAGCATCAATGCATCATCAATTAAAGAAATTTTGTAATCAATGAATATGAACACCTGTCAACAAGACATGATTAGTCAAGACCAATACCTTCAAATAACTTTCAAATAACAATGAAAAAATTAGCATTTAAGGGGTAATAAAATAACCAAATCAGGCCCTCCTTCTAGCACCAAAATGTTGAGTGGTAATTTTACCCAATTGCAAAGAAATAGAAATTTCTCTAAGGTTTATTTTACTTAATGTGTGCATGTATGCTTGTATAAATTTATCAAATAAGTGCTTGGAATACCTTAGTGCTCTACAAACTAACTGTTAACAAGGGGTCTGTTCTGGTGGTACTTTATTATGCTATGCTATTATTGTTCATGAAACTTAAAAGAAGAGAAAATGTGATTGGCCCTCATATGACCACGATGTAGAAGCAAAATTCATTTCATCATGAAGTTTTTTAGATATATTGAATCTTTCTTTGTTAAGCAAGTTTTAACCACTTTTATCATTTTATTAAACCTTGCTTTAAGCATGAAATACAAGATTAAAATCTACCTCTGAAATGCAAATCCAAAAATGATGAGTGGATTTATTTTATGTTGCTTTGAGCATGAGAAGAAATTAAATATGCATGACTATGTGATGGCTTTTGAAATGCCATATAAATTACCCCCCTTTAATGAAATTGTGTTTTTCATGAAGGGAGGTTAAGTTATTGCTTTAAAGAAAGTGGCCTCTAAAATGTCTTATAAATTATTCCCCTTCAATGAAATTGTTTTTTCCTTGAAAACAAAAACAAAACTCAAAATGTGAAATCATGCAAAAATGAAACTATGAAATTCCTTTTAAAACTGCAATCTTTAAAAAAATTTAAAATTTTGATTTTTTGTTAAAATAAAAACGTCTTTCCTTTAAATGGAACATTAAAGCTTATTCTAGAAATTCATTCATCTATTTTTGGGTTTTTATATTTATATTTTATTTTGAAAACATTAAAAAAAATGAAAAATATAAGGTTAGAGAAATAAAAATTAAATAAAACTGAAATAAAGTAAAATGTTGCAGCTCTACAATTTCCCATGAACCCTACTATCATTAGTATCCTGCAAAAACTAACATTAATGGGATCCTTATTCACGCAATATCCCATTAAATGAGGTACAATCTTATGAGGATATGGTTCAATATATTAAAAATAGAGACAAGTCTACCATTAAAATGCATAAAACTTTCTAAATCTTCAATATATTGGAACAAATAAGATTTTCAAATAAGCCCATTACAATGCAGAATACCCTGTTCAAAAGAGGCATCCGATGGTGAAACTATAGTCCAGCTTGTGGAAAGAAAATTTTTAGAAAAATCCAATTCCAAAACTTCTGTATTCCTTTCTACAATACTCTCTGAAAGGTTTCCAGCCTCATTTTTGAGTTTGCTTGGCCCTTTTAAAACTTTTAGAAGACTCTTCATTTCCTTTCTTGTTTCGAAATGACCTCCCTTTCGTTTGCTCAGCTTCTTACGCTTTCTTGTAGTCATCACACGCTCGGATTGATAACGTCTTGGTCGCCCCTCCATAACACTTGGTACTGCAATGTTTAATTATTTCTGACTAGATGGTAACACTCTCGTCTATGGCACCATGTGGATACCCCACCACTATTCTCATGAAATTTTTGTGGACAACACTTTATCAAAGCAAAGCCACATCATGCAGGCTTATCTTCACCCTAGTACACGCCTAGGTTGTCAGACTACCGCTTAAATTATGTGTTACGCTCCCCAAGTAACATTTTCATCATACGGGCATCAATATATTGCTCAACACGATCTATCACAATATTAATAGTTTCATGCTTAATTTACGCTTTCACCCCACTTTGTCTAATCTAAGTGTCAAATGAGAGCATGCCAACTCGGTCTTACGTTGTCGCTACCTATCATGATGTCGTATCCACCTGCATTTTGTGCATGCTTCGTCTGCTTCCACAACGATAATGGGAAAATGGCCGTCTTGTATTCTCATCACAACCGCCTATGCATCGACTAAGCACATTCGGAAATCCACATCATCTCCTGCATCATCCCACATGGTCCAAATTCCACGTCACTCAGGCTTTGTTTAGCCTGCGTTCATATTACCAAATTTATCCCAACGAGTATCATAATCCCTAGGTCTGCCATAGCTTCCGTGTAGTGGATCGTTACATTCATCTTCAATTACTCTCCTTCACCCAGTCAACGGCTCAAAATAATGCTCCTTGTATTCTATAAAATTGACATCCCACTGCACGTCTTCGAATCTAGCAACAATACATTGGTTCGCGTCACTCAGCGGTCCCACCGAGTCATCGAATTTTAATGTAACAACTCATTGCACCTAGTCTATTATTCTGTTTAACCATTTACTGTCAATTTATAGAGCGAGCAATCTTCGAAGATACGGCTAAAACAAGTAATCAATTCTGCTCACCATACCATGGGGATAAACATGAGATATCACTCCACGTTGTCTCTTGTGGAGTATCCCCGTGGACCTTTTTTCTTATTTTGACAACGACGGTTTCATTTAAATTTTCATTTTATGAAACCTTACATATATAAAACCATGTGACATTAAGGAGCAAATGATTTTAAACCTGCTCCATCCGGTAACATGCTCTGGTCCCCTATTTCAAATAAAGGCTCACCATTATTTAAAATTGTCAATGTCAGGTTCACTCCAAACTTCGTGTCGCCCATACCTCCGTATAACCCGTCAACATTTGCATCTTCTTCTGCAGGTTCCTCCATTGGCATTCCAATAGGTCCACGTCGGTGCCCTTGCTCTACCCAGTGTAAACATCATAAAATCCTCATCAGGTATATATTTTTGGCTGCTCTATCAGTGCATTGCCGTGCCATTTACTCGATCTATGAAATCATTTGCACTCGTGCATCGAAAATGTCCTTCGATTGGTCCATATTACCACTGTCGGTCGCTAAATGTCTACCCCTCGGTCACCTATGCCAAAGTTTGGTCATCGCTTGCCGAGTCCGTGTATACCCACATCCATCGGAGGTGCCTGTTGACTTTACCATCTGTCGTTCGGCCACATCGATCTGCTTCCCTTTGATATTTATTGTTCGTTGTCTCCACATAGATAATATAAACCATGCGTAAAATCATTATAAAATGAAATATAAGATTAAAGACAATATAAGGACTAAGATACTATTTCAAAATACCTTTAATTCGTATATATATATATATATATATATATATATATATATATTATTTTATTTACTTTTTTATTTTTTTATTTTTATTTTATATTTTTTTAGTTTTATATTAACATTTGTTATATTAATAGATAATAAAACAAATAATTATTCATTTTATTATTATTTTTTATTATTTTTAAAGAGAAAATAAAAATGACCTTAACATTAATATATCATTAGAAATTGAAAAGTTAAATACTAATACTAACACAATATAAAATTTAAAAGCACCCAACACTAAACACTTTAGAAGAGACCAAAAAAGGAGACTCTAACCCACAACAATCTACATCACAATCTAAAGGGAAAACCTTACAACAAAAAACTCTCCAAAAGATAACCAAAAATACCAAACAACAAAATTTAAAGATGGGTACCCAAATTTGGGGCTAGTTGTGGAATGGCCACAACAATTCCCTTAGTCTACCCTATCACCCTATCCTAGCCTACCCCCTAATCTCCACATCCCCATGTACCTACACAACCCCTCATGCTCTTTAATGCATATGGGTGGGTTAAAGACTCTCTCCATCTATAAACATTAATGAGATATACCCTTTGGATGGGGTGAGGACTCTCCCCACCCAAAAACATTAATGAGGCATGGTGCACACATGCCCCTTTGACCATCCAAGTAGGAAAACCCTAATTTTTCCCTCCCCTCACTCAAGCCACTTGTATGCCATGTCACCTCCACCTCACCTCCACTTCACCACCCCCTCACCCTTGAGAAAATCTATAAATAGGCCCCCATTTCTTTCATTTCATATGTGTGTGAGATTACCATAGGGAAACTCTACCAAAATTTGTCTAGGATCTATTTGTATGCATTTGTGAGGAGTCATCTTGCTTGGGTGTTAGCCATGGACATCATTGTATGTCTTTCCTTGCATGATTTTGTTTTATAAACTATTCATAGGTTGAAGCTCCAGTAGTCACTAGATTTGGACCAGAGACACTTGACAACTTGATGCAGGTCCCCATTGAAGAAAATTCTATTCTAATCAACATAACTGAGACTGTCCACAAAGGGATGATTTATAGTTAGAACCATCCCCATAGAGAAATTTCTTTCCAAGAACTAGTTAAATTAAGCATTCCATAATAGACCATCTACAGAGGTGAGCAAAGTAATTTTATGTGGCTTTTATCTCATTTTGAGCTATGTTTAATGCTTTAGTGCAAATTTTAATTGTTTGCTCCTCTCTTAATCTTAGGTCCAACTTAGGTGGGCCCAAGAGGTACTATTAACATTTGTTTGTGTTGTGTAGGTGTAGAGACTTTGCTCAAATCAGGGTGGTATGCAAGCATAAACCCACCCCTCATGATGTGGTCAAAGAAGACAAAAGTGTCATAACATTGCATTGTAAAAGGGGATTCATTATTGTAAAACTTTCATTGTAGCGCAAGGGAAATTCATAAATATCATTATTGTAATATCTTTCAAGTTAATAAAATGGCATGTTTTCTTTACTACAGTATTGTACAAGATTATAGCTAAGGCTATGGTGCTTAGGATCAGATTTTTTCTCCCCTAAATCATCTGACTAGAGAAAACTATAATTTATAAGAGTAGATACATATTGGATTACATCATTGTTATCTTGGAAGGCATGAAATGATAAAGACTATCACAAAAAAAGGTTATCTTTCTTAAAATAGATTTTTCTAAGGCATATGATAGGATTGAATGGCCCTTCATCAAAGTCATGTTGTAAACCTTAGGTTTTAGACCCACCTTTCTTTGATCTATTCAAGTTCTCTTTGTAGATGCATCTGCCTGCTTTATGATTAATGGTCGCCAATCCTCACCCTTAAGTATCTAAATATCTATTCATCAAGGGTATTCTCTTGCTTTGGCCCTCTATGTTATAGAAACTAAAGGATTTGGATACCTTATAGCTTATGTTGTTTCTCACAAGAGAGTAAAAGGGCTTTTTCCTTCCTAACTCTTCTCAATAACTAGTCAATGGGAATTTTGCAGATGACTCCTTTGTGATGCTCTCTGAAGAGGAAAGTAACATTGATAATGTGTTGCAATATTTTGACATATTTTATGAAGCCTTTGGATCTAGCATCTAGTGGCAAAAAATTTAGTGTTACAACATATGTTTTTTTCCAATCTTGCTTGGTTTAGCTAATTTAATTGGAGATGGATCCAACATGGGTATATGTTTAGATTACTGGGCATTCCCTTTGCCTTTTAGTCTTCTTCCTTTGTGTTGTGGCAATATATTTTAGACAAAGTGGAGCATAAGTTGCACAAGTGGATTTCAAAGCCTTTATCACTAGCCAATAAATTTCATGTCTATTCCAAAATTCTCATAGCCACTCATATATACTATTTGTCTTGTTGGACCCCGTCCAAAGCCTCTTACTAGAAGCTGGAGAAGCTCTTTCGATATTTTTTTGGGCCTCAACAAACAAGAAATGCTTCCACAAAGTGGCTTGGAAATTTTGTTGCCTTCCAAGGAATTCTAGAGGTTTGGGCCTTCTTAATACCCAACGACAAGGAATAACTCTTTGTGCCAAATAGATCATTAAAGTTTTGTGGGGCAATTAAGCTTGGAAAATATTGCTCTTGAACTATATTTTCTTAAGTTTTCCATATGAAAGAAAAGCCGAGAAAGGGCTTGAATTGCCTTCACTTTAAGTTATGAAAGTGCTTGTTCAAATTTAGGGTACCTTTGTTGCCAAAAGCATTTAGAAGGCCTAGAATTCTATCTAAACTTAGCTCCAACAGAGTGGTAGTAGGTTATGGACTAGGCTATCTGTAAGTAATATTTCACTTTGGTGGTCGCCAGTTATCATGCATCAAGATCAACCTTTATCCAAACTTCCCTGGGTTAAGGCACTACATTGTTTTGTAGAACGATCAACCTTTATCTTTTATCTAGTCACTCTAGAAATTGGTTTTCTTGGCCTAAAGACAAATCCTAGCTCAATATCCAAAAGCAAGATAAGGATACCTTCTAGGTATTTTAGGAGGTGGTCCCATATGTTATGTTGCACAAAATTATGGTCAAAAGTGCATGTCCTTGGTGGAAATATTGGAAGTGGTATCCAAAAACTCCTTTTAGAAATTACAAACCTAAAAATGGTTATTGTTGGCTCTCTCCTCATCAACCCATGGTACCCACACTCAATGCCTACTAGTGCCTTTAGTCTTATATTTGGGATATATCTTTGGAACCCAAGTTGGATCACTTCTCTTGGTGTTTACTTTTTCAAGGAAAATCAGTTGGAGAATGACTGGTCCATTTGGGATGAAAAACCCTAAATGCTCCTTTTGTTAGCAGCAAAATTCCATTAAGCATTTATTTTGTTTTTTTCCCAAACCCAAATAGCCTAGTCTTGAATTCATGACTTCTTCCAGCTATTCATACCCAGGCAATTTTCTTGGCATATGGTTCTCCTTAGGGATAGAACTGGCATACATACGAGTATTGATAAAATCTAACATTTTTTAGAGTAGATATTGAAAGGAATGATAATTAGATCATTCCAAGCTACAAGGATCTCAAGTGTTAACAGAAACACCACATTCAACCAAAACAAGAATCTGAAAGCAAATTGACAACATAAGCTTACAAATAGATATGCAAACAAGAGAGCAACAATATCATATATTATATCTGAAAATGGAACTTCCTCTTCTTATGAGTACAATGAAGGTGCCTTTCTTATATAGGTAAGGATGATCAACCATAGTGGTAGGATCAAGCTAAGGATAAATATCCGCCGTACAAAAGGAATAAGTGATATGGTCCATAGATCTGTAATCGCTATGGGGAGAAAGAATATCAACCCTCCAAATATACCTAAATATATCCTCATAACTCCTAGGAATAGTCAAACCTAAAATATCCCCATAATATCTAAGAAATAAATATGTAACATTCTCATAATATCTAAATAAGATAAATGAAATATCCACACATAAGTGTGTGGGGAAAATACATGGAATAACTAAATAAAAGGAAAATAAATTACCTAGGTGAACATAAGCTAAGGTAAACAACCTACTCTAACACCCCCCCTCAAGTGAAGCTAGGTGCCCAAAAATAAAGTGGCATATCCACAATATGAGTCCCGGAAACAAGGCCTGATTAGGTACTCATGTACAATGTGTATCCAAAAGGTGGAAAGCCACGTGGAGAAAAAACGTCCAGCTGGAAAGAGAGAAGAAAAAGTAGGAATGGAGCCAAGGAGTGCTCCCAACACCCCCTAGGATGACTAGCTCCATGAAGAAGTCCTATGAAGAAGTGGATGCCTCTGCGATGAACAATGTGTCTCCCATGAGGAAGAAAGTAGCCATGAAGCATCCGTCGAATGTCTTCCCACTCCAAGTGAGTGTGAGAATATGGGAATAAAATGTAGAATGATGACGTAGAATCCTTCAAACTGAGTTGAAGTGAAGAAGATGTCACCAAGGAATTATGAAATGAATCTCCAAGAATGTAGAAGCCCAAACCAACACTAAAATAGGGTAGAATACAGTCCCAATCAACATCCAAAAGATCAATGTGCACAAAACCATGAGTGTGCAAAAGTTGAAGATATGTCTGAAGAACATCCATCAAGGAAGAATTACCAATGTCCTACTGCATAAGTGATGATGAGCCCATGGAAGTAGCAAGAGAAAGAAGTGAAGGCTTAGAAGCCTCAAAAGAATCAACATGGTCTTCAAGATCTCCAAGTGAGAGTCCAACTGAAGACAAAATCTTTGTATCCAACTCCTGTATAAGTACATCATCCAATGTGAAAGAAACAAGAGAAGAAAATGGTGGACAAGGTGGCTCACTCAAAGGAGGGCACACCAAAAAAGGGTCCACAAAGGAATAATTACATGGAGGAGATACAATGTATACATCATCATCAAATAAATGAGTGAGATCCTCATACATGTTAAGAAAATCACATGTGTGACTCTCAATGAAGAGAGAGGCAACACCATCCAAGAAGTCATCTGTATGTAAGGATGTAACATGCCATGAAATCTCTGTTGTATATGTTGCAACATCAATACGATCATCCACATAAGACAAGTGTGGAGATGTATCCTGTAAAATATTTGAAGTAGGTACTATAGCATCAACCTCATCATCCAAAACATCATGAGATAGTGACTCCAAAAACAAAGGTGCAATGTCACAAATTATGTCCTCCATGCAAGCAATTGTAAGAGAAGGTTCCTTAGGTAAAAAAATTCTTTTTAACATATAATAAGCAAGGTGAGGTGTGTTCTTGTGAACTCCGATAAATTTTTGAAGCTCCCCACAAAATGAATAATAAAGCATGTTAGATATCCTTAAATTATTCTTGAACCATGTCCTATAATACTTCACCATTGGTTTGTGTTTTAGAGTTATGAACAAAGGATCCAAACCTTCACTTTGACATAATGAACAAAGTAACTTAAACCATGCTTCACAAGTTTCAACATTTTCCTCTATGCTAATTTAAAAAAAAGAAGTTTTCAAGATATCCTCAAAAGTAGAAGAGCCTCCCCCAAAATCAATTGCCATTATAATGTGAGAGGTCTAGTGTGATGTCACAAGGTGGTGCAAAATACCACAAAATCACATCAATGCACAAATGAAGCTTTTGAACTCTAAAAATTCTCCAAAGGAATTACCAAAAGAATCCCCTCCTTCAAACTAAGTGCCTCAATGAGGAATATTGGCACAAGAGGATGCACCACAAAAAAGCAAGGGAGGTCAACGACAAAGAACTCAAGCACAATAATGTGTAGGCTCCACCAATACTAAACACCAAGTAAGCTGATCATAAAGTTCCAAACTAAGTGGAAAAATAGAAAATGAAGGAAGATGGGACTTTATAACAATAGTCCATATACCGGTTCAAGTGCAAAAACCCTTTTTCACAATGCAATATTGAGAGTGCAGTCATAAAATAATTGTAAATGTCTAAATACAGATCCAAAAAAATTGAAATTTTAAATACATATCAGAAAAATGATTTTACAGGATTGGAAAAAAATTCACTAAGCAAATCCCAATATTTCTCCTAAAATTACGAGTTTACTAAACATAGTAAAGTCATTGTAACTGTCCGAATACAACTCCAAATTATCTGAAATTTTATGGGAATTTCTATAATATGATTTTACACATTCTGTAAAAATATCTACAAAAATTTAGAAGTTTTGATGAAGATATATGCAGATTACTAAAAAAGTGCAGGTTTTCGTAAAATCAATATATATTAAATAATACTGATCCAAATGAGCTGAAATTTTTGTCACAACTCAAATAAATGTATCTACAGACCTCCAAAAAAATTTGTGAAAAAATTGTATTTCTATCATGAGATACATGCAAAATATAAAAACGGGCTCGGTTGGTGACCCTGCCAAAAAAGGAAATGCTCAAGAAGAAAAATGCTTAGGACAGATCCAAGGGAATGAGGCTATTGCAGTATGGGCATAAGAGATTTTAGGAGGCTGGTGATGATCTGAAAATGGAAGGAGAGACACAAACTGGCCAAAAAACTCCACCAAGTACCCGATCACAAAAACTGAAGCTTCCACACCAATCTTCGAACCTGTAAGAGAAACAACTGCACAACACTCACAAATGGATGACTGCAACACCTATTGCTCTGATGCCATGAAAGGAATGATAATAAGATCATTCCAAGCTGCAAGGATCTCAAGTGTTAACGAAACACCACATTCAACCAAAACAAGAATCTGAAAGCAAATTGACAACATAAGCTTACAAATAGATATGCAAACAAGAGAGCAACAATATCATATATTAGATCTGAAAATGGAACTTCCTCTCTTCTTATGCGTACAATAAAAGTGACTTGCTTATATAGGCAAGGATGATCAACCATAGTGGTAGGATCAAGCTAAGGATAAATATCCACCGTACAAAAGGAATAAGTGATATGGTCCATAGATCTATAACCGCTATGGGGAGAAAGAATATCAACCCTCAAAATATACCTAAAGATATCCCCATAACTCCTAGGAATAGTCAAACCTAAAATATCCCCATAATATCTAAGAAATAAATATGTAACATCTCATAATATCTAAATAAGATAAATGAAATATCCACACATAAGTGGGTGGGGAAAATACATGGAATAACTAAATAAAAGGAAAATAAATTACCTAGGTGAACATGAGCTAAGGTAAACAACCTACTCTAACAGAGATTTTGTATCACATTTGGAAAGACCATAATAGTGTTATATTTGTTAATCATAACGTTTCCACAAACTTCTCTACTTATGACAAATCTATGATTTACTTCAACGTGATGTTGTAGATTTAGGCCCAAGCCAACATGGTCGCTCTTAGAGTAGAGCACTTATAGACTTTGTTGGATCACTAGGCAAATACCCCCTAATTTGTGGCCAGAGTCTCACCTTCCCTTCCCACTCGTTGAACTTAAGTTGGGTTTTGTTTCTCATTAGGGTTTAGAGATTCTCACATTATTGGTTGTTTAAAATTGTCTTTATAAGACCCAAACCCTATTCATTGATTTGGGTGGACTCTTAGTCTGAATTTTCGGGGTGTGCTTCTATACCACTCATTTTTTTTGTGATTAGTTTATTTTTTATTCTTTTAAGTAATAAAAGTTACTTTTCAACAAAAAATAAATCATAGTTGTAATGATTCATTGCTAGAATAAATTTAAAGAAAAGATTAAAATAAAAAATTAATGTTTAAATTTGGGTTTTGACAATTTCTCCCTAGATATTTGAAACCAATATGATTTTTTTTCCAATGCATTATGATAGTAAAAAAATAATAGTTTTTCTTTCACATAAGAATTATAGTCCATTCCATTGGTTTCTACTATCTCTTATAAATTTTTGAGCTTGGATTCAATTTCCTTCTTTTCTTTAAAAATGTTACCAAAATATTTGACATTATAAATTTTCATTTGCTCCTTTAGATATTTCATCTTGAATGAATTGGTGCATACATAATCCTTCGAAATTTGCTTCATCCCATCATAACATAACCATTTGGAATAAATCAAGGCCTTGGAGACACATATACTAGAAGCTAGATGGCTTTGGATGACCATTTTTGGTAAATCACAAGTCAAAAGAATGGGTTTGTGATCTGATTTTACTCACAATGAAATATCTAAAGAGATTTTAGACTATGCTTACAACCAAGTGTTGGATAACAAGAATCTATCCAATATTTCTACTACATGATTTTTTCTAATATGTTTATTATCCTATGTATACTAAAAACTTGAAGGAATAACATCCCAAAGGCTATTTGAATTAACAAATAAAGCAAAATCTTGCATTGATTTAAACCATTGTAGAGTACCACCATTTTTTTCAAAGAAGATAGAACTGTGTTGAAGTCACCCCCAAGATTCCATAGATCACAATTATGAATCATTGTTATGTTTGACAAAAAATATACTAAGGTCCTTCCAACATATTTCATGAGTAACTAAAGTTGGAGCATATATATTTATAAACCCAACTTTGATATTTTCCTCTTTCCTACAAAATAGTCCAACAAGCCAATTACTTTTTACTTCTAACAATTGTCCCTTTCATTTGTGTTTGTTCCATATTGTTGCAATATCGCGTGAAGATCCTATAGAAGAAACTACTAAACAATCCCCCATCTTTTGAATATTTTTATAATCATCCTTACATTTATTACTACTTAGTTTTATTTCCTATTTTAAAATAGATTTAGGACTATAACGATCTATTAATTCCTTAATAACTTTTATTTAGGGGTCTTATTCATACCCCTAATATTCCATGATATCATTTATTGCAAGTAGAGGACTTTATGGTCCTTGAGGAAAATGAATATAATTTACCTAGATTAACCTTGACCTCCTTCACCTCACTTTAAAAATTTCCTCCCCATCTTTCTTCACATCTTTAAATCCTTTCAAATTTGAACTTGCACATTGTACTTCCTTATCCCTTGTATTATTATTTTCTTCTCATGGTTGATTTAAGTGAATTGTAATGGTCTTTACCATTTGATGATACAGAGGATTTATCGCATATTCAATTTTATATCATGCCCAAATATTTTTATATCTTTCTCCATCATTTTCACTTTGTAATATCTTGGTATGAGTCCAATCTCTTAACATTTACGACATCAAAATATAATGTTTTCATAATCCACTTGGTATGTGTCCAATATCTTAACATTTATGACATTAGAATCCAATGTTTTCATAATCCACTTTTTGATTCCATTCTCTTGATTTAAATTTAATAATGGATTCTTTTAATGGTTTTAAAATATTCATGGTAACAAATATTCAAGTGTATACAACATGTCTTCTCTCCTTAGTAGTTGGTCCCTCCTGAATAAACCCTCCTAGAGTATTGTCGATATTCTTCAAAACCTCCTTATTGATGAGCTAATAAGGAAGTCCAAAAAGCCAAACCAAAGCAAAATCTTTTTAATAGGTTATCTCCATATAAAAATTCTCAATTCATGGTCTTAAATATAATGTATCTTTGCCCCTAAACCAAGGGCCATCATCCATTATTTTATCCTTTATTTCTAAACTAAAGAGAATAATGAGGCAAATATTTTTCCAAGAAAAGTCATGGAGTAATTTAAATTCAATCCCCGCTTCTACTTGATCCAATTTTGAATCTCTAAAAAACCTGGCTAGTATCCATGGAACAGACATATTAACTCTCTTATTTTAAGAACCTTTACATAATGCTCAATCCTTCCCTTCCTTGATAATCAATTTTAATGTAGTGTCTGCTACCTATATAGGGTTTTACATAGATTCACTCTTCCTCTTATTACTAACTAGGGCATCCTTACTTTAAATAGACTTTAAAACATGAATTTCTTACCATATTACCTAGATTTTCTTTACAAAGATCATTAGGTTTTTGAGTTTCTCCTGATATTTGAAACAAAAAATGGTAATTGCACTTTACTTCCTACTTATGCTTCCTGCTTCCACCCATAACACTTGCTTACTTTATAAAACAAAAAAATTTAGGCTTACTTTTGGCTAACACTCACTTTTAGCTCACAATTGTCACGTCATCATTATTATTTTAATTCATTAAATGAGATTGAAGCAAACCAACTTATCCATCTGACTCTGCAATGGTATTACAAGTTACAATTGTATATATATCATAAAGGTGTTACAACTTGATAATTTTGCATGTATCTCTTGACACCATATTAGTATTACAAACCTCAAACCATGAAAAGTTTTAACCTAGACCGCTCAACAAGGGGAGCTATTATGATTTTCATTTTTAATTGTCAAACATTACATTAATTTTTGTTTTTAGTAAATATAAATAGTTTAAATTTTTTCTGGAAGCTAATAAATATGGCAACTAGTTACTAGATCATATGAGAATCTATATTTTTAACATACAAGTCATGTCATAAAATAGCAGTTATATATTGATATATAGATATTCTTTTTTTATGAGTCATATGTATATATATATATAAGATTAAACCAACTTTAATTAGAAAACTAAAAATATAAAAAGAAGTAAAAAATAAAAAATTATATTAAAATTAAAAGCAAATCTTAGTATATGCTAGCCAAGTGTTAGTGTAGTCAGTGCAGCCAAGAGTGGGTGCATCCAGAAGCAAGTATGAGTGTGAGCCAAGAGTGAGAGTGAGGAGTGAGTGCAATCGAAAGCGAGTGCGAGCGCAAACCAAGAGTGAGTGCAGCCAAAAGCAAGTATGAGCACGAGCTGAGAGTGAGTGCAATAGCCAAAAGCAAGTGCAAGTAGGGAGTGAGTGTGAGTGCAGTCGAAAGAGAGTGTGAGTGCAGCTGAGAGTGAGTGTAATCGAAAGTGAGTGTACAAGGGCAAGCTAGGAGTGAGTGCAGCCAAAAGCGCGTGAGCTGGGAGTGAGGAGGAAGTGTGAGCAGGGAAGCAGAAAGTAGAAAGCAAAGTGTGATCAAGGAACAAGTGCCACTTCTTGTTCTAGGAGAATTTAAAGGATTTATTTGAAGAATATCTAGGTAACATGGAAAGAAAGTCATTTGTGAAAGTCCTTACTAAAAGTATGAATGGCCAAGTTGGAAGTATGGATGCCCTAGCTAGCATTAAGAGGAAGAGCGAATCTATGGCAAACCCAATCTAGGTAGCAGATTCTACACCAGAAGTGATTATCAAGGATGAGACGATTGAGCATGATATAATGGTTCTTAAAACCAGAGGGTTAATATGTAAGTTTCATGGATATTGGCCAGGTTTTTCTGAGATTCAAAATTGGATCAAGTGGAAGTGGGGTTTGAATTCAAATTACTCCATGACATTTCTTCCAAAAGGATTTTTCCTCATTATTTTCAATAGTTCAAAAATAAGGGATAAAATAATGGATGGAGGCCCATGGTTTAGGGGTAAAGATGCATTATATTTAAGACCTTGGAGTGAGAATTTTTTTGTGGACATAGAAACTATTAAAAGGCTTCCGGTATGGATTAGGCTTTTTGGACTTCCTTATCAACTCATCAATAAGGAGGTTTTGAAGAATATTGGTAATACTCTAGGTGAATTCATCCAAGAGGGACCAACTACTAAGGAGAGAAGGCATGTTGTATACACTCGAATATGTGTTGCCATGGATATTTCTAAACCTTTACCGTAGTCGATTAGGATTAAATCTGAATCAAGAGAATGGGATCAACAAGTGGATTATGAAAACATTGCATTCCGATGTCGCAAATGTCATGAAACTGGGCACATGGCAAGAGACTACAAAGTGAAAATGGAGGAAGAGATGGAATTTTTTGGGCATGAGGGTAGCTTCAATTTGAAACAAGGAGACCATATCACAGGAGAAGCTAGGTCAAATCAAGGATTTTCCACTCCTAAGAAAGTGGCTAGAAAAATCCCTCTACATCATCAGATGGCAAAGGCCATTACAGTTCACTCGAATCAACCATTAGAAGAAAAAAATGATATGGGGGATGAGGAAGTACAATTCACAAGTTCAAATATAGAAGGAGCTAAAGGTGTGAAGGAAGAGGGGAAGGCAAATTTTAAAACAAAGGAATATGGGGAGATAAATTTTAAAGCAAATGAGGTGAAGGAGGTCAAGCTTAATCTAGGTAAATCACCTTTATTATCCTCAAGTAGCTTAAAATATTCTCCTTACAATAAAAATGAAAGTAGTATGGAGTGTATTCCTTGCACTTTAGGATATCAAGAGCAGTATAGTAAAGAAAATCTTATGGAGGATATCCAAGGAAATTTAGGGTTTTCAGGCCAACATAAGAAAGTGATGACTTTGGAGGATCATCTATGCAGTTTAGAGTTTTCAGGGCAACATAAAGAAGAAAATGCTAATGAGGCTATTCCTTGCACTTTCGACTCTTTAGGGCAACATAAATCTTTAGAAGATAAGTCTCATTTTGAACAATATAAAAAAATAGAAGAGATTGATGAAGATGAGAGTGTTGGTGGGAATGGAAGAAGGAGAGGAAGGCCATCAAAGCAGGAACAAAGAGAAAAAGAAACTCAAAAGGATATTGATCTGGGAAGCCAAATAAAAATATCATAGGTGTTAACAAGAAGTGGGGCTAAGCCCACTAATAAAAATAAAAAGTGTTGATGATGAAAATGATATCATGGAATATTAGGGGTATGAATAAAACCCCTAAAAAAAGAGTTATTAAGGAATTAATAGGTTGTTATAGCCTTGAGTTTATTTTAATACAAGAAACAAAATTAAGCAATGAGGAATGTAAGGATGCTTTTAAGAAGATTTGGAAGACAGATGATTGTTTAGCAGTTTCTTCTATAGAAGCTTCAGGTGGTATTGCAATAATATGGGACAAATGCAAATGGGATGGACAACTACTAGAAGCAAAAAGTAATTGGGTTGTTGGATTATTTTGTAGGAAAGAGGAAAACATCAAAGTTGGGGTTATAAATGTATATGCTCCAACTATAGTTACTCCTTGTGAAAGATGTTGGAAGGACCTTAGCATATTATTGTCAAATACAATAATGATTCATTGTGTTCTATGGATTCTTGGGGGTGATTTTAATACTGTTCTATCTCCTTTGGAAAAGAAGGGTGGCATTCTCCTGGCATTCTCTTGGGGGTGATTTTAATATTGTTCATCATCTATTACTAGAGGCAATCTCCTGGCAGTGTGAGCATATTTATAGAGAAGGAAATTGGGTAGCAGATAAATTAGCGAATTATGGTGTTGATCTTCATCCCGATGAAATTCAAATTTTAGAAGGCAACTGGCCAAGTGAGATTTTATGTCTTAATCAAAATGATGTCAAGGAGTTGATTGTGGAAACATAGCACTTCGAGGAAGTTGAAGAATATATTTAAGAGAAAAAAGAAATGAAAAACTGTGATAAAAAGGTATGTTGCAGCAAATGTAATATTTTGGTATTTTGATGGGAGTGGCCCCCAATAGAAGCCACATATAACCTATTAAAAAAAAACAACTCTGAGTATTATATACAATGGTTTTTTGTCAATCTTGATGAGATGGATTTATTTAATATATTGTTAAAATAACCATATTTTATATAAAAAATTTGAACTTATTAGAATGACTAGTCACAAAATATATTATCACAAATAAAATTCTATAAAATCATTAGTAATATTACACGAAAAATGCTCTCTAACTAAATTGCATAAGGTTGCCTGTTGGACTTGTGTTGAATATTTTTCATGTTATTCAAGTGGGGTTAAATCTGAAAGGAATTTACACTCTGTCCTTATCCTTGCTGGGTTTCGGGGCCAGGTCGGGCCCCAAGCAGGGGTACAAGGGCGTTAGCCCCCGGGGAATTGTTTTGGGGGATTTAAGCGATTTTTAGACCAATATGAGCGTTTTTGGGTTAATGTAATGTTGGCCCGTGGTTTTGCACCCATGGTATTGTAAAACCTCTTCTTGTGTTTTTGGTATATAAAACAACCTTGCATGAGGGTTTGGTAATGAATTTGCAATGAATGCAATCACAAGTGAAAAGCGAGCAAAAGGATATTATTGTATTGGATACGGTCAAGTTTATACAATAAGGAGATATTCTTGCTTGAGTTTTCCCGAAAGGGTTTTCCAGGATAAATTCTTGTGTAATGTGTTCTTCTTCTTTGTTTTTCCTTTTGATTCTACACTTACTATTTTTCTAGATTTTTTTTATCGGGGTATTATTTCTCTTCATTGCCCCATATTGGTAATAACCAATACATATACTATTAAATGTTATAAATTTTAATTAGTTATATTCATCGACTTTTAAGGAAAATATCGAGGTTCTAATTTTGCCAAGCAATATATGTATAATTATCAAGTTATTGTAATACCACTATGGTTCTAATTTTGCCAAGCAATATATGCATAATTATCAAGTTATTGTAATACCACTATGGTCATGATGTAATATATATGAGGCTTATTTCAACCCATATAAATCCTTTAAAAAAGTAATTATCACATAACGTGAGATTATAAGGCATTCCAAGTACTAAAATTCTAATCAATCTATCCCGAGGGGACAACGCAATGGTTTAGGCTTTGGCTCTTCTTTGGGAGGTTCAATGTTCAAACCATGGCATGGGGAGTGTGTGAGGGGGTGTGTGGGTGTATGGCTATGTGTTTAACCCCTATTGATAAGTTCAACTCTCACCCTTATAAAAGGTCATGGTTGGGATGGGGATGCCCAACCTTGATGAGTGTTGGTCGTAGGGGTTTCTCACACTAACCTCAATAAAAGAAGTCTAATCAATACAAAAAACAAACAAGTGTTGAGATGAAAATTCTCAAAAGGATGTGCATGAGTGATAAATGGGTCCTCATGGTTTATGGTTATTATTAAATGCACATAGAATTTATAAAGTTCATATAGGAATGACTAGCCATGATAAATAATCATTAGAAAATAGTTTATATTATTATAAGTAAAATCCTATAAAGTTATATTTCAACAAACTTCAAATGTTTTACGTAATTTTTCAAAGCCCCTTATAAAATGTTAAGTTAGCTTTAGTTGCTTATTTATCTTTTATAAACTAATGGCATATGGTCTCATGGACGTTAGAAACTACTTTAACTTTACCTTTTTAACTTGGAGGTATTGACAATGACTAATCTAATGTTTATTTAACCTTTATGTCATGTTTATATAAAAAGGTTAATAAAAAAAATTAAAATATAATATGCTTATACTTTTATCAATTTTCACATTAACAAAATAAATATTATTACATGTGTGAAGATATATATGAACACAATTCAAACATAAAACTTATTTTGTGTATGTTAGATTTTAATAATTACAATAAGTATTACTTGACAAAGAGTTTATGTGGATGTAAAGGGTTTATTTTAACATAAAGCACTATTATCCTTAGGATCCTTCCTCTATCCCTAATTGTAGCATTAGAACATTATATGGTTTATGTAAAGTAGTTTTGACCATAGGTTCACATTAGATATATGTCTTGAAAAACAATCTAAATTTTGACTAAATCTATAAATCTAAAATTTTAAAAATTGGCTAAGAGGTCAAAATATCCCATGAGGTAGAGAATTATGGATTTATTTAGGGGAAGTGGGTAAGCAGTTTAGAGGTTTAAAATGGATTATGGCAGGAAATTTTAACACCCCTTATCTCCATGTGAGAAGTAGGGGGTGTGGTTGAGTTCTCAGAGAGCATGTAGGATCTAGGGAAGCTTTTAGTTGATGGTGGTATGTTTGATGTGGATTTATATGGTAACAGGTTTACTTGGACAAACAGATGCTCTCGTAGAAACTTGATTCAGGTCCGGTTGGATAGAGTTCTTCTTTCAGAGGATTGGTTCCAAAAAAACTTCATGTTTAATATGAAATCTCTTTCTCAATATGGATTTGATCACAATCCTCTACTCTTTTGGTATAGTATGGAATATCATAAGCATATTGATCCTTTCAAGTTTGAATTTATGTGGCTGCACCACCCAAATTTTTATAAAATAAATGGAAAAATGGTGGAGTATTCCTTTTGAGGGTACTAAGATGTAAATTCTCACAAACAAGCTTAAAACTATGAAGAAAGAAGTCAAGAAGTGGAATAGGGAGGTCTTTGGAAATATCTTTCAAAAGAAGAAATATTATTCGATTAGAGTTGGATATGTTAGAAGAAGATACTAATAGGTTGGGTATGAAATAAACCTAATTCCAAAGAGAAAAGGAGCATAATGTTGAACTACACACCATAATAGCCAAGGAAGAAACCTATTGGAGGCAAAAGTCCAGGATCCAGTGGTTGCAAGAAGGTGACAAGAATTCTAAGTTTTTTCATGTTTCCACTATCACAAACAAAATTTTTGCCCACATTGATGAAATTTTAAAGGATGATGACCAGGTTATTAGAGAGTGAAGAAATTGAGAATGAGGTTGTGGACTTCTATCAAAATATTCTAGATGAAGATATGAAAGAGGATGAAACAATGGTTAAGGAGATGACTAATCATATTCCTAGGTTGATAACCAAGGAGATCAATGCTTAGCTTCTAAAGGAGACTGAGGAAGAAGAGGTAGGATAATCACTTTCTCCCTCGATAGAGACAAAGCTCTAGGCTCGGATGGGTTCCAAGAAGATTTTTTCCAAACCTTATAGGATATTAAATTTGATGTTATTGAAGTAGTGAAGGAATCTTTAAAGTCGGGTCAGATCCTAAAGGAGTTTAACAATAACTTTCTTGTTCTAGTTCCTAAGAATAAAGGATTAAAAGCCTTCAAATATTTCATACATATAAGTCTTTGCAATGCTATTTACAATATTATATCTAAATTTATAGCCCTTAGATTGAAGATCTTTCTCCCCTCCATTATCTCCGATGAGCAAAGAGGCTTTGTTAAGGGTAAACAAATTTTGGATGGGATTATATCCTTTCATGAATATATGCATTCTATCAAGACTGGTGAAAGAAAAGGCATGTTCCTGAAGTTAGACATGAGCAAGGGTTATAGTAGAGTTTCATGGAGTTTTTTGGATAAAGTTTTGGCTGCCTTTGGTTTTTGTAGACAGTGGAGAAGATGGGTTGGAAGTTGCTATAAGACTGAAAGGTACTCTGTTCTGATCCATAATAAACCAATAGGTTTTTTTAGTAGTAGTAGAGGTCTTAGACAAGGTGATCCCCTCTCTCCTTATCGTTTCATTATTATGGCTGAAATGCTCGAAAGATACCTCAATGCTTCCAAGGCTTCTAGTTGGATAGGGAGCCTTAAACCAACTCATAATCTTGAGGGTATTACTCATTTTCAGTTTGTGGATGATACCATTTTACTTGGTAATCCTACTATGACATAGGTAATTGAATTTAAAATAATATTAGACCTCTATGAGCATGCCTCTCACCAAAATATCAATTTGGACAAGAGCAAGATCTTCTTCATTAACACTAAAGTTGCTCTCCAGAGAAGGGTGGCTAGAGTGATAGGGTGTCTTGTGTCAACCTTGCCTTATTCTTACCTTAGAATACGTATGTTCGTGGGAACTTGAAAGGCACATCTTTGGAATGGTTTAGTTGACAGGTTTCAATCCAAACTTGTAGAATGGAAAGGTAATCTCTTGTATCAAGAAGGTAAATTATTGTTGGTTACGAGTGTTTTGCAGGCTATCCCCATTTATCTTCTCTTCCTTTTTAAGATCCCTACTAAAGTTTCCAAAATCATAGAAGGAATTCAAAAACAATTCTTATGGTTAGGATTTGAAGAGAGGAGGAGGATTCCTCTTGTAGCTTGGGAAAAAATATACCATCAAAATAAGCATGGTGGTCTTGGTCTGAGGAGACTCAGCCTAGTTAATAGTGCTATGGCAACCAAGGTGGGATGAAGAGTTATAAGGTATGGTCAGACTCTTTGTGTAATGATTGTTAAAGAAAAATATCTTGACAACCAGGAGGATACCACATTTCTCACAATTTAAGACCCTTTTCATGGCTCTTCCTTATGGAACCACTTGGTGGAGACTAGGGAGACCTTGTGAAAGGGTGTAAAATGGCATGTTGGATATGGTGTCTCTATAAGTTTTTGAAAATATGTCTGGTTAGATGACAACCCTTTAGCCAATAATGATATTTTCTCTAATCTAAAAGAGGATCTAGAAGATAGATATGGTAAACAGGTTTGTGACTACATAATTTTATTGGATAACCAGTTGAGTTGAAAAGATCTAGAGGCAGGATCTACAAATTTGGAGGCTTTAAACCTCCTTAAAATCTAAACTAAAGGCTTATTACTTAGGTGTTGTTAGACAAAGAGACTATGTGGTTTGGAGAAGAACTAAGAATGGTGAATTTAGCGTGAAGATAGCCTATGATCTTTTGGATCCTACTATAGATAATGGTTTCCATTGGAATAGAATTTTGGGTAAGAGAGTTATTCCTAAACTAGAGATTTTTCTTTGGAAAGTAGTTTAGAATAATATTCTAATAGTGTGTAATCTTACAAAGATAGATTATCAGTTACCTAATAGTTATAGTTTATGTAAAAATATACAAGAATTAGTAGAACACATCTTCTTAAAATATCCTTACACTTTAAACATTTTCCAACTCCTCATCAATAGGATTGGAATCTCTTGGGTGATGCCTTCTAATATGGTTTTGTGGTTACAACAATGGGAGAACCACTTTTTCAGTCCTTGTATTAATGTAATTTGGAACCTGATTCAATCTCATTTTGTGTGGGGAGTATGGTTAGAGAGGAACAAGAGAATTTTTAGAGGGGAAAAAAGGTTAGCAATGAGAAATTTTTGAAGTATCACCTATTTTCTAAAGGAGAATGTTATATCTATCATGTACCCTTTCAAGCTAGAGAATACTAAAAATACTAGAATAACTAAGGCATGGAATTTGGAACCCATTAGTAGTGGAGAGGCAAATGCTTAGGTTAGCATTGATGTAAAATGAAAACTATCCCAAGATGAATGGTTGAAGTTGAATTTTTATGGGGCATCCAAAGTAATTTAGGTAAGGCCAGAGTAGGAGGAATTTTGAGGAAATATTAGGGTAGATTTGTGGGGTAGCCTGTAAGTTTTTGGGAATGAATACTAGTCATAAAGCTGAAGTTAAAGCTTTACATCTAGTTGTAGATCTAGATAAGGATCTAGGTGTTAAAAAGTTATATTTGAAGGAGTCTCCATGAATATTATTAATATTTTGAAAAGGGAGGGAGAAGCTAATTAGAAAATTGATTACATTGTGCAAGATATTAGAGATATTATAAAGCATTTTGAAGAAGTTGACTTTGTTCATGTCTTTAAATAAGGTAACAAACCAAAAGACAAGCTAGTAAACTTTGGTTCCATTAAAGAAGAGGATAGGAGATGGATCCCCCCACGGGTGGTTCATGAAGACTTAAAATTTTTACGAGGGATAACTACAACTAATTGGGTTTTGGGATGGATACTATTTGTCTTGCATCGAGGGGATTTTTGGTTATTTTCCCTTGGTAGTTGTGTAGTTGATGGGTTAATTTTTTGTTGTAAAAGGCTTTGTGCCCTTTCAAAATCTTGTTTTTACCCTAATAAAAAAAATCCCACGAGGGCAAAATTTAGTTTTCTCCATTGTACATTGTATAATCTTGAAACTATGATCAAATATCTTGGAAGCATATATTTATAATATAAAATAAAGTAAATATGTATAAAATACCCAAGTATAAACGATAATATTTATTATAAATGTATATTGAACCATAGCACTACATTATTATATGTATTATTAGTGACAACATTTTGATTAGATTGTTGATGTGTCAAATCATGGTGCCACTTTGTCAAATGGCATCAGTTGTATTTCAGTTACAGTGTGTCACATAGAAGATCTTGTCTAATTGAGTCAAAATGATCCAATAGTCCATATTTAGTATTTTTGTTCATTTCCAAACTTCTATGTCATTATTAGGTCTATCTAATTTAGGGTCAATATGAGCACCCATAGCCAGTAGATGCTTTTGCTAAGATAATTTCAAATATCAAATTAGAATAAATAGACTCGAAATACTTTTTAAGATCAATTCTTTAGAGATTAGCTCATAATAATATATGAAGCACATGAAAAACATAGAGGATTTCTTCTACCACAATATTCCTTAATGCCCATTCGTTAGTATTATCTTCTAATTTTCTACTTATTTTTCACTTGGAGTATTATGTAAACCCCTTTGTTTTCCCTACATACAAGCATTCTCCTCCAATTACGTTCCCACTTACCTCAATTTCAAGGAGGGGATCAAAATACCAATCAAAGGGGGTATTGTCAAAAGATCAATCAAAAAATTCAAGAAGGAAAAGTTAAGTTGCCAAGACAAACATTTTTATCAAATACAAGCACTATTAAGGTTAGTACAAATCTCCTCTATATTTCTTTTCACTTATTTATCTTATTGCATCCAAGTTTAGGTTATTGTTTCCAAGTATTTTAATTCCTATTAGTTAGATTGTATGCATTTTTTAATCTACCTAAACTAAACCACTTAGATCTATATATTTCCTTGAATCCAACCTAATCTTCCCCATTTCATACCCTACCATTGGTGTTTTACTTAATTTAGCTTTATACTAATATTGTCTTCACTTATGGGTGTTTTATCCTCTTAGACTTGTCCAAAATTAGGTAAAGCATTTTGTTTAGTTAAAAATTTAATTGATTAACATATTAATAATACTTATGCCAACAATACACCATTTTGTCCATGGCTATTTGAAAAGATAAAACAAAATCCTCAAATAGATCCTTACATTAAGAACTTGATTTTCTTATTACATTGATATAAACATAATAGTTTTAGGAGTTATCTATAAAAGCTTATATTAAAATAGGCAAGTAGAACCCTATAAAGCAATGCAAGGACCCCAACATCAAACCCAAGTCAATCCCAATTTGAAATTTATTTATGTGATGTATGTATTATTACAAGTTGTTTTAGGTCTTGGCAGGAGTAAAGATGGTGGTTTAGTTGGGGGCTAAGAAATTAATAATTGAGGGAGATTCACTAATATTATTAATTGCCTCAATAAAAGGGCGATGGCAAGCTAGAGAGTAGCAGACATAGTAATAGATACACTAAGATCCTTGAATTCACTAGAATAATTTCAGGTGGTACATGTGTATAGAGAAGGAAATGGGGTGGTTGATTGGCTAGCCAATTGGGGAGATCTTAGAGAGGAAGATAAAATATGGATACCACCAAATGGGATCCATCCAGATGTACTTCAGTTAGTGGCAAAGGAGGGAGGAAATATAGAAAGTCAATTCACTAGGTGAAAGTTCCAATTTTTAGAATGTCCATAGTAAAATTGTTTTCTGGAGATTTGTGGACTTGTCTACTAAGGGTTCCTTTTTTTTGGAGATCTATGGGATTTTTCTATTTTTAGTCATAAGAAGTTGATAAATCTATTGGTTTGGTTATTTGAGGGATTTGTTTGTTGATGGTTTCTTTTTTGGGAGATCTTTGGATTTGTATGTTGAGGGATCCATTTTCTAGAGATTTGTGGATTTTTCTGTTGAGGGTTCTATTTTTTGGAGATCTATGGATTAGTCTGTTGAGGGTTCCATCTAGAGATCTACGGACTTGTCTACTGAGAGGATATAGAACCTAGTTTGTTGGCAATTATTATTTCTCTAGAGTAAACCTGAAAACTATCACAAGTATTACAAGTAAATTAAACACTTACATAATGGATATTACACTAACAAACTGGTCATCTTTGGTTCTAGAAAGTCAATGACTTTGTAAGAGTTCTCAAGGGTGCAAACTACATATTTTTTGCAACACTAAAAAAATTGTTTTTACCATAGGACCAAACTCGCATTGTAATATTGATTAAAGCATTGTTGCTTTTAATGGTTAAGTTAACACTCCAATGATTCTCACCGGTCAAATAGAACCCTTTTTTGAATTTGATGAGGAATAACACATGTTTCGTTCTCAAGCATAAATATCAATCTCTTCATTTAAAATAAACAATGGTAGTTAAAAGGACATCAATTTTGTAGTCGTTATTACCTTTTTGAACCTCATGATCACTCTCCATCTAAAAACATGCATTTTCAACTAGCTTTTAACATGGCAAAGAGATCCACATCACTTAATAATGCACGTCTTGGTATGTCATAAATACCTTTAAGAATTATTTGATCTACTAAGTAACATTTGTAAATGTTTTTTTGTAATTTAAAGCTAATGAATGCATGGAAGTGACAAGGTGTTTATTTCTTAACTCCATAATGTGTCATCTTAGCATTGGTGAACAAAGGTGCTAATTTTTCAAAGGCATTTAAAAGATGAAGGTATATCTAGTTAGCATTATGGTGTCAAAGTTGATACATCATTTGTAAAAGCTTATATTGTTATTATCTAACTTCATGACCACTCTAGCCCTTTTCTTTAAAGTATTCCATCATACTCTTGGATACATATGCTTAGAGATTTTAATATTGTTATTTAGAGTACTATTATTAAGTGAACTACCAAGTTGAGTGATATATCCATATTTAAATATTCCTCTAAGTCCATATTGTAGAATGGTGACACTTAACACCAAATGTAGAAATTGATTCAAAAGGCTATATACAACTTAATGTTTTTGAGTGATACTCTTAGTATCCTCACATCAATAAAGAAACATTGTTACAAACCATTGTTGCATATGGATGATACAACTTGACAACACATGGTGGTCAATATTGAAAACAAGACAAATGTGAATCTTGCTCAACACTAGGTATGGATTTACCCTATTGAAAGTCAAATTCTAAATGTAAGGCATGGTTTTTTGAGTAATTGTTTATGCTTTGGGATTGGCCAATGCCCTTGTTTCATTTGCACATTTATCAAATGAAATATTCACACTATTAAATAATCATTTTGATGTCTACCTCATGATATCCTCATATACAACACATGGAAAGAACATCTTGTACAAATCAAATGGATGTTCAACTTTTTCCACCAACATAAATTATATACCAACATGAAGAATATAACTCGTAAGATCCTCATGTAGAATACATGGAAAAAGCATCTTACTTAAAATAAAAGGATGGTCAACATGTGTAACAAACACAAGCTTTGCACCAATATATGTTGTATTAGAGACTAATTTTCAATAACAAATTGAAGCAATCTGTTCCCTTAAATCTTATCCAAAAAGCATGGAAGGACAAAAAGAAGAGAACGATAAATATGTAAATTGCGGGTTCCCTTGAGCACCAAATAATCAATATATTATCCATAGATAAAAATCACAATACTTCAACCCAATGGATGCAATGGATGGGGGTATTTATATTGATACCAAATCCCCAAAGACATAGTAATATTAACCTAAGTTGGCATAATAAGAAGGCTTTAGGTAAATAATAGGTTATAAATTGAAGGTTTAACCATGATAGGTTGACCATCACTCATAGGGAATACATAAATAATAATCGTTGTACAATGATTACCTCTAGGATTGCACAAAAGTACATAATACAATGTCAGCCTTGGCCATTAAGATAGATACAACTTTCAACATCCCTTCATGATCTGAATTGAGGGGCTAAGGAGAGAAGACATTAGTAACAATATATTTCCACCATGATGGATGTTTTAGTAGGCCTCTCTAATTGAGGAAGACTCGGTTTAATCTCCCCCATCATCTAAAAATATGGTTATGCAAAGATGCCCTTGCACAAGAATTTCCTCAGGCTAGACCATAGTCACTATAACCAATTTTAGATACTCTTGCACATATACAAAGAACACCTCCTTTATAACTCCATATGAGAAAGATAATACAAGAATATCCCTTCTTAGAAACTGGTCTAATCTTTGATAGCACACTTTACCTTCTATAGCACACTTTACCTTCTTTGGAAACTTTGACTTGCCCTTGGCCACCTGATCATCATTAGCAAAAGAGGCTTTGCATGAACTTGTTTATGAGAAGAGCCATCACAACTCCCTAAGAATACAAAGAGATCATGATGGGTTTCATCTTCATGTATAAAATGAACCAATAGCACAAGCATATTATAGGAAGAGGAGGGATTGACTAGAGTGCATTATGAATCTTATTTCTTTGTGCCTCACAATTATCCAATAATTGCTTCCAATATCCCAAATCCTGTTGTCTCTCCCATGAATATGGACCAAAGATTCTTAATCTATAATACACTATAACTTCGATCCTTTGAAAGAGAGTTATAGATCTTGAGGACAATCACACAATTCAACCTCCAACACTATAATAGGTCCTTGAATTGATGTCACTAATGTGAAGAGCTTGATAACTCCTAATTTGAAAACAAAAGGGCTCAAAACACTTTCATATGCAAAAGTTATGGCCTCCAAAAGATTTGCCCTAATAATCCTTAAATATTGAAAAACCAACCAATCAAACCTTAAAATCGGTATATCCAACTAAGCTTTGCCACTTGGTGCCCATTGATTTGTTGATGACTTCCATTGAGAATTTGCCACTTGTTCACCATTAGATGTTGAGAGCCAAGGAGATTTCAACATATGTTAATTTCAATTAGTTGAGTAAATGCATATATAGTTAAAAAATGGGTTTTGGTATGAACGAGTGCCACATCAACAAAGAATCCACATCATAATCCCAAACGTGCCAAGGAATTTCTAGGGGTTTAATCATGAGATTCTTGTGAATAAGTCGCCTTGAGCTATCCAAGGTGCCTATACTTCTATTGATACACTTGGGTCATCTCCCTTTATAAGGATGGAGATCCCATAGTGCCTAATCAAAGGTGGTTTAAAAAACTTATTCTACACCAAGATTCAAATGCAAGACAATTTGTCTGCCAACGTCTCTACACGCTTGGCATACCCAAGTATGTCATTCATGACATGATGGATGAAGTGTCAGTTATTTGTAGATGATGCCACCCATTCCAACAGTAGCATATTTCGTCCACCAAAATGGAAGGGTTTATGTCTCAAACCCAAGGCCAACCTCCACATCGATCCACATGAACACTAACCTAACCACAATGTTGCACACTCAAGCTACAACCAAAGCTAGAATGTTGCCACTTGTCCTCTACTTTTCTTTGCAAATATTATGAAAAAATGCTTAACATAGATTCAAACCCATGATCCATATAATAAGAAGCCCAATACTACGCCCAACTACCCACCTTGGCTCATATTTGAACAAAGATATGGACACACCCTTTCCTTGAAGGCCATTGTATCCATCATTGAATATAGATGCTCAAATTTTGAATGTGTGTGGAAGATTTGACCCTTTGATGTAATGAATAGATAAAACAAAACACCCTCTCTTATCCAAGATGTTTTGGCTCTTGTTTGGGAAGGAGAGCGACCTTCTTCTTTCCTTTGTAAGAATGCCATAAAAGCTTCCATCTTGAGAAGATATAGAACCTAGTTTGTTGGTAATTATTCCTTCAATGTCATGGTGTTGCTACCTTAATTAAATCTACATAAAATGGATCAAGACTACCCTGATCATAATGGAGTAAAAGGTGGAGTAGCCACAAATTCTTCAAAATCTCTAGAAGAATGAGTGGCAAAAAATATGATGAAATCTTCTCTTTGCCCCTTTTTTTTACAAGGTGGAAGAAGGGGTTTTGAAAGGATCATGAATGTGTCCCATGAAAACTAAAAAGATAAGTAATTTTGAAATAACTTACTTCCTACTACCTTACAAAACTTTCACAACTTTGTTAAGCTTTTCAATTTCTATTATAAACTCATTCTAAGATTAGACTCAAATTAGATGGTTGCCTTACCGATTTTCCCATCGTAGCAATGAAACAATCTTCTATGGAGTCTAAAGAATTTAAATACAAACGTTATTTAACATTAGTGTTAATATTGCTTAGATTTCATTGGATATTAGAGATTAAGACTAGTTGCATTTGTCCTTCATCAATCTTGAACAAAGTGGCCACATAATTACATATCATTCTAGATTGAAAGGTGTGATTTGGCATTGCTTAATTTTAGTAAAGAACTATACACAATCATTTACATTGTGTATCATTAGAATTTGTAATAAGGAGATGATCATTCACTCAAATAAATACTTTTTAACATTTTTTTCAAATAAAATACAAGGTGTAAAGTCTTGCACAACTTAAAAGAATGAGCATTTTACAAAATTTTCATCTTGCTATCAAGAATAAGTACGATAACAAGATGTATCAACTTGCCCTAGTCATTTGCTCATTATCACCCTTGTAATTACTATAAATGTATCATTGTGACCTTTCCTCCATAGCCACAACTACATGAGATTAATCCACATTTTTCATTAATTTATGCCTTTTATAAAATGAACTAATTGTGTATCATTATTTGCTCTAACCACCTTAGACATTCTTCTTCTCCATAGTAGTATCGAACTTTGGTGTTCATAAGTCAACCTTAGGTCTAGAAGTATTTCTCCTAGTATAATATGTCAAAAAAAAAAACTTCAATAATAATAATACCAAGAAAAAATCACTATAAAGATCCACAAAAGAAATATAATAAATACTAATGTATGGAAATACAATAAAATACCCTAAAAGTTATTCATAACAATCCTTTTAAAATGATCTTTAAAATGTTAGACATAATGACCGAGTCAATTATAATGTCAAAGTGCATCTATACATACATGAATTTTTTTTTTTTATATATATATAATAGCCAATGGCAAATCCCTTAACTAAATCACCTATTTGACCAAAATCTAGGATGTTACTCAAATGTTCTATTCATTCTTCAAATACTAACATGAACCAAATTTAAGCACAATAAATTTCAAAATGCCCTCGTGAAAATCAACTACATTGTTTACCTCAACACTAAAAAAAACCAGAAATGATGGATGCACTAAAAATATCACCACCAACATAAACGACTTAATAAAATAAAAAATAAACGAGACAAATTGTCAAGCATGTTAAAGTTTCAAATGAAATATACAACCTGCCTAATTCTCTCCTACATAACCATCTAAGATATAAATCGTTTTTTTTTTTTTCCTTCCCTCTCTTTTGGATGACCACTTGACCACTTGATATATATCTATTTTTAACTTTTAATATTCTTTTTCCTTCTCTCTTTTGGATGGCCACTTGACATATATCTATTTTTAACTTTTAATATTTAAGTACAGATTTTTTTTTCCTTCCCTCTCATTTGGGTGGCCACTTGACATATATCTATTTTTAACTTCTAATATTCAAGCACTTTTTAAGATTTAAAAAAAAAAAATTGTTTATTATAGACAATAAGATCTCCAACAAACAAACAATTCCTAGCTTGATTTGTTAAATAGATTTGAAGATACCTTGCAGTCTTGACAGTTTAATATCTTAAATAATCTTAGGCAATATGCATCTTAAACTTTGTTTCATTTGGTTTGGTGTATTCTTCAAAAGTTTACTCTCTGATGTATGCTTCTGACGTATTTTTTTTAATCTAACGATGGCTAGGGACTTCAACACCAAATATCAGATAGTAAGAAAAGAAAAGATAGATTTGACTTCTTTCAACTCTGCTTTCCCACTACATTTAGCACTTCTAGGGGATCATTGTGAGAGTGAGTAAAACCCCACCTGCGCTCCTCCTCAACTGTTTCTTTCGATCTAAATGCTATAACCCATGCTCTTCTCCAACTGGAATTGCTGTAGTTACCACCGGATCCATGCAATATGCGCTCATGATGTACAGTAGCATCCCCACGCTTTAATTCTGCAGGTTTGGATATGTCTTTTTCAGAAAGGCTGGCTGAGAGTGTATGAGACTTGTCCCGATCACCAAGTAGAGAACCATGATTTCGTAATTCTGGCTCCAGATGCGACCCTGGAACAAAATGGAGACACCCATTCTCAACTGTTGAGTTGTCAATGGCAAGCCAAAATGATGCAGTCCTAGTATCCTTTGTTATTGGCCAGTAACCCAAATCCTGATGCCTGAAGATCATACAATGAAACAACGATTTTGGTAATCTACTAATGTGATAGATCTTACAAAATGAAAAGGTATTATACTAAATAGGGAGCAATTCTGTGTCATATTCAATGCATGAGATATTCTTGTGGGAAAAAGCTTGGCTTACAAAATAGGTAATAGTTCATGCTGAATATATACCCCCATAAAAAAATTAAAAAAAACATAGCAAAATCAAATGGATAATTATTCTATTAATTAGATCTAGGCAATTCCAATAATTCAAACGTCCAAGGATTAATGAATGCAAAATGAAGTTTAACATTAGAAAAAGGTTGCTGGAAGGGAAAACTAGGGCATCAGCTGGGTAGACGAAGTACTTTTTGGTTGTTGCGGAATCAAAGACAAGATTGCTGCCCTAGGAGGGCCCAATGGGGATGCCTCCAGATCCTCTTTTAGATAGACAGAGTTCGTTTGCAGATTTGTTGAAGGAAAAATCTCCAACAGAGACTGAAGAAGCACAAAAAACTGCACTAAAAATGCTCTTTGCGGTTGTTGGAAAAAGATCAACATCTCAAAGAGTCAATGGATGCTTGCCACAGTCGGAATCAAGGCCAAAGATTGTCATTGAGCAGAGGATAGTAGAAGAAACAATCTTATATAGAGCCAATCATGACCTGATCTGTAAATTCATGGGTATTCGCCCTACCTTGAATTTTTTGCATTCGTGGGTTCGGCAAAACTGGGAGCCTCTTGGTGAGTATTCTTTGTGGTTTATTAGTAATGGATATTTTATTGTTAGTTTTTCCTCACTTGCCGACAGAAATAGGGCTTTCAAATCAGAAAAGAGGAATCATGGTCCGGCAGGATTATTTGTTCAGCCCTGGAGAGTGGGATTTGATCCCCGAATTGAACCCATTGCTGTCCTGGTTTGGATCCGTTTGTATGCACTCCCAATGGAGTTCTAGAGTGAGCAGGTATTGGAAATCATCGATAATTCCCTTGGAAGATATTTGGGTGTTTCTAGAGACACAATGGAAGGAAACACAACCGTTTATGCTAGATTATGCATGGAAATGGATCTCAGCCAGCCTTTGTCGGCAGAGGTGGAACTCGAACTTGCAGGACTATCTTGGATTCAACAACTGGATTATGAGGCGTTGCCCTTCAGGTGTAGAGTTTGCCACAAATATGGGCATTTGGCCCAGTCCTGCCCAAACAATATGAACACAAAAATGGAGGCTCCTCTAGGAATGTCGAATCTTCCTAAGGAGGGTAAGTCAACAATCAATAAAGAAGCAGCCAACATTTCTCAGGGCGGAGAAGCACAAGGAGATGGTTTTGAACAACCCAAAAGAAGGAGAAGGCAAAAGAAAAAATATGGTAAAGAGCAAACCCAACTCAAGCCCTCAAATAGGTATGAGATCTTCAAGACACTAGTGGAGCAAGAAGAAGAACAATTCATGGAAGGAGTGGATGGGAATAATGAAAACAATAACAGCCATGTTCAAGCCCCTCTTTCGGCTCCTCCTATCCTAGAGCAGGTAATAGAGTGCAATGAGTTACCACAATCAGAGATTGCAGGGGCATTGATAGTGCATAACCAAGAGCAACCGATAATAAAGGATGTCATCATGGGTGTGGCAGAAAAGAACAGAGAAAAGCCAACTCTAGGGATAAGCCAAGTGGAGAAGAGATCAAAGAATATCAGCTCTCAAGGAGTGGGTAGAAAATCAAATAAGGAATTGATAGCATCTCAAGGAGACAAACTGATCACTGGGGGATTGGTGAGGCCAATAGACTCTTACTGGTCTCAAGGTAACCAATGATTATACAATCATGGAATATTAGGGGTTTAAATAGTAGAACCCATCAATCTGTTGTTCGAAGACTCTTAGAAAAAAGTAAAACAATTTTTTTGCTTATCCAGGAGACAAAAATGTTGTTGGATCTTATGTGTAAAACAATAAATAGACTTTGGAGGGGTGTTGGTCATATGGAAGTGGCTGCCCAAGGGGCCTCAAGGGGGATAGTTACCTTTTGGAACTCTCTTGAATGGATGACAATAGAACATATAGCTTGGAGGGGTGTCCTCACATCGCATTTTAGGAACAATGTGACAGTTGAGCAGGTTTTAATCACAAATTTTTATGGGGCTCAAAACCTAGATGGTCAGATTCATCAATGGAAAGCGGTGCATAATATGAGAGTCTCGAGGGAGGAGTTAGACTAGATTGTTGTTGGGGATTTTAATGCTAAATTATCATCCAGAGATCAAGAAGGGGGAACCCCAATTTTGGACCCAGGGGATCGACTTATGATTGCCTAAGTCCATGCATTACACTTGGTGGATATTAAATGTCCTAGAACCAACTATACTTGGACTAATAAGAGGAGGGAGCCACATAGCAAGAAGGTGAAGTTAGACCATTTTTTGGTTTCAGAGGAGGCGTTTGTGAAATGGAATCTAAAATTTCAGATTTTGGAGGGTCCAGTTTTGGATCACTTCCCCATTCTGTTGGAAGGGGGGATCAAGACAGGGCAACATCGCAAACCATTCAGATTTGAAAACTTTTGGTTACAAAAAGAGGAACTTCAAAAGAAAATCCCATAGTGGTGGGAAGAGGGATGCCCGACATATGGGACAACAATGTTTAGATTCCACAAGCAACTTCATTATGTCAAGGATCAACTAAAACAATGGAGGCGAGCTAACAAGACGGACTTCCAGGTCCAAAGAGCTCCATTGGTGGCCAGATGGGATGAGGTGCAAAAACACTTCAAGGAAGGAACAATTACAGAGCAGCTCAAAGAAGAGGATGATGCATTGCGTAAAGTGGTTGAGGACATTGACAACCAAGAGGAGATCTACTAGAAACAGAGAGCAAGAACCACTTGGTTATTGGAAGGTGACAGAAACACCAAATTTTTCCATCGGGCTGCTTGTGCTAGGAGACAGACGAACAAGATGGAAGCTCTTCAAGATGAGAACGGGCACTCCTTTGATACAATCCCAGGTATGCATTTCCATTCAATGGATTATTTTGCTAAATTGTTTAAGGAAAGTATGGTGCAAGACGAAGAGGCTCAGAAAGAAGTTCTTGTTGTCATACCCTCTATTATCTCTGAAGAAGAAAATCAGGCCCTGCTTAAACCCATTGATAGAGAGGAACTGAAGAAGGTAGTCTTTGGAATGAGTATGGGAAAAATGCCAGGTCCAGATGGCTTCCCAATTGAGTTTTTTCAGACCTTTTGGGACAACTTGGAGGAGGATGTAATGGTTGTTATAGAGGAGTCCAGAGGTAGTAAAAGAATGCTTAAAGCATTAAATCATACATTCATTGCCTTAATTCCAAAAGGGGAGGAGGGGGTGCATATTTCAGATTATAGACCTATTGCCTTATGCAATGTCATATATAAAATAATCACGAAGGTAATGGTTGAGTGGCTAAAACCTCTCCTACATAGCATTATCTCCTCGGAGCAAGGGGGTTTTGTAGAGGGCAGGCAGATCTTGGATGGTGTGGTTCTAGCTCAAGAGGCAATCCACTCAATGCAAAAATCTGGCAATAGAGGAATGTTCATAAAATTGGATATGTCAAAGGCTTATGATAGGGTGGAGTGGAGCTTCTTGTCAAGGATGATGGCAGCCTTCGGTTTCTCTCAAGATTGGATAGAATGGGTCATGAGTTGCATCTCTACTCCGACATACTCAGTGTTAATCAAAGGCCTTCCCTCGCAACCGTTTGGAGCCACTCGAGGCCTTCGTCAAGGAGATCCTTGTTCCCCTTATCTTTTTCTCATATTGGTTGAAGGCTTGGGTAGACTCATCTTGAGGAGAAGACAACAAGGTTTGCTAACAGGTATCAAGGTGGGTGAGGAGGTTTTGACTCACCTACAGTTTGTGGATGACACAAGATTGGTGGGAGTGGCCAACTTCAGGGAAGCAAGAATGATCAGAGATACTCTTAATGTTTACCTTAGGGCCACAAACCAAGTCATCAATGATAAGAAATCCAAAGTGGTCTTCTTCAATCTTGATCGAAGGCTTCAAGACAGAATTTTAGAGATCTTGGGATTCATGAGGACTTCTCTCCCAATGGTATATTTGGGGGTCCCTTTGCATTTTAAAAAACTGAAGATAGCTATCTGGAGGAATCTTTTGGATCATATCAAAGAAAGAATTAACCATTGGTCTCACAAATGGTTAACCTTTGGGGGTAGATTAACTTTTTTGCAGTCAATCATTCAGGCCATGCCAATTTATAAATTTTCTATCCTTGCTGCCCCACATACCATATGGAAAGAGTTGGACAAGATGGCTAGAAAATTTTTATGGGGAGGAGTAAAAGGAGAGAGGAAATGGGCCTTAGTAGGTTGGGAGAAAGTAAGCCAGCCCAAGGTAAAGGGAGGTTTGGGACTGAGGAGATCAGAGTTAAATAATAAAGCTTTGGCTGGAAAGCTTTACTAGAGGTGGATCTCCCAACCAACTTCTTTATTCAATAGAGTTTTAACTAGTAAATATTTGGGATAGGTGAACCCAAATGAGGTGAGTCATTTCCCTTTGGATGGTAATGGGTCCTTAGTGTGGCAGGCTCTAAAGTTAGGATCTCAGGTAGTGAAAGATGGATTATTTTGGAAAGTGGGGAGAGGGGAGAAGGCACGATTTTGGATAGATTCATGGGATCAATACCCACCTATCATTGTTGAATTCCCAGAACTGCAACCAGTAAAAACAGCCATGGAAAGCAGGGGTTGGATCCAGATTGAAAGTTATTTCAACACTAGTCAACTAGGGGATTATAGGTTTAAGCAATTTAAGAAGTTGGATGAGTGGCCAATTCCAATCCCTCCAAAATTGACACCCATCATGACTAAAATCTTGGCAAAAATATTTCTCACAAGTAGAGATGAGGAGGATGAATTAGCTTGGGGCTATGGGAGCCTTGGAGTCTACACAATGAAGGATGGATATGATAAGATCCTTCTAGAACCTCCTCCTCATGCATATCAAGTTGAGGATTGGAGAAAGATTTGGCAGTCCAAGGGTTGGTCGAAAGTAAACTTCTTTGCTTGGCAGTTCATGCACAATGGAATTCTTACTTTTGATAATCTGAGACGTAGGGGAATCGTTGGTCCATCCCAATGTGTTTTATGCTACAAAAGTGAGGAAACATCTAACCACTTGATGTTTGAGTGCCCATTCACATGCAGATCTGGGAGCGATGGTTTTTAGCTTATAAAATTCGAAGCCAATGGTGATTTGAATCGGATTAATATTTGGGAAAGATGGAAGAGGGGTAGATTTAAATCTGAAGCTCTTCATATCGGGTGGAAGCTTGGATTAAACTTTATTTGGTGGCAAGTGTGGTTGGAGAGAAATGGCAGAATTTTTAGAGAAACCTTTTCATCCTTGGATGGCATTTGGCAGGTCATTTGGAGCAAAGTCACGGAAATTGTGGCAGTGTATGCTAAAGAGGAAACTCAGGCTGATATAGGGACGATGGAGAAGGAAGCCGAAGTGCAAGAGGGGCAGGACAGAGCTAGTTGGAAACCACCCCCAGAAGGTTGGATTAAAATTAATATTGATGGAGCTGCAAAAGGCAATCCGGGTAGAGCTGGAATTGGAGTGGTCTGCAGGAATCATGTTGGGACAGTGCTCTATTGGGAACTGCAGGGCCTAGGCAGGACCACGAACAATGAAGCAGAAGCCTTAGCTATCAAATCTGCTTCTATCTGGGTGGTAAGACAAGGTTATAGGAGGATAATCATAGAATCAGATTCTCAAATCTTGGTAGGAGCTCTGGATTGCATGAGGAACTTTGCTTTGGAGACATGGAGGTTGAGGATTCTTGTCACCCAAATTAAGGAATTGTGGAGGGAATTAGATGATGTGATTCCGATTTATGTGGGTAGAGCTCTGAATAAAGTGGCAGACTTCCTGGCTAAGATGGGTACCGAGAAGGAGGTAGGGGTTCAATGGCACAGTGGCATGGCTATTGAGGATGAGAGGATTAGGCAGGTTGGTGAGCAAATCTATGTTTAGCTAATTTGGACAGCCATTGCAGACATATGGTTTAGGAGATTTGGCTCCAATGCAGATCTCCTTTTACTGTTGTAAACAGGTGTTCTTGTCGGCTAAGGCTGGGAGGAGTCTCATCCCAACTTGTAAATAATCTTGTTTTAATATAATTTTTTCAAAAAAAACATTGCAAAAAGATTAGATATTTGCACAAAGATAATGAAATAAGATCAATGGAGTAAATTCCTTTAGATATAGCATGACATTATACAAAGAGCACATATCACAACTCTTACCATTTGTGTAACTCCAAGGAAAGAGTAATTACAAACAAAAAGCATGCAATTCTACAAGTTATTTCAGCATAGTTACGAGGTTCATTTAAACCTTTCCAACTTCAGTCTGGTTCGGACTTTTTGGGCTGGACCAAACTAGTTCGGTCCTGTTTTTTATTAATTTTTTTATTTGCAATTTTTTTTTTTTATATATTTAAAATATTCACAAAATATAAAGTATGGCTTATAAAATATAACTTATACATTTATAAAGTATAAAATATAGTTAAATGTAGAAAATATGGAAGAATCTGAATTTTTCTATGTTTTATTTGTATATATTTATTTTTTTATGAATATTTTGTATCCATGTATATATATTTTATATATATTAATTTCATCCAAATTGAATTGAACCTTAGAAAACTAAACCTCTGAACTTTTTTAGCCTGCCGAACCTCCAAACCAAACTGGACTTGATTACTATGATTACTTGATAACCAAATGTATGGAAAATTGACCCATCAAAATGAGTCAATCTTTCCTTAGATCTTTAGGAAGCCACCCAAACTTGCTAAGTGCAAATTTGGGCCCCTTTTCCCCTCTTCTTTTGCCCTTTTTCCCTAGCCTTATCAAATTCGCACCCGATCCATACGAGATGCGGATTTGGCTTGCCAAATTCGCACCTTGGAAGGATGGGGCACAAATTTGACTTTTTAGGGATTTTTCTCTGAAAATCCCCTCCTCTCGTCGGCCCTTGCCCATGGTGAAATTTCGTTTTCTTACCTTTTAGCTCTCCAAACCTCTTATAAATATAGGATTGGATCCCCTCTTTCTAGCCGTCTTGAAATCTACAAACCTTGATACATCTCAATGGCATTTTGCTCATAGTCTTAATGCTAACGAGTGCTCTTTTGTTGTGGGAATGTTGTGTTGTTTTGTGTTGTGGATTACCTGCTCTTGGTGAACAAGTGGAGGAGCCTTGACGATAGGAGAGATCTACCATTCTATATCACCATATTCACTCTCTCATTGCTCCTTGCTTCCTTCATCAGCTAATCAAGTTTTTGTATTGCATTATTAGTCTTTTAGAACTGTTTTTCACTAATTTGCATCGTGTTTTTTGTCGTTTTGGGACCCGAAAGTGCATCTGAAACAAATTCACACCCCGTCCATACAAGGTGCAAATTTGGCAAGACAGATTCACGTCCCCTCCTTACAGAGCGCGGATTTGGTCAATTAGGGCTTGGGGGCAAAGTTTAGCTTCCCAAAACCCTAGTTTGTTGCTTGCATTTTAGTTTTTTGTCACCTGCATTCTGTTTCCATTTCGTTTCGTTGTTGCATGTCTATTTTCATCTTGCTTTTGCTTGTTCCAAAGGTCAAAGATCATTTCATTTTCGAACGATCAACTCAAAGGACCAAGGGGGCTTGACTGTTGTGCCTCCAAGCTCAGTCATATAGAAGCCTAAGCAGGCCCCCAAACACTGATCAATTTTTCTAAGGTTTTGAAGTTGTTTTACAAGTCTTAAAGTTGTTTTAAAATTCTCAACGCAAGTTAAAGCTAGGATCAACCACCAGATCAAGTAAGTGCTCCAATAGATCTTTAGGCTATTTGTTGAGTGTTTGTTTTTGTCCAAATCTGTTTTAGATTTTGATTATAATAAAAAGAAAATATTTTCTTGTTCTAGGCACTAAAAGAGTAAAGGCATATAGTTTGCATCTAGGGTTAATCTGTTTGTGCATTATCTTGGACCCTTGCTAAAAGAAAAGGATTTCATTTCATGTAATTTAGGGTTAGATTTCATTGAAACAAAGAATCATTCTAGGGTTAGCTCCTTGTTTGATTGCATCATTGTTTGCCCTACATCATTCTTTTATTCCTTTTAGCTTAGATCTTAGTAAGGCCAAACATAGGTGCTTGTCAAATAAACACATCAAATATTTCCACCCTAAACTTGGAACGAGTCCTTAAACCATTCTTGGTGAACCCTTTTGATCCCTTAGCCCTCGAGTGTAGAGGATATAACACACCCTCGCAGTTACCTCGACTCCCAACAGATCCAGCCGAGAATCGTACGTGGCAGGGCAGTTTCCCCCCCTCTACATCTTTGGTGAACTCGATGTGAAAACATGTCTTTAGTGGCCAAATAAGGAAACTCTTCCTTTTGTTTTTCCTTTTGGAAACTTTAAACAAGACCATTAAATTTGTTTGCTTATAATCAAAGAACATTAAAAACATCTTAAAAATTCCTTTGTGTGGCTTTTGCTAGTTTTTAGATTCCTCATTTTTCTCCTCTATCCTTCCTCTTCCTCCTATGGCTCCTGTCCTTAGGAGTAAGTGAAGGCTTTTAGAATCTGGTGAGATTCTTCAAGAAGATGACCAGATTGATAGGGAGAATCCTAATCTAGAAGAGGAAAAAAATGTAGAAACTGGTAATGACCTTGATCCTACTGAGGGGTCTAATGGACACCTCACCTTTAAATCATTTGATCGTATCTGGAATTTCTTTAAGCTTCACTGGAATGCCTTGAATAAGGCTATGGATGAAGAGGCCCAACTCGAAGAGGCTAGGACATATCATCATCAAACCATTTCTCTTCAAAATATTCGTACCAATCCTTTGTTTGAATCTTCACATCATATACATCTGTTTCATAAACCGACATATGCTACTACTGTAAACACCAACATTGGAGGAATTCCACAAGCTCCTCCAATTAGTAGTGCATCTCAAAATTATGCTCAATTTCCTCATGCTGCTAATCTCAATATTCATTCTTCCGTCCCACCAAATGTCAGTTATCCTCCACAGCAAGATACCACATATCATAACCCATATCATAATCGTATTAGCCAAGTTCCCTTTCAACAACCTACCTATAACCCTCCCCTAAGGAATCTAGGGGCGTTGCATAGCAACAATCCCAATATGCAAAGCTCGACAAGTGTAGTGAAACAATTGGTTTCAAGAATGGATATGATTCAACCTCCGAGTTTCACCTACAACTATAAGGAAATGTGCAATCAGCCCTTAGACCCTATCGTCGCCTCTAGGCCCTACCCTAAGCATTTTCCAATGCCGGTTTTGCCTATTTATAAGGGAACAAAGGACCCAATTGAACATTTAAGGATGTTTAGGACAACATGCCATGATATTATATATGATGACATGTTATTACATGGAATTTTGAGGAGACAACAGAGTTGTTTGTTCAACAATTTGGAGCTTATGTTGAGAAAAATGTAACTATGAAGGATGTTTATTTGTTAAAGCAAGGTAAAGATGAAAATTTTTTAGAATTCTTGTCTCGTTGGAGAAGTTTAGTTCGACAATTAAGATTCACTTTGCCTCCCTAAGACATGCTAGAGATCTTTATTGGAAATTTACAAGAGCAGATATCATATGAATTAGAAACAACAACTATTACCTCTTTCAAACAAGCAATAGATTTGGCAAGAAGGGTAAAGCAAGCCCTTACTCAAAGAGGTCAATTTAATCCAAGGAAAGAAGAAGACAGGACCACAGAAACCCAATATAAGAACAAGCATGTAGTTGGTGATGGGATAACAGATAGTAGACCTATCAACACTGTTTCTAATACCTTGCAAAAGATTGTACTTAGCAAACCTCAAAAACCCCCACAAAGGAATTTCACTAGACTCAACCAACCTATTTTGTCGGTCCTAAAACAACTCTTGAAAGCTAACATGATTGAGTTGCCTCCCATAAGGCAACCCAATACCACAACTGATTGGTATAAACTTGGTCAACATTGTGAGTATCATAGGGTGGAGGGGCACATGACACATTCATGTAAGAGGTTGAAACATGTGGTTCAGGACTTAATTGATGTAGGTCGTCTTGTTATGGAGGATTCTCAACCTACTCCAACAAACAATCAACCTCCTACACAAAAAGCACCCACAACTAATCAAGACATGGGTTTTTTTTTAAATCCCCTACCTAATCATGGGCAACAGGCAACTAATCAAGTATCATATCGAAATGTGCCACCTCCCTATAACAATATGGTTGGTATGATAGCGGTAACTACAAGGCAACAGTTCAAGCTCAACTGACTCAACAATATCAGCAGAAGACGAGTTCTACGTCCAACCAACCTTCTAAACCACCCTTAGTTTTGAAGAGTACCTAAAAAAGGAGCACAAGAATAGAAAACCCACCCTTAGTATTGAAGCCACAACCTAAAGTCTCCTTCGACATTCAACAACAGTTAGCTAGTACCCCAACCAAGATTTCCCTCTTAGAGCTTTTGCAAACTTCTCCTATTCATAGGGAAGCCTTGTTGAAGCTTCTAAGCATAGTTGAGAAAATCATAATCGGCATTTTTAAAAAATCGAGAATCGGCAAAAAATCGGGTAAAGAATCGGCAAAAAGAAAAACCGAAAAAAATGAAAATATTCATTGAATTTTTTTTTTCATGCATTTTACAATGAATTAACATTATGCAAATTAAATATTGCAATAAAAGCAATAATTCATGTCAAGACATCATACAAGGCTCCAGCTTTAAGTACACATGAAAGTGACAAAACACATCTTGTATTGCTTATAATATGAAAAGGTACAAAGTTACAAGTAACATCAAGGAAAAAAATGTTTCATTTTTTATATGCCTGCACATGGAAACAAGTAACAACAAAGTTACAATCACTTGAAAAAAAGGAAAAAAAACCTAAACCCTAAACCAAAAGGCTAGGTTTTAGGGTTCAAAATTGAAACATTGACAGCTGAAAAATGGGCTTGCATCCATAGTTATCAGCCAACAATATTTACTTAAAAAGAGGAGGGAAAAAAAACCCTATAACAATATGGTTGGTATGATAGCAGAAACTACAAGGCAACAAGTTCAAGCTCAACCGACTCAACAATCTCATTTAAAGACGAGTTCTACCCGCTTCGACATTCAACAACAGTTAGCTAGTACCCCAGCCAAGATTTCTCTCTTAAATCTTTTGCAAACTTCTCCTGTTCATAGGGAAGCCTTGTTGAAGCTTCTAAGCATAGTTGAGAAAATAATAATCGGCATTTTTAAAAATCGAGAATCGGCAAAAAGAAAAACCGAAGAAAATGAAAATTTTCATTGAATTTTTTTCATGCATATTACAATGAATTAACATTATGCAAATTAAATATTGCAATAAAAGCAATAATTCATGTCAAGACATCATACAAGGCTCAAGCTTTAAGTACACATGAAAGTGACAAAACACATCTTGTATTGCTTATAATATGAAAAGGTACAAAGTTACAAGTAACAACAAGGAAAAAAATGTTTCATTTTTTATATGCCTGCACATGGAAACAAGTAATAACAAAGTTACAATCACTTGAAAAAAAAAAAAAAAAAACCTAAACCCTAAACGAAAAGGCTAGGGTTTAGGGTTTAAAATTGAAACATTGACAACTGAAAAATGGGCTTCCATACATAGTTATCAGGCAACAATATTTACTTAAAAGGATGAAAAAAAAACCCAAAACCCTAGGGCCTAGACTAGGGTTTAGGTTTTAAACTTCAAGTTCAAAGTTTCAAATTCAAACATTAACAGTTGAAAAATGGGCTTGCATACATAGTTACCAGGCAACAATATTTACTTAAAAAGAGGAAGGAAAAAAAAACAAAACCCTGAACCTAGGGTTTAAACTTCAAAGTTCTAAGTTTCAAACATTAACAGCTGAAAAATGGGCTTGCATACATAGTTATCAGGCAACAATATTTACTTAAAAAGAGGAGGAAAAAAAAAAACCCGAAACCCTAGACTAGGGTTTCAGGTTTAGGGTTTAAACTTTAAACTTCGAAGTTCAAACATTAACAGCTGAAAAATGGGCTTGCATAAAAAAACCCTAAATCGGCCGTAGCCTTAAAAAAATTATTATTAAAAAAATTGCAGATTTTTTCAAAAAATCGGCAAAAAATCTTCAAAAAATCTTTGCATCGCCGATAGTTTGCTGATTGCATCAGCATTTAAAAAAATCAACAAAAAATCAGCAGAATCCCGAATTTTTACCGATTTTCTCAACTATGCTTCTAAGGCAACAATTTGTTCCTCAAGACATTTCCCCTAGTGATATAGTTGGTGTTGTAGGTTCCCTTTGGGATACATCATATAACATTTTCAAATGACGATATTCCCTCCTCAGATTTGCGAGGGGATTCTTCACTCTACATCACCGCATATATTGTGGGAAACATTTATCAAGAAAATTTTGATAGATAATGGTTCCTCCCTCAATCTATGCATTTTTCAAATTTTCCAAAACTTTGGATTAAAAGAGGAAGATTTAATTAAATCTGATGTCATCATCAAAGCTTTCAACAATGAGTCCCAAGAGGCTTGTGGCATTGTATCCCTCCCCCTTAGGGTTGGACCTAAGATCTTAGATACCTTGTTTTATGTGGTATCTTGCCCCGCATATTTTAATCTTCTTCTTGGATGCCCTTGGATTCATGAGATGAGGGTTGTCCCTTCTACTCTTCATCAATGTTTGAAGTTCAAATTCAATGATCAACTTGTCACCATTCAGGGCAACCCTCATCCATTCCAACATTGTTCAATGGTTGAGCAAGCTCAATCTAGTCCCAATTTATGTCCATCAGTTTCCTCATCTCACATCACCAAGCAACTTGAAAATTTGAAAATAAGTCAGGAACCGCTAATCAATGTTTCACCAAAAGATCAGGTCAATCCTTTTCTATAATAACCTTTTATAGATTTAGCCAAGTTGCCACCACCACGTCAAACTATGGGTTTGCCCCATAAGAAGGGTGAAGTAGTACACATTGGCATGTGTACCTTTGTCTACGCAGGTATATACCTCGAAGAAAAGATTCGTGGTAGCAACCCTTCTCTTGTATAACGGTGTTTTGCCCATTGTTATCTATCCAATGATTACCCGCTTCCTAAGCAAATCCTGTCTAGTATGGGATATGTAGGTAAAGGTTTGGGGCCACAACAGAAAGGTAATCAAGAACCTTTGGAAATTGAGCTTTGGCCTAGGAGATGTGGCATAGGCTACATACCCAATAAAAACCAACCTTTACCACTTGATGATGATGATCACCTCATTACATATGCTGAATATTTGGATCATCAAAGCTTGGAGTGGAGTGATGAGGATGAGGGACCACCTTATCCCTCTGACATTTTGTTTTGCAATGTGATAACTTTGGTGCATCCTGTGTTAGTTACGACCCTAGGGGAGTATGCTAAAGGGGATACTCTTTGTGACTTGGGTCATGAGGATATCCTTCGGAACAATTTCTTTGACGAGCCAATCCCTTGTGTTGTGCATATCAAGTCTTCTAGTTCTCAAGGGGATTCCATCCCCATGTCTCCCGAGGACCTTGAGCAACTAGGAGTAAACCCTGCCTCGCCTCCTTATGAGGATGAGTCTCATATTCTCATCAAGGAGACCATAGATGTTAATATAGGTTCTGAGGAGAGCCCTAGAATCCTTAAGTTAGGCAAATCCTTGTTTATGGACGAGCAGGAGCAATTGACCAATTTGTTGAAGGAATTTCATGATATTTTTGCTTGGTCATATGCCAACATGCCAGGGCTTGATCCCTCCCTTGTTATGCATCATTTGGTAGCTAAGCCTGTTAAGAATAAACTTCGGAAGATGCATCCTAAGGTCACCCTTTTGGTTAAGGAGGAGCTCCAAAAACTCCTTGACATTGGTTTTATTAAAGCAATTGACTATTCTGACTAGATCTCCAACATCGTTCTTGTAGCTAAAAGGGTAGGAACAAGTAGAATATGTTCCGACTTTACGGGCATTAACTTAGCATGTCCCAAGGACGATTTTCCTCTCCCCAACATAGATGTGATCGTAGATTTCACTGCCAAATGTGGAATGCTTTCGCTCATGGATGGTTTTTCAAGATACAATCAAATCATGGTTGCCCCTGAGGACCAGGCCAAGACAACTTTCATTACTCCATGGGGTACCTTTTGTTATAAAGTTATTAGGAAACTTCAGCTTTTAGTATTTTGTGTACATATATAGTGTATACAGGAGGCACACAACAAATTTTGAACCAAGACACCAAACATTGTAACAAAACTGAAAAAAATATGATTAGCAATTTCTCAGCAAAGCCTGGAAAAGAAAATGGATCGGCATTGGGGGAGTGCGATTTTTTATGAAGTCTTTTTCAACATTGCACTTTAAGTAGACTCCAAAGATATTCATGACTATGCTGAAAAATTCATATTCAAATGCTGAATTTTTGGTCCTCATAAATCATTGCATTGTGGTTTTATGCAAGTTGATCAAGCATCATTCAAAATCAGGATTGGAAACTTATTGGGATATTGTGGGTGCATCCCTTTGAGAGGTCTCATATGCCAAAATTGTTGTGCTGCCTAGACCATGACCTAAGAATTGCCTTAACCCTTGACCCTTAATATTTGTGATGACTGAATAATTGAATGTGTTTGTGTGTGTGTGTATGCGCACATGTTGGGGGGGGGAGAGAGAGAGAGAGAGAGGGATGTCAGCAACAAGCCCCATGTCCACAAACATAGAATGGAAAAGTTAGATTATTTATGCCAGAAGACCACCATGCCATAAAACAATAACGCATCATTTGCTACCCTTAATAATTATGTCAACATTAAAGTCCGAAGGGATTGAAAAGAGACATACTGGGAGGCAGGAGAAAGATATACATTTACAATGAATTCTTGCAATTCCATTACTGGTTTGCTATTTAATGAAAGTCATGGTATTGTTATATTGTATTCATGTGACGTAGGAAATGAGTGACAAAGCTAGTACCGATTATGTTGATAATAAGTTGTCAGGTTAAAAAGAGCACCATGATTTGTGTGATGACTCACTGCCAACAGTGGAGTTGTAAAGGCACATTAAGCTGCTTTGCATATCTACTATTGTGATGAGATTTTTTAAAAATACAAAAACTTTTGCTCTTCCAACTTGCACTAATCAAGTATAAAGTGAGATGGAAGTTGGAATCTAGCAATATCCTAATCGTTTGGCTGCTATTCATGAAGCTTGATTATCATGACAAAATTGAAAGCTGAGAACATAATTAGACCCTTGCTGATGGTCTTTGTTGGCTAAAAAGTAATTGGTTGCTCATGTCATATTTCCTACTCCTTAGGATGACACCATGTTTATTAAGATATGCATACATACGACTATTTGTTTTTGCAAGCTTGGAGGTACAAAACATGTGAAGGCAAGATTGATGTATTGAATTCACTGAGCAACAACAATTTATGAATCCATTTCAAGTGTTTGCTAACATAGTTTGCATATTTAAGGATGAATGCTGGCTTAAAGCAATAACTTTTCATTTGTAAATATACTATGCATAGCATTCTACATTTTGTAGCAGGTAATCAACACATGTTAGTTATTTTACTGGGACACATTATGTAGCATGTTTCATGAGAAGGTTGTGCTGCAAAGTCATTGAAATGCTGTCATCATTGCAATGCAAACAATTGCAAGAAAAACTAGATGATAAGATTAAAGGTCTCAAGCTAGCTAGAAGGTAACTACAATAGAATTGTTTTAAGAATGTGAAGAACACAAGCTTATACCGAGAGGGGGGGTGAACAGTATAAGAGCACTTTTTACTTTTCTTTTCAAATCAATATTATGCAGTGTATAGATAGCAGTATCAATAGCAGTAATCAAAGCAATGCACAAAACACCATACACAATAGAGACATAGATTTAACGTGGTTCACCCAAAAATGGCTACTTCCATGGAGAAAATATTTCTTTTAAATATTTCTCAAATGATCTCTTGGGAATCTTTCCCAATTACAATGTTTATGGACCTTTGTCCAAAGGAGATGTTGATCCCCTAAATCTGGTTTGTGGATCTCTATCCACAGGAGAACTCTTTCTCCTCTCGCTCTGGCTGGCGATCCTCTAGAAGACTACTCGCCTCCACCGCACCTGGCTTGTGGATTTCTCTCCATCGAAGACTCTTGTCCCCACTCGGAAGACCTGTCTTCACTGCCCTGGCTGATGGATCTCTATCCACTGGAGACTCTGTCCTCTCTGCTCTGTCACCTCCAAAGCTCTGTCTCAATTCTGTACTAAACACAGTCCAGTCGGTCTAGCACAACTCTGCTCAATCTCTTGCACTAAACACAGTCCAGTCGGTCTAGCACAAGTCTGCTCAATAAGCTCACTCAAATCTGCACTAAACACAATCCATTTGGTCTAGCACAAATCTACTCAACTCTTGCACTAAACACAGTTCAGTCGGTCTAGCACAAGTCCACTCAAATCTACACTAAACACAGTCCAGTCGGTCTAGCACAAATCTGCTCAATAGGTCCACTCAGAACCTACTCAAATATGCTCTACAAGTCCTCTCTAGAACTTGTTAAAATCTGCTCAAAAGGTCCACACAGAACCTATCCAAATCTGCTCAACAGGTCCACACAGAACCTGTCCAAATCTGCTCAACATGTCCACTCAGAACCTGCTCAAATCTGCTCAACAGGTCCACACAGAACCTGTCCAAATCTGCTCAACAAGCTCACACAGAACTTGTCCAAATATGCTCAACAGGTCCACACAAAACCTGCTCAAATCTGCTCAACAGGTCCACACAGAACCTGCACAACTCTGCTCAACAAGCTCACACAAAACTTGTCCAATCTCATAGAAACATAAAGAGAATTGTTAGAGACTCAATATATTCTATTCTCAAAAAATCAATCTCTTTCTCAACTCAATCTCATAGAAGCATAAAGAGAATTGTTAGAGACTCAATATGTTCTATTCTCAAAAACTCAATCACTTTCTCAACTCAATCTCATAGAAGCATAAAGAGAATTGTTAGAGACTCAATATGTTCTATTCTCAAAAACTCAATCTCAACTCAAATCAGAATATAGAATAGTTTGTTTTATGGAACTTGAACAATCACTTCATACATCCACTTGACTAGGCTCAATCAACTCTACTCAACCAATCACTTCAAGAAACAACTCTTGCTCACAAACCCTAGTCCAAGCATGTATCATCCAACTCAAAATGTTTCCAACAATGCTCAACAACAAATCTCACATAACAATGATACTCATGATCTTTTCAAACCCTAGTTCAAGTTCTTTGCATAACAACTTACTTCAACAACCATGCTCATCAAACAATGTTTTAATCACAACTCTCAATTTCAGAAAACCTTGAAGCATTAACTCAAACACTTCACTCAACCAATGATCTCAACAACAATGCTAATAAAACAAGGTTTTAATCTCAACTCTCAAATCAGAAAACCTTGAAGCAATAACTCAAACACTTCACTCAACCAATGATCTCAACAACAATGCTAATAAATCAAGGTTTTAATCTCAACTCTCAAATCAGAAAACCTTGAAGCAATAACTCAACCACTTTCGAAAAGGAAACCCTAATCAAGTCCTTTTCACTCCAAACTTAATTTCAATAAAGCCAATCAATCAGCTCAACCAAGAAGGAATTTGCCCATACCTTTTGTTTGACAAGTAGTTGGTCTCACAAATCTGCCACACTCACAATTACTTCTTTACCAATCTCAATAAGGGTTAGAGGATAATTTTCTTCAACAAAACATATCACAAATATAATATCAAAATTACACCTTATCACTCCAACTTAAATAATAATCAATATCCTCACAATAGTCACAAAAACCCTTAATTCAAAATAACATACTACCCACAAAGTCTTAATCTTCTAATATTCCTCAATAGCAATTTTAAGACTTTAAATATAAAACAGAATTCTCCTTATAACTCCTAAAGATAATTCTCAACTACCACAATTTTATTGCAAAGCAACCTTTCCAAATTTCAACCACTAAACAACCTTATAACTCCAACTTAGGCATTTAATTAAAATTAAAATCAAAATATTACCTTTGCCTTTGGAGAGTTTCGAACTCTCAACGCAGCCCACTCTAACGTCTCAACCGTGGCGCCAACAACCACACGAGCTACACACTCGTTGGAGATAGATGAAGCACCACATGCTTCAAAAACTTTATCCCCTCCTTGTTTCGCAAAACATGCGCCTCGCGATTGGCACTTTCAACACACCTGCCAAGCGCTTCCGCCGAAACTCGAATGCTGGCCTCCTTGCACACAAAACGTAAGCCGCAACCCTCTTGCCACTAGGCCAAGGTGCCTAGTTGGCTTCCAACTATTTGACGCTGTCCCTTTTGTTTCTTTCACTGGCAATTCAAACTTAAAATTTGCACATCCGTTTCACGAGCTCTGCATTAATTAATTTGTATGCTATCTTTTCAATTGAGCAAGGATAATCTTAATGCCCTTTGGGCATAGGTTTAAATATTAATGTTCCTCCTTTGCTTTAGAACGTCGGCGCTTCAAAATGCAATTAACCCACATGAAGTCGGCGAGGATAAACCTTTGTAACATGCTTCGAATATTTAAATTCTAACACCCATATTTGGGTGTAGTAAAATATTATTATTAATATTTTACTTTGGGCTCCTTTTTCACCACCTTATTTAATATTATAATAACTCATATTATAATATTATATCCTTTGATAAAGTACCTTTAATATTTATTTATAAAATTTAAATTCACACTGAATTTAAATAATTTATAAAATAAATATTATAACTCCTTTTTAACTTCTGTCTTTTGCACTATTTCACTTGATCTTTGACCTTCTTCTTGGATATCAAATAACCATTTTTATCCCCTTTATTTCCTGCTGAAATCTTTGGTATTAATGATGACTTCATCTGGTGACATCAATGACAACTTTAACTTAGGGACTCAAAATGTCCAACAGAATGCTAAACACAACAGATAAGAAAATCAAGGGGATATAAACTTGAATGACATGCCATAAAATAATTCAGCAAATCAATTCAATTTACTCATAAATATAATGATCGAAACGCACACACACACGCACATGCAAAGAAAGTATTATGCAGTTATGTCAGTTACTGAAATGCCACCATATAGTATGACCTATACAAATTTTTATACAATGTAGTGGCCATCAGACAATTTATGACACACATGAAAATAAGCATACCAGTGAAATATGGCATCAGGCTTATTTGGTGGCTTGGCAAGCAGTTGATCATAGTCAAAACACATATCAGGTCCCAATAGCTGCTTTGATATTGATGCTGCTCTCCTTTCATATATGTTATTTTTCAAAGATGGCTTATACCTGCACTTTCATGTCAACAGACAAGTTGTTAGCAGATCCATGTGAAGTATTATACACTCTTAACACGCATTCATGACCCTTATTGTAAGAAAAGACCTCACAAAACTATACATCAAGTAAAAAATAAGCGGAGGCTGTGAACACCTATTGATAGGAGGAAGCTGGATATACTAATATATCAATACAAGTCAAATCACTAACAGATACAAGTAATGCGCAATTCACATGATTAGGCCACCGTATCCAAATCATGATAATAATCTGTCAAATATACTTTGTCCCAAGGAAAGGCATTCGCAACTAAGAGAATGATTTCTGGCAGAAGAGTGGCACATCCATTACTCAGCCATTTTTCAGAACAAAGTTCAATACCAGTCACTGCACAAGATCATATATTTTTCTTGGAGTTTGTTCTTCAAATAGTGGCCCTCTTATTAAAATTATGTATCTGTTACTATTTACAAAAGAGAAAGAAATTTAGTGTATGGATTGTGTCTTTTTTCATACATATAGTTCTTAATTCTTTCCTGAACCATAAGAGATGAATCAAAACTTTGGGAATGGCCTTGTGATTGTTTCACATGCTGCCATACAGTCTTCCATTGTTTGGCCAGCTTACTGATATGCATATATTCTTCTATAACCTGTGCCTAATTATCAAGTTTAGTGTCCCACACTTAAGGCAAAAATTATCGAACAGTTGTAAGTGAGAACTCTGTATCTGTTGATTTCTTTTGTGGTAATTTCCCCTGTAACAAGTCTGTATGTCCTTTCGATTAGTGCGACCTTGGAATGGCAAGACTTGATTTACCATGAGTTTGATCAAGGGTTGAAACCCGAAGAGGTAAACAATTGAACTAATAGACAAGGTCAAAGTGAAAAATATTCCTTTGATCCAACAAGGGGGTCACATATGTCTAAGACGTGTGCAGGCTTGACTATGACCTAAAACATTACCTTACCTTAACTTATAAATTGTTTCAGCACATACAAGGGTATAAGAAAATGATTGCACAGTGAGGTCTGCAGGGGCTGCTTCCTTGTCCCAAAGTAATTCAAATAAGACTCTTATGTAGCTACTGCCTCAACTTTGTCAGAGATATTTTGTACTAAAGAAATAGTCTTTTGTAACTGCTTGTTGTGTTCTAATCATTGTTGGAGAAGATATCTCTTAAGAAAACTTGTTTACCAGATTTCCCTTGTGGATAATTTGTCTATATATATATAAGCATACTTCTAACATTAACCATGCTCAAAAGTTATATTGTTGTAATTAACACATTATATGCAACATACATAAATATCTCATAATACAAAGGATTACTTTTCCAGGTAAGGGTATCTCCAAATCTAAATTAGAACAAATTCCAGCATAAGTAATATTCCTTTTATGACTAGCTTAGAATCTTCCACATATTCACTCAATGCATGGTTAGTAGCATTAAAGCACCCCTCAATTACATAATTCAAGAAGCAACACAAAAGAATGCACTCAAAATGGAGCAAGAAAAGGTATATCTTCCCTTAAGTCCACATTTTACACCCTACAAATTTCATAATTAGGCATCTCAAATAGAAGACAGATTAAACAATGCTAAGTAGATACTTATGAGCTTCTTAAAAGCCCTCGTATAAAAATGTCCCAGCTGTCCAAGCAGAACCTTCACATTACCTGGTACATCTCAATCTTGATAATCCAGTTGTGGTTAAGGTTTTAGCTGACACCCATAAACCCACAAAACAGCAGACAAGCACATATTCATTGAGCATCGCTAGCGGTTTCTCATCGCATCTACTTCAATATGGATATTTCAAGAATATTGCTGATTCATTGTCCATGGTTTTACTAATATAATAGATATCATCATCCATAGTTAAGTCATTTGTCAGCATAAACATGTCATTGGTGATACTAAAGTGATGTGCCAGCATAATAAATATCATTTGCAATATCAAAGCATCTGCCAACATCAAAACAGATGACAAACAGGATTTATAAGGCCATTCATGCACGCACTTTTCTTCCTTGCAACAGCACATTATGATCTCTCAAAATCGTAAGAACTTTTCGATACCAAAACTTTCACCACCACCTAGATATAAATCACCATATACCAAGTCGTCAACAATGGTAACTTTCATTTTCAAGCCACATAGGTTTCCAGATCCATATTTGAGCAACAGTTTCCTCATCTGAAGCAGATCTTGGGGAAATTCTCCTCTTGAAAAAAGAAGTAATGAGTAACTTAGAGGCTTCATCTAGTACATTAGTGCTGCAACAATGTTATTGTGACTATCATGTCTTCTATGTGGGATTGTATAGTACTACGAATGTAACCAGCACTTTGTGGTTAACTTGAAATATACATACTTGTTACTTGACAATGAATATTCTCCCTTTTAGGAAAAGGATAGTCATGCATGCTGGAAACTGCAAATAATGTGCCTTCCTACGATATGAAGGCCACTACTTTTCATCTTCTTTCCAAGTCTGGTGTCTGGTACGAATAAAATTTATGAATCTATCTCTTGAAGCAAATATTACCTATTTGTTTATCATTTTATGCATGTGTTTCTGTGTTTCTCATTAAAAAATGGGGATTCAAGAGGATTATATCAAATCAAGGTCATGAAATCTTTGCATTCTACAATATTGAACTAGCCTCATGTATTTATAGATAATGCTTGATGTCTGGAAATTTCAACTAGGAGCATACCATATGCATACTCACAGTCATACTAGCATCAAGGTCATGAAATATTAGCATTCTACAATACTGAACTAGCCTCATGTCTTTGATGTCTGGGAATTCAACTAGGAACATACCATATGCATCCTAGCATTCATACTAGCATCAAGGTCATGAAATCTTTGCATTCTACAATGCTGAACTAGCCTAATGTCTTTATAGATAATGCTTGATGTCTGGGAATTCAACTAGGAGCATACCATATGCATACTAGCAGTTTTAAGATTTGTAACTTTAGATTTGTACATATTTATTGCTACAATTGCTTTTGGGTTATACAATTCTCCCAAGGACTCACATTGCTCGGCAGTTAAGTTGAAAGAGACTACGCAAGCATATGATATGTATTAAGGTTATACAAAAAATAATACACTTTCTTATCATGTCCTCTCTATGAGAAAGCATACAAAACCTATTATAAGAATCTAGTTATGAGACACTAAATGTTCATATGGTTTGCAAGTTGCAACAGTAGAAAAAATCTAGTTAGTGATAGTCCAGGAAGAAAATGACAATGATGAAAATGAACAAGACATCAAGTTAACAGTCCTACATAGCATTGCAGATGATGTTTCAGTTAAATCATCAATTCTTACCTAAAAAAAGAAACATAGCTTTTATAACTTTATTATTTTTCAGAAATTTGCTTATTGATTGTGATGTCTTTCCTCTCTTGTTTCTTCTTGGTCAAAGAAAATTAACATTGTTTTCTCACCATTTATTATAATTCATTAGAGGGTTCAATTTTTTACCTTGACGGAAGCATTATATTGATTATTGAAAAGTCTTCAATAGGCTTTGAATAATCTGCTGACATGTCACAAAAGTCCTTCCCCTCAACAGGAACCTCACGCCTGATAAAAGCCATAAATTCCTTTTCCAATTCGCTAATTTCCTCCTCTGACAAGATTCCCTGGAATATTCTCTCATAATTAGTTCAATTATATAATATCATTATATCAGGCTGTCAAACATCACATGAACACCACTATCATTATAAAACAAATCAACTCATTTACTCATGATAGACTGAAACTGAAAAGGAACACTTATTCCTCACCACAAGCAAGAAAACCAGAAATTTATATCTTACGTCAAATCAACATTACATATTAATTAGACAGCCAACATGTATTCCCTGCTGCATGACAATGACATTGGCTTTTACAGTTTTCCATTTCCATAGTTAAAAGCATAGATCCAATTCTGAATGAAGCATGGCTTAACATCTGGAAAAGCCAGGCATGCTTACTACACAAGTATGGTAAATGCATGGTGCATCTGCCACAGATTACAAAGGATATTTTAAGCCAAAAAGTAACTGTTATCATGAATAGTATGGAAAAATTTTAACGGAAAAGATTACTCCTATCACAGGTACTATGGCTGATATTGAAGGAATCTTCATTAACATATGCATTATATCATGAAAACAGCCTGTTGTAACCAAAGCATGAACCAATTGTAATTACCACTTTTTAAATAGGCGACTGTTTGCACATAATAAACCCCATGCACTGGCCATTGTTTTGGTTGATATGCAGGCAAAACCATTGAACATTGCACGTTAAAGCCCATGAGTGGAAATTAACTGTGGTTGCCTTAAATTTTCTCTGTATGAGACCTTCATGTCTAACAAATATTGTCTATTTACCATCTTTTGCATAAGACCATCTACAAGAGACATCCACGACTGTATCACCATGTAGCATCATTTTTTGCAATTTGTCCCACATTAGCATATTTATTCTCTATATTCTGACCTCCCACATATTTTCCTGAGGCATACATACCAAACTCCCTTTAAAATTCAAAGCATACAATTAAGTTGAAAGGCAGTCCTTAATCCTGCCCATCATGGAATTTCCATCAGGAGATACAGAATCTATCATGCATTTTTGCAACCCATAAATGATTTCTTCTCCTTATGTGATCTCTTGAACCTTTTCGATCATAGTGTCCAAACTATATAGGTGGTAACTTCTTAAATGTCTCCTTGATAAAGGCTTGTTATTCATAATGTTACATTCAAGGCTATAACCAATCATTATCCATTTAATGCCCTTGTGACCAGTTATGGTTAGTATTATCTTTTTTTAATTTGAATTGAATTTCAATTTAACATGCAGGTTGTGTCTGCAAATATTTAAAATTAAATGCTGCCACAATGTCATGAGATACAAAAGTTAGTTTCTAAATAATTATTGTTCACACCCTATATCAAACATATTTATGGTTAGACATTACCCAACAATCGAGATATTAAAGTTAACATCACTTGTTTCTCTAAAATATCATAGTTCACACTAAATGTTTATAACAGATTAATGCCTCAACAAACTACTTCAAGTACCTTGAAATAGAAGTTCAGACCAAAGGACTAATCTCAAGAGAACAACCACTAAACACAGATAGACCAAATTGTCACATACAATGTATAAATTCAGACTAAATGTCTATAATAGATCAATGCCTCAACAAACAACTCCAAGTACCATGAAACAGAAGTTCAGGCCATAGTTACAAAAATCCCAATTTAATCCCGATCCAATCTGATATTTTGCGATTCAAGGGAGTTGCCAATTGAATCAGCATCGGAAATTGGATTTAAAAAAATATCAGCGATTTTTGCTGATTTTTTCCCCAAAAAAACGGGAATTGCTCGTGGCCACATGGGTTGAGGAAACATTATAAATTTGTTTTTTTTTTCATTTTGCCTTATTTTTACTTGTTCCAAACTAGAGAGAGGGGTCTACCTACCTGCTACCACACCAAACAAAACACGCTAGTGCATCCTTACAACCGATTTTTTGTAGTTTGAAGGAATCCAGCAGCCACCAACAACCACCCCAATCGCAATGCTATACATTATTACAAGGTTACAGAAGTATCGGGGATAGGGGGACAAGGAAACGGGTTTCGGGGACGGCGGGGGACGGCAAGCCGATTTTGGGAAATGGCTGGGGGACAACAAGTATAATAGTATTAAAAAAATTAAGAGCTTTGTCATTATTGTGGGGACTATGGTTTGAAATCTAACAACATTTATCACACTTAAAATGATGAAAGAGTTATATACCCTCTTCTCTCCCCGATTTTTCCGATCGTTCTACTTCCTTGGTCCAAGCTATTTGGGAGGCGGCTTTGGACTCGTACCCCCACACCATTTGCCCCCACCTTGTCACCATCCCCCTGGTCATTGCCCATGAACATCTTGGTACGATGAGGAATGTAAGTCTGCCCATCGAAGGTTGAAATATGCCATTCGGAATCCTTCCTAGCCCTATGCCATTTCTCACAAAGATTATGGGATGCTTCTTCGAAAGAAGAAGCGTCTCTTTCTCTCTCAGCATAGACTTGGTCTTATTCACTCTCTTCAGCAGTCTCCTAAAACCTTTTGGTGCCTTATCCTCCCTCGTGATCGGATTACTCATGGGATCAATCCTTCCTCTTGGACCACTCATGCCTCATCCCTCTATACCATCCCAAATCAGCCTCCTATTATTGTTCCCTCTCCCCCCTTCTTCGTGCCACCTCTTTTCTATTGGGCTTGTCAAACAAGCTATTAGGAAAATTAGTACGAGCAAAACAGTAGATTTGGATGGGCTACATGCATAATTTCTAAAGCATGGCATTGACCTTCTTGTTGGGCCCCTCACTGATCTCTTTAATCTCTCGGTTTGCTCTGGTTTTCCTGACTCCTAGAGCATATCATTCACCCCATCCATAAGGCAAGTGATCCCCATGAACCCAATAATTATAGGCCTATCATGATTGGGCATATCTTTGCTAAGCTCTATGCCACAACATTGGATGTGCTTCTCTCTCAAAGGTTAGAGGAGGAAGGTCACAGGGCTATTGGCCAAGTTGGTTTTTGGCAAGATCACCAAACCATAGATCACATCCTAGTCCTCAGAGATATTATGGAGGAGGTGCGTTCCAAGTCCTTGAAGGTTTACTGTTGCTTTGTGGACTTCAAGAAAGCCTTCGACACAATGCCTCAACATTTACTTCTTGAGAAACTCTGGTCAATTGGCATCTTTGGGCAGCTTTTGACAGCGGTTTCATGATTATGAGACTGTGAGGGGTCGATTTCACTCCCCTCAAGGGCTTTTAGTCAGTATTCTTAGCACCATAGGAGTGAAACAAGGTTGCCCCCTTTCCCCAACACTTTTTGGGATCTTCATCGACGAGCTTCAGACTTTGATTAGGGAGAACGCTCATGCAGAGGATGGTTGCCTTCTCCACTATGTGTTGATTTCTATTATCCTCTTTGTTGATGATGATGTTCTTTTAGCCTCATCCCCTAAGGGCTTCAACGTCATCTGGACACACTTGCCGCTTTTTGTGACTCGAGACAGTTGACGGTGAATCTTTCTAAGACCAAGGCTATGGTGTTCAATACAAATCTCCACTTCTTTTTTCAAGGTTAGGAGGTTGAGATCGCCACCTCATATGTGTACTTGGGGGTTCTCTTCACTGGTCCCACTTTTGGTATGAAGCCCGTCGCCCAAGCCCGGGTGTGTAAGGGGTATGCAGCTCTGTCTTTGCTTGAGAGGAATTGCTTCAAAGCATATTTTCAGGATATCTCTGTGAATATGAGGATCTTTGATGCCTTAGTCAAGCCAACTATTACTTATGGGTTAGTGGTTTGGGGTCCTAGTCTTAGCCCGATCAAGTGGTCGTGGGTTGAACAAGTACAAACACTCTTTCTTTGACGGTTCATTAGTTGCAAGGGCACAGTCCCCCGTTCTATTATTCTAGTAGAGTTTCGAGCCTCTCCTCTCCAGCTTGAGATTATCTTCTTGATTATTGGTTATCTTCACAAGATCCGTACTTTAGGTGGTATCTTTGCGGGTTGCAAGCGATACCCTTACCTCGCCCTTCGCTCCTCAATGGAACTCTCTTTGAGTTCTCGGGGAGGCCGGAGGAGCTGGTATTTTTAGATCTCTGCCCTCTTGGCCAGCATTTAGATATGGATAGACAGGCTCCCTCCTTATTCCTTGAGTGTTCTTCCCCCATCTCAACATAGTTGGGAAAAGATGCCCCATGAGATCCGGAAGGATGTTAGTCTCCAGTACACTAGATGCACATGGATCTCTCCTGTTGCCCCTCTTTCCCCCAAGCTGTCTTTCTACCGTGAGCACTTCTTACAGATTCAAGAGGGCAAAATAGTTCCTCCGCAATACCTTCAACAACACACAATGCATAGTCTTTGGATCCTGATTGGGCAACTTAGGGTGTGTTCTCACCAACTCCGATTGAGTCAAATCACCATCTTTCGATGGAGGAGCAAGTTTGCTTGTTTTGCTCCTTGGGTGAAGTTGAAACCCTACATCACTTTATTTTTTGTTGTCCCATTTATTACGAGATCCGAGGCAGATTCCATTGCCTTTTCAGGGACAACTCTCGATCTGTTTCTACCTTCTTTAGATACCCGGATCAACGATGTCTCACACTCTTTCTTAGGGAGATAACTCGGTTTTGTCGACATAAAAGCTCTCCTCTAGATGGATCTCACCCCCCTCAACATCGGCTCATCACAACTTCACCAACTCTAGCGGACCAAGTGACACCGGCCGGAAACGCTTTGCTTCATCCAGTTCGGACAGCAGCAGGGTCACTAGACAACACATAGCTTGTTAGGGTCCCGATCTAGCAATGGACAAAGACATATCATGGACTTCTTCAGCTTGGATATTTTGGCCTCGACTGTTAGGAGAGATTAGTTTCTGGGGGTTCTTGGAGCTTGCCCTTCCTGGGCTACTCTCTCCCCCCCTCCCTTTCTCTCTCTGTTCTTCTTGGCATGCACTCTGCTCTTTTGGACTATAGCCCTCCCCCCCTCTTCTCTCCCTTCGATTCTCCCCTTCTCTTTGGCTTGATTGCCAAGTTATGTCTTGTATTTAACTTAGTTTCTTTTCTTTTTTGGGCTTTTTAGCTTGCTATCTGGCAGTCATTAATACATTATTGTCCTTCTTATAGTCCCTTGGGTCTTTTTTGGCCCACCACGAACATTAATAATATTTCATTTCATTTCATTTTTCTTCAAAATTTAAAGGGGTTTGTTTAAAGGAAAATGAAAAAAATCATTAAAAAATGTTTACAAGTTTAAGTTCCTTCATACTTGACAACATCGTTAATGCATAACATCATAAAAAATATTTATCTCCATATTGTAATATAAAATAAATAAATAAAATTTTAACTAATAAAAACTACCATCCTTACCCTAGGAGTTTGTTGTAGAGAACCATGGTTTGATAATAAATAAAATTTTAACTAATAAAAGCTACCATCCTTACCATAGGAGTTCAATACACTACGCACTCTTCATCATGCATCTACACATTATCAAGTCAAGTCCCGTCTTCATCATGCATCTACACTCTTCAATACACTACGCACTCTTCATCATGCATCTACACATTATCAAGTCAAGTCCCGTCTTGTGCAGTAGTCCTTCGATCAACTGAAAGGGTCCTAAATTTTCATACAATCTTCCTTTGTTTGAATGTCGACAACACTCTTGCTAAGTCTCTTGTCGATAGGTAAGTACCTATGAGCTTGTACCAAGATGGTAGTGCTATGCTGTGCAATGGATAAGAGTTCAAAAACAGTTCGACACTCCAACAACTAGAGGTTCTCCCAAATGAATTCGAGAGAGATGGTTAACCATGACATGTTCCTTCCTAGGCTAGACTACCATTTGAAATACAAACACCTACAACTTATTGAGTTCCTTGTCAACTCACCTATGAATAGCCAACTCTTTTATTAGGTACACGAGTGTCTGACAATCGCATAGAACATAGGGATTCGTAGGTCTGTTGTGTCAATACTTCTGCATCGCAAACACCATCCACAACTCATTGCACTCCATCATGTTGTAATTCTTCTCTGCACATGACAACAGTTGACTTATGAGTCATATGGGTTTATCCGACCCATAACTTCCCAATCTGCACCCCATCATGAAGTTTCATGCACACATGAAATTCCTTACCCCAGTCTAGAAGCACTAGCATGGGTGCACTAGTGCTAAAAGGTTCGTTGATGTTCCTCCACCCACCTGAATGGAACACCTTTGCATGATGTAAGGGTGTCAAGGGCATGTGACATTTGTACGAGGATCTTAATAAACCTATGGTAATACCCCACATGGATCAAAAAATATATTTAAGCCAGTTGACATCATATGGTTCATCCATACTCTACCACTATACGAATCTTGCCAAGATCCTTCTTCAACCTGGTCTAATTGACAACATGGCCTAATAACTTTTCATAGCATACCATCAACTTCCACTTCTTAGGTTTTAGTGAAAGACAGGTATTCATGCATAGCTAGATGCATTCCTCCAATGCCTTCAAGTGCTCGTCCTTTTGCCAATATAGTGACCAATCATCCAAGAAGATTTTGAATTTTCCAATTGACATCAACTCAGAAAATTATAGGATGATCCTTTGAAATGTCGTAGACACGTGAAACAACCCAAATGGCATTTGGTTCTAAAAGTATAAATTACATTCTCAACGACAAAGATGACCTTCAATTTGTCTTCCTCTGCAATATTGATTGGTCATAACCAGAGAACCCAAGGAAGAAATATATCTCATTTTCGACAACTTTTTCTAGGATTAAATCAGTAAATAGAATAGGGAAAGGATCCTTGATTGCGATCGTGATCAAACTCTTGACGTCCATACAAATTCTAATTTGCACACTCTCTTTCAAGCTAATCATGAGCGGTGACCCCTATCACTGACAACCATTGTGAAGATGATGCCAACGTCTAGCATTTTTTCGATCTATGCATTGACCCATATCATATACTTTGGGTTCATTGTAGCCTTCATCTCAATAGTTGCACTCTTGGAACCAATGGTTTCCAATGTACGCACAGTTTGGGTGGAATGCCTTTGGGGTTATTGAAGTTCATGCACAGACTTCTTCGTACTTCATAAAGATTCCAAACATAGTCCACTCCAAAACAAGATCCCAATCAACACTGCAACTAATGATCTTTTCCTCATTAGTTTCACCAAGGCGAACTTGCACCATTCTCAATCCTTATACTCAATGCCATCAAGTTTCTCAATCGCCTTCTTCCCATAAATGGGTGCATAATCCTTTCATCCATCTATGCATCACCAACGTTGTATTTTGCAAAGTTTGGGAGGAATGCTGAATTTTCCTCTTCCTCCATTGTCGAAAATGAATCATTTGTTTAATTTCTTATAGTTACAGCATCACCTAACTAGCCCACCTCAAAAGTGTTGAGCACAACCAATTAACCTTCATGCTTGTACTCACATCCGCTTCAATGTCCAAATACATGCATCTAGGTTGGAAGACTTTCTAATCCTTCATCTACTAGTGGAGACTGTTGTTGAAGTGACCATCCTTTATACACTTCTCCAGTTCAAGGACATCGTCATCATTTGGCTCTATGTCGATATTCGCTCTTGTTTGTTGTCTTCCAAGGTGATCGCAATGAAGTATAAGACAATTGTCTTTTTTGCAATAGTGACATTTTGTCCTATCAATACTTGCTTCATATCAATACCATACTTATTAGCTCTCAAAAGTCACATTCTATGGATACAAGGTTGGTAAACCCATATCGAGTCTTCTCAGGAAGTACATTCACGCTTAATCCCTCATTCATTATCAATGTCAATGTGTGGCCCAATATATCAATATGTAGCAATGTCGGTTACTTCCCAACATCAATCATCACTATTGATAGGTTGATAAATTGGTCTTTGACTAGTCTTTATAGGTGATATTGTGCAATTCTCTTCACTTCTCAATCCTCACATCATCTCGACAAAAATGGCATGTAGGTCAAAAATAGCCTTCAACAAGCTCATTACTTTCACCAATATACTCAATTACAAAAGTTGAGTTCCTAGACACCATGACATTGATGTCTAATGATGTGGATGTGATCGTCACTCTTTCTTCATCTTTCCGCTCACTTCATTCCTTTATCATCTCCTCAATATTCATATGAGCCTCTTGCCATCACTTTCGCTCAATGAATGGGTTACGGTAGTTGTTCTTCTTCTTAGCCTCTACCAATGTGACTACTAGAACATGCTTGGTCCCAAAGTTTAGCTCTTCGATGTCAATCAAATTGACATTTTGGCTGCCCCTCCCTTCTTGGGACAATTCTCCTCTGTATGGTTGTCGAGGCCACACCATTTGCACATCATTTGTGCACTTAGGTTTGTGGAATTAGTGCAATTACACGTGAGTTGTCCCCATTCTTGATACTTGCAGCATTGAATGATAAGTCTCATGTCCGTGTCATGTTGTATGCAGTTGTTTGTGTTTTTTGTACCTTGGTTGCCATTGCGCTTCCCTTGACGGTTGTTTCAATACTTGCCACTGGCCATGCTACCTTTGGAAGTGTTGGGCTTCTCATAGGCATCCATTTTGAATGCCAATGTCTACACTTTTGTTTGCTTTTAAGCCTAACTATCTCAAAATATCACAGGTCCCAATATAATTAAGCCACAATATTATAGGTCGAAATATCAATAATCAAGAGTAGAATTAAATATATATGAGCAATCAAATATATATATATATATATATATATATCCAGGCCAATATAAATAAAATAACATTCACTATAATATCAAATATGAATGTAAATGGCCAAAATCATTCATGTACATGCATGAAGAAAACTTACAATAAAATTGCTCAAAATCTGTATATAAGCTTTATTATCAATGCTTGATGTGGTGATCGTTAAAGACCATTTTCCCTTACATTGTATGGAGCTTTGTCTCCATAATATAGACATAGTAATGTGACTCTTCAATACTTGTCTATTGCACTCCTCACATATCCGGGAGATGCAACCTTTTTTATTCTTGACCTTTGGCTTATCATCTTGCCACTTGTATACTAGACTCTTCACTCTCTTCTTACATGCATACTTTAACTCTATGACACTTGCACACTTCTACATGAATCTTACTCTCCTACATGCACTCCTAATACAAGAAACTTGTGCACATCCTCACATTACATATTTGCACACTTACATACATGACACTTGTGCACATTCTCTCAATACACACTTGCACTCTTACTTACATGACACTTGTGCATATCCTGCACATTGCACTCTTACATGACACTTGTGCATATCCTGCACATAGACACTTACATAAAATGGAAATATAAATCATTATGTAAATATAAATCATTCATCTAACTAATAGACACAAACCCTGATCTATTACATATTTACATTTGTACCATAAAGGTACCAAGGGGGTACATTAGCATGTACCAAATAATGTAATATTCTCCAACAGCTTCTTACCCTTAATGTATGAGGGCAACATGAACTTGTATACAACTATCTCTAGCATTGAACATAACCATGATTTACCATAATGATGTTCCATGATATTGTATGAGTGATGAATGGTAAATAAACACATAGAGATTATCGTAGGGTGATTACAACCAACCAGCATGCATTGTGATATGTAACTAGATACATGAAATTTAAATGGAACTCATAGCTTTATGTGACTATACATTATTACAAACACTTGGGGTGTCACATACGCTCATTTGACACCCCCATGACACGTATGTTAAACACCTATATACAAGAAGGAAAAAGAATGCTCAAGCTTCAACTCATCGCTTTGGTGGCACTTGAGCTTGTGCCATACCACCTGCAAAAAGATTTTACCAACAAAGCAACAGGTTGTGAGGGATTTTAGGGTAAGTTCTTAAATTATGGTGTGAATTCACTTGCCTTTTCTATGGAAGAGTTAATTAATGAGGCCAGTTGCTCAAACTTTTCCCACTATTGGCCATAGCACATCATATATCTCATTCATAAATCAAGGAATAGTTCAAGCCAAAACAACCATAGGACTAGCACAATTGGTCATGCCTTTGTGAAGTATTATGGCATAATGTTGGAGATAATCTTTTCTAAGCATAGTAGAGAAACTTGGACTCGACAAAAACTTGGCAAGGTCGAATCTAGACTCGGACTTAGAAAAAAAACTCAACAAAGCCCAGCCAAAACAAAAAAAATGAAGAAAATGCACGTTTTCATTGGAAAAAAGTTTTTTTTCATGAATATCACAATTAATTAAAATTATACAAAACCAAAATTAATATTGTAAGTGATACAAGCTTAAAGTACACATGAAAGTGACAAAACACACTTCAATTAAAGAAATTTGAAGTGTCCAAAATTCAAATTTTCTTGTATTGCTTATAATATACAAAGGTATAGATTACAAAAATGTGTCATGACAATCCTCAATAGGTCCACTATCCATGTCTTGCAATGCCTTTTCCCTTTGCCCTAGCAAAAGCTCTAGTCCTCTCTCTTTGTGCCTATGCCCGTGCCTCTTCTTGTGCCTTGGTCGCTAACTCCACCATGCTTTCAAAATCATCCATGGAAAAGAGAGGCTCTTGCTACTGCTCCTCCTCTGGCTCTATGATCCATTCAAATGAATGATCAATCTCATCTAAATCAATGGCTTCATAACTTGTTCCCACAATTTTTTCAGGTGGAGGCGAAGATTATAGTGAACAAAAACAAGATAATTTAACTTTTGCTACATAAGTCTATTATGCTTCTTGGAGTGAATGTGCTTAAACATACTCAAATTGTGCTTACAACTTGAAGTGTTGCATGGTTGAAAAAACTTTTGTGGCGAAGAGTTGTAGATTGGGTGTATACGCACCAAAGTCCTCCCACCATAAATCTATAAAAAGCCAAGAAAAAGAAAATTTAATAATTCATGTAAAATCGTAAATTGAGATTATTTTGAAAACAAAATTAAAAGACATTGGGAGTATACGCACCAAAGTCCTCTCACCATAATTCTAGAAAAAGCCAAGAAAAAAGAAATTTAATAATTCATGTAAAATCGTAAATTGAGATTATTTTTGAAAACAAAATCAAAAGACAAAATCAATAATAATTCAATGAGGGTTACCTGGCCTCAAAGTTGACCTTGCTCGAATGCACTATGTGGATGTGAAAAGGACACCCTCACATCTCTTATAATCTTGCAGCTCATCTTGTATCAAATTGCGGGTGTTCTTCTAGTATCATCTAGTCAAGGCATTGCCGAAGGCCCCACATCACCTTATAGTCATCCTAAAATGCATCATCACAAAAAAAATTGGGGTTGCAATAGTACCCCATTGCATGAAGTGGGCTATGGAGCTGAGAAGTCCATCGTTGGTCAATAATTTCCCAAATGGGATTGTATCTGGGCTCGGAATAATTATAAAATGAGGCAATTGCCTCTTTCGCCCTATCCATAGCCTCATATACATATCCCATTGGTGATTTTTCTCCATCAACAAGACGGAGAACCCTCACCAAAGGCTCTAACACCTAAATAAAAAAATGAAAAAATAATTTAAATAAAAATAAATTACAATTAAAAAATAATTTAAATAAAATAAATAAATAAAAAACTTAGTCTTGTACCTTGATTGCCTCATGCATAGTTGTCCAGAAGGGCTCCTTAAAGACATAATCGTGCACCTTTTGGCCCTCACTAGAGAGTCAGTACCTAGCAATGTCTTTAGTCCACTCCTTGTTCACAGACATCTTCTTCAATACCCCCTTTGCATCAAAGAGGATCTGCAATGTAATGAAGTTTGTGGCGAAGCATGTAACTCCAAGCCGCACAAGCTCCCTCCCATTAGTGAATTGCCTCATCAGTTGGAGGACCCACGTATGGTTGTAGATAAATTTGGTAATACATTTGGCCTTTTGTACAACCTCAGACACCCAAGGTAATTTTCCAATGTCTTTAAAAAGCAATCGAGACAATGGGCTGGATATGGTTAAAAAAAATGGTGGGGAATCTCTCCTTCAAAATCCTACCAGTTGCTACATATGTTGTTGTGTTGTCTGTGATAACTTGGACAACATTCTCCTACCCGACCTCTAACACAACCTCCTCCAGCAACTGTGCAAGCATTTCGACACTCTTAACTTGTGCCAATGCATCCACTGACTTGAGGAATACAATTCCTCTTGTAGAAGCAACCAAAAAATTAATCAATGTTTGATTCTTCCCATCGGTCCACCCATCGGACATGATTGTGCAACCCCTCTTCCTCCATACCTTGCTCTGTTCTTCCTCCACGGATTCACTAAGGAGACGACCCCTAAAATCATCATAAGTTGGCGGCTTAAATCTTGGGCCGCAAATTGTTAGGGCATCTACCATTCCTCGCCAATATGGAGACCTCACCACATTGAAGGGAATGTTGAAAAAATACCAAAAACTTGCACAAGCCTTCCTCACAGCCTTGTGCCTCTCCTCATTACACGTAGTCATAACCTCAATTGTGGGTTGTGACCCTAGCACGGAACGTTGCACAAAAGAGGACTCCTCTATCCCATTCCTCGGGTGTGCAACTAATGGATTGGACCCACTTTGGCGCTACTAAAACCGGCTAAAGGTGTTGCTGGTGCCCCTACTACAAGGTCGAGAAGGGGGCCTAGCCATGGCCTCACTTGTTCTTTGTTTTAGTTCTTTTTTGTCATTGTAGTCTGTCAGGAGGGCATTGCATTCCCTCTCAACCTCAACAGGCACCTTTGAACATTGCCTAACATCATGGTGTTTCCACCTCGCCAAGTGATATTTGAGGTGGTTTATGCCTCCATGAATTTTGTCCCCACAAAAATTATAGTACACCTCCCCTTTCTTTTCTCCCTCCTTTGCATATTTCCACACTGCATCTCTTTTTCCCGTCATTTTATTTCAATGTGGTTGCACATGGAAACAATAAACAAGTAGTTAGAAATAAATAAAAAAAAAAAGCCCTAGGGTTTAAGCATTGACAACTGAAACCGAGTTTTTTTACCTTAGATGTAACTATTGGGTGGCTATTAGATTCTTTAAAACTAAAAAAAATTGGATTTAGGATGCAATTTAGTGTTGTTGTTGGTCTGATCTCAGCTTGTCTCTGCTCTCTCTCCAATTGGAAATAGCAAAAATGAGGGGACTTTGAAAAAAAAAAAAAAAACTTTTAATGTCATTTTCCTGTACGCATGCGCAAACAACCAAATTTTTTGGGGAACTTGGCGAGTTTTTCTTTACTCACGAGTCCCAAAAACTTGCTGAGTCAATTCCAAGTGACTCAGAAAGGTTGACTCGGACTTGGAATTGGCGAGTTTTCAAAAAACTCGATGAGTTTCATAACAGAGTTTCTAAGTTTTTAGATGACAATAATCTTAAGACAAGGGAGTAGACAAGATTTGGAAAGGACTTGAAACTACTGATCACATTTTTACACTTAAACTATTATCGGGGAGGATTGTCAGCAATATTTTGACACCTTTTGCTGTTTTGTGAATTTCCAAAAGGTGTTCAACTCTATTTTGAGAACATTTTTAGATGGCCTTTAATTATGTTTTGGGACATTTGCTTGTTATAGAGATTTTGATTTCTGTTATTTTTTTTCCTTTCATTGACTTTATGAGAGGGCTTTTGTCCAAATTTAGACTTTTCATGTTCTCTCTAACTTTGTTAAAAGTACTATCAAAGTCAAAGAGGGGTGCGCTCTCTCTCAAACTCTTTTTGGTATTGACATAGTTGAGCTTAAAGACTTTTTTTTTTGCAATATACCCCCCATGTTAACAATAGTTGTATATTACATTACATGTTAATTGCTATATTGCTTTTTGGTGATAATTTTGTCTTCCTATCTCACTCTCTTAACATTTTATAGAGACATCTTGATGTTGTTGCTCATTTGTTTGAGTTGAAACAATTTGTGGTAAACTTCAGCAACATTAGGTCATTGTTTAAAAATCTCCAATGATGCCGTTTCTAGGTTTCATTTTTTGTGCAATGAAGAGCCTATGGAAACTACTTAACTTGGGTGTTCAATTTATTGGATTGCCTTTTAGGTTAAAGATCACCTCTGGATTGCACCTTTGCAAGGGATATGTGTCACTTTCAATCTTAGAACACCAATGCTTTTAGATACATCTCTTCAGCATCCCTTTGAAGTTGCATCTCTTTAATATAATTATCAGACCTATTATTCTTTAGAAGATAGAGCTTTGGAGGACCAGTTTGAGATATCGTAACTAAGCATGTATTCAAAGTCCCTTGACTATAATGCTTCAGTGTATAATTTGCTACATCCAAGTCTAGTTCCCAATCCCTTTGCCTTGGGAGCATCTTTGGATTTCCTTTCTATACTCAAAAACATAAATATTTGGGTCATTCTATATCTAATATTTTGCACCCATCATTGGGACTTCATTCTTAATAGAGAATTGCCTCTTTAAGTTCCATTAGGCATTAACATTGTCGGTATTTTGAGGCTAGTTTACTCCTTTAATCCACTAGCATCTTTATTTATTAACTTCTCTTTAGACATCCATTGGATGCCCCCCCACCCCCACCACTATTGCCTTCTTCCCTTGAAGGAGGTCGTTAACAGAACTAACAGAGAGGATGAAATGTTGATACTTTCAAGTTACTTGGACTTCCCCTCCACAATCGCTTCATCCCAAGATGGTTCTCTATGTTGAGCACTTCTACAAATTGTTCTCGACATCATCATCCAACTTGGTTATGTCCAACATCATTGGTCACATGGTTTGAGACTTACCATTGGCCAACTAAGGGTGTGCACCCACTACTTATGAAGCAAGATGATCACCATATTCCATCCAATGGTAGGATATGTTGTCTCTATTACCTCCAAGAAGTAAACACTAAGGAGAACTTTGTTTGCAGGTTTCCTATCTACTATGAAATCCAAGGAAGGTTTCATCATCTTTACAAATATCCTAGTTGGAGATACCTAGCCCTTTTGTTTAAGAGGCAATCTCCCTCAAACATAGATCTTTACAAGGAACTCCTAAAGCTACCAAGTTGATTACATCCTCCTTTTACCTTATCACAAAAATGTGGATATGCCAAGCAACCCTTGGATACTATAGAGTCACACACCATGCAGAGACAAATTGGTGAGCTGTTGTTCCTCACTACATATGACCACTCCAGTCAAATGACCTCCTCACTCTCATCCCAATCGCAATAGGTCTGCATCATCTCAATGCTAAAGATCTTAGAGTGCCCTTGACACGTGACTCAAGGGATAAGAGCACATGTGGACTACAAAATTTTCTCTACCTCCAAAGGTTCATGGGCCTTGGGTGTTATGAGAGGCTCCAGAGGGAGTACCTTGCTTCCTCTTGGGATCACCCAGCATAGTCCCCTTAACCATTAAGCTTACTGTATCATGTACTGCCCTTATCATGGAGATAAGCAGTGATGCCATTGGTTCTTTCTCTGAGAGTACTTTGAAACTGCCATGCTAAGTTGCTTGAACTACTTAAATGAACAATGATCTTGCATTACCTCAGTTTATCCTCTATTTCTGTTCACATAATTTTTTGTATTTTAATGTTTTAGTTCCAGTGGTTAAATATTTTTGATCTCCGAGGTTCCTTTTCCCTAGTACTCCTCTATAGCAATTGAGTATGCTTTATGGTTCCATTGACCTACTGTAGTCATTCATGGATAACAATCCAACTTCTTTCTTTTCTTGTCAATTTGTGATGTAATGTAAATATACATGCCTGAACAAAAAAAAAAAAATTGTGTGTTATGAGGTAAAATAATCTTGTGAAGTATATATTCATTTAATGTTTGTTATTTTTTAACTTGTGCTTGTTTTACTAGGACATTATAGGACGTTGATTCATGATTGTATGCACCTAAACTGCACTTTTAAGACTTTTAAATCCATAAACACCCAGAAGAAGACAAGGTTGTAAACAGAAGAGGGGATCTAATAGCGTGAATGCTATTATCCCATTGTCAAGATATGGATGTTGCAAGAACAAAGTTTTGAGTTATAAGTTAGAATGGCATACTTTGGCTATATGTTATATTTGTTGATAAGTCTTGGGGATACTCAAAAATAGTTGTTGTAAGTACTAATAATACAAGATTAGTTGTGAGGCATATATTCTTGATCTATAGATCAAAGGAATGAGCAGAATTTCATGCATAGTGCTCACTTCAGGCCGCATAGTGAAATCCCATGGATTACTCACCCATGACTCTATACAAATGGATAGCTGAATTCCCTTTAGGAGATCTGCTCTATTGTTGCAAATGAGGAATGGAGATATCAAAAAGCTCATGCAGTGAGATCTCTTTGACATTAAGGAAAAAATAACATACATCTGTCGTAATGATATTGTTCATCCTCACAAATGAATGCTAATGTACATCAGCGAGGAGGGTTGGACGGAATAAAATCAAGCAAAATTGAAGAAATCAGATGACTTCCTCAAAGTAAGAAGGCAAACTGCAGCAAAAGATTGCAAACATTGAAAAGCCCTGGCAAAGACCAGCTGCACTATTATAATGACTTTTAAATTAAAAGTCCTTTAGGAGGCATTGGTTTATGCATATCCAATTGATGAAAAAGTGGTTTCTACAAGTATGAAGTTGTCTAATATATTTTACAAGTTTTGTTTAATTTTATAGATTCGAGGTTTCATGTGCTAGTTTATGATTGCAAATGCCTATGTAATTCAGCCTCGTATTGTTATAAATCACACAAGTTAAAAGAAAGTGGGTTTGTCCTCTACTTCACATAAATTCCATACCCTACAAAATCTCTAGTTCCAAGGAGTCATGGGATGAGTCAATTAAACAGTTTTGCCATGTAATTCATGTGAATTGGTTCTTAATGTAATGATAATGATTTCCTCTTTGAGGCTGGCAACCTTGAGTAGGTAGGTGGGTAGGTTAGTAACCTAGTTATGTGTGATGGGTGGATAATAAATTCTCTTCTAAACCTTAGTTTCTTGTCCCCAAGGGGGCAGTGTTTATAATATTGGTTGATGCTTCTGAACGCTATAAGGATGTTGCACTTCTTTGTTCTTTGTTGGGGTTTGGTGGCCAAAGATGTTTAAGTAACTACTGATAATGCAGCAAATTATAGCAGCTAGCAACACATTAACAAAGAAACAGCTTTATCTTGATCTCCACAGGCAGATCATTGCTTACATATGATGTTGAAGGATGCATGCAAGCTAAAGTTTGTTAAGACAGTAGCTGAAGATACAAAAAGCACAAGAACGTCCATATATATTTATGGACAGATAAAATTCTGAAACAAGACACAAAAGACACATCCTTCTCTCGTTTTGGAAGTTCATTTCTTTACTATCAGTTCATGTAGTAGCCAGTCCTGACGTGTTGCCATCCCAAGCACTATCTCGTGCATAGGAGGATGCGTATGGATATGACACAAATGCAATGTTGATTGTATAGTTTTTCTTTTCAATAATGAAGGCTGCATGCAAAGTGTTTGTAGAAAGTTGTCATGTTGTGTTACATGGCAGGTGTTTGTCATTATGTGCGCACGTAGAGTTGCTTGCCAAGAAGTAATCATTGTTATGTAATGCGTCATTAGTTGTTAGTTGGAGTATAGGGATGAGATAGTTGCACAGTTATATAACTACAACCCTACAAGATTCTTTATCTATAGGCCCCTTACATTTTGGCAATAGACATGTGTGGAAGATGTGTGAAAATATGCATGATGTATGCTGCAGATGATAATGTTGTGGATGTTGCACATATGTTGATGCAGACATTGCTGAATATCATTGTGTATTGTTGTCCATAATTGGAATATATTAATGACAATGTGCGATGTCTTGTCTGTGATTTTTCTTTGGGCATGTATGGTTAATTATTGTTCTTAACAATTTTTGTCAATTACTTTTTTGTGTTCCTTCAATTGAAAATACACTCACTATACTATATTTGGCATTGTTGCTGCACTGAGTTCAGACCTGTGACCACAGTGACATTCGAAGAGGAGAGAATGTGAATGACAAATAATCCGGCATGCAGATGTAGTAGATGTGGATGCAAATGGATGGGGGAAGAGCTGACACAAAGAATGTTGAGAAATGTAGCTCAGACAAGAACTTCTTGCACAGGCTTCAGTATGAACGTGCTAGAAGTGGTTCGAGACATTTCTAATTCTATTTTGAAATTCACTTAAGTGATTTTCTATTTTTAAGTTCACTTAAGTGATTCTATTTTGTAATTCACTTAAGTGATTCTATTTTGAAATTCACTTAAGTGATTTTCTATTTTTAAGTTCACTTAAGTGATTCTATTTTGTAATTCACTTAAGTGATTCTATTTTGAAATTCACTTAAGTGATTTTCTATTTTTAACCATACATCTCAAGATGAGATGAGATCTAATCTTAGGGTTAGAGAGATTAGGGTTACCTTTTTCAAGGATAAAAGGAGAAGGTCAAGAGTGTTTTACACACAGAAAGAAGAGAAGGAGAACAGATTGTTGAAGGAAAAACTGCAAGCTTAGGAGGAGAAGAACAGTGAAATTGCTGGCCAAAAAGGCAGCAAGAGAGCAAGGTGTCCTATTGTAGTTGTAGCCTCCTTTATTTTGTAATATTTCAGGTTCAGAAATATATTTAACTTCCGTTGTTCATGCTGTTTATTTTTCCAGCCATCTGTGTGACTGTTGCATGTTTAAATAAATTATTTTCAGATCTGATTTATTTTAAAATAACATAGGACAACAATTATCTAGGGTTAGGAAAATTTACATGGTATCAGAGCTAGGTTCTGTGATTGAGATCCTCAAGGGTTTACAACAGTAGATCACTGCTAGATATTAAAAAAAAAACAACAGTTAGAGGGTTTCATATTTTTTGCTTGAAGGACTAAGCTTATTTGCAGGACAGTTTTTTGAGTCATTCATATCAGATCTAAAAGTTTGTATAGCAGATCTCAGAGATGGCAGCAGCTAGCCTCATATTTGAGGATAGATTGGAAGGTGCCTCCAATTTCTTGCCCTGGAAAGTTAGGGTAATGTTCTTATTGGAAGAGAATGATCTCTGGGATATTGTCAAGGATGATGTGACTCTGCCTACAGATCCGCAACAATTGGCAGCTCACAAAAAGAAGGAAGTGAAGGCCAAGCGGATGATCTTGGATGCAGTGAAGGATCACCTGATTCCTCACATATCCGAGAAGACTAAGGCAAAGGAGATGTTTGATGCCCTGGTTAGCCTCTACTAGAGCGAGAACATAAACAGGAAGATGATATTGTGGAACAAACTCAGATCTATGGAGATGACCAGATCTGACACCGTTACCAGTTACCTGATGAAGATCACGCAGATTCGTGATCAACTGGCAGCAGTTGGGGAGAAGGTTGAAGACACAGAGTTGGTGAACGTGGCACTTAATGGTTTCTCAACTTCATGGGAACCATTTGTCAAAGGCATCTGTGCTCGTGAGCACCTTCCCACCTTTGAGAAACTGTGGGATGATTTCATCCAAGAGGAGACTCGGATGGAGTCAAAGGCCAACAAGAAAGGTGGTGATGATAACCTAGCTCTCTTTGGGCAAACCAAGAAGGGCAGAGGTAAAGGACCCAACAAGGGTAAGGTAAAGAGTGAGGAGTCAACCTCACAGTCAGGGAAGAAGGACTTGAGCAAGATCAAGTGCTTCATTTGTCATAAGCACGACCATTATGCATCACAGTGTCCAGACAAGAAGGGCAAAGGGAAGCAACAGCAGATGCAGGTAGCAACCTCTGCAAAAACTTAGATGAGCGAGTTTGCTACCAAATTCGAGAAGGATTTCTCATTGGTCTCTTGCCTTTCTACCAACACGGTTCCAAGAGATGCTTGGTATGTGGATAGTGGGGCATCTCGGCACATGACATCAACCCGACAGTGTTTTACCAATCTACAAGAGCAGGACTCAGGGGTTCAGGTTGAGCTTGGTGATGATACCAAATATCCAATTGAAGGAATTGGTACCATTCCTTTTCGACTCCAATCAGGGAACTCTTTAGACTTTGATGATGTTTTGTTTGTTCCAGGTCTCAAGAAGAACTTGCTTTCAGTTTCAGTTATGGAGGATAAGGGTTATGCAGTGGAGTTCAAGAACCAACATGTCCTTATTAGACCAAAAGAATCTAGCCCAAAAACAACACAAGTGATAGGGGTTAGAGAAGGTAGTCTATACAAGTTGCAGGGTGAACCTGTTCGAGCCCTAGTTCATAGCAGTAATAACTTGTGTGAGTTGTGGCACAAGAGGATGGGGCACCTGCATCATAGAGCATTGCCTATTCTGAGGGAGATAGTCACAGGTCTTCCAGAGTTCAGCATTGAGCAACAGGGAGTATGCAGAGGGTGCACGCTTGGCAAGCATGCCAAGGTTGTTTTCCCAAACAACGAGCATAGGTCTAAGGAGATACTAGATCTAGTACATTCGGATGTTTGTGGACCGATGTCAGTAGCATCAATTTCAGGTAGCATGTACTATGTTTCCTTTATTGATGATTTCTCTCGCAAGACATGGATCTACTTCTTAAAGACCAAGGATGAAGTCTTTAGCAGGTTTCAGGAGTTCAAAGCTCTAGTTGAGAACCAGACAGAGAAGAAGATCAAGGTCTTGAGATCAGACAATGGGGGTGAATATACCTCCAAGGAGTTCGATGGTTTCTGCAAGCAGGCAGGAATCAAGAGGGAGTTGATTGTTCCATACAACCCACAATAGAATGGGGTTGCAGAGTGAAAGAATCGATCCATCATAGGGGCTGCTAGGGCCATGATTCATGACCAGGGCTTGCCGATGTTTCTTTGGGCAGAAGCATGCAACACAATAGTCTACATCTAGAACAGGTGTCCTCACAGGATCTTGGAGGACAAGACACCAGAGGAGGCATTCACTGGTGTGAAACCAGAGGTGAGTCATTTCCGCATCTTTGGATGTCCAGTTTATATCCATGTTCCAGTAGAGAAGAGGACCAAGTTGGAGCCCTCCAGTAGGAAGGGTTTATTTGTAGGATACAGTGAGACTTCAAAAGCTTACAGGGTTTATATTCCAGAGAAGAGGAAGACAATAGTGAGCAGGGATGTAAAGTTTGAGGAGGACGTTGCATCCAGGAAGTCCCATGAGCCTATTCCAGTGATAGAGAATGAGGAGCAGGAAGCTTCGAAGGTTGAGCCAGGGTCACCAAAGACACCAGTGGTTTCCAGTTCAGGACAACAACCTTCAGGTGAGGAGGTGGAGACATTAGCCCCTTCCAGTTCTATCAGGAGACCTCGATGGCTTACACAGACATTGAGGGATGCTCAGGAGTATGTTGAGGCTCCTAGCAGCATGATTAGGGAGAGCAGACCTCCAAGGAAGTTTTCAAACTACATGGCATTGATGAGTAACATCATAAATTCAGAGCCTTCCAGTTTTCAGGAGGCAACAGACCAGCAGGTTTGGCGGGATGCCATGGTGGAGGAGTACACCTCCATCATGAAGAATGATGTTTGGGACATAGTGCCAAGACCGGAGGGGAAGTCAGTTGTGAGTTCCAAGTGGCTCTACAAAATTAAGCATGTTGCAGATGGCAGCATCGAGAAGTTCAAGGCAAGGTTTGTGGCGAGAGGGTTCTCCCAGAAAGAGGGAGTGGACTATGAGGAGACTTTTGCTCCAGTCACCAGATACACTTCCATTAGAGCAGTTATGTCTTTAGCTTCATCTATGGGATGGTGGATTCATCAAATGGATGTGAAGACAACTTTCCTTAATGGGATCATTGAGGAAGAAGTGTACATAGAGCAACCTCAAGGCTTTGAGGTAAATGGGAAGGAGTCCCATGTTTGTAGGCTGAAGAAAGCCTTATATGGACTCAAACAGGCACCGAGAGCATGGTATTCCAAGATAGATGGATACTTGCAGAGTGTGGGCTTCACCAAAAGTGATGCAGATCCTAATCTATATTACATATTTGTTGGGACTGATCTACTCATTTTGGTGCTATATGTAGATGACTTGTTTCTTACAGGTGCAGAGAAGCTCATTGCAGGGTGCAAAGCAGATATGGCAGCTGAGTTTGAGATGAAGGACATTGGCATGATGCATTACTTCTTGGGTTTGGAGGTTTGGCAGAGACCAGGGGAGATATTCCTTGGGTAGGTTAAGTATGCAATTGAGATCCTGAAGAGGTTTCGGATGGAGGACTGCAAACCTATGGCCACACCCATGATCACTAATCTGAAGAAGGTGACAACTTCAGATTCAAAATTGGTGGACCCTACGTTGTACAGGCAGCTGATAGGATCCTTGATGTATTTGGTCAACACTCGACCAGATATATGTTTTGCAGTGAACACCTTGAGTCAGTTCATGGTGGAGCCAAGGCAAGAGCATTGGGTAGCAACAAAACATGTGCTCAGATACTTGAGGGGCACGGTGGAGTATGGTCTGAGATATCTTGGAGATGGTGAAGTGAGGTTGCAGGGGTATACAGACTCAGATTGGGCAGGCAATGTAGCAGACAGGAAGAGCACCTCAGGGTGTTGCTTTAGCTTGGGATCAGGCATGATATCCTGGTTCAGCAGGAAGCAGACTTTTGTGGCACTTAGCTCAACAGAGGCCGAATACATGGCAGCCAATATTGCTAGTTGTGAGGCCATCTAGCTTCGCAAGTTGCTTACAGTATTGATTGATCAAGAGTTGGATCCCACGGTGATATACTGTGATAATCAGAGTTGTATCAAACTCTCTGAGAATCTAGTATTTCATGACAAGTCCAAACACATAGACATCAAATATCACTTCATACGAGACAAGATTCAAAAGGGAGCCGTAAAGCTCCAATATATTCCCACAGATCAATAGGTAGTTGATATTCTGACCAAGCCCTTAGTGAAAGGGAAGTTTGAAGCATTCAGAGACAAACTTGGATTGGTGCAGAATTCCTTCCTCGCTAAGAGGGAGTGTTGAGAAATGTAGCTCGGACAAGAACTTCTTGCACAAGCTTCAGTATGAACGTGCTAGAAGTGGTTCGAGACATTTCTAATTCTATTTTGAAATTCACTTAAGTGATTTTCTATTTTTAAGTTCACTTAAGTGATTCTATTTTGTAATTCACTTAAGTGATTCTATTTTGAAATTCACTTAAGTGATTTTCTATTTTTAAGTTCACTTAAGTGATTCTATTTTGTAATTCACTTAAGTGATTCTATTTTGAAATTCACTTAAGTGATTTTCTATTTTTAACCTTACATCTCAAGATGAGATGAGATCTAATCTTAGGGTTAGAGAGATTAGGGTTACCTTTTTCAAGGATAAAAGGAGAAGGTCAAGAGTGTTTTACACACAAAAAGAAGAGAAGGAGAACAGATTGCTGAAGGAAAAACTGCAAGCTTAGGAGGAGAAGAACAGTGAAATTGCTGGCCAAAAAGGCAGCAAGAGAGCAGGGTGTCCTCGTTGTTTCAGGTTCAGAAATATATTTAACTTCCGCTGTTCACGCTGTTTATTTTTCCAGCCATCTGTGTGACTGTTGCATGTTTGAATAAATTATTTTCAGATCTGATTTATTTTAAAATAACATAGGACAACAGTTATCTAGGGTTAGGAAAATTTACAAAGAAGTCAAAGACTTGTTCAATGGCAAGTGACAAGCAAGCAAGTATGGTAAGAACATGACGAAGTGCATGACAAAGAGCCTAATGAATGACTTGCCAACATAGAAGTGCAGCCACAAACGCAACAAGAAAGCATGGAGGAGAGTGAAGTCGTTAGAGTTTCATCATCAAAGTTGAAGCATGTGTGGTTCTCTTGGGAGGAGGGAAGCAGACAAAGTGACCAGTGGGAGACATTGTTCTTTACGATGGAGGAAGACGCACAAGTGAATGACATGTAATAAGACATGAACCGGGCTGACAAAGACATTCACGCACTTGGTGAAAAACACACCAATATGAAGCATAACTAAGAGAATCCAACAACACAACATAAGTTCAAGCATGTGGTGACTCCAACAATGACACAAACACAAGAAAGAGTGCCTAGAGGTGTAAAAAGGACAAAGTCAAGCACAAGGGCAATTGTAAGGGAGTGTGTCTAGGTGACTAGATTTAACGCTTGTATACACGTGAAGGTGATCACGTAGTACAAGTGCAATAGAAACTAGTTGACGATTGTTTGCATAGGAAGAAGACTAGTAATTAGATAGAAGTTCGTCAAGTGGAGAGTTTGACGAACACCAAGTACCACAAGAACAACCCGCAAGTAATGACTACAGCAATGGGCAAGCAGAAGTGCAGGAAGTTTCCACGAGATGGAAAGGAGGATCCCGAGCGACTTTTTGAAGATGTGAGATAATATGGAAAGCCAAAGGTGTGATGGACAGACATGCATGGGTGAGGTTATTTCCAACCACTCTGAGAGGAGTTGCATTAGATTGGTACTTGAAACAAAAGTAGAAAAACTCGGACTTGACTCAGACTCATAAAGTTCGACTTGGGAGTCAAACTTGGGACTCGGCATAAAAACTTGGCATGGCTCGGTAAAAACTCGGAAAAAAGAAAAAATGAAAAACAATACAAATTTAAAAAAAAAAATAAGTTTTTTCATGCATATTACTTATTAGTATATTCTAACACACTTACTCAACATTCAACATTACACATATTCTAATAGCAAGCTAATAATTTTGTTTTATAATTTTTTTTTTGGATACATAGGGAGTTGGTTACATCCACACTATTTTTAGTAATTGCCAAGTGCAAGGTTCAAACTATAGGGGCTGCCCCCAACAAGCCTATACCACCTCATTATTTTATAACCCGGAATGAAGAGGACCACCGGTCGCTCGAGATTCATACCATCGTTGTCGGTATGGCGTGCACTCAGAGGATTCGGAACAGACTATGACCTATGCAGGCATGACCACTTTGGTTTATAAAATTATAAATAAATAATATAATGATAAATTAAAACTTAATATATAAAGTTCAAAAACATTATTAACATTTTACAAATCATTAAATAATAATAAAAACATTAAATAATGATAAACTTTAGTGTATGACGGAATCACCCTAACTTAGTCCACCATGTTAAATAAATAAAATATTCAAATACCATGTTTAATAGAGAAACCATGGGAAAGAATCACCCTAACTTAGTTCACCATGTTTAATAATAAAATATTCAAAATACCATGTTTAAAAATAATCGGTGGGTTGTCTAGATTTGATTTCCTAGGATGGTTGATTGGGATCTATTAACTTTACTTTTATTAAAAGGTTTTTGAGAAAAAAAAATTGAAATTTTTTTTTTTCAAATATTAATAAAGCTAATATTTAATCCTAGCCATTTTTCTAGTTTTAGAATGGGAAGCCGTTTTTGAAAACTGCTTACCAAAAGTCAAGGTAGAAATGACATTCATTATTTTGGGGGAGCTTCGTGCATAGCAATTGTTTCGTTGCCGGTCGAGGGTTTCAGAGCGAACTAAATTATCGTTTTTAAATTTTTTTCCATTGTGGCGTGGTGGTGTGTATTGGCTGCAATGGCAACGGTGGCAGTGGCGGCGATGGGAGAGGGTGCATTGAAGGAGAGAAAAGAATGGAATAAAATGAAGGTGCAAGAACTGCGCTACGAACTTTCCAGAAGAGGTCTCAACACTAGAGGCCTCAAGCCTTCCTTGATCGAACGCCTCCAAAAATCATGCCATTCTCCGCCCGAATTGCCACACACTACAGGACATGCATACGTGCATTTTGAAGCGGTTCCCATTCCCAAACAAGACGCGGATGATGTATCCATCGGAAAAAGATATATTTATATTAAAATTAATTATAACTGAGGGATAAGCATTCTGAAGGTTTGAGAAGCAAAATTGCACATTCTCTCGTTAATATAATAAACAAAGATTTCAGCGTCTTGTTCGTGATTGCGCACTGGCCAACGTGGATGCTTAAGTCGTGAAGCATCATCAACACTTAACTGCGCTAGACATAATTTTTCTTTTTTTTTTTAACTTCCATTTTTTTTGGGCCAGCCGAGTCCCGACTTCAGCACTTGGACTCGGCCCAGGACTCGGCCGGACTTGGTGGAGTCCAGAAAAAAAAGGAGTCGGAGTCAATGGTGCAGTCCCAACAATCACAAGGAAGCTAATTGTCTAAAGAATGTGAGTAGCAGCAACTCACAAAATGTCAATCTCATTGAGATTGAGGAGACACAGTGAAACAAGGAGAAAGAAAAACATGTGCTTGCAGTCACATGAGCACAGGCAAGAAAATTGGAGTACCCAAACCTTGCCAAGGAGGAGGAAAATGGTAGGAAGCCCATGCACAAGTAGAGAAAGAGATGGCAAAGAACAACAATAAGAATAAAAAACAAAAGGACCCATAAAATTGTCGAAGGGAGAGCCATCTGTAAAAGAGTTGATATAGCAAACTGGACTCAAGTTATATGCTATATTGGAGCTCCATGCGACGATCAAAGAAATGATGCGCACGAAGGAGGAGAAGTTATATCGCCCAACAACAATAAGATTAATATATAGGCCCCACAGTTCTAATGATGTTGGGAAGAAACCTGCATTGATCCATATGGAGTTGCTTGGGCATAAGCTGACGCAAGTGATCACTGATGGCAAATACAACATGAATGTATTGCTCGAGAAGACATGGAAGGACTTGGGTGCACCATTCTTTTGGTCGCCCAATTTTCTATTGTATGGACTATGGAGCAAACCAAAATGGTATTGAGATGAAAGATGTATTGAACACACATTAAATGAAAATCCCTAAACAAGCATTTATCCTGGACTTCATGGTAATCGCCATGCAAAAACCAACGCACGACACATTGTTGGGATGTGGGTGGTTACACACAGTGAAAGTAGATCACAAGTGGGAGGACTGCCTGACTTTCAAAAAGGGCCAACACAAGTATGTAATCAATTTGAGAAATCTATCCATTAGCGAGGCATTGGCATCCTCAGATGAATTTGGCAAGTCCTCTTCGGATGAAGGAGACAAGATGGAAGGACTGGAGACGAATGAAGAGAGAGTGTTGGAACTGGAGGAGTGCATGGAAGATGAAGAACACTTGGAAAACGGGTTGCTCCATTGGCAGATGGAAGACTATGAAGTCTTCCATTCCGCACGCCTATGCATCAACAAAAAAACCGCACGCCTATGCATCAACAAAAAAAGAGGAAGAACAAGATGGACTTCACAGAACTTACAAAGTTGGCGAGTGCAGTCATGCATCTAAGGTTGACAAACACATACAAGTTGAAGGGGAGGAGGAGAAAGTGTTGTTTCCCCCAAATTTTGTGGAGTATAGTGTCGATGATGCGCAATTTCATGAACAACCGACACATTCTTTTGATGTGGCAAGGGCAACAGAAGACCCTGACACCATTAAATATGAAGGCCCGAAAATGGTGCATGTAAACCTTGACAAGGACAAAGGAAAAATAATCAATTGTGGAGATGATTGGGACCTAGTTTTAATAGCAACAGCGTTTAAAATTTGCATGCAGTATAAGGAGGTCATTGCTTCGACAAACAAGGATTTGTAGGGGATTCCACCAAAGTTGTGTACATCGGATCCCTTTGGTTCTGGATGCGCAATCTGTCAGGAGAAGACCATACAAAGTCAATGCTGAAATTGAGAAGATGTTGAATGCGAAAATCATAGTTACAAAACTCGACGAGTTTTTGAAAAACTTGCCGAGTCCGTGCCCAAGTTAGCCCTCCCGGGTTTTTTTGACTCAGTTCGACAAGTTTTTTGGACTCGTTGATTTTTTTTTTAACTTGTGAGTTTGTTTTTACTTGCGAGGAAAAAATTTGTGAGTCTATGAAAAAAAAATAGGCTATGTTGGCAAAAATACATAAAAATGACATCAATTTTTTTTCTAATTTGGCCTCACTTTTGTTGTTTCCACTTGTAGAGAGAGCAAAGAGAAGGTGAAATAAGACCTAAAGAAACATTCATTTGCATCCTAAACCCAACTTTTTCCTAGTTTTCAAGAATCTAGCAGCCACCAAGCAGTTACATTTGAGGTAAAAAAGCAAAATCCAAAAGTAATGCTAATGCCATAAGGCCCACCTAACCAAAGACAAGGAAAAGAAAATTAGTCAACAAAGTACAGAGATAAGGTCAAAGAAGATCAACAATGGAAGTTGAGACCAAAATGGTAGACAACATTAAAAGGAAAAGCAGTTACATTTGAGGTGAAAAAGCAAAAACCAAAAGGAAGGCTAATGCCATAAGGCCCACCTAACCAAAGACAAGGAAAAGAAAATTAGTCAGCAAAGTACAGAGATAAGGTCAAAGAAGATCAACAATGGAAGTTGAGACCAAAATGGTAGACAACATTAAGAGGAATCTAAACCAATCTTGTATGGAGTTCCATGGCAATATGTCCCACCCCATGCAAAGTGTAACACCTCCAATAATCAAGATCAAAATTTCTTTGCACTTCCCTGTAATATACATTCTCTAGAACATTCATCTAACCACTAGGCCTAGGAACAAACAAATGCTTCCGAAATCCTAATCAACATAGGAAACATTCACAATGTTTGAGGCAACTCAAAGGCGTCAAGAATTAGACATGAAAGATTGGAACAATACAGTGCTTGGGCCCTCTAACAATCCTAGTGAGATTTATAAGATGCACATAAATAGCAAAAGGTCAATTGAAGAAGCACAAAATGTCCTTGAGGTTTCTTCCTAAGGAAGACAAGTTGACTAATAATTGTGAATACCCTTTAAAGGATAATATACTATTCATACTCTGCCAGAGAATAACATTAACCATATTCAGTGTTGGTTTGAGCATTGCACCTATGTACGGCCACAAAACCAGAATGGGAGATAACATGACTTGAAGTATTTTCTAATAGTAACCACTAGCCCATATACAACAATTTGTCTATGGGAGGCATCCCCTAGTATAGTCACAACCTGAGAACCATGGAAATTAGAAGGAATATGTACCAGCCTTATGTACTCTCTCTGGACTTTGACTCAATATGAAATATTAGCAAACACTACATATTCATCAAGAGGAAATAATTACAAATAAACAACACGTTAAATGACAACAAAAGGACTTGTAGATGCTCCAAGACTAAATCTAACAACCACCCAACAATTACATTGATGTGTGTTTTGTTACTTTCATGTGTAGTTTAAGGTTGTATCGCTTACAATATTAATTTTGGATTTGTATAATGTTTAATTAAACGTGACGTGCATGAAAAAAAGCTTTTTCCAATGAAGTATTTTTTGGCTGAGTTTTTTTCAAGTTTTTTTGCTGAGTCCGACTTCAAGTCAAAAATTGGCCTTGTCGAGTCTATGTTGAGCCTCAAGGGCTTTCAGCCAGTATTCTTAGCACCATAGGAGTGAAACAGGGATGCCCCCTTTCCCCGACACTTTTTGGGATCTTTATCGACGAGCTTGAGACTTTTATTAGTGAGAACGCTCACCCAGAGGATGGTTGCCTTCTTCACCATGTGCTGATTTCTATTCTCCTCTTTGCTGATGATGTTGTTCTTTTGGCCTCATCCCCTGAGGGGCTTCAACGTCATCCGAACACTCTTGCCGCTTTTTGTGACTCGAGACAGTTGACGGTGAATCTTTCTAAGACCAAGGTTATGGTATTCAATACTACCAAAGAGGCTCTATCTCATCTCCACTTCCTTTTCCAGGGTAAGGAGGTCGAAATCACCACCTCTTACGTGTATTTGAGGGTTCTTTTCACTGGTCCCACTTTTGGTATGAAACCCGCCGCCCAGGTCTAGGTGTGTAAGGGGTATACAACTCTGTCTTTTCTAGAGAGGAATAGCTTCAAAGCACATTTTCAAGATATACCTGTGAAGATGAGGATCTTTGATGCCTTGGTCAAGCCAACTATTACTTATGGGTCAGTGGTTTGGGGTCCTAGTCTTGGCCCGACTGAGTGGTCACGGGTTGAACAAGTACAAACATTTCTTCGACGATTCATTCGTTGCAAGAGCACAGTCCCCCGTTCTATTATTCTGGCAGAGTTTGGGGCTTCTCCTCTCTAGCTTGAGATTATCTTCCTGATTATCGGTTATCTTCACAGGATCTGTACTTTCGGAGATACCCCTGAGGGTTGCAGGCCGTACCCTTACCTCGCCCTTCGCTCCTCCATGGAACTCTCTCCGAGTTCTCGGGTAGGCCAAAAGAGCTGGTATTTTTAGGTTTCTGCTCTCTTGGCCAGCATTTAAATGCATATAGACAAGCTTCCCCCTTATTCTTTGGGGGTTCTCCCCCCCTCTCGGCTTAGTAAGGAGAAGATGCTCAACGAGATTTGGAAGGATGTTAGTCTCCAGTACACCAGATGCACATGGATCTCTTATGTTGCCCCTCTTTCCCCCAAGATGTCTTTCTACCATGAGCACTTATTACAGATTCAGGAGGGCAGAATAGTTCCTCCACAATAGCTTCAGCAGCACACAATGCATGGTCTTCGGATCACTATTGGACAACTCAGGGTGTGTTCTCACCGACTCCGAATTGAGTCAGATCACCATCTTCCGACAGAGGAGCGGATTTGCTTGTTTTACTCCTTGGGTGAAGTTGAAACCCTTCATCACTTTATTTTTTGTTGTCCCATTTATTATGAGATCCGAAGTAGGTTCCATTGCCTTTTCAGGGACAACTCTCGATCTGTTTCTACCTTCTTCACATACCCGGACCAGTGTTGTATCACACTCTTTCTTAGGAAGATAACTCGGCTTCGACGACATAAAAGTTCTCCAAATGGATCTCACCCTCCTCAACGTCAGCTCATCACAACATACTTCAACTTCGACGGACCAGGTGACTTCAATCGGAAACGCCCCACATCATCCAGTTCGAACAGAAGCAAGGTCACTAGACAACGCACCAACAGTTTGTCAGGGTTCCGAACTAGCAATGGGCAGAGACATATCATGGACTTCTTCAGCTCCGGTACTTTGGCCTCGACTGTTAGGAGAGATTAGTTTCTAGAGGGTTCTCGGAGCTTGCCCCCCGAGTTGCTCCCTCCCCCCTCCTCTCTCTTCGTTCTTCTTGGCGTGCACTCCTCTCTGTTGGATTGCAACCCTCCCCCCTTTGCTCTCCCTTTTCTTTTCTTTTCCCTTTCTCTTTGGCCCGTTTGTCGGGTTTCATCTTGTATTTATCTTAGTTCTTTTCTTTGTTGGGCTTTTTAGCCTTCTAGTTGGCAATCATTATTGTCCTTCTTATAGTCCCTTGGGTCTTATTTTGGCCCACCGTGGACATTAATAATATTTCATTTCATTTCATTTCTACTATAGCAGAAATAATTTTCAAGGTGACGGTGAGTGAATGGGTATCCTTCATTGTGATCAATTTGAAGGAGAGCAACCCAATCTGCGTTTGCGTGGATTTCAAAAATTTGTATGTTGTGACCATCAAAGACCCATTCCCAATCCCTTTCAGGGATTTAATTTTGGAGGAAGTAGTAGGGCACGGAATCTACTCCTTTTTGGATGGATTCTCAGGCTATAATCGGATAAGCATTGCCAAGGAAAGTAGGTTGAAGACAACGTTTGTTATGGAGAGCAAAATATATGTATATAACTAGTTGCCTTTCGGTTTATGCAATGCACTTGCCACAGCTCAAAGAATAATCTTGTATATATTTTAACAGATGTCAAAAACCATATTCAAAGTATGTTTGGACGATTGGTCGTATGGGAAGAAAGAAGAGCACTTGAAAGCATTGGAGGAACACGTGAGACTGTGCATGAATGCTCAACTTTTGTTGAACCCAAAGAAAAGCAAGTTAGTTTTGTATGGCAAATTGTTGAGATGTGTGCAAGGATTGAAGATGGATCTCGACAAAATTTGCATCATGAGGAACCATACAACATAAGCTCACTGAAGTCATTTTTAGGGCATGTTGGATACTATCGACGCTTCATAAAGAATTACACACAAATGTATCACTCGCTATATGTGTTGATATGCAAAGGTGTTCCTTTCAATTGGATGAAGGAGCACCAGTCAACCTTTCAGCAGTTGAAGGTGAAGTTGGTTTGCGCACCCATTTTGGTTTTTCCAGATTGGGAGGTGTTTCGTGTCCACATTGTGCCTCAAACTTCACAATTTAGTGAAGGTTGGCACAACAAGGACAGTTTGGGCTGGACTAACCCATTTACTTTTCCAGTCGGTTGTTGTCTTGGGCAGAGAAAAATTACAACACGATGGAGAGAGCACTAGGGATGGTGTATGCAGTGCAAAAATTTAGACACTATCTGCTTGCTAACCCCTTCGCATTCTATTTTGATCATCAAGCATTGTTGTACTTAAACAACCCGACAATACACAGACAAGTTAGCAAGGGGCTCGTTACATTGTAGGAATTCATATATCAAGTAGTGGTCAAACTGGGAAGAAACATGTCACAACAAATAATTTGTTGAGGATTCACTCAAGAGAACCTGCAGAGAGAGGAGTGTCAGATGAGTTTCCCGGTGCTCACTTATTTTCAATCACTGCATTGTAGTCCTGGGAAAAGAAAATTGGATGTGCTTGTCAATGAGAAAGTTGCCAAAGAAGTTGTTGGCAGTTGAAAGAAAAATTGTCATTAAGTCAACACCATTCCAATTAATTGTTGGACTATCATACAAAATTGGACTTGATGGAATATTGTAGAGATGTTTGATGGACGAGAAAGTGCATGCAACTTTGAAGGAGGCCCACGAAGGTGTAATGACCCTCCCCGGGTCTAATTTTCAATCTTTTTATTTTGCTGATACAATTTGTGTGAAAACACAGACAATCCAGAAATATAGAGGTATTTTGTTTTTTATTTCAAATACTGAACTAGGGCACAATAATTACAATGTTTTCAGTTCTATAAACATTAAATCAATACAATATAATAAATACCTCTGTAAACCCTAGCTGATTTGATCTTTGTATAGATAAATATGAAGGCTCAACCCTTCAGATTGGAACTCTGTGTGGTGTCCCCGCTCCAGATATTCCCCTGTATAAAGCTTTGTGTCCCTGTGTGGAAACCCCAACTCCAAAAGACTGAATAATGAAGTCTGAATGTATTCCTTGTATGGAAATACCGCTGATTGGCCTAAGGGTAATATTTCAACCCCGAAGTCAATGTCCCTGTAAGAGGTTAACGGCTCTCACAAGCTCCAGAATCTATGCAATGTCTCTGCTAGAGAGTTCTCCAAAAAACCATAGGGAAGGAAGAAAAAATAATCCACGCATAATCCAAATGATCTCCCAAAAGCCTTTTTAATCTTCCCTTTTAGGGTTCTCCCAAATTAGGGCAATATTAGGGTAGTGCACAAAAAATAATTTAATTCTAATTTTCTCTTATTTTCCCTCACCAGGCCCCCTTGTGCACTAGGTTCAACCACTTAAAGTTATTTTATAAAGTGGCCCCCCTTTTACAACGTTATAAGTGACCCTTCATAATATAAAGTACAAACTTTATAAATATTAAAATAATGTCACTTAATGAAATTAACTTCGGCCATTAAAATACTGGACCTCCGCTTATCGGAATGAAAAACTGTGAACAGTTCTGGATACCCAATTTGCCAAAGTGTAATCCTGCAGTTGACTCGTTGACCGAAACCCTAAAAACGGCCACTGCTAAAAATAGAAATCCCGTCAAACGACCTCCGAACGAGCCCAAACGATAGTCAATCAAAAGCTCTCTGGGTTCTGTCAAATATTTTGATATCTCCAAAGGCTCCCCTACATCTGATTTAGCCTACAAGAGCTCATGTATAGGCTAATCTACTCTGCACATTGACTGCCTAGAAAAGGGGACATTACAGTCCGCCCTTCCCAAAGATTGCTTGTCCTCAAGCAATATGCATACATACTCCAGTCAAGTGTCTGCATCCCGGTCGAGGTCCATCAAATCCCCGGATCCCATAACATCCTCAAAAAGAAACCACCACGTTGACGCTATGCCACTCTGATCACAACTAGAAATCCACCATGCACAATTAGCTCAAGGCTAAACTGCAGCACCATAATATGATCATTCTCCAGCCTGAAAATAAAATGCATGTCTAAGCTAGAATGAAATATCTCATGCCAAGTAATATCTGTAAAATCTCCATCATAGGCAACTGCAAGAACTCTGAAATTGTCTTCATAATCACCATCTAACAATCTCAACTCAACGCTTGTCCACCTGACGCAAATTGGGTGATCCCATGGCCCAAAATCAACTGCTTTCTCTGCTGCCCATTCTGAAACACATCAGTCCTATGGTCATCTGAAAATGCATCAAGGTTCTTATCAACATAGGTAGTTGTGTCATCAAGCATTAAATCTGAAAATGCATCATAATCAGCAATAACCCCATTATTCAGTGAATTTTTATGGCTGTCCTGATGAGGTAAAACATCACTGAAATCTGATTGGAAATCAGCAACATAATCAACTTTGTCAATGTATGCATCATCTCCTTTAGACTCATCACCCCCATGGTACAATAAGCTGATCACCATGTTGAGAAATCAAATGAACATTGTACTCTTCATGAGGAATTACCTTACTGAATGAGTTGCTCTCCGGATCAAGGAAGGTGTGACTGTCCCGAACTCCCTTATTCACATGCTTTCTCTGCTGCCCATTCTGAAACACATCAGTCCTATGGTCATCTGAAAATGCATCAAGGTTCTTATCAACATAGGTAGTTGTGTCATCAAGCATTAAATCTGAAAATGCATCATAATCAGCAATAACCCCATTATTCAGTGAATTTTTATGGCTGTCCTGATGAGGTAAAACATCACTGAAATCTGATTGGAAATCAGCAACATAATCAACTTTGTCAATGTATGCATCATCTCCCTTAGACTCATCAAGGCAACTGTCGAACTTAGAGTCTTCAGTAACTTGCTCCATAATCACATCCAATGTTGCTGATTTAATGTTCTCATTAGATGCAATCTCATCATATATCGGTGCATGCATGTCCATGGAATCAATCTGTGATTCTACTACACATACCTCATGTAATGGACCATTGTCTTCAACACAATCTTCTGATTTGATTTCTTCTTCAGCAGTAGTCTTTGAATCTTCAGCTCCATCAACATTGTGTTTTGATTTTTTGTTCATCTTCTCAAGAAGACTCATTTTTTCATCTCTGTTTGGTTGTTGCCTCATACGCATATCAATGTAATCTTCATAATTCATAAGGGCGTGATAACCCTCATCAAGAGCTTCCCACTCCTGCTGGAACTTATCAAGTAATTCAATGACTGTAGGCTCAACCTTTACCTGAGGAGGAATTGTAAGTGGGGAATTTGTCATCATAGCAGCCAACTGATTGATGGATTTCTACAACTCTCTCTGACCCTGCCAAAACTTACGCTGAAACTTATTCCAATCACTGAGTGGCTTCATCTTCATACCGGACTAACCAACTCTCAGCTGAAGAAGTTATGAAAAAACACACCAGATATGAACCCAAACAGGCTGGCAGAATAAGTTGAGCTCTGATACCACTGTAATGACCCTCCCCCAGTCTAATTTTCAATCTTTTTATTTTGCTAATACAATTTGTGTGAAAACACAGACAATCCCAAAATATAGAGGTATTTTGTTTTTTATTTCAAATACTGAACTAGGGCACAACAATTACAATGTTTTCAATTTTGGAAACATTAAATCAATACAATATAATAAATACCTCTGTAAACCCTAGCTGATCTTATCTCTGTATAGATAAATATGAAGGCTCAACCCTTCATATTGGAACTCTGTGTGGTGTCCCCGCTCCAGATATTCCCCTGTATAAAGCTCTGTCTCTGTGTGGAAACCCTAACTCCGGAAGACTGAATAATGAAGTCTGAATGTATTCCCTATATGGAAATACCGTTGATTGGCCTGAGGGTAATATTTCAACCCCGAAGTCAATGTCCCTGTAAGAGGTTACAGGCTCTCACAAGCTCCAAAATCTCTACAATGTCTCTGCTAGAGAGTTCTCCAAAAAACCAGAGGGAAGAAAGAAAAAATAATCCACACATAATCCAAATGATCTCCCAAAAGCCTTTTTAATCTTCCCTTTTAGGGTTCTCCCAAATTAGGGCAAAATTAGGGTAGTGCACACAAAATAATTTAATTTCTAATTTTCTCTTATTTTCCCTCACCAGCCCCCCTTGTCCACTAGGTTCAACCACTTAAAGTTATTTTATAAAGTGGCCTCCTTTTACAACGTTATAAGTGACCCTTTATAATATAAACTACAAACTTTATAAATATTAAAATAATGTCACTTAATGAAATTAACTTCGGCCATTAAAATACTGGACCTCCGCTTATTAGAATGAAAAACTGTGAACAGTTCTGGATACCCAATTTGCCAAAGTGTAATCCTGCAGTTGACCCGTTGACCGAAACCCTAAAAACGGCCACTGCTAAAAATAGAAATCCCGTCAAACGACCTCCCAATGAGCCCAAACGACGAGTCAATCAAAAGCTCTGCGGGTTCTGTCAAAGATTTTGATATCTCCAAAGGCTCCCCTACATCCGATTTAGCCTACGGGAGCTCATGTATAGGCTAATCTGCTCTGCATACTGACTGCCTAGAAAAGGGGACATTTCAAAAGGGCTAACAAGAGGGCATTTGGAGTTAAATACGACTGCAAGGAAGGTGCTTCTGGTATACGAGTACCCTCTATTGCAACATGGAGTTTGTGACAGCATGCAATAAATGCCAAATATTTGAGAAGTTGTTGCATTGGGCCTTCATGCCATTACACCGCTTGCAACCACAAGATTTATTCGAATAGTGGAGTTTGGACTTTGTTGGGCCATTGAAAACCAGCAAACAAGGCTGCAAATACATTGTAGTAGCGATGGTATATTTGACAAAATGGGTCAAGGCAAGGGCATTGCCTCCCAACTTCGCCAAGAGCACTATAAGATTCGGAGTGACTCTTCAATTGACAAGTGATTGTGGAGGTCACTATGTGAATGAAATCAACAAAAAGTTGACCATTGAGTTCAACATTCGTTGTCAAGTTTGTACTACCCAAGGGCAAATGGAGAGGCAAAGGCAATGAACAAAGTGTTGGCTTCAATCATGTACAAGACTTGTAGAATTGAGTTACCAATAGTCCTATGGGCATACAAGATGACATTCAAGCCAACAACAAACCACGCAACGTTCAAACTAATGTATGGGCAGGATGCAATGGTGTCGATCAAATTCTTGACACCAAGTTTGAGAGTGGTAGTGGAGAAGTATCTTGGTGATCAAGAGAGCCTAGAGGAGAGGATAATGACACTCATCAAGCTAGACGAGAAGAAGGTGATGGTGCAATTGGCCATATAGAGGTTACCTAGCATTAGCAAAAACTTTGGCATGATAAGCGCCTATAGAAGATGAGATTGAAGGCAGCCAATTTGGTGCTGAAATTTAATAGGAAGAGGGAAATCAATTCAAAGAATTTGAAGACCTTATAGCTTGGTCTGTTCCAGGTCAAGGTGGTCCTGGACAATGGCACAGTGAGATTAAAAAAGACTATACGGGACACAGTGCCCAAGATAATCAATGTTTCAAAGTTAAAAACATAGTTGAGAAAATCGGAATCGACAAGGAATTGGCAAATGATTGACTCAAAAGAATCAGAAATCGGCAAAAAATCGGGGAAAGAATTGGCAAAAAAAAAAACAAAGAAAATGCAATTTTCATTGAAATTTTTTTTTCATGCATATTAAATTGAATTAACAATATGCAAATCAAATATTAATGATGTAAGATTGTAAGCTTAAACTACATATGAAAGTGGCAAGTGATACATATTACAAACTTAAAGCCTTAAACTACACCTGATAGTGACAAAACACATCTTAGATAAAGAAATTTTAATGCTTCCAAAATTCAAATATTCTTGTATTGCTTATAATATAAAAAAGGTGCAAATTACAAAATGTGTCATGAGTCATGACAAATACAATGTCTCAAGATCTTTGAATGCCTTCGCCCTTTGCCCTAACAGAAGTTCTAATCTCTCTTTGTCATTGTGTCCATGCCTCTTTTTGTGCCTTGGCTGCTAACGTCGATCACCACCTGTGTCGGGGGTCAAGGGGGCGGGAGCCCCCTTGGGGGGTCGAGGGGTAGCACCCTTCGCACATACCCTCAACGACAATACCATTAATCCCTTCACTATCTGAACTAAATTTTTCAATAAACAAGCATACAAGCATATCATTTGTGGTTTTAAACATTACTCCTATATCCAAGCATATTGAGCAATAAGGTTGGATTGATAGTTCAACATATTTTTATGGAGAATTTCATCAATTAATAATTTATAGCATTGTCTTTGGTGGCTGTTGGTGGCTGCTAGATTTCTTCAAACCATAATCCACTCGCTCTTAGGATGCCCTAGCATGTTTGGGTCGGGGTGATAGTAGGTAGGCAATGTCTTTTCCTTGTTTGGAAGAACTTAAGTGAAAAAATAGGGCAAAAAAATCTTTCCCTTAAATCGGCCGCAGCTTTTACGCGTGCGGCTGTGACCAATTTTTTCCCGATTTTTTCAAAAATCGGCAAAAAATCACCAACTACTAGGCAAGCAAAGCAGACAAGAAGGTGTTAGGAGATGGCGAGGGAACAAGTCCAGAAAGTGCTACTTGGCAAGCAAAGCAGACAAGAAGGTGTTAGGAGATGTTGACCATTGTTTGAAGAAAGCTAAACTTTTGGAAGAGGACAACCTGTGGAAATTTGCCGAATAGAAGTTTGACAAGTGAACATTTGGTGAGAAAAAGTTCGACAAGCAAATGTGGGACAAGTTTGGAACGATTAGAAGCAAGATGTATGAGAAGTACCAAATAATCCTATGCATGTTGGCAACAACTTGTTAGGAAATGATTTGCCGAGTCATGGCGATCATTGGCCAAATGATGGAATGCACAAGTCGATAGAGAGCAACAACATAACATTGATGAGCTCGAGCAGTAAAGAAGACTAAAATAGTGCCAATTCGAGTTCAGGGTTAAGAAGATGAACCAAGAAGTCGGAGCAATTACAATAATCATTGCAAACAATTATTGCATGTGCACAACTAGTGCTGCCAACCAATGCCAAGGATGATGTTGAGGTATGCTAACGACAAAGTGGCAAACCATTCGCTAGATAATGAAGTTCATCACACAAGGAAAGAGCAAATTCAATGTTGGCTCAGAGGCATCTCAAATGAGGAGTTAAAACAAGTGTCAAGAAGGTTGAACAAGAGGCAGATAGTCAACTAATGCTAACACGACGAGTGAGGCTCAATTGGAGTTCCAACCAATAGAGGAGGCAGGCAAGCCATAAAGCCCAAAAAATGGTTATCCCAATAACAATGCTTTCACAGGCCATCGATGAACACCGTACCATCTACAAAAAAAATTAAAAAACATGCTTGGATTACAAGGAGATGCAATGGGAGATTTAGGAGATGAGATAGTAGCAACACCTTCTCCATTCAATCAAGAGAGTCTAGACACACCTTTGTGGCAGTTTAGAAAAGAGGCAGCTTGATACACATCTTCCCCTCCTTTGGGTGCGATGCCTATGAAGATGAACTTAGACATTGCATGAGATGGAGAGGGTGTTGTTCTAGCAGCAACACTTAGGGTTATGGAAGTCGATCAATTGATCCAAGCAACAACGACGAATGAGGATATACAAGAAGTGGGGGAACAACAGTTGTTCCGAGAAAAATCAAAGTAAGAAAGCTATTAGGGGTATGATGAAGCCCCAAGTGGTAGTGAGGATGATGGGGAAGCTTGGGAGAGTGATTCAAGTGTAACACATGATGATTGAGTTACCCAAGTTGAGTCAGCCACCATTGAGTGGGGACATCATTGCTGAACAGATTCATAATTTCTTTGACAGAATGATTGAGGTGATGGAAAGTGTGAGAAATGAGTTTGATATCAATCCACTTGGACAGCAACGACTTTGGACAGGGTGGAAACTGAAGTAGCCAAATTAATGAGCTAGGCATAGGATGATGCAAGGATGAAGAAATTAGCCCAGATGGCACAAACTCAGCCTTGGGCAAGGGCGGTAGCAATCAGAACATGATAGGGGTGACAAAGCTCCCAAAAGGTACAAGGGTTTTGTACCGTTACCCACCACGTATTTACATTGCAGAAGATAAGTTTGATACTTATCCTCCCTGAAGACAGTGAAATAGTTCAAGCTGGCACCTAAGATGGAGTCAGTCTACTGATGCGAGGTCGAACTACTTGGCTTATCTAATACAATGGTTGATGATAGGACTACAAACATTCCATGAGATGGCAAACAGTGCACAGTTGAAAGTGGGGCAGCAAGCAATCTGCAAACAAGATCTGGAAGAACTTCAGCAATTGAACAAGGAAGTCAAAGATGAACTGCTAAGAACAGACACGAGGTAGAGATTAAAAAGAAGAATGATAAGCAATTTCAGCTAACTTGGCTGCTTGAGCAGGAAAATTCAGTGAAGGATCAGCAACTTGCAGCCAAGGAAGAAGAAAATGCAGCATTGCAGGCTAAAGTTGCTGAACTGGAAAATAAATCACAGCACTATGGATATCAGTGGGTACAATATTCAGCGTATGCTAAAAGTCTAAAAACAAAGACTAAGGCATTGAAGACATAGATTTGAGGGCTGGGTGCAGAACCTGTCAAAGTTCAGCCTTTTCCACAGTAGCATACTTCCCACAAGTAGCAGACGCAGTCGACGAGGACGTGGACTAATATAGAGGAGAAGGCAGATGTAGCAGCTAGTTTTGACGTAACACCATCCCAAGCACCACATCATGCATAGAAGGATGCCTACAGATATGAGTACTCAAATGTAAATTTAATTGTATAGTTTTTCTTGTCAATAATGTAGTTTACGTGCAAAGTGCTTGTAGAAAGTCACCATGTTGTGTAACATGGCAAATGTTTGTCATTATGTGTGCACGTCGAGTTGCTTGTCAAGAAGTAATCATTGTCTTTTACTATGTCATTAGTTGTCAGTTGGCAGACAGGTACAACTACCTCCCCTGCCACAATCCTTATTTATAGGCCCCTTACATTTCAGCAACAGACATGTGATTGTATATTGCAGATGACAGTGTTGTGGATGTTGCACGTATGTTGATGCAGACATCGCTGAATATCATTGTGTATTGCTGTTCATATTCTGAATATATAATAACAATGAGCAGTTTCATATGATATCCTGTTTCTGATCTTTCTTTGTGCATATATGGTTGATTATTGCTGTAAACAATTGTTGTCCTTTACTTTTTACACGTTCCTTCAATTGGAAATAAGCTCACTGTACTATAGTTCGCAATCAATGTTTGCATTGAAGAGAGTGTTTGTTTTTCAGAAGACAATTCATTCATCATATAGCTTCTGCTCAACTCTTTATAGCGATAGTTTTTGAAATCAGTTGTGGCCACTGGTTGCTATACATAAACATTTATTATTTTTACCCAGTGAACTGATGAAGATAAGCCTACCATGGGCTACACATATAAGGCATGGTTAGGGCTTTTGAAAAAAATAAAAACTCTCAAACTATATTATATGCCGCTAAGTGAGGAGAAGATATACGTGTATGGGATTTAATTGATAAGCTATAAAACAACTGTATGTCAAGAAACGTCACTAACCTTTGTTGTGCAATTGGCACAGTGCCTTAGTCTCCCTACAAAGGAGGGGTGGATAATCCTATGAAGATACAAAATGCATAACAACATCCATTTACAATTATGGACAAATAATCTTCTGAAACAAGACACTAAAGACCCATCCTTCTCTTGTTTTGCAAAATTCATTTATTCAATATCAATTCACGATCAATGTTTGCATTGAAGAGAGTGTTTGTTTTCCAGAAGTCAATTCATTTACCATATAGCTTCTGCTCAACTCTTTATCGCAATAGTTTTTGAAATTAGCTGAGGCCACTGGTTGCTATGTGTAAAACTTTAATAATTTTTTCCCAGTCAACTGATGAAGATAAGCCTACCATGGGCTACACGTATAAGGCCATGGATAGGACTTAAGAAATAAAAATAAAAAACTCTCAAAGTATATTAAAGGCTTCTAAGTGAGAAGAAGAGATATATGTCTTGGATTTAATTGATAAGCTATGAAATAACTGTATGTCAAAAAATGTCTCTAACCTTTATCATGCAGTTGGTAGAGTGCCTTAATCTCCCTACCAGGGAGGGGTGGATAACCTTGGGATAATCCTGTGATGGAATTTCGTTACACTCTACTACCCAGTTCTAACGTGACTGTATAGATTGATCCTTCCCTTTTGCACTTTTCCTCTTTCACGTGAATGTTGTGGCCCTATTTTCACCTTGAACCAACTTAAATTTTATACCATAAAAGGACCTTTTGAAGCACCTAGTCATTATTTATTTCTAGAAACATGTTACTCTCATTGGCTGGCTCTAACCCTTATTGCACTTTGGCCACCCTAATTTCATGCCAAGCTCGCTGCTTTTTAAGGCAAGCTTTGCACCGTTAATCAGAAAGGGTCGAGACCTTCTCTGGTCATTAAAAGAACCTTCTTGTCATTCTAGATCAGATGGCACTCTGTCATTGTTGCAAATGCCTGCTCTAGAAAATGATGTTTTGCTATCAATTAACATCTAAAAATTGCCAAAATACTGTCATAATTTATCATTTCCTAAGCATTGTCAAGATTCCTAATCACTTTGTTACTAGCAGTGCTGCTCTACTTCATTTGTCATTATCTGCATCTGCATTGTCCCATTCCAGCACCATCCAAATGATGGAGATAGAGGAATCCTACTCCCTTGTAGGCTGCCCACATCACCAATCATCACCAAGTTGATTCACTTGTACCAAGTATCCTTGTTCTTGTATACACCCAATTTTGAGTGCATCACTAATCTTCAAGTTTGCCAATCCCTTCATCAATCAGCTGAATCATTCATCCTCATGCCCAAATTAGGAGCATTTATTGATCCAAAAGCAACCACACCGTGGCATGAGCAAAAGCGCCGCCAACGCTTTCACCTCCTAGGCAGCACTTTTACAAAAAATTGACATTTCAACCTTTCCTGCCCAAATTTGATCTCCAATGGTCATTTTGATGGCGCTTTTGCCCTCCAGTGCTTTTGACTGTCATGCGCCAAAATAAAAATAAAAAAAATGGACTGTTGGTACCTTTCAAGCCGCCCACCATTAATGGATCTGATCACTAAGATCCAATTTGCAGCCCCAATAGAAATCCCAAGCCCAAGAATTGCCATTTACAATCTTCCTCCATTAATGACATCTTGATCCCATTTCAAATTCTTACCATCTCCAATCCTATCACCTTCAATGCAATCCTTCCCCCAAGGAGCCATGGCTTCCTATAAAACTAGCACCTGGGGTAGTCCAATCCATGTTCTTCTGAAAGCAACAAAATTCTGCCAAATTTCATCTAACATTTATAGGAATTCATCTTCATGCATGGCAAGGCTATGCCACAATCTTGTGAAAGCATCCAAGCATTCAAGCACATCAAGTCTTCAAACATTCAAGCAACAAGCAAGCTTTCATCAAAGCTTCCACAACAAGGAGGAAACAATCATAGCACCTTGGAGTGACAGATGTGCATAGAGTTGTGCTCCTTCCCCTTACTTGCTTTGGCACTTGTATTATTTATGCAGCTCTAATCTTCAATCATAATGCACACTAATCTGCTTTGAATACTTCATTTGCATTTAGTTTGGAAATTTCATCTTTTATCATTGTTAGTTTACATTTCAAGCAAGCAATCTTTTTGTTTTCTATCATTTAGTAGTGGCTTTGTACTCCTTGGTCAGAGACCTTTATCATATCAGTCATGAAATCGTTTAATCTTGCATTTAATCTTCTTTTGCTGCACATTAAAGCAAAAGTGCTATTGGATTGTAGGTCTGGTGGTGCTATCACTCTTTATGAGGCAAAAGTGCCGACAGCACTATCGCTGACCCAATGGCACTTCTGCCATTGATCATTTAATGCATGCATATGTCATTCTGTTATTTTTTAGCTCTTATCTGAATAGGGGTCTGATGCTGGCCAAGGGAACCTGATACTCTCCTCCAACTCAAGCAGACCCCTTTGCCACTGATCTCTTCTTTTTCTGTTTGTTTTGCCAAAAAGCGAAAGCACCATCAGGACGCGTTAGTACATGCAGCACTTCTGTCTCTGTTTTAGAACCAGGTTTTTTGGATCGATACTCCTTTTATTTCAGCATTTAGGTTCTAGAATCTGTTTGTTGTTTGCAGAATTAGATTCTGCTTTTCGTTTATTTGTCAAAATAAAGAAAAAAGGGAAAAGGAACTAGTTTAGCACTTTAATCATTTAGGGGACCAACTAAATCGTAAATCTTGCCATCATTAAATCGAAATTGCATATAGCAGCATGTAAAACTTGTTTATTGCATCTTTCTTGGACCCTTGCCTTTAAAAGAAAAATCATCTCTTCCTTTATCATCAAAAAGCAAAAGTCATTTTAGTTTTAGGCCTTCTTGTTGCATTTGTATGTTGCATTAGGGCCAGAATAAGGTTAAGTTTAGTCAAAGAATATCTTAGAAGAAATGTAGGTGTTTTTCAATCCATCCATCAAACTCTAGACTCTAAGCTAACAAACTGTCCCTATCCTCGAGGGGATGATGGAGAGTGAGAAGTATTGCGAACAGGTCCTTTGTGACACCTTCCCCATTCCCCCTTATCACAGTTCCTTTCTTTGCTTTTGCTGACTTTAGTTCTCTAGTTAGTTGTTGGAATATCTTGATATTGCTCTCTTACTTTGACAATAATTGTCCTTGATATTTGGGTTTATCTTTTGTTTAAAACAATTGTTTGACAATGGTATAGTGCAATGTAAGAAAACTCGCCAATTTCTTGTGAGTTTTTTGGGTCAGAAAGAAAATTTAGAGTTTTCTCAACATCAAGAAATTGTGGAGAAAATCGTGAAAATCTGGTCAATTTCTTGGCAACAACTCGACTGCATGTTGGCGCCAAAAACGAAAACATAGAAAACACTGTTAAAAGTGGAAAACCCCCATTTTTTCATTTTTTTGCTTTTGTTGCTCATCAATAAAAGTAGTCAAGGGCCTTGTGAAGATTGTAAAACAAATTTGGAGGATGATTTGAGGGATTTAACAACTCTTTTTAAAGATTTCATTCCTTGGCACAAGATTTCAAAGGTAGGCTCTTTCATTTTTTATGCATTTTTTAAGGTTTTTTTGGGATTTTTTCCTCTTTTTTTTCTCTTCTCTACTGTTCCTAGAGCCTCTAAGGCCATGTCTAGGACTCTTAATACTTACTTTTTCCCTCCCTCAACTAAGGGCATGGGAACTGAAGCCAGCAACAAGATGTTGAATCCAATAGCCCTGCCCACAATTCCGAATTCAAAGGACGGACCCAATGTGGAAGCATGGCATAAAAGGGACTTTGCCAAATCAAGTCTTTTGCAAGTATTGCAGCAAGGACATGAGAGGAGGCATCCATCGCCTCAAATTTCATCTTGTCGGGCAAAAAGGCCATGATGTGGAGGCCTTCCCAACAATGGACGATACAATAAAAAATGAGGTCAAGGCTTGGTTGTGCACCAAGGAGGCAAAGAAGATAGAGGCCAAATGAACAAAGGTTGCAGTTGGACATGGGGTAGGGCCTTGGGCCTCTTTTTATGAGGATGAGGCTGAATTGGAGGATATTGTTGTCCCTGCCAAAGAGTCCGTCCTTAGCCCTCACATCCGACAAGCTTTTGGGCAGAGTTCGGGTACTACCTCAAACACAAGGCAAACAACCCTTCAGACTACCACATGGGGGAAGGAGAAGATGAAGGATGCCCAAATAGCGGCAACAAAATTTTGGTTCTACTCCAACATTCCCTTTAATTGTACGAACAACCCTTATTGGGAAGCTTTGGTGAGGGCACTAGGCGAGGTTGGCAAAGGGATGAAGCCCCCTACTACAAAAGATTTCAGAGGGCCTTTATTGGAGGAGTGTGTCACAAACACGTGCTCTTGTAGAAGAGCAAAAGAAAATTAACATGGAGGAAAAAGGGCTGCAACATTTTATCTAATGGATGGACGAATGCGAGGAACCACATGCTCCTCAATTTCATAGTGGCTTCAAGTGGATCCATGGTCTTCTTGAAGTCAGTTGATGCCTTGCAAGAGGTGAAGAGCATGCAGTTGTTGTTCAATTTGTTGGAGGAGGTTGTGCTTGAAGTGGGAGTGGAGAACATTGTCCAAGTAGTGATGGACAATGCAACAACCTATGTATCTTAGGGAAGACTTCTCGAGGAGAAGTACCCCTCTATTTTTTGGAGCCCATGTGTTGCCCATTGCATTGACCTCATCCTTGAGGACATTGGCAAACTGTCATGGGTGAAGATCGTGGTTGAAGAGGCAAAGAACATTACAAGATTCACATACAACCACACATGGGTGCTCAGCTTGATGAGAGAGCACAATGAGGGGAGGGACATTCTTCACCTAGGTGTCACCCAATTTGCCTCCAACTTCATTGCCCTACAAAGCCTTCTAGCTGCATTGCCTGCTCTTAAGAGGATGTTTGTCAGTAAGGAATGGTATGCCTCACCACATCATGCAAAGGAGGAGGCACAGAGGGTCTGGAGGCAAATCTTTCACGACTCATTTTGGGTGAGCATGCAGGAAATACTCAAGGTAATTATTTGGTTGTCTAAAATCTAAATTTTTAATTTTAGTATTTTTCTAATTTAATTAAAAATTACAAATTCAGATTTGTAATTTTTAATTAAATATATTTAGTAATTTACGATGATTAATTTTTACTGTTCAATTTTAGGTGATAGAACCCTTGGTCAGGGTTCTTCGCCTTGTAGATGGAGAGAAATTGGCAATGGGATATTTGTATGAGGCCATGGATAGGGCAAAAGAGGCCATCCAACACTACTATGGAGGTGATCAGTGCAAATATGATCCCATTTGGCGAATTATTGATAAGAGATGGACGAGGCAACTCCATCAACCTCTTCATGTAGCAGGGTACTTCTTGAACCCCAAATTCTTTTTCAGTCCCAATTTTAATAATGATGAAGAGGTCCAAGGGGGCTTCTACATTTGTGTTGATAGGATGATAGATGACCCGGCCAAACATCACCTAATCCCTACCAAGTTGCAAGCCTACAAGGAGGCTCAAGGGAGCCTATTTTCATCCCCCTTTTGTATTGAATCAAGGACGACCTTGCAGCCCAGTAAAAAGTTTAAACTTTTAAACATTTTTACTTGTAATTTACGAAATTACAAATGTAAGTTTATAAATTTTAAAATTTATTTTTTGCATATTTGTAGTGGGAATATTATGGTGATATAACACCAAATCTTAAAAGGATTGTCATTTGCATTTTTAATCATCCTTGTAGTGCTTCTAGATGTGCGCACAATTGGTCTTATTTGAGGTTGTACACACCAAGAAGCACAATAGGTTGACCTAGGAGCACTTCAATGACCTTGTCTTTGTGCAATACAATACTAGACAAGTGGAGGCAAATGATTCTTATGAGGTGATTCACTTGGATGGCTTGGATCTAGTTTCTAATTGAACTGCCGAAGGTTCGCAAGATACTATGTTCACTCTAGTGGACATCAAGGCATTGGAGTTAAAACCAAAACATACTCAAGGATTGAAGGCAAAAGAAAAACATGCTCAAGGATTGGAGGAACTATACAATAATGATCCTATGCCTGAGAAGCCTCCAATTCAACCACCTGTCCAAGCATCCAGTTCGAGGGGAAGGAAGGGAAAGCAAAGAGCAGTTTAAAACTGCTTTAAGTTTAGTATGTTGTATTTTGTTGGTTTTTGATGATCATTCATGATCATGAATTGTAATTGAACTCTTTTTATGAAAATCTAATAGAAAATCAAATTCTGGACCCTTCAAATTTTGTTTTTAATGTTTTTGTTTATGAACTAAAATATTTTCTTCGATGTTTTTTTGCCAAGTTTTCCTAAGTTGCCAAGAAAGTCTTCAAAATTGAAGTATGATGCTTTTGCCAAGTTACGAGTTTTCGTACAATGGTATGGTGGTCTACTTTTAGTGAACATTTGGCATTGCTATTATTATTTCATTTACATTTGGTTTGTTTTATGTATTTCACCCTGTGAATCACATCTCTAGGCTCTCATTTGGTAAGTCTCGTTTTGTGACAAACAACAACATGCTTCATTGCCCAGCTCATGCATCTAGAATCTTACTCAACACTTTATTTGTTTCCCTTTAAGAACATCAACTATGATGGAGAATTCATATCTAGATTCTTTACCTGTTTGGAGATGATGATGCAAATCCATACCAGACAACATGAAACATAAGTTGACTTCAAGTCATACAAAAGAGCCTTCATATTGTTTGGATTTGATATGACAGTATAGGAAGAAATGTGGTGCTACCAAATAAATTCATTGAGATATGGTTAAATTATGGTCTATGTTTAGAGCAACCTTCAATTGTGGGTTACGCAAATGCATAAGAAACTAGATGTAGAAGCCATATGTTTGGATGATATTATCCCTTCTAATTGAAGGATTGAGGTTGACTGGTTACATGAGCCCACTGATGGCAACAAAGGACCTTCTATAAAGAAGAGTCAACAAATTCCATACTATCAGACACAGAGAGAGGCACATGTAAAGATTGGACCCACTACTGGTTCCCCTACCACTCAGGGGGAAACACCATGATCCTCACTACTAGACCTTGTAGGAGGTGTAGCGAAGATTGGAATTATTTTTGAGGTTTCATTTGATTTGGAGTCTGAACTTGTGAGTCTTCAATCTAGATCATAGTTGAGAAAATCTGCAAAAAATCCCAATTCGATCCGATTTTTCCCAATTCATAGGCTAGCCGATTTTTTGCCAATTTTTGCCTGAAAAATTCTGATATGTATGAAAAAGCTTTTATTCAATGAAAAATTGCATTTTCTTTGGTTTTTTCAATGAAAAAATGCCGATTTTGTCCCCGACTTTTTGCCGAGATTCTTTTCCATGCTGATTCTGATCCGATTCCGATTTTCTCAACTATGATCTAGATGATTCTATAATATTTGACCTTAGAATTCTTGAGCACTAAAATTTTTATGTAATAATATTGAAGGCTTATAATTTTAATATTTATGGAAATAATCAGTAAATGTATTGTTAATTTGAAATTATATTTTTATCTGTTGTTTTCCAGCTTAAGATTTAAAAATTGTAATAACTTTGTGAATTTGTTTTTTACTTTTGCTGATTTCCAGTTGACTAATATTTTTTGGATCCTTTCTTATCAAAATTTAGGTGATATTGAATAATCCCAACCTTTATTTAAAAATTACAGATGCCAACTGACTTTGTTGCTCAGCATTATCCAATTGTTTTCAATTCAAAATAGTTCTTCTTGTTCAATGCCCTCATTTTATATCCAAAAGCAGATATTGAAGTAGAATCTACAGGATCTGAATGATCTTTGTTCTCTTGAAATCCTCTTAAACTTCATCTAACCATGTCCATTGGAGTCTGCCAAAGCAAAACTTGGATGTGGAAGTTCACCCAATCAACACTTAAAGTTCTACAGAAACTATGCAGCTACAAACATTTAGTTCCATTTCTCATTGCACATGTTGCCTGGGATTTGAACTTGGGTCTCTACATTGAAACCCACTTACTCTAACCAATTGAGCTCATCTCATTTGACACTAAAACTACTTTTCCTTAGTCTTCTCTTTTTTATGTCTATTAATAATACCTTAAGCCCTCATATTTCTTCAATAATTCTGCAAACTTCAAGTTCCACATTTCAAAGTGGAAATAATATCTTCCAACTTTGCATTACTACAATGCCCTTATAACTAAAAGGGAAGACCACAGATCCTAGGCACAGCCAGCCATATGTGCTTACAGCAGAATAAAGTGCAATCATTCTCTAAACATCAACCATTAAAAGAAAGAGCAAGAACATAGATATGCACACTACTCACATCACACTAGCAAGAAAACCCCCTTCGATTTTTGCTCAACTTCTCATCTGCCCTAACTCACTTGTAGAAGAATTTACTTTTTTTTTTCTTTTTTTTTGTGGTAATCACTAACCGTTTCAAGTGCTGATGTAGATTTCTATAGCTTCTAGAGCAGGTGAGAGGTCCCTACAGTATCTTACAAGTAACAACCTATGAGAAAGGCAGAGAGCCCTATCTTTCATGACCCTTATATTGCATAATCTGAACTCATTGAAAGAAGGTGGAAACACCTCTGCTGCATATGTGCCCTCTAAAAATTGAAGTAATATGTCTTCTGCTAACAAATGCTCATTCATAAATTGACACAACTAAACCTTCTTTCATATGTGAAAATGGATGCCTGATCCCACTTTATGACTAACTTGAATTAGGTAAACTACCCAATCTAGTTGCAAATTGCTTAAGCCAAATTATAGTAATTAGCCACATGCTCTCCACTCATTGGGAATGTTCATTGTGGCCTTACAAATTATCTACATTGTCTTTATACATGATTTGAGGGGTTGCTTGTAGCATGACTTAAATTCTTTTGTTTTGACCAATATGAGCTTTCTAAATCCTAGGTTTCAGTGAACTCTCTAACATGGCCTCTGTCATGAAATGAATCGATGAAACACTAACAACGGTATGTCAAGTAAGGATCATTTCATATTGGCAGACAACTCAACTCATATGCAGTAAAGATTTAAACATTTGGTGGCACTTTCAACTAGGTCCATTAAAAACAGATGTTGAATGAAGATCAAATAGGATGAGCTCTGAATTGCGAAATGTGAAGTGGAACTGTAAAGCATTATTCAGATTAACTATTGTTTCCAAGGTTGCGAGTGGCATACTCAACAGACGTGATCAGGTGCAAGTCCAAGAGGATTTGGCAAGGAGATACACCACAGTCATGATATTTAAGCCAAAGGTCACCCCACCTACAGGGGATTTACCAATTAAAAAGTAACACCTAAAGAAAATTCAATTTAGTTACTGTTTAATTAATTCCTTCTTATTCATTGCTTGAAACATGATATATCCTGCTTTTAGGAAATTTATCTGGGTTAATCCAAATGAAATAAATAAAATACTTGATCTTCTCACCATCTCAGTGAGTGTCAAGTGGTCCTAAATCAAGAGCCCAAGCACTTAAAATTCATTATATAGAAACACATCTCCCAAAGCAGGTGACAAGTACAGTTAAAATAAAAAATAAAAAATAAAAAATTTACTAACAAAAGCAATGGAAGCCATATTCTTTCATTGTCCCTGTTGGACATAAGAGGAACATCCTTTAGGATAAGGTAAAAGCACCTAGATAAATATAAATCATAATGTCCACTATTGGATAAATAAGAAAACAATTCACATATTTTGTTCGCTACAAGACAGTTTTACACATTATCCTCTATCTTCATATAAATCTGGGAAGTGTGTAGAAGAAATCTGGAAAGTATACATGCAAAACTCACAATGGGGCAAGTGTTGTTGATTATATCATTTGCTCACAAAGCCTGATAGAGAAGATAATGGAAGTAGAGACTGAAGACTCTCCAACAGAATTAAAATTAGATCATAACCCAATGTGTATAAAACTGTCATGGAAGGAAAGAAATCAGGAACCAGAAAGAGTGAAGCCCAATCAACAATCTTCAATAACAGGAAATGTTCTCCTGACCCAAAAGAATTGTTTAATCCTCGAGGAAGCAGCAAAACAAAGAATGCAAAGGGAGGAAAAAGAAACAAGAGAGCAAGGAATCAAGAGCCATGGGTTGACAAGTATAATTCAAGAGGCATTAAAATGGTGCAAAAGGTCTGAAGTTAGGAAGAAGAAAGAAGGCAGTTTTCCAACAAATGCATAGTACAATGAAGAATGTAAAGCAGCAAGGAGATTTCTAAAAGAACCAGGTGAAAAGAAGGAAAACAAAAATTGTACAAACAGATAGTAAAAGCAAAAATATAGGAGTCTGTAAGTGCAAGATGAGAAGAACTAATCTATTTAGGGAAGACCAATCCAAAGCTCTTCTGGAAGGAACTTCAAAAGAATATATATATATATACATACAAACACACACAACAATCCAATGGTTGGAATATGTAAAGTAGTTTTATAAACATAAGCCAAAAGAAGAGGCCCCTCCCACAGTCAACACAACAACAAATTTATTCACCTTAAGGAAGGTATTAAGAAGCTGGGAACAGATAAGGTTTGCAACATGGATGGACTACAAGTGGAATACTTAAAATGAGGAGTCATACATGAAGAGGATATTCAATAACATCATCTATCATGGTTTTCCAAGGGATTTGACAATAAACCAATATGGGCAATCAACTCCTTGCAAAGCTGTTTGGAAGCATGGTTGAGTGTAGTATCCGCAAATGGGCAGAAGAACAAGGAACAAGGGCAAAAGGAGAAGCAAATGTCAAACTAGAACACTCAACAATAGACCATAGCATCACTATGAGACATACAACTGAAAAAATTTGGAATGAAAACGAGAAGCCTATTGTTGTTATGTGGACTTCAAGAAAGCTTTTGACACAGTGCCTAGAAGTAAACCATGGAGTAAAATGGAGTATTTAGGCATACCAAAAAAGTATAAAGTAGAAGTTCATAGACTTTATGAGAAGGTCCTGTTGAGAAATGTAGCTCGGACAGGAACTTCTTGCACAGGCTTCAGTATGAACGTGCTAGAAGTGGTTCGAGACATTTCTAATTCTATTTTGTAATTCACTTAAGTGATTCTATTTTGATATTCACTTAAGTGATTTTCTATTTTTAACCTTACATCTCAATATGAGATGAGATCTAATCTTAGGGTTAGAAAGATTAGGGTTACCTTTTTCAAGGATAAAAGGAGAAGATCAAAAGTGTTTTAGACACACAGAAAAGAATGGGAGGAGAACAGATTGCAGAAGGAAAACTACAAGCTTAGGAGGAGAAGAACAGTGATTGCTGGCTAGAAAAGCAGCAAGAGAGCAGAAGTGTTCTGTTGTAGCTGTAGCCTCTTTTATTTGTAATATTTCAGGTTCAGAAATATATTTAACTTCTGCTGTTCACGCTGTTTATTTTTCCAGCCATCTGTGTGACTGTTGCATGTTTGAATAAATTATTCTCAGATCTGATTTATTTTAAAATAACATAGGACAGCAGTTATCTAGGGCTGGAAAATTTACAGGTCCAAGCTAACATCATAACTCAAGTAGGCCCTTCAGAATGCTTTAGATGTGACCTATAGGTTAAACAAGGATACCCACTATCCCCTACCTTATTGAGTTAGATATTGACAAATGAGAAGAACGGCTAAGTCTGAGAGGTGAGGATGGTGTTCATTTAGCAGAATATGTGGTAAGGCTTCTTTTGTAATCAGGCAATCTTATTTTGACTGCAAGCTCAGCACAGGGGTTGAGAGGGCACTTAAAAACCTTATTACGCTTTTGTGAAGAGGTAAGCATATGAGTAAATACCAGCAAAATCAAAATCTTGATCTTTTCCAACCAAAAGAAAAAAAACCAATTAAATTTTCATTTTGAAGGGGTCTTCTGGAAGAAGTAACAGAGTAGAAATATTTTTGGATAACCTTCCATAATATGCTTAGGACATGTAGAATTAAGAGAACTTTGGAAGGATGAAGACCACTTTTGCATTGCAAAATAGAAGTAGAGAGGCTAAATTATTGGATTGGAAGACTATATGACTTTTATTTGGGCTATTAGTGGTACTAATAGTGTTGTTTGGGTTTGAAGTGTGGGCTAGCAGCAGAGCATATTTAAAATGAAGACAAGTAGAGAGGATTTAGAAGCCTCTGATTACAAAACGAATTCAAAATAAAAGCTTTAGTTCTATATGAGATTCTTCTAGTAGAAACAGGTACCTTCCCTGTAGAGGCAACTACTATGATTTATCTCTAAGACATCTAAAAAAATTGAACAGAAAGATACAAATGTATGGCCTAAGGCTGTAATAGAAAAAGATCTGAATAAAAGAAAGAAAAACATGGATAAAACAAAACAACAAATGAATGAACAAATGGAACATTAACTTGGATGAATGCCCATATAATAACAAAGACATAAAAGTATTTGCCGAGGAAAAGATCAAGACAACTACGTGTAAAAAGAAGATACGAAGAAATAAAGAAAATAAATTATTTTAGCGATCACCATCATAAAGCTTATTTAGGAGCAACTACCAATTGGAGAGCAAAGATACTCCTGACCCAATGGAGAACTAGCTCATACCATCTAAGATTTGAAACAGGCAAAAGGAAGAGATCAAAAAAGGAATTAAATGGAAGGATATGTACCTTCTCCAATAATGGAGAGATGAGACAAAGAAGCGTTTTATAGCGACTTTTGAGGTAGATATCCTGATATCCTAGAATATAAGATATTGTTTGCAGTGGAATCAATCTAAAATTTGTTTAAAGAGAAGGAAATAGAGAATTTAAGAGAATCAATTATAAAAATATAGATAACCAAAAGTCAAAAGTCAAAATTAAAAATAATAATAATGAATCAAATTTTATGTTTAGTAGCCATGGTCATTTGTATAGTCCGTGTCCCATAGCTTTTCACCTTGTGGACAATTCAAAACCTTCTATTCTATAAATCATTTACTAAATAATTCTGAGATTCTAAATACAACTAACCACCTGTACAATTGTCAGAATGGATACCATCGAGTAGGAGAAAAAGCCACGAATTTTAGCCTATTTGCTTTAAATCGGATCCGCAAAGAAGCTTAGGAATCATTGTCTGTTTCAAAGAGGCAGAAGGTCCAATACAACGCACCGTGATAACAAACGGCGGAAAATGACCCTCTCAGAAAATTCAAAATGCCGAGGATATATTTTTCAATACGAAGAGTGACTTGGAACAGCATAACTCCTAAATATAACCTCCATTACTAAATTCACGAGTAATATGAGAAAATTTGAGAAGAAACAGCTAGGGTATTGCTTTGCCTGTAAATTCTCATACAAGATCCCAAATTCTCCAACTTCTAATTTCCTTTCTAAAAGTAGCTAAATGCATATAACCCAATTAACGTTTATAAGCATAAAAAGGCAATTCTCAGCCGGGTTTAAAGGTTCGAACATGTGATCTTCATAGTTCCTCTGCATAAATTGAGAATTGAAGGAGGTTAAGAGACAGAAAATTCCACCTCCAGATGGACGTAGCCATTTTTGTTGTATAACTCTTTTTCTTCAAGGGTTATGATGTATTCGTCTCCCTTCCTTCTGTCCGCCATGGCAACTAACTTTGACGTCTGTCCGGCTTAAACTCGGTCAAGAAGCCAAATCTTATTGTTGCACCTCTCTTCGCCTCCCTTCTTCTGTAAGCGCCAGATCTTCAGGTATGTATTTGCTTATTTGGGAGAGTTGCACAAGTGGAATTTTAACCTCGACGTTATCCGAGCCACGTAAGATTACAACTGAAATGGAAGTAGACAGTAAGGCCAATATGACACGTGTAACCTACGGGCAATACATATTTTAAGAGCAGATATGTTTGGTAATAGGATAGGGTTCCGCCTGGATTGGACGTTTAAAGGAAAGGTGAAGCTTGCCTTTCCCATCTGCTTTGCGGGAAAGGTGAAGCTTGCCATGTCATCTGCTCGTCGTGCGCTTTGCGAATCTTTGTGCAACCTCTTAAAGGTTGAAACACTAAGGTTTCAAATTTTAAAAAAAAAAAAAAATTATAATTTTTTTAGGAGTTAATTTTTCAAATTTTTTTTTTTTTTTTTTTTTGGTGACTATTGGACCTAAATTTTTTATAGCATGATGTTATTTATTTAATATATATTATGTATGAAATATGATGTATAATTTTATCTAAAAATCTTAAATTTTTTATTTCAAATCTTATTTTATTAAATAATACTATTGATCATATTAAACAATTTTCAAGTAAAATGTTATTTCTTTCATATATGTTCCAATTCCAAAATCTTTTCTTTAAGTCTGCTCAACCATATAAGTTTAAGATTTAAATCTAAAAAAGATAAAGGTTATACAGCCTACTTTATTATGGTGGACAAATATTTAGATAATTAAATCATTTTGTATAACATGATTTTGTAAACCTTAAAAATTATTTTATTTAATATTTTTTAAGTAAATTATTTTAATTAAAAAGATTTCTTACAAAATAAACTTTAATTATTTTATTTTAATATCTTTCCTAGTGAACTACTTTAAGGTGGACAAATATTTAGATAATAAATCATTCTGTGTAACATTTGATTAAAAAAATTCTCAGAGATAAACTTTAACTATTTCATTTTAATATCTTTCTTAGTAAATTACTTTATTATGGATAAATATTTAAATAATAAATAATTTTGTATAACAAGATTTTGTAAACCTTAAAAATTATTTTACTTTAACATTTTTATTAATAAATTACTTTAATAAAAAAATTCATAATTTTTTTTTTTCAAAATCAAATAACTTAAAAATTTGATTTTTTTTCTTTTTCCTTTTTCTATGAAACATGACACTCCATTAATACTTTTGATAAGGTTTCATACCAAATAAACTTTTTAAAAAATTCAAAAAATATTGAATTTTTTAAATTAAAGATATTTTAACAATTAATTATATAATTAAAATATAATGAAATATTTTTTTATAATATAAATCCAAAACCTCCAACTCTAACAAATAAAATAAAATAAAATAAATTTTAAATTTTTCTTCTTAAAAAAATTATAAAAATTTTGAAACTAAAATTCAAACCCTAATTCAAACCTTTTGACTACTTTATTCACCATACTATCTCACACTCCAAGAATTAAAAACTTAATTTTGTTATAGCAAACATCTCTATAACTCGTCCAAAATCTCATAATCTTTAATTCTTAAAACTTTTTAAAATTTTAATTTAGCTTTCCTTAAAAAAAATATTTTAAACCAAATAGTATGAAAAACAAAACTACCTAAAATACCACGCGGACCATCACTTCGCGACCTCCTTGAATACACAAACATCAGTTTTGTCTTTGCACCGAACACTACTGCGGTTTCCGTTGTTTTTTATATAAAAAAAAATGGTTTTTAAGATAGTTAGGTTAAGTAAATGGGTAAATGTTGGTTAGGTATTTCTCAAGAAGATATTTAGGTTTAAATATACAGAGGATAGCATGTGTATAAAAATAGTAGTCTGATTTGAATCTTTTGAGTGTGATAAAAATAGTAGTCTGATTTGAATCTTTTGAGTGTGTGTCAAATTAATAATGACGATATGAATCCCAAGCAATCAGCGGCTCTTTTTCACGTCGAATCAACAATAACGACGTAGAATAGATTTGGTGGGAGCAACCCATGTGATTTGAACCCTGCTCTTATCAATTATTAAAAATAGTATGGTTATGACCAACTCAAAAAAAACTATGTAACAAAAAAAAAAAGTACTTAAGATATAAGAGAACTTAGGAAACATTTGGTGGGAGCAACCCTCTCATTTGAACCCTGCTCTTGTCAATTAGTAAAAATAGTGTGATTATGGTCAACTCAAAAAAAAAACTATGTAACCAAAAAAAAGTTCTTAAGATATAAGAGGACCTAGGAAACATTTTTTCAAATACTTTCTACCTATTTTTGTGGGGTTTTTCCATAGAAAGATTTTGACCTTGGTCTAGGTGTCCCTTCTTATATATTACTTAAAAGTATTTAATTATATATTTTTTTTTAAAATAGGGTTTTGGAATGTTTGTGCTTCTCACGGTTTCTCACACTAATCAAATCAAAAAAAATCTCACACTAACCAAATTCAAAAAAATAAAAATTTAGAAAATTTGAAAGGTAATTTAGTTATATTGAATTATATAATTTATTTGATTTCGTTGAAATTTAAACTTTGGTGTGGATTACATCATATATGCCCAATTATTGAACCAAGTTCTATTTGGCTAATTTTGAGCTAATAAAGCTAGTTTTTATAAAGGATCTTGGTCCCCGTCTAAAAACCCAAGTTTTAACTCAAAATTTTGTTGATATATTTATTATTATAATAGAGGAATTGGTAGTTCGTTACAATTTTTTATGTCTCTTCATGGGTTCGAATTTTACTCCTTGTTGTCACTATAACCTTTCATTGCGTCGGTAAACTTTTTAACGTAACCGACGATATTGGCACAACATGCCCTTCAATACTACGAGGTCATAGGATTGGAACCGTGGTCTTCGAAAAAATTTTGACCACTGAACCAGGCCATCAGACCTCCAAAATTTGTCCATATTATAGTATTATTTGTTTCTGTTTATTCAACCACTAAACTAGGCCATCAAACCTCAAAATTTTGTCCATATTATAGTATTATGTGTTTTGGTTTATTGAAGAGACTTAAGTTCAAACCTCAATGTGAAAGGAGTGGGACCTTATAAAAGCTAATATTTTTCACTCAATTTATTTTTTAATTTTTTTATTCATAGGAGAGTTGGTTACAACGACACTATTTTTAGTAATTGTCAAGCGTAGAGTTCAAACCATAAGGGCCACTTCCACCAAACCTATTCCACCTCGTTGTTGTTGACTCGACGTGAGGGGGATCATCGTTCGCTCGGGATTCATACCATCGTTGTCGATTTGGAACGCACTTAGAGGATTCATATCAGATTGCTACCTTTTCATACATGCTACCCCTAAGGTTTGAATCTGGATGTCTTCTTGGTAAGTGCTTGGACAGACAAGCAACTACCAATCCACCTAGCCCTTAGGGGCTAAAACTAATAATTTAGAAAGAAACCTCAAGAGCCACTCTTAGGTGGTCAACAATATTGTCCCATTCGGGTATACCACTATCTAGAGGGAAGCCATAAGAGATTTTTTGTGTCCCTCTTCGCATTGCAAAGGTTCGAACCATGGACCTCTTGTTCAACAGTGCTAGACTCGCCTTCTCCACTTGTGCTACAAAAGTGAACAAACTTTTAGGTTAGAAAGAAACCTTTAGAGCCACTCTTAGGTGGTCGACAATATTGTCCCATCTAGGTATACCACTATTTAGAGGGAAGCCACAAGATTTTTTTGTGTCCCCCTTCACATCATAGAGGTTCAAATCGTGGACCTCCCGAACCATGGACCTCCCATTCAATGGGGTCAGGTTCGCCTTCTCCACTTGCACTATAAAGACAGATAAACTTTTAGGTTAGAAAGAAACCTTGAGAGCCATTCTTAGGTAGTCGACAGTGTCGTCCCATTCGGGTATACCATTATCTAGAGGGAAGCCACCAGAGTTTTTTTGTATCCTCCTTCGCATCACAGAGGTTCGAACCGTGGACCTCCCCTTCAACGGGGCTAGGCTCACCTTCTCCACTTGCGCTACAAAGGCGGACTAAACTTTTAGGTTAGAAAGAAACCTCGAGAGTTGCTCTTAGGTGGTTGACAATGTTATCCCATCCGGGTATACCACTATCTAGATGGAAGCCACAAGAGATTTTTTGTGCCCCCTTCGCATCATAGAGGTTCAAACCATGGACCTCCCGTTCAACGAGGTTAGACTCGCCTTCTCCACTTGTGCTAAAAAGGTGAACAAAATGTTTTAGGTTAGAAAGAAACCTCGAGATCCGCTCTTAAGTGGCCAACAATGTCGTCCCATTCGGGTATACCATTATCTAGAGGGAAGCCACAAAAGATTTTTTTTTGTCCCTCTTCGCATCAAAAAGGTTCAAATTGTAGGCTTCTTGTTCAACGAGACTAGGCTCGCCTTCTCCACTTGCGCTACAAAGGCAAACTAAACTTTTAGGTTAGAAAGAAACCTTGAGAACCGCTCTTAGGTGGCCGACAATGTTGTCCTATCCAGGTATACCACTATTTAGAGGAAAATCATAAAAAAAAAAATTATGTCCCTCTTTGCATCGCAAAGGTTTGAACCTTGGACCTCTTGTTTAACGAGGCAAAACTCGTCTTCTCCACTTGCACACTTGCGCTACAAAGACAAACTAAATTTGTCTCATTAAATTTTTATTCAAAAAATTCAAATTCAAATCCCAATATATGATTATATTTTTATTTTAATTATTTTATAATATTTACAATTAAATTAATTGAATCATATTCAAAATTGATCATTTTTTTAAATAAGTATATTTTAAGAGGTTCGAGGGTGCGAAGCGTTAAACCTTTATTGACAAGTTTAACTCTCAACCTTACAAAGAATCATGGTTGAGATAAAAATGTTAAACCTTAAATATTAATCATAAAAAAAATTCACACTAACCACATTTAAAAAAATAAATAATTTTTTTTTTTTTTTAAGATAAGTTAAATGATGTGGCACACTTCATATCAGGACCGTTCGGACAACTACATGCATCGAGCAACCTCTTGCTTATGTTTTGGTCGTCTTGACTATGCTACCATGCATCCCAAGCCAAGCCAAATGATAGTTTAACTTATGTAGTTCTGTATCTGACTAGAGTATATCGTCCACCTCTATCGCTTTCGTCTTGGTAATTTAAAGTACTCTTAACTCTCTTTTGAAAGAACTTTTCATCTTTCCCTCACCATACTTCTTGTTATAAGTGACTTATACTATGTTGATTAAACCCATTACCTAAAAAGTTTACCAAAAGACCATAAATATTATTATTTTTATTTTATTTGAAAGTAATAATATCTTTTTTATTTAATTTCAAAGTAAGATGAAAAAATAAAAACTTTTAAAACGTTAAATTTTATATATATATATATATATATATAACAATTCCTTAAGGAATTGATAAATGCTTATAATTATTTATCTCTGCGGTCTTAATTATTGTCTATAAACCCTTCCCACTCTTAATAAATGATCATTTATTTTAAGTATCGGTCAACTTTTAATGGAATCAAATCAAGGTTATTTTTGTTTTGAGTGGTATGAGGTGTACCGTCTATTTTTAAAGAATTGAATATAAAAAAAATTAGTTTTAATTAGTTAATCTATCCTATAAATAATTTTTATATAAAATTTATGTGTTTATTTTATTTTTTTAATAATTTAATTTTTATTTAAATTGTAATTTTGTCCAATCTAATTTTTGTAGGGAGCAAGTGCAAGTCAAGAGTAAGGAGGAAGTGTGAGCAGGGAAGCAGAAAGTAGAAAACAAAGTGCAATCAAAGAACGAGTGTCATTCCTTGATTGAGATTTGAGGAGAATTTAAAATATTTATTTGAAGAAAATTTAGGTAACATAGAAAGAATGTCATTTGTAAAAGTCCTTACTGAAAGTATGAATGTCCAAGTTGGAAGTATGGATGTCCTAGCTAACAATAACAGGAAGAGTGAATCCATGGCAAACCCTATCTAGCTAGCAAATTCTACACTAGAAGTGATTATCAAGGACGAGATGATTGAGCATGACATAATGGTTCTTAAAACCAGAGGATTAATATGTAAGTTTTATGGATACTAGATAGGTTTTTCTGAGATTCAAAAGTGGATCAAGTGGAAGTGGGGATTGAATTCAAATTACTCCATGACTTTTCTTCCAAAAGTATTTTTCCTCCAGTTCAAAATTAAGGGATAAAATAATGGATGGAGGCTCATTGTTTAGAGATAAAGATGCATTATATTTAAGACCTTGGAGTGAGAAATTTTATGTGGATACAAAAACTTAAAAGGCTTCTAGTATGGATTAGGCTTTTTGGACTTACTTATCAACTCATCAATAAGGAGGTTTTGAAGAATATTGGTAATACACTAGGTGAATTCATTTAGGAAGACCAACTACTAAGGAGAGAAGGTATGGTGTATACACTGGAATATGTGGTCATGGATATTTTAAAACCTTGACCACATTCAATTAGGATTAAATCTGAATCAAGAGAATGGGATCGATAAGTAAATTATAAAAATATTACATTTTGATGTCGCAAATGTCATGAAACCGGACCCATGGCAAGAGACTACAAAGTGAAAATGATGGAGGAAGAGATGGAAATTTTTGGGCATGAGGGTAGCTTCAATTTGAAACAAAGAGATCATATCACAGGAGAAGCTAGGTCAAATCAAGGATTTTCCACTCCTAAGAAAATGACTAGAAAAACCCCTCTACATCATCAGATGACAAAGACCATTATAGTTCACTAGAATCAACCATTAGAAGAAAAAAATGATATAAGGGATGAGGAAGTACAATGCATAATTTCAAATATAGAAGGAGCTAAAGGTGCAAAAGAAGAGGGGAAGGAAAATTTTAAAACAAAGGAAGATGGGGAGGCAAATTTTAAAGTAAATGAGGTGAAGGAGGTCAAGCTTAATCTAGGTAAATCACATTTATTCTCCTCAAATAGCATAAAATATTCTCCTTACAATAAAAATAATAGTACAAAGTGTATTCCTTACACTTTAGGGTTTCAAGAGTAGTACAATAAATAAAATATTATAGAGGATATCTAAGGAAATTTAGGGTTTCCAGGCCAACATAAGAAAGTAATGACTATGAATGATAATCTATGTAGTTTAGAAATTTTAGGGCAACATAAAGAAGATAATGCTAATGAGGCTATTCCTTGCACTTTTCGACTCTTTAAGACAACATAAATCGTTAGAAGATAAGTATCATTTTGAAATATAAAAAATGAAGAGATTGATGAAGATAAGTGTTGGCAGGAATGGAAGAAGGAGAGGAAGACCATCAAAACATAAACAAAAAGAAAAAGAAACTCAAAAGGATAATGATTTGGAAAGCTAAATAAAAATATCACAGGTGTTAACAAGAAGTGGGGCTAAGCTTACTAATAAAAATAAAAAGTGTTGATGATGAAAATGATATCAAGGAATATTAGGGGTATGAATAAAACCCCTAACATGAGAGTTATTAAGGAATAGATGCTTGTAGTCCTGAGTTTATTTTAATACAAGAAATAAAATTAAGCAATGAGGAATGTAAGGATGTTTTTAAGAAGATTTGGAAGATGGGTGATTGTTTAGTAGTTTCTTCTACACGAGATTCAAGCGGTATTGCAATAATATGGGATAAATGCAAATGGGATGGGTAATTATTAGAAGTGAAAAGTAATTGGGTTGGATTATTTTGCAAGAAAGAGAAAAACATCAAATTCGAGGTTATAAATGTATATCCTCTAACTATAGTTACTCCTAGTGAAATATGTTGGAAGGATATTAGCATATTATTGTTAAATAAAATGATGATTCATTGTGATCTATGGATTATTTGGGGCGAATTTAATATTGTTATATCTCCTTTGGAAAAAAATGGTGGTATTCTAGGATGGTCTAACTTAATGCAATATTTTGCTTCATTTTTCAATTCAAATGACCTTTGGGATGTTAGTCCCTTAAGCTTTCAATATACATGGGATAATAGATGCATTGGAAAAAATCATATAGCAAAAATATTGGATAGATTTTTGTTATCCAATAAATGGTTGCAAACAAAGTATACAATCTCTTCAAGTATTTTATTGCAAGCATGATCAGATCACAAACCCATTCTTTTGACTTGTGAGTTACCTAATAATAGTCATCCAAAGCCATTTTGCTTCTAGTCTATGTGGCTCCAAGACCTTGATTTTTCAGATGGTTATGTTATAGTGAGATGAATCAAAATTTGAAGGATCATGTATGTATAGGTTTGTTCAAAAGTTAAAATATTTAAAGGAGCAAATGAAGATTTGGAATGCCAAATCTTTTGGTAATATTTTTAAAGAAAAGAAAGAAATTGAATCTAAGCTCAAAAATTTATAATAGATGGTAGAAAATAATGGGATGGATCGGGATTCTAATGTGAAAAAAAACATTTACTTTCTGATTATCATAATGCATTGAAAAAAGAGTCATATTGGTTCCAAAAATCTAGAGAGAAATGGCTAAGGAAGGAGATAGAAATACAAAAAAAAATCATGTTACGACAAAAATAAATTTCCCTATTCGTTATATCAAAAATATTTTAACTCTAGATGGAAGAAATATTGAGGACGAAGAAGATATAAAGAAGGAAGAAATTAATTATTTCAAAAATATTTCGTCGAGTTCCAAGCAAGATAAGGTGACATAAGAAAAAAATATTCAAAATATTCCATCAATTATCACTTAGGGACAAATTAAAATCTTGATGAAGAAGACATATATGGAGGAGCTCCATGAAGCAATTTTCTCTTTCCATCCTAACAAGGAACCTAGTCCTGATGGATTTCCTACAATTTTCTTTTAAATTTTTTGGGATTTATTGAAGAGTGATGTTAGTTGCAGTTGAAGAGGCCCAAAAAAGGAAGACTATAATAAGTGAGATCAATGTTACTTTTACTACCTTGGTTCCCAAGAAAGGTGACAAAGTATTTTGATAACTTTTACCCAATAAGCATTTGTAATATGATTTATAATATTAAATTAAAAAAAAATTGGCAAATAGGTTGAAGGATATTCTAGGGTGTCTTATTTCAGAGGAACAATGTAGATTTCTTCATGGTAAACAAATTCTTGATGGTATAATTATTGCACAAGAGGCCATACATTCTCTTCATTCCATAAAAAACCAAGTATGCTTTTGAAATTAAATATGAACAAAGCATATAATAGGGTTTCCTAGAATTTTCTACATGTTATTCTAAAGTTTTTGGCTTTGATTATAGTTGGTGTGAGTGGATTAAATTCTATTATAGCACTGTAATTTTGTTATTTTAATATATGGTTCTCCTGCTGGTTACTTCAAGTTATCTTGTGGACTTTGTCAATGTGATCCACTTTCTTCTTATCTATTCATTATTCTGGTGGAAGTATTAGGGATAACCTTTTCAAATAAAAAAAGGAAGGAAAAATCAAGGGTATTCAAGTTGTAAAAAATGGTCTCTTCGAATCTCATCTCCGATTTGTTGATGATACTTTTCTTTTGGGTCATCCCTCATTCAATGAGGCCATGGAGTTTAAATCAATATTTTCATGCTATGAGAAGGCTATTGGATAGTTGGTTAATATTACAAAATCTAATATTGTTCATTAAAATTGTCATATATATAGCCAATTATTGTGAATATTTCAGGGTTTAAAATTAAAAAATTCCATCAACCTACATGGGCATTCCTTTGTTTGATAAAGGAAATAAAAAGGAGCTTTAGATCTATTTTTGAATAGAATGAAAGCGTGCTTGACAAGTTGGAAATGTAAGTTATTTACCATGGAAGGAAGACTACAACTCATAAAGACTACATTACAATCTATCCTTATTTATATGATGTCACTTTCAACATTGACAATAGGTATAGCATTAGAAATTGATAAAATTCAAAGAGACTTTTTATGAAAAGGTTGTGAGGAAAAATTTAGGTTTCCTCTTTGTGAGTGGGATAGGGTTTGCAAAAGAAAGAATATTGGAGGAGTAGACTAGTGGAATTGCAAACTTATAAATTTGGCATTAGAAGCAAAGATTGGATGAAAATTATTCAAAGATCAAGAAAAGAATTGGATAAAATATTACTTCAAAAATATATAGGTTCTCTTGATGTAATGAAATTATTTAGGAAAATAACTCTACCCAAATGACCATCAACATGGAACTTCTAATCAAAGAGTTTGCAATTAATAAGAAACATATTAGATGGTCAATCAAGGAGAGGAGTTATGCAAATTTTTGGTTTGATTCTTGGTTGAAGCCTTAACCTCTTATATTTGACTCAAAATGGTAACCATTGGCTAAAGCATGCCTAGCATGTAAAGGTCCAAGGTCAAAGACTATAATATTCTGAGCAACAACTCCAAACCATGGATTTTATTTAGTAACTTGGTTGAAGAAGAAGAACTCAAACAAATTGCTAAAGAACTTCAAAAGATGCTTCAAGAGTATAATTTATCAATTTTTACACAAAAGGTTGAGTTGGTTTGAAATTTATCAAAGGATGGTGGATACTTGGTCAAGTTGGGATATGAGGATTTAGAACAATCAAAATTTTCTTCTCCTAAAGATTTTCTTAGAAGAATATTTGGTCATTAGAGGCTCTTCCTAAGGCCTCAACATTTCTTTGGTTAGTTATTCAAAGTAAGATTCTTATAAGAGAGAATCTACAAAGAAGAGGATATTATGAACCCTTTAGATGTGCCTTGTGTGAGAAGGATTTAAAAGCATCAGATCATTTACTTCTTCATTGTCTGCTTGATTACACCATTTAGGGTTTTTTCTTTTAAATATAAAATTATATTGGGTAGCTCCATCAACATTGAAAGAGTTGATGAAATGTTGGATTAATTATTTTAAAGCTAAAGCATTATGTATATTTTGGAGGATTGGCCCTGCCATTATTTTTTGGAATTTATGGCTTGAAAGGAATAACAAAATAGCTAAAAATAAATCTCAAAATAATGCCCAAGTTTGGAATAGTATTATTGCCTCTCTTGCAAAATGTCTATAAATATGGTGCTCATCATAGGAAGCCTCGGTTGTAGAAAAATAGGTGCTAATATCTTGGTTACAGGATTTGAACATACATGAAAGAGTCATATGCGACAATGTAATTAAAACAAAGGATCTACTTTGATCTATGGTAAAATGGAATTGTCTAAAAATTGGATTTATCAAAATTAATGTTGATGATGTTTCTAAAATAAATCTAGAAAAAATTGGTGGAAGTGGTGTTTCTAGAATTAATAAAGGTAAAATTCTCCTCACTTATTCAGATTATATGGAACTTCAACTAACAACTATGTAGAGGTTAGGGCATTTCTTACAAGGATTAAAATTGCAGTAGAAAAAAGATGGATATACATTTCAATTGAAGAGGACTCATAAATTATCATCAATGGTATTAATATAAATAAATGTAGAGACTGGATAAAAAATAATATTATTGTTGATGTTCATCATCTATTACTAGAAACAATCTCTTGGAAGCATGAGCATATTTATAGAGAAGAAAATTGGATAGAAGATAAATTAGCAAATTGTAGTGTTGATCTTCATCCTGATAAAATTTAAATTTTAGAAATCAACAGCCAAGTGAGATTTTATCTGTTAATCAAAATGATGTAACAAAGCTGATTATGGAAATATAATAGAAAAAGTTAAAAAATATATTTAAGAGAAAAAATAAAAGAAAAGATTGTGATAAAAGGGTGCGTTACAATAAATGTAATATTTATGTATTTTGATGGTAGTGACCCCAATAAAAACCACATATAACTTAAATAAATAAAAAACAATTTGTCCAATCTAACACTAATCTAACTACACATATAACTTAAAAAATAAAATTGTCCAATCTAACACTAATCTAACTATCAATTGTCTAGGTTATCAAATGGTTCAACCAACTAAATTCTTTAACGTTTAGGGCGAGCCAAATTCAAATATTGTCAAGAGATATATGAATAATTGTAAAGTTATTTGTAATACCACTACACAATTATGATGTAATACAGGTGGATTCATTTCAATTCCACATAACCAATTAAAAAGATAAAGAAAAATATCAATTATTTTAATTGATATAATATAATTTTAATAAAATTGAGTTCTTTGAGTGTGCACTAGCTTGATGACGATGGTACAAACTTTGAGCCACCAGGGGTCTCCCTCACTTTGGATCGTGTTTATCGAGCTGATGTAGAGGTTATAGTGGTAGCACCATGATTTGACGTTACGATCGAAGGCAATGCAACTCGACCAATTGTTCAAAAAAGAAAGGTAATTGTCGATTCCTCTATGTATCAAAAAAAAAATTAATAAAATTTTATTTTTGTTTTAGTATTTAATTTTTTTAATATTACATATTTCATTAATAAAATAAAATAAAAAATTACAAAATATATATAATAAATTATACCCATAAATAGAAAGACAAAGACATATATTAATATGGAACAAAATTCTAATAATAGAATATGCCAATAAAATTACATCATCATAACAACTAATATTGATTTAAGTAATTATTATATATTTTAATTAATAAATATATATTCTTTTAACATTAACTTAAAAAATCCAAGCACTTTGATTCAAATAAATGCAAACACAAATTAGGTTCCTTAACAACTTTATTTAGAAAATATTGAAATTATTTTAAAGACTTAAGAGAAAGAAAGTAGAAGCTTAGGTCTTTAAAAAGTCATAATTATATTGTGATCATCTATTAATTAAAGTGATTATTATATTTTTTAATTAATAAATATAAAATTATTTAATATTAATTAAAAAATCAAATTATTTTGTAAACATAAATAAGATCCATTTTATCGTACTATATTAAAAATATATATTTTTATCGTAATATATATATATATATATATTTTAATAATGATGTAGCTCCTGAGATTGACGAATTCTCCTTGGAGGTAGAGTCTGATCCTGAATACTGTCACACAATGAACGAATTATTGAACAAGGGCATTATTCTTTTCTTCCTCTGGAAAATGCCTACAGAAGAGGACTTTCAGAAATGGATCAAGACCAATTGGATAGCCAAAGGGATTAATATCCAATCTTATTGGGGTTTGGGGGGTAAATACATCTCAATTATTTTTGAAACAGAAGCAACAACTAAATACATTCTCCAATTTGGAACAATGGCGATGGCAGGATCTACAACTTATGTCCAATCTTGGCATCCCAACTTCAATCCCTTTGATAAAGCTCAATCAAGGTATCCTCTTTGGATTGAATTCATTTCTATGAAGTCAGAATTTAGATGTTTGATCCGCTCAATAGCTCAGAAGTTTGGGAGAATCCTGATCGAACCCCCAACATCTATGTCATTCAAACACAACCCGCGAGTCTGTGTTGAAGTTGATCTACAAAGAAAACTCCCCAAGCATTTTAAACTGATAACCTTAGAAGGGATAATTTTACAGGAAATCCGATATCTAAATCTACCCAATGCATGTTTTGTGTGTCAATCTCAGGATCATCAGATAAGGGATTGCCCTCTCCGTAAACCGCTTAAATCTAATGATCCAGAGCCTCAGGAGCCTAATGACAAAACTAACATATCAGACCCACAATCCAACCAAGAGAATGACCAGAATAAAGACATTACCCCCAAAGAAGCATTGAAAGAGGATCAATCTCAAAATAAGAAGAATGATTGGAAGGGAGACATAGAAGATCCACAGGCTGAATCCTCTTCAGAATGGGTGCATATCCAAAAAAGGAAAGAGGCTAGAGACTCGGTAGAAGCACCTCCAAAGAACAAGCACAGATCTGCCTCACCCAATCGGAGAGATAATAATGGAAGTCCACATGCAACGGGGGAGAATGCTACAACCCAAGTAGAAAACACTTCATCTAGAGGAGATTTTATTTCAGGTTTTAAACAGTCGGGTAACAGGTTTGAGGTTCTCACTAACTCAGTTACCTGATGAAATTTCAAATTTGTTCATGGAATGTGAGGGGAATGTCTATCCCCACAAGAAGAAGTATAGTAAGTAACTTTTTGAAATATGTAAAGTACAATGTGGTTTGTCTTCAAGAAATTAAAGCTAGTGGTTTTTATTTGAAAAGTTGTATGGATTTTAGTTGGAGAGGCGCTTGGTGGTCTTCGTCTCACAATGATGGCTCTGGAGGTGCTATCCTCATTGTAAATGCTTGGCTAGCCCCCCTTCTAGTAGATCAAGGAGTGGATCCGTATGGACGTCTGGTTTGGGGTACTTTTTTGATAGTTGGACATGTTGTCGGTATCTGTTCGGTTTATGCCCCTAATAATCCAGTAGAAAGAAGCAATCTATGGGAATGGATGAGCAGTAACTTACCTGATGCACATTGGGTCATTGGGGGTGACTTTAACATGGTAGAATGGATGGGAGACAGAGAAGGAGGTTTGGAAAAATGCATCTCAGGGGTAGAAAAAGAAAAGTGGTCAAATATGAAGGCTTCTCTACAAGTTTTTGACATAAATTTTAAACAAAAACATTTGACACACGGTGGCTGGTTTACTTGGTCCAACAAAAGGAAAGGTCTTGACCGCATACAAGCTAGACTTGATAGATTTTATGTGGAGAACAGTTTGCTCACATGCACCGGCCATAGCAAGAGAGTTGTTGATGTAGACCTGTCCGTAACAGGATCAGATCACAGTCCCATTTCAACAACAATACATATTGGTAAGGCTTCCAAAATTGCCAACAATTTATCATTTAAGTTAAATGTATCACATTTGGAATCATCATCTTGTAGAGCTATGATCCAAATAACATGGAATTTAGAACCTAGACCTACTACTAATGTAGGTTGGATAAGTTGGTGGGATGCAACAGTCCGAAGAACTACAAATTTTTTGAGAGGATGGGGTAAATTGGTGGCTAAAAATAGAAGGAAAAAAGAGGTTCTCTTACGTAGATCTCTTGAACAGATCAGGCTAAAACTGGAAATGCAACCGCATAATGTTCATCTTCAAGATATGGCAGCCAACAAAGAGAAAGAGATTCGGTGGTTCGAAGACTACAAAGCAAGAGGAGCTAAAATCAGGGGCAGGCTGAATTGGATCAAACAAGGAGATGCATCCTCTTCTTTTTTCTTCAAACATTTAAAATGTAAAATCCTAACAGAAAGAATAGTGGCATTGCAAAGTGAAAATGGAGGACTAATAGAAGATGAAGACCAAATAAGATCAGAATTTGTTTCGCATTTTCAACAAATTTTTGTTGAGTACAACATCAATGATAATGTTTTATCAGCCAGGGAAGAGATAAAGAAACATATTCCCAAGGTAGTAAACAAAGCTGAAAATGAAAAACTTATGGAAGACTTCTCCCAAGATGAACTTTTTACTGCTCTCTCTTATATGGGTAATGGTAAGTCTCCTGGTCCTGATGGGCTACCAACAGAATTCTACAAAAAAATGTGGGACTGTATTGGCAATGATTATACAAGAATGATCAAAGAAATCCTTGCCACCAACAAATTATCTCAGAGTTTGAACCAAGGCTTAATCAAATTGATTCCCAAGAACAACAAGAAAGACACAATTAGTGGTTGGAGGCCTATAACGCTTCTTAATGTTTCTTATAAAATTTTAGCCAAAGCCCAAGCCTTGAGAATGAAACATATAGCAGCGAGAATAGTCAGACAAGAACAAACAGGTTTCCTTAAAGGTAGATTTATACTAGACATTGTTCTTACAGTTTGGGAGACAATGGAATGGGCTCAAGAAACAAACCAAAAAGCCTTGTTTTTGAAGCTAGACTTCGAGAAAGCCTACGATAGGGTGGATTGGAGTTTTATTCTAAATATGATGGAGTGGTTGGGATTTAGTCCAGAAGCAACAAAAAGAACACAAATTTTATTCTCAAATGCATCAGCTAAAGTTATGGTGAATGGACAACTCTCAGAATCGATCAAGCTCTTCAAATCAATTAGACAAGGTTGTCCTTTAGCACCCTATATTTTTGTGCTTACAGCTGACGCCTTGGGCTATTTGTTGGAATCTAAGATGAAGGCAGGTTTTATCAGAGGAATCTCTATCCCACATGGAGAAGTCATTAATAACCATTTTGTTGATGATTCTCTTATCTCTGTTCAGTTAGACCAACAATATTTAGAGAACACTCTTAAGGCTCTTGAGCAGTTTTGTGCAGCCTCTGGAGCCAAGATAAGTGATTCAAAATCAGAATTTTGGCTCGTAGGAGAAGATTCCTTACCGGATGGATTTTCTCCTACCTGGAAATAGGTTGCAGATGGTGAGATTGTTAGATATCTTGGTATACCCTTTGGGAAACGTGTCTCCTTGGCTGATATGTGGAACTGGTGTATGGAAAAATTTCAAAAAAAGCTTCAGGTATGGCCTAATAAGTTGTTATCCTTTGCTGGTAAATTGGTTGTGATAAAAAATATTTTGCAAGCATGTCACATTTATTATTCCTCATGTTGGTTACCTAATACTTCTCAGTATATGAAGTTAGAACAGACCATTCACGCATTCTTATGGTCTAATTTTGATGGCTCCAAAAAACTACCTTTAATAGCTTGGAAATATTGCACTATTCCAAAAGCTGATGGAGGGTTGGGTCTTGTGGATATTCAATCGCAAGGTAAAGTTTTGGCTGCCAAATGGGTGATCAGGTCTTTGACAGGTAATGAAAATTGGAAACTTTTATTGAGACATAGGATCCAAACTTGTACTCATGTTGACGGTGTTAAAGGGACCTTTCACTTGGAGGATATAGTGGGAAATCCTTCCAAATTTAAAATTAAGGGTTGTATTCTCATCAAAAGAATTTGGGAGGCATGGAAAGTGGCAGCCAAAATGATTCAATGGGAGATTAATGAAGATAGCAATGGTTGCGTCTTGCCGCATCGATCAATCTGGTTGTGGAAGGATAATGGAGTCTATGCATCAGATCGTCCAATATTACAAGCAAAATGACTAGCTAAAAAAGGAATTAATTGTTGGGCTAACCTGTGGAACATTGAAACAGGTACATGGCATTCATGGTCTGTACTAAAATCTACTTATATGCTGAAATATTCTGACCAATATGCAATCACTCAGATTCAATCCATGTTACCAAGTAGTTTTCTCCCTAAGTTGAATAATGGTGTGGCTGGTCCTGATTGGAACGCATGGAAATGGAAGTTTGGTGGCCCTTTGCCACATTTCAAGTCTTATAAGATATATAAAGAAATGCTCATACATATCCCATTAGATATTGTTCTCAACCAGCGTTGGGGTATTCATTGCATGTACAAAAAATGGAAAAATAGGCTGTCTAAAATCTGGCACTTCAAGATTTCAGCTCAATTGCGTGTTTTTGCATGGACTTTGGTGTTTCAAGGGCTCCCTTGCAAATCCCGCCTGGCCAAGATAAATATTACTTCAAACAATTGTATGACATGCAACAGAGAAGAGACAATTAAGCATATTTTTTGGGACTGTCCACATGCAAAAGCAGTATGGCACAATTTTGATCAGACTATTGCTCCTTTCGTTGGAAATCAAATATGGTGGAATGTAGCTCTCCTGGGTGACTCCCATCATTGCCCCTCTCATCTAGTTGGAATATGGCATGTTGTTAGAGTTTCAATCCTATTTGGACTTTGGAAGGACAAGTGTTTATCGATTTTAAGTGCAACATCAACTACAGTTCTCGAGGCTACTTACAAAATTTTGAAATGTATCTCAGAGCAGTTACAAGTCTTCAGTCCAGTTATCATGAGTGAGCTGAGAAAGACATCTGACATTAAAAAGTCAAAATGTCTCCAATTGATTCGTAGACTCTCTTGATTGTTGTATTAATTTTCTTTTAATGAAATAGTAAGCAGTATTTCTAATAAAAAAATAAATATATATATATATATATATATATATATATATATATATATATATATTAGAAATATATATTAAAATTATTGTAATTTAAATGAATGCACACAAATAAGACCCATTAATAATTTTTTATCCTACTATGTTATAAATATATATTAAAATTATTTTAAAGACTTAAATTCATTAGAGATAGAAAGTAGTAGGACACAAAGAAAGCTTAGGCTACGGATAAATCCTCACTATATTATGATCTTGTAAATCTTTTTTTAAATGATATTGCATGATGCCTTTCATTATTAACTTTATTTTCATACCTTTAATTTTGTATTATATTATAGTTTGAAATAGTGGTAAGACCATTTAGGATTAAGTTGGCATATGTAAATCTTTTATAAATGAATTTGTTTACTAAGGGCTTAAAAAAATATTATTATAGTTTATTTAGATATTTTTTTGTCTCATAAAAAATTAAAAGGAATTTTGGTTTTTGTTTTTTGTTTGTTTTCTAGGATAGAATGAAAGTTTGTTTGGTAGGTTGGAAAGGTAAGTTTTTAACCATGGTAGGAAGGCTACAACTCACAAAGACTACATTGTAATCCATCCCTATTTATATGATATCACTTTCAAGATTACTAGTAGGTATAGCATCAAAAATTGATAAAATTCAAGAAGACTTTGTTTGGAAAGGTTGTGAGAAAAAAATTTAGGTTTCCTCTTTGTAAGTGGGATAGGGTTTGCAAAAGGATAGAATATTTGAAGAGCATGTTTGTAAAATTGTAGACTTATGAGTTTGGCATTAGGGGCAAAGCTTGGGTCCTGCTACAACTCATAAAGACTACATTGTAATCCATCCCTATTTATATGTTATCACTTTCAAGATTACTAGTAGGTATAGCATCAAAAATTGATAAAATTCAAGAAGACTTTGTTTGGAAATGTTGTGAGAAAAAAATTTAGGTTTCCTCTTTGTAAGTGGGATAGGGTTTGCAAAAGGATAGAATATTTGAAGAGCATGTTTGCAAAATTGTAGACTTATGAGTTTGGCATTAGGGGCAAATCTTGGGTGGAGATTATTTCAAGATCAACAAAAGAATTGGAAAAAATATTACTTCAAAAATATATAGGTTCTCTTTATTCAATGAAATAATTTAAGAAAGAACTCTACCCAAAGGATCATAAACATGGAACTTCATATCATATAGTTTACAATTCATAAAGGAACATATTAGATGGTCAATCAATGAGGGAAATTTTATAAATTTTTGGTCTGATGCTTAGTTGAAGCATTATCCTCTTATATCCGACTCAAAGTGACAACCCTTGGCTTAAGCATGCCTAGCTTATAAAGGTCCAAAGGTCAAAGACTATATTAATATGAGCAACAACTCCAGATCATAGATTTCTTTTAGTAACCTAGTTGAAGGAGAGAAACTCAAACAAATTGTAGATGAACTTCAAAATATGCTTCATGAGTTTTATTTGCCAATTTTTAGATGAAAAGATGAGTTGGTTTGGAATCCATAAAAGGATGGTGGATACTCAGTCAAGTTGGGATATGAGAATTTAGAGTAATCAAAATTTTCTACTACTAAAGATTTTTCTTGAAAGAATGTTTGGTCATTAGAGGATCTCCCTAAGGCCTCACCATTCCTTTGGTTAGCAGTTCAAAGTAATATTCTTATAGGAGAGATTATATAAAGAATAGGATATCATGGACCTTTTAAACGTACCTTGTGTGAGAAGGATTTAGAAACATCAGACTATTTACTTCTTAATTGTCCCTTTGCTCACACCATTTGGGGTTATTTTTTTTAATTTGAAAATATATTGGGTAGCTCCATCAACATTGAAAGAGTTGATGAAATTCTGGATTAATTATTTCCAAGCTAAAACATTATGTATTATGTGAAGGACTGACCCTACCGTTATTTGTTGCAATTTATGGCTTGAAAGGAATTTTTAAAAATAAATCTTAAAATCATGCCCAAGTTATTGCCTCTTGCAAAATATCTACAAATATGGTGCTCATTATGGGAAGTCTCAAGCGCATAAAAATAGGTGGTAACAACTTAGTTATAGGATTTAGACATACATTGAAGAGTCACCTATGATAATGGAATTAAAATGAAGAATCTACTTCGATCTAGGGTAAAAGGGAAATGTCTAGAAATTGGGTTTATCAAAATTAGTTTCGATAGTGCTTCTAAAGGAAATCTGGGAAAAACAGGTGGAGGTGGTGTTTTTAGAAATAATAAAATCAAAATTCTTCTCACTTACTCAAATAATATGGAACTTCAACTAACAACTATGGAGAGGCTAGGGCACTTCTTAGAGGGACTAAAATTGCAATAGAAAAATGATGGAAATAAATTTCAATTAAGAGGGATTCATAAATGATCATCATTTTTATAAAAAAAAATGGATGTGGGGATTGGATAAAAACAATATTCTTGCTAATGTTCATCAATTATTATTGGAGGTAATCTCTTGGAAATGTGAGCATAGATAATTTAGCCAATCGTAGTGTTGATCTTCATCTTGGTGAAATTCTAATTTTAGAAGGAAACTGGTTAAGTGAGATTTTATCTCTTAATCAAAATAATATCAATGAGCTAATTATGGAAACATAACACTTCAAGGAAGTTGAAGAATATATTTAATAAAAAAATAAATGAAAAATATTTGGCTGGATATAGTTTAAATAACAAATGTAATATTTTGGTATTTTGATGGGAGTGACCCTCAATAGAAGCCACACACACATATTGCTAGAGAAAAAGGGGTTGTACTCAAGTCCCCCACCCTTGAAAAACCATAACTCTCTCCTTTAGAGCTTGAGACTTTACAAACATATTTAATTTTCATCTCAATTAAGTTGCTATAGCTAAATACCTACATTATTTTTCATAAAAAGTCTAAATTCTTGATTTTCATTTTCGGGATCTTCTTTATTTTATTTTGTATATACAAGTATTCTAAAATTTAGCATCCTTAAAATTTTCCTACAAGAACCTTCACAATACAAAAAATCCACCTCTATTGTTTACATGGTGCATCTTAGTAGAGTAATATTTTAAAAATTTTGCACTACCATAGTCTGCTTTACCAGATCTAGATTGCTAGTTTCCATCTTGAAGCATAAGTACAACCAACACATTAACGCTATAAAATACATCAAATATTACCAAAGGAAAACATTCAAATAAATCTTAATCATTATTTGATTCAGTCAACATTTTCTTGTTAGCTTCACCTAGACTTACTACTTCCTCTAACCATGAAAAGAGAAATTAACTTCACAATACCTTATTAAAACCCCTCTACTGGCTAGCCTATCTACACATTTGTTCCCTTTCCTTAACATATGTGTATACCTAATTTCTTCAAACTCTGTAGCAAGTTCTTGTATTTCCACAATGATCTCTTGTATGTTCCATGGAGCCTTTTCTTTCCTCAAAATTGTATTTATTACTATTACTGAATCACCTTCCATCCAAACTTTGTTATATTTTATTTGTCTACATATTTTTAACCCTTTCAAAGCCACCTAAGCTTCGAATTCATTATTTATCTTAAATCCATTAAAAGCACAATGTGATAAAATCTCACCCCTATTATTATTATTATTATATATATATTATTTATTTTGTTTGGATTTGACTAATGTGAGAAACCCCTACAACCAATAGGTATCCCCATCCCATCATGACCTCTCATAATGGGAGAGTTGAGCTTATCAATAGGGAATTTAACACACAACCACATGCACAGACACACCGTGGTTTGAATTTTTGACCTCCTGGAGAAGAGCCAAAGCCCAAACTATTGTGTTGTCCCCTTCGAACATATATATATTTGTTAGTAAATCTGATTGAATTTCTTAATTATATTATGTTCACACCTAATTTTATATCAAGATTAACTATATTCTCATTAAACTGACATTTAGACCTACATAATGAGATCAACTCCATTTTTGTATCCATCCTAATATGGAGGTATTTATCATGTTGAGGCCATTGTAAGGCTATGTTTAATTCATAGGTCATGGTGAACCTATATACTGTTATGATCCTAGTGTATTCAAATTTCACTAATACCTTGAGGTTTTGGTGTAACGGTTCGTTACATTTGGTATCAAAGCAACCACCTAGGTTCGAGTCATGGAGCAAGCAAAAACATTGGTATTGCAGTGTTAGCCTAGGGCTCGTACAAAGAGTGGTGGATCCCAGCATACGAGCACACAACCACCTAGAGTTCAGGATGCAGATCATGGTGAGATGTTATGATCCTCGTGTATTCAAATTTCACTAACACCTCAAGGTTTTGGTGTAACGGTTCATTACATACATACATATATATATATATATATATATATATATATATATATATATATATATATATATATATATATATATATATATAGTAAAAAGATAAATAATTGATCAATTTTTTGGATGAAAATAATAGTTATGATTTGACTTCAAAAGAATATATAATTAGATATTGTAAATATTTTTTTGTCTTATATGAATTAAAAATATATGTAAATATTGTTAAGGAGTACTATTTTTAGTACTACAATAGCACATGAATTAAGATGTTAATAAACAAGAGCAACATAAAATTAAGATATTAAATGTAACATTGCAACGGTTCGGGCTTTGGCTCTTCTTCGAGAGGTCCAAGGTCCAAACCATGGTGTGGGCAAGTGTGTGAAGGGGTGGGTGTGTGGTGACTTTGTGTTAAATTCCCTATTAATAAGTATAGTTCTCGGCTTTACGAGGGATCATGATTGGAAGAATATTGTTCAATCATAAGGATTTCTTACAATAACCAAATTAATATATATATATATATATATATATATATATATATATATTTGCTTCACATTTTGTAAGTAATAATTTTGATAGATATTAAACAATATTTATGCTTAAATATATTTAACATATTAGATTAAAAACCACGTGAAAAGAATAAATAAGAAGTTTTGACTTTAAATCCCTATCTACTTTACTAGTGTACAAAGAAATGACGATGATAATCAAAAGAATTATGACAATAAAAATCATCATTGGAGATTTAATTTAATGCTCACTCGCTTGTTTTTTATTTCCTTTTTATTTTCCCCAAGTTGAATGTATACACTACACCTTTCAATATGTCTATATTTAAATATAAGCTTATACTTGTGAAGATTTATTTTGTCTTAGTTTAAAATCATATTTTTTTAAAATTTTTGTTAAAAATCAATCACACAAAATTTTTATGGATTGTTTAGTTTGTTGAGGTAAAGTTGAGTGGTTGATATGGGTTATCTAAAAAATGGCTTAGTGAGAATATAGGCTTAGTGTATGTGAGGGATAGGCGCTTGACCATCAAGAGAGTTGTCCTTGCTTTGGTACAAATTCAACTACATGGATATCTTTTATTATAAAATTAATTATAATGCTTTTAGTTGTTTTAGATTTTAGATGATATTTATATTATAGTTTGAAATATTGGTAAAAATCCTTAGGATCAAGTTGTATTATATAAGTTTTATATGAACGAATTGGTCTAATAGCAAGAGGAAAATATATTGCTTATAAAACTCATTTAATTTCTTATCTATATTGTACCCACATCTAGTCTTATATTAATATTAACTTCATTTTTGTTAAACCAATGTTGAGACCTATATTGAGAGCGACTCCCTTTTGTTAAAATATTGAGTTGTATCCATACTAACATGGGCCATTTGTCATGTTGAAGCCATTGTAATCCTATGTTCAATCCATTGGTCATATTTTTAATAACCTATTGTGGTTTCTATTGGGGGCCACTCCCATCAAAATAGCAAAGGGTTACATTTATTGTCACGATAAATAAACCATACTCACCTTATCTTTTATTAACTATATAAATTTTCATTTCCCTTTCCATCAAATATATTATTCATCTTCCTCAAACTATGACATTTCCACAATCAAATATTTGATATTATTTTTATTAAGAGATAAAATCTCACTCAACCAACTATCTTCTAAAATTTGAATTTTGCCAAGATATAGATCAATACTATAATTGCTAAATTTATTTGTTACCTAATATTTTTATTTTTTATAGATATGCTCATATTTCTAAGAGATACCTCCAATAATAGTTGATGAAACTAAGCAATAGTATTATTTTTAATCCAATCTCCACATCCATTTTTATTGATAGAATTAATCATAAATTATGAATCCTCCTCAATTGAAATATTATTTCCATATTTTTTCAATTACAATTTTGATCCATGTAAGAAGTACCCTAGCTTCTACATAGTTGTAAGTTGAACTTCCATATGATTCTGAGTAAGCAAGGACAAGTTTTCCATTATTATTTTGAAAAACAACTCATTCACTAGCTTTTCTTGGATCTTCTCTTGAAGCACCATCAAAATTAATTTGATAAACCCAATTTTTGGATATTTCAATTTCACCATAGATTGATGAAAATGCTATGCATTAACTCCATTGTCACATATGACCCTTCCTTGTATATTCAAATCTTGTAAACAAGAGACTAGTAGCACTTTTTTTGCACTTGAGACTTCCAATGATGAGCATTATGTTTGTAAGCATTCTACATGAGAGGCAATAACACAGTTCCAAACTTGGTCATGAATTTGAGATTTATTTAAAAAATTTATTATTCTTGTCAAGCCATAAACTCCAACAAATAATAGTAGGACCAATCCTCTACAAAATGCATAATGCTTTATCTTTGAAATAATTAGCCCAACATTTCATCAATTCTTTCATTGTTGATCGAGCTACTCAGTATATTCTTATATTTTTGAAAAAGCAACCCTAAATAATGTAAGCAAAGGAATAGTAAAGAAGTAAATGATCTAATGTTTCTAGATCTTTCTTACACAAGGCTTATCTTAAAGGTCCATGATATCCTCTTGTTTGTAGACTCCCTCCTGTAAGAATCTTACTTTAGACTACTAGCCAAAGGAATGTTGAGGCCTCAGACAAGGACTCAAGTGACTAGACATTATTTAAAGGGAAACCATTGGGAGTAGGAAATTTTGATTGGTCTAAATATTCGTATCCCAACTTGATTGAGTATACATTAGGGTTTGATTAGATTTGAAACCAACTTATTTTTCTATGTAAAAATAGACAATTAGAACTCTTGAAGCATCTTTTGAAGCACATCCACTATTTATTTGAGTTCCATTTCTTCAACTAGGTTAGTAATAGAAATCCATGATCTAGAATTGTTGCACACATTAATATAATATTTGACCTTTAGACATTTACAAGCTAGATATGCCTATCCCATGGTTTCCATTTTGGCTAAAAAATAAAAGAATAAGGATTCAACCAAGCATTAAACCAAAAATTTATAGAACCCTCCTCATTCATTGACCATTTAATATGTTTCTTAATAAATTGTAAACTATGTGATATGAAATTTCATGTTGAAAATCCTCTAGGTAGTGTTCATTTCATGAATAATTTTATTTTTTTAATAAGTTATATGTGGCTTCTATTGGGGGCCACTCCAATCAATATACCAAATTATTACATTTGCTGCAACATACCTTTTTATCACAAATTTTTCATTTATTTATTTTCTTAAATATTTTTCTTCAACTTCCTCGAAGTTCTATGTTTCCACAATCAACTCCTTGACATCATTTTTATTAAGATATAAAATCTCATTTGGTGAGTTGCCTTCTAAAATTTGAATTTCACTAGGATGAAGATAAACACCACAATTTGCTAGTTTATTTGCTACCCATTTTCCTTTATAAATATGCTTGCAATGCCAAGAGATTATCTCTAGTAATAGATGATGAACATCAGCAATAATATTATTTTTATCCAGTCTTCACATCCATTTTTGTTAATACAATTGATGATAATTTATGAGTCCCTCTCAATTGAAATATATTTCCATTATTTTTCTACTATAATATTAATCCTTGTAAGAAGTGTCCTAGCCTCTGCATAGTTGTTAGTTGAAGTTCCATATGATTCTGAATAAGTGATGATAATTTCACCTTCACTATTTCTAAAAACACCACCTCCACTAGCTTTTCTTGGATTTTCTTTAGAATCACCATCAAAATTAATTTTGATAAACCCAATTTTTGGATATTTCTATTTTACCATAGATCAAACAAGATCTTTTGTTTTAATTCCATTATCGTAAATGATTGTTCCATGTATGTTCAAATACTGTAGCCAAGTTATTAACACTTCTTTTTCTACAATTGAGACTTCCCATGATGAGCACCATATTTGTAGACATTCAACAAGAGAGGCAATAATATGGTTCCAAACTTGGGCATGATTTTGAGATTTATTTTTAAAGAATTTGTTATTCCTTTCAAGCCATAAATTCTAATATATAATGGTAAGGCCATTCCTCCAAAGAATACATAATGCTATAACTTTGAAATAATGTATCAAATATTTTATCAACTCTTTTGATGTTGATGGAGATGCCCAATATAATTTTATATTAAAAAAAAATAACCCCAAATGGTGTGAGCAAACGGACAATGAAGAAGTAAATGGTCTGATGTTTCTAAATCCTTCTCATACAAGGCACATTTGAAGGATCCATAATATCCTCTTCTTTGTAGACTCTCTCTTGTAAGAATCTTACTTTGAACTACTAACCAAAGAAATGTTGAGGCCTTAGGGAGAGCCTATAATGACCAAATGTTCTTCCAAGGAAAATCTTTGGGAGAAGGAAATTTTGGTTGTTCTAAATCCTCATATCTCAACTTGACCGAGTATCCACCATCCTTTGATAAATTCCAAACCAAATCATCCTTTCGTTTAAAAATTGGCAAATAAAACTCTCGAAGAATATTTTGAAGTTCATTTGTAATTTGTTTGAGTTCCTCTCCTTCAACTAGGTTACTAAAATAAATCTATGATCTAGATTTTTTGCTTATAATAAAAAGCCTTTGAACTTTGGACCTTTACATTCTAGGCATGCTTGAGACAATGGTTGCCATTTTGAGTCAGAGATAAGAGTATAAGTATTCAACCAAGCATTAGACCAAAAATTGTCATAACTCCTCCTATTGATTGATCATCTAATATGTTTATTTAACAATTGTAAACTCTTTGATATGAAGTTCCATGTTGATGATCCTTTGGGTATAGTTATTTTCCTAAATAATTTCATAGCATCAAGAGAACCTATATATTTTTGAAGTAATATTTTTACCTAGTTCTTTCCTTGATTATAATCTCCACCCAAGATTTGCTCCTAATGCTAAATTTATAAGTTTGCAATCCCACAAGCCTTCTCCTCCAATATTCTTTCCTTTGAAAACCCTATCACACTTACAAAGAGGAAACCTAAATTCTTCCTCACAACATTTCCATAGAAAGTCTCTTTGAATTTTATCAATTTTTGATGCAATACCTATTGGCAGTCTTGAAAGTGACATCATATAAATATGAATGGATTGCAATGTAGTCTTTATGAGTTGTATCCTTCCTGCCATGGTTAAGAACTTACCTTTCCAACCTCGCCAAGCAATCATTCTATCCAATAAAGAGATCCAAAGATTCCTTTTATTTTCTTTATCATACAAAGGAATACCCAAGTAGGTTGATGGAAATTTTTCAATTTTTATTCCTAAATATTCACAATAATTTGTTGTAAATCTAGGGTAGTATTAATGAAAAAAATCCTAGATTTTTTAGTATTTACCAATTGTCCAGGAGCCTTATCATAGCATGATAATATTGATTTAAAATCCATGGCCTCATTGACTGAGGGATGGCCCAAAAAAAATGTATAATCAACATATTGGAGATGAGATTCGGAGGGACCATTTTTAACAACTTGAATACCCTTGACTTTTCCTTCCATTTTTGCCTTTGAAAAGGCTCTTCCTAATGCTTCTACTAGAATAATGAATAGATAAGGAGAAAGTGGATCACCTTGATAAAGTCCACAAGATGACTTGAAGTAACCAATAGGAGAACCATTGATCAAAATAGAAAATTTTACAGTGCTATAAGAACATTTAATCCACTCACACCAACTATAATCAAAGCCAAACTTTCAAAAAATAGCATGTAGAAAATTCCAGGAAACCCTATCATATGCTTTGTTCTTATCTAATTTCAAAAGCATACCTGGTTTTTTCATGGCATGAAGAGAGTGCATGGCCTCTTGTGCAATGATTATACCATCAATAATTTGTATACCATGAACAAATCCATCTTGTTCCTTTAAGATAAGACACCTTAGAATAACCTTCAACCTATTTGCCATAATTTTTTAAATGATCTTATAAATCATATTACAAAGGCTTATTGGATGAAAATTATCAAAAATTTTGTGTCGCCTTTCTTGGGAACCAAGATAATAAAGGTAGCATTGATCTCACTTATTATAGCCTTCCTTTTTTGGGCCTCTTCAACCACAACTAACATATCACTCTTCAATAAATCCTAAATTTTTTGAAATAAAATTATAGGAAATCCATTGGGGCCAAGTGCCTTGTTAGGATGGAAAGAAAAAACTACTTCATGGAGCTCCTCCATAGATATCTTCTTCATCAAGCTTCCATTTTGTCCTTGAGTGATAATTGATGGAATATTTTGTAGAAGTTTTTATTCTGCCTCCTTATCTTACCTAGAATTTGACAAAATGTTTTTGAAATAATTAATTGCTTCCTTCCTTATATCTTCTTTGTCCTCAATATTTCTTCCATCTAGAGTTAAAATATTTTTGATATGACAAACAAAATTTTTTTTTTTTGTTGTAACATGAAAAAAATGTATTTCTATCTCCTTTCTTGAGCCATTTCTCTCCAGATTTTTGGAACCAATATGAATCCTTTTTCAATGCATTATGATAATTAGAAAGTAATTATTTTTCTTTCACATAAGAATCCCGATCCATTCCATTAATTTCTACTATTGATTACAAATTTTTGAGCTTAGATTCAATTTATTTATTTTCTTTAAAAATGTTACCAAAATATTTGGCCTTTCATATCTTCATTTGCTCCTTTAAATATTTCAAATTTGAACAAACTTGTACATACAAGATCCTTCAAATTTTGACTCATCCCACCATAACATAACCATATAGAAAAATTAGTGTATTGAAACCACATAGATTGGAAGTGAAATGGATTTGGATGACCATTATTAGGTAACTCACAAGTCAAAAGAATAGGTTTATGATCTGATCCTACTCACAATAAAATATCTAAAGAGATTGCATACTTTTTTTACAACCATTTATTGGATAACAAGAATCTTCCAATATTTCTGCTATATGATTTTTTCCAATGCGTTTATTATAATTGAAAACTAAAGCAAAATCTTACATTGATTTAGACCATCATGAAATGCCACCCTTCTTTTCCAAAGATATTGAACAATATTAAAATCACCCCCAAGAATCCATAGATCACAATTAATCATAATTGTATTTGATAAAAATATGCTAAGATCCTTCCAACATCTTTCACGAGAAGTAACTATAGTTGGAGCATATACATTTATAACCCTAATTTTGATATTTTTCTCTTTCTTACAAAATAATCCAGCAATTCAATTACATTTTGCTTCTAATAGTTGTCCATCCCGTTTGCATTTGTACCATATTATTACAATACCACCTGAAGCTCTTATAGAAGAAATTGCTAAAAAATTACCTATCTTCCCAATCTTTTTAAAAGCATCCTCACATTCCTCAATGCTTAATTTTGTTTCTTGTATTAAAATAAACTCGGGGCTATAACAACCTATTAATTACTTAATAACTCTTTTTTTAAGGATTTTATTCATATCCCTAATATTCCATGATATCATTTTCATCATCAATACTTTTTATTTTTATTAGTGGGCTTAGCCCAACTTCTTGTTAACATCTGTGATATTTTTATTTGGCTTCCCAGATCAATATCCTTTTGAGTTTCTTTTTCTCTTTGTTCTTTATTTGATGGCCTTCCTCTCCTTCTTCCATTCCCGCCAACACTCTTATCTTTATCAATATCTTCTATTTTTTTATATTTTTCATAACGAGACTTATATTCTAAATATTTATGTTGCCCTAAAGAGTTGAAAGTGCAAGGAATAACCTCATTAACATTTTATTCTTTATGTTTCCCTAAAAAATCTAAACTACATAGATGATCCTCCATAGTCATTACTTTCTTATGTTGGCCTAGAAACCCTAAATTTCCTTGGATATCATCCATAATATTTTATTTACTATACTGCTCTTGAAATCCTATAGTGCAAGGAATACACTCCATACTACTTCCATTTATATTATAAGGAGAATATTTTATTCTACGTGAGGATAATAAATGTGATTTACCTAGATTAAGCTTGACCTTCTTCGTCTCAATTGCTTTAAAATTTACCTCTTCATCTTTCTTTGTTTTAAAAATTTTCTTCCTCTCTTCCTTCGCACCTTTATCTCCTTCTAAATTTAAACTTCATATTGCACTTCCTCATCCACCATATCATTTTTTATTCTAATGGCTAATTCGAGTGAACTGTAATGGCCTTTGCCATTTGATGATCTAGAGAGATTTTTCTAGCCACTTTCTTAGGAGTGGAAAATCCTTGATTTGACCTAGCTTCTCCTATGATATGATCTCCTTGTTTCAAATTGAAGGTACCCTCATGCCCAAAAATTTCCATCTCTTCCTCCATTTTCACTTTGCAATCTCTTTTCATGTGCCCAATTTCATGATATTTGCGACATCAAAATGCAATGTTTTCATAATCCACTTGTTGATCCCATTCTCTTGATTCATATTTAATTCTAAGCGACTGCGGTAAAGCTTTAGAAATATCCACGGAAACACAAATTCGAGTGTATACAACATGCCTTCTCTCCTTCGTAGTTGGTCCCTCCTGGATGAATTCACCTAGAGTATTACCAATTTCTTCAAAACCTCCTTATTGATGAGTTGATAAGGAATTCCAAAAAACCTAATCCATACGAAAAGCCTTTTAATAGTTTCTATGTCCACAAAAAAAATCTCACTCTAAGGTATTAAATATAATGTGTATCTATCCCTAAAACATGGGTTTCCATCCATTATTTTATCCCTTATCTATGAACTAGAGAAAATAATGAGGAAAAATCCTTTTGGAAGAAAATTCATGGAGTAATTTGAACTTAATCCCCACTTCCACTTGATCCAATTTTGAATCTCAGAAAAACCTAGCCAATATCCATAAAATTTACATATCAACCCTTTGGTTTTAAGAACCATTATGTCATGCTCAATCATCTCATCCTTGATAATCACTTATAGCATACACTTTTCTACCTGGATTATATTTGCCATAGATTCACTCTTCCTTTTATTTCTAGCTAGGGCATCCATACTTCCAACTTGGCCATTCATACTTTAAGTAAGGACTTTCACAAATGACTTTCTTTCCATGTTACCTATTTTTTGTTCAAATGAATCCATTAAATTATCCTAAGATTTGGAAGAAGAAGTGGTACTTATTTCTTGATCACACTTTGCTTTCTACTTTTTGCTTCCCTTATCATACTTCCTCCTCACTCCCGGCACGTGCTCACACTCATTTTTTTCTGAACTCACTCTTGGTTCATGCTTGCACTCACTTTCGGCTACACTCATTCTTAGCTCATGCTTGTGGTCACACTTACTTCTGGCTACACTCACTCCTAGCTAGCACTTGCTTCTAGCTTGCACTCGCACTCACTTTCAGCTGCACTCACTCTTGTATTGCACTCCTATTTCATGAATATTTTTATTGCATCAAGGAAACCTATATATTTTGAAGTATTATTTTACCTGGAACTTTCCTTGATCTTTGAACAATCTCCACCCAAGTTTTACCCCTAATGTCAAACTTATAATTTTGTAATTCGACAAGCCTATCCCTCCCATAGTCTTTCCTTTGCAAACCCCCTCCCACTTACAAAGAAAAATTTTAAATTTTTACTCACATCATTTTCAAACAAAATCTCTTTGAATTTTATCAAATTCAGATGTTATACCTACTAGTAATCTTGAAAATGATATCACATATATAGGGATAGATTACAATGTAGTCTTTATGAATTGTACTAGCCTTCTAGCAATGGTTAAGAACTTATCTTTCGAACCTACCAAAATAATTTTCATTTTATCCAAAATTGTGTCCTGAATCTCCTTCTTTCCTTTATTAGACAAAGGAATGCCCAAATATATTGATAGAAAATTTTCAACTTTAAACCCTCAAATCTCCATAGTAATTTATTTAAATCTAGGGTAATGTTGATGAAAAAGATCTTAGATTTTATACTATTAAACAATTATCTAGAAATCTTCTCATAGCATGATAATATTGATTTGAACTACATGGCCTTACTAAGGGATGACCTAAAATAAAATCATCATCAAAAAATAAGAGATGATATTCAAAGGGGCCATTTGTTGCAATATAAATACCGTTGATTTGTCCTTCTATATTTACCTTTTAGAAAGCCCTCCCCAATGCCTCCATAGGAATAGCAAATAGATAATGATATAGTAGGTCACCCTAGTAAAGTCCATGGGATGATCCAAAGTATCCAACAATATAATATTTTGGAGTACTATTACAACATATAATTCATTTACACCAACCTGATCAAAATCAAAATTTCTAAGAATATCATGTAGAAAACTCCAACAAACCTTATCATATGCTTTGTTCATATCTAATTTCATGAGCATACCTATTTTTCATGGAATAAAGAGAATGTATGGCCTCTTATACAATGACTACACCATAAAGAATTTGTTTGCCATGAATAAAACCACCTTATTCCTTTTGGATGATATATTCTAGAATTCTTTTCAGTCTATTTGCCATAATTTTTGAGATGGTATTTTAAATCACATTATAAACACTTATTGGAATAAAGTTATCAAAATATCTTGCCTCGTATTTCTAGGGAACCAATGTCATCAAGGTAATATTAATCTCACTCATCATAGCCTTCTTTTTCTTGGCTTGTTCAATAGTATCCAACCTATCATTATAAGAAAATTATAGGAAGTCCATCAGTGGTAGGTGCTTTGTTAGGACAGAAAGAGAAAATTGCCTCATGTAGCTCCTCCATAAAGATCTTCCTCATCAAGCTTTTATTTTTCTCCTATGTGATCAGTGATGGAGTATTTTATAAAATCTTACCTTAATTTTCCTTATCATGCCCAATATGTGATGGAATATCATTGAAATACTTAATTGATTCCTTCTTGATATCTTTTTCTTCCTCAAAATTTATTCCATTTTGAATTAAAATATTTTTTATTCAATGAAAAGAGAAATCTATTTCTATTGTAGTATGAATATCCCTTGTAAAGTGTTGAACTCGGATTCAATTTCATCATTTGCTTTAAATATGTTATCAAAAGATTTAACATTCCAAATATTCATTTATCCTTTTGAATAAATTTGTATATATATGATCCTTCAAAAATTGCTTCATCCACCATAACATAACCATCTAGATGAAATTAGGGTCTTGGAGCCATGTAGACTACAATCAAAATGGATTTGGATGACCATTATAAAGTATACAACATCTCAAGAGAATAGGTTTGTGATCTAATATTGTTCCTAATAAAATATTCGAAGGGATAATATACTCTATTTATAACCATGTATTAGATTAAAAAAAATCCATCGTTTCTTTTTGCTATATGAGTTTACCCAATGTATCTATTATCCTATGTATATTGGAAGCTTGAAAGAATAACATCCTAAAGACCCTTTGAATTAACAAATGAAGAAAAAATCTACATTGATTTAGACCATCTAGAAGCATCACTTTTCTTTTTTGAAGGATATAAAACTATATTGAATTCCTCCATAGGAATCCATATCTCACAATTATAAATTATCATTGTATTTGACAAAAATATGCTAAGGTCCTTCTAACATCTTTCATGAGAAGTAACTGTAGTTTAAGCATTTACATTTATAACCCCAACTTTGATGTTTTCCTCTTTCCATTAAAATAGACACACAACATAATTATTTTTTGCTTCTAGCAATTGTCCATCTTATTTGTGTTTGTTCCACATTACTATAACACTTTTGGAAGCTCCTATAGAAGAAATTGACAAACAGTCCCCCATCTTCCAATTTTTTTTGAAATGCATTTTTATATTCATCACTACTTAATTTTATTTCCTTTATTTTCTAATTAACAATAATATGTTTTTGTTTGGACAAAGTATTTGAGATTTTACATTTTAATTGTTATTATTATATGTAGATTGATGATTTTCTACCATTAGGATGATCACTTTTTCTAGAGGGGATGGATGTCACATCCTAAATTTATTTGAATTATATGTAGCAATTTAAATTTTAACATGTGATTTAATTTTTATTGACACATGTCTAGAATGACGATCTACCATTTTTGTAGGATAAGATGTGAAATTATAATTAGTGATTTTTGATATGCTTATATTTGATTTATATAAAATTTTAATTATTATTATTTTTATATAGCAAGACTAATTATTAACATTGTTTGAGTGCTTGATAAGTGACACCCTTGACCATGATTAAGAGAAAGGTTATCATTAAGGAGAGTATCAAATATGTTGAGTAGTAACATGCAAGAAATTGGAAATTCATGTACACACCACCAATTTAATTTGCATATGTATACTAGGCATAATCAATGGCTTGTTGAATTTTATGCACTTCGTTTCATGATTTTGCATATAATTACTTTTTAGTTGCATATATGACAAGTATGGCGTATGATGAATACATGAAATTTTTGTTTGGCATCCTTTAAAACTATAAGGGAATATTTTGAGTTTAACCAACTTTGTATAAATAGGAAACTTGAATAGCTTTGAACACCTATTTGGATACCCTAAGTGGCATTCCTAGTCCCAAGTACCCTAGACCACCATGTTAAGCATCATGGATGAGAAAATGGGGGGACACTTAGAAGTAACCCATGGAAAAAAAATCTTTCTACTCCTTGACTTAGCTTTGGAATGCGATGGATAATGGGTGCCAAAACCCTAACTATTGCTAAATAAAAATGCTTCCTTTAGGGGCACTCTCATTTTTGAGGATGTATGTTTAAAGTTGAGGATAAACTATTGAGTTAAGGGAGGACTCTCCATGGTGGTAATTCAAAAGGAAATGCCTTATTTTAGTCTAAAACTTGGACTTCACCATATTTGAGAAAACCCTCATATTCTAAGATAAGTATTATGAAGTTGGATTTATGCCCAATTTGGAAGATGGTGGGCTAAAGTAGAAGTTAAAAAGATGGATAAAATCTCTTGTTGAGTATAAATAAGGAATGGGGAACATAGGAGAGTAGAGATGTAGATGTCAAGAGGGAGAAAAAATTTTCATTCAATTGATTTGATTGCATTTTTATGACAAAATAAATTTTCTCCATTGGAAAAGGGTTCTATTGTTTGAATAGGTAACATGAGTTTACTTTTCTAGTATAATGCCTTGCAACACATTGTTATTCTATTTGAAAATTATTTTCCTCTTAAAGATGTATAAATAACTTGTAATAGTTTATTTTTTCTACAAATTAAGTAGCAAGTTTCAACCATTCAATAAAACAAAACATGGGCATTATTCTTTTATTATGCAAAATTTCTTTGCTAGTCTAAAACTTGATTACCTAGTATGAATATCTTTTATCAATGATTTATTTTAGAAACCATAACAAGGGTTGTATATACTTGTGAATAGTCCTTTCAAATTGTTGAAATCCTCCTCTCTAGTATTTAAATATGAGAATTCAATCCTACAATGTGGAAATGATTTGGTTGTTTTGTGATGGCCATTGGAAAATAAATCAAGGAGATATTTTGTAAACCTTGGATAACATATTATACCAAACTTCATCTATTGTCATTCCTTTTGTTGTATATGACATATAAATTTTTAACTTGAAAAACTTTCCTTGATTGTATGACATCAAAATTAGGCTTACATACATGTTCATAATATTGTCTCATTGACCTCATAGGCTAAGATGTGACAAACTTATATCACTTTGGCTATAGTTGATGCATAAATTAAGTGGAAATTTAATACCTTAATTGAATAAGATTGGCTAGAAATTTGGGTCACTTAGGTTGTGGTTGAAGCATATCCTGGTTCAAAATATTGATACCCTACTTGAGCAAGATATGATATAAATATATCACTTTGGTTGTAGCTATTTAAATTAAGTAAAAATTTGGCACCCTTATTGAACAATATTGACTATATTATCACATTTATTTTAATATAGATGATGCATAATTTTAGTGGTTACTTGGAACCTTGTTTGAAAAATATTGACTATAGTAATTGTGTCTTTTTAGGATATTATTGGATTCCAAAATTTGATATTAAAAATTGGATTCCTAAATTATAAAATAATTATAACAATATTTATTATATTGAATCATTTTGGTTGTAAAATTTATGAAATCTTGGTTGTAGGATACTTGATGCTATCCATTGGACTAACACAACTTATGGCTAAAGCTATCATCATGTCAAAAGGTTAAAAGTGTTTTTTGAAGTCACTTAGAACTATCTAATGTGGCACAATCATACCTATGTTAACCCATCCATGATAGAATTGATATTCCATAAGAACCACATATTTATCATAAAATAAATGCATCATGAAATCATTGCATTATATTCTTTATTGGGTTGATATCAATTTCTGCTTAAATGTTATCTTAAAACTTCTAAACTATGTAATAGAGGGAGGACATGGATTTAGATGGTTTGAAATTTGAACCAAATATTTGAAAGTGTAACCTTGATGAATACCATCACTTTATGTTGATCTAAGACCTGTGTGTATTCTAAAAATCTACCTTCATTTGAAAATAACTATAAAACAAGGTAAAACCTTTTAACATAAACTCTTTGATTGATTGGGAAGTTTATATTTTGAATAAAGATAGAATATTAAACTTAACAAATACATTTACTTTTTATATGGACCTTGATAATAGGTTTTATTGTAATCAATTTAGAGATTTGTTTGAAGTTGCTAAATTATGTTGTTAAGGCCAAGATGTACTCTTAATGGATTGTGTAATTTGGAAATTTGTTTGAGGTAGTGATCCAAAGATTAAAACTACATAGAAAAAAAAAAAAAGTAGGTGATCTGAAGACCTTACTAAACAAGTTATTATTATCCTTGACTATTGATCGCTTATATCAAGGTCATGATTGACTGAAAGAGGATTGATTGATTATTTCTTTTGTTGCTACATGAATACTTACTATTGCTATTTGTTGAATGTAACCATGATGTTATAGATGTATTTTGAATATTTATGGTTATAATAAAAACTTAATGTAGATGCACATTACTCTAACCAACTTAGTTGTATTGTACATATACATATATAAGTAATTTATAATCTCTTATAAGCTCTATTTCTAGTAGGGAAGGAAAAATGTTAGAACAATATGCATGAGAGGAAAAGACATAGGAAGAAGACATAAATACCTTGTAGATGAAATCTAATGTAGACCTTATATGGGTGAATACAAAGGTGACATGCTAGTAATCCTTAACCTTCATAGTATAGAGTGACTATTCCACATTATATGAATTGTGTAGACCATACAAACATTACCTCAGACATGCTTAATTTAAGTAATAATTATGTTCTTAATTTTTTTATGGTTTTATGATTAACTTCATGTAAAAAATCTACTTTCATAATAAGTTGAATTGCCTTATTTATTTGGACTTCATGTAAATAGGATGCATCCATTATATATTAAGTTGCACGATTTTCCTAACTTCATGTAGATGGATTGACACAAAACTCAATTTCTCTTCCAATCATGTTGATACCTTGTATCTATTTTCCTTATAGAAGGTTCAATTATCTCAATTCAAAAAAATAACTGAGGGAATTACTCACACAAATTCCATGGTTGGGTGGTAAATCACCTTGATGATACTCTTGCACCTCACAAATCTAGTTAACTTGAGTATATTCCTTCTATGAACATCTTAGATAGAAGAATATACAATTGTTATGATGATCTATGTTTGATGGCCCAAGAAAGGATTTTTTCCAAAGTGGGCATGCTTTGATCCCTTTTGGACAACTAGTCTACTTAGAGTGAATAAGCTTTATGAATGTAAGAATTACTTCATTGGAGCACTTGAATAAATATAAAATGTTACCATATAGAAATAGTAAATTTCTAGAAAATATAACTACTAGACACATATTACCTTATTTGGTTAATTATACTTCGAGAAGTTTTTTTTAATATTTCTTACTATCTCATTATTTCAACAAACTATATGGAATTAAAGTGTAATAAGAGCAATGATATGATAATGTATTTTGTAGCAAGAAAAAAATAATAAAAGTTTCTATGCTTTTTAATTTATAGTTAACAACATGTGGTATCAGAGCAGATCTTCTTGAGCCATAAGCATAGATATTTGAATGCACGTTATGAGGGAAGTCATTAAGGTAAGATAGAGAAGAGATTTTTAAAAGCATTTTTTATATGAAGTGATGAAATTTTTTAGATGACCTCATGGAGACCAAAAACCCAAAAATGAAGAGAGCACTAATCCAATTAATAGATTCATGAGGTAGTTCGTGCCATCTAATTAAAGGTATTTTTAATGAATAAGTTTGGAGTTTGTGTTTTGAAGAGAAAAAACAATCCCAATTTCAATATGGGTAGGTAAACAGAGTTATTTAATATCTTTTGAAACACACGTGGAAATGTATTTGGGTCGTGTGATTGAAATAAATTGAAAGTATTATATTGCTTGGAGATGCACCTAAAAATATATTTGGATTGTGTGGTTAAAACAAATTGAATGCATTTTATTGCTTGGAGATGCACCCAAAAATTTATTTGGGTCATGTGGTTGAAATAGTTGAAAGTTTTTTAATATATGCTTTATGATTATACAAAATGCAATGAAATGGACATAGGATAGAATGCAAGAAGTGTCAAGGAATGACACACTATCCATTTTTTAATTGAAATGTTACAATGATGTCCATAAAATCCAGTGCAAATTTATCAAACAATGCATCAAAAAAGGATAAAATGCCCATATTTTAAAAATTGAAATGTTGTAGGGGAGTCCATAAAAGTTGGTGCAATTATATGGCTTGTGTTTACATGGAATCATAGTGAGACTTTTATTTTAAGTTGTGTTATAAGGTAGTTTTCAATCTGTATGAATGGAATAACGAATAATGAGAACAAATTTTTATGAAGTGAGATGCCAAATTTTATGCATTATATTCTTAAGCATGTGATTTGTATGCACTAAAATTCTTGTGAAAGGTACTAGGAAATTATTAAGAATGTGCAAATATTAAGAAAACTTAAACATGCTTACACCAAGATATTATTATCATGTAGTCACCCAATATGTGTGTAGTAGAAAGTCATTTGGTTTGTGTGCAGTCAATTTAAGCAAAAGCACATAAGCACCACACCCATGTGCAATTATATTTTTTTAGAAGAAACAAGTTTATGCGGAACTATCCAGGTTCACATTTCTTGAAGTATATATTTTAAATATTTGAAAGTATATTTAAAACATTTATATATAGCTAAAAATTTGATATAAAACTATAGAAAAAGAACAATAAAGGAAAACCTTCTATAGTTGAGTTATTTGAAAAAAATTAGAACTATAGAACAAAAGAGATTGAAAAGAAAAACTTCTATAGTTATTTTTTAAGATTTAAATAGGGATTTATAAGGAATCTTGATCATGACACATACTAAAACCAAGGATACAATATGGTACATAGACTCTAGAGCCAACAAACATATGATAGGAGATATTCAACAGTTCAATTATCTTCATAAAAATGATGGAAAACCTATAACAATTGTAAATGATAAAATTTATCAATTAAAAGGTTATAGTAATGTTCATACCAATATTTAAGATGGAAAATTCACTCTAGAGAATGTTATTTATATGCCAAGAGTAGCCAATAATCTTCTCTTGATCTCACAAATGTAAGATGAGGGATTAACAGTGGAATTTAAAAATTATTTATGGAAAGAAATAATGCTTTATTACAAAAGATCAAACACTTATTGCAATTGGTTAATTCAATAATGGCTTATTTTCTCTTGATGTTATATCTTAATCATCAATGGTTTTATTTGCAATTATAATAAATACAACATTTCTATGACACAAGAGATTTGGTCATATTGGATTTGCATCACTTTTAGAACTTCATAAACATCAAATGGTTACTAGATTGCCTAATGTTTCTTTAACCCTATCAACATGTCTTAGTTGCTTAGCTAGCAAACAACATTGAATTCCTTTTGAATTCAAACCACATAGAGCTACTGGACCTTTGGATGTGATTCATATAGATCTATGTGGTCCAATGCCTATCAATTTTTTAGAATACAAATAATTTTAAATATTTGTTGATGACTACTCATATAAAATATGGGTCTATTTCCTATCAATAAATTCAAAAGCCTTCATACATTTTAAGCAATTCAAATAAGTTTTTGAAAAAAATCTAGACATACTATTCGTGTGCTATGATTAGATCAAGGTAGGGAATATACTTCTTATACTTTTTTTAGATTATCTTACACAATATGGGATTAAATGACAACTAACTACTTACACTCCATAACAAAACGAAGTTGTTGAAAGAAGAAATTGCACCGTTATGGAAATGGTTCATTGTATGATAAAAGAAGCCAATCTTAAACAACAATTTTATATAGAAGCATCCAATAATGCATTATATATTCAAAATGGAATACCTACAAATGCTCTTCAAGGAATTAATCTAAAAGAATCATGGTCAGGGAGAAAACCATCAGTAACATATTTTAGAGTATCTGGTTGTAAAGCTTACATGCATATTCCAAAATAGAAATAGACACAAATAGATGAAAAAATCTTACCTTGTATATTTCTAGGATATAATTTATCATCTAAAGCATATTGTCTAATTAATCCTATTACCAAGAAAATACATATAAGCAAAGATGTTATCTTTGATGAAGAATGTACACAAAATATTGAATCAAAAGATACTTCAACACCTATTGTAGATATCAAAGAAGATTATGAAGAAAGTTTTGACAATGAATTTGAAGTTATAGATGAATAAGTAGATGAACCAATCACAGATGTATCACCTCAAACTCCATAGAAGAAAATACCAAAATGGACTACAATTGCTCTCAAGGATGCTAGACTAAATTCACATCTAGATATAACTTCTACTAGACCTTGTACTCATAAGCAAACACAAAGATAACTAAACTTTGGTCTAGTGACTTTAGTAATGTAAAATAATGAACCTCATTTAGTAAGAGATGCACTTAATTCCCCTGAATGGAAGAAAGCGATGAAATTTGAATATTCAACTTTAATAAAAAATGAAACTTGGGATCTTGTCTATTTACCTAAAGATAAGAAACCTATTGGATGCAAATGGATCTATAAAATCAAATATAAAGTATATAGCTCAATTTATAAATATAAAGCACATCTTGTTACAATTTTTTTTCTCAAAGAGAAGGAACAAACTATGATGAAACATTTACACCAATGACAAAAATGACTACAATTCATACAATTTGTGCACTAGAAACATAATATAATTGGAAAATTCATCAAATGGATGTTAAGAGTGATTTTCTCAATGGATATATTGAAGAAGAAGTATATATGATTTAACCTAAAGGTTTTGAGATATTTGGTCAAACACAAAAAGTTTAAAAACAAAAAAAAATCATTATATGGATTAAAACAAGCTCCACATGCATGGTATATTAAAATCAATAATCATCTTTAGCAATATGGTTTTTGTAGGAGTTTCTTAGATTCAAATATCTACACCTATAAAGTGGATTATAATAGAGCAATACTTGTGGTGTATGCAAATGATCTAGTTATAATAGGTGGCTTTGATGGTTTAATAACCAAGGTGAAAAATGATTTAAATGAAACCTTTGATATGATAAATATAGGACTCACATTTTCCTTGGTTTATGGGTGTGGTAAAAGAAAAATCACATTGTAATTACACTAACTAAATATACCAAGACTTCATCATAAAAATATAGAATGACAGGTTGTAAAGCTAAAGCAACACCTATGAAACAAGGATTTCAACTATCAAGATATGAGAAATCACTACCTATATAAACAACTTGATATCATCAACGGATCGACAATCTGCTTTATCTCACAAATACAAGATCAAATATAATTTTTGCTATAAATTATCTTTCCATATTGATTATTGGGGGTATTGAAATATGCGTAATTTGATCTAGCTTAGGCCAAGGACAAAACTATGAAGAAGTGTTTATGATAATATTAATGTATTCTATGAGCATGTGATTATGTAAGCCTATGGGAATCCTTTATTTATGTAATCCTATAGGCATGTTCATGTAAGTGTAAGAGACCCTTTCATATTTTAATCTTAATGGTATTGGTTAATCCACCTTTTTGGATAATGTTGCTTAAAGAGAAATTTATTATTATTTATCGTAATGTTAACCTCAAGGTCATGTCAATGTCAGCTTGAGGTTAACCTCTCATTTAGGTTTTGGTATCACTGTAAATACCCCTCGATCCAATTGTATCATAAGTGTGAATAAAATTTGATATATTGTGGTGCCCATAGGCACCCACCTTTTACTTCATCTTGTCATATTCCTTTGTCTCTTTACTTCATTTGATATTGCTATCTTTTAATTGCTTATTCTTTTCCACATACGATTATGATGAATGCATGTTTAAGAATATTTCTATAAAATATTTTGGATTCAAAAAGGTATTCCTTCATCTCATAAAGGAAACAAAAGGAAGCTTTGGATATCTTGTTTGGATAGAATGAAATCTTGTTTAATGGGTTGGAAAGGTAAGTTCTTAACCATAGTGGGAAGGCTACAACTCATAAAGATTACATTGCAATCCATCCCTATTTATATGATCTCACTTTCAAGATTTTTAGTAGGTATATCATCATAAAATTATGAATTCAAGGAGATTTTGTTTGGGAAGGATGCGAGAAAAAAATTTAGGTTTCCTCTTTGCAAGTGGGATAGGGTTTGCAAAGGAAAGAATATTTTTTTTTTTGTATTTACATGGTGGAATCGGTAGCCATCACGAATCCAGGCAGGCTGTCCAACTTTTATGGCCGCCATAGTATTCTGCGTTGTCCGCCCCAAAAGCCGCCACACAGATCTTCGCGCAATCCGCCCCTATAACCACCATGCCATAATCATTTTAAACCTTTTACGCCGCTGAAAGCACCAGGAAAGGGACAAGCGTTCAGTCCGGCGAGGCCCGAGATTTGAACCTTGGACCTCTACCCCCCTTATGGGGTTTGGCAAAGGAAATAATATTAGAGGAGCAAGTGTATGGAATTACAAACTTATGAGTTTAGCCTTAGGAAAAAGCTTGGGTGGAGATTATTTAGAGATCAAGGAAAGAATTAGGACAAATATTACTTAAAAAATATATAGATTCTCTTAGTGCGATGAGATTATTTAGGAAAAGAACCCTACCCAAAGAATCATCAAAATGGAATTTTATATGAGGAAGTTTACAATCAATCAAGAAATATATTAGATGGTTAGTTGATGAGGGGAGTTATGTAAATTTTTGGTTTGATTATTGGTTGAAACATTACCCTCTTATCTCTAACGTAAAATGATAATTATTTGCTTGGACATGCTTAGCTTGTAAATTTCAAATATTATATTAATATGAGTGACAACTCTAGATCATGGATTTCTATTAGTAACATGTTTGGAGGGGAACTCAAACAAAATATAGGTAAACTTCAAAAGATGCTTTAAGAATTTTATTTACCAATTTTTACATGAAAGAATGAGTTGGTTTAGAATCTACCAAAGATGGTCGATACCTAGTCAAGTTGGGATATGAGGATTTAGAGCAATCGAAATCTTCTACCCCCAAGTATTTTTCTTGGAAGAATGTTTGGTCACTATAAGATCTCCCTAAGGCCTAAACATTCCTTTAGTTAGCAGTTCTAAGTAAGATTCTTATAGGAGAGAGCCTACAAAGAAGAGGGTATCATGGACCTTTCAGAACTACTTGTGTGAGAAGGATTTAGAAACATCAGATCATTTACTTCTTTATTGTCTCTCTACTCATACCATTTGGGGTTAATTTTTTTAAAATTTGAAAATATATGAAATAGCTCCATAAACATGGAAGGGGTTGATGAAAATTTGGATTAATTATTTCAAAGTTAAAGCATTATGTTCTTCATAAAGAATTGACCATGTCATTGTTTGTTGGGATTTATGGCTTGAAAGAGAATAGATTTTTTAATAATATATCTCAAAAACATGCCCAAGTTTAAAACCATATTATTCCCTCTTGAAAAATGTTTACAAATATGATGCCCATCATGGGAAGTCTTAAGTGTGGAAAAAGACATGGTAACAACGTAATTATAGGATTTGAACATACATGGAAGAGTCATCTATGATAATGTCATTAAAACAAAGGATCTACTATGATAGTGCTTCTAAAGGAAATATGGAAAAAATTAATTTCCAAAAATTGGATTTATCAAAATTAATTTTGATAGTGCTTCTAAAGGAAATATGGAAAAAATTGATTAAGGTGATGATTTTTGAAATAATGAAGGCAAAATTCTCCTCACCTAGAATCATATGGAACTTTAACTAACAATAGAGGCTAGGGAACTTCTTATAAGAATTAAAATTGAAATTTGAAAAGAAAGGAAATATATTTCAATTGAGGGGGATTCACAAATTATCATTAATGCTATCAACAAAAATGAATGTGGGGATTGGATTAAAAATAATATTGTTGTTAATGTTCACTCTCTATTATTGAAGACAATTGTTTAAAAATGTGAGTATATCTATAAAAAGAAAATCAGGTAGTAGATAATTTAGTCAATCATGGTCTTGAACTTTATCTTGGTAAAACTCAATTATAAAAGGGAACTAACCAATTGAGATTTTTTCTCTTAATAAAAATGATGTGAAAGAGTTAATTGTGAAAACATAACACTTTGAGGAAAGTGAAGAATATATTTATGATAAAAAAATATGTTCGATATGATTTAATTAGCCTAACAACAAATATTAACATATAACTTATTAAAAAAAAAATCATTTTTTTACTTGTAACCTGATAAATATAATATAATAGTGTTAGGACGTGAACTTCTCATTTATTGTGCCACCTCCTTGCATAAAGAAAAACACTCACTTGCCTTACATCTGCCTTTTTAATTACAAGTACGATGATTTAAATGTTAGATAAGAAAGAGAAAGATAAATCAAGGAAGAAAACAATAACTATATCCAAACAGGATGATTTTAGGAAGAAAACAATAACTATATCCAAACAGGATGATAAGAAAGAGAAGAGAAATCAAGAAAACAATAACTATAACTAAAAGGTTTCATATTTTAGGTCTTATATCTGTATCATCTTTTAAAATAATAAAAATTTGATAGTTAAAATGAAATAACTTTAGGTTTATGTTTTGTTAGGAAGGTTTAATGTTCAAATTAGATGTGAGGTGATAAATGAATGTGTAAAAGAGATGGATATGTGTGTAACCCTTAAACGAAGATAGTAAAAAGTTTCTCACAATAACCTTAATCAAGAATATGTATATTATGATAAAAAACATTAAAAATAAAAAAAAAACTTAAATTAAACTAAAACATATATAAAAATTCAAATATTTTAAAATGGTTATTATTTTAGGATGGTTTGCATACCCGTTGGGATGTTATTTGGGCATTATGAGCCAACAGACCATTTTATATCATATACATCTACTCAACTCTTAACAATTAATTTATTGAGGTGACCAATATAATTAAGTTAGATATTTTGGACAAGGGGTTCTTGTTCAAATACCCATCCCTTGCTGGGCACAATATATTTGACATTGTTGTCACGAGATTTTTTTGATAAATGTGAGAGCATCACCACTTGATTTATAACTACGGTGTATAATTATAAAATATTCTTCTAAATTAGTATTTTATTGATAAGGATGTTACTTATATTATTGATAATATTCAATTTTTAATAAAAAATAAAAAATTAAGTTAATCAATTATATAACCCAAACCACATAACCATCTTCACAAAAATCAATTTTTTTTTTAAATACATAACAAAAAAAAATCAAAATTATATCAAACCTGTAATTATCCTTCTCTAATTGATTCCAAGTGGCAGGTGGTATAGTATGATCGTAGGTTACATATAGATCATCCTTTCATAATACGCTACATGATAGGTTTAAAAAATTAAAGGAGAGTCTAAGGTTTATTATTTTCATAGAAATTGTGTTTAATTTATTAGGATTATCCTTAAAATCCATATCTTTACAATACGAAATATTTTTTTATTATATTTTCTAAAATTTTATAATTTTTAAGCTTCTTGTGATGGCATTTTCTATTTTTTAATTACTTTAAAGTTGAGAGATGAACTTGTGCAGAAACAGAATTAAAATAATATATTACATCCCTGTAAAGATAGCATATTGGTAAAGGTTTTGAATTTACATTACAGAGATCTTATTGGTAAAGGTTTTGAATTCACATTACAAAGACCTAATAGGAGGATGGCCTCCATTGTACCTTCAACTATTAAAATAGTTTTTTTTGTTAAGTTGGAAAAGTGTATTTTTGAAAGGAATGTTAACCTTTTACATCAACAAATATGGCCAATCACTGTCCATTTCACCAAGAAGGATTTTCCACTCACATAAAGTCTATAACCAATCGTATAACAACAAATACACTTCACTAACCACATCCAAAACTAGAAAATCAGCATACACCTTACATATCTAAATATCATATACTCTATGCTTTCCTAGTAGCCTCTTCCTACTAATCCCCATTGTCAATTCTTGTGGCATTATCATTGTCAACTAAATTATTTATGTGCACTGGGATATCATTCCCCCATTCCTTTCTGGCATTTGCCATAACTCCTTCATTAGCAATACCATTTGCTACCCTGTTGGCTTCTCTATAAATATGATTGAGAGATACATTCTCGAGTCTATCCAAAAGTGGTCGAGCTTCCACCATCATTAAATCAATAGTCTAGGCGTTTGTTTGTTCTCCTTTTAAAATATTCACAATATTTTGTCTTCTTCAACTATGAGCTTATCTAGATTGCAATTGATAGCCAAAGAAATTCCTACATAAGTTGCTCTTGCTTCAGTAAAATGACTTGTTTGTTCACCCAGTGGTTCAACAAAGGCTTTGATTACCTTACCTAGATGATTCTGGATCACTCTTCCAACTCTTGCCAATCCAGGATTACATTTCGAGGCCCCATCAGAAATTAAATTTGAACCATCCAACCGATGATGGTATCCATTTTGCATGAGTTATGGGATGAACTCGAGGTATTGGTAATTTCTCTTTAACTCCCCAACATTCCAATATCCGCATTTCCTGCTCTGATTTCCATTCCTCCTTAAAGCGAAAAGTGTTAAAATTCTCCATCATGAGACTTCTTGCGCGGTTCTAAACCATTTTCCATTCCATCTCCAAGTCCTCAAAGATTTTGTGGTTTCTTTCATTCCAGACTCTCCACCAGATATGTGAAAGGCTTAGAAGCCACAACTTCCTGATTCTTCAACCTTTAAAAGAAGGCTCCTATTGCAAGTTCAAATTTAAGATAGTTCTAGGGAAAACCCACTGAACTTGGAATTCACTATAGAGTTGATCAAACAAGTTTTTGGTAAAGGAGCACTTAAGAAGTAAATGATCAGTTCTTTCCTCCTCTTTTTCACACAAAACACATCTATTTGGTAAGGAGAAACCAAGTTTTTTCACATTATCTTGGGTCATAATTTTATTAAGCACAACCAGCCACTAAAAAATAGTAATCTTAGGGATGATATCTTAGTCCCAAACCTTTACATGGGGCCACACTACCCCTACAACTTCAACCAAGTTATAACCAGACTTCACAAAATAATCTTCACTCTTTATTTTCATCCAAATAAATATATCATTCGGTTGCCAATGGCTGAGGATGTAGGCATTAAGGCATATATTAAGACTTTATAGGTGTGGATGCAAGTCCTCATTGATGTTCTCAACATAAAGCCGCTTCCACTTCTTGATGCCATTTTCTTCCACAATATAATCCTAAACCAATAGTCCATAAATAGGAGTCAGGATTGTTCTTAAGTTTGCAAACCTTGGGATCTCACAAAGGGGAGAGTTAAAGAACCAAGTATCCTGCCAAAATCTCATGTTAGCACCATCTCCAATCTGCCATCTACAGCCTTGCTGGATCATAGGTCTTACCTATTGAAGGCTATTCTAGAAACTAGACCCCTTAGGGAGGTTGAGGTTTTCTAGGAAGGAGGAATTACGTAAATACTTAGCTTTTATAATTTTGACCCAGGGAGTGTCTTCTTCCTTCACCAAATTCCCATTGAAATTTCCCATTAGAGATTTGTTCATTTTGGGAAGAGTTCTCAGTCCCAATCCTCCATATTATTTAGAGGTACAGACTTTGTTCCAAGCAATTAAAGATATCCTCTTCTTTTCCTCAGTCCCAGACCATAAAAAATCCTCTGGATCTATTAATTATTTTTGTAGATCGATACTGGTATTTTAAAAATTGAAATGAAGTAAACATGTATACTTTGAAGGTAAGATTTCACAAGTTGGGCCTTTCCTGCCTGAATAAGAAGAGAGCCTTTCGAGGAAGACAATTATTTTTGTATCACGTTCAATAACTGGATCCCACAAGGCTTCCTTCATACTCCCACGGAATAAAGGTATCCCTAGATAGGTTGTTGGCAAATCACCTATGCCACAATTGAAAATTCTTGCTATCTACAGTTGGAAAGCTCTAGAGATATTCAGGAAAAAAAACTTACTTTTATTAAAATCTACCTTTTAGCCTGATGCAAGCTCATAGAAATGCAAAATCATCTTAATATGTCTTGCTTGTGGAATAGATGATCTTGTCAAAATTAGAGTATCATCCACAAACTATTGAAAAGAGATCGATTCTAGAGTGGAAGTTGATCTGATACCTTCTATGTCTCCTCTATCCGTGGCTACTATGAAGGCTCTACCCATAGCTTCAACTAAAATTATAAATAGATAAGGGGACAGGGGATCCCCTTGTATTAACTCCATCTTTCTAGGAAAATAACCCACTGCAGACCCATTAACTAAGATGGAGATCATCATTGTGGAAATGCAGTTTCTCATCATAGCAATCCAATCCTCATGAAAACCAAAATGTTGGAGCCATTTGATCAAGAAATACCAAGAAAATATGTCATATGCTTTATTCATATCCAATTTAAGAAAATACCTTCATTTTTTTATTTAGAGACAGAGTGCAGGACCTCATGGACCGAAATGATCCCATCAAGAATTTGTCGTCACTGAAGAAAATCCCTTTGGTGTTTATCAATGACAAAAGGGAGAGCTATCTTCAATCGGTTTGCAAGGACTTTGAAAACAATTTTGTAGAGAATATTACACAGGCTAATTGGGCGGTAATCTACAAAATATTTAGCACTTGCAATATTTGGGATGAGGGCTAAGAATGTACAGTTCACATCAGAAGGGATCCTTTTAGAGGTCTAAAACTCCTTAACTACCAAGGTGACCTCATTGCCAATGATGTGCCAAAACTTATGATAGAAGAGCGCTAAAAACCCATCTGGACCAAGAGATTTGTCTCCCTTCATGGAGAAGATCACCACTTTAATTTTCTCGTCTGTAAAGGGGCTAAGGAGATAGTCATTTATCTGGTTTGTAATCTTTAAGGGAATATGGCCTAAAAACAGGTTCATCACCTCTTCATCCAACTTTGAATCCACTCCTAACATATCTTGGAAAAATCGAATAGCTTCTCCTCTAATTTGGAAAGGATCCCTTGTAGAAGAACCATCAACAATCTTGATCTCTTGGATTTTATTAAAACTTCTTGTGCCTGAGAGTTGAAACATGGAAAAACCTCGTATTCATGTCCCCTTAATTTAACCACAAAGCTCTTGATTTCTATCGCTAGAAAGCCTCCTCACATGCCAAAGTATTGTGCCAATCACATAGAATATCATTTTCTCTAGTCCGAACTTCCTCCGAATACTCCCCCAAATGCAAAGAGTTTTCTAACTCCATGAGTTATTGTTTTAAAGCTATCTTTTTAACCATAATGTCTCCAAAATTTATTCCACAGTTTTAAGTTCCGCTTAACAAATCTCAGTTTCTTTGCTACTTGAGTCAATCTATCCCCAAAAAAATCTTGCTACCACCAAGATTGAATCATGTTTTCTAAATCAGAATGAAGGATCCACACATTTTCAAACAAAAAAGGGGTAACAAAGAGCCTTCTCATGTTTGTTGTTTCCCAAAGCAAAGGATTATGATCTGAGTAAATTTTTGGGAGGGCCGTGAGAGTAGTGTCCATAAACAACACTACGATCTCTTGAGAAATCAACACTCTATCCATTCTAATCTAAATCAATTAACTCCCTAGTCGCCTATTAGTCTAGGTAAACTTTGCTTGTCTAAGCTCCAAAGCATTTGAATTTATAAAATCATAAAACTCAATCATATTCTGAATATCCTTCAACACCTACCTTCTTATCATACGGATACAGAGGGGTATTGAAGTCCCCTACAATGATCCATGGGATACCTACAAAGACACACCCGAGTTCACTCAATTCCCTCCATAACCTTCGTATTCCAACCATAGTAGTGGGTGCATAGACATTTGTAATGATCCAATGGGAATTATCCTCCTTCGAAAAGAAGTGGATAGCACAAAATATATCATTTGAGATAATTTTTTATCCTTCCAATTTTTCTGGGTCTCAAATACACATCATTCATCCTGAGGATCTCATTGAGGGTTGAGCAACAAATTTTGCTCCTCTCCAAATATTGTCTTTAACCATTGCTAAGTTTGCTTCTACCACCTTTATCTCTTATAATAGAAAAATATCTAGGTGATTATCTATTCTCAACGTTTTTACTAGTCTATGTCTTCTATTCTCGTTGAGATCTCATACATTCCATGACCAAACCTTCATTTTTTAGATTTATCTGATTTCTTCCCTCCCCCACCCAAACTGATGACGGTTTGTGTTCCTATGGCTATTTTTGTTGTTGTTTCCCTCTTCCTTACCTCTATTAAAGGGGGTCTACCTACAATGTGTTCCTTTCTAGCATCCAAGGGAGTTCTCTTTACTTGATTCCTAGTCACCCTTGAGGGCATCATCAAAACCTCCTCTAAATCGAAATCCTCCCATATTGGAGCTACAGGCTTCACCTCTATCTTTTTTAGGATATGCTTATCTTCCTTTAATGCTTTTCCAACTTCATATTGCCTATCCTGATTTGTAAGAATTGTGTCAATAGGGTTAACCTCTACATCCACTTCTAGAGGTTTTAGACTCTCCTATTGTACCCCCTCATGATTCACCCATTGTGTCTCCTCCAAAAATTCCACAACTTCGACTGGGTCTCCCATTTCGTCCTCTTTAACTCCTCTTAAGCAAGTAAAAGAGTTAGGGTCTGTAAAGTCAAGGGGTTCCACAACTCTGGGGGGCTGGACTACCACAACTCCATAAGAGGGATCTTCCATGTATTCCTTCTTAGAAACCACAACCGTTTGGTTTGAGGTGCTTGCTTCCTTCTAATTATCCACCACGATATCCGTACCTTTACCCTACTCTGTATCTTTACTCTCCTTCCTCTACCAAAATTTCTTATTGGGAGCTTTCTTCTTCTTGAGCAGAAGCTTGAGATATGACCTCTCCCTTTACAAATATCACAAAGGGGTAGAATATTTTCATACTCTAGCCTTTGAGTCTAGGTACCCACTGGGGACATTAGGTCTATTATTTTTGAAAGCTTGCTATCTAGATCAACATTAACACAAATTCGAGAAAACACCATATGGGACTTCAGTCTGTTACCCTATTAATGGTAACAAAGGTACCAATACCATTTACAATAGCCATTAAAACTTCATCTTTCCAATATTGAAAGGGAAGATGAGGTAATCTTATCCAAACAACAACTGTATTGAAACTTTGGGTGTAAGTATTAAAATACACATCATATTTTTTGAGAAACATGCTATGCTTCCCCATCGACCATGGTCCTCCATATAGAATTTTTTGCATGTCACTTACCTCAGTAAGTTTGATCATGAAGAACCCATTTGGGAGCGCAACAATCTCCATATAGTCCATTGGTTTCCATATAGCGAAGGCCCACCTTCGAATAGTATCTATATCTAGCCTTACCCTAAAAAACTTGCCCACTAAATTGTGTTCCCCTTCCACCTTCATGTTCATAATTATCTCCGAATACCATCTTTAACTCTCAAGTTTAAGTGGCTTACCAACGAAGGAAGAGTAGTAGCAAGTTTAGAACCATGTACCACCTAGGCCCAAGAGCGTTTCTGTCCTACTTCTGGGGCTCGATTCTCCTAATCGATGTTTGCCTTTGATTCATCTTATCCCTTCTCTGGGATCACTTTTTCGGGTGGTTCTTGGATTTTTCTTTCCAAAAAGCCATTCTCCAGTTCTTCATCCAAGGCCCCATCCATTAACGTACCTTCTAAGGCCTCAGTATGGACCTGCCCTGCTTTGATTCCTACGCCAACCGCTCCTTGTCTGTCTTTGATCTCTCCAAACCCTGGTCTATCTGCTCATTTTCCCATCCATTTCATTTTTAACTCAAACACCCATTTATGGGTTGAAAATAATTGAAAACCCTATTTTTTGGGTTTTCCTTTTTCCCCTTTTCAAGTTTCAACCCCTCGCTGGTTATTTGCCCTGCCTGCTACTCCTATCAACTAGGTCCGAGCAAAATTTTTTGCCATTGTTGTTGCTCGCCACCACCACTGCTTCCATATTCATTTGTTGTTTTTTCTGTCTGCTGTGTACAAGGGTTTCCATTTTGCAACCCACTACACACCTGCGTCCTACACCTGCATCTTGTGTATACTTTCTGCCTCCAGCCGTTGTAGTAATTGAACCTTACCTTATCACTCCAATTAAAACTTACATTTAACCTTATTTCTTCTTATTTCTTATCCTTGCAAGAACTATTTCATTATGTGTGCATTAATCTGCCTCCTCGTTCACTGAAACAAGATTGTTGAGGGCAACACGACAACACCTGTCATAATCTTAGCCTTAACCTTTATGGATTGTTAGGACTGCACAGACGATGTAACAACTCTTTCTGGATAGGTGTTACAGTTATTTCTTCCAAAAACTTCAATCAAGGAAAAATGATCGCCTCTCCTCCTTAGATTCCCTTTGAATTTGTTTATTTCACACAGGTACAAACCACTCTTTGTGTACTCAACAACAATGGCCAGACAATTTCTTGCACAAGTTTTGGCTAATTTATTTTGTCTCCTTCTTCCACAGTGGAGGGTTTGAAATATTGACAGTCTTGAACCAAAAAAAATCTTCTCTACGCTCTGCTCCAACTATTAAAATAGCTTCAAATGTTAAAGTAACTTCAAAATATATATATTACCCTTTAAATAGGCACTATTATAATGTTTTAGCAAACTAAATGATTGACTTATTTGAAAAATAAAATATTATGAAATGACTTTAGTAAGAAGAAAGATATATATATATATATATATATATATATATATATATATATATATATATATATATATATATATATATATATATTACTCCTTTAAATGGGCACTATTATAATGTTTTAGCAAACTAAATGATATTTGAAAAATAAAATATTATGAAATGATTTTGATAAGAAAAAAATCAAATTTTGTTGATGTCAAGATATTATAAGATAAGAAAGAGGAAGTGGTGTGAGGTGGCCAACTGAGGTTTGCGATCCGTAGTAAGGGTCTATTTAACTCCGATTCAAATCACACTAGCTATCATAAGATTTTTAGTCCCCAAGGGCTAGGTGGATTGGTAAGACGGACACTTACCAAGAGGAGACCTAGGTTTAAACTTTGGGGGCATGTTCAATCGGAGCAAAGGCAGTAGTTTGACCTGAGTTCGTTGAGTGTGTGCCAATTTGATAATGGTGCTACCAACTCTAAGCCATTGAGGGTTTCCTTCACTTTGAATTGTGTTTATCAAGGCAAAATAAAAGTTATAATAATAACATCATAATTTAATGCTAAAATAAGAAGAAATAGAACTTAACTCTTAAACAATTGTTAAAAAGATAATTCTTTTTTGTATATAAAAAAAACTATAACTATTTCTTATGCTAGTGACTCAAACAAAGATTTTTTATTTTTTTTAAGTAAATACAATGTATATCTTATCATTGTGTAGAAGGATGTTGATCGTATTTTCAAAAAAGTAAATATTATAGAAGTCCGTTGCTTGGAAATGGAACATGATACTTTTAGATTGGTGATTTTTTATAAGATTGAAGATTATATTGCTAGACTAAGGGTTAGTGATTTTTTGGAAATTAGTAAAAATTATTATTATGGATTACATCCATGTAATATGTTTGGTAGAGAGTAACAAGTGGCATAAGGGTTACTGGGAGTATTTTTAAGATTTAAATTTGAATTTTGTTTGATAGTAAAAAAGAATTATGGATGTAATCCATTCCTTCTATATATTAAAAAAAAAATCGTAGCATGATATGCTATGTTGTTTCCATGTGTAAAACTTACCATTTATGAACTTTTATCAAAATTTTAGGTTTCTTTACAAAATTATAGCAATATTTCTAATAAATATAATCATGTAAAAAAATTCCTTTTTCCAAAATTTTTAGAAAATAAAAAAGAAGATAAAAAGATAGATATCCAAAATCTTTAAGATTCTATACAAAGGAAGTTCATACTTCTAAGAATGGTATTATAAAACTAGAACATATAGGTGTAATTGAACAAGTCAAGACATACTAATAAGTTTCATGATATTCCTCATGACAATGTGGTGGATTTTAGTGCACTTATTATTGTTATCCAACTTATTGGTCATCTCTTTCATATTAGGAGTAGATTATTCATTCTAGATATACAAAGTATATGAATAAGGATCGCCCTCCTATTTTCAATTATAATCAATATATAGTGGAGAACAACTTGATGATGTTTTAGTCTTGCAAGGTTCAAGTTATCTATATTTTTTATTAGGTAGGAAAACACGGGATTTAAAAGGATCCATAACCTTTTACAATGAGAGACACAAAAGAAACTAGAACAGTAAGTGGATCAAAAGGAGAACAACCCCATGGGACAGGGGGATACAAAAAAATAACCACAAATAGGCATTACAAAATGGCCTTCAAAAAAAGTAAGAGCAAGCACCTTATCAACTGAGAACAAAAAGAGACCAGACTTTGAAACCAGAACACATTAAATAAAAAAGATAGGGAAATTCTTCATCTAGATTTGAAGAGCATTTTGATTGACCCCTTGGTTGGCCAACAAGTCAACTTTTTTATTTCCTTCTCTAAAGGTATGCCTAAATTCAACACCTTCCAAATTCTCATTGTGATGATAAATATCTTCTCTTAAATTTGCAATGGACTAGTGGGGGGAATTTTTTCCTTTAGCAATATTAATGATGGAAATAAAGTTGTCTTCAATCACCACCTTCTTTGCATTCAAATTTTCTAGGAGCATGACCCCTTGATAAATTTCTCGAGCTTCAACAAAAAAACTAGACTAAACACCTAAGAAGTCAGCAAAGACCAAAAGAATAACGCCTTTGTCATCCTTGATGATTCCTCTAGCCCTTGTGGCACCTAGGTTACCCTTAGCCGCCCCATAAAAGTTTAGTTTTATCCAAACTTGAGGTAGATGTTGCCATTTGACAAGATCTCTAGGATTGGGGGTGGGTAGACTACAAATACCTTCCAGATTCAGGATACCCAACTAGCTTACAAGCTTACCTTCATTATGTGACCATTTTTCATCTTTGATAGGGATCATGCAAACATTTTATTTTAAGGAATTAAAATTTTAGCTTCCATATGCAAGTGATCCTTTTTAAAATTCCTGATTGCTTTGTTATTTCTTTTGTTCCAAATACCCCAAAGAAAATGTGGTAAACAAAAAGACCAACAATTTCTAATTAAAAGATTCCATAAGGGGGCAACCCACTACAAACATAGGTCTAGAATGTTATTAGGCATGACCTAAGTAAAATTGAATTTTATGAGAAGGTGGATAACTTCTAAGAAGAAGGGACACTCAAGAAATAAATTATTAGCATTCTCCCAAGTAGCTTCACACAAATAACACCTATTCAAAATGGGTAGACCTCTTTTGTGAATGTTTTCAATAGTAAGGATTTTGTTTTGGGTGGCCAACCAAAAGAAGAAATTAACTTTAGGTATGGTGTTTGAACCATATATTATTGGATGTAAACCAATCCTCTTCCTTATCAAACTAAAGAAAGTAAGCAAATTTAACCATGAAAAGGCCCTTATATCCACTTTCCAAATAGAGGAATCAAATAACGGGTTAGGATTTAGGAGATGAATTTTGAAAACATTGGATAAAGAAATTAGAAAACAAATTTGCCTGGGGGAGAGGTTAACAAGAGATAGATTCTTCCAAGTCCTTTTTCCATCCCTTACCTCATGAAAGTCAACAAATCTAGATCCATAAGATTGTGTAGTAAAGGGATCTAAGTAGTTTAGAAGTTGGTCTCTAATCAAAGGCTCATTATGAATCCAACTATCTTCCCAAAAGTTAACTTTCCTACCATCATCGATCTTCCATATCAAGCATTTTTAATAATAAACCTAGAATAAAAAAGGTATTTCTAAAAAATAAAGTTCTTTGGATTGGTCTGATTATCAAGGAAATTACCATGTCTACCAAGATATTTAGCTATTAAAATATCTACCCATTCAGCTTCATCCATTTTGAAAAACTTCCAACCCTATTTTGCAATAAGGTCCAAATTCATTTGTTTTAGTTTCCTGAGGCCTAATACACCCTTGATATTCCTGGAACAAAACTTCTTTCAATCCACTAGGGGAATTCTATATTTTTCTTCCATGCTTGTCCAAAGAAAGGCCTATTGAATACTATCAATATTTTGGCAATTTTTTTGTTGCATCTTGAACAACGATAAAAAGAAGATCAGGATACTTTGAAGGGTGGATTTAGTGAGTTGTGCATTACCAACTTGGTTGAGGAGGGTACCTTTCCAACTTGCCAACTTCCTCCTAACCATTTCCACCACAAGAAGCCAAGAAGAATCTTGTAACTTGCCAATGAAAAGCAGTAAACCCAGATAAATGGAAGGGAGCTACCCAATGGAATATTCAAATATTTTTATGATTTTTACCTGCCTATGAAGGGGGGTATTAAATAAAAATACCTTGCTCTTGTTGAAATTTATCTTCTATCTAGAGGAAGCCTCATAATAAGATAGAAAAAACTTAATCTCTTTCACTTCCAAAATAGAGGATCTTGAAGCAAGAAGAGTATCATCCATAAATTACTGGTGGGTTATGCGATTGCAAGAGGTAAGCTTTATCCTTGAAATTAAGCCCTTAGACCAGGCTACTTGAATAGATCTACTCAAGGCTTCAGCCATAATAACAAACAAATAAGGAGATAGAGGGTCCCCTTATCTTAGGCTTTGGAGGCTTCTAAAATAACATGCTAGAGAACCATTAATTAGGACATAATTCATAATTGAGCATATACATCCTTTGATGAGGTTTATCCAATTAGGGTGAAATCCAAATTTAATCATAACTTTAAACAAAAATTCCCAAGATACTCTATCATATACCTTGTTCATGTCTAATTTCAACAAAAATCCACCTCTGACACTTTTATCTATGGAGTGAAGAACTTCATGAATAGTAATCATGCCATCCAAGATTTACCTTCGTTTAAAAAAAACACCTTGGCAAGGATCAATAATCTAAGGAAGAATAACCTTCATTCTATTGGCTATGACTTTAACCAATATTTTATAAAGAGTATTACACAGACTTATGGGCCTAAAATTATTGAAGGAATTAACTCCTGCCAATTTAAAAAAATTAGAACCAGAAAGGTGGAATTGATGTTGTTGGGAATATGAAGGGTATTTTGAATTTCACCCATAGCATTATATATATCCTTCCCCATAATTCCTCAAAAAATTTGATAAAAAACTAGAGGAAAACCATCAGGTCTAGGGGCCTTCTCACCGACCATGGAAAACATTGCCTCTTTGATTTTAGACTCTTTGAATAAAGTGATAAGATTGGAGTTCATTTGTTCATAAACTAGATAAGGAATAAAATTCAAAAAAGAACTTGAGGCTTGCTCATCTATAGGTGCCACCACTCCTAATTGTTTTTAAAAAATACAACATCCTCATGAATTTCCAAAATATTTCTACTTTTAGTACCATCCTCCTTAACAATTTCAGTAATCTTATTGAAATTGTTGTGTTTTAGTATATTTTGCTTGGATCAAGTTATCTATATTAGTTACATGAGATTTGTATAGTTCTTTCTCTATTTATCACATAACTCATAATTAATTTTAAAAAATAAATTTTTGGTTAGATTGATTGGTTGCTAAGAATACTAATAATATTTTGAATATTACCACTTAATAGAATTTTGATAAGTTAAACCATATGTATAATCTTAATGATGGTTGTGCAACTTATAAGTGAGAAGAATTCATTGCTATGGTATCCAAGAAATATGGAAATCAAGAGTTATGGCACTTAAACACTTTAGGTATTATATATCCTTTAGGCATATGCATTATTTGTATGATTCATGATCTTCCAAAGATTGATCCACTTAAGAGGATATGTGAGGGACATGTGTTACAAGATAAAGCTCATCATGCATCTAAACTATTAGAATTAAACAATAAAAAAAAGTTGGTCCTATGGTCATTTTTTTTTATTTGTGGAAAACATCCCAAAAGGGATGCCACTTTCGGGTAAGACCCAAGGAGGCAGGGGTATCCATTCCACCAAAAACACCCAGGACTTGGACCTGGCCTACCACCTTTGACATACTCAAGGAGCAAACAAAAACACAAAACAAATTTAAAAATAAGTAAATAAATAAGTAAATAACAACAAAAATAATAAAATAAAATAAAAAACATGTTCCTTGAGTGTGTCAAAAACAAAAGCACAACCAAACACACACACAATAAGATAAAAGAAACCACAACACGAACCACATATAAAAACATAATAACCACATAACAAAACACAAACAAGATAAAAACAATAGAACACTACAAAGACAACCCAAAAAAACATGAAAAATAAACACAACCAAAACCTAAAATATTAAAAAAATAAAATAAAAATAAAAATAAAAAACAACCAACAACAGACAATAAAAAAAAAAAAAACATAGAAAACACTCACACAAAAAATACGAATTAAAACAAACAAAGAGAAACACAAGAACAACAAAAAAAAACACAAAGAACACAAAAACAAAACAAAACAAAAGAACACACACACCTTAAAAAACTAAACAAAAAAACAAAAAAGAAAAAAATTAAACATAACAATGACCTATCTAGACCAGAAGACTAATAAGGCAAGAAACAACAAAGGAAACAAAAGAAAGACAAGAGTGAGCTAGGGACCTAAAAAAACCTGAAAGAACCAAAAAGAAGCAAAAAAAACAAGAAGAAACTAGGTACCTTCAGAACTGGAGCCATCCAAAGAAATGATAGAAAGAAGAGCTTCCCTAATTTATGAAGCCCACCATCTAGGAGGGTGTCCATAACAAGTAAGACCACCTTTGTCCAAAGCCCAATTAGCCGAAGCATCACCACTCTTGTTTTGATCTTTGACCACATGATTGTAATCAACTTTCAAAAATCCCATCTGGATTAATTAAATATTCTCAATAATTCTTTTTATTCTCCAATCAATCTTATGATTCTTGGAAGGAGTCTTCAAAATATTAATCATAAGTTGAGAGTCAGACTCAAATAACACCTTTTCCCATCCAACCTTAGTAGCCTCCTGAAGGCCTCTGAGGATACCATACCCCTCAACAAGATTATTGGAAAGAATACCCAAATTTTCAGCAAAAGTAAAAACCATGGAGCCATATGAAAGTCTACCAATTCCTCCCACACTGGCGGTTCCCTCTAGAGGCTCCATCAGTATTGACTTTTCCAAAATTCTTAGGAAGAGGTTGCCAATTTCTTGTGCTATCCATCTTACTAATACTCACATTCCCTTTAAGTTGGTTGTCCTTAGAAGATTTAATCTTCAATATTTGCATCACTTGATCCCATCTTTGGTGGGAGTTTTGGGGGTGATTAAGGAGTTGATGGACTGATTCAACTAAGTTGGCTATGGTAGTTTTCCAAATATAGTGAATATCCTTCCTATCTTGATTAAAAATTCATCTATTCCTTTCAATCCAAATATTCCAAAGAAGAATGGTAGAACCCATCCAAACTAACTGCCTAATAAAATTATCAACACCCTCTTGGTTAGGCAAATACCTCCAAATTTATTCAAAAGTAAAAAAATTGGACCATTGTAAGCCAAGTAAAGTAGCCATTCTCCTCCATAGCTCAGAGGCTAAAGTACACTCAATAAAAATATGGTTGAGAGTTTCCACATCCTCTTCACACATCTCACATCTAAAAGGGCCATGAAAACCACGCTTTATAAGTTGCTCACCAGTAAGCACCCTACGATGCAATAAAAGCCAATTAAAGAACCTCACCTTAGGCCAGAGCTTTTGAGCCCCACAATTGAGAAAATATATCAGAATAATGGTTGAGATTATTATGGCATAAGGTCATATAACCTTGAGCAACTGAATACTCACCCTTAGTAGTGTTGTTCCATCCAAAATAATCTTTTTCATGGGACCAAGAGAGAGATCGCATATGAAGGATGCCTTGGATATCTTGTCTTTGCCTTTATGGGATTTGAATAGGCCAGTCCTCAATAGGGATCCAATATCTACCAACCTATGAATTACCAGTATGATACCGATAGTAATTAGCCACCTTTATCCAGTTAGCTCGATGAAGCTCCTCCATCCAAGGCCTCCAATCGGAAACCGAGTTATCAAAGGCTTGTGACCATCCCAAGAATCTATCCAAAATTTTTCCTGTTGACCATTATGAATGATCCAAAATATTTTTTTTTATCAAATCCTCACCAGTCTTAAGAACTGCTAAAATGGGAGAACCTTTGGTAGGAAGTTGATAGCGAACAAGATCTTCAAGACTTTTTTTCTCAGCATATTTAGCACGGATATTATTGGCCCAAAGAGCATTGGGGTTGGTCCTATGGTCATTTTATATATTGGATATAATATCTATTTTCTCATTTTAAATTTTAAATTTTCTAAGTATCCTTGTGTCTATATTATTAAATTTAAAAACAAAGAGTTGAAGTGCTTTTTATTATTTTAAGATGTTCACGTGGAATTCTAGCTAGAAGAATAGATCAAATTTAGATCAATAATGATTTTGAGGACTTTATTATTTTATCGATGACATTTATTGTTAGAGGACCATCACAAGGTGGTCACTTATAAGAAATACTAAATACCACATAAGTGCATAAAGGGGTTAGATTTTATTTGCATTTATTAAACTTATAAACTGGTAAAAGTATAGGTGGTAACTCGTACATTGGGATCTTATAGATAATAGGAAAATGTATTAGAGGTTAATGCTTAGAACCCTATGAACACAAGTGTTCTAGGTTAGTTTTGCTAAGTGACCTTGCCATTAAGACCATTTAATTAACCACATAGAAAAGTAGGGTTGTTAATAAAATGGGACCATCATGAATATGGATTATTGTATGATTCACTTTAAATAATATGGGCATAATTTTTTGATGTAGTATTTTATTCTTTTTATATTCTCAATAGGACATCTCATGATGTTGTCATGGACATGACCCCATTTGAGATAATAGTACAATATATATTAGTTTCTAATTTAAAATTTATCTTATATTTTATTGGGCCAACATTCCTTTTAATCTATATAATAAACTCAATTCTAAGATCCATAGGTGAATCCTTTTTTAGGTATATGAGGGGATTAAAAATTTATCAATTTTTTTATCTTTCTACCAAAGAATTATCATCAAGAATGATGTCTACTTTGATATGGTTCCTTCTCATGGATCTATAACATATCTTATGGTTCTTCTTATTGATTCTTCTCCTTATCACAATATGAGTATTGATACTGGTTCCTCTTATGTTTTGGGTGACTAGTCTTCATGTTAAATAGATGAATTGTCAAGATCATTGCTAGTATTTATTTTTGTGAATTAGATAATCCATATATTCATAATGTTTCTCTCTCTATTAACTATTCCATTGAGGTCTTATTTTTCCTTCTATAATTAAATGGGGATATTTTTAAATTTAAATAGTGAAAGCACCTCTTATCCCTATTTTATCTTCTATTAGTGAGTTCCCACTTATTATGAGTCTTACATGTACATGGCGTACTCTAACCATGCAAGATACTTAAATACTCTTCGGTTCATAGATTTAAAAAACAAGATTAAAATCATCAAAACATTCCAAATTATACTTTGATTGGAAATATGAATACCAACAAATTTTGACTACTTATAATTAGTTGAAGTGATAACTTAAGTGGAATATAAATGTGTGATAATAGTATGATTATCTCATGAAGATTCAGACTTGGTAGTTGATCTATTTTTTCAAATAAAAGAATATTATGAATTGTAAATGTATTCGGATCCTCCATCTTAACATTATTAGTTAGTATTATTAATCATTTAATTATTATATTATTAACTCATAAAGTTAACCATCACGTCTCTTCGTAACGTGAACCATCACGTCTCTTCACCAACGTAGATTTAGGGTAGATATATATATTAGGTTGGCCATTCACACAAATCATCCATGAATAAGAATATATATTTGATCAATTGATCCATTGGAAGGGTTCCTCTCCAGTGCAAAGGTGATTCTATCCAAAGGTGATTCTATTAGTTTAGATCCAATTCCAATTATCACTGATAGATCCACTAGGAACTTGGGTTCCTACCAAAATGGGTATTTAAGATCAAGTTTGGTGATGATGATAAAATTAAGAACCACAAGGCTCACACTATTGTGAAGGTAGTTTTTTAGAATAAAAATTTGATTATAACGATACTTTTATCATTATTAATTGAATAAATTCATTTCAAATTATCCTCTTTATTTTCACTTTACAATGGTAGAAGGTTTAAAAATGGATGTTAGTGGTGTTTTTATTTTTTAATTTTCAAAAGTGAATTTATATACAATAGATCAATTTTTATTTAGAATGCTTAGGTATGAAGGTATTGAGAGCAATTATTTAAACCATCAACATTGCAAATATATTAATAAAGTTGGAGTATAAATAAAATTTGTAACAGGCTAAAGATAGCCTTAATACATGTGAAAGGTAACCCCCCTAAGTTATAGATAACACCACACTATTGAAGCTAACCAAACTAATATGGCACTAACAACTAACAATCTAGTAAATCATGCTAACCTACTAACCATAAGTTATTCATAACAGTGAATAACTTCATGGTAAACAAAATAAGGTAATAACCTAACTTACTAAGGTAAAAATAAAATTACCATAGTATCTACCCTAACATCCCCCCTTTATTACATTATTTTGAAATACAAAGAGTGTTGCAAAACAACTCAAATTTGACACGTGCACTTGCCATAGAGAATATATCCGCAACTTGTTCGTAGGTGGGAATGTAGTAACTTATATTCTACCCTTAATAGAAAATGATAATTACCTAAGATTGGAATCTAGATATTATCCAAGAAATGGAATATAGATATTATCCAAGTAATGGGATAATTATTTTAACATCCCCCCTTAATGTGAAGGAGAGAAAATTAAAGATGTTGGTCTACTGACTCTAGATCTTGTCCAACAAACGGTGGAACCTGATCCAGGTCTTGTCCACTAAATGGTGGAACCTGTATCATAGGTCTTGTCCACTGAATGGTGGAACCTGTATCATAGGTCTTGTCCACTGAATGGTGGAACCGATGAAGCTTAGTAGGTGGAGTGGAGTGAGGCCAAAATGTTGGCTCTTGCTCTAGATCTAGCTCTAAGTGTACCTTTGGATGAGTACCTCTGGGACTATCACTGGATCTGCCTGTGAATCTACCACTAGATCATTACCAATCGGTTTATCACTGGATCTACCATTGGATTTACCTTTATTATAGAAGTCATACAATATTTATTTCATCTTGGTTGAGCTACTTTAGCTCGTGGCTCTAGCTTCTCTTGCTTAGGTCCACCTCTAGGTCTGTCACCTTTGGGTCTAAGAAAAATAAGTACTTCCAAAGTACTTAAGCAAAAGTGGGTCATCCCTCACTTTGCTTTAACAACAATGAATGTCCTTATTGTAATATTTTCATCCTACCGGATTGCATGGGTAACCAACCACTACAACCACTAGGTGTACTAGAGTAGATCACTACATACGAGGTTCACTTTGTTACAATATGATTTTGTAAAAGTTTTTATAAGGTAGCTAAGGTGTCGATCGCTATAAAAAATGCACCCTTATAAGTTTCCCCCTTTTTGCAAAACATGTTGTAATGGAACTTTTGCAAGAAGTTTGACTAAGGTGTCGGTCTCTACCGAAAGTGCACCCTTATAAGTCATCCTCCCTTTTTAGCAAAATATTATGTGAGGTAGGAAATAAATTTTTATCCCCCCTAAGTGCAAAATATTTGCAACTTATGAAGCTTTTTAAGGCTTTTACAAAGATTACCTCCTAGGAAAATTTCAAAAATTTCACCAAAAAAATCCCCCTTTTATTACAAGTACTTCAAACAAAAAGAGTTGCTATTTATGAAGCCTAAAAAGAGGTACAATCCCCCCTTTATTGCAAGTACTTCAAACAAAAATATTTGTTATTTATGAAGCCTAAAAAGAGGTTTGCAATGGTGCTACCTAGGTTTACAAATTTGTTTCCCTTAGGTAATTTTTGAAGTCTTCCCCTTGAGTGCAAAAGATATTTGTACAAAACTTTGCCTCCTAGGCAAATTATCAAAAAGTTCACCAAATAATCCCCTCCTTATTATAAGTACTTCAAGCAAAAATTGCTATTATGAAGCCTAAAAGAAAAGGTATAATTTTGATGACTTATACTTTTCTGATTGCCTTTACAATTTTTATCTCCCTTTTGTCAAAATATGTTTTGAATGAATAAAGGAATTATCCCCCCTTGGTGCAAACAATTGCTACTTTGAATGTTCCTTATTTCACAAAAACTTGTTCTTTCTTTCGATATACCCTAAAAGAGTACCAAAAGAGAATTCACTCTAATTGATATTTAATGGCACCTGCCTAAAAACCCTTTTGAAAAAGGATAATTAGTTTGAGGAGTTTAAGCCAAACAAGAAGAGTGAATTAGGGTTGCATATGGAGTGAATTATCAAAAAAATGGCTTTACCTGTGTAATAAATTGCACAAATGAGTGTAAAATTTGGGGTCTTAAGCTTGCTTGATTTTAACTTAAGAGGTAATTACAAAAACAAGAATTTGAATGCAATAAACCATAAAAAGTGCCCATAAATTTTTAACACTTAGGTGTCCGATTCCACCGAAAATGCACCTAATTTAACAATATCAATTTAACAAAAGGTGTCGAATGCTATTGAAAATACACCTTATTACAGTAATTTTTGCAACAAAATTTTGATTGTTGGTGTGCAAAAATTTTTGATATTCAATGTCTCCCCTTGTCTTACAATTTTGCAAATATTTTGACAAAAAGAATTGCCCTTCTTTTTGTTTGCAAAATAAACAAGATTCAATGTTTCAACCCTTTTATTTTCACATTTTCCCCTTGTGTTACAATTTTGCAAAAGAAGAATACAAATCTCGGTTTGTCCCCCCTTTTGTTTGTAAAATAAACAAGGTTGTAAAAATTTAGATCTTCAATGTGATGAGATCTATCGCCAATTTGCAAAAATATGAATGTGGAATATTTTGTGTTATATCCCAAGGTTTGAGAAAACAAAATGCACAAGTTGCTTTTGATTTTGCAAAAAAAAATTTTGATTTTCAAGTGCCCCCCTCCTTGTGTTACAAATTTGCAAAAAAGAATCACAATTTCTTGTCCCCCCTTTGCTTTGCAAATTATACAAGGTAGCACACCTTTCAAGTCAAGTCGACACACGACAAGATTTTGAAAGGTAATCCAGAACCAGTCGACACACGACTTGGTATTAGTGGACCCAAGGTCTATTCTTCATGAGAAAAACTCTTACTCTCAAAACTAGTGGGTGAGAAAAATTTTGAGAAAGTTTTGATATCTCCCTTAATTTGCAAAAAAAAAATGCTATTTTTTGTGTTATATCCCAATTTTTTTGAGAAAACAAAAGCACTATTTCAATTATTTTTTGCAAAAATAAACTCCTCCTTGTTGCTTGGTTTTAATTGCAAAAATAAAATTTTAATAAATTAAATTAAAAATAATTTATCATAAGCTTTTATAAATCAATTAATTGAAGATTAATCAAAATAATTGATAATAAAACTTAAAGAAAAAAATAAATTATTAATTAAATAATTAAAATAAAATCTATTTTTTTTTAAATAACGTTTACCTTTGGCGTGTGGAGCAAAAAAAATGGTTTTGCTAGCACCTACGGGAGTTGAAATCCTGACCTCCATCAAAGGGTTTTAGCATTGGCCCTAGCCATTGGTTGGGCTACAACCCCTTATGTGTAGAGGAAGGAAATTCTCCTATTTGAAACTACACTACGAATTATTTGGTTTCTTTAGAAAAAATATGTGGGAATTATACCACACGTAGCCCATGAATGCATTTTATTTGGTTTAAAAACCAAATGCCACCCTCTTTAATTTGATTACCTCAAGCAATCATCGACAACCACAAGCCTTTTACCGATCGAGAGGACCAGTAGAAAAATGCCATGTACACATGCCATGTTAGCCAATTATATGATGCCATATCAGTCTGTTCTCAATGCCACGTTAGATCTCCTGGTTCCTATGTCAGGTCAGCTCGCAGTGCCATGTGTCCTCTAGATGGCCCCCTTCACTGCTCGCCATGTGGACGAATCAGAAGCCACCATGTTGGATGCCTCAGTTTATGCACCAATCCAGCTAACAATGCCACATGTCAGCCTTGAAGTCATGCTCATCCACGTTAATGGATCATTTGGAATTGATGCCTTGGAACGCATGCTATCAGTTCAAGATGACGTCAGCAAGACCGAGTTTCGTGCTTCACGATAGGTATGCTAGAGATTGTCAGTTGCATCAGATCATAGGGTTTTACCCATCCATGAAAGTTAGTGATACTGATGATAGTTTTATGATTCGTGTGCCAGGTCAGTTCCTGCATCAGCATCGTAGGTTTCTGAGAGACTGCGTTTGTGGCAGAGGTGTCAGGTCTATGGTGAAGCTGAGCAATGAGCGTATGAGGGACAACTCCTTACACAATGGTAGGTTGTATCAGTCAGTAGGGGGAAAAGCCGCCCTATAGACTTTTAGTTTGTGAGGCTATCAATCATGCGTCTGACTAACAATGCTGTCAGAAGTGATAACGTGGTGTAGGTTTTGCTGAAACATAAATGCTCGCCAATAACCATAATAAACGTAAATTTTTGCCAATCACATCAAAACAAAAAATTCAGTGCCTGCATCAGCATCTCTGTGAGCTGTGGGATCTGCATCAAAATTTCACCTTGATTTCTGCACCATAAAAAACTTTGAGCACCTCGATTTTTGTGCCAAGGGAGTCAAGGAATTTTATGCCTTGGTAAATGTGTTTCATTCAGGGGGTCCCATCTTGGGATTTGTGCCCCATAGGACCAGTGTATAAGCGAAAAAAATGTTGGCTTCTCCTACTCTGAAGGTGCACCTCAAACTCGCCAATGCCCCAATCAAATCAAAGGTTCTGATACCAATGAAGGTATTGAGAGCAATTATTCAAACCTTCAACATTGCAAATATATTAATAAATTTGGAGTATAAATAACATTTGTAATAGGCTAAAGATAGCCTAAACACATGTGAAAGATAACCCCCTAGGTTATAGCTAACAGCACGCTAATGAAGCTAACCAAACTAATATGATAATAACAACTAACAATCTAGTAAATCACGCTAACCTACTAACCATAAGTTATTCATAACAATGAATAACTTCATGGTAAACAAAATAAGGTAATAACCTAACTTACTAAGGTAAAAATGAAATTACCATAGTATCTACTCTAACAAGGTACACCTTTGTTATATAAAATCATAAGATCCTTATATAGGATTAAGAAGACACCACAAGCATAGTATAAGAAAACACACATTTTTGCTTTAGTTGTGTATTTCCTTTAAGCGAGTCGGACCATGACATTTATATCAAACATCAAGATGATTAGATGTTTATTATTGTGCTCTATGTTGATAACCCAATCATGACTAGAATTTCATCTTCCATCTTTTAGAACTAGAAGCATAGCCTCATGGGTCACTGAGATGACAACTATAATCCACTTTATTACTTTTTAATACTTAGATTATTTACTATTTTTTAGGTATTTCTCTTACTTAGCCATAGTGTACTATACATTTATTATAGAAATTTTACATGAAGGATTGTAAATCATGTCATATCCCATTTGCTTCAAGGATCAATATTTAGGATAATAGTTCTTCTCCTCTAGGGAATGCTTATCTATATCAATATTTAGCAGGTTGTCTCCTTATCTTTTTTTTTGGAGTAATACTTATTATACACATCCACCATGGGGATTGAACCCGGGTCACATCATCGATAATGCAAGTGGCGTCCTTGCCGGTAGACCACACTCACGAGGATGGTTGTCTCCTTATCTTACACACACTTGGTTAGGTATCCTATTTTATATCAATGTTTACCTCATGAGTTATTGGAAGGTCTTTTATAGTAGATTTTGTGTTATATAAAATGTTTAATTGATATGGGCCCCAATTGTATTACATCATGACCATGTTACCACCATATTTCAACAAATCACAAAGTGGTATTTGACACTTATGTATATGTTGGCTACCCAGATTTGAACCTAGATCTCCACCTTGAAAGTCCATGTTTTAACCACTTGATTTCATGCTATTTAATTATTTTTAGAGATACTTATATATAAATAGTTTACTAGTATGGATGAGAAAAAAATTATTTTGGGAGGGTGAGTGTATGCACATGAGCCCACTTTTAGGCCAAATTTGGTTTGTATGTTAATTCAACCAAACCATATAATGTTTGTGTAAACCTTGTTCATCAAAATTGATGATGTCATACATATTTGATAGATCAATGTTTGGTCAAACTTGAACTTTTGTGATGTCATCTAATATGTTCGACTAAACTTGCTTTAGATAAATAAATCCTTTTGTATTATCTTATCTTGTTGGTCAATATTGTGGTACCATGCAACTAATCTAACTAAAATCATTTATCTTAAATTTTATACAATTCTTCAGTATTAACTTAAAGAGAAATAAATAAAATTTCTACTAGTGATTGCAATCCTATTTTGAAAATCTAGAGCATACTTAATAGTTAGTGTGAGAAATCAAAGGATATGTCTTACCTCTTGTTTAATGTCGTTGCAGAAACTTTAACCCCATTCTTTTTTGTGTATAAAAAATAATAAAAAAATTGGAGGAATTGATGCTTCTAGATGGTTGGGAACTACCATAGGAATGGTAGGTACTTAAGCTTCATCACATGTCAAAATCAAAATTAGAAAATAAAAACAAATATATTTATCTCAAAATCTCACAAAAGTTTATTCTTGGTTTGAGTAGAAAGTTAATTTATTAAATTACCAAATTGTTGTATACTCCATCATATGGAGTGTTAACTGATGCATAATAGTGAAAGTGATCAATGAGACAACAACCTCCCCAGTAGTGAAGATTCATAGTACCCTATTACCATAGTGTATGATTTGGTTACATTCTTATTTATATGCTCTAAACGATGGCTCTAATATCAAAATAATATAGTAGTAAAACTATCACACCCCCTTTGTACGATAATGCCTTTATTACCATATGATGCTTCTAATTGCTTGCAACTATACAATAACTTGTTGTGCAACTATACAGTGGAAATTGTACAATCCCATGCAGTCATATAATCTCTTATAATCGTACGATCCTTTTAACCATACAATGGCAATCATACAATGCCTTGCAGTCGTACGATCCCTTGCAACCATATCCCTTCTAACCATGGAATCCCTTGCAATCGTATGATCCCTTACAACCGTTTAATGTTTGGTCAAGCTTATTGTATGATTGTATGATACCTTCTTTCATCATACAATAGATCAATTTTACTCGATAACTTTCAAAATCGTACAATTGGGCAAATTTCCATCTTACAATTGGGTAATCATTCTAGTTCCAATGTGGCAATTGGTTATCATGAAATTCTTAGGGTTTCTTCTTTAGAAACTCCACCCCTTTAATTATACGATCCCTCCATCATACGACTAGCACAACAATCCAATATTCAACTAGCAACAACCAAATCCTCATGCACAAAGGGATATTGATACCTTATTTCATCATATAAGAGGTCAATTTTACTCAACAACTTTCAAAATCATACAATTGGATAAATTTCCATCTTACAATTGGGTAATCATTCCAGTTCCAATGTGGCAATTGGTTATCATGAAATTCTTAGGGTTTCTTCTTTAGAAAATCCACCCCTTTAATTGTACAATCCCTCCATCGTACTACGACTAGTAGTATGGCAATCCAATCTTCAGCTAGTAACAACCAAATCCTTATGCACAAAGGGGCATTATTATTATTTCCTTCTATGAAGGATGGCTTCAACCTGAAATCTAAATTTCATGTTCCAATATTTTCTATTTTCTAGTAAGGTAGAGTGGTAACCTTTTGTACCTGCAGTCTTCCTTACCTGTGAACCTCCATGCAACTCCTCTACTACTCCTCTGTGCCTACAAACTTCTTTACCTCATCCTCCACAACTTTGATGAGCCTTACTATAACCTACACACACATTTAACAACAATTTCAATGAGCCTTACTATAACCTGCACACACATTTAACAACAAAGCAGATGGTTTGGAAAAATGACTATTCAACATTCAACAAGGGAGACTTAAATTTTAACTGGTAAAACTGATTATCTATTTATTGCTTCTCCTTTGTAATACAAGACAGAATAATTTTGAAAGCCTCTTCTCTTCTCCTGGGCTTCCCTTTCCCAAGCTTATCTAGCTTCGTCTCTCCTCCTTTTCCTGTCATAACCACCAAATGTTGTTCATTTAACAAATATTTATAACTTTTTGAAAATGATTACATAACAGTCAAATGATTGACCTTCTCACTTCTCAACTAGATTTTTGGGGTTCTATATGCTCTTACATCATTAACCCATCCCATTTGAAAATTCTGCTAGAGGGTATCCTAGGAAATTTTTGCTCAGTTGCTTCAAGAAAGTTTCATTTCTGCATAAGCCAACTCTACTCAACCAAATTTTCTCAGGCATTCGAAAGAGTAAGCGGACCCCCCTGGTCTTCAAGTTAGACTACAGCTCTTTTGCTTTGTCGCTTAACCTGGGGGCCTCCCTAAACCCTAAACTTTTTTGGCAATGCCAGCAAGTTCCCAAGTTGCAGCATCTTTCACATCCTAAAGTATGTTGGCACAATCCAAGAAACCTTGGAACCTTCCTGATGCGGAGTAGATTTACTAAAAAGTCTAAAATTTCTAAAAAGATTTCTTAAATGCCTATCTTTTGCTTTTTAGAAATTTTTAGAAATTTCTAAAAATGTGCTTTATTCTTTCTATTTGTAATATTTTAGAAATTTCTTCTCTAGTTAGATACTTCTTTAGTTTCTTATTCTACTACAGTTGTTTTTAGAAATTACTTTACCTACTGCAGATGTAGATTTTTTCTTATTCTGCTGCAGTTGTATTTAGTAATTTCTTTACCTGTTGTAGATGTATTTAGAATTTTCTTCTGCAGTTGAAACTTGTATCGCTTTCTATCTCCTATTGCAATCCTCTTGCTACAGTTGTAGATGGAAAGTTTTTTTCCTATTCACAGTAGTTCTTCTTTTAGAAACCCTAAACTTTCTTTTAGAAACCCTAAAATTTCTTTTAGAAACCCTAATCTTTCCTTCTAGAAGCATCTTCCCATCTCATTTCTTCTCTATATATTGTACAGTTTATTTCTCATTTTCACAAGATCAACTGATGAGTGGTGAAAATCCACGAAACATGTTTTGATCGATCTTTGTGTAAAATAATTTATGAGAAGTTTTGTGAGATGTATCATTTGTGATATTTTTTAGAAGTAATGTGAGATGTATCTTTTGTGATTTACATTTTTAAGTTTTTAATTCTTCTTCAGCTGCTGCCAGTGATACTGGTAACTTTTTAAGCAACCTTGTTTAGTTTCTTCATGATGGCCACTGAAGAATAATTTGTTCGCTCATCCTATCCATCCCAAGACGACAATGCAGCTCCAAGTTCTTCAGCTATTGCACCTGTCCAGGATGATGTATTGGCAGACTCTCATAATCAAAAGTGCAACCGTTCTTATTGTTCTCACTCTTCTGCTTTACAGATTTTTTCTGTTGAGGAGCGTCCTTCACCTTCTTCTCGTCTTCAACAACAAAATTTGGATTTATTTCGCAAGTTTCGGGTTTTAGAAGAAGCTAAAACCCTTGCAGAGAAGACTGCTCAATGTTATAAAGAAGCTTTAGAAAATTCTAAAGTTGAAGTAGCAACTTGGAAATCCAAAGCAGAATCTGAAGCTCGCTTTCGACAAGATGCTGAGGCACGGATCAATCGACACCTCTCCTCTATTGTAGATGGTTCATCTCAAAACTTTATTCAACAAGTTTTGGATATAACCAATGAGAGGAATACTGCCCTTGAAGCCAAAATTCAACTTCGTCTTGCTGAATCAGTAGAAGTTTTTCAACATCTTCTACAAAGTTTATACAATGATGAGCATCTTAGTCATCCAGATCATTCAGATCCTTAGCATTCGGAGAATAATGATGTTCCTATAGATAATGTTCAGCATGTGCCTCATAACGAAGAAAGAGCTCAAAATGAAGCAGAAAGAGCTCAAACTGATGAAAGAGCTCATCATACACCCGCGCCTGAACATCATGAGCATTCAGAGCATCATGCTCCTGATGTTAATGCTCCTCTTCATTCTTTGAGTAAGAATTATCCTGATCCAATTTTCTCTCTTGTTCAGTTCGGGTTTAAAGAATTTAAATGTCTTTTTTCTATTGCTAAAAAATCTAAGGATTTTTTTAAAAAATTGCATGTTTTTCTTGATTCTGGCACCCTTCCTAAAAACTTGCAAGTCAAACCTCCCAAAGTCTCCATCAATGATGTTGAAGGCCAAACCCTTTTATATTCTAAATTTGAATCTTTGCAATCCTCTGTCAATCGTTAGTTTTTAGGTGCCTATATTGATGCTCTTTCTGTTGCTATCAAAAATCATGAAACTGCAGTTAAAACTGTAATAGATAATTTCAAAAATACTCTCCATTCTGCCTGCACTTCCTCTACTGCTTTACCCCTCTTTGGTCAAACCTTAGTTTTTGATTGGGCTTTTCATGCCTTTAGAGATTTTGAGACTCTCTGCAATAATTTTCAGATAGAATGGCAACTCAAACATGTTGCCAAAGAGCAGGCTGAATCTGTTTGCCAACAGTCCAGGGATGAAGCCATGACTGAGGCAGATCAATTGCCTCCAGAGAGTTCTATTTGTGATCTCATTAATGACAAGATGAATCAAAAAGTTAGTGAGATCCATAAAGAACTGAAAGACCTCCATGCCTTGCTCTCTGGTGAAAGCTCACATAAGAGGTGTAACAACAAGAAAAGCAAGAAAAGCAAGTCACAGTAGCAAAAAAATCAACCGCAGCAACAAAAAAATCAATCGCAGCAGCAACAATAGCAACAACAACAGCCACAACGGTGACAACAACAACAACAGCAACTGCCACAACGACAGCAACAACGACAACAACTGTCAAAAAATGGGATGGCTTCCGGGGGGAAGACCCCTTAGACTTTCACTTCGACTGCCTCTGGTCCATTGCCCTCAAGGCCAAACTAGTAGCGCAATCAGAAAATACCTTTGCCATCTACCGCATAGCCTGGCTACTCAAATGCAAGACATGTGCAATTCAACCAACACACAAATCAGAATCAACATAGAGAAAGGAGTCGCGGCAGAGGAAGAAGTCACAGTCGAGGCAGAAGCAGCTTAGATTTCAGTGGACAAGGCAAAAGCATCAATTGAGGCACTTCCACTGCCTCCGGTCATGAATAAATTTTTGGGGGCTTGCCATTGACCGTAAGCTCTTATCCCTTTACTTATTTTCCTGTAAGACTCCATCTGAGGTGGATAATAGAATTTCTAATTTTTCTATCCACAATTTGTCATCTAGGCATATTTCTTATGATGATAAGAAGCTTTTAGGTCTTGGCATAAAATTTATTCCTCGTCCCGCTCCAATGTCTGCCTCTTCCATTTTTTTAGAATTCAGATCCTGTGCTCATCTTTTAAGACTCAGAGCCTTTTTTGGTCCTAAACCTGAACTTGCTCTTGAGAATAATGACTCTTCTTCGGGTATTGAAATCTCTAATTTTCTAAAATTTCCCCATAAGTTTTACATGCCAAACCCCTTTTGGCATCCTCCTGAGCCTAATATTCACCTTGAAGAGATTATCCAACAAGCTGAAGTTTTGCTAAAAAGTAAAGTTTCCTCTTGCTCTTTTTCTTCTCGCCCTCTTCTTCCTTTGAGATTGATCAATAGCCTTAAAAAGCTAAAATCTGATGATTCAATTATTATCAAACCAGCTGACAAAAATTTGGGTCTAGTTGTCATGGATAAATATTGGTACAGGTATGAAGGCCTCCGTCAATTATCTGATATTACTGTTTATGAACAAGTAGATTTTGTACCTTGGAAGATTATCTAGAGCAGGCTCTATTTTATCTTTTCAAAGTTCAATCATTTTTTAGAACCTATAGAAAAGTTCTTGAAATAAAATATTGTTTCTCGTTCCACCCCTTGTGCATTCTATCTTCTTCCAAAACTCCACAAGCCCAATTTAGTCGATAGACCTATTTGTTCCTATTCAGGATATATGCTTGAGCCCGCTTCTAAGCTGCTTCATTTTTTCCTTTTGCCTATCCTGTAGCATCAAAAAAACCATCTCCCTGACTCCATATTTTTGCTTAGAGAGTTAAGCCATAGACAATTTCCTGCTAATTGTTTACTTTTCACCTTTGATGTGGAGTCCTTGTACCCCAGCATTCCCACCTCTGAAGGTCTTTTTGCTCTCAAGATGATGGTCAATGATTACTCGAAGAACATCAACTGGATTCTTCCCTCTTTGAATTAATTCTTAGTCTTGTTGAATTAGTTATCAAAGAACATTATTTGCAATTTGATGATGTTCTTTATAAGCAGGTCAGGGGAACTGCAATGGGCAGCAACTTTGTTGTTGTGTATGCTTGCCTATTTTTGTGTTACTTGGAAAAACAGGTGGAGGAGTCTTTTGATATTTCAGCTCTGGTGTTTTTTAAGAGGTACATTGATGATGCCTTTGGCATCTGGACAGGATCTCAAGAGTCTCTAATGCAGTTTTTTCAGCACTACCAGAGTTTTTATCCCTCCATTTGTATTACTCCAATTATCTCTTGCACTTCTGTCAATATTTTGGATATTGTTTTCTTCAAAGGAGATGATTTCAACACTAGTGGTATCCTCTCCACTATGTGTTTTCAAAAACCATTGAATACCTACCATTACATTCCTTTATTTTCTTGGCATCCACTCCATCAGAAAACTTCCTTCATCACCAGTGAATTGCGGAGATATCTTCTAAGAGAATCAGACCCTGCAGGATTTGTTAGATTGAAGAAATTTTTTTACAGCAGACTCCAGGCTAGAGGGTATCCAAGGAAACTTCTGCTCAGTTGCTTTAAGAAAGTTTCATTTCTGCATAAGCCAACTCTACTCAACCGAATTTGCTCAGGCATTTGAAAGAGTAAGTAGACCCCCTAGTCTTCAAGTTAGACTATAGCTCTTCAGCTTTGTCACTTAACCTGGGGGCCTCCCTAAACCCTAAACCCTAAACCCTAAAATTTTTTGGCAATGCCAGCAAGTTCCCGAGTTGCAGCATCTTTCACATCCTAAAGTATGTTGGCGCAATCCGAGAAACCTTGGAACCTTCCTGATGCGGAGTAGATTTACTAAAAAGTCTAAAATTTCTAAAAAGATTTCTTAAATGCCTATCTTTTGCTTTTTAGAAATTTTTAGAAATTTCTAAAAATGTGCTTTATTCTTTCTATTTGTAATATTTTAGAAATTTCTTCTCTAGTTAGATGCTTCTTTAGTTTCTTATTCTACTACAATTGTTTTTAGAAATTGCTTTACCTGCTGCAGATGTAGATTTTTTCTTATTCTGTTGCAGTTGTATTTAGTAATTTCTTTACCTATTGCAGATGTATTTAGAATTTTCTTCTGCAGTTGAAACTTGTACCGCTTTCTATCTCCTGTTGCAATCCTCTTGCTACAGTTGTAGATGGAAAGTTTTTTCCTATTCACTGTAGTTCTTCTTTTAGAAACCCTAAACTTTCTTTTAGAAACCCTAATATTTCCTTCTAGAAGCATCTTCCCATCTCATTTCTTCTCTATATATTGTACAGTTTATTTCTCATTTTCACAAGATCAACTGATGAGTGGTGAAAATCCATGAAATATGTTTTGATCGATCTTTGTGTAAAATAATTTATGAGAAGTTTTTTTATGAGAAGTTTTGTGAGATGTATCATTTGTGATATTTTTTAGAAGTAATGTGAGATGTATCTTTTGTGATTTACATTTTTAAGTTTTTAATTCTTCTTCAGCTGCTGCCAGTGATACTGGTAACTTTTTAAGCAACCTTTTTTAGTTTCTTCACGATGGCCACTGAAGAAGAATTTGTTCGCTCGTCCTATCCATCCCAAGATGACAATGCAGCTCCAAGTTCTTTAGCTGTTGCACCTGTCCAGGATGATGTACTGGCGGACTCTCATAATCGAAAGCGCAACCGTTCTCATTGTTCTCACTCTTCTGCTTTACAGATTGTTGTTGTTGAGGAGCGTCCTTCACCTTCTTCTCGTCTTCAACAGCAAAATTTGGATTTATTTCGCAAGTTTAGGGTTTTAGAAGAAGCTAAAACCCTTGCAGAGAAGACTGCTCAATGTTATGAAGAAGCTTTAGAAAATTCTAAAGTTGAAGTAGCAACTTGGAAATCCAGAGCAGAATCTGAAGCTCGCTTTCGACAAGATGCTGAGGCACGACTCAATCGACACCTCTCCTCTGTTGTAGATGGTTCATCTCAAAACTTTATTCAACAAGTTTTGGATATAACCAATGAGAGGAATACTGCCCTTGAAGCCAGAATTCAACTTCGTCTTGCTGAATCAGTAGAAGTTTTTCAACATCTTCTACAAAGTTTATACAATGATGAGAATATTCATCATCCAGCTCATTCAGATCCTCAGCATTCGGAGAATAATTATGTTCCTGCAGATAATGCTCAGCATGTGCCTCATAACAAAGAAAGAGCTCAAAATGAAGCAGAAAGAGCTCAAACTGATGAAAGAGCTCATCATACACCCGTGCCTGAACATCATGAGCATTCAGAGCATCATGCTCCTGATGTTAATGCTCCTCTTCATTCTCTGAGTAAGAATTATCCTAATCCAATTTTCTCTCTTGTTTAGTCCGGGTTTAAAGAATTTAAACGTCTTTTTTCTATTGCTGAAAAATCTAAGGATTTTTTAAAAAAACTACATGTTTTTCTTGATTCTGGCACCCTTCCTAAAAACTTGCAAGTCAAACCTCCCAAAGTCTCCATCAATGATGTTGAAGGCCAAACCCTTTTATCTTCTAAATTTGACTCTTTGCAATCCTCTGTCAATCGTCAGTTTTTAGGTGCCTATATTGATGCTCTTTCTGTTGCTATCAAAAATCATGAAACTACAGTTAAAACTGCAATAGATAATTTCAAAAATACTCTCCATTCTGCCTGCACTTCCTCTGCTGCTTTACCCCTCTTTGGTCAAACCTCAGTTTTTGATTGGGCTTTTCATGCCTTTAGAGATTTTGAGACTCTCTGCAATAATTTTCAGATAGAACGACAACTCAAACATGTTGCCAAAGAGCAGGCTGAATCTGTTCGCCAACAGTCCAGGGATGAAGCCATGACTGAGGCAGATCAATTGCCTCCGAAGCATTCTATTTCTGATCTCATTAATGACAAGATGAATCAGAAAGTTAGTGAGATCCATAAAGAACTGAAAGACCTCCGTGCCTTGCTCTCTGGCGAAAGCTCACATAAGAGGCGTAACAACAAGAAAAACAAGTCACAACAATAGAAAAATCATAGTAGCAATAGAAAAATCAACCGTAGCAGCAGAAAAATCAACCGTAGTAGCAACAACAACTACAACAACAATAGCCACAACGGCGACAATAGCAACAATAGCCACTGCCACAACGACAGCAACAACGACAACATCTTTCAAAAAATGGGATGGCTTCCGGGGGGAAGACCCCTCGGACTTTCACTTCGACTGCCTCTGGTTCGTTGCCCTCAAGGCCAAACCAGCAGCGCAATCAGAAAATGCCTGTGCCATCTACCGCACAGCCTGGCTACTCAAATTCAAGACATGTGCAATTCAACCAGCACACAAATCAGAATCAACACAGAGAAAGGAGTCACGACAGAGGAAGAAGTCGCGGTCGAGGCAGAAGTAGCTCAAATTTCAGTGGACGAGGCAAAAGCATCAATTGAGGCACTTCCACCGCCTCTGGTCATGAATAAATTTTTGGGGGCTTGCCATTGACCGTAAGCTCTTATCCCTTTACTTCTTTTCCCGTAAGACTCCATCTGAGGTGGATAATAGAATTTCTAATTTTTCTATCCACAATTTGTCATCTAGGCATCTTTCTTATGATGATAAGAAGCTTTTAGGTCTTGGCATAAAATTTATTCCTCGTCCCACTCCAATGTCTACCTCTTCCATTTTTTCAGAATTCAGATCCTTTGCTCGTCTTTTAAGACTCAGAGCCTTTTTTGGTCTTGAACTTGAACCTGCTCTTGAGAATAATGGCTCTTCTTCGGGTATTGAAATCTCTAATTTTTTGAAATTTCCCCATAATTTTTACATGCCAAACCCCTTTTGGCATCCTCCTGAGCCTAATATTCACCTTGAAGAGATTATCCAACAAGCCAAAGTTTTTCTAAAAAGTAAAGTTTCCTCTTGCTCTTTTTCTCCTCGCCCTCTTCTTCCTTTGAGATTGATCAGTAGCCTTAAAAAGCTAAAATCTGATGATTCAATTATTATCAAACCAGCTGACAAAAATTTGGGTCTAGTTGTCATGGATAAATCTTGGTACAGGTATGAAGGCCTCCGTCAATTATCTGATACTACTGTTTATGAACAAGTAGATTTTGTACCTTGGAAGATTATCTGGAGCAGGCTCTGTTTTATCTTTTCAAAGTTCAAGCATTTTTTAGAACCTATAGAACAGTTCCTGAAACAAAATACTGTTTCTCGTTCCACCCCTTGTGCATTCTATCTTCTTCCAAAACTCCACAAGCCCAATTTAGTCGGTAGACCTATTTGTTCCTATTCAGGATATATGCTTGAGCCCGCTTCTAAGCTGCTTCATTTTTTCCTTTTGCCTATCCTGCAACATCAGAAAAACCATCTCCCTGACTCCATATTTTTGCTTAGAGAGTTAAGCCATAGACAATTTCCTGCTGATTGTTTACTTTTCACCTTTGATGTGGAGTCCTTGTACCCCAACATTCCCACCTCTGAAGGTCTTTTTGCTCTCAAGATGATGGTCAATGATTACTTTGAAGAACATCAACTGGATTCTTCCCTCTCTGAATTAATTCTCAGTCTTGCTGAATTAGTTCTCAGAGAACATTATTTGCAATTTGATGATGTTCTTTATAAGCAGGTCAGGGGAACTGCAATGGGCAACAACTTTGTTGTTGTGTATGCTTGCCTATTTTTGTGTTACTTGGAAAAACAGGTGGAGTCTTTTGATATTTCGGCTCTGGTGTTTTTTAAGAGGTACATTGATGATGCCTTTGGCATCTGGACAAGATCTCAAGAGTCTCTAATGCAGTTTTTTTTAGCACTACCAGAGTTTCTATCCCTCCATTTGTATTACTCCAATTATCTCTTGCACTTCTGTCAATATTTTGGATATTGTTTTCTTCAAAGGAGATGATTTCAACACTAGTGGTATCCTCTCCACTAGGTGTTTTCAAAAACCATTGAATGCCTACCATTACATTCCTTTCTTTTCTTGGCATCCACTCCATCAGAAAACTTCCTTCATCACCAGTGAATTGCGGAGATATCTTCTGAGAGAATCAGACCCTGCAGGATTTGTCAGATTGAAGAAATTGTTTTACAGCAGACTCCGGGCTAGAGGGTATCCAAGGAAACTTCTGCTCAGTTGCTTCAGGAAAGTTTCATTTCTGCATAAGCCAACTCTACTCAATCGAATTTACTCAGGCATTCGAAAGAGTAAGTGGACCCCCCTGGTCTTCAAGTTAGACTACATCTCTTCAGCTTTGTCACTTAACCTGGGGGCCTCCCTAAACCCTAAACTTTTTTGGCAATGCCAGCAAGTTCCCGAGTTGCAGCATCTTTCACATCCTAAAGTATGTTGGCGCAATCCGAGAAACCTTGGAACCTTCCTGATGCGGAGCAGATTTACTAAAAAGTCTAAAATTTCTAAAAAGATTTCTTAAATGCCTATCTTTTGCTTTTTAGAAATTTTTAGAAATTTCTAAAAATGTGCTTTATTCTTTCTATTTGTAATATTTTAGAAATTTCTTCTCTAGTTAGATGCTTCTTTAGTTTCTTATTCTGCTACAGTTGTTTTTAGAAATTGCTTTACCTGCTGCAGATGTAGATTTTTTCTTATTCTGTTGCAGTTGTATTTAGTAATTTCTTTACCTATTGCAGATGTATTTAGAATTTTCTTCTGCAGTTGAAACTTGTACCACTTTCTATCTCCTGTTGCAATCCTCTTGCTACAGTTGTAGATGGAAAGTTTTTTCCTATTCATCTCTTTCTTTTAGAAACCCTAAAATTTCTTTTAGAAACCCTAATATTTCCTTCTAGAAGCATCTTCCCATCTCATTTCTTCTCTATATATTGTACAGTTTATTTCTCATTTTCACAAGATCAACTGATGAGTGGTGAAAATCCACGAAACATGTTTTGATCGATCTTTGTGTAAAATAATTTATGAGAAGTTTTTTTATGAGAAGTTTTGTGAGATGTATCATTTGTGATATTTTTTAGAAGTAATGTGAGATGTATCTTTTGTGATTTACATTTTTAAGTTTTTAATTCTTCTTCAGCTGCTGCCAGTGATACTGGTAACTTTTTAAGCAACCTTTTTTAGTTTCTTCACGATGGCCACTGAAGAAGAATTTGTTCGCTTGTCCTATCCATCCCAAGACGACAATGCAACTCCAAGTTCTTTAGCTGTTGCACCTGTCCAGGATGATGTACTGGCAGACTCTCATAATCGAAAGCTCAACCGTTCTCATTGTTATCACTCTTCTGCTTTACAGATTATTGCCGTTGAGGAGCGTCCTTCATCTTCTTCTTGTCTTCAGCAGCAAAATTTGGATTTATTTCGCAAGTTTCAGGTTTTAGAAGAAGCTAAAACCCTTGCAGAGAAGACTGCTCAATGTTATGAAGAAGCTTTAGAAAATTCTAAAGTTGAAGTAGCAACTTGGAAATCTAGAGCAGAATCTGAAGCTTGCTTTCAATAAGATGCTAAGGTACGGCTCAATCGACACCTCTCCTCTGTTGCAGATGGTTCATATCAAAAATTTATTCAACAAGTTTTGGATATAACCAATGAGAGGAATACTGCCCTTGAAGCCAGAATTCAACTTCGTCTTGCTAAATCAGTAGAAGTTTTTCAAAATCTTCTACAAAGCCTATACAATGATGAGCATCTTCGTCATCCAGCTCATTCAGATCCTTAGTATTCGGAGAATAATGTTGTTCCTGCAAATAATGTTTTTCCTGCAGATAATGCTCAGCATGTGCCTCATAATGAAGAAAGAGCTCAAAATGAAGCAAAAAGAGCTCAAACTGAAGAAAGAGCTCATCATGCACCCGTGCCTAAACATCATGAGCATTCAGAGCATCATGCTCCTGATGTTAATGCTCCTCTTCATTCTCTGAGTAAGAATTATCCTGATCCAATTTTATCTCTTGTTCAGTCTGGCTTTAAAGAATTTAAACGATTGTTTTCTATTGCTGAAAAATCTAAGGATTTTTTAAAAAAATTGCATGTTTTTCTTGATTCTGGCACCCTTCCTAAAAACCTGCAAGTCAAACCTCCCAAAGTCTCCATCAATGATGTTGAAGGCCAAACCCTTTTATCTTCTAAATTTGACTCTTTGCAATCCTTTGTCAATCGTCAGTTTTTAGGTGCCTATATTGATGCTCTTTTTGTTGCTGTCAAAAACCATGAAACTGCAGTTAAAACTGCAATAGATAATTTAAAAAATACTCTCCATTCTGCCTGCACTTCCTCTGCTGCTTTACCCCTCTTTGGTCAAAACTCAGTTTCTGATTGGGATTTGCATGCCTTTAGAGATTTTGAGGCTCTCTGCAATAATATTTAGATAGAACGACAACTCAAATGTGTTGCCAAAGAGCAGGCTGAATCTGTTCGCCAACAGTCCAGGGATGAAGCCATGACTGAGGCAGATGTATTGCCTCCGGAGCATTCTATTTCTGATCTCATTAATGACAAGATGAATAAAAAAGTTAGTGATATCCATAAAGAACTGAAAGACCTCCATGCCTTGCTCTCTGGTGAAAGCTCACATAAGAGGCATAACAACAAGAAAATCAAGAAAAGTAAGTCACAGCAGCAAAAAAATCAATCGCAGCAGCAGAAAAATCAACCACAGCAGCAGCAACAACAACAACAACAACCACAACGGCGTCAACAGCAACAACAACCACTGCCACAACGACAACAACAACGACAACAACTTTCAAAAAATGGGATGGCTTCTGGGGGGAAGACCCCTTGAACTTTCACTTCAACTGCCTCTGGTCCATTGCCCTCAAGGCCAAACCAACAGCGCAGTCAAAAAATGCCTGTGCCATCTGCCGCACATCCTAGCTACTCAAATGCAAGACATGTGCAATTCAACCAGCACACAAATCAAAATTAGAATAGAGAAAGGAGTCGCGGGAGAGGAAGAAGTCGCGCCCGAGGCAAAAGCAGCTCAAATTTCAGTGGACGAGGCAAAAGCATCAATTGAGGCACTTCCACCACCTCCGATCACATATAAATTTTTGGGGGCCTACCATTGACCGTAAGCTCTTATCCCTTTACTTCTTTTCCCGTAAGACTCCATCTGAGGTGGATAATAGAATTTCTAATTTTGCTATCCACAATTTGTCGTCTAGGCATCTTTCTTATGATGATAAGAAGCTTTTAGGTCTTGGCATAAAATTTATTCCTCGTCCCGCTCCAATGTCTGCCTCTTCCATTTTTTTAGAATTCAGATCCTTTGCTCGTCTTTTAAGACTCAGAGCCTTTTTTGGTCCTGAACCTGAACCTGCTCTTGAGAATAATGGCTCTTCTTCGAGTATTGAAATCTCTAATTTTATGAAATTTCCCCATAAGTTTTACATGCCAAACCCCTTTTGGCATCCTCCTGAGCCTAATATTCACCTTGAAGAGATTATCCAACAAGCCGAAGTTTTGCTAAAAAGTAAATTTTCCTCTTGCTCTTTTTCTCATCGCCCTCTTCTTCCTTTGAGATTGATCAGTAGCCTTAAAAAGTTAAAATATGATGATTCAATTATTATCAAACCAGCTGACAAAAATTTGGGCCTAGTTGTCATGGATAAATCTTGGTACAGGTATGAAGGCCTCCGTCAATTATCTGATTCTACTGTTTATGAACAAGTAGATTCTGTACCTTGGAAGATTATTTGGAGCAGGCTCTGTTTTATCTTTTCTAAGTTCAATAATTTTTTAGAACCTATAGAACAGTTCCTGAAACAAAATATTGTTTCTCGTTCCACCCCTTGTGCATTCTATCTTCTTTCAAAACTCCACAAGCCCAATTTAGTCGGTAGACCTATTTGTTCCTATTCAAGATATATGCTTGAGCCCGCTTCTAAGCTACTTCATTTTTTCCTTTTGCCTATCTTGCAGCATCAGAAAAACCATCTCCCTGATTCCATCTTTTTGCTTAGAGATTTAAGCCATAGACAATTTCCTGCTGATTGTTTACTTTTCACCTTTGATGTGGAGTCATTGTACCCCAGCATTCCCACCTCTGAAGGTCTTTTTGCTCTCAAAATGATGGTCAATGATTACTTTGAAGAACATCAACTGGATTCTTCCCTCTCTGAATTAATTCTCAGTCTTGCTAAATTAGTTCTCAGAGAACATTATTTGCAATTTGATGATGTTCTTTATAAGCAGGTCAGGGGAACTGCAATGGGCAACAACTTTGTTGTTGTGTATGCTTGCCTATTTTTGTGTTACTTGGAAAAATAGGTGGAGGAGTCTTTTGATATTACGGCTCTGATGTTTTTTAAGAGGTACATTGATGATGCCTTTGGCATTTGGACAGGATCTCAGTAGTCTCTAATGCAAATTTTTCAACACTATCAGAGTTTTTATCCCTCCATTTGTATTACTCCAATTATCTCTTGCACTTCTATCAATATTTTGGATATTGTTTTCTTCAAAGGAGATGATTTCAACACTAGTGGTATCCTCTCCACTAGGTGTTTTCAAAAACATTTGAATGCCTACCATTACATTCCTTTCTTTTCTTGGCATCCACTCCATCAGAAAACTTCATCACCAGTGAATTGCAGAGATATCTTCTAAGAGAATCAGACCCTGCAGGATTTGTCAGATTGAAGAGATTTTTTTACAGCAGACTCCGGGCTAGAGGGTATCCCAGGAAATTTCTGCTCAGTTGCTTCAGGACGGTTTCATTTCTGTATAAGCCAACTCTACTCAACCGAATTTGCTCAGGCATTCGAAAGAGTAAGTGGACCCCCCTGGTCTTCAAGTTAGACTACAACTCTTCTGCTTTTTCACTTAACCTGGGGGCCTCCCTAAACCCTAAAATTTTTTGGCAATGCCAACAAGTTCTTGAGTTGCAGCATCTTTCACATCCTAAAGTTTGTTGGCGCAATCCGAGAAACCTTGGAACCTTCCTGATGCGGAGCAGATTTACTAAAAAGTCTAAAATTTCTAAAAATATTTCTTAAATGCCTATCTTTTGCTTTTTAGAAATTTTTAGAAATTTCTAAAAATGTGCTTTATTCTTTCTATTTGTAATATTTTAGAAATTTCTTCTCTAGTTAGATGCTTCTTTAGTTTCTTATTTTGCTACAGTTGTTTTTAGAAATTGCTTTACCTGCTGCAGTTGTAGATTTTTTTCTTATTCTACTGCAGTTGTATTTAGCAATTTCTTTACCTGTTGTAGATGTATTTAGAATTTTTTTCTTTTGCAATTGAAACTTGTAACGCTTTCTATCTCCTGTTGCAATCCTTTTGCTACAGTTGTAGATTGAAAGTTTTTTCCTATTCACTGCAGTTCTTCTTTTAGAAACTTTCCTTCTAGAAGCATCTTCCCATCTCATTTCTTCTCTATATATTGTACAGTTCATTTCTCATTTTCACAAGATCAACTGATGAGTGGTGAAAATCCACGAAACATGTTTTGATCGATCTTTGTGTAAAATAATATATGAGAAGTTTTTTATGAGAAGTTTTGTGAGATGTATCATTTGTGATATTTTTTTAGAAGTAATGTGAGATGTATCATTTGTGATTTACATTTTTGAGTTAATTTTTTAAGTTCTTAATTCTTCTTCAGCTGCTGCCAGTGATACTGGTAACTTTTTAAGCAACTTTTTAAGCAAACTTTTTAAGCAACTTTTTAAGCAATCTTATTCTCAAACATTCTCATTTTCAATGGTTCTATGGTGATATGTTTGGGACTAAACCATGTAATGTAATTAGTCATCCCCGATGTGTTTTTAATTTTTTTTTTTCAAATATAGATGAAATGTATTGAAGATGAATATATTTAGGTCATAACTTTGTGAATGACTAGATCTTGCACAGCAGGTTTTTAAAATATTAGTAATTTTAAATTTTAAAATGTTTTTAAAGATTTATTTTTTAATTTGGGTTTTTAAAAATATAAACCTCCTCAAAATAAAAATTAAAAGAAAAATAATTATATTAAATTTTAAAATAAAATAAAAATCATAACACATAAATAATGATGTATTCTATTATCCCATAAAAAATAAATTTTAATAATTTTTTCAATACTTTGTAATTCAATTATTTATTTTAAAAAATATTTATCAAGATGATTTAAAAAAAAGTTCATTATACATCTTAAGTTATGTAGATTTTATGGGAAAAAATAATTATATGAAATTTGTCTCTATCATTATCATAATGTGTCTGCAATACTCACTATCTTTAAATGTATTTTAATATTCTACTTCATATAAAATCATGTATTTTATATGATAAAATTTAATTTTTATTAAAAATAAAAAAATATGATAACAATATACACTAAGAATGCTTCAACACATATTTCAATATCTTTATCAAAGTTTATGCGCATGCCATGTTAAAAATACATAAGTTGATATAAGCGAGGATAAGTGGCTCAACAACCTGCAAACATGGAACTCATTAGCATGCACTTCCTTAGGACACTTATTTTCTCTCACCTAAAAGTCATTTTCTTGGGACTCCAAGAAAAAAACAAGGGTACAATTTTTCTCTTCCATAGAATTAGAAATTTTTAGTGTCATCTAAGCAAGTAAAAACCTTAAGTGAATGCACAAATTATTTGAGCAGTTGGGCTATCCTAAAAAATACCTAAATACTCTATTTTGTTAAAATTAGAAGACTATTCACTTAGTTGACAATTTTCTTAACCATCAATAAATAAAGCATATTGAGATTTGAATGTATTTTTTGTAACTTCAATCTTTATAGTCATATTGTACCATCATATATGACATTAAAATATTAGTTTGTAGATATTTTCAAGAAGGTTAATTCTAAAGTTACCTTAAATCAATTACGAGATGGTATTAGCACGATAATGCTCCTATTAAGAAGGCATATTAAGTACTTTATTATTTCTATGGCTTTGTTTATCTTAGGGGAAGATGTTGAAATATGGTCATATTTCATGATCGATATTATAGTGTAATATACTTGTCTATACCTATTGTTATTTTGTATCTTATAATCTAATACATGTATTTTAACATGATCCAATAGCATAGCAATTTAAAAATTATTCAGATTTCCATCATTATAATTTCAATTATATGTATATCCCCAATGTCAATATTGGATGCTGGTGCGGCTGAAGACCTTGTTGCAAATGAATTTGATGGTAAGTGCTTAGAGGTAAATATTCTATTGGTTGTTGCATATGTTTGTGATGTTGGTGTTGAATGTAGGAATACCTTTGATTGTCTTCAAGTTTTAGATTTTGTTAAAACTACAACAGAGTATTTTGAAGCGTCCAAGCAAGCAAACAAGTTTTCATCTGTTGTAGTGCTTTTTTGGATGAATTTTAGTTTTTTGATCCTACTAATTGTGGCCCTCGAAAAAATGTGGATATTGCCTTAATTCAGATTGAGAGACTCAGTACTCCTAACCGAATCACTAGGAGTCAAAAAAAAAGGTTGATGTTGGTTCTGAGACCTAAAGGGGTAGCCATCAAAGTCTAAAATGTGAAAGAAGGAAATAGCCATGGAAGTGGCAAATGGATCTCAAAGAGTTTTGAACGCTCCCCATAAAAATATAAAATAATTTTTTTTTCCTAGAATATTAGAGGATTGAACGTCTCTTCAAAACACTGGGAGATTTTGATGCTAAGGAAGGAAAATAAATTAGATATGGTAATGCTTTAGGAAACCAAAATGGATGTACAAAAGGCTCAAAGTGTAAAACAATTTTTATGGAGAGAAGTAAATTGTCTGATTAGCCCATCCAATGGAGCCTCTAGAGGGCTTATGTGTTTATGGAATAAGGAGAATATTGAAGGCCGACTTATTATAAATAATAGCAGTTTCATTATGTTTTATCATAGTCTACAATATAAACAAAATTAGATTTTGATGAACGTGTATGCCCCTAACTTAGTGAGTGGAAGACACTCTTTGTGGAGAGATCTGAGTTGTCTTAGGAAAGCATTAAAAAATATTCCTTGTGTGTTGGCGGGTGATTTCAATACACCGCTTTACCTGTCTGTTAAGAAGAGAAACTCTCTGGTTCTATAAGAGGGAATGGAAGTCTTTGGGAAGTTTTTGAGTGATAATGAATTAATGGATATTGATCTTAGATAGTTTAAGTATACATGGAGTAACCGAATATTGGGTGACCAACTGATTCAGATACAGCTAGATTGGTTTTTAGTTTCTCAATAAGGTCTAATAGTCTTTTGAGTCACTACTCTTACAACCCTCTCCAAGATTGGATCCAATCATAATCCTATTCTTTAGGAAATAGAGAGTGGAAGAAAACTGCATAAGAGTCCCTTTTGATTTGAGTTGATGTGGATGAATCATAAAAATTTAAAACCCAGTATAAAATATTGGTGGAAAAAGATTTTTAGGGGCCCTAAAATAATTTAAATTTCTTGTAAATTGAGGTGGATTAAAGACAATCTTAAAGAATGAAATAGAAGAGTCTTCGGGTATCTATTTACCCAAAAGAAGGATCTAAAGTTGAATCTTGAAAATATTGAAAAGGAAGTGAACCAAATTGGTCTAGATGATTGTCGTAGAAGGATTGAACATCAAATATTAGGTGATTATCATAATATTTTGGCTTGTGAGGAAGTGTTTTAGAAATAAAAATCAAGGCTAGTTTGGCTTAAAGAAGATGATAGAAACACTATATTCTTTCATGTGTCTACCCTAAGACATAGAGGTAGCAATAATATAAAGTAGTTGGTTAGGGATGATGGCTCGGTGGTAGGGAAACCAGAGGATGTTAGGGCAAAAGTTGTCAATTATTTTTTAGACCTTCTAGGAGAACGTGTGGTAGTGAATGGTGAAGCTGAAAGCAAACTCCATAATATCCTAAAATTGGTGATTGATCAGATGAATTCTTCTCTTATGGCCCCCTTTATAGATGAGGAAATTAGAATAGACACATTTAGTCTAGGTGGGGAAAAGGCTCCGAGGTCGAATGGTTTCTTAGTTGCTTTCTTTTAGAAGTTCTGGAATATTGTAGGATTAGGTGTTACTGAGTCTATCAAGGAGATCCAACAAACCCAATTCCTACCTAAGGATGTTAATTCCATTTTTTTGGCTTTGATCCCAAAAGTACAGGGAGCAAGACATCTTAAAAATTTTAGGTCTATCAATTTGTGCAACACAATCTATAAAATTTTATCCAAAACTATTGCCAATAGGTTAAAGAGGGTTCTACCTTTTATTATGGTAGATCAACAAGGTGGTTTTGTTAAATATCAATAACTTTTGGGTAGCATATTACCATTCATGAGGTTATTCATTCTATGGAAAATAGTAAGAGGGCTAGTATGCTTCTAAAGTTAGATATGAACAAAGCTTATGATCATGTTCGTGGGACTTCTTGACCAAAGTCTTATTGAAATTTGGCTTTAGTAAATGGGTGGGGCTGGTTAAAAATTATTTTTCATCTGCTATGTTTTTAGTCTTGGTAAATGGAGTCACTACTGGATACTTCAAAAGTGGATGTGGTCTCCACCAAGGGGATCTATTATCACCATATATTTTTATTATTCTTGTTGAAGCATTGCGAAGATCAACTTTTGAGGCTGTAGAAAGTGGGCAAGTATATGGTTTCAAACCAGCTTCAAGTTGATGATACTTTGTTGATCTCCTATTCCTCTATTCCTCAAGCTAAGGAGTTAAAAAAGTATTTTTTTTTCTTATGAAGAAGTTGTTGGCCAAAAAGTGAACTTAAAAAGTAAAGTTTATTTTATCAACACCCTAGTTGGAAGGAAAATAAATATCGTGAGGATATTTGGGTGTAACATTGGAGAACTCCCAGCCATGTATTTGGGTATGACTATGTTCAAAGGTAGGATGGAATCACATATTTGGAATCCATTTCTAGATAGACTAGCAAAAACGTTAACAGGTTGGAGAGGACGTCTTCTTAGCCAGGTAGGTAAAGCTCAGCTTGTGAAGTCTTCTTTACAAAGTATTCCAATTTATTTTGTCTCTTTTCAAGATTCTAGCTAAAACAAGGATTAAAATGGAGCAAATTCAAATATCCTTCCTTTGGTCTAGATCAGAAGATAGAAGACACTTTGCACTTGTTTCTTGGGATCAAATATGGTCTGTTAAATATGTAGGAGGGTTGGGCTTTAGAAGGTAAAATAGATGAATAAAGCCTTGAAGGGAAATATAGGATGAGAATTATTGAAAAATAATCAATTTGAGTGGTTAATATCCTCAAAGGTAAGTATTTATGAAATAGAAAAAATTATACTCCAATGACTTGCCAGTTGGATCTTCCTTTTCGAAGTCTTGAGGATATTAGATATTTGTTATGGAAAGTGATTCGCTAGTATATTAGAGATGAAAATTAGGTGAACTTTTGGAAATATTGTTGGCTAAAGAACATTCCCCTCTCAGAGGACCCAAAGGTAAGTGCATTTTTTTATTGGTAGGAGGGGTTTTGAAAGGATCCCGTAACATTTACAAAAAATTTCTATTTAGTAAAAATGCTGCCAACCATATAAAACAAAAAGCAAGCACCTTCTTCAAAACAAATAAGAAGAAAGATAAAAATAGATAGAGAAACCCTCACAGGGGTAAAATAGAAAGCCTCAACAGGCTCACGTAGAGCCTGCTCATGTATCTAGGTAAAATAATAGATGATTTTATTTTATCATTCGTCACACAAAAAAAAACTGTAGGAGGTATTCATTGAAGATGGTGTAGTACAATGTCTCCACGTATGACTCGTAAAGATATTATCCATGTTTATCCATAAGCTCCACGTACCCCGAACATTCATTTGTTAAGGTGAAGCAACGTATGAAAGTGTATGTTGAAAATAGATCCTATGAACTTAGAAAAATTCCATAGATCGATAAAAACTCCAATGATGTATCCTGAAAAATGCTATCCAATCTAAGGAGGATTCCTATAACATGGAGAAGATATGACTACCCAAGAAATCCGAATCCTGGGAAAACTTACAAAAGAGATACAAGCATGGGATTTTCATCGACCAAGGGGGAGGATGAATTTCATTCCAAATGGTAAGGTTAGGAAAAGAAACCCCCAGGTTAGCTAGAAATTCAGCGACTTGGTTTCCTTCCCTAAAGACATGTTGAACAGTGACATTAGGGTAAGAGCTCATAAAAACTTTGCCTCAGAGATTCAACTGGAGATATTCTAGGATGCTGACTAGGTGCCTGCAATGCTTCTAATAATGTTCATAGAGTCACCTTCAACAATAAGATTAGGGCAATTTATTCTAGATAAGAGAGATAGACCTTGGAAGAGAGCTCGAGCTTTAACAAAATGGTTGGTTTGGATACTGATATTTTTTGCAAAGGCTAGCAATATCTTCCCTGTATGATATCGAAAGATACCTCCTACTCTAGTCAGCCCTAGGTTGCCCTTGGTAGCACCATAAAAATTATACTTGATCTATCCCAAAGGTAGAGGAGACCACTTGATAATCGAGCGATCAACCATAGAAGAGGGAGAGGAAATATTACAGGAAAGGAGCTGGAGGGACTTGGTTAACTGAGCTTCACTCGGGGATTTCGGCCATCCAATGCCTTAAATAACAGAGATATTTTTAGCTGTCGCGTGGATGAATTTGAAAATAACATAGTTAGAATCATGGATGGAGTTATTGAAGGCTTTGGAATTTCATTCACACCAAACTTCCCATAGGAAATGGGGGAGACAGAAGGTCCAAAAGGTTTTGATACAAATTTTTTTAAAGGGATTAGGCCACTATAAATAAAGGTCATTCGAAGAAAAGGGAGGAACCCAAGAAATACCCACAAAGGAAAAAAAGAAGCAAAGAACTTTGAGGGAGAAAGGATAGAAGAGAAAAAATGTTGGGTGGATTCACACTCCTGTTTGCAAAGGTAAAAACAATTAGGAATGGGGAGCCCTCGAATATGGAGATTTAGAATGGAGAGGATTTTGTCTTGAATAACAAGCTAAAAGAAGAAACTGACTTTGGGAATGAGATGTTGAGCAAGGTGCAACAACAATATTGTCATTGTTGTCAACACAGTCAGATAGATATGTTGATGCAGTGGACAAGAAGTTCAAAAGCTAGTCAGATGCAGAAGACAGGAGTTCAAAGGTTACTCGGAGTATGTACAATGATTTTCCAAGAAGACCGAAGTGGACCACTTGCAAAAGATCAAAGAAAAAGACAAGTAAGAAAAGTGTCGCGATATCGCGACATATTCAGCAGGCAAGAAAAACTGTCGCGATTTCGCGACATGTTGGAAGAGAGAAAAAGAAAGAAAAACTGTCGTGATTTCGCGACATGTTGGAGGAGAGAGAAGAAGAAAGAAAAACTGTCGTGATATCGCGACATGTTGAGAAGAAAGAAAAACTGTCACGATTTCGTGACATGTTGGAAGAGAGAGAAGAAGAAAGAAAAACTGTCGCGATATCGCGACATGTTGAGAAGAAAGAAAAACTGTCGCGATTTCGTGACATGTTCGAAGAGAAAGCGCAAGCAAGAAAAACTGTCGCGATTTCGTGACATGTTGAAAGAAAAAAAGCAAGTAGAAAAAGTGTCGCGATTTCGCGACATATTGGAAGAGAAAAGGCAAGACGAAAAAGTGTCGCGATTTCGTGACATATTGCAAGGAAGGTTGTACGGATGAAAAAGTGTCACGATTTCGCGACATATTGCAAGAGAGATTGTACGGAAGAAAAAGTGTCACGATTTTGTGACATATTGCAGGAGAGAGTCCGAAAGAAAAAGTGTCACGATATCGTGACATGTCGGGTTTTCGCGACCCGAAGGCAAGAGAAAGTGCTAAGGAGAAAAAGTGTCACGATATCGTGACATGTCGGGTTTTCACGACCCGAAGGCAAGAAAAAGTGCTAAGGAAAAAGTGTCGCGATATCGCGACATGTCGCGTTTTCGCGACCCGAAGGCAAGAGAAAGCGCTAAGGAGAAAAAGTGTCGCGATATCGTGACATGTCGCATTTTCGCGACTCGAAAGCGCAAGAAGGAAGAGAAAGAAAAAGTGTCACGATTTCGCGACATGTTGCATTTTCGCGGGCCAAAGCAAAGAGAAAGAGGAGAGAGAAAATAGTGTCGCGATATCGCGACATGTCGCATTTCCCCAAAGAAAGAGAAAGAGGAGAGAGAAAAGTGTCGCGATATCGCGACATGGCATTTCGGGCCAAAGCAAAGAGAAAGAGGAGAGAGAAAAAGTGTCGCGATATCGACATGTATTTTCGTGGGCCAAAGCAAAGAGAAAGAGGAGAGAGAAAATAGTGTCGCGATATCGCGACATGTATTTTCACGGGCCAAAGCAAAGAGAAAGAGGAGAGAGAAAATAGTGTCGCGATATCGCGACATGTTGTATTTTCGCTGGTCAAAGCTAAGAGAAAGCGTACGGAGGAAAAAGTGTCGCGATATCGCGACATGTTGTATTCTCGCGGGCCAAAGCTAAGAGTAAGCGTACGGAGGCGAAAGTGTCACGATATCGTGACATGTGTTTTCGTGGCAACAACAATAGAAGAGTTACAAGGGCAGTTGAAGCCGACGAAGACCGATGTAAGCCGACGAAGATTAGGGTTTGTAGCCGATGAAGACTAGGGTTTGTAGCTGACTAAGAGTAGGGTTTACAGCCGACTAAGATTAAGGTTTTTCTTCATGAAAATATTGTTATAAAAGGAGGGTTGTTTGGAGAATTGAGATGTGTTGAACATATCGTCGAATGCGTGTTGAAGAGTGCAAAGTTCAGTCGTAGTGCATAGAGAGCCAGTCGTGTCGAATCGTGCTAAGTGCAAAATTTGCAAAGAGAGCAGAGTGCACAATAGGGAGAAGATGATCGTGAAGTTCGACTGTAACAAAGCAGAGTGTGTGAAGTGATTGCGTAGAGAGAGTAGAGTGCAAAGAGAGAAAATAGGTTGAAGTTTGACCGGGTGCTACTGTGATTACGCAGAGCGAGCAGAGTGCACAGAGAACGCAAAGGTGAAGTAGACCAGTCAGGGTCTTGTAAAAGTGAAGGTATTATCTGTTAATCTTCTAGATTCAAAATTGAAGTCCAGGTTGGTGCTTGGCATTAGGGGTTGGTGCTCCTTCTAGTTGGTGCTAGTAAATCAGGGGTTGGTGCTCCTTCTAGTTGGTGCTAGTAAATCAGGGGTTGGTGCTCCTTTCTATTGGTGCAGATAAATAAGGGGTTGGTGCTCCTTCCAGTGGGTGCTGGTAAATTGATTGTAAAGTTGGTGCTTTGCAAAGGCTGGATTTGGATGGTAGTCCAAGCAGTCATTCTTGAGGAGTAGCCAAATTGGTGAACCTCGTTAAATCTTGTGTTGTGTGATGCTCTTCTGTTATTCTTGCTGTATCTTGTTATAAGTTTTAATTGCTTCTATTTTAAGAGCTGTAAATTCAAGCTTAAAAGAGCTACACTGATTCACCCCCCCTCTCAGTGTCATTGTAAGACTAACAATTGGTATCAGAGCTAAGTTCCTGTACAAGCCTAATCGGCTAGGGTGATCTTGGAAGTAACTCAATGGCAGGCTCTCATCAAACAAGCACATTTTCTCAATTACGTTTTGGAAAAATATCTTCTTTGGATACTATCGGATTTGGTCGGATACACAACCCATCACTCCTCCAAAGAGGAGAAGAATGTTTAAAGATTCAACAATAATCATGAAGAAAACAGATTAAGAGGAAACAGGTGAAGCTCTTTTCATGGCATTTGAAGAAGAAAAAGAAAAGGAAGAAGGAGTGAACTCTGAAGTATGTGGTGAAAACCCTGAGGCTGAAGTAGATCTAGAAGGTGAGTTGATCTCTACACTTGAAGAGTGGAAAATAGAGAAGAAAAAGAATAAGAAACTTTCAAAAAGGCTTGAGGATGCAAATGAAATCATATCCAGTTTGAAAGTACAGATAGAAGAATCCAATAAAATCTCCGAAGATCTGGAAGTGCAAATAACCATGAAAATAGATCATTGCAGCAAGCTAGAAGAAGAGATTGTTGGGTTAAGAATGCAGCTAGAAGAGAGGAATAAGAAAATCAGTTGCTATCACAAACGTGAAGAAAGTTCTATGAAGCTGGATAAGATCATAAATGACCAAAGGCCTGCAGGCATCAAATTTGGTCTGGGTTTCATCGAAGGAGAATCATCTAATGGATCAAAGGCCAGAAATGTAGAATCCATAAAGAATGAAGATAAGAAAAAAGTTGATCAAGGAAAAACATCTCATGCAACAAAAAGCAATAATGCCAGGCACGAAAGGAAAATTGACAATGATGGATTCACCAATGTCACTCATCAAAGAAGAAGAAGACCTAGGGCTCCTACGACAACATGGCAAAGACCATCACCCAGGTTCAATTATCCCTTTTCTGGTTTCTGTTTTAAATGCAATGGCTATGGACATAAAATCTCAGACTGCAAATATATTGTAAGACCAAGGAATTTCACCAGTAGAAATGCTTTCTCTCCTTTGATGAATTATACAGTAGAATGTTATAACCGTCACAATTTTGGGCACATTGCAAGAAACTCGTAGAAGTACATTTGCTTCAAATCAATTTCAGGGAAGAAAAATTCAACCAAACAGGATGAGACAAAATAGAAAACTTCCAAAAAAACAAGCACAAGCTATTGATAAGGGAAAGGCTAAACAAGAGCTCAATTCTACTATCAAAACGGAGTGGAAAGAAAAGGAGCGACTTAAGGAAGAAAAGGAATCCTTAATAGTACAAACAACATTTAGAGCACAGAATAAATATGTACCATGGATACTTGATAGTGGATGCTCCAGTCATATGACAGGTGACAAACAAAAGTTTGAGAAGTTGCAAAAATATGAAGGTGGTTCAGTAAAGTTTGGAAACAATGATGGAGCTAAGATAGTTGGCAAAGGCTCTATCAAAATTAGTGACAAAAAAATTAAGTCAGAAGAAGTCCTGTTTGTAGATGGGTTGAAACATAACTTATTAAGCGTAAGTCAGATTTGTGATAAAGGTCATGAAGTAGTTTTTATGAAGCAGGGTTGTGAAGTCAGAAAAACAAACAGTGGAAAATTGATAGCAACTGGATTAAGGACATCGGGCAACCTGTACACGCTCTCAGAGACTTCAAAAGGAGCTTGTTTTATTGGACAGGAAGAAGAAAATTGGTTGTGGCACAAGAGACTTGGTCATATCAGTTTTGATAATCTAGTAAAAATCACCTCAAAAAGGGTTGTAAGAGATATTCCCACCATCAGGAAACCCGCAAACAACATTTGTGCTTCATGCCAAAAGGGGAAGCAAACTAGAGTCACATTCAAAACTAAAGAATACTACACAAGCAAACCTCTGGAACTAATACACACCAATTTATGTGGACCCATGAGAACACAAAGCATAAATGGTGACAAATATTTTATGTTGTGCATTGATGACTATTCCAGAATGACATGGATATTTTTCTTAAAGCATAAATCAGAAGCTTTTGGTATGTTCAAGATTTTCAAAAACCAGGTTGAGAATGAAACAAGTAAGAGGATCAAATGTTTAAGATCAGATAGAGGAGGAGAATTCATTTCAGAGGAGTTTACAGAATACTGTGAAAAATACGGTATTAGGAGACAATTTTCAGCAGCTAGGACACCTCAGCAGAATGGAGTGGTAGAAAGAAAGAACAGGACAGTGCAGGAAATGGCACGGACTATGCTGGTTGAAAGCAGTCTAGCAGATGAGTTTTGGAAAGAAGCAGTCCATACTACGGTGTATATCCAAAATAGGTACATGCTGAGAACACATGAAAGCAAAACTCCTTATGAGTTATGGTTCGGAAAAAGGGCAACAACAAAATACCTCAAAGTGTTTGGCAGCAAGTGCTACATCAAAAGAACTGAAGATAATCTTGGTAAGTTTGAAGATAGAGCGGATGAAGGTATTTTTGTTGGTTATTCATCAAAAAGCAAAGCTTACAAATGCTACAATAAGAAGCTAAAGAAAATTGTGGACAATGTCGATGTTAAATTTGATGAAGGTAGAGAACGAGCAATTAGCTATGAAACGAACTACCCAATTTATGAAGAGGTTATTGAAAGAGATGAGGAAAACGAAATTGAAAAGATACAAAAAATTGACTCAGATGATGATTCAGAAGTGGAAGAAAATAAGAAATTCAAAACAGGCAGCTGGCAGAAAAATCATCCTAGAGAGCAAATAATTGGAGATCCTAAAGTTGGTGTTCAGACAAGAAGAAGAGTAGTAAGTAACTACTCTCTGCTATCCAGCATTGAGCCCAAAAATGTTGCTGATGCAAGCAAAGATGAGAGCTGGATGAAGGCAATAAATGAAGAATTAGATCAGATTGAGAAAAACAAAACTTGGGAGTTAGTACCTAGACCTGGCAAAACAAAAATATAATCGGGACCAAATGGATTTTTTGAAACAAATTGAATGAAGATGGACAGGTAGTCAGAAACAAAGCAAGATTGGTATGCAAGGGTTATGCTCAAGTTGAAGGCATTGACTTTGAGGAAACGTTTGCACCAGTAGCTAGACTAGAGGCAATTAGAATGTTTCTGGCTTTAGCAGTCTACAAGAATTTCAAGGTTTATCAAATGGATGTAAAATCAGCGTTTTTGAATGGGAAACTTGAAGAAGAGGTTTATATTGAACAACCAGATGGTTTCCAACTTGGTGATGATCCCAACTTGGTGTGCAAATTGAAGAAAGCATTATATGGTTTAAAACAGGCACCCCGAGCATGGTATGCAAGGCTAGACAACTATCTCACTCAACAAAGGTTTAAGAAAGGTATGGTGGATAGTAATTTGTATGTCAAAATAGAAAATGGGCATCTTATTGTTCTTGTTGTATACGTAGATGATATCATATTTGGCAGCAGCAAAGATGAGTCGTGTAAAGATTTGGCAAATAAGATGCAGAAAGAATTTGAAATGTCAATGATTGGTGAACTTTCGTATTTCCTCGGGTTGCAAGTTAATCAAAATAAGAAGGGCATATTTATTTCTCAAGTTAAATATGTGAAAGAGATGTTAAAGAAGTTCACAATGGAGGATTGTAAGCCAGTTAGCACTCCCATGACAACAGGTTGCAAGTTGAGCAAGGATGACAAATCTCCAACTGTTGATCAAACCATGTACAGATCTATGATTGGAAGCTTACTGTATTTGACAGCCACCAGACTAGATATTTTGCAGGAAGTATGCATGGTAGCACGATTTTAGGCTAATCCCAAGGAGACTCATGTGACAGTAGTGAAGAGGATTCTTCGATACCTCAAAGGTACTATGGAGTATGGGTTATGGTATCCGAAAGGTAAAGACTTCACCCTTATTTCGTATTCAGATGCAGATTGGGCAGGATGTGTAGATGATAGAAAGAGTACCAGTGGAGGTGCATTCTATCTTGGAGACAGATTGGTCGCATGGCACAAGTAAGAAACAAGAGTCAGTTTCTCTATCGACAGCAGAGGCAGAATATATTGCAGCAACAACATGTTGTACGCAGGTATTGTGGATGAAACAAACCCTGAAAGATCTTGGTATTAGCTTCAGTGAGCCAATATCAGTTAAGTGTGATAACACCAGTGCCATTAACATCTCCAAGAATCCGGTGATGCATTCACGCACAAAACACATTGCTATCAGGTATCATTTTTTGAAGGACAAAGTTGCGGAAGGTGAGGTTAAGTTGGATTTTGTTCCAACTACAGAGCAAGTAGCAGATATCTTCACAAAACCATTGCCCAAGGAAGTTTTTGAGTACCTTCGCAATAAATTGGGAGTGGTCACACTTCCCAAGAATTGACTAGCTACAGGGATCACATTCTCAGGGGGAGCATTTAAGTATTTGATTATCTTTTTGCTCATGTTCATGATTTTTGCTAAGTGTAATAAATTGTGCCTGAGAATGTTGTGCATGGACTCAGGGGGAGTCTGTAGTAGCCCTTTGGTATTATTGTCAAAGGGGGAGAAGAGTTACAGGAAATTGCACGTGTGTTGCCAACAATTCCAAAGGGGGAGATTGTTGAGCAAGGTACAACAATAGTATTGTCATTGTTGTCAACACAATCAGATAGATCTGTTGATGCAGTGGACAGGAAGTTCAAAAGCTAGTCAGATGCAGAAGACAGGAGTTCAAAGGTTACTCAGAGTATGTACAGTGATTTTCCAAGAAGACCGAAGTGGACCACTTGCAAAAGATCAAAGAAAAAGACAAGTAAGAAAAGTGTCGCGATATCGCGACATATTCAACAGGCAAGAAAAACTGTCGCGATTTCGCGACATGTTGGAAGAGAGAGAAAAAGAAAGAAAAACTGTCGCGATTTCGCGACATGTTGGAGGAGAGAGAAGAAGAAAGAAAAACTGTCGCGATATCGCGACATGTTGAGAAGAAAGAAAAACTATCACGATTTCGCGACATGTTGGAAGAGAGAGAAGAAGAAAGAAAAACTGTCGCGATATCGTGACATGTTGAGAAGAAAGAAAAACTGTCGCGATTTCGTGACATGTTCGAAGAGAAAGTGCAAGCAAGAAAAACTGTCACGATTTCGTGACATGTTGAAAGAAAAAAAGCAAGTAGAAAAAGTGTCGCGATTTCATGACATGTTGGAAGAGAAAAAGGCAAGACGAAAAAGTGTCGCGATTTCGCGACATATTGCAAGGAAGGTTGTACGATGAAAAAGTGTCACGATTTCGTGACATATTGCAAGAGAGATTGTACGGACGAAAAAGTGTCACGATTTCGTGACATATTGCAGGAGAGAGAGTTCGAAAGAAAAAGTGTCGTGATATCGCGACATGTCGGGTTTTCATGACCCGAAGGCAAGAAAAAGTGCTAAGGAGAAAAAGTGTCGCGATATCGCGACATGTCGGGTTTTCGCGACCCGAAGGCAAGAAAAAGTGCTAAGGAGAAAAAGTGTCGTGATATCGTGACATGTCACATTTTCGCGACCCGAAGGCAAGAGAAAGCGCTAAGGAGAAAAAGTGTCACGATATCGTGACATGTCGCATTTTTGCGACTCAAAAGTGCAGGAAGGAAGAGAAAGAAAAAGTGTCACGATTTCGCGACATGTTGTATTTTTGCGGGCCAAAGCAAAGAGAAAGAGGAGAGAGAAAATAGTGTCGCGATATCGCGACATGTATTTTCGCGGGCCAAAGCAAAGAGAAAGAGGAGAGAGAAAATAGTGTCGCGATATCGCGACATGTTGTATTTTCGTGGGCCAAAGCAAAGAGAAAGAGGAGAGAGAAAATAGTGTCACGATATCGCGACATGTATTTTCGCTGGTCAAAGCTAAGAGAAAGCGTACGGAGGAAAAAGTGTCGCGATATCGCGACATGTTGTATTCTCGTGGGCCAAAGCTAAGAGTAAGCGTACGGAGGTGAAAGTGTCGCGATATCGCGACATGTTGTGTTTTCGCGGCAACAACAACAGAAGAGTTACAGGGGCAGTTGAAGCCGACGAAGACCGATGTAAGCCGACGAAGATTAGGGTTTGCAGTCGACGAAGACTAGGGTTTGCAGCCGACTAAGAGTAGGGTTTACAACTGACTAAGATTAAGGTTTTTCTTCATGAAAATATTGTTATAAAAGGAGGGTTTTTTGGAGAATTGAAGTGTGTTGAACATATCGTCGAATGCGTGTTGAAGAGTGCAAAGTTCAGTCGTAGTGCGCAGAGAGCCAGTCGTGTCGAATCGTGCTAAGTGCAAAATTTGCAAAGAGAGCAGAGTGCGCAAAAGGGAGAAGACGATCGTGAAGTTCGACTGTAACGAAGCAGAGTGGGCGAAGTGATTGTGCAGAGAGAGCAGAGTGTAAAGAGAGCAAAAATGGAATTGGTGATCACAGAGCGAGCAGAGTGCACAGAGAACGCAAAGGTGAAGTAGACCAGTCAGGGTCTTGTAAAAGCGAAGGTATTATCTGTTAATCTTCTAGATTCAAAATTGAAGTCTAGGTTGGTGCTTGGCATTAGGGGTTGGTGCTCCTTCCAGTTGGTGCTGGTAAATCAGGGGTTGGTGCTCCTTCCAGTTGGTGTTGGTAAATCAGGGGTTGGTGCTCCTTTCTGTTGGTGTAGATAAATAAGGGGTTGGTGCTCCTTCCAGTTGGTGCTGGTAAATTGATTGTAAAGTTGGTGCTTTGCAAAGGCTGGATTTGGATGGTAGTCCAAGAAGTCATTCTTGAGGAGTAGCCAAATTGGTGAACCTCGTTAAATCTTGTGTTGTGTGATGCTCTTATGTTATTCTTGTTGTATCTTGTTATAAGTTTTAATTGCTTCTATTTTAAGAGCTATAAATTCAAGCTTAAAAGAGCTACACTGATTCACCCCCCCTCTCAGTGTCATTGTAAGACTAACATGAGATGCTTCTTCCAAAATATCTTAGAAGGGAACCGTAGCTGATCAAGATTTTCATTAAGGAAATAAGCAATTTTGACAGAGAAAAGCTCGTTTTCACTGGGTGCCTACAGGAGCTTATCTTCAACAAAACAACTGGGAATAACACAGAGATACAACATGTTAGACAAAATAATATTAGCTTTTTTTGGTCTTCTGAACCTGCTCTACCCCTCCATTTTGGTATCAAAGTTGTTGATTATATTACAACCAAAAATAGTGAAAAAATCTAGAAATATTTATTTACTCCAAATTTAGACCCAAACTTGGCTAGCCATATTAATAATATAAAAATATAGCTTCATTTGTATCCTCTACTATCCTCCCATTTCAGTGACTCAATATTTTTGAAGGAGGAAAATAATGGAAAATACTCTATTAAGTTTGAATACCATTTGCTTGAGATAGAAGGTAGAAGATGGTTTTCAGTGAGAAAAATCTGGATTAAAGGGCTCATCTCTAAAATAACTTTCTTCTTATGGTTTGTATCTCAAAATAGAATATTAAATATTGATAAATTACACAAAATAGGCATCCCTATTATAAATATATGCTATTTATGTGAACAAAATTTGGAATCGGTTCATTTTTTTCTCAAATGTTCCTTTGTTAGACATATTTTAGAGAATGTTTTGGAACCCTTTGATGTTCCTTGGGTCTTCCCAACCACTATAGAATATTTATGTGTGTAATGGGATCCTTCTTTAAATAGTGGTAGATTGAAAGTTCTTTGGAGGTTTTGTCTCCCCTATTTTCTTTGGGAAATTTGGAATGAGAGGAATAACAAGGCTTTTGAAAATAGAAAAAGAGAGGTCTCTGTGGTTGCATTTCATATTTTTAATGCTACTGTAGAGAACACTCAAAACTTATCCTTTCCTAAGATAATTGTAAGTAGACTTGAGGAAGCCATTTATGTTCATTGTAATTTGAAGCCTTTAATCTATGTGAATTTGTTGAGATCTTTAAGGTTGGAAGTTAAGTGGGAATCTCCTCCAGATGGGTGGATCAAACTGAATGTGGATGGTGTTGCAAAAGAGAATCTAGGGCATGTTGGTGTAGGTAGAGCTTTTAGGGATTCTAGGGGGATGATATTGCAAGCCTTTTTTGAAACTCTATCCATGCAGTCCAACCATTTTGTTGAGGCTCAAGCTTTTTTAGAGGGGTTAAGTTAATCAAAGAAGACCATTATAAAAAATTATTGTGGAAGGGGACTCCCTATACCTTATAAATATTTTGAAAGGAAGACGAGGATCTGGTTGAAGCATTACATATATGGTTGCAGGGAAGAAAGATATCCTGCAGTCTTGTCACAACCTTCTATTGAAGCATGTTTATCGGGAGGAGAATGGAGTTGTAGATTTATTGGCAAACATGGGGGTGGAGGCTCAAGATATTATTATATGGGAAGAAAATTTCCCACTTCAATTTTTTGAATTTATGGCTAAGGAGAAGCCAAATCGACCAAATTATTTTCACTTTCCAGTTGGAAGAAGCTAAATTTTGGGGTTCAGCTCTTGGGGTAAACTGTTATGGGTGTCCCAGTCTATATGTGGCATACTATTATGTATGTAAAGTCAACTGTTGTCTAGCTATTCTTGTTATTGGTAGTGTAGTATGTATGTTTCTTATTAGGTACTTTAGGTTGGTTCTTTATGATTGTTAATAGTTCAGATGGACTTGGCACCATGTTTTATTTGCCTTTTATGATCTACTTGTAAGGAATTTTATGTAAAAGGGTTAGGGCCCTTTCAATCGCCTTCTTAACCTATTAATCAAAAAATGTATATTTTTTACATTAATTGGTTATCATTTTATTGATTGGTGAATAATTGTAGTGACTATTATTGCATTCCTTTATTTTATTTATATTTTATTTTATCTAGGTTTTGGGTAATTTATTGATTTGATTCATTCATACTAAAAATAATGTGATTTATTCATAATTCTTGTCCAAATAATTAGTATAATTTCAAAGTGAAAAATAATATATGCATACATTATCTCATCACTTGCATATCCCTAGTTCATGACTATCTTATCTAATAGTTTTAGTTTCCCTTCAATTCTAATCATTTGATTATATTAACCCTTTATGTTATCTTAATTATATTAAAATGGTAGTGACATAATAAATATATATGTAACATAATATTAAAAACATAAAACATAATAAATATGTATGTGACATGAATGGAAACATAAAAAAAAAAAACATAAATTAACATATAAAGCACAAGTATAAAATTATAGAAGTAACTAAAGAAAACCACTTTTTTGTATTTTAGATAAAACACATGAAATATTATAATTTAAAAATTTACAATTGATAAAACTTATAACTATAAATAATTAACACATTACAATTTTACTAAAATTCAAGGATGATGTAATTGAAACACATTACTTAGATCTTAATAACACATTAATATCTAAGTACAATGAAAATAATACAAGTTTTATGGCAAGGTCTAAAATGGAGAGTAGGCAGGGGGGACAAATTTAACTTTTGGAAAGACCCTTGGATTCAAGAGGAGCCTTTAGTGAACTACAAAAAGTTCAAAGATATTAAAGAACATTTAACTAGAACCTATGGTAAGAAAATTAATGGTTACATTCATAGGGTGGGTGATTTTTAGGAGTGGAAAATCTTGCAAGAAGATATGCAAGGCCCGGGGGGTAAATATCTACAAATTTTTTTAAGGAGTTATTATTTAAGCAGAGGTATAGAGGAGGATAAGATAATTTGGGGAAGAAACTAGCAAAGCCAATACTTGGTGAAGGATGGATATAGAGTCTTGGGTAAAGTAACCTCAGAGAAACCCAAGCTTAAAAGAATTTGGAATCTAAACATCATCCCTAAGGTTGCTATTTTTTTTTAGGACTGCCATTCTCAATAAGATCCTCACAAAAGACAATATGTTTAAAAGAGGGATTGTGGTTCCAATTGTTTGTGTCTTATGTAACAAAGAGGATGAGTGCATGGACCACTTGTTTGGAACTTATGATTTTTTTCATGATATCCTAAATATGTTATTGAGATAATTTAATGTTGCTTGGGTCATTTCAAATTCTCTATTCAATATTTGGAAACAATGACACTTAGGAATCAATATTTGTTGGTAAAAATGCATTCCATATATTTGTTGGGGGATTTGGATGGAAAGAAACAAACAAGTGTTCAAAAATAAAACCAGAGGAATAATTGGAGTTTATGTCAGGATAAAAACAACTCTATTGGAGTATTGTATTAAAAATATTGTTGGCAAAAAAAATCTTGCAATGATCCTCTCTAAAGAAAAAGATATCTTAAATATGGAAAAAATCAATAAGGTGAGACTAGATACCAGATGGGAACATCCTCACAAAGACTGGGTAAAAATTAAATTTGATGGGATTGCAGAAGGTAACTCGGGTCATGCTGGTGGTGGGAGCCTCATTAGGAATGATAGAGGTCAGGTAGTGGCCGCATATGCTGAGGATCTAGAAATTACCACAAATCACCAAGTTGAAGCAAGGGCAATGCTTACAAGCCTTCGAATTGCAGTGAATTTGGGTTTTAGGAGAATTGTTCTTGAGGGGAATTCCAAGAATATTATAACTTCCCTTCAAAAAGGGGAGTTAAATAATTCTATCATTTTCCAAATAATTATAGATGCAAGGACTATGTTGGGAAACCTAGAATAAAGTCAAGTTAAACATATTAATAGAGAGGGAAGCAAATTTACCGATAAAATGATGAATATGATAGTTAGATCTAAGAATTTCAAAGTCTGGTCATACTCCCCCATGGAATTGGAAGAGATTATAATAATTTATAATGAAGTTATCAGATAAAGAGGGTAGAGCAAAGTAGAATACTTATTGGGATCATGCGATCAAGGATTTGAGCACACTAAATTACATTGTTGTCAGCAGTTTCTTTATCAGTTATGTAAAGCATTGAGCACTACATAATCCATGTCAAATAGAAGGATAGTGGAAGGGATATTATTTCAACTCCTCCATTAGCAGGTTTAGCCTAGGTTTATTTATTTTTCTAAGATAGGGCTATCTTGCATTTGTTTGATATTCTCTTAGTTTTTTCCTATACATCTTTTGAGCTCTGTGTAAAGGGTTAGGACCCTTCATCCCCATTTTAAAAAAAAATAATACAAGTTGTAAATTTAATTTAAAATAAAAATAAAAACTTATGATTCTCAAGATGAGCAAGCGACATCTTTGATCTTCAAATGCGTTTGGCTCAAAAATATTATCCCCAAAGTTACTCACTTCTCTTGGTTGGTTGTTAAGAACAAAATTTTAACTACTGAAAATTTAATTAAGCATGGAGTCATCTTACCCAATAGATGTTATTTGTGCTACCAAGCTTGGGAATCAATGCATCATATTATGGTTGACTATCAATTTTTCTATGATGTTTTTACAGTGCTTTTAAGTATCTTTAGAGTTCAATGGGCATAACCCCATACTATTGTTGATATGTTTACCTAGTGGCCTCCCATGTTTCGCCACCCCAGATTAAAGTTTATATAGAAAGCTTCCCTCCATAATACCTTATGGTAGATTTGGTTAGTGCAAAATAACAAAGTGTTCAATAATCAGACCAGGGATCCAGTGATGGTAGCCAACAGAGCAGTGAGGTTCGTTGTCGAGAACACTAACTTAATTCAGTGTGACAAACCTCCTAATCTAGGTTTAGAAATGCTTTTGTTTAACGTTCTCAATATTTCCACCAAAATTTATAAGCAACTAGTTTACATCAATGGCAGGATCAATACTAAGTGGAAACCTCCATCGTTGGGTTGGCTAAAAGCAAATTTTTATGGTTCATCTAAAAGAAATCCTGGGGATGTTGGGGCTGGTGGTATAATTTGGGATCACAATGGAAAGATCGTCAAGGTCTTCATTGAAAATTTGGAGATTCAATCAAATAATTAATGAGAGGCTCGTGCCCTATGGAGGTGTCTTGTTCTGTGCAAATATTTTCCTAACCCAATCATCTTTGAAGGAAATTCCCTTGTTGTGGTTAATCATGCAAAAGGTTCCTCGAAACTAGGTTGGAATATTAAAAATGTTATTAAGGAAAGTCAAGCCATTCTCAGGTAGCTTCCCTTAAGTACAGTTCAACATGTCTTCCATGAAGCCAACATAGCTGCTGACACTTTGGCTAATTTGGTAGCAAACCAATCTAATTGCATTATTTGGGAAGACTATTTTCAAAGGATTTAATCAACATTATTCAAAAAGAAAATGAGTAGGTTTCTTAATAATCACATAAATGCCAACAAAGGTATTTTTTTAATGTCATAAGGTGTTTTGTCAACACCGATGTCTTTCCTTTCAAGTGTTTCTTCAACACTACAGTTCCAACAAAGGTGATATTTTTTATGCTGTAAGGTGTTTTGTAAACACCCTATTTCATTTGTCTTTGGTGTTTTATCAACACCATTCCTTGTCCGTTTCAGGATCCCACATGTTTCCTTTCAAATTGTGGGCTTTTTCAAAATTGTGGTTTTCATCACAAGGCTATTGTTTTCACATCTGTGGAAAACCTTCTCCATCTGGTGAGTTTGTTAATTCATGGAATGATGGAATGGTTCATGTTAGAGGGCTTCAAATTGAGTTTGTGGATGCAGCTAAAAATATTACTAGTTGTGCTGTTGAAGCCTTTCGCTCTAGAATCATCAACCATGTCTCGTGGGCGGTTGACCAACTCCTGGCAGTAGCCAATATGATCAAGGAAGTTGGGGTCATCTTCTCTCTTAACTTCAAGAAATTGCAGGATCTTCCAACATCGCTCAATGCTCTTCTCACTCATCAGCAGAATAATTCTACTGAATATGGTAATAAAGCCTAGTAGTCTTGGGTTCTATGTTAGTGGGATTTTTGAGTTTAGTTTCTGTTACTGAACCTTCCCTATTTTATCGGGTATATCTCTGGTTTCTTTTTGTTGTTGAAAAAGGTTATTGGAATCTTTTGTTTTATTTTTTTGTGTTCCCATGGAACTAGCACAACTCTTCCCTATGTCTATGGGGGTTCTATTTTTTTTCTTCGATGCTAGATAATAGCCTTATGTAAATAGGGATTGGGACCTTTCAACCCAGTGATATTAATAAATTTTATTACCTAGAAAAAAAAAGAATCTGAGAGTTTCCAAATTTTAAATCTAATGTTCAATAAGAATGTGTCCTATTTGCCTTGTGATGTGGGTCTTCTGGTTCTTTTGGATCTCCAAGATCCTAGCATGTTTTAGATTTGGGGAGCCTTCCAAAATCCTATAGTCCTCTTTTGGAGACTTGTGTTGGCAATTTGAGTTGTTTTATGTTGTCATTGATGTCACATTAATGTCACAAGGTAACATTGAGTTTTGATGACCAAAGCATTCATATTTCGGAGAGCATGGATATATATAGGGTTTTTGTGAAAACCAAGGTAGGTAAAATAAAAGGTTTTATTTAAAACCATGGATGGCAGATTTGAAATGGGTTTTTCTTAAAACCCAGGTTGGCTTTTCGTTTCATCGAAAAAGGTGCCCCGGAGATGGAGATATTCAATTTTGAATATTTGGTTTAAATTTTAATATTTAAAATTTAATTTTAAATTTTAAAATTAAAATTACCTCAGCGCCGACGTCATCATCAAAAAGAAATTAATTTAAAAGCGTTGTCGACGTTTGCAAAATTAAAGGGAAGTTGCATATAAATGCAAAGGCTTTTATTTCAAAAGCCTTGGAATCGAATGCAGAGGAGATAAGACGAAAAGCGCCGAAATATTCGTGTGGTAGCGTGGTCCAACGGCGAGCGAGGGGAGTGCAAAGGTTTTTGCTTGTGAAAGAGACGAGGTTCGATTCCCACGGGTTAGAGTTTCGAGCAAGAGAATTGGCCCACATTTTTGTTGACGTGAGCAAGGGGAGAAGGACAAAAGCGCATTCTGCGCTCTTCGTCCTATGCGAGCGCGTAGCTCGCGTGGTCTTTGGCGCCGCGGTTGAGGATTGTTTGGGCAGAGACGAGGGTTTGATTCCCTCTAAGAGGCAAGTAACATTTTTATTAATAAATTTTTTATTATTGCCTAATGTTGGAGGAATAAGGTGATGAGGGTTGATTTGATTTTTTATTGGAAGGCAAGTTTAAAAGCACTTTTAGAAAAGAAGATATTTTTGGTATTTTCCTTTTATAAAAGTATATCATATTATATATCGTTGGAAAGCTTATTTCGAGGGCTATTTGACTAACTCATTTAGAAGGAGAAATAAGGTGTATGTAGAGAGATATTTCTATTTTTGTAAAGGGTTTCAAAAGTGAAGATTGTTTTGCTCTTTTCAAAGTGTGTTGAGTGTGGCAGATTTCCAAAGGGGTTTCTTCACTTCATAAAAGGTATGGGCACATTCTCCTATTGATTGTTTATGGTGGTTGATTTCTGAAATATCATTGGAGGGAAAAGGATTGTTTGTGGTTTCCTTTTCGAAAGTGGTTGGTTGAATGCATCAAGGTTTTCTGAATTGAGAGTTGTGTTTAAAACCTTGTGTTATAAGCATAGTGGTTGAAGCCCATTGGTTGTGAAAGAACTTGAGTTAGAAAAGAACATGAGTATCATTGTTATGTGAGATTTGTGGTTGAGCATTGTTGGAAACATTTGAGTTGGTTGATACATACTTGGACTAGGGTTGTGTGAGAGAGAGTTGTCCCTTGTGATGATTGGTTGAGTTGAGTTGATTGAGCCTAGTCAAGTGATGTGTGAAGTGATTGTTCAAGTTCTATGAAACAAACTATTCCATCATTCTATGTTGAGTTGAGATTGAGGTTAGAACATATTGAGTCTCTAACAATTCTCTTTATGGTTCTATAAGACTTGAGTTGAGTTGAGGTTGACTTGAATTGAGTTGAGAGTGAGTTTAGAACATATTGAGTCTCTAACAATTCTCTTTATGCTTCTATGAGTTGAGTTGAGATTGATTTGAGTTGAGAGTGAGATTAGAACATATTGAGTCTCTAAAAATTCTCTTTATGCTTCTATGAAGTGGATTTGAGTTGAGATTGCCATTCATTATTGAGTTCATTTTGAGTACTACTTGAGCATGATTGATTGAGCCTTTGAGAAGGCCTTTGGGACAGATTTGAGGACAGTGTTGGGATAGATTTGTGGACAGTTTTGGGCAAGTTCTTGGTGAGCTTGCTAGAAATTTGGGCAAGTTCTTGGTGAGCTTGCTAGAGCAGATTTGGGCAAGTTCTTGGTGAGCTTGCTAGAGCAGATTTGGACAAGTTCTTAGTGAGCTTGTTAGAGCAGATTTGGATAAGTTCTATGTGAGCTTGTTATTAAGCATTGGACAGTTCTGTGTGAGCTTGTTATTCAGCATTGGACAGGTTATGTGTGAGCTTGTTATTCAACATTGGATATGTTCTATGTGAGATTGTTATTCAGCATTAGACAAGTTATATGTGAGCTTGTTAAGCAGGTTCTATGTGAGCCTATTGAGCAGGTTCTTAGTGAGCCTATTGATAGAGCTTTGGAGGTGATAGAGTACAGAGGATAGAGTCTCAATGGATAGAGATCCAACAACCAACATAGTTGAAGATAGATCTGAGTGAGGAGTCTTCAAGTGGAGAGAGGTCCACCAGTAAGTGCAATAGAGAGACAGAGTCTTCTAGAAGATCACATAGCCAGAGCAGAAGGGGAAAGAGTTCTCCTTTGGATAGAGATCCATAAACATTGTAATTGGGAGTGATTCCCAAAGAGATTGATTGAGAAAGTTTTAGTAAAATATTTTCTTCGTGGAGTAGCCCACATTGGGTGAACCATGTAAATTGTTGTGTCTCAATTGTGTGGTGACTTGTGCTCTTGCTTACTACTGCTATCTGAGTTATTAATGCACACTGCTATATTTAGTTATTGCAATTAAGGACATTAATTGATATTGGTTTGGAAAGAAAGTAAAAAGTGGTCTTATACTGTTCACCCCCCTCTCAGTATAAGCTTGTGTTCTTCAATTGGTATCAGAGTGGGTTCCTTCAGAAAGGCTAACAACTTGAGGGCAGATTCTACAAGAACACAAATGGCTTCACAGAATGGATTATCTTCAAATAAGGCTCCATTATTTGATGGTAACAATTATGCTTTCTGGAGCATGAGGATGAAGAACTACTTGATATCACAAGGATATGAGGTATGGCAGATGGTTGAAAAAGAGTATAGGGTTGAAGGTGATCCCGAGGAAGATAAGACTACCAAGAAATTGGTTGAGATAAATGCAAGAGCAATGAATTGTATTTTGAGTGGGCTACGTGAGATAGATTTTGCAAAGGTCATGGTATGTACTTCAGCTAATGAAATGTGGACCAAGTTGCGGAATACTTATGAAGGAGATTCCAAGGTAAAGTTGGCAAAACTACAAACTCATAGAAAAATATTTGAGGAATTGAAAATGGAAGATTCTGAAGATATTGCAAAGTTTTTACTTCGAGTTGATGAGATTACTAACACCATGAGAGGCCTAGGTTTTGAGATGAAAGAATCAGAAGTTACTCAAAAGGTTTTGAGATCACTTCCCATGAAATATGATTCTAAGGTTTCAGCAATAGAAGAAACAATGGATATCAACAAGCTAACAATGGAAGAATTGCAAGGTACTCTCACAACTTATGAGATGAGGGTAAGTAAGCATCAAGCTCCAATAAAAGAGATTGCATTCAAGGCTTCAAAAAAAGAGAGGGAAAGTTTCAGAAATAGATAGAGTTTTAGAAAATGATGAGGAAGCTAACTTCATCAAAAGGAATAAGGACTTAAGGAAAGTCAGATGCTACAAGTGTGGTGATCTTGGTCACTATGCATACAAGTGTCCACATGAAGAAAATAATGATGATGAAAAATAGGGTCAAAGAAGAAAAGAAGATGGAAAGCATAAGCATGACAAAGATGATAGATTCAAGCAAAACAGGTATGAGAAGAAGAAATTTTTCGTAAGGCAAAGAAATCTTACTACATTGTAGAAGCAAGTGATAGCTCAGATTACAGTGATAAAGATCAATCAGATGAAGAAGAATGTACATTCTTTGGAATAAATGAAGAAAAGCAAGAACACCTATTCCTAGGTATTGAAGTTAAAGAAGAGGATAAATCTATTGAAGAAAGACATGAAGAGCTTGCCATAGCCATTGAGCAAGAAGATAGGTACAAGAAAGGTCTAAGGATACTAAAATGCTTCATATGCAGAGATTTTGGGCATATAGATGATGATTGCACATACTACAACAATTGCAACAAGGAAAGTTTATTTGAAAAAGAAAGCAGTAGTTCTAGTGATAATTCCAGCAACAGTGATGATGAAGAAGAGGATTCCACAAAACAAGAAAAGAAAATCAGGAGGTTGAAAAAGAAAATCAAGAGGCTTGAAAATAAGGTTCAAGAAAATGAAAAAGTCAATATGATGTTGAATCAACATATTCAAGATTTTGAAAAAGAGCTTCAAGAAACAAAAGAGCTTGGCATCACTATTTCTGAGAAATTGAAGGAGAGGAAAGAAAGATGTAATCAGTTAGAAGAAGAAGATCAGAAAAGTTTGGGGACCTACATAAATGAGTTAGCATGATTTCAAAGGAATTCAAAAACTCTAGATAATTTTTTGGATTTACAACGAGATCCATTTATAAAGACAGGGCTTGGTTATGAAGAAGGGAAATCAAAAATAAGTACACAAGGTCCTATATTTGTATCAAGGAGGTTTTGTTTTAGAAATCTATAAGGAAGAACCAGTTCCCAAAGAAAAAGAAGTAGCAGAAATGGATACTTGTATTTCAGAGGCTATAGAGATGTATGCCAATTTGCTACTTGACACAAATAAAAGGAAAGAAGAGGAGGATTTCAAAGCACCAAAGGTCTCATATTTCAGGTTTGGGGAATCACACTCAAAAGGAAAGGAAGTTCTAAAATATGAAAGCAAGGAAGCACCTAAGACTTGTGAGGAAAGCTCCAAAGTTCCTATGGCTCCAAATATTCAGTTTGGATCTTGTTTTGAGATAGGTGAATCAAGTTCAAAGGAAAAGAAATTCTTGAAGAGAAAGGCAAGGAAGAAACTAAAGAAGAGGATTTAGATACTACAAAGAAGGTTCAAGAATGCAATGCACAAGTTGAAGATGATCATAAGGATAATGGTCAAGAAAGGTATGAGGAACCAAGGCATGAACAAAGGGCTTTTCAAGGACATTGTTTTTCTTGTAATGGATTTGGACATAGGGCTATACATTGCAGAATCTATGGATCAAAGAAGTTTGATTTTGCTAGAAGAAACTTCAAAGGAAGAAGGTATGATTTTTAGGGACATTGCTTCTCATGCAACAAGATTGGTCATAGAGCTTCTCAGTGCAAAGGAAATGAGCAATATGGCTTTGGTTTTAGAGCTACACAATTCAGAAGTCATGGTCATAATGGTCATGAAAACAGAACTTCACAATACAGGGTTCAAGAAAGGAATGGATATGGAAATTATTTCAAGAAAGATTTCAGGATATGGGCACCATCCAAAGGCTACAATATCAAGTGTTTTAATTGCAATAACTTTGGGCATATTGCAAAATGGTGTAGGACTCAATTCCAAACAGGTTCAAGGCAAGAAGGTCAAACAGGTTCAAGGCAAGAAGGTCAAACAGGTTCTAGACAAGAAGATCAAGTAATTCATCAAGAGAAGGATATCAGAAAAACATGGAAGGAAGTTGATAGAGGAAAGAATCAATGTAATATGGGAGTAAAGGTACTCCCACCCCAAAATTAATCACCTCAAGAGAGAAGGTGGTGAGGGGGCTATGCTTAAGAGTCATATCTTTTAGCCCCATAGGTGTCCCTTTTGCCATTGATGTCAAAGGGGGAGAGATTTGAGTAAGGGAGAGAGCATTGAGTTAGGGGGAGCAACCTCCAAAGAGAGTATTGAGTTAGGGGAGCAACCTCCAAAGAGAGCATTGAGTTAGGGGAGCAGCCTCCAAAGAGATTATTGAGTCAGGGGGAGCAACTTTGATTCTCAGAGATGGTTTTTGGAGTGATTGTGGTTTTTGCTTTAGAGGTGTTGCCATCAATGACAAAGGGGGAGATTGTTGGCAATTTGAGTTGTTTTATGTTGTCATTGATGTCACATTAATGTCACAAGGTAACATTGAGTTTTGATGACCAAAGCATTCATATTTCGGAGAGCATGGATATATATAGGGTTTTTGTGAAAACCAAGGTAGGTAAAATAAAAGGTTTTATTTAAAACCATGGATGGCATATTTGAAATGGGTTTTTCTTAAAACCCAGGTTGGCTTTTCGTTTCATCGAAAAAGGTGCCCCGGAGATGGAGATATTCAATTTTGAATATTTGGTTTAAATTTTAATATTTAAAATTAAAATTACCTCAACGTCGACGTCATCATCAAAAAGAAATTAATTTAAAAGTGCCACCGACGTTTGCAAAATTAAAGGGAAGTTGCATATAAATGCAAAGGCTTTTATTTCAAAAGCCTTGGAATCGAATGCAGAGGAGATAAGATGAAAAGTGCCGAAATCTTCGTGTGGTAGCATGGTCCAACGATGAGTGAGGGGAGTGCAAAGGTTTTTGCTTGTGAAAGAGATGAGGTTCGATTCCCATGGGTTAGAGTTTTGAGCAAGAGAATTGGCCCACATTTTTGTTGATGTGAGCAAGGGGAGAAGGACAAAAGCGCATTCTGCGCTCTTCGTCCTATGCGAGCGCGTAGCTCGCGTGGTCTTTGGCGTCGCGGTTGAGGATTGTTTGGGCAGAGACGAGGGTTCGATTCCCTCTAAGAGGCAAGTAACATTTTTATTAATAAATTTTTTATTATTGCCTAATGTTGGAGGAATAAGGTGATGAGGGTTGATTTGATTTTTTATTGGAAGGCAAGTTTAAAAGCACTTTTAGAAAAGAAGATATTTATGGTATTTTCCTTTTATAAAAGTATATCATATTATATATCGTTGGAAAGCTTATTTCGAGGGCTATTTGACTAACTCATTTAGAAGGAGAAATAAGGTGTATGTAGAGAGATATTTCTATTTTTGTAAAGGGTTTCAAAGTGAAGGTTGTTTTGCTCTTTTTCAAAGTGTGTTGAGTGTGGCAGATTTCCAAAGGGGTTTCTTCACTTCATAAAAGGTATGGGCACATTCTCCTATTGATTGTTTATGGTGGTTGATTTCTGAAATATCATTGGAGGGAAAAGGATTGTTTGTGGTTTCCTTTTCGAAAGTGGTTGGTTGAATGCATCAAGGTTTTCTGAATTGAGAGTTGTGTTTAAACCTTGTGTTATAAGCATAGTGGTTGAAGCCCATTGGTTGTGAAAGAACTTGAGTTAGAAAAGAACATGAGTATCATTGTTATGTGAGATTTGTGGTTGAGCATTGTTGGAAACATTTGAGTTGGTTGATACATACTTGGACTAGGGTTGTGTGAGAGAGAGTTGTCCCTTGTGATGATTGGTTGAGTTGAGTTGATTGAGCCTAGTCAAGTGATGTGTGAAGTGATTGTTCAAGTTCTATGAAACAAACTATTCCATCATTCTATGTTGAGTTGAGATTGAGGTTAGAACATATTGAGTCTCTAACAATTCTCTTTATGGTTCTATAAGACTTGAGTTGAGTTGAGGTTGACTTGAATTGAGTTGAGGTTGATTTGAGTTGAGAGTGAGTTTAGAACATATTGAGTCTCTAACAATTCTCTTTATGCTTCTATGAGTTGAGTTGAGATTGATTTGGGTTGAGAGTGAGATTAGAACATATTGAGTCTCTAACAATTCTCTTTATGCTTCTATGAAGTGGATTTGAGTTGAGATTGCCATTCATTGTTGAGTTCATTTTGAGTACTACTTGAGCATGATTGATTGAGCCTTTGAGAAGGCCTTTGGGACAGATTTGAGGACAATGTTGGGACAGATTTGTGGATAGTTTTGGGCAAGTTCTTGGTGAGCTTGCTAGAGCAGATTTGGGCAAGTTCTTGGTGAGCTTGCTAGAGCAGATTTGGGCAAGTTCTTAGTGAGCTTGCTAGAGCAGATTTGGACAAGTTCTTAGTGAGCTTGTTGGAGCAATTTGGACAGGTTTTGTGTGAGCTTGTTATTCAACATTGGACAGGTTCTATGTGAGCTTGTTATTCAGCATTGGACAAGTTTTGTGTGAGCTTGTTATTAAGGACAAGTTCTGTGTGAGCTTGTTAAGCAGGTTCTAAGTGAGCCTATTGAGCAGGTTCTTAGTGAGCCTATTGATAGAGCTTTGGAGGTGACAGAGTACAGAGGACAGAGTCTCAGTGGATAGAGATCCAATAGCCAACACAGTTGAAGACAGATCTGAGTGAGGAGTCTTCAAGTGGAGAGAGGTCCACTAGTCAGTGCAACAGAGAGACAAAGTCTTCTAGAAGATCACATAGCCAGAGCAGAAGGGGAAAGAGTTCTCCTTTGGACAGAGATCCATAAACATTGTAATTGGGAGTGATTCCCAAAGAGATTGATTGAGAAAGTTTTAGTAAAATATTTTCTCCGTGGAGTAGCCCACATTGGGTGAACCACGTAAATTGTTGTGTCTCAATTGTGTGGTGACTTGTGCTCTTGCTTACTATCGCTATCTGAGTTATTAATGCACACTGCTATATTTGGTTATTGCAATTAAGGACATTAATTGATATTGGTTTGGAAAGAAAGTAAAAAGTGGTCTTATACTGTTCACCCCCCTCTCAGTATAAGCTTGTGTTCTTAAACTTGGTCCATTTTACAAAAGGTTTTTGGAGCCTGTCTTTTTCATTTCACTTTAGTATTTTATGGGAATTTAATTTTCAAATTATTTGAGTGCTCTTGGTTCTATTTGGATAGGAAATAGTTGTTATTTCCATCCTTGTGTTTATATAGGTTTGAAAAGCCTATCAAAACTTAGTGGTCCTCTGCTTGAGGCCTGATCCACTTGTACAAGGTTTTGGGAGCCTTTAAAAACCTTGTTTGTAAAGGTTTGGGAACCCTACCAAAATCCCCCGAGGTTTGGAGAGCCTTCCAAAACCTTGTGGTCTTTTTCTTGAGGCCTGATATTTTTATAAGTTTCTAGGAGCATTTCAAAACCTTGCGTAATGAGGTTTGGATATCCTTCCAAAACCCCCTTGTTTAAGGTTTGGGGATCCTTTTAGAACCCCTTTGTTTAAGGTTAGGGGAGCCTTTCAAAATTCCATATTTGGGTAGGATTCTAGTTTGTTGTTGTCGAAGTATTTATTGAAGGTGTTGGGTACCTACTAGTGGAGACCTAAGTTTCTAAATTAGGATTCTCATCCTTGGCCAGAAGGCCTACTGTTTTCATTATAGTTTTTTTGTGTGCTCTTGATGTCTTAGCAAAAAATTTTCAAATCGAGGACTTTTATTAAATTTTAAAAATTAAATTGTTATTAGATGGCATGGATGACTGTCCCATTTTCTAGATTTACTTCTCCTATGGTGGCTTGGGTGGGAAATTCCTCTTTAGATATGATTTTATTTTGAAGTTTATATGAGAATGTTATATTTTTTAGATCTACGAGATCTATCTATCTTAGATGTTGGATTAATATTTGTTAGATGTTGAATCAGTTTCCTCTTAGGGTGGTAGTCCCATTCATGATCTTCTTTGGTGTGTTGTAAATATCTTTGTGGTTTTGTAAAGGTTGGGGGACCCTCCCAAAACCCCTATGTAAAATATTTGGGGACCCTTACAAAACCCCTTATAGAAAAAAAAAAAAAATCTATAGATGATGTTTTATATAAATCTTGACAAGTCTTAGAAGACACTACATCCTAAGTGCAAGAAATATTAGTACAAGTCTAGATAAGGTTAAAAAAATAAAAATAGTAAAAATGGGGAAGCTTAAGTTGTAATAAATAAATAGATAATAATAAGGTATGATTTAGAGGAGTATATGATTAAGATATGCATTACACATGTACAACATATTATAGGTAATTTTGGGTAATAAAATATAGTGCAAATAAAGTAAACAATACAAGCAAAGTAGATGCAAAATATGTAAAGTGTTGATAACCTTAAAACATTATGCAAGATATTAAAAAAATGATACTTACCTCTTAAAATAGGCTTGAATTCATGTTGAAATTTGTGTCCTTCTGTAATCTTTGTTCCTTGATAATATCCTTTGATAATATTCTCTATGTTATTCTTATTGGGAATTTAACCACAACAATGACTATGAGATAAATATAGGGACCTAGAGAAGGGATACTAACTAGGAATAGGGAGGACTAGGACTAAAAATATTTAATACCAATATTGTGTAACTCGTTTGTGGGATAAGAACTATATACAAATAACAACTATCAGGTTATGTTTAGGATGATCTCACACCCTTGGCGTATTATCTACAAAAGCCCTTGTATGGGTTAAGTAGGTAAATTTTGTTTGGCATGGGAAGATCATAACTTACTTATTGAGTGAAAATTCCTTCACATCAATATGGATAATCATATTTACATCAAGCAATAGAACATTAGAATTTTAATTATTGTACTTTATATTGATAATCTAATCATTATAGGGTACTTTTATTTCATAATTTAGGATTTAAAGTTATAATTTTATCAATAATTTGACATAACAAGCTTGTGTTCTCTTCATTATTTTTTGGGCATCCAAATTACTTAGTCTTCTTCAAGAATTTTTCCTTCATATTCTCAATATAAATTGTAGTTATTGTAGTAGTTCTAGATGGAGGATTGTACTCCTACCTCCTTTGGTTCTAAGGTAAATATTGAGATTTATTTTCTTCTATGTTTGCATATACTTCTCTTTATTGATCATTAGTGGGTAGTTTTATCTATGCCACTCACATTAAACTAGATATATCCTTTGTTTCCATGTATTATTTAAAGTTTATCCATGCATATCATGAGAGTCAATGGAAGTGTACCAAAAATATTTTTTTATTATATTATATACTATGCAGTATGGAATTCAATATATGGCATGGGTATCTATACACTTATATCTATACCCATGCAAATCAGGCTTATGATTCAAATTGGAAAATCTAGTTAGGGTTATGTTTTATAGTTCTAGACCAATTATTTATGTTTTAGTGGTGCAATGTTACTGCTTTGTCTTCCATAGAAATGAAGTATTACAATACTAATAATATTGGGAAGCATTTGGTGTGGATGACATTTATTTAGTAGCTATGCCTTTGTTTAAAGGTCACCACCACTACTTTTTATAATGATTAGAGCACTACTAACTTGATCCATAGTCATGTAAGCATTAAAGCACCAAGAACAATGAATTTTAAATGCATAATATTTAGTAGCTTCACTCTTAAATATTTCTTCTTTCAAAATATGTGGCTTTCATGAAGGTTATGCCTAAGGTTACCTTAACTTGGTTATGAATATATATTCTATTCCATTGATTGGACATAATGAGTAATAATTTTTTTTTGTGATCTATTAGTTTAGACTAAAATAATATTTTATAATATATAATCATTAACTTATTAGGATATGGTTGATATTGCATTTTATGTTTATTATATTGTATTATATAAGCCTACAAGATCATTTACACCTTATAAGGAGATCCATATAATATTACCTTAACAAATAATAAATTGGTTATAGACATTTGTTTGAATATGTGAACAGACTTAGAGTACTTAGAGATGAATAAATATATTAGTATATTATCCTAATTAAATAAATGAAATAAAATAAGACATGAAACATGTGTAATTTACCCTTAGTCACCACATCTATCACTAACAAATGAAACAATGATCCCTAGTGAATACAAAAGGATAGTTGGGTTATATCCTAATACAACTCGTATATCCTAATAAATGTCTCAAATTGATATATTATTGGTTAATACAATATCATATGGATGACCTTACAAGGTGCCAAATGGTCCTCTAGGACTACACAATATAATACATAATACAATATTGACCATGGATTAGAAAACGAAAGATTATACATTTCAACATCTCATTTAATTTGAATTGAGAGACCATGGAGAGAAAGCATTACTAACCATCCATTGTTAGTAAAAGATATAAAACATGAACATATTTTTGTAAATGAGTGAAAGTAACCCTAGACATAATATTCATCAAAATATCTATGAGCTAGTCTATTGAAGCCATAAACACTAATAGAAATTTAATATTTGAAAATGAATGTTCCAAATCTTATGCATCCAAATATCAATATGCATGGTATTTGTATTGTATTAATTATTTATATCAAATTAATAATACTATAGTTATTACCAAAAAAATGTAGCAAATCCCTTGAAAGGGAGAAGCAACTTCTCAAGAGACATCCTCATCCATACTAGATGACTCTTAGTATGATTAGAACCATATGGCTTATCCTCCATAGAATGTAATGAAATAGTATCTTACTTATCAAAACACCAACAAACTAATTGAAAACCAAGATATCTTAACTAGATTTTTTCTCATGTAGATTGTTGGTATAATATTTACTTAATTATCTCTAAAATTAATTAGTAGTCTCCATTGCATATCAAGTTATATAATATATAGTATCCTTATATAATGAATAATTCGTATGGAAGGCTTCGATAATGAGATGGTTGTATAAACCTAGAATAAAAACTAATAGAAAAGAATATGCTTGGTCTAATATGATTGAGATAGATAATACTACCTATTAATAATTGACAAAGAGAATTATTTATAAAGGGAAAGGGATAGCTAGATCTAAGATTTACCCTAGATCAAAGGGTGGGTAAATTAATTAAAGTCCTCCATACAAAATTTCTGTAATAACTATAAGACATAATAAGGCTCCTAAAAACTTCCTTCAAGAAGACTAAGTACCATAAATTCTAAGAAAATAATGAAATAAGCATGCTTCTCTCATATAAATTACTAGTGGAACTAGGTATTAGATCTAAATAATAGAAAACGAGTTTCTTATAATATTGAAAATATCAACATAAAGTAAAACAACCAAAATATCTCCATATGGATTCTTATTGTAAACCTCATGATCCACCTCATTATAAGAGAAACCATATTTAAGAAAATAAATTATGGATATTTTCATACCAAACATGAGTTGCCTATATAAAGCCCTTATAAGTACATTTTAGGCCAACAAACCAATAGTATGATACCATATTAAATGAATTCTATTGTTATGTGTACATATTCTCTTGAAAGTCCCTATAAATAAATCACTCTTGACATCCATTTGATAAATGCAATGAAGGAATTAGAGAAAAAATACATGTGAGTAGACTCCATGCAAGCTATAGGGTCAAAAGTATCATTGAGACCAACTCCTTCCTTCTAAGAAAATATTTGGAGATAATAAAAGTTTTATGTTTTATAGTTTGAGTATTAAACAATACTTGATCTTATCGACTTAATTATTACCAATAATGTTCTTACAAAAACCAAATCCTCTATGTGATTCTTCATGAGAAAGTCATAATATAACTACATTGTTGCATCCTACTATGGGTATCAATTATCCTAATTATGAATGACCACATCTCCATCAATATCCACCTTGTAAAGCAAAATATAGGGTTGGGGGCTTGCGATGATGTTCTTTTTTAATATAAGACTCATCATTTAAAAATATACTCCTCGTCAACTTGTGCATAGGCTGATATATAGGGAATACACCTAAAGATAAATAATTCCATATTTAAAAGTGTATATAGAGAAAAGTGCTAATCTAAATTCCAATCATGTATAATTTCTTTCCTTTCTTGGTTTATGCTTTCAAGAAAAGGAGGATAGACCTTGTGGTTTATAAGCCTTAAATATCTATTTATATTTAAGTTACTGTGTACAATCCATTCTATAGGCTAGCATTCATTTCCAAGTCATCACCTAGAATCCACTTAGGCCCACTAGATTATCTTCAAAATGAACTCATTTTATTCAGTTTCACCAACAAACATTTTACTTGCTTGAATACATATTTTTTTGAACAACATTTTCTAATAGTGTTACATTTTAACAAGATCATTGATAATAGGCACTTTTATTCAAATCATATGAAAAATTAAAATAACTTAGTATTTAAACTTCTTTGATCCTCTTTATGTTTTGAATTTGCAATATTATATAGAAATCTTCTAAACCATGCATTCACCATAAATCATATGTCAAAAAGAAAAAATGCAACTAAAAGTTAGCATTCTAAACAGTGAAATATAATTGAAGGGAGATGACAAGAATTGGAAAGGTAGAACCCCAAAATATCATATTTTATTCACACTTATAATACAAATGGATCCTCATTGAGGGGTATTTATAGTGATACCAAATTCCAATAAGAGTTTAACCTCAGGCTAACATTGACTTAACCTTGAGGTTAACCTTATAATAAAATAATAATAAATTACCCTTTAAGTAAGGTTATCCAAAAAGGCAGACTGACCAATATCACTAAGGGTGAAATATAAAAGGGGCATGTAGTCTTGTATAAACAAGCCCATAGACTTACATAAATGAAGAATTTTTGTCGGCTTACATAATCACATACCCATAGGCTACATAAATGGAACTCATAAGCACCTCATCACATATTTGGAAAGGTAAAAAGAGTTGATATATCTTGTAAAGCATAGCCCAAGATAATTTTAGAAAGAGCTATATAAGAAGTAGTACGAAGAAAAGGAAGACCAAACAAAAGGTACACAAAAAATAATATTACAAGTGAACAATGGTTATAGTATGTTATGCAATTATATGAGTGAAACCAAGAAAAAGATAACCCTTCTATAGTTAACATAACTAGGGAATTTTTTCTTTAAAAGATGTGAAGGAGGAATATAATAAAAAACAATAGGTAAATCTTAGGATATATATAGTTTACAATTTGAACATCTCAAGTGTAGGGTTGACATTTTAAAACCCCACATCTAAAATACTTAACAACATCATTAAAGCAGGATTTCCACTAGAATGGATAACCATCCTAGTCATACCATTGCATAAAAATAGAGACACCAAAAATCCTTCAAATTACTACACCATCATGATTAATCCTCTTCTTGCAAAATTATTTGGCAACATATTAGAAAGCAAAATCAGTTAGTGGGAAGAAAATTAAGGAAATGGGGCAATAGGGCAAGTAGGGTTTAGATCAAAGTACTCAACAAAAAATCACTACATTACTTTAAGGCACCTAATACAGAGGACATAGAATAAAAAGGGAGAAGTTCATTGTTGTACTGTGGACTTTAAAAAGGTTTTTGACACAATACCTAGAGGTAAATTATAAAAAATAATGAAAGAAATTGGTATGCCAACCAACTATAGAGCAGTTTTATAGAGACTTTATGCATAGGTGGTGGTAAAAATCAAAACTCCAAAAGGACTATTAGAGTGTTTTAGTAGTGATAGGGGTGAAACAAGGTTTTCCATTGTCACCTACTTTATTTGGCCTTTATATTGATAAATTAGAGGAATAGGTAGAAAGGATGGGAGGAGAGGGAACACAATTGGCTAATTATGTAGTGAAACTTCTTCTCTATACCAATAACCTCATCTTGATTTAAAAGGCACTTGAAAGTGTAAAATAACATCTAAAAGCTTTAGAGGATCTTTGTAAATAAGTTGGGATGTAACTAAAAACTAGCAAGACTAAAATTTTGGTCTTCTCTACTTTGAGAAAGTGAAATCATCCATAAATTTTTATTTGAAGGAAATCCTTTAGAGGTGGTAACAAAATACAAATACCTTGGGTTAGATTTTTAAAGCAAACTCAATTGGTGAATATGCAAGATGAAAGAAATGCAAGTAATTTGGAGGGCACTCTACTCATTGCTTAATAGGGGTAGAAAAGTAGAGTTGTAGGATTGAAAAACCTTTAGGATCTTTTTTGGGTTATTAGTTATTCTAGTTGTGCTACATGGGTGTGAGGTGTAGGCTACCAATATATCATATTTTAGATGGAGAAAAATATAAATAATTCAAAAGCGACTGATTATAAATAATTTTATAATTAAAGCATTAGTCCCATATAAGATTTTACTTGCTAAACAAAGTCTTTTTTTCTCAAAATAGAAGCTATGATCAAGCTATTAGGATACCTAAAGAAAATAGAAATAATGAAAGATAACAAGTTGCCAAAATAGGTAATCAAAAAACACTTTATGGAAGAAAAGACACATGGATGAAGAAAAACAACAAATGGATGGAAAAATAGAGCATCAAATTGCATGAGGTCCCAAACTCCAACAAAGAAATTAAACAACATTTAAGAGAATAAATTTAGACTTGTCATATGTACTAAACATTTAGGAAGGAAATAATTATAGATCAATGAGTTCAATCCAAACTATGAACATGGTCAAAAAGAAATACATAGATGCAAAGATCAAATTAAAGGGAAAAAATCTTATAGCCTAACAAAGATCTAGTTCACATCATCTCAAACATGAAACTAGGAGATGGAAAATTCCTCAAAAGGTATGGTCAAAAAAAATATGTGTCTTTTCCACAATAGGAGTAGTGGAGAACAAAAACATTTGTGTTATAGAGTGTGAAGCTTACAAGGACATCAAGATTGCATATGAGAACTCTAAAAGTAAACTCACTAAGGGAACGTTTTGAAGAATTGAGAATATAAAAAATAAAGAAACTTCTCATCATAATCAACAACAAACACACTCTAAATATGATAAAATGATGTTGAGCTTTTTGGCTTTGATGAACAATTATTTTTTCTTGAATGTAATTAAAATTTGGAACTCTAAGTAGGAGGTCCAAGGTTTGAATCCAAAAGGGAATAGGGTTGTTCATCATACCCCATATTGTATTAAATATCTTGATCCCATAGACTATTTTGGTCTCGTGATCATAATTAAAATCATTTAATTTCATTTCAAACCATAAAAAAATCTATCCGTGTTAAAATAAATGTTTACACTATGATTTGAATTCCAAATTCACTCATCAAAATTTGAATTTTAAATTCCCTTCCAATTAAAATTAAAATTTTATTTTCGCTCCTAATTAAAATTAAAATTCTAAATTCCTTCATAACAATTTTATCTTTTTTAATATTTCAAGGTCTATGATGGTAATGAAACGATGTTATATATAGTGTCACATACCATTAACATATCCTTAATTAGTATCAAGTTAACATCATCATAGCATTGGAAAGTAGCATAAATAGCAATTGTTAATAGTTAGTGTTATTATGACACACCAATAGCATTAACTTAGCATTAACTGTTTATAACATCATCTTAGTGCTTTTGAACACTAATGTGCCGAGCAAATGACACTAGTTCAACATAATTTACCACATGAAAATATAACTTAATGTTAATTCCTCATACCCATACATCCAAGATAATTTTTCAAAATAGCTCGTATATAAACAATAAATTGTTAGTCATAATAATCTATTAATTATTTAAATACTATAAATAATCACAAACCATAATATTATCCATTACATAATGATATCATATGACATCATCTCTAAAACATAGGTTATTGACATAAATTATTAAGCATAATTATAGCCATAGCATATACAACAATATACATCCCCCAAAAAATAAATATTCTTATATTGCATTATTTATTTTTATTTGGTTAGTGTAAAAAAATTTCTACGATCAATGCACAAGGTTGAGCAGTCTCCTCCCAACCTTGACTCCTCGTAAAGCCATAGCACTCATCTCTAAAACATAGGTTATTGACATAAATTATTAAGCATAATTATAGCCATATCATATACAACAATAAACATCCCCAACAAATAAAGATTCTTATATTGCATTATTTATTTTTTATTTGGTTAGTATAAAAAATTCCTACGATCAATGCACAAGGCTAAGAAGTTTCCTCCCAACCATACCCACCCCCCTCAAACACTCGCCCACACCGTGATTTGAGCCTTGGACCTCTCGAAGAAGAGCCAAAGCCCATACCCACCCCCTCATACACTTGTCCACATCGCGGTTTGAACCTTAGACCTTTCGAAGAAGAGCCAAATCCCGAACCGTTGTGTCCTCCCCCTAGGACTCTTATATTACATTATTGACCTTTTAAATGTTGGATGTGTCTCATCCTTTGCAGAGGAAGTATTGTACGACAGATCATTATTTCGACTTTTTTCGAAGATATTCTCGGAGCTATTTTCGGAGACATTGGTAGGATTGCTATGATTGGTGGGTATGGGTGGTTTTAGCCCATGGTATCGTGTCCACGGTATTCTAATACCACGTTGTGGTTTAGGGTTGTAAGAGTTTCCTTTATATTGATTATAATGTCCCATTACGAGCGAAAAGTGAGAAACAATAATAGAAAAGAAACAATAATAGAAAAGGAGGTATGGCTCTTGTTTGCTGGAGTAGCCCATATCGAGTGAACCAGGATAAATCTCTTGTATTCTATGTACATGTATTTTATAAATTGTTATTTTTTTCTGAATCATTTAATTTTGTTGAAATAAGTCAAAATATAACTTTTCATTAAATTACTCATTAAAACATCAAAATTAATATATATATATATATATAAAATCAACAAAACATTTTAAAAGTTTATATTAAAAAAATTTAACAAAAAATATATAACCAAAAGCGAGTATTGCAAGTAACTTGAGTCTAAGAGATACTTCATTGTTTGTTGGTATATCTCTTCTATAATGTCATCATCTATCATCACAATCTTTTTATTGGATGGCATTTTGATCAATCTCTCACCCAACTTTAATTAAATCTTTAAGAATCAAATTACACATAATTAAATCTTTAACAATCAAATTACGCATAAGTTGCTTATATCAAATTAAACCTTTGACCATATATATATATATATATATACGGTTAATGTTCATTCCAAGGTATGGACAAAAGTTTTGTTATTCAAATTTAAAAAAAAAAAAATTCATGCCCTCTATATCTTATTCAATTTCTTATGTAATGTATTTAATAGAATTATTGTTATTGGCGTGCATAATATATCATTAACCATTCATTATCTATCCGATTAATTGAGCACACAAAGTCTTTTATTTCTTAAAATTCTTTACTAAGAATTCTTAAAAAGGCAGCCTTAAGAATTGGATCATTTGTGTGGGTATAACATATTTCTTATATATATAACTAAAATAAAATAATTATTATATTAAATAATTTTAAACGTATTTGTAATTTTTGTTTTGATGGTGCATATGCAAATTGGTAAAGTTTTTTTATAGTTATATAGGTTAAATCCTTAGAATTTTATTATAAACCTATCATCTCGATAAATCCTTAGAACTGGTGGTTCGATATTAGTGCTCGTCATCTAGCATACAGTCAGTTGAGTTAGGTCAGCCTACGACCTTTACTTCAACAAGGCTTACCTCCAAAATTTGAACATAAATCTCTTCTTAATAAACACTTAAAACTTACCAATCCACCCAACTTTTAAAACAATATACTTATAAAATTTAATATTTTCTTTTATCAAAAATAACTTAAAACAATATTTATTAATTAATAAATACGAATATTAGTACATGACTATAATGGACCATTACACTTTTCCTTTAAAAACCTTATAAAAATTAATTTTAAACTTTAAATTATATTTCTAAAAATACATAAAGTTGTTTATTATATTTTTTCGTAAAAAATTAAATAATAAATATAAATTTTATTATTAAAAAATATAAGTTATATTAAATGTTATTAGTTTAAGTTTTTAGATTTTTCAAGTTAGGAAAAGATTAAAATTTAAATTTTATCAAGAATATATATATAATTGTTAAATTTGTTATAATATCATTATATAATTATGATGTAATACAAGTAAAATTGTTCTAATTTTATGTAACGGGTTAAAAAAATAAAAATAAAAATTAAATATTTAAAATTATTCTATAAATAAATAAAACTAAAATAGTTATCTAGTATATATCTTTTTCATTAAGGATAAAATATTTTTAAAGTCCATCAAACCATAAACCATGAGTCATGAGCCATATGGGATGATTATAGGAGACATAATGATTAAACATAAATTGACATATATATTATGATGAGGTAAATATATTTTTTAAATTCATATGACCATAAGCTATAAGTTAGTCATGTTTGACAAGGACGGTTAGGATTTTAGAGTTTTTTTACTTCTCAAGGTTCAAACCACTTTATACTCGAGACAACTTTAAAGGTTAAAGTTTTTCTCAGGAAGTGCAGGGTTCAAACCGTGTACTTAGGATAGCGTATTGGTTAGAAACATGTATTAACATAGCGTATTGGTTAGAAACATGTATTAACGTGGAAACAATTTTCATTTATTCCATTCATGGAATATGTCACTGGACTTGCATACCTAAATCATGAAATATGTCATAGGGTGGATGGACGTCCAAAGTTCAAACCATGACATACCTAGAAGGGAATAGGCTGGATGGACGTCCAAAGTTCAAACCATGACATACCTAGAAGGGAATAGGCTGGATGGCAATTCCATTAATCCTAAGGTAGGGGTCCCACAGACTAGGGTTTATAGTTAACAACATCCAATGATATCACTTATTTTCCTAAGGTTTATATTGGCAACATCCAATGATGTTATTGATTTTCCTAAGGTTTATAGTGCCAACAATGATTTTACCCAAATATATTAATTTTTTTTTTAAGCCACTTTATAAGTAAAAACAAGTGTAAGCAACATCCAATGATGTTATTGATTTTCCAACAATGATTTTACCCAAATATATTAATTTTTTTTTAAGCCACTTTATAAGTAAAAACAAGTGTAAGCGGAGGTAGTAGACAAACCTACTAAGTATTTGTTAACTTGAAGTAGGAAGTTCTAATCCCAAACCTGTCCAAATCCTTCCACTAAAATAAATACTTACAAAAACTGATGAATAAAAACCTTTTAAATAAAAAAATGTTATCAAAGCGGCCATCTCTAAGAGCACGTACCGAACAAAAAGCGGCCATCTCTAGCAGAACGCATCGAACAACCCATTCACAACAACGCTGCTGCCTATGCCGACATGGACATCTTTTATTACGTTACTAATGGGCGGGCACCCGACCCAGTCTGTTTGTACGTTACCCAGCTCCCAGCCGGCATCCGGGTTGGAATTGGATGTACGAGCGGCTGACTAACTAGCTAGCATGATGAAATAGGAGCATATGTATTTGGTTAACATGTGATAATGTGATTTTAGTGTAGTTTAGTGTTATAATAGGTTAATATCTATATAACAAGAGCAATCCGTGCAACAGTACGTATTCACAACTTTGTGCAAAATAAAGAAGTCCATTGACCCAGAAACCGCGGACTAAACACGCGAATTCAAGGTCCACATATCCGCAACATTGATGCGTTGTGATTGTCCGATCACCTGTTATCATATTAAAGTAGAATCCAAAGACTTGAAAATGCCACTGAGATAGAATGCTAAAACCTTTATGAGCTGGGAGGTGCTCCAAATTCCAATTTTAATTCTGCAGCCTTTGCATTCAATCGCCGGAAATGATGTCTGCGCCTCACACTGCACGGTAATGAAACCATCGCCAGGTACGTCAACATCAAAGCACAGCAAACCCTTTAAACTTCAATGTATAACACAGTACTGCTTTGAGAATATTTGGGGGTTTTCTGTTCTCTGGAAGGCTCTGAGCTCTGCGTCAGGAGCATTTTTTCGCAGCCGAACTTGAACTCGTCCGATCTTAAACAAGGAGTAACTGGTGCTTTACTTTAGTAGCATTTGTTCCCTGATCCTCACTTTCCCAATGTCAAAATATATAACCTCAGTCCCACAATAGGGCTATTAGTTTGTTGGGGTTTTAACAGGCAAATCTCAAGGACTCAGCCTGGCTTGAATTGGCTAATTAAAAAGGGGGAATCTGTTTTCTAATTAATGGAAATTGCGACAGCTATTGTACCTCTGATCTTGCAGCCAGCGATTGAGATACTGTTGAAGAAGTTTCTAGAGACATCAAGTGGTATTGATGCCTATGAACATGACTTGCAGACTCTGTCGTTCAAAGTGTTAGTTCTGAAACAACTTGTTAGGCACGCATTGGAAGGGGTTTACACTTCAATAGGAGTACTCTCTGTGACCTTGCCAGAGACCGTCAAGCAATGGTTAGAAAAATGGGTTGATGTAATCGAAGATGCAGAAACCACCATTGCCGAATGCAGGAATGGCAGTCAGTCGTCCACCTGTTGCCTACCTGCATATCGTAACATTAGAAGAGTTAAACAGATTACGAAAAGGATTAAAGAAATGCACAATGAAGCTCATTCTCTTCTTATTTTTTACCTTGTCCATATGCAGACTAGTGGTCAGAATGGATTCCACCCTGCATCAAACGCCCTGACATGGAGAAGATCACAGATGATGTTGGCCTGTCCAACTCCTCAGGTCAGAAGGCTACAAGACACTGCCTCTACTGTAACTGTGAGGCGTGGGCTCAATGGTCAAATTATACTGAGGGGAATCGATACTTATGCTACTGACTTTGCACTTGTGGCGGATCCTCGCAATCCGCCCATTTCGGTGATTGTAAATTGCGAAGAAGGCGAGGGCAATCCTCGATCAGTGCTTTTGCAGAATGTGGATGATGCAGAGGAAACGGCCATCCAAATTTGTCAGGAAGGAATTTTAGTCACCACCAATTCCAGGCGTATTCAGGAAATTGAAGCATTGTCAGAGGAAGAACGGTGGGAGGTGTTCAGATTCCATGTCTTCAGCGACAGCTACCGCCAGCATTTGTATAGTCATGAGATGGAAGAGATGTCACGAGCTATATTTCGATCTATTGCGAGAATGCCGTATTTGGTAGAGCCTGTAGCACATATTCTCGCAAAGGTAAAGAATCCATTCTATTGGCAACTAAAAGCAGCCCTCTTTAGGCCGCCACCGGAACGCCTTTACGACAGATACAATGCTTTGCCCTCTTTCATCCAGCTTTGCTTCCTCTCTTGTGCGGCCTTTCCTAAAGATGAAGAAATGGATGCAGAGATTCTCGTGGAAGTGTGGATTGCAGAAGGCTTGCTTCCGATCAAGCACGAGCTTATTGAATTGGTTGCATTTGGATACCAGGTGGTGAAATTGCTTCTTCGGTATCGCCTGATTGAAGTTTCCGACTATGACTGGGCAGGAAGGCCTGTACACTGTATGTTGCCGGATCGAGTCCACTACATGGCAGCCGAAATTCTGAGAGAAGATAAAAGATGTTTCTTTAGACCGCGTGAGGATCTGGATCAATTTTCATGGCCGGAAAGCCCTGTTTGCCGCAGCATATCAATTATTAGCAACAACATTAGGTTTCTTCCGAAAAGATCAGGATCTGAGTCTGTGCGCTCGTTATTACTGGCGAATAATATATCTCTTCAGCATGTTCCCCGACGCTTTCTCAAGGGTTTGACTTCACTTCGGGTTTTAGACCTCAGCAATACAGGGATTGTCTCTTTGCCCAGCTCATTAGGCGACCTGAAACGTCTCGTATAATTGAACTTGTCCTGTACAGAGATACAGAGGCTGCCTAAATATGTAAGCCGCCTGAAAAAACTAGAGTCTCTTATTCTTTCCTCATGCCTCCAGCTCGAATTCTTGCCTGCGGAAATATGCCAGCTACAGTGTTTGATGCATCTGGACGTGAGTGGCTGCACGGCCTTAAAGTTCTTGCCCTGCGGAATTACCAAACTGGAGGCACTGCAGATTTTGAAGACTAACGCTACCCAGGTATGGAAACCTAGATCTAAGCACTTGCAAATGCTTGGAGAATTTTTTTCTAAACGGCAAAGGAAAATCGCCTGTCTAAATGACCTAAAGGTGTTGGAAAACCTGAAACGCCTGCATCTTGATAGCGAAGAGGAGTCCGTTATTCCAGAGGGGGTTATGGCAAGTAAGAAGAAAATGCAGATTCTTTGGTTAAGAATGACAAAGCTGGAAAATCTTCCACAGGACATGACGGCTATGACAGATTTGGGGGAACTCCAACTATGGAAGTGCATGAGATTGCAAGAGCTGCCCGATTGGGTCTGTGAATTCTGCGACCTGCGATATCTTTGCTTGAACCGCTGCTACAGTTTGAGACGTCTCCCCTGTCTAGAAAGGATGCCATTGCTGCGGGCTCTTCAAATTGAATTCTGTGAATCATTGATGGAGCTGCCTTCCGATTTTGGAAGAGACGGTGCCTTTCCTGCATTGCAGTCGTTCGTATTGGTGGGGATGAAGATAAGGATGCTGCCGAGAATCGAAAGAGGGGCGCTGCCGCAGCTCAAGCACATGGCGCTCAAAAGTTGTAAGAATTTAAACAGGTTGCCGACAGGATTAGAGTTTGCGGAGAATCTTCAAACATTGGACATAACTGATTCCGATTTGCTTATGGACAGCATGAGAATGCCTTCAAACCCTTCTGAATTTTCTCGCTCTCTTCAGATTATTCCATCTATCACTCAATGATAGACATAAATTATAGACGATTCTTGTTTTAGGTGGTTCCAAAACCTTTCACAAGCAGATTGAGCATCCTAAAACAAAAAAGAAACAGGTGAAGACTGAGAATCCGGAATGGGTTACGGTTCATGTTCAGAATGCAGCTTCTGATTCTGCGAGCTGTAAAGGTTTTTGTCGCAGCTTTTCTTTAATATTAAGTATGTGGTGGCACTGTTACGCATTGGAACTGCTAAAAAAAGCTTTGGATTACCAATCCAGTTAATTTATGGAAAGGCATCTGAAAAAGCGTAGACTTAAATAATTAAGAAAAAGAGGAAGTGGAACGCTCACTGTAAATGTAATCGTTTCAATTTTCTATTTTTCCACAATTTTTCTATTTAACTCCCGCAAAACGTAAGCATGTAAAGTGTAAGTGTCAGTCCAAATTCAATTTTTTTAAGATAATATTTAGTATTTGTTTAAATTTTGGGTTGTTCTTTATATCATTTGGTTATTATTTAATTTAGTGTAAAGAGTGATTTGAGGTTAATACTATTATCTTATTACTCAGCAAATTTAGACATTGAAATTAAATATATTTTTAATAAATATCAAAATTACTAATCTACCTAATTTTTTAAAAGATATAATACAAAATTTAAGAGTCCTTAAAGCTTGACAGTGATTTCAGCTTTCACAAATATCCACTTTTGTATTATTTTAATAATTAATTTTTTTTTTTTTTAATAAATTTTTTGGTGTAATTTAGATAGATAGATAGGTATTAACGTGAACGGAATTCCAATCATGGAATATGCCACTAGATTTGAATTATTAAATTTAAAAAAATTAATAATTCTTTTTTCAGCTATTAATTTTTATATTTGTATTTTTAAGTTAAAAATAGATATTTGAATTTATTATTTATTTTATTTTAATTACTCTTGTAATTTTACAATCAAAACATTTACATTTATTAAATTGTTATAATAAAATTAATAAATTTAATTGAAAATAATTATAGCATCTAATATTTTCTTTATATAATTTTTTAATAATTGATATGTAGGTTTTTTATATACATAGAGGAATGTGTAACTACCTTTCCTTTTAAACAACCGATCATAGGGTCAAGTCTCATTGCTTTCAATTGTAGCATCAAATCATGGTGTTACCACTATTACCCCTATGACCTAGGTAAATATGACCTAGAGTGAGGGAGATCCCTGGTGGTTCGGAGTTGGTACCACTGTCATCAAGTTGAAGCACATTTAGTGAACTTAGGTCAGACTACGACCTTTGCCTAGATTGGGTATGCCCTCGAAGTTTGAACCTAGGTCTCCTCTTGATAAGTGCACACCGTCTTACCAATCCACCTAGCTCTTGGGGACTATATACAGTTTTTTTAGGTTACTTATCAAAATATGTATTATCAATCCACTTGGCCCTTTGTGACTATATGTAGTTTTTTTAGGTTACTTATCAAAATATTGTGTTTGTTGTTAGGGTAATTATTCTTTTTCTGTTAAATATATTTTTCAATCATCATTTTTATTTTTCAGTTCTTTTTCTATTAAATATATTCTTCAACTTCCTAGAAGCTTTATATTTCCACAATCACCATTTTGATTAAGAAATAAAATGTCACTTGATCAATTGCCTTTTAAAATTTAATTTCACCAAAATAAAGATCAACACCATGTTTGGCTAAGTTATCTGCTAACCAATTTTACTTTTAGATTGCCTCCAATAATAGGTAATGAACATCAACAAAAATATTATTTTTTATCCCCATATCCATTTGTGTTGATAGCATTAACGACAATTTATGAATACCCTTCAATTGAAATATATTTCCATCCTTTTTCTATAAGAAGTGCCCTAGCTTCTACATAGTTGTTAGATGAAGTTTCATATGATTCTAAGAAAGAAGAATTTTGCCTTTATTTCTAAAAACACTAGCTCCACCAACATTTTCCAAATTTTCTTTAAAAATATTATCAAAATTAAATTTGATAAATACAATTCTAAACATTTCCATTTTATTCAAGATTGAAGTAGATCCCTTTTCTTAATTGCATTCTCACATATAACTCTTCCATATATGTTCAAATCATGTGATCAAGTTGTAAACACCTCTTTTTGTCTTCCCATGATGAGCACCATATTTGTAGACATTATGCAAGAGAGGCAATACTATGGTTCCAGGGCACCATTTTAAGATTTATTTTTAAAATTTCTATTATTTTTTAAAGCCATAAATTCCAACAAATAATTGCTAGGGCAATCATTCATAGAAAACATAACACTTTAGCTTTAAAATAATTAATCCAACATTTTATCAACTCATTCAATGTTGATGGAGCTACCCAATATATTTTCATATTTTTTTGAAAATAATCCCAAATAGTATGAGCAAAGGGATAATGAATAAGTAAATGGACTAATGTTTCTAAATCCTTCTCACACAAGGCACATTTAAATGGTCCATTATATTCCCTTTGTAAATTCTCTCCTATAACAATCTTACTTTGAACTGCTACCCAAAGGAAAGTTGAGACCTTAGGGACAACCTCTAGTGACCAAACATTTTTCTAAGGAAAATCTTTGGGAGTAGGAAATTTTGATTACTCTAAATCTTCATATCCCAACTTGACCAAGTATCCACCATCCTTTGATAGAATCCAAACAAACTCTGTTAGAGTAATATTCCATGGTAGATTAGTTTATTACTACATTATTCTACTATCCTAGGTTAGATATTTGCTTTACCGATATTCTTTATTGTTAGCAACATTGATTAGTGGTTAGCTATTAGTTTTTTCATGTGTCTCTAGGCTATTATTAGCCTATAGCAATTGTATTTAACCTTAGCACATAAATAATAAATCTCTAATGCTTATGATTTGAATTATTTTATTTGACTTACCTTTTCTAACATTGGCATCAGAGCCACAAAGAGCTGCACTCGGAGCGAATCTAGACAAGACGGGCAACGACCCATTCTAGCTGGACCAGGGGCTCAAATCCCGACACACGGGACCCCTTGGATAGGATCCACATACCGAGGCAGCATCACTGGAATCTACACGAATATCGATGTGGATCTGACATGGAAATCAAGGTGCTCACAACATAGTTCCTGAGGTATTTTTTGCTTTGTTGGAATCTGGCATGATTGCATGAAATTACGTAGAACTCCTTCGCAAAAAAAAATTGCTTTTTGTTTACGTGTTTTTTTTGGTGCATGCAACCGCTGACAACACTAAGTTTAGTGCTTCCAACCCATATCGATGGGTGTGCTGGCGCAGCACACATCGGCAGGCGTGCTAACTAGCATAGCTTGGCCCACCCCTGTAGGCGGTATCGACACTAGTGATCAAAATTCCTTCGACGATTGGCCCACCTCCGATGGGAGGAATCAGAACCTCTGACCAACGTTGAACACCTCCACCCTGTATTGAAAACCCATCCATCACACGAGGGTGACACGAAATCTAACGCGTGCAGATTCTAACAAAGATCTGATGCGATGATGTCATCTTGAGAACCCCGAACACAAGGGCGACATGAAATATGATGCACGCTTCAGGAGGCACAAATCTCGGTGATGCTGATGTACATCTGATGTTACCTCCAGTGCTAACAATGAGGTGCTAACGTGACCTTCGATGTTGACTTATGTCTGACATGACCTCTAGCATTGACAATGAGGTGCTGATGTGGACTCTAGCTGGCGAATGACACACTTTTTGAGGTGACACATGGCGGGCACTATCCTACTGATCTAGTGACTGGATGGACATCTACTGACCTGGTGGCTGATACGTGGCACTACGGTTGGCTGGAGCGTGGCAGACTACGATTAGCGAGAGCTTATCAATTTGCGTGTGCGATAAAATTTTGTCATTGTGATTGCTCGTAGGAAATCGATGTAAAGGGTGGACGTCGTATGTTTTATATAATAAAGCATGCACCATGATGAATGTGGGACTAAAAGTCCCACATTTAATATTTTTCTTGCTAGTAGGTGGGAAAGCCTTCAAGGCGAAGGCGTCCAACCTTACTCCCCGTCAGGCAATCTAGCCCAACTAGTGTCGGGGTTAGCGATAATACTCCCAACCAGAGGTCGGGAGTTCGATCCCCGACAGGGTCCCATTATTTTTGAAAAGAAGCGTGCAAGGTAAGGTAAAAAAAATAAAAAAATTATTATTTTTTTAATTTAAAATTTAAAAAGTTTTTTTTATCTAAGTTTTTTTTAATAATTTCAAATATAAATTATGCTTGTAAAAATTACTTTTTTTATAAATTGATTTAAAAAAAAGCATAATTTTATTTTTTATTATTAATTCAAATTTTATGATTAAAACTTTTTGTTTAAATTTTACAAATTTAAATACTAAAAACAAGAGGGGCCTATTTTTTTCTGCAACTTCAATAAAAAGAGGGCTTTTGTTTTCTCCAAAACTGGGGATATAAGACAAAGAAGAGCACCATTTTTTCTTGCAATTAGGAGCCCTAAATTCTTCTCAAAAGCCTTGTTAATTTTGCAAACAATAAAGGATCAAACTTGAATTCTTTTTTGCCAAATTGTAACACAAGGAGACACAAAAATTTGCAAACTTCAAAGTTGAAATTGTGCATTTTTTCTCCAAGGGGGGATATAAGACAAGAAATTGCACATTTTATTTTTTGCAAAACAAGCTCACAACGAGAAGAGATTAAAGACCTTGGGTCCACTAAAACCAAGTCATATGTCGACTGGTTCTGGAAGCCTTTCAAATGTGGGTCATGTGCCGACTTGACTTGAAAGGATTGCTATTCTGTTAATTTTGCAAATCAAAGGGGGGAAGACAAGAAATTGTATTTTTTTACAAAATTGTAACACAAAGTGAAGAGCACTTAAAACAAAATCAAAACTTGTTAATTTTGCAAAACAAAAAAGAAAGGCAAGTTTTATATCACATTCTTTGCAAAATTGAAAAACAAGAGGAGACATAATATATCAAATTTTTGCACAACACAATTCCAAATTTTGTTGCAAAAAGTTGGTGATAAAGGTGCATTTTCGATATTACTTGACATCTTTATTACAAATTGATAAATTATGTGCATTTTTGTTGCATCCGACACCTAAGTGATAATAATTTGTGGGAACTCTTTGATTGATTATTGCATTTACTTTCTTGTTTTATGCAATTATAAGTCACAAAATCAAGAGCACTCAAAAACCCCAAATTTTACAAATAATTGTGTAAATCATTTGCACAAGTATAAAGCCAAATTTTCTTGATATTCTCTCCTAAATCAAAACCCCTAATTCACTCTTATTTGTTTGGCTCAATTTCCTCAAACTAATTATCCCTCTTCAAGAGTATTTTTAGGTAGGTGCCATTAATATCGTTTTGAGTGAATTATATTTTGGTACTCTTTTAGGGTATATAAAAAAAAAGAACAAGTTTTTGTAAAAAAAAGGAACTTTGAAAGTAGCAATATTTTGCACTAAGGGGGGATAATTCATTTCTTCCTTCAAACACAAATTTTGACAAAAGGGAGATAAAACTTGTAAAGGCAATTAGAAAAGCAAAAGTCATCAAAATTATACCTTTTCTTTTAGGCTTCATAATAGCAACCATGCCTAAAGTACTTGCAACAAGGAAGGATTATTTGGTGAACTTTTTTGATAAAATTGCCTAGAAGGCAATTTTTTGTACAAATTGTAAAAAGGACAACCATGACACCATTTGGTGTTGGTTTAAAAAACAAGCAAAACTAAAATGGCAAAGGCACATCACAAAAGTCAATTTGCTAGTGAAGTGTCGTATTTCGATTCTGATTCTAGTTCAGAAAGAGCACACAAAGTGCTCATGGCTAAAAATAATATTGGAAAGGGGAAACACATTTGTCACCTTAGGCAAGCACCATTTACACTCTCTTTTTTATTCATAAATATAACAAGTTTTTGTTTGAAGTACTTGCAATAAAGGGGTGATTGTACCTCTTTTAGGCTTCATAAATAAAAAACTCTTTTTTTTGAAGTACTTGTAACAAAAGGGGGATTTTCTGGTGTAAATTTACTTAGGAGGCAATCTTTGTAAAAGCCTTAACAAAGCTTCATGAGTTGCACATATTTTGCAATTAAGGGGGATAAACATTTCTTTTCCTACTTCACACAAATTTTTGTAAAAAGAGAAGAAGACTTATAAGGGTGTATTTTCGACAACGATCGACACCTTAGTCACAACATGTTTTGCAACAAGGGGGGAAACTTATAAGGGTGCATTTTCGGTAGCGACCGACACCTTAGCTACATTATCAAAAATTTTATAAATTCATATTGTAACAGAATGAACCTTGTATGCAGTGATCTACTCTATTACACCTAGCAGTTGCAGCGGTTGGTTACCCATGCAATCTGGTAGGATGACAAGATTACAATAAGGATATTCGTTGATGTGGAAAAAAAGTGAGGAATGACCAAATTTTTTCTTAGGAGAAACTAGAGTCACGAGCTAGAACAACTCAACCAAGATGAAAGAAATGTTGTTTGGCATCTAAAAGATAAATTCTATGGTAGACCCAATGGTAAATCTAGATACCAATCGAGTGGCAGTCCCAGCGATGATGATCTAGTGGCAGATTCACAGGTATATCCAGAAATAGATCCAAAGGTACACTTAGAGCCATGACCTAGAGCTCTGTAGGTTCCACTATATGTGGACAATACCTACGATACAGGTTCCACCATTCAATGGACAAGACCTGGATCGGGTTCCATCATTTGGTGGACAAGACCTAGAGCCAACAGATCAACATCTTTCATTTTCTCTTCTTCACTGTATTGGGATAGTTATATACATTACCCAAATAATGTAATAAGGGAGGATGTTAGAGTAATATTCCATTATTAAGGATATTTATCATATTCCTACATTAGGTAGATATTATTTAGCTCATGGTAGATTAGTTTATTACTACATTATTCTACTATCCTAGGTTATATATTTGATTTACCGACATTCCTTATTGTTAGCAAGTATTTGTTAGTAACATTGGTTAGTGGTTAGCTATTATTTTGCTCACGTGTCTCTAGGCTATAATTAGCCTATAGCAATTGTATTTAACCTTAGCACATGAATAATAAATCTCTAGTGCTTATGATTTGAATTATTTTGTTTGAATTACCTTTTCTAACAAACTCATCCTTTTATGTAAAATCAACAAATAAAACTCTTGAATCATATTTTGAATTTTATTTGTAATTTGTTTAAGTTCCTCTACTTCAACCAGGTTACAAATAGGAATCCATGATATAAAGTTGTTACTCATTAATATAGTATTTAACCTTTGGATCCTTACAAGCTAGGCATGCTTAAGCTAATGGTTGTCATTTTGAGTCAAAGGTGAGAGGATAAGGCTTCAACCAAGCATAAAATAAAAAAAATTGCATTATTTTCCTCATTGATTGATATTTTAATATGTTTATTTATCAATTTCAAATTATCTAATATGAAGTTCCATGTTGATGATCCTTTGGGTAGGATTATTTTACTAAATAATTCCATTGCATCAAGAGAACCTATATATTTTTTAAGTAATATTTTTGCCCATTTTTTTCCTTGACCTATGAATAATCTCCACCCAAGCTTTGCCCTTAATTCCAAACTCATAATTTTGCAATTTCACAAGTTTGCTCCTCCAATATTTTTTCCTTTGTAAACCCTATCCCACTTACAAAGATAAAACCTAAATATTTCCTCACAACCTTTACAAAGGAATTCTCTTTGAGTTTTATCAAGTTTTGATGCTATATCTACTAGCAATCTTGAAAGTGACATCATATAAATAGAGATGGATTGCAATGTAGTATTTGTGAGTTGTAGCCTTCCCACCATGGTTAAGAACTTGCCTTTTGAACCTACTAAACAAGTTTTTATTTTTATCCAAAAAAGAGATCCAAATATCCTTTTTGTTCCTTTATGATATAAAGGAAAACCCAAGTAGGTTGATGGAAAATTTTCAATTTTAAACCCTAATATATTCACAATAATTTGTTGTAAATATAGGGCACTTGGATTATGTAGTATTAACCAACTGTCTAGTAACTTTCTCATAGCATTTTAATATTGATTTAAACTCCATTGTCTCATTGACTAAGGGTTAGCCCAAAAGAAAAGTATCATTAAAAAATTGGAGATGAGATTCAAAGGGACCATTTTTTGCAACTTGAATACCTTTGATTTTTTATTCCATTTTTTCTTTGAGAGAGCTCTCCCTAATACCTCTGCAAGAATAATGAATAGATAAGGAGAGAGTAGATCACCATGATATAGTACACAAGATAACTTGAAGTAACCAACAGGAGAATCATTGATCAAAATAGAATATTTTTATAGTGTTATAACAACATATAATCCATTCAAACTAACTATAATTAAAATCAAACTTTTTGAGAATATCATATAGAAAATTTGAGGAAGCCTTACCATATGCTCTGTTCATATCTAATTTCTTAAGCATACCTAATTTTTTATGGAATGAAGAGAATGCATGGATTCCTCTACAATGATTATACCATTAAGAATTTTTTTGAAGAACACAAGCTTATAATGAGAGGGGGGTTAATAGTATAAGATAAAAATTTTCAATCCAAATGATAACAACAATAATATGAATGCAATAATAAATCAATCCATAATTTCCATACACATAAGAGACAATTATTTTACGTGGAAACACCCTCTCGGGAGAAAACCATGGCAAAATATTGCTTATATTTTTATTCAATAAATTTTATGGGCATCAAACCATAGGAGACACCAATCCCCTATACAAGTTTGTGGACACCAATCCACAGGAGACACCAATCCCCTATATAAGTTCGTGGACACCAATCCGTATGAGATGCCAATCCCCTTGCTCAAGTTCGTTGACACCTATCCCCTTGCTCAAGTTCATGGGCACCAAACCACAAGAGACACCAATCCCCTTGCTCAAATTCATGGACACCAATCCATAGGAGACACCAATCCCCTTGCTCAACTTCGTGGACACCAATCCACAGGAGACACCAATATCCTTCTCAAGTTCATGGACACAAATCCATAGGAGATATCAATCTCCTGCTCACAAACCTAGTCTAAAACTCTACTTAGGCTTGTCCTCAAATATTGCTCACAAAAACTACTTAAATATGCTCCAAAACATGCTCACAAAACTGCTCAAATATACTCCAAAATTTTCTCACAAATATTGCTCAAGTGTGCTCAATAATATGATCCAAAACTCTTCTCTTACTCTAGAAATTCTTCCCTTTTCTTGAGTTTGCTTTATTCAAACCAAAATATATTCTACCCAGAATTTGTTTAACCTAATGAACATATAAAGGATGATATACTGGTGTTGGAAGCTTTACTTATTCTTTTAGATGGCTGAATTATCCTCCTTTTTTAATTGGATTCTTGGGTGAAGTCATACACTAACCTTCACATTCTATATTTGTTTTTGTTCTTCCAATTTTGTGTTATTTCTCCACAATTTGATTCTTGTTCTTAGGTTCTAAAAAGAATTATTTACTGCCCCCACATTCATTTAAAACTCCTCATGATAAGATAATCATTTAAAAACTTTGGATAATTCAATTCAACCTTTCATAGCAATTTCAAATTTCTTCCAACAACTAGTGCAAATTCAAACTATTTCCAAGTATAAATAAAGGCACACTTATCTTTATTACTTTGTTTCCCAAAATATTTTTGATTTGCACATGATTCAAACCTTGGTCTCTTGGCTATAATTCTTATCAACTAAAATGAACCACCTCAACTACACCATCCGATGGGAAGTAGTTTCACAACCTTCAATTTAAAGTCACGACCATCACCATGTTTGCAAAAATAACCAAGACAAAATTCATATCCTTAGCGGTTAGTGGGATTTGAACTCAGGACGTCCAGTGAGTCAGGCTTAACATTTTTAGTGGTGACCTTTGAGATGGAGCGCTCAACAGAACAAAAAAAGCAAGATGATTTATTTGTACCTTTTTCTTTCTTATGCTCACGTATTTTACAAATCTCACTACCACTTCTACTTTCACACATTTGCAACTTTTGCTATCACCATTGCTTGCTGCTTTAGGGATTCAACATATTTGCATCCAGAATCAGTGCCTTCACTCAGCGTCTCTCCTTCCTTAAGCACCAGCACCAATGCTTCCTCTACACGTCAATAAATTCAATGTCTTTACAAATAGATGAAACAATATAATACCTTTATATTTATTTTGTCACTGTGCTGATGTAATATCTCTTAGACACATGTCTGACGTAGTCAATGATTTTAATTCAAAATTGGTTGTCCTTGATGAATTCCTCCTTATTCGCTACCTCAAGTTCTACCTCCTCCACACGGTGCACACTTCGAAGATATTCAAATTTCTTGCTTCACAAATATATCCCTTTGCTACCTAGAGATTGTGTGATCAAGTGATGCTTTTGGTACAATCACTGCCTGATGTCCTTCTAAAGGCCACTATCCTAAAAATGAGGCTCTACTCTCTCCTTTAACAAGTATATGATGAACCTGCTAGCTTGAAAATCCTTTGTGCTCGACTTCTTTCAAAATGGATTTAGGCACTTTATATTTGAAATAGTTATCTCTAATTATTCTTTTTCATTTTAGATCCCGTGCATGTTCTTGTTGTATCTTGAATGCTCTCGTGATCCTTCGATGAAGAACCATCCATATTCTATCTCTCCTTTCCTATCAAGGACACTCAAAGGAAATCAAAATACTATGACATCAATAATCTTACCATCATATTCCTTTTTGCTGATGTGATGTTTTCGATGCCTCTTAGGTTTTTTGTTTAAGATATTCAAGCTCAATCCCTTTCACCGCTGTGATGTTTCATCCACTCTTCTAGATATCAAGGATGCACCCCACACAATCATATTCCAAAATGGATTCTAGCCTTGTATTTATACACTTTCATTTTAAATCTTTTATGCCCAAGATAAAGTTGGTCCATACAGTTTATTTTTCAATATTATTTCAATGAAATTTAACCTTACTTTTAATCTTGCTTGACATTTAAGAGGTCAATGCTCTCACAATTTCAAACTTCAACTCCATATAAATATTTAAACCATTACTTTATAATATTTAAATTTAATATTTAAATATTATAAGGTTTAACTTTATAATATTTTTATAACTTTAATATTTAAATTTCCAATCATCCTTGTAATTCAAATCATCTTTGAAGATATTTATGCCTTTAACATCAATGAAAATTCAACATTTCATCCTTGAAGATATTTTTACCTTTGACAACTCAATATTTCTAACAATCTCCCCCTTTGTCATTGATGGCAACCCTACAACAAAATTGTCATTTATTGCAACATGATCACAAACTACTCCCCCTGAGAAGTTGTTCCCCCTTACTAAAACTCTCCCCCTTTGACATCAATGGCAAAGGCTCCTTGGGGCTGAAAGATAAGACACTTGACAACGCCCCCTTTCTACCTGCTTTTCTTGAGACTTCAATTATGATATGGGAGTGAAACTCCCAAATTACTATGCTCTTTTTCTTGTTCCATTTTCTTTCTCCAAACTTTGGAGGTCATATTATTTTGAACATATTGACTATTCTCCTTCTTGCTTGACTTCAAAAGTTTAGGAAACATTGTTCTACACCATCTAGCTGTATACCCAAAATTATTACATTTGTAACAAATGATGTTGTAGTCCATGAGAGGTGCAAATGAATTGAAATTCCTCTTGGTGAAGCCAAGATTATTCTTAGCACATAATATGCAATTTGTAGCTTTATGACCAAAATGGTTACATGAAAAACAATAACCTTGAAAGAAATATTGAAACCTATCTGATTGTATTGGAAGATATTACTGCATGGTTCTCTCATTGTTGTTTCTATGATGGAATTCATTCCTTGATGATGCTTTGTTTTCTTCCTCCTTGTTGCTTCCACTTCTCAACACACCAACATAGGTCTTAGGTTCTTCTTTAATCATTTTATTTGATGCCTCTGTTCCTTTTGAGCTTGAATCCACATTTTGTTTCCTTTGACCTTCTATAAAACCAAGTCCAGTCTTTATAGTCAAAGATCTCTGCGCTTTGATAATGTCATCCATGATTTTTGTACTTTTCTCAAACCTATGTAGCTTATCATTTGCTTTTTTCTCTTCCTTCCTTAGAGAGATGACCTCATGTTCCAGTTTTTTATATTCCAACTCTTTTGCCTTTAACTGCTCAACCATACCTTCTTCAATTCTCTTTGCCTCTTCAACTTTGACTTTCAGGTCAATGAGTTCTTGTGACAACTTGACCTTTGTCTTCTCATCCTCTTTTACTTGAGCCTTCAATCTTGAGTTCTTATTTCTAACCCTCTTCAATTCTTCAAGAGCAACAAGAAGTTCCTCTTCTATGTCAACCATGACTTCTTATTCATTTTTTGAATATTTATCTTTTTCTTGGTATTTAACAAGAGGAGCATATTATTTCTCTTCTATGGACACAAATAAGATTTCTCCTCTTTCACTATAGAAGAGGCTTTCATCATTTTTTCTAGAGGAATTGCTTGCTTCTTCAACATAAAAAATCTTCTTGTGTATTTGAAAGATCTTTATGCTTGCTTTGACCATGTCTGTTTTTATTTTCATGATAAAATTTCCTTTCTTTATTTTTATTATATTCATTTTCTTCTTCACTGCTACTAATTATAGCTTGTGGGCAATTAGATGCATAGTGACCAAGGTTACCATAATTAAAATATTTCACAGAATGAACACCTTGTTGTTTTATTGGATCCTTATTATTTATTTGCACAAAGTTAGCTTCTTCTTCATTGCTTTATTCTTCAATTGACTCTAGTTCTTTATTCTTTGTCTTCTTTGAAGCTTTCAATGCAACCTCCCATTTGGATGTTTGATATTTTTCAGTCCTCATATCATAGGACACGAGAATTTTGTCTAGCTCATCCATGCTTAAGGTTTTAAGATCATTCATTTCTTCAATCGCTAAAACCTTTGCATCAAATCTCATAGGAAGTGACCTTTAAGATTTTTGAACAATCTTAGAGTCTTCAATATTTTCTCCATGTCCATGAATGGTGTTGACAACTTCATCAATACGGAGTAGATATTTAACAATATCTTCCTCATATTTCATCTTCAAATATTCAAACTTCCTCTTGTAGGTTTGAAGTTTTACCATTTTAACCTTATCATCTCCTTCATATGTTCTTTGTAACTTGTCCCATATTTCTTTTGCTGAGGTGAATTGCATGACTTTCACAAACTCAGATTCACATAACCCACTTAATATTGCATTCATTACCCTGGCATTATTTTCAAATGGTTTCTTACCATATCGATCCGTGGGAGGAGTTGTAGGTGGTGTGAACCCATACTCAATGGATTGCCATATATCATAGCCATGTTCCATAAAGTAGGTTTGTATCCTTATGCTATAGAAAGCATAGTTAGTCCCATCAAACAATGAAGCCCTATTTGATGAAAAACCTTCTTGGAAAGCCATGTGTATTCTTGTAAGATATTCCTTCAAGCTGTTACGCTTTCACGAAGGAACCTGCTCTGATACCAATTGAAGAACACAAGCTTATACTAGAGGGAGGGGGTGAAAAGTATAAGATAAAACTTTCAATCCAAATGATAACAACAATAATATAAATGCAATAATAAATCAATCGATAATTACCATACACATAAGAGACAATGCTTTTACATGGAAACACCCTCTTGAGAGAAAAGCACAACAAAATATTGCTTATATTTTTCTTCAATAAATTTCATGGGCACCAACCCATAGGAGACACCAATCCCCTATACAAGTTCATGGACACCAATCCATAGGAGACACCAATCCCCTATACAAGTTCATGGACACCAATCCATAGGAGACACCAATCCCCTTGCTCAAGTTTGTGGACACCAATTCACAGGAGACACCAATCCCCTTGCTCAAGTTTGTGGGCACCAATCCACAAGAGATAATAATACCCTTGATCAAATTTGTGGACATAAATCCATAGGAGACACCAATCACATTGCTCAAGTTCGTGGAAACCAATCCACAAGAGACACCAATCCCCTTCTCAAGTTCATGGATACCAATCCACAAGAGACACCAATATCCTTATGCTCACAAACCTAGTCTAAAAACCTACTTAGGTCTATCCTCAAATCTTACTCATAAACACTGCTCAATCTACTCCAAAACCTGCTCATAAATACTGCTCAAATTTGTTCCAAAATTTGCTCACAAATATTTCTCAAGCGTGCTCAACAATATGATCTAGAACTCTTCTCTTACTCTATAAATTCTTCCCTTTTCTTGAGTTTTATTTATTCAAACCAAAATATATTCTACCAAGAATTCATTTAACCTAATGAACATATAGAGGATGATATACTGGTGTTGGAAGCTTTACTTCTTCTTGTAGATGGCTGAATTGTCCTCATTTTTCAATTGGATGCTTGGGTGAAGTCATGCACTAATCTTCACACTCTATCTTTGTTTTTGTTCTTCCAACTTTATGTTATTTCTCCACAATTTGCTTCTTGTTATTAGGTTCTAAAAAGAATTATTTGCTGTCCCCACATTCATTTAAAACTCCTCATGATAAGATAATCATTTAAAAACTTTGGATAATTCAATTCATCCTTTCATAGCAATTTCAAAATTTTTCCAACAGCTAGTGCAAATTCAAACTATTTCCAATTATAAATAAAGGTACACTTATCTTTATTACTTTGTTTCCCAAAATATTTTTGATTTGCATGTGATTTAAACCCTGGTATCTTGGCTATGATTCTTATCAACTAAAACAAACCATCTCAACTGCACCATCCGATGGAAAGTGGTTTCACAACCTTCAATCTAAAGTTATGACCATCACCATGTTTGCAAAAATATCCAAGCCAAAATTCGTATCCTCAACGATTAGCAGGATTTGAACTCAGGACATCTGGCAAGACAGACCTAACATTTTTGGTGGTGACTATCCGAGTTGGAGCGCTCGACGAAATAAAAAGGGCAAGATGATTTATTTGTACCTTTTTCTTTCTTGTGCTCACATGTTTTACAAATCTCACTACCTCTTCTGCTTTCACATAGCTATGACTTCTGCTATCACCATTGATCACTATTTTAGGGATTCAACATCTCTGCCTTCAGAATTAGTACCTTCACACCCTTCAGTGTCTCTTCTTCCTTTAGCACCAGTGCTAATGATTCCTCTGCACATCAATAAATATAATATCTTTGCAAATAGATGAAATAGTATAATACCTTCATATTTATTCTGTCACTGTGCTGATGTAATATCTCTTAGGCACATGTTTGACATAGCCAATGATTTTAATTCAACATTGGTTGTCCCTGATGAATTACTCCTTATTCGCTAACTCAAATTCTGCCTCCTCCACATGGTGCACACTTTGAAGATATTTGAATTTATTGCTTCACAAATATATCCCTTCACTACTTGTAGATTGTGTGATCAAGTGATGCTTTTGGTACAATCATTGCCTGACATTCCTTCGAAATCCACTATCCTAAACACAAGGCTCTACTCTCTCCTCTGACAAGTATAGGATGAACTTACTGGCTTGAAAATCCTTTGTGCTTGAATTCTATAAAAATGGCTTTAGGCACTTTAGATTTGCAATGGTTATCTCTAATCGTTCTTTGTTCGTTTTAGACATCACGTGCGTTCTTGTTGTATCTTGAATGCTCTAATGCTCCTTCGATAAAGAACCATTCACATTCTCTCTCCTTTCCTATCGAGTATACTCAAAGAAGATAAAAATACTATGACATCAATAATCTTACCACCATATTTATTTTTGTTGTTGTGATGTTTTCGATGCCCGTCAGCTTCTTTTTAAAATATATTTAAGCTCAATCCCTTTCACTGCTGTGATGTTTCATCCACTCTTACAGATATTGAGGATGCACCCCACACAATCATCTTTCAAAATGAATGCTATCCTTGTATTTATACACTTTCATTTTATAGCTTTTGCACCCAAGATGAAGTCAGCCCATACACATTATCTTTCAATATTATTTCAATGAACTTCAACCTTACTTTCAATCTTGCTTGGTGCCCAAGAGGTCGACAGTCTCACAATTTCAAAATTCAACTGTATATAAATCTTTAAATCATTACTTTACACCCAGGTGTTGTAGGTGAGTTGGAGAGGAGAGGGCAATCCTCCAAGGGAGGTCCCAGGTTCAAATATCCACCCTACCAAAAAGCTGAAGTGGGTATCCAAAATCCAATTGATAATGTTGGTACGGGTAGGGTCGGGTGCGATTCCCGGGTGACTTTGACGATGTAGAAACCCCTGTTCGTGGTCTCTTAGACCAAGGCAGCTCCGAAAGGGGTTTTTCACTTAAAAAAAATCATTACTTTACAATATTTAAATTTAATATTTAAATATTATAAGGTTTAACTTTATAATATTTTTATAACTTTAATATTTAAATTTCCAATTTAAATATTAAAGCATATACTTGTAATTCAAATCATCTTTGAAGATATTTCTGCCTTTAACATCAATGACAATTCAACATTTCATCCTTGAAGATATTTTTGCCTTTCACATCAATGACAACTCAATATTTCTAACATTGTTTACCATGAACAAAACCACCTTGTTCTTTTGAGATAACACAATCTACAATGCCTTTCAACTTGTTTTTCCATAATTTTTGAAATGATCTTATAAATAATATTACAAAGCCTTATTGGATGAGAATTATTAAAATATTATGTTTCACATTTCTTGGGAACCAACGTAATAGAAGTGACATTGATATCACTTATCATAGCCTTCCTTTTCTAGGCCTCTTCAACCACAACTAACATATCAATTTTCAATAAATCCCAAGAAATTTAAAGAACATAGCAGGAAATCCATCGAGGCTAAGTGCCTTGTTAGGATGGAAAGAGAAAACCGCTTCATGTAGTTCCTCCATAGATATCTTCTTCATCAAGTTTTTATTTTGTCCCTATGTTATAATTGATGGAATATTTTGTACAATATTTTATTGTGCCTCCTTATATTGCTCAGTATTTGACAAAATATTCTTGAAATAATTAATTGCTTCCTTCTTTATATCTTCTTCATCCTCAATATTTATTCCATTTAGAATTAAAATATTTTTGATGTGATGAAAAGAAATTTGTGTTTTTGATGTAGCATGAGAAAAATTATATTTCTATCTCCTTTCTTGAGTCACGTCTCCTTATATTTTTTGAACCGATATGATTCCTTTTTCAATGTGCCATGATAATAAAAAATTAATTAATTTTTCATATAAGAATCCTAATGTATTCCATTAGTTTCTACTATCTCTTGTAAATTTTAAAACTTGGATCAATTTCTTTATTTTATTTAAAAGTGTTACCAAAATATTTGGCTTTCCAAATATTCATTTGCTCCTTTAAGTATTTCATATTTTGAACAAACCCATACATGTATGATCCTTAAAATTTTTAATTCATCATGCCATAACATCACCATTTGGAAGAAATCAAGGTCCTGGAGCCACATGGACAAGAAGAGAAATGACTTTGGATGACCATTATTGGGTAAATCACAAGTTAAAATAATACGTTTATGATCTGATCCTACTTGTAATAGAATATTTGAAGAGATTGTATACTCTTTTTATCACAATTTATTGGTTAACAAGAATTTAAACAATCTTTCTGCTATATGAGTTTACCCAATTTGTTTATTATCCCATGTATATTGAAAACTTGAAGGATTAACATCCCAAAGATTATTTGAATTGACAAATGAAGCGAAATCTTCCATTGATTTAGACCATCATAGAATATCACCCTTCTTTTCTAAAGTAGATAGAATAATGTTGATATCACCCCCAAGAATCAAAATATCACAATGGATCGTCATTGTATTTAAAAATATGATAAGGTCCTTCCAACATCTTTCACAATGAGTAACTATAGTTGGAGCATATACATTTATAACCCTAACTTTGATGTTTTCCTCTTTACTATAAAATAGTCTAGCAATACAATTGCTTTTCTATTCTCATAATTTCCCATCCCATTTGAATTTGTCCCATATTATTGCAATATCACCTAAATCTCTCGTAGAAGAAACTGCTATATAATCACCTATCTTCAAAATTTTATTAAAAGCATCCGTACATTCCTCACTAAAATTTGTTTTTTTTTTTTTTCGTATTAGAAAAACTTATGACTATAACAACCTATTAATTCCTTAATAAATCTTTTTAAGGGTCTTATTCATGCCCTTAATATTCCATGATATCATTTTTATCATCACCACTTAATTTTTTAGTGGGCTTAGCCCCACTTCTTGTTAACACCTATGATATTTTTATTTGGCTTCCCAAATGGATATCCCTTTAAGTTTATTTTTCTCTTTGTTCGTGCTTTGATGATCTTATTCTCTTTTTTTCATTCCCACTAACACTCTCATTTTCATAAATCCCTTCTATTTTTTCCTATTGTTCATAGTGAGACTTATCTTCTAAATATTATAGAGGAGTTGGTTACATCCACAATCCTTTTTTAATACTAAGCACAGTTTAAATCCTGGGGCTGCCCCCAACAACAACTATTCCACCTCTTTTTATTTAATCCAGTGTGAGGAGGGGCATTAAGGACTTGGGATTGGTACCATTGTTGTCAAGATGACACGTACACAATAGATGCAGGTTAAACTACTACCTTTGCACAAATAGGCATGCCCCTAGGGTTTGAACCTAGCTCTATTCTTGGTAAGTGCCAAACTTACGAATCCACCTAGCCCATGGGCACACTTATCTTCAAAATATTTACATTGCCCTAAAGAATCTAAAATTCAAGGAATAGTCTCCTTAACACTTTCTTCTTTATATTACCCTGAAAACCCTAAAGTGCATAGAAGATCCTCTATAGTCATGACTTTCTTGTGTTACCTTAGAAATCCTAAATTTTTTTGGATAACCATATGATTTTCTTTGTTATGTAGTTATTGAAACTTAAAGTACAATGAATACACTTTGTATTAATTTAATTTTTTTTAAAGAATATTTTATGCTACTTGAAGAAAATGATAATGATTTACCTAGATTAAGCTTGACCTCCTTTACCTAATTCACTTTAAAATTTTCCTCCCCATATTCCTTCGCACCTGTAATTACTATATTTAAACTTATACATTGTACTTCCTCATCCCTCATTTCATTTTTTTCTCGAATAGTTGATTCAAGTGAACTATAATGACCTTTGCCATTTTTATTGGAACCAACAATTATATTCAATAAAAATAAAAGAGGTTACAATAAGGGAACTAGAAAGATCATAGCTTGGGGCACAAGGCCACCTATACGATCAAAACTAGAACCAACCCTTAAAAGGATAAATACACAACATAACTAAGCATAGAAAAATAAACTAGAATAAAAAACCTTAAATTGTAGAACTGTAACTCTAGGCACCAAGTAGACTTATTGCTTCATCATCCTGAGTTTGTTCAAAGCCAATGCCTCAAAGCTATTGGAACTTTTGGATCAAATGGGTGAAACTATTTTTTGGGTAGACCATATCCATCTTATTTCCTTTGTCGAGGACTATGAGAATGTCGAAACCGCACAAAAAGGGAGGTATATTTATATTTTGCCTCCTTTATAGGAATCACCAATTCTATTGATGATGGCTCTGTATCCAATGGCATATCCTCGCTACCACTAAGATACTCCAACACGTAGTTGTTATATGAATCAGGAACATAACTTACCAACTAAATATTGGTCATATGAAGTTGCTTCTCTAGAGTAGCATGTTCTATAGATCCTCTTCTCGGGCTATGGGAGTGCCTTGCATTAGCCGAGGGAGAATGTACTAGAGGACTAGCCATTTCGACAAACTATGAAGCAACCACTATTACATTCTTTGGGGTATAAATATGTTGAGATTGAGGAGCCTCCTTGATGGTGGTTTCAGTTGGGGACAAAATTTTTCCTTTTCATAGGCTTTTTCTACCGGCCTTGAGACATGTGTTGACTTGGACTATGTACCTTTAGAAGTAGCCAAATATGCATTTTTACACCCATCCACAATCGTCCAACCATCCTCATTAGGTTGAGGAGTGGGCACACTCGATGTGGTAGGTATCTGCTTGTCCCTGTTATGCATCATTAAGGAATAATATTTGATCTTGTGTGCTAAGGACTAGCACTAAAAACATGTGTTGGGAAAATTAATATAGAGTACCCGTTGGGATAGCACAGTGTCACCAAATTGTATGTCAATAGTATCCTTGAGATCTTAAGAAATATCAATCTTGATGCAAACACGTTTTTGAGGGCATGTATGGAAAATTTTTTAGCCTCCACCAAATTGACATACCCTAGAGGGGTTGCTATGCGACTGAGAAAGGGCCACATAGGTAGAGGTACTGGGAATTCCACCCACACATAGAATTTGGTAGATATTAACTTAGAAAAGAAAAGTCATAGGTTCAAGGAGAAAAAACAAGTAGAGAGCTTCTCATGTACCAGGGGCCATGCTCATAAATCACCTTAGCATGGGTTGTTTTCATAAAATAAAATAATAAAAAAATATTTGTAAGGTTTTGAACCATCATTAGCTTGACTCCATGAGGAGTCCAAGCTGCATTAACCCAAGCCCTAAGGGAAGACTCATTAGGGATGCATCCAAAAAAATACCCGACAAGGGTGAATGATTCTAAACAGTGACATGCATAATCAAATTTAGATAATGGAAGAATTACATCAAGAGAATGATGTTTACCTTGTGGACCATTCTTAGTAGAAATCTGCACAGTCAGTTGAGAGAAGCCATTATTGCATGCATTCCCTTCTATGGTACTAGTGCTATCCATTGGTCCACTAGGGTTGGGTACCATATTAATACTCAAAATCCTATCCCAATATTCATCACTTGTCGTTGTTGACCTTTACCATTTGATGATGCAAAGGAGTTTTTCTTACCACTTTCTCATAAGTAAAAAAGTATTGTTTTAGCCTAACTTTTAAGTTGCATTTCCAATAAATTATCGGAGAGTTTGCTTCTATTCAACCTTTTAGATGATTATTGTTTTAGTTGGTTCCAAACCTTTTACAAGCAGATTAAGCACTCTATAACAAAAAAAGGTAGTGGTGAAGACTGAGAATGCTAGATGCATTAGGGATCATGTTCAAACTTCAGAATGCTTCATCTAATTCTACGAGTTGTAAAGGTTTTCGTCGCAACTTTTTTTTTTACAATGTTATAATAAAATTAATAACATCAAAATAGTAAAAAAATAAAAATACTAAAATAAAATTATGTCTTTTTATCACAAATATATATTTTTCTTTTTCTATTAAATGCATTTTTCAAATATCCTAGAAGTCCTATGTTTCCACAACTAACTCCTTGATATTATTTTGATTAAGAAATAAAATCTCACTTGGCTAGTTGCCTTCTAAAATTTTAAACTTCATCAAGATAAAGATCAACACACTACGTTTAGCTCAGTTATTTGTTACCTAGTTTCCTTGTATATAAATATGCTTACATTTCTAAGAGATTACCTCTTGGTAATGAACACCAACAATACTATTATTTTTTATCCAATTCCCACATTCATTTTTGTTGATAGGACTAATGATAATTTGTGAATCCCCTTCAATCAAATTATATTTCCATCCTTTTTGTATAAGAAATACCCTTGCCTCTGCATAGTTGTGAAGTTCCATATGATCTAAGTAAGAGAGGAAAATTTTGCCTTCATTATTTCTAAAAACACTAGCTCCACCAGCATTTCTCGATTTTCATTTAAAAGTACCATCAAAATAACCGTGATAAATCCAATTCTATAAATTTATATTTTATCCAAGATTGTAGTAGATCCCTTTCCTTAATTCCATTATCACATATAAATCTTCCATATATGTTCAAATTATGTGACCAAGTTGTTACCACCTCTTTTTGTCTTCCCATGATGAGCACCATATTTGTAGACATTATGCAAGAGAGGCAATAATATGGTTCTAGGGCACCATTTTGAGATTTATTTTTAAAAATTCTATTATTTTTTTCAAGCCATAAATTCCAAAAAATAATGGCTAGGGTAATCATTCATAAAAAACATAATTCTTTAGCTTTAAAATAATTAATCCAATATTTTAGCAACTCTTTCAATGTTGATGGAGCTACCTAATATATTTTCATATGTTTTTGAAAATAACCCCAAATAGTATGAGCAAAGGTATAATGAAGAAGTAAATGGACTAATGTTTCTAAATCCTTCTCACACAAGGTACATCTAAATGGTCCATTATATCTTCTTCTTTTTAAACTCTCTACTATAACAATATTACTTTGAACTACCAACCAAAGGAAAGTTGACGCCTTAGGGAGAGCCTCTAGTGACTAAATTTTTTTTTAAGGAAAATATTTGGGGGTAGGAAATTTTTATTTCTCTAAATCCTCATATCCCAACTTGACCAAGTATCTACCATCCCTTGATAGATTCCAAACCAACTCACCCTTTCATGTAAAATCGATAAATAAAATTCTTGAATCATATTTTGAATTTCATCTGTAATTTGTTTAAGTTATTCTCCTTCAACTAGGTTACAAATAGGAATCCATGATCTAGAGTAGTTGTTCATATTAATATAGTCTTTAACCTTTAGATCCTTACAAGATAGGTATGCTTAAGATAATGGTTGCCATTTTGAGTCAAAGATAAGAGAATAAGGCTTCAACCAAGCATAAAACCAAACAATTGCATTATCCCCTGATTGAATGATCATTTAATATGTTTATTTATAAATTGCAAACTATTTGATATGAAGTTCCATGTTGATGAGCCTTTGGGTAGGATTATTTTCCTAAATAATTCCATTGTATCAAGAAAACCTATATATTTTTGAAGTAATATCTTTGCCCAATTTTTCTTTGATCTATGAATAATCTCCACCAAAGACTTGTCCTAAATAACAAACTCATAAGTCTACAATTTCATAAGCCTACTCCTCCAATTTCTTTCCTTTGCAAACCCTATCCCACTTACAAATATGAAACCTAATTTTTCCTCACAAAATTTCCAGAGAAAGTCTCTTTGAATTTATCAATTTTTGATGTTATACCTACTAGCAATCTTGAAAGTAACATCATATAAATATGGATGGATTGCAATGTAGTCTTTATGAGTTGTAGCCTTCCCACCATGGTTAAGAACTTACATTTCCAACCTGCTAAACAAGTTTTCATTCTATCAAAAAATGAGATCCAAAGATCCTTTTTATTCCTGTATGAGATAAAGAAATACCCAAGTAGGTTTATAGAAATTTTTATAATTTTAATACCAAAAGTATTTACAATAATTTATTGTAAATATGGGGAAATTGGATTTTGTAGTACTATCCAACTATCCAGTAGCCTTCTCACAACATGTTAATATTGATTTAAAATCCATGGACTCATTGACTAAGGGATATCCCAAAAGAAAAGTATCATCAACAAATTGGAGATGAGATTTGAAGGGACCATTTTTTGTAACTTGAATACCTTTGATTTTTTCTTTAATTTTTCATTATTTGATAAAATATTTTTGAAATAATTAATTGCTTTCCTCATTATATCTTCCTCATCCTCAATATTTCTTCTATCTAGATTTAAAATATTTTTGATGTGATGATGTGATGAAAAGTTTGATGTAGCATGGAAAAATTTGCATTTCTATCTTCTTCCTTGAGCCATGTCTCCCTAGATTATTGGAACCAATATGACTCCTTTTCAATGCACCATGGTAATAAAAATTAATTATTTTTTTCACATATGAATTCTGATGCATTCCATTAGTTTCTTCTGTTTCTTGTAAAATTTTGAGTTTGGATTCAATTTCTTTCTTTTATTTAAAAGTGTTACCAAAATATTTGGCTTTCCAAATCTTCATTTGCTCCAAATATTTCATCTTTTGAACAAAACTATACATATATGATCCTTAAAATTTTGATTCATCCCACCATAACATAACCATTTGGAATAAATTAAGGTCTTGGAGCCACATGGACAAGAAGAGAAATCACAAGTTAAAAGAATGCATTTGTGATATGATCCTACTTGTAATAGAATATCTAAAGAGATTGTATACTTTATTTATAACTATTTATTGGTTAATAAGAATTTATCCAATTTTTATGCTATATGAGTTTATCCAATGTGTTTATTATCCCATGCATATTGAAAAATTGAAGGACTAGCATTCCAAAGATCATTTAAATTGATAAATGAAGCAAAATATTCCATTTATTTAGACCATCGTAGAATATCAACCTTATTTTATAAAGTAGATAGAATAATGTTGAAATCACCCCCAAGAATCCATAGATCACAATGAATCATCATTGTATTTGAATTTTTTTGCTAAGGTCCTTCCAACATATTTCATAACGAGTAACTATAGTTGGAGCATATTCATTTATAAGCCGAAATTTGATGTTTTCCTCTGTACTATTAAATAGTCTAGCAATCCAATTATTTTTTATTCTAATAATTTCCCATCCCATTTTCATATATCCCATATTATTTCAATATCACCTAAAGCTCTTGTAGAATAAAGTTTCATTACATTCTGAAGTAGAGAAAAAAAGGTGCACCTAACAATGTCAAGTGAGATTCATCTATATCTAGTATTGATTAAGCGTTATAAAAAGACACATTCATTCAACCATGGAAGCCAAATAAGTGCAAGAAATGGGTGTTTCTCTTTATTTAATTTGATAAATCAGAACATGGTCATAAAATTATCCATTTGAGGGCTCTATATTGATACACTCGTTACAAGTGGTGTCCAAGGATCAAATCCTTTCAATAAATCTGGGTGCACTTTCAGTGTTCTTCCTCGTACCCACAATTGAAGTGGGTGGGCCTATGATGCCATTGCTTTATTTTTTGATATTATGATCCTATGCTCCTTCCTCATGCACTGTAAGACCTGCACCTACACACAAGGAAACCAGATTATGTCAATAGCAACTGTGAATTGTGATATATGCAAAAGCAATACATGCAATAATAGATTAGAAAGCGAAAATATGCAATGAAACCATATAAAACTATTCCAAATGATTCAAAATATTAGAGGCATGCATAAAATGTGGTTTTAGATTGATATAAGTGAAAATAATAAAGAAATTGTAGCCAGATTCATGTCGATTACATGGTGTACTTAGTAAGCCTACAAAACACAAAACAAGTAATCTATGGTCCTAAACATCTCCAAATCACACCAAATTTGGATAGCATATATAAAATAATATTTAGAGAGGAAATATGTAGAAAAATAATGCTTCAATATATGATCATCCCCTACAGGGATGGTGGTGACTATCACAGTCTAGGGACCGTCCCGGGGTGGGACGACCACCAGATTTTCTAGTTTTCTGCCATTAATTCCTCTAAGGATTGGTCAAAAACTCTCTCAAGGGTATTGTAATAAAATTTGGGGGTGAAATTCACTCAATTGATTCAGTTTTGTAAATAAATTTCACCTCTTGAATCACTCGAGAACCTCCTTCGCTAGGTAGATATTTTGAGAGAAAAAGCACAAAAGGTTGAGGGAAACTCTTGGCAGCACTTCGTTGCAATGTCACAAAACTCCTCTCTGTATTTTTGGGTGGAAAATAGATCCACTTTATAGCCCAAGGGGACCTATGGATAAATGGACATGCAGGGAAAGAGATGCCACTTGTACAATAACTTGGCATGTATTGGAGGGGGAAGGAATCTCCCTTTTTGACCTCTATTCTACATCATGTCATAAGGATTATGCGCCCTCAAGTTTGCATGATTTAATAGGTGGGCTAAATGGTAGTTTTTGGGTGCCATTTGTCTAAAATTGGAAATTTTAGGGATCAAATACCATGGCCCTCCCACCCAGGGATGACTACATATGGCCATCCTTGGGTGGGATGACCATGAACTATGGTCATCACTGGGTGGGATGACCATGCGTACATACCCCAAAACTTCCCAAAAGTGGGGTAAAAGATCTCAAAAAGGGTTATGACCACTATATAACCATAGAAGGTTGTCCAAGGAGGTCATATTGTGTCGATTAGCTCATGTCTTGGTAGTCTAATCAGATTGACATGATTTTAGTGTCTAAAAATACCCCTTTTTGAGATGCATTGTGTGCAACACATCACTGAGCAAAAATAGATAACTAAAAGTCAAATGATTAAGGTTATTCAATAACCTAACCAAATTTAGATGCCCCAATCATGAAAGAGCATGCGTTCTTGAATCCTTGCTTCTGACGAGCTAAGGAACTTGCTTCAAGTACAACCTCTCTAGTAAGGCTTACTTGATCTTGGATATTATTCAATCATGAGGATGATTCTATAATGCCAAGCATTTGTTTGATTGAAATTTTTGCTTGTTTGCTGCCCCAAGCAGGAGTATGATTGTCTTTGTCAATGATTCATTTAACGAACATAATTTGATTGAGTGTTTAATTGTTGATTTGGATTATGAATTTTCTAAGTATGACTACCCCCTCAAGTGACGAATCGATGAGGGAATGACCAGTGATAAAAGTAACGAGTCTCTTGAACCATATGACTTGGTTAGAGTTTCCTTTAGTTTTATCCATTGTGAAATGGAGCATTTTTGAGAGGATTTTGATGATTTTGTTGATATTTTAGGGAAGAAAGGAATTGAATACCTCATTCTCGTGGGGCAATCCAGCCACAATAGCCTTCTTGGGGATTTAAGTAAATAATTTTCCATTTTTGCATGAGCAATTTAGGTTCATATTGATCTCTAGTGACTTCTAACCAAATTTGACCTGCTTTTGGTGGGTTTTGGACCCCTTTTGGTGTTTTTTTTTTAATATTTTTACAATGTTTTTGGATTTTGATTAAGATATATGTATTTATTTTTGACCAATGGGATTATTGGATGCCATTGGGGCATTTTGAGTGACCAAAGGATTTAGGGATACCTTTAGGGCTTTTAGGATGACCAAAGGGTTTATAAATACCTTTGGAGCTTTTTGGGTGACCAAAGGGTTTATGGATATCTTTGGGGCTTTTAGGGTTGGCCAAAGGATTCATAGAGATATATGGGAATTTTTGGATGACCAAAGGGTTTATGGATACCTTTGGAGTGTTTTTTGGGTGACCAAAGGGTTTAAGATACCTTTGGTTTTTTTGTGTTTGATGTTTTTGCAATGTTTTTGGATTTTGATTAATATATATATGTATATATATTTGACCAATAGGATTATTGGATGCCATTGGGGCATTTTGAGTGACCAAAGGGTTTATGGATACCTTTGGGGCTTTTAGGATGAACAAAGGGTTTATGGATACCTTTGGGGCTTTTTGGGTTGATCAAAGGATTCATAGAGACCTCTAGAGCCTTTTGGGTGACCAAAGGGTTTATGGATACCTTTTGAGATTTTTTTGGGTGACCAAAGGGTTTAAGACGCCTTTGATTTTTTTTTTTGTAATTGTTTGCTTAACTGTTTGATTTTTTGATGAGGGGAGGTATGATACCAATATTTCCCTAGTTGATGTTAAAAAAATGTTTGCTTGGTTTTCAATTTTGATATTTTGGACTGTTAGGCGCATTATGTGTTATGATTTACGGATGCATGTGTTGCACTAATGGATGCATGTGATGTTTTGAGTATATGCAATGTGTGTATGCATAATGAAATGGATGATCTGTTGATATGTATTGATGGAATATGAATACTATATGACATACTATGTTAGCACCATAGACTGTATAAAATTCATCAATTCATGTGTAATGTTGTCATGAGACTATGTAATGGATTTGTGAAAATGTAAACTGACCAAAAATGTGATAAAATGGTATGGAATGAAATGAGTAGTAAGATGTTATAGAATGTCTTAGAGGTTTTTATGAGACTAAAACACTCTATTTAACTGATAAAAAGTTATATACTAACCATGCAAGATTTTTTGCCAAGGTATGAATCTGCCAGGATGACCAAGATACTCAATATCCTTGTGTGTGCAAGTGACTTCATTGTTATGCTACGCATAAAGTTACCCCAGTGTCAAACATGATTGATGCAACCCATATGTACTGAAGATCACCCTATGAGTATCATGATCCTAGGTTTTGTACATAGTTGTATTAGACCACGAGGTGTACAAGATACCAAAAGCTAGCTCATCCACATGTAACCATTAATATGTACACATGCACGATGCTAATGTGATAGATATATCATCATGCATAAGGATACCACCATTGCCAGGCAGGCTTGATGCCACCCAACCTGTAATGAGGATCACATTATGGTTTATCAAATGCTGAGAATTCCAAGGATTCAAGTTCAATACTCCCTTATTTTCTTTTATTTGATTTGGGATACTTGCTCATACTTAGTGATGAAAAGCACTGTTTATTTTGTATTTTATTTTCTTTGAGCAAGGGATTTGTTTAGTGATAAAAATCACTATTTTATTTTGCTTTTGATTTTTGCTTTTTGGGATTTTTCTTATTGATAGTGGTGAAAACCACTATTTATTTTAGGGAATTGGGTAGGGAGGAGCTTGTCCTTTTGTCAATTCTTAACATTTTTGAACCATTTGCATAGGGGGATGAGAAAGGTAAACTTTTTACTTAAGGTAACATAGACCACTTTGTAGGGTTCATATTTCCTTGTGCAAAACTTGGATTTAATTGAAAAATGTGTTGGGATTTTTATGTATACAAGGTACACTCAAAGCAATATTCTACCTTCTAAAAATTAGGCTAGCTTTCTACAAAATATAAAAATAAAACTAGATACGATTGAGTGACCAAAACCCTAAAGACATTCTAGAATAAATGACTAGATGAAGGGAAACATACATAAATATGAAAAATGGGAAATGTAGGTGGGGATGATATGTATAATATGAAATGGTGTGAATGATGACTTTCACAAAACTGATTTTGAATAATGACCAGTGTACAGTCTTGGTGCTTAAACATGTATGAGCAACTCTAAAATGTAAAGTGTAATGATGAGTATGCCTAATGCAAGTGATTATGTAATGCAATGGTATGCAATGCAATATTTTTGTATTTTTGATGTTTTGATGATGTTTTGAGTTTTTGATATACATATACATATATATATATATATATATATATATATATATATATATATATATATATATATATATATATATAGTTTGAACAATGGGCTTAATAAATGCCATTGGGGATTTTTGGATGACCAAGCAGTTTGTAGATACCCTTGGAGTATTGTGGGGTGACCTAGATGGTCATAGACCATCTAGGAGCATTTTAGGTTGACCAAGAGATTTGTAGATACCCTTGAAGCATTTTAGGGTGACTTAGACAATCGTAAACCACCTAAGAGAATTTTGGATTGACCAAGTGGTTTATAGATACCCTTGGAGCATTTTAGGGTGACCTAGATGGTCGTAGGCCACCTAGGAGCATTTTGGGTTGACCAAGTGGTTTGTATATACCCTTGGAGTATTTTAGGGTGACCTAGATGGTCGTAAACCACCTATGAGTGTTTTGGGTTGACTAAGCGGTTTGTATATACCCTTGGGGTATTTTGGGTTGACCAAAGGGTTCATCGACACCTTTGGAGCTTTTTGGGTGACCAAAGAGTTTATGGAAGCCTTTGGGGGTTTTTGTAACTTTGATTACTTTGTATTTTTAGGAGGAAGGTGTGATACCTCATGTGCCCCCAACATTTATGGTGATCAAAGGAAGAGAGAAAGGTGAGATGTCTTTAGGATCCCAAATTTGCTTCATGTCTTGTGATGTAAATAGTGGGGAAGGTGTGACACCTTGGATACCCCTAGAATATATTGTGATTGATGCAATGTGATTGGCTTGTCTAGGAGTGATAGGAATTGACCCCCCCATTGTGGTGGGGAATTTTGAGTAAGGTCAATGTCTCTATGGGGTGAAATGAGTGACCCATTTGTGGATAAAATTTTTCTATCAATAAGATCTTAGACCACGTGTCTAAAAATATAAAAATCACTAATGTCATGTTGTTTCATTCAGTGATAAAGATAAGAATGATCCTCCCTGTATTGTTTAGGTCTGGGCCTATTCAGGTTGAATAGGGGTATGTCTGGCAAGACGATTATCTTTGTTTCTTATAGGTTATGAAATATGGTTGACATGGGTTTAGATAATGGAGTCCAAGTATGACATTGATGCTTTAAATGAGGTGAACATGGTTGAATCATTTTATGAGGTTGTAGGGTTGTATGTATCTCAATCACCTGGTTAGGTTGATATTCTTGATTGGCAAGTGTTGTGTTTGCTTCATGCGTGTGCAAGGGGTATTGGAATATGCCTATTGGTTGGTTTCTTGGAGCAAGAGAATTGCCCATCGAAAGCTCTTGCCTCTCAATCATATCTTGAACTAAATATCTAAAGGGATAACATGTTTGGATGTTATGACCCCTTTGTCGATGGTAGAAATAGTATGTGTTTTATGTGTGCGGCTTTGATCTATGCTTATTAGGTTTCAATGGATGGATCTCAGGAAGCATGATTACTTGTGCCTCATATAATTGATTGAATATTGATGCTAAGGATTCTAATAAATGAGTACACATGTGAGGTTTATGGAATTGTTGCCTTTGCCTCAGATTCTGTTGATGTTTAACATTGGACTGCATAAGAGGGGGCTGGTCCTAGAAATCAAGGGGTTGAGGTTTTGGAGGATTCAATTGTAACTCCATGCTTATAATTTGATTCAAGATCTATTGTAAATAATTGTGTTGGTGACTCACTTGTAACTCCATGTTGGCTAGCCTATCCAAGATATGTTGTGAAAATAGTGGAGGTGATGACTAGATGGCTATTGAGGAAGTTGGATGGCAACTGATAGGTGGTGGAGGTGAATTGGGTGTGGGAGCCAGGAGATAATTGAGCAGAGGTGGATCAAAATTTCTTAATGTTTGAGCAGTTGTGGATGCTTCATGATGATTGGAGCTAGTGAGTATATCAACATGTTCTTGTTCTTGATTTAGATCATGCTCATGTTCCAACTTAGAGTGTTCAGCTATGGCAGTTATATTACTCAAACTTTGGTGTAGGGGGTACACTTGTTCTTGATTTTGTGGAGATGTTGAGTAAGATGTAGTAGGTGTGATCAAATCCATTAATGGTATCTCTCGTGGTATGGATGAGATGTTGGATGGAGTTGCAAGTGGCATAAATGGATTCAAAGGACTCTGGTTCTCTGTCATCACATTGATCATTCCCATAAACTCATGATAAGATGCATTTGCATTTGGACAGATCATGGTTACCTCATCAACTTGTCCAAGGTGATCTGCTTGGCTCCCATGCTCAGGGGGTGCATAAAAAATGCTATCAATTGGTGGCGACTTGGGAGGAGGATGACCTAAATCCTTGATCGACTCGATGATAGGCATGAATGTAACATTGGATACTATGAATTCATCAAGTTCAGGTTAGGTCAATTGAATTGTGTCCTCAAGCATGGTATGAATTGATTCATCTATATCAAATATGACCTCCCCCTTGTTAGTAGGAGTGGGAAGGTCTTCTGGAGACATATTGATGATAGTTTTGGGAGCCTCTGTAGCTAGCTCTTCTAACTCTTCCTAACTTGAAGAAATAAAGGATGGTCCTAGAAGTGGTGAAGGTAGCTTCATGACTAACCATGGGGTTGAATTTGGACTTTGGATAGGGTTGTTGGATATAGTGTCCAAGTGCATGGGTGATACAGTAGGCTCCTATGGAGGATCCACCTATTTGTAATACTTAAAGAGGTCTAGGTTAGCCAAGTAAATATAAACCCTACCTTCACCAATTTATTTAATGCATTTATTCACTATAAATGGAACACATTCCATGAATCTTATCCATGGCCTTCCAAGCAGTATGTTGTACTGTCTTGAACCCTCTAAAATATAGCACAATGTAGATACAGTCTTTTGTCCAACTTGGATGGGGAGGACTATTGTGCCAATTTTAGGAGATAAAGCATCATTAAACGCTTGTAAGGTGAACATGGATGTTGTAATGTACAAATATGGAAGGTTGAGATGTTTGAGTGTAGTTGTGGTAATAATATTTATTGAGGAACCTGTGTTAACCAATACTCGCTTATAAGGAAGACTATTGATACTCGTGATGATATGCAAAGCAGGATCTGGTGAATTAGTATGCACGAGTTTGACCTCATGATTTTGAAAGGGTATAACATGATTCTTGTGCATTTGTATGTATTACACAAATTTGGTGAAAGCATTAGAGTCATGAGGTTGTACCTCGTTGGAATCCAAGATCCTTATGAAAGTTTCCCAATGTTTGGAGGACTGTAGTAGAAGCTCGCTCATGGTCATATTGGCTGATGGTGCATGTAAACTTCACATAGGCCTACTATAGGTTGCTAACACTTGTTGGATGAGAGTTCTATATGGAAAATACCATGATGTAGAGGGAGTGTAGACCTTCCTACTAGGCCCCTTGGTAGGCTGATTATATCTGGTTGGGCCTAGAATCAATGTTGGATGACCAAATAATCCACTTGATCATGTGGATAACCCATTGGTGTTCTCATGATAGAGGTACCTTGGTGGTTGGTTCCTCTGAGTGAGGAGTTGAACTCATGATTAATTTCAGGGTGTCATGCATGAATGATGAGATCCTCAAGAGAATAGTGAAGGTGACCACTATCAGGGCACCGTGCAGGAATGAGGAGATTCTCATATGGATTATCTTTGTGATAACTATTAGGGCATAATGTGGGAATGGTGAGATAATCATACCTATAATGGTGATGCTCAAATCCTCTCTTAAAATTTTTCACTTTATTGGCTCGTGATTGAGCTCGACTACGTATAGTTATCATGACGTATTGACTATGCAAACCCTGAAGGAAAACCACACTAAAGAAAATTTTGACTTTCAAAAAAAGGTTATTGGTGCTTTATACCAAAATTATTAATGCGACGAGTTGATCACAATGGACTAGGGCTCCAAAATTTGAATTTTGGGTCAAATTTGTATTTTTGGAATATTTGGCCAACCGAGGCCCGTGGAAAAATGCCCACTTTTGGAAAATTTTGAAAAATAAATAGGTACGACGCAAAATTTTTGTGAGAGATGCACAAGGGGTTAAATAAGACAACAAAACAAATTTGGCAATTTTTGGGGTTGTATAGGGATTTTTATGATCATTTTAGTGCTGTTTTTCCCTATTTTTGGCTTGAAAATCACTCAAAAATAGAGTAATCATAAAACCAACATAAATTTTTTAATTATAGCTCTGATTTGCATGATTTTCGATCCATTGGATGTAGAATAAAAAGGTAGCAATTTATTTATTTTTTTGAAAAATTAGGGTTTGGTCCCAGATCAAGGATCTTATGTTGATTACCCAAATAATAAAGAAACACACAATGTAGACAATATGATTATCTCTTTTAAGGATTATATGTGTATGATTATCTCTTTTAAATCTTATGAATACACAATAAAATTATCAAATAAGAACACAAGCAAACAATGTGATTATATCCTTTAAGTTTTAGCTATGAATCCCTAAGTTGTTTGGTGTGTTTAGATTTATTATTGCTCTTACTTTCTTGTTCATTTTTTGGATTTAGAATGAGGTAACTCAACCAAAGTGGTTACTAGGAACACTAGTGCCAAACATGAGGTTCTCAAAAGAGTCTAGGGTACACTACTTAAAACCCACAATGAGTGGAGGGTTCGCCTAACTCTTTCACTCTAAAACGACAAGTGTTTACAATAGTGGGAGGCAGTTTGAACACTAGTGACCTATTCCATATTAAGAGAGTGCCATATTCTATCTAAGGTATCGAGGGGGAAAGCCTATGGAAGGAGGTGAAATCCAATGCCACTGGTCTGAATTGGAGGTTGGTGATGAAATCCAATCTTACCAATGTTATTGTGATATGTGTAAGTGTGTGTGGTTCCTTTTATGCTTAAAGAAAGTAAAAAATAGAGCACTCAATGAGATTTCAATAAATGCAAGAAAATGGATGTTTTACTTTCAAAAAATTTAGATAAAAGGCAACCTACAAAATGCATGTCCTAAATGATAGCCTACCCATTAGGTAGACTACAAGCAAGAAAGCCACTCAAAAGCATTTCTACTTAGTTTCTTTTCAGTTTTTCTTTTTTTTGTGTTGTTTTTGCAATTATGGAAAAGTGAAATCTATATTTCTACCTTTCAAAGCAAACAAGGGAAGCATAAAAAACAAAATTTAAGCAGTTTTTGACTATAGAAAAGCAAACTGAAGGTTTAGGCACTTACCTTGATGGCCTAAGAACTTGTTGTTTCTAGAATTTTGAGCAGAAAAGCCTCTATTTTATGGCTGTCCTAGGGTGGGATGGCTACTAGTTGCCATCCCAGGGTGGGACAAGTAGCAGTTCAAGGGCCATCCCAGGATAGAATGACTAGTTCCTACAATAGAATAAAGGCAAAAATGAGGTCAAAACTTAACCAAACCAATTGGGATAGGGCCATGATTTCCACAAAAGTAGGGAAAAAACCATGCACCTAATAATGCCAAGTGAGATGCATCTATATCTAGTATTGATTAAGCATTACAAAAAGACACATTCATGCAACCATGGAAGCCAAATAAGTGCAAGAAAAGGGTGTTTATCTTTATTTTATTTTTTAAATCAGAACATGGTAAATTATCCCTTTGAGGGCTCTATATTGATACACTCGTTACAAATGGTGTCCAAGGATCCAATCCTTTCAATAACTCTGGGTGCACTTTCAGTGTTCTTCCTCGTACCCACAATTGAAGTGGATGGGCCTATGATGCCGTTGCTTTATTATTTGATATTATGATCCTATGCTCCTTCCTCATGCATTGTAAGACCTACACCTACACACAAGGAAACCTGATTATGTCAATAGCAAGTGTGAATTGTGAGATATGCAAAAGCAATACATGCAATAATAGACTAGAAAGCGGAAATATGCAATGCGACCATCTAAAACTATTAAAAATGATTCCAAATATTAGAGACATGCATAAAATATGGTTTTGGATTGATCTAATTGAAAACAATAAAGAAATTGCAGCCTGATTCATGTCGATTATGTGGTGTGCTTAGTAAGCCTTCAAAACATAAAACATGTAATTTCTGGTCCTAAACATCTCCAAATCACACCAAATTTGGAAAGCATATATAAAATAATATTTAGAGAGGAAATATGTAGAAATATTAGTATAATTGATCATAGATTCATGTGCATATTTGAGTGAGCCAAATGAACCTATAAAATACTAAAAATGTGATAACTCATTCAATATAGATGCATATTGCATCAAATTTGAAAAATAGATTCCTAAAATATCCTAGAATACACCTATGAAAAATAGTAAAAATAATACTTCAGTATGTGACCATACCCTATAGGGATGGTGGTGGCTATCGTAGTCTAGGGACCATATTAGGGTGGGACGACCACCAGATCTACTGGTTTTCTACCACCAATTCCTCTGAGGATTGGTCAAAAACTCTCTCAAGGTTAATATCATAAAATTTGGGGGTTAAATTCACTCAATTTATTCGGTTTTGTAAAAAAATTTCACCTCTTGAATCACTCAAGAACCTCCTTTTCTAGGTAGAGATTTCGAGAGAAAAAGCACAAAATGTTGAGGGGAAATATTTGTGGCACTTTGTTGCAATGTTACAAAAATCCTCTCTATATTTTTGGGTGGAAAATGGATCCAATTTATAGCCCAAGGGGACCTATGGCAAAATGGACATGCAAGGACATGTAGGGCAAGAGGTGCCACTTGTACAAAAATTTGGCATGTATTGGAGAGGGAAGGAATCTCTCTTTTTGGCCTCTATTTAGCAACATGTCATAAGGATTCTAGACCCTCAAGTCAGCATGCTTGAATAGGCGAGCTAAATGGTAGTTTTTGGGTGCCATTTATCCAAAATTTGACTTTTTGGGGGTCAAAGACCATGGTCGTCCCACCCAGGGATGACTGCACATGGTCATCCCTACGTGGGATAGCCATGAATTGTGGCCATCCCTGCATGGGACGACCATGCGTACATGCCCCAAAACTTCCCAAAAGTGGGGTAAAAGCTCCCAAAATTGGTTAGGACCACTATATAACCACTGAGGGTTTCCCAAGGAGGTCATATTGTGTCGATTAGCTCATGTATTTGTAGTCTAATTGGATTGACATGATTTTAGTGCTACACGTTCCTCACTACTTAATTTTATTTCTTATATTAAAATAAACTTATGACTATAACAACCTATTAATTCCTTAATAAATATTTTTTAATTAGTCTTACTCATGCCCATAATATTTCATGATATCATTTTTGTCATCATAATTTTTTTTAGTGGGCTTAGCCCCACTTCTTTTTAAAACCTATGATATTTTTATTTCGATTCCCAAAGTGATACTACTTTAAGTTTCTTTTTCTCTTTGTTCGTGCTTTGATGGCCTTCCTCTATTTTTTTCATTCCCGCAAAAACTCTCATCTTCATCAATCCCTTCTATTTTTCCATAATGTTCATAATGAGATTTATATTCTAAAGATTTATGTTGCCCTAAATGATCTAAAATGCAAGGAATTATCTCCTTAACACTTTCTTATTTAGGTTACCCTGAAAACTCTAAATTGCACAAATGATGCTCCATATTCATGACTTTCTTATGTTACCCTATAAATCCTAAATTTCCTTGGATATCCATATGCTTTTCTTTGTTATGTTTCTCTTGAAACCCTAAAGTGCAATAAATACACTTTATACTACTTTCATTTTTATTGTAAAGAGAATATTTTATTCTACTTGAGGAAAATGAAGATGATTTATCTAGATTAAGCTTGACCTCATTTACCTTATTCACTTTAAAAGTTTCCTTCCTATCTTCATTTTCTTTAAAATTTACCTCTCCATATTCTTTTGCACCTTTAAATACTATGTTTAAACTTATACGTTGTATTTTGTCATCCCTCATATCAATTTATTCTAATGGTTGATTCAAGTGAACTATAATGACCTTTGCCTTATGATGATGCAAAGAGGTTTGTCTTTCCACTTTCTCAAGAGTGGAAAATCCTTTATTTGACCTAGCTTATCCTATGATATGATGTCCTTGTTTCATATTGAAGTTATCCTCATGCCCAAAATTTTCCATCTCTTTCTCCATCACTTTTAGTTTATAGTCTCTTACCATGTGTCCAATTTCATGACATTTGCGACATCCGAATGCAATGTTTTCATAATCCACTTCTTGATCCCATTCTCTTGATTTAATCCTAATGGACCATAATAAAGGTTTTGAAATATCCATGGCAACACATATTCGAGTGTATACATCATGTATTTTCTCCTTTGTAGTTGTCCCACCTAATGACCTCACATAGAGTATAATCCACATTGAAAGCCTTTTAATAGTCTCTATCTCCATAAAAAAATTCTCACTCCATAGTATTAAATATAATGCATCTTTACCCCTAAACCAAGGGCCTCCATCCATTATTTTATCCCTTATTTTTGAACTAGAGAAGATAATAAGGAAAGTACTTTCGAAAGAAAAATATGGAATAATTTGAACTCAATCCACACTTCCACTTGACTGAATTTTGAATCTCATAAAAACCTGATCAATATCCATGGAATCCTCTAGTTTTAAGAACCATTTTATCATGCTCAATCATCTCATCCTTTATAATCACTTCTGATGTAGTATATGCTACTTGGACAAGGTTTTCCATAGACCCACTCTTCTTATTATCGCTAACTAGGACGTCCACACTTTCAACTAAGGCATCCTTAATTTTAGTAAGAAATTTTAAAAATAACTTTCTTCCCATGTTACCTATATTTTTTTCACATAAATTCTTTAGTTTTTGAGTTTCTCCTATGATCTAGAATAATAATAAGTGGCACTTGCTCCTTGATTGCACTTTGCTTTTCACTTCCTACTTGCTCCTAGCTTGCACTCATTCCTCGCTCCAAGTATCAAATTACAACATCCACTTTATTTTAATATCTATATTTATTTTTAATTATTATAATTGTAAATTTGATATTATGTTTACTATCATTTTTATAATTAATTATCATCAAACATTAATTGTTATTTAATTTAATATAAACAATAAAAATAATTCAATTTATATTTAATTTCAAATAAATATTAATTAGTACCTTTTTTATATGCAAACCAAATTCAAAGACATGTCATTGTTTTAGATTTATATTAAAACTCTACATAATTCAATATTGTTTTTTTTTGAAAAAATTGAAAAACTTGTATTAATACAAAGAACAGTTACAAAAGGGAGAAAACACATCCCAACCAAGAGCAGAGAACAAGACAACAAGCGCAGAGCTTAAAAAGTCAACACTTTCCACCACAGAGCATAGAAGTCAACAGGGCGCGAAAACGCGACATGTCGCAAAATCGTGACATGTCACGAAATCGCGACAATCAAACCCGTCTCGACCGCGTCAGAGCCACCAGTCATGAAAACGCGACATGTCGCGATATCGTGACAGCCAGAGCCCTCGGCACCCGATCGCCAAAAATGTCGCGAAATCGCGACGACAGCTCCCTTCGGCGCCCCATCACCAAAGGTGTCACGAAATCGCGACGAGAATTCCAAATGGCTCCAGATCTCCAAAAATGTCATGAAATCACGACGAGATTTCTCCTAAGCGCCCAACCTGCAAAAGTGTCGCGATATCGCGACGAGTTTTCCACTTGGCGCCCAGTCTTCAAAAGTGTCGCGATATCGCGACGATTTTTCCCCAAGACTCCTATGCGCCAAAAGTGTCACGAAATCACGACGAGTTTTCCTTTCGGCACCCAACCACCAAAAGTGTCGCGATATCGCGACGAGTTTTCCACTTTGCACCCAGTCATCAAAAGTGTCGCGATATCGCGACGAGTTTTCCCCATGACGCCAGTTCACCAAAAGTGTCACGAAATCGCGACGAGTTTTCCTTTCAGCTCCCAATCCTCAAAACTGTCGCGATATCGCGACGAGTTTTCCACATTGCACCCAGTATTCAAAAGTGTCGCGATATCGCGACAAGTTTTCCAAATGGCGCCAGTTCGCCAAAACTGTCGCGATATCGCGACGATTTTTCCTTGTGGCTTCCAAACTTCAAAAATGTCGCGAAATCGCGACGGATTTTCCTCTTGGCTCCAATTCACCAAAATTGTCGCGATATCGCGACGGTTATCCTCCTTGGCGACCCTGCTCCAAAAGCGTCGCGAAATCGCTGCAGCTTCCAGCCAAAGGCCGCGATGGCGCAACAGGTCGCGAAATCGTGACAACTTCCCACTGAAGGCCTCGACAGCAAAATAGGTCACGAAATCGTGACAACATCTCTCCAAGGGCCGCAACAGTGCGACATGTCACGAAATCACGATAGGTTCCCTCCAAAGGCCGCGATGGCGCAACCTGTCGCGAAATCATGACAGCTTCCCACCAGAGGCCGCGACGGCGCTACAGGTCATGATATCACGACAAAAACCTCCCTTAGCATAAACTTTGCTCATTGTCTCAAGGATCGTTCAAGACCTTGCCTAATCACTGCATCCTCCACAGGCATATCACTGTGCAGCTGCATCCCAACCTCTCTCTCAGCACCCATCTTTGCAAGGAAATCGGCCACCTTGTTTAAATCTCTACTCACATAGACGGGGATCACATCATCTAATTCCCTCCATAGTTCCTTGATTTGAGAGACCAGAATCCGCAACCTCCAAGCTTTCGAGGCAAAGTTCCTCATGCAGTCTAGAGCGCCAACCAGAATTTGGGAATCAGACTCAAGAATTATCTTCCTGTGTCCCTGCTTAACAGCCCAGATGGAAGCAGATTTAATAGCAAAGGCCTCTGCTTCATTGTTTGTGGCTCGTCCCAGACCTTGCATTTCCCAATAGAGCACAGACCCAGCATGATCTCGGCACACTACTCCAATTCCAGCACTACCCGGATTGCCTTTTGCAGCTCCATCAGTATTGATTTTGATCCAGCCTTCTGGGGGAGGTTTCCAGCTACCTCTAACCTGTCTCTCTTGCTCTACAGCTCCCTCTTCCAGTGGCTCAGAACCAAACTGATTTTCCTCCTCAGCATAGATGGCAACCGTTTCCACGACTTTGCTCCAGATGACCTGCCAAATTCCATCTAGCGAAGAGAAGGTTTCTCGGAAAATACGGGCATTTCTCTCCAACCACACCTGCCACCAGATGAAAAGTAAACCAAGCTCCCAACCAATTCGAAGAGCTTTAGATTTAAATCTACCTCTCTTCCATCTTTCCAAAATATTGGTCCGAGTCAAATCACCATTAGCCTGGATTTTATAGTGAGAGAACCAACGCTTCCAAATCTGCCGTGTGAAGGGGCACTCAAACATCAGATGATCAGTAGTTTCCTCATTCTTGTGGCATAACACACACTGAGAAGGACCGATGATGCCTCTATTTTTGAGATTGTCAAAGGTGAGAATTCCATTGTGCATAAACTGCCAGGCAAAGAAGTTCACTTTCGGCCAGCCCTTGGAATGCCATATCTTCCTCCAATCTTGAACCAGAAATAAATGTGGGGGAGGCTCTGGGAGGATCTTATCGTATCCCTCCTTCAAAGTATAAACCCCAAGGTTCCCATAGCCCCAAGCTAGTTCATCCTCCTCATCTCTCCCAGTGAGAAACCTTTCTGTCAAAATTTTAGACAAGATGGGTGCCAGCTCCGGAGGGATTGAAATTGGCCACTCTTCCAACCGCTTAAACTTCTTGAACTTGTACTCCCCCAATTGGCTGGTGTTGAAATAACTCTCAATTTGAACCCAGCCCTTGTCTTCTATGGCAGATTTAATCGGTTGCAATTCGGGAAACACAACAATGATGGGAGGGTGCTGGTCCCAGGAATCGGTCCAGAAACGAGCCTTCTCCCCTCTCCCCACTTTCCAAAACAATTGATCTTTGATAACTTGAGATCCAAGCTTGAGAGCCTGCCACACTAAGGATCCATTACCCTCCAGAGGGAAATGGCCCACATCATTGGGGTGAACATGACCCAAGTATTTACTAGAAAGGATTTTGCTGAAGAGGGATGTTGGCTGGGAAATCCACCTCCAGTTACGATTTTCCAGACCAAAGCTTTATTGTTAAGCTTAGAGCTTCTTAGTCCTAGCCCCCCTTTTTCCTTGGCTGGGTAACCTTATCCCAGCCAACCAAGGCCCATTTCTTCTCCCCTTTTGCACCCTCCCATAAAAATCTTCTAGCCATTTTGTCCAGCTCTTTCCATATAGAATGTGGGGCAGCCAAGATGGAGAATTTATATATTGGCATGGCCTGAATAACTGACTGTAAGAAAGTTAGTCGGCCCCCATAGCTTAACCATTTATGAGACCAATGATTCATTCTATCTTTGATGCCATCCAAAAGATCCTTCCAGATATCAATTTTTAGTTTTTTGAAATGCAAAGGAACCCCCAAGTAAACTACTGGGAGAGAGGTCCTAGTGAATCCCAAGATCTCTATAACTCTGTCCTGTAACCTTTGGTCAAGATTGAAGAAGACCACTTTGGATTTTTTATCATTAATGACTTGGTTTGAGGCCCTGAGGTAGACATTTAGAGTATCTCTGATTCCTCTTGCTTCCCTGAGACTGGCCACTCCAACCAATCCTGTATCATCCACAAACTGTAAGTGAGTCAAGACTTTCGCCCCCACCTTGATACCTGTTATCAGACCTTGATGTCTTCTTCTCAGGAAGAGTCTACCTAATCCTTCAGCCAAGATGAGGAAGAGATAGGGAGAGCATGGGTCCCCTTGACGAAGACCCCGTGAGGCTCCAAAAGGTGGCGAGGGAAGCCCCTTGATTAGAACAGAATAAGAAGGCGTAGAAATACAACTCATGACCCAGTCTATCCAGTCCTGAGAGAAACCAAAGGCTGCCAACATCTTTGACAGAAAGCCCCACTCCACCCTATCATATGCCTTGGACATATCCAGTTTAATGAACATTCCTTTGTTACCTGATTTTTGCATTGTATGGATTGCCTCCTGGGCAAGGACCACCCCATCCAAGATCTGTCTACCTTCTACAAAACCCCCTTGCTCTGAGGAAATGATATTATGAAGGAGAGGTTTTAGCCGTTCAGCCATTATCTTTGTGATTATTTTATAAATCACGTTGCATAAGGCAATAGGTCTGAAATCAGAGATATGAACCCCCTCCTCCCCTTTTGGAATTAAAGTGATGAAGGTGTGATTTAGAGCCTTGAGCATTCTTTTATTAGTTCTGGACTCCTCTGTGACAACCAAAACATCCTCCTCCAAGGTATCCCAAAAGGCCTAAAAAAACTCAATAGGAAAGCCATCTGGACCTGGCGATTTGCCAGTGCTCATCCCAAAGACCACATTCTTCAGTTCATCTCTATCAATGGGTCTAAGAAGGGCCTGATTCTCTTCGTGAGAGATAATAGAGGGTATGACATCAATAACTTCATTTTGAGCTTCCACATCTTGCTCCATACTTTCCTTAAAAAGTTTTGAGAAATAATCCATTGAGTGGGAATGCATACCAGGAAGAGTATCAAAAGAGTGTCCATTCTCATCTTGAAGGACTTCCATGTTATTCATTTGTCTCCTAGCACAGGCTGATCGATGGAAAAATTTTGTATTTCTATCTCCTTCTAATAACCAAGTGTTTCTTGCTCTCTGTTTCCAGTAAGTCTCTTCTTGATTATCAATGTCCTCAACCGCTTTGCGCAAAGCATCATCCTCGGTTTTAAGGTGCTCAGTAATTGTTCCTTCCCTGAAGTGTTTTTGCACCTCTTCCCATCTGGCCACCAAGGGAGCCCGTTGGAGCTGGAAGTCTGACTTATTAGTTTGCCTCCACTGTTTCAATTTAATCTTGACAAAATGAAGCTGTTTGTGGAATTTGAACATTGCTGTCCCAAAAGGTAGGCGGCCTTCTTCCCACCACTGTGGAATTTTCTTTCGGAGATCCTCTTTTTGCAACCAAAAATTCTCAAATTTAAATGGTTTGTGGTGCTGCCCTGTCATAGTCCCTCCCTCCAACAAAATGGGAAAGTGATCTGATACTGGGCCTTCCAAAATCTGAAATTTAATATTCCACTTAACAAATGCCTCCTCGGAGACCAGAAAACGGTCTAGCTTTACCTTCCTGCTGTGTGGCTCTCTCCTCTTGTTAGTCCAAGTAAAGTAGGTTCCAGGGCCTTTGATATCAACTAGGTGAAAGGCCTGGACTTGGGCAATCAGAAGCCGGTCCCCTGGATCCAAAACTGGGATACCACCTTCCTGATCCCGAGCAGATAATTTGGCATTAAAATCCCCAGACAATAATCCAAGTCTAAATCTTCCCGGGAGGACCTCATGTTGTGTACAGCTTTCCATTGGAGCCTCTGGCCATCAATGCTTTGAGCCCCATAGAAATTTGTAATTAAAACATGTTCAACTGTGACATTATTCCTAAAAAGAGATGTGAGAACACCCCTCCAAGCTATATGTTCTATTGCTGTCCATTCCAGAGGGTTCCAAAGAGTAACAATCCCCCCCGAGGCACCTTGAGCAGCCACATCCATATAACCAACGCCCCTCCATATTCTCCTAACAGTTTTACACATAAGATCTAAAGACATTTTTGTCTCCTGGATGAGCAAAAAGTCTGTTTTACATTTTCCTAAAAGTCTTTGAACAACAGATTGATGGGTTCTACTGTTTAAACCCCTAACATTCCAGGATTGAATAATCATTGAAAACCTTGGGAACAGTAAGAATCAATTGTCCTCACCGATCCTCCATTGATCAACTTGTCTCCTTGCACTGCTAGTAGATCCTTATTGGACTTTCTGCCCGCTCCTTGAGAGTTACTATTTTTAGATCTCTTCTCCACCTGAGTAATCCCTAGAGCTGGCCTTTCTCTGTTCTTTTTTGCACTTCCCATGTTGACATCCTTAATAACTGGCTGTGCTGGGGAGTGTATTACCAATGCCCCTGGGTTCTCTGGCTGCAATATCTCAGTGGGTTCAATCACCTGTTCTAAGACAGGAGTAAATGAAGGAGAAGCATGAGAGTGGATGTTATTATCCTCAGCATTCCCATCCACTCCTTCCATGACTTGGTCCTCTTGATCCACTAGTGACTTAAAGATTTCATACCGATTGGTTGGCTTGAGTTGTGCCTGCTCCTTGCCATTTTTCTTTTTGTTTCTCCTTCGTTTCGGCTGTTCAAAGCCATCTTTCTGAACATCAGTACCTGGAGGAGTAATGGTAGGTTCATTGACAGGAGTAGACTTACCCTCTCTGGGGCGATTTGGCATTCCAAGCGGAGCCTCCGCTTTTGTGCTCAAAATATTTGGACAGAACCTTGCCAAATGACCATGCTTATGGCAGACTCTGCATCTAAAAGGTAGGGCCTCATAATCTAACTGCTGGATCCAGGATAGTCCTGCCAACTCAAGTTCCACCTCAGCTGGTAGAGGCTGGCTAATATCCATTTCTACACAAATTCTAGCAAAGACAGTTGTGTTTCCCTCTATGGTATCTTTGGAGACTCCTAGATATCTACCTAGGGAATTACCAATCATTTCTAGAACCTGCTCACCCCAAAACTCCATCGGGAGAGCGTACAACCGGATCCAAACCGGGACAGCCGTGGGTTCAATACGAGGATCGAAACCCACTCTCCAAGGTTGAACAAATAACCCTGCCGGTCCGTGGTTCCTCTTCTCTGATTCAAATGCTCTGTTTCTATCGGCTAAAGAAGAGAAACTAATAATGAAATACCCATTGCTTATAGGCCATAAGGAGTACTCACCGTGTGGCTCCCAGTTCTGTCTAACCCAGGTATGCAAAAAATTTAGAGTAGGTCGGATACCCATGAATTTGCAAATCAGATCATGGTTAGCATGGTAGATGATTGTGTCTTCGACCAGCTTTGGTTCGATAACAATCTTAGGTCTGGAGGCGGATTGCGGGAGGCATCCATTAACTCGGTGTGCAGTTGAGCCCTTGCCAGCATTCTTGAATAGCGTTTGAAAAGCATTCCGCTGAGCTTCATCAGTGGAAGACGAAGGATTTTCTTTTAGCATCTCAGCATATGAGCTCTTTCTCCCAACGAGAGGAACTGGAGGAGACCCCATTGGGCCCTCCCGGGGCAGCGGACGAACCTTCAGAGTAGCACAAAGTCAACCCACCAAAGTCCCTGGAAAATCCTTCACACCAGAAACCCTAGAGCATCGCCCGACGCCTGCTCAAAAATTTTCCCGCCAAATCGCCAGAGCTCCGTTTCGAAAGTTTTTTTCAACAACCCTCTCCCCTCACATAATTTAATATTGTTATTTGAAACAACTACATCAATATTATTGTAGTTCTATCAAAATCAAACATTAGTTATCAATATGGAACCATAAAACAATAGAGACAATCTAATTTTAAAGGAGGTGATTTAAGAATATGTTGACTTTGCATGTGTTATTATTGTTGTTGTTTAAATAAGCTATGTGTGGCTTCTATTGCTGTCACTCTCATTTTAATAAAAAATATTATATTTGTTGTTAGGTCAATTAAACCATATCCAACTTGCCTTTCTGTTAAAGATATTCTTCAATTTATTGTGATTTAGCAATCAACTCTTTAATATTATTTTATTAAGAGGTAAAATCTCCCTCATCAAATTTTATTTTAAAATTTGAATTTCTCTAGGACAAAAATCAACACCATGATTTATTAAATTATCTCCTACCATATTTCATTCCTTATAGATATGCTTACATTTCCAAGATGATGTGTCCAACAATAGTTGGTGGACATAAAAAATAATATCATTTTTTATCCAATCCCCACATCCATTTTTCTTGATAACATTGGTAGTAATTTGTGAATCCCCTCAATTGAAATATATTTTCAGTCTTTTCAATGGAAACCTTGATCACTTTACATAATGCTCTATCATCTATGTATTTTTCATTTGAAATTCCATATGATTCATAGTAAAAGAGGAAATAGTTGAATTTATTATTGAAGCAAACACCACCTCTACTAGTTTTTCTCATATTTCTTTTAGAAGCAATGTTAAAGTTAGTTTTGATGAACCCAACTTTTTAAAACCTTTTTTCATAGACCAATGAATAAATTTTGTGTTAAATCCATTCTCATAAATGATCCTTGCACATATATTCAAATATTGTAACCAAGAGGTTATCACCTATTTTTTACTCTTGAGACTTCCCATGATGAGCATGATGCTTGTAAACATTATGCAAGAGAGACAATAATACAATTTTAGACTTGGCCATGATTTTGATTTTGAAGCATAAATTCCAAAACATAATGGTAGAACTAATTGTCCATAGAATGCACAATGATTTAATTTTCACATAGTTAATCCATTATTTCATCAACCCTTTCAATGTATAAGAAACCTCTTTCTTAGAGTTGGTAAAAAATAGCAATATTGTTTCTTCAATATCTTACAAAATTACATTAAAATTGATTGCCACTTTGCAGATTATAGTATACTAGCACTAAAAATATCAGTATCCCTTGAATGTGTTTATCTCACATGTTTACAAAATATTCAACCATCACCATATTTTCTAAAATCATGTTAGTGTTATCTTGGTCTAGGTATAGGCCACTCAACTTAAATGGTTTCACTAGTCTTTAAGAAAAGGCCAAGTCTAGCAGGCTTAAAATACCCATATATGTCATAGACTCATAGTTCATTTTTGGGGATCAATTTTTCCTCCTTGTTTGAATGTTTTGATCTCCATGACATAAATATCGGTCTATCATAGGTGGAAGAGTTTTTAAGCTTACATAATTGTGCATAGGCTTGATAAAATTCACAAACTCAACTATTATCCTAGTTGAGATTGAGTGTTCTATTCTTACTATTTTATATATGGATAAATCTAAATTACCTTTTGATATATATTAACATGTATTCATGAGTCACCATTCTAAGGTAGGATATTTAACGAACCACCATTCAAGTCCTTGGGTAAATTTAAGTAACCCTTCTCTACATAAGCTTATTTTGTATCATTGTCATATAAAGAAAAATGTTAGAAAGTGCATCTTCACTCTACCCTTAAGTTACAGAAAAGTAAACTCATCCATGCTACCAAATATTATCTTATAAACTCAAGTCACCTAGTGTATCTACTATGTGTACTACAAGAATGGACCACAAACAAAATTTGTTCATAGAGCTGCCACTCCTTTTATCATCCATGAGATGATACCTCTATCACTCTCTTATGAGCTTAGACCATATTCATTTTAGAACATATTGGTTGATCACCACCAGGTGAATCCCTTCCTTATCTTAAGGTCCACTGTACCAACCTTGCAAGCCTTTATTTTTAAAGTAGAGGAACAACTCATCCATACTTATTAAAAGAATAAATTTAGAATAATTTCACATTTAATGTTTTTCCATATAAGAAAAGTAGTAAGGCACAAAGCTACTTGAAAAATATTGTGCATTTGGATATGAAGAGTCTTCAACTAGGTAGGCATATACCCATGAAATTCATAGTTATCTTTTTTTAAAAGTCAATACTTAAACTCAACATACTTTTTATGATGTAGTAAACAATCATTTACTTGCAAGCATCAAGCAATATCAATTACAATGAATAGAAAATATCATAAGCCTTTCATACTAGTGAATGCAATATAAGATTAACTCATTCAACATTTAACTAGTTTGTTTCTAAATTAACTCTAGGTATATCTAAATATATTAACTTATTTTACATGAATTTAAGAGTGCACAATAGTATATATAATTCATAATGTAGTTCATGGCATAGTTTATTTTAGAATTTATAATAATTAATACATGATATTCATAAGAGATCAACTATAAAAATATTACTCACAATACTAAAAATCAAACCAACATATGCATTCCTTATAAATATGATAATGTAGTTCATGGCATACTTTATTTTAGAATTTCTAATAATTAATGCATGATATTCATAAGATATCAACTATAAAAATATTACTCAAAATACTAAAAATCAAACCAACATATACATTAATTATAAACATGATTTGGAATCAATTTTAAGAATATGTTTTTATAGAATTTCAAGCCAATTATAAAATAATTTTAATTACATAACCCATCTTCCTCAAAATTGTTGAAAATATAATTATGAAAAAGTGAAAATAATAGGTCTCACTCATAGGCATGCAATAATACAAATAAAACTATCATACATCATAATAGATCTTATTTAATCACAAGGACTACAACTATACTATGTCACAAATTCAAGTGATTTATTCACTCTATCAAGTGGTTTTTATACAACCAAATTTCTATACAAGGTTTATGTAAAAAGTAAATACATCCAAGTACAAAAAACACAAATTCCAAACTACTTAGGAGGTAATTTTTCATTCACTAGTTCATTTATCATTGTTGGTAACTATAAACTAGAAATCATTGAGACTTTTATTGTTTTTTTCTTGATACAAAATACATCACCATAGACTTGCTCTTATTACATTTAAATCTTGTTTAGTTTGTTAGAATAACGAGATAATGGGAAATATTAACAAATAACTTCTTGAGTCTAATTAACCAAATAAGTAATATGCATCTAACATCCCCTGTGTATTATATTATTTGGTATATATAGCAATTGTCAAAATTCTTCAAATTTTACTCAACAAAGAGCTTTTGTAAAAATATCTGCTATCTATTATAGTGGAAACATATCGAAGATTGATATGATAATCTTAAACATGATATCTAATGAAGTAGCATTATGATTCAATATGTTTAATTCATTCATGAAAATTTAGATTTTTAACCAACTTGAGAACTCCTTGATTATCACAATTAATATTCTTAGTTGTTTAAAAGATAGACCCATATTTGATAGAATAAATTATAACCATAGTGTTTCACATGTAGTATTTTGTGTAGCTTTGTATTCTACCTTAGTATATGAAAGTTCTACTGCATGTTTCTTTTTGCTATGCCAAGATATAAGACTAGAACCAAGATGAAATATATAGCCCAAATTAGATCTTCTATCATCAATGCAACTAGCATACTTTGAGTTTGTATAACCCTATAAAAGAAGTAATTTTTCAAATATCTTAATCTATATTTCATTGTTCCTTGAATATATTGTAGAACTCACTTAGCAACTTTCCAATGAGTTTCCTTGGGTTATTACATGAATATGGAAAGACAATTTATAGAAAAAATTATATACGGTCTTGTATTTGTGAGATAAAGTAGATTGTCAATCCGTTGACGATATCAAGTTGTTGATATAGGTGGTGATTTCTCATATCTTGATAATTAAAATCCTTGTTTAATAGGTGTTGCTTTAGATTTACAACCTGTTATTCTATATTTTTATGATGAAGTCTTGGTATATTTAGTTAGTGTAATTACAATGTGATTTTCCTTTTACCACACGCATAAACCAAGGAATTAATGTGAGTCCTAGATTTGTCATATCAAAGGCTTCATTTAAATCATTTTTCACATTGGTTATTAAACCATAAAGCCACCTATTATAACTAGATAATTTGCATATACCACAAAAATTGCTCTATTATGATCCACTTTATAGGTGTAGAGAATTTAATATAAGAAATTCCTACAAAAACCATACTGCTAAAGATGATTATTGATTATAATATACCATGCATGTGGAGCTTGTTTTAATCCATATAATATTTTTTTTTAGTTTGTAAACTTTTTGTGTTTGACCAAATATCCTAAAACCTTTAGGTTAAATCATATATACTTCTTCTTCAAGATCTCCATTGAGAAAAATACTCTTAACATCCATTTGATGAATTTTCCAATTATTTTATGTTTCTAGTGCACAAATTGCAAGAATTGTAGTCATTTTTGTTGTTGGTGTAAATGTTTCATCACAATTTGTTCCTTCTCTCTGAGCAAAATTTTTACAACAAGATGTGCTTTATATTTATCAATTGAGATATATATTTTATATTTGATTTTATAGATCCATTTGAATCCAATAGGTTTCTTATCTTTATGTAAATAGACAAGATCCCAAGTTTCATTTTTCATTAGAGTTAAATATTCAACTTTCATCACTTTCTTCCATTCAAGAGAATTAAGTGCATCTCTTACTGATTGAGGTTCATTATTTTCCATTACTAAAGTCATTAGACCAAAATTTACTTCTCTTTGTGTTTGACTATGAGTACAAGGTCTAGTAGAAGTTATATCTAGATGTGTATTTAGTCTAGCATCCTTGAGAGTAATTGTAGTCCATTTTGGTATTTTCTTCTATGGAGTTTGAGGTGATACATTTGTGATTGGTTCATCTACTTATTAATCTATTACTTCAAATTCATTGTCAAAACCTTCTTCATAATATTCTTTGGCATAAACAATAGGTGTTGAAGTATATTTTGATTCAATATTTTATGTATATTCTTCATCAAAGATAACAACCTTGCTTATATGTATTTGCTTGGTAATAGGATCAATTAGACAATATGCTTTAGATGATAAATCATATCCTATAAATATACAAGGTAAGGTTTTATCATCTAATTTTGTCCTTTTCTATTTTGGAATATGCATGTAAGCTTTACAACCAAATACTCTAAAATATGTTACTGATGGTTTTCTTCTTGACCATGATTATTTTAGATTTATTCCTTGAAGAGCATTTGTAGGTATTTCATTTTGAATATATATTACAGTATTGGATGCTTCTATCCAAAATTATTGTTCAAGATTGGCTTATTTTATCATACAAAGAACCATTTCCATAATGATGCAATTTCTTCTTTCAACAACTTTGATTTGTTATGGAGTGTAAGTAATTAGTTATAATTTAATCCCATGTTGTGTAAGATAATTTGAAAAAGTATAAGAAACATATTCCTACCTTGATCTAATCATAGCACACGAATTGTATGTCTAGATTTTTTTCAATGACTTATTTGAATTGTTTAAAATGTATGAAGGCTTTTAAATTTTATGATAGAAAATAGACCCACATTTTACATGAGTATTCATAAATAAATATTTGAAAGTACTTATGTCCTACAAAATTGATAGGAATTGGACCACATAGATCTATATGAATCACATCCAAAGGTCCAGTATCTCTATGTGGTTTGAATTCAAAAGGAATTCAATGTTTTTTGATAGCTAAGCAACTAAGATTTGTTGGTAGGGTTAAGGAAACATTAGGCAATCTAGTAACCGTTTTATGTTTATGAAGTTCTAAAAGTGATGCAAATCCAATATGATTGAATATCTTGTGCCATAGAAATGTTGTATTTGTTGTAATTGAAAATAAAATTATTGATGATGAAGACATAACATCAAGAAAAAATAATAAATTCTTGAATTAAACAATTGCAATAAGTGTTTGATATTTTGTTATAAAGCATTTTTTCTTTTCATCAATAATTTAAAACTCCACCATTAATCCCTCAACATTTGTGAGATCGAGAGAATATTTTTGGCTAATATTTGCATATAAATAGCATTCTATAGAGTGCATATTCCATCTTAAATATTGGTATGAACCTTCCCATAAACTTTTATTTGATAAATTTTATCATCTACAACTGTTACAAGTTTTCCATCAATTTTATGAAGATAATTGAATCGTTGAATATATCCTATCATATGTTTGTTGGCTCTAGAGTCTATGTACCATATTGTATCCTTGGTTTTAGTATGTGTCATGATGGATATTCCTATTAAATCCCTATTTTAATCTTAAAAAATATTAACTAAAGGAAGTTTTTCTTTTCAATCTCTTTTATTCTTAAAATTTTCCAAAAAACTCAACTATAGAAGGTTTCCCTTGATTGTTTTTTTTCTATAGTTTTATATCAAACTTTCAACTATATATAAATGTTTTAAATATAATTTCAAATATTTAAAATATATACTTCAAGAAATTTGAACCTGGATAGTTTCGCATAAATTTATTTCTTCTCAAAAAATATAATTGCACATGGATGCGGTGCTTATATGCTTTTGCTTAAACTGACTGCACACAAACCAAATGACTATCTACTACAAACATATTGGGTGACTACATGATAATAATATCTTGGTGTAAGCATGTTTAAGTTTCTTTAATATTGACACATTCTTAATAATTTCCTATTACCTTTCACAAGAATTTTAGTGCATAAAAATCACATGCTTAAGAATATAATGCATAAACTTTGGCATCTCACTTTATAAAAATTTGTTCTCATTATTCATTATTCCATTTAGACTGATTTAAAACTACCTTATAACATAACTTAAAAGAAAATTTTCACTATGATTCCATGTAAACACAAGCCATATAATTTACACTGGCTTTTATGGACTCCCTTGCAACATTTCAATTTTTAAAATCTGGGTATTTATCCTTTTTTGATGCATATTATGATATATTTGCATTGGATTTTATGGACATCATTGTAGCATTTCAATTAAAAAATGGATATTTTTTCATTCCTTGACACTTCTTGTATTCTAGCCTAAGTCCATTTTCATCGCATTTTGTATAATCATAAAGCATATATTAAAAAATTTTCAACTATTTCAACCACATGACCCAAATAAATTTTTGGGTGCATATCCAAGCAATAAAATGCATTCAATTTTCTTTAACCACACAATCTACATATATTTTCAGGTGCATCTCCAAGCAATAGAATACTTTCAATTTATTTCAATCACACAACCCAAATACATTTTCAGGTGTGTTTCAAAAGATATTAAATAACTCTGTTTGCCTACCCATATTGAATTTGGGATTTTTTTTTCTCTTCAAAACACGAAATCCAAACTTATTCATTAAAAATACCTTTAATTAGATGGCACGAGATCCCTCATGAATCTATTAATTGGAGTAGTGCTCTCTTCATTTTTGGGTTTTTGGTCTCCATACAGTCATCCAAAATTTTTTATCACTTCATATAAAAATGCTTCTAAAAATATCTTCTCTATCTTGCCTTAATGGATTCCCTCATAACATCCATTAATGGAGGAATATTCTACAAAGAATTGTAAGAACATTAATGGTAATTGATAAAAATAAATATTGTTTGCTTGGATTAACCTTGATCTCATTCATCTTATTTGCTTTAAAAATTTCCTCCCCATCTTTCTTTTCTTTAAAATTTACCTCCACATCTTCCATTACACCTTTAACTCATGTATTTGAACTTGTACATTGTTATTCCTCATTCCTTGTGTCAATTATTTCTTCTAATGGTTTATTCAAGTGAACTATAATAGCCTTTTTCATATGATTATGCAAAAGGGTTTTTCTTACTATTTTCTTAAAATTAGAAAATACTTAAGTTGAATTAGCTTCTTCTATCATATGATCTCCTTATTTCAAATTGAAGTTTAACTCATGTCCCAAATTTTCCATCTATTTTTCCATTTTTTTCACTTTGCAATCTCTTTCCATGTGTTTAGTTTCATGATATTTGTGTGTCAAAATTCACAATGCTTTCTAGAATAAATAGAAGTGATCCATCCACTTAAATATTATACAAAAAATGTAAAGAAGTAACAAAACAAATAAAAGAGACAAAAGGGATGGGGGTGACAATAGACACTATAAATAAGGACTATTCATAGATAATATTGCACAACACTCCTTTGAGATATGAGGAGTGTGAGAGGGGATTTATACGAAAACCATCTAATAACATCATAAAGTTTAACCTAAGTTGACATAACAAGAGGTCTTTAGGTTAATTACAAATATTCAATGAGGTTTAACCATAACAAGGTTAACCATGGCCCATTGGGATTACATTAAAAAAATATTATAAAATAATAAATACATTGCATAATGAAATGCCTATAGGCCTATCCAATACATTGCACAATATCAGTTCTTGGCCATGAATTACATTACAAATTTAGCAACCCCCCATCATTTGTATTGGGGGGCCAAGAAGAGAAGACAATAGTGATGATAATATATTCCTTCCCACAATAAATGAATTAGGCCTCTATAGTTAAGGCATATCCATAAAAATCTTACTCATTTTATAAAATGCATCCAACTTCCTTCAAGAACTTAGCTTCAATCTTCTAGACCTTTGGAAAGCAATTATTTGTAGAATATTCCTTCCTTTTATAGTATCCACAAGTGGTCTTAGATTTATTTGAAGAAATAACCTTACCCATTAGCCCCTTGGTCTTAGCCTTCTTATATTGGAATTCCTTCATGTGATCTTGTATTTGAGGAGTTCCACCATCATAATTATGCACTACAGCCTAAAAGTAAACTAGATAGAAAAAGTTAATCAAGAGAAAGAGTTTTTTGGGATTAAAAGAATTAAAATATATATATAAACCATTAGGTTCAACATCTAAAAGGAGAGAGATATTATAAAGGAAAATATTAATACATATTGTAGCATATTTATTTTTACCCCTAGAAGATGTATTATATGCCCTGAAAACCTTGAATCTCACAATATTGTCCTCAACATTATTGAAATTAGCTAGCTTAAGAAAAGAAATCTCTAATTCCAATCAACTTAATTTTGTAGTTGTAGTCAATTATCACTACAATATAGGGAAGTGGTAGCCAAATTTATAAAATATGGCTTCAATAGGAAGCAAGCTAGCTGGAATTCGAAAAATGTTAAGGCAAAAATCAACAAAAAAATATGGACCAGGATCCTGAGTATCAAAGGGAAGCCAAAATTATAAGGATGAAAATAGATAGAAATAGATTTCCAAGGAATATTTTGGGCAAAGAGAAGAGTAAAATACTAGTAAATTGATACTCAAGATCATAACTAACATAAAAGTGATAAAATTAGAGTTTTGGTAAAATTTTTAGGAAACACTACACACAAAATAGCTAGAATTGGAAGGAATAATGAATTGGATGCACCCACATAATTAATATGTCTGATAATCATGGGCTAGTGGTAATAACTAGAACACTAAATAAAGAGTAAAGGCACAATTAGCTACAAGGAATACCAACCAAATCGAGAGATACTTCAAAGATAGAAACTAAAGTTATGATCAGAGATCAAGGAGGTACCCCTTACAAAAAGGCAATGAACAAGCCCTAGAAATTATCCCTTCACCATCCAGTCTATAATTATATACGAGTCTAAATTTACCTTGGGGGGATCCCACACCTACCCCCACATAGAGAGTGATTGGCCTCAATACCCCTCAGCTGGGGTTGTGATCCTAGACCCTACACATTGTGCCTAGGCATTCGATTTGTTTTGGGGTGTATGGTCCTCATATAATGAGGTAAAACATTATAGATATATCAATATGGAGCCTACCGATAAGATACCTCAAACCTAACAACATTAGTGAAAGGAGATATCCATGTCTAATTAGTGTAGATTTCTAGAATTGGTAGTAAGGTCTCACCTCTAGAAGATCTAGTACCTATAACATTAATAGCCCTAGATATAGAGATATCAATATCACATGCAATCAATGAAGAAGATCCTAGGTAATATTTTTAAAAATTTATTTTCAATTATGGGAGGGAAAAGTTTCCCATTTTTGTCTATAAATACTTGTATTTTCTTCATTAAAAGCAAAAACAAATGATAACCCCACTAGAGCATCTATAAGATATGGTCTACCTATATCAATTGCACACCATAACAAGGTAGAATGTGGTGCTAAGATTATTAGTGGCATGATTTAGAGGTAAAAATATTGATGGGTATGACTCTTCCTCCACACTCCATTATTAAATGGGACTAGCTCATTTCCCTATCCATAGATGAGTTTAAGGATAAAAAGCATCCTATCTCAATTGAGTAGACTATTTCTCCACTACCTCTTGTTACAAAATAACCTATTAATTATCCTAAGGAGAGTGCTTATATGCAAGGATAGGTACCAAACTTTAAGACCCAAATATTCTTCTAGGGATGGGTTCTATAACTTCCAATCAAATTACAATAATCTAGGATGAAGAGGTTGACATTGAAACAAAGGAAGCAAATACTTCAACACCTAGCTAGTCATGAATGTAGCCTAATGATCATATGAGCTCTAGTAGGTGACTAAAATAAGGGATTCATAGCTCTTTAAAGTGCTCAAGAAAATAAGTGTAGGCACTCATTAGACCTAAAAATAGATCCATTTTACTTCCTAGGACATTAAAGAGGTAAAGGATTGAGTTGGATGCAAGGAATACACTCTAAAAAGATTAGGAGTAGAGAGGGAGTGAACCCTAGTACTAGTCTACATATACCAAGGAAATTTCTCATCCCTAGTATCAATCTACCTATAGTAAGGGGCTTGCTAAAAAACCCTAGTTCTTTAAGAGTAAATCCATTTTACCCAAGGAACTAGAAAAAGATAAAGAAATGATCAACTCCAGTAGCAATCAAGGGGATTTTTTACTCAATGCCCAATGGATAGAGGTCATCCATAGCCATTGTATAGATGTATCATATTTAATATAGGTTTTAATTAATTACAAGATTTATTTTAAGTAGGTGTCAATGTTTGGAACTGATCCCAATTTTGTGAAGCTATAGAGATAAGAGCATCACTCAAATACCCTCCCCATTTCTACTCAATTTTTTGAATCTATGCCCAATGGATAAGGTAATGATTTCTCTAGGTTGCTCATCTTCATCGAGTTAAAGATCCCCTATGCATTACCAAAACTATAGTGAATTCACATTACACTTTGGAGGAGTAGTGCCTTAGCTAGTTTTATAAAATATGGCTTCAATGAGAAGTAAGCTATCCAAAATATGAAAGAAGATGAGGTTAGATATGATGGAAAAAAGTATGGACCAAGATCCTGAGTACCTGAGGGAAGCCAAAATAAGAAGGATGAGAATGGAGAGAATTGGATTCCCAAGGAAGAGTTCAAGGAAAGACAATTTCAAAAGCCTAATAACTAGACCCTCAAGATCAAAGTTGATAGCAAAGTGACAAAACCAAAGTTTTGGCAAAATCCCAAGGTAATGCTACGCAAAAAAAATAAAAAATTAAAGGAATAATGAATTGGGCACACCCATATAATTAGAATGTCTAGTAATTATGGGCTAGAAATAATAATTTAAACACCAGATAAAGAGGAATGACACAATTTACTACAAGGAATGCCAACTAGATTAGGAGACATGTAAAAGGAAAAAACTAGATTGTGGTCAAAGATCAAGGAGGCACCCATTATAAAAGGGTGGTAAAAAAACCTTGGATAGGCTATCTTCATCACCCAAGCTCTGATAATCCAAGATTCTAAATTTGACTTAGGGAGATTCTACCCTTGAATCCTAGAATAGAGATTCATTGGTCCCCATACCCCTAATAAGGGTCGCAACCCCAAACCCAACACATTGTGCCTAGGTGTCTAGTATTCTAGTATGTATGATCCTTATCTTGCAAGGAGGTAGAATATTAAATATATTAGTATGGATCCTACCAATAAGTGACCTCAAACTTAATCTCATTAATTTTAGAAGATCTCTACATCTAGTCACTACAAATTTCTAGCATGATTAGTAAGGTCTCATCTCTAGAAGATTCAAGTACCAAAAAACCCTAGATCTAGAGATCTTAGGATCACATGCAATTAATGCAAAAGAGCCCAAGAAATATTTTTGAAAAGATATTTTGAATTTTGGAAGGGAAAAGTTTCCCACTTTTGTCTATAAATACTGATTTTTTCTTCATTAAATTCTCATGCATAGTATCTAGTCCAAATAGAGTTCTTTTCTCACTTATCTTGTGTATTGATATAGACTTGAGCATTTAATAATTCTACAAGCCCCTTTGATCCCTTTCATTGAGGCATATGTATCTCACTAGTTTTAACATATATATAAGAGCCATGGCTATTTGCTTTTTACACCATTATTTGCATATATGTGAATTTGTATGGGATCCTCATGTCTAGTATGTGTCCCTTGTATAAATTTTATAAGAAGAATGCATATACTATAATGTGACTATGATCAATTTCCTAGAATGGGTGACTCATGTGTTCATTAATACCATCAACGCATAAAGAACAATTGTATTTATTGGTACATCACCACCCTTAGTTTAGGCCAGATAGGATTTTTGATTTCCTTTGTTGCTTTTCTTCTAACCTTTTTTCTAGACAAGACCTAGTAGACTAATGTAGCTTAGGAAGAAGTACACCAATAATACACCTAGACAAGGATTCAACCTTGGAAAAACTATAGGCATCGAATGCACCTTTAAACCATAGTGAGTGGTCACCATGCTAGAGCATGAACTAGAGCATATCTGATTCTCAATAATAGTATTAACCTTTCAGAAAATTTCATGCAACTTTGACCATACCTTGATAGGGTCAATCTCTTATTTGATATGGAAAAGCAACTCTAGTTCAATCAGTTAAAAAAATCCCAAAGCCTCTTCTACGTTTAGGTGTCAAGGTTCATCATCAAGAATAGTTTCTTTATCCTCCTAAAAGATACATCAAAGGTTTTTACTTCATAATAAGCCAATCATTTGAGTTGACCAAATACTATAATTTTACCCATTAAGGCAAGTAACTAGGGATTTGTGGTCCATCCTATAAAATATAACCCATAAACTCAATCTAGATCTATGAAATGATATAATTAGTAAATAGAGCTTGAAAATTTGTGCACCTTTAAAAAAAGGGTCTCAAAACACTTCCATATGCAAAAGTTATAGCAACTAGATGTTTTGTCCTAATGGACTCCAAAATAAAAAAATTAAATCCTCTAAAATTAGATAAGTAGAAACCAATTTTGATTGCAACTTGGTGAGCCCTAATTTTCTAGAGTGCTCCAATCCACATTCATCACCTTAGCTCTTCTCAGTCACCTAATAATTGTCACTTTCTTTTCACCTATTGGTCGAAGGCATATATTTATATAAAAAAATTGTATGCAGCTCTAAAGTAAGTCACACCAACTATAAATTCATCCAAATAATCACATCTATCTTGAAAAGGCATGAGTAAGGGTGATAGAATTGAAACTTGAATTGTCCTTGAGATAGGCACATTTCCCAAGATAACCCAATAACTAAGCACATCAGGGGGAAAAACACTTCATATCCATTTGGAAATATTCATATTCATAGTGATTGGGCAAAATAACAAACCCATATTTCGAACATTAGATCTTCCACTTCCAAAAAATTTCTACCAACCATTCTATAAGCTTTCACAATGGTGCCATGGAATCCTATACCCCTAGATATGATATAGAGGTCCCCTATATAGGCAAAAGGTATTATAATTTGATCTTATGACCAAATATTTTCAATGTAAGGGACATACCACAATACCATGCTTTTAGCTGTGATGGAGGAAGAGGATCCATATAAAGTCCATCTAATTGCACTCATTTTAAAAAGTTTATATTCAATGTTGAGCAAAATGATGATGCATGTTTGGATTTGTACCTAGGTATTTAGTGAGTTAGTGACCTTAGATGCATTACCCTAATCGTAATGATACTTTACCATATTGAAATGGAGCATGTTGTCTCTCTGTGAAGAGGCTTTTTGTGTACTTCAGACTACAATGACATCAAGCTAGAGCTAGAGCATGCAAATAAATATGCTTTTAAATTTAAAATTTCTTGTCATTTTGTTGCATAATTATTTTGAACAACTCTCTGAAACTAGTTTTTTTGACCAAGACAGGGCTGTAGAATTAGATATTTTCTTTGGGAAAAGATTTTTTTCTTCAAAGCTCTTGAAATAGATGAAAAAATAGAATCTTAGTTTTAATTCTAAGTGAATTTAGTAGCATCAGTATTTCTAAAATATTTATACCATTTTGACCATACCTTGATAGGGTCACTCTTTTCTTTGATATGAAAAAGCAACTCTAGTTCAATATGCAAGGAAAATAAACCTAAAGTCTCTTCTATGTTTTAGTACGAAGATTCATCATCATAAGCAACTATTTTATTCTCCTAAAATATACACCATTGGTTTTTACTTTGTAGTAGGCCAATCACTTGAATTGAACAAATACTATAAATTTACCCATTAAGGTAATTAACTAGGTATTTATTGTCCATATTAGAAAATTTAACCCCTAACACCACAATAAATCCATTAATTGATACTAGAAGTGTATAGATCTTGAAAAATCATGTGATTTAAAAAAAGGGCTCAAAATGCATTTGTATGCAAAAGTTATGGCCTCTAGAAGTTTTACCCTAATAGAACCCAAAAACTTAAAATCTCTAACCTTGAAAACTAGTAATAAAATTTGACTTACCACTTGGAAAGACCTAATCCACTGGAGCACAACAATACACTCTTGTAATGTCAGCTCTTTTGAGTAATCAAATCACCACCAATTGCTTTCCACTGATTGGTCCAATACATATATTTATATAAAATATTGTATGTGGCCCTAAAGTTGACCACATTAGTCATCAAATTCATAAAATAATCATAATATCTATTCTAAAAAGGAATGAGTGGTGATTAAGGGGTTTGAACACGGATTACCTTCGATCTAAGGGCATTTCCCTAGCCAACCTAAAAACTAAGTAAATTTGGAGAAAACATATTTTACCTCCATTTGGATATACATGTATCTATAGTAACTAGAAAAGATGGTGATCCTAGGATTCAAATGTCAAACCTTCCTCTCCAAAATAATTCTTGTAAAATATTTTGGTAGCTTTCATAGTGGTGTCATAGAAGCCTATGCCCTCATAGATGATATAGAGTGCTCTTGCAGAAGTAAAAAATATCATGATTTGATTCAATGAGTAGCTCTTTTCAATGTAAAGTACATACCACAATGTCACATTGTGATTTACAATGGAGGAAAAGGATGTATATAAATCCCACCTATTTACACTCATTTTAAAAAATATGTCTCCCACTTTGAGCAAAAATGATGACACCCATCTAGATTTGAACCTGGGAATTCTGCCAGTCAATGACCTTAGACACATTCTTGACACCTTATTGCTTCAAAATAGAGCATGTTTCCTCTATGTGAAGATGCCTTTTCCATACTTTAGGCCACAATGATGCTAATCCAAAGCTAGAGTATGTGACTAAAGGTATTTTTAAATTTAAATTTTCCAAATAGCAACTCTTTGAAATTTCTTTTCTTGACTGGTAAAGGGCTATAGAACCTATGATTTTTTTTTTGGGAAAATAAAAGAATTCTTCAAGGATCTTGAAACAAATTAAAAAAATAGAAGTTTTTTTTACATATTTGTTCTATGCTTTGGAAGAAATATCATAGGTTTTGAAGGACATTTATGTGTGAGCAAGTGAGGCAACTCTATACCTTCTATGATACCATATCAAAATTCACAATGTTTTCCAAAAATAAATAGAAGCAAACCATCTACTCAGATATTATACAAAAAATATAATGAAGGAAAGAAAGAAAGAAAAGAGACATAAGGATTGGGGGTGCTCGTAGGTACCATAAATGAGCACTATCCATGGATAATATTACACAACACTCTAATAATAAATGAGGAGCCTAATTACATCATAAAGTTTAATATAAGCTGACATAACAAGTGGGAATTAGGTTAATTACAAATATTAAACAAGGTTTAACCATAACAAGACTAGTCATGGCTCATTGGGGTACATAATAACATATTACAAAATGATAAATACATTGCACAATAAAATTCCCTTAGTCCTATCCAATACATTACATAATGTTGGCTCTTGGCCATGAATCAAATTATAAATTTAACTTTGAGACATAAGAATACATTTTTTCATAAACCATTTGTTGATTTTATTCTCCTGATTTAGATTTAATCCCAATGGACTTTAGTAAAGGTTTTGAAATATCCATGACAAAATATATTCAAGTGTGCACAACATGCCTTCTCTCCTTCTAGTTGGTCCCTCTTGGATGTACTTGCCTAGAATATTGTCAACATAATTTAAAATATCCTTATCCAAAAGTCCTAATCTAGACTAAAATTATTTTAATAGTATCCTTCTACATAGAAAAATTCTTAATCCATGGTATTATATATAATGCATCTTTGTACCTAAAACAAGGGTTACTATCCATTAATTTATCCCTTATTTCTAAAATGGAGAATATAATGAGAAAAAATACTTTGGGAAGAATAATCATGGAGTAATTTGAATTCAATCCTAACTTCTACTTGATCCAATTTTGAATCTTAGAAAAACATGGTTAGTATCCATCGAAATTACATATCAACCCTTTAGTTTTAGGAACCACTATATCATGCTTGATAAATTCATCCTTGATAGTAGCTTCTAGTATAATATCTGCCACCTAGATATGATTTACCATAGTTTTGCTCTTCCTCTTATCACTAACTAGGGCATCCTTCTAGTAATAACATCTAAAAATAACTTTATTACCATATTATCTATAATTTATTCACATGAATCATTTAGTTTTTGAGTTTCTCATAAGATTTGGAACAAGAAGCAATACTTGTTGAGCGATCATTTTTCCCAATTGCAAAATCACCATCATAGTCAGGGAATTATCAGAAAACCTTCTCTTGCAAATAAATTTAAAACTTCTCCAAGGTTCTTGTTTGCTCAATTACTTAAAATGTGTTTGATTGCTTGTGAAAATATGAAAATGTGCTGAATACCTCATAGGTGCAAGTAATTATTAACAAGGGGCCTGTGGTTTGGTATTGATTTGATTTGCAATGTTCTTTGTTGTTCATGAAATTTGTGAAAAATGTAACATTATTGATCATCTATCTACTTTGAAATGATAATCCTGGAATGGTGATTTAATCCATTTTATCTTCTTTTGTTAATTAGATTTTATCTTCTTTTGTTAAATTTTTTTATCTTCTTTTGTTAAGCATATTTTATCTTCTTTTGTTAACAAATTTTATCTTCTTTTGTTAACCAATTTTATCTTGAATTATTAACCAATTTTTTATCTTTATTCGTTAAGCTTTGTTTGAGCATGAAATAAAATGACTAAAATATACCTTTGCAATGTAGGAGTTTTTTGAACATCACATTAATTGTTCATTTTAATTAAAATTTAATATTTATTGAAATTTTCATTTTTACATAAAATGAAATTAATTTGCTTGTTTGAACATATGTGCAAAGTTTGAAATTTAGAATTCCCTTTAAAAATGTGAATTTATGTAGAACTTGAAATTACAAATTTCCTTTAAAAATGTGAGCTTGTGTGAAACTTGAAATTGCAAAATTCCCTTTTTAAAAATGTGAACTTACGTGAAATTTGAAATTGCAAAATTCCTTTTAAAAATGTGAACTTATGTGAAATTTGGAATTTCAAATTTCCTTTAAAAAATGTGAACTTATGTGAAATTTGAAATTGCAAAATTCCTTTTAAAAATGTGAACTTATGTGAAATTTGGAATTTGGAATTTCCTTAAAAAGAAATATGAAATTGTGTGAAATGAGAATTTGAAACTTAATCTTGGAATTCACGTATCTCTTTTTGGAGTTTTAATTTTTTTTGTATTTTTATTTATTTGATGAAGTAAAAAAAATTGTAAAAGAGATAGGGTTAGAAAAATAAAAATAAAAATAAAAAGACAAGTTGTCGTAACTTTAAGATTCCAAAGTGACCCTGTAAACATCAACATCCTACACTAAAACCAACATTAGTTTGACCCGTATTCATGCAATCCAACACTAATGTGGTGCAATATTCTAAGAGAAAAGGGCACAATATATAAAAAATTGTTAAGTTTACCATCCACATGCATAAAACTCACTAAAATTCCAATATATTGTCAAAAGAAAGATTTTAAAATAAAATATAGATGCATAATACCATGTTTCAATGGATTCTAATTGTGAAATGTTGTAATCCAACAACTTGAGAGGAGATAACATCTTCTAAAAATCTGGTTTCCAACTGGCATTGCTACTAAAAAATCTCCAACCTTTTTTTTTGCGCTTCAATGGCTATTTAAAATTTCCAACATTGGCTATTCGTTTCCCTCTTCCTCTTGTTTGATTTCGTAATGTTTTATTTTCTTCATTTTGTAACGCTTTCTTCTAAGCATCTATTTGCCTTTGTTTTCTTTTGTTGAGTGCTACCGCTTTTTTTTAGTAGTGGTCCGAAATAAAGAACCCATAAATTAAACTTTCCAAAACAAAACCATTAATAAAATTAAACTAAAACAAAACTATAAATAAAATCAAACTAAAATTTCCCAAAACAAAACCATTAATAAAATAAAATTAAACTTTTCAAAAAAAACATTGATGACTTTATTTTAATTTATATATATATTTATTATTATTATTTTTTTGTTTTATTTTTATTTTATTTTCATTATTATTCTCTTTTATTTATTTATGTATTTATTTATTTTTAAATAAAGGGGTAAAAATTTATTGATAAGAAGATAAGATTACATAGTACAATGAAATCCCCAACTAGGACTCAAATAAACAACAAAATAGGCTAAAACCACATACAAGGTCGAAACCCGAAGAAAACAATAAGAACAAACCACATTAATTCTGGACATCCTTGTGGATTAACTCCCAGAGGTGCTAAGAGTCCCCAACCATGCTACTCTCCTAGTTATCCATAATCAAAGGACCCAAATGCTCAAAAGACCTTTTGGCCAAATAATCAGCAATCCCATTCCATTCCCTTGGTATGTGCACAAAGGAGATAAATTCGAACTCTTCACTAATTCTGAGAATCTGAATGGCTACAGAGGCCAATTGCCAATTAACATCCTCTAAAATTTTGTTGTTTAAAATATTAACCAAAATTTGAGAGTCAAACTCGTAGATGCTCCTGCGCCAACCAAGAGAAAACCCCCTCTGCAAGGCCTCAAGAATCGCAAGAGCTTCCATATAATTTTCGGAGTGGAAACCTATTTATTTATTTATTTATTCTTTTTTTTTTTTTTAAATTTTGAACCCCTAATGTAAAAGAACCATAAAGTGCAATGAAAATAATAAAAATGAAAAAATAAATTATTATTATTGTTTTATTTTATACATTTTTCACTTTTTTTTTAATTATCTTTTCTTTGCTTTTATTTTCACTTTATTATATTTTTATTGATACCTGGATAATCAATGAACTAAATTCAAGGATGATTCGGCATGAAAAATTGAACCAAGGCTTATAAAATACCAAAATACCACTAGACAAATCTTAAGGACATAAGCAATGTGGGCTCAAAATGAGATGACGCTATTGGTAAAATTATGAGATCAATCACTTGAGATAAATGAGATTGATCACAAAAATTCTTAATGCTAAGACGACGATAAAATCAATAAATCACTCAATGTAAACCAAAGTTTTTTATTAATCCTTAAAATTTTAGGTGGGTCCCCAAAATTGGGGTATGTTGTGCGATAGTCACAACAAATGGTGACTTTGCTAGGAAATGCTTTTGAACATTTCGGATGAAGAACTCGATATGAAACTAAGAAAATCAAAGATCAAATAAATAAACATCATTTAGCAATATCCAAATAAAGTGGAGTAAATAGCTTTGAATGAAAATAAACATCGTGATTCATTTTGCATTCTTAAAATATTCCAAATTTTATCATTTGTTTTGCATTTAGGCTATAGAATATCAGTCATAAAGATGTGCCTTTGCATTGCTCCACTTATAGCCAGGTGTTTATAGCCCCAATGGATATGACCTTGATCTCGTCTAGATCTTGCTCTACTTCCAGCCAGACATCTATAGCCTTGCTAGAGATTATCTGAATCATCCAGGCATAAGATTGATTTGCATTTTTTTTTCTTTATTTATTTATTAAGCATTTAATTGCTTTGCAAAATTTTTATGCCAACTAGGTTAGAGATCACTTAAGGCTAAATATGGAGTGTATTATATTTTTGCCTTAATATGCAAACCATAATGACTTTATCCTTCAAGGTTTCAAATAATGCCCTTTAATATAGTGAGGTACATGTAAAGCTTCAGTGAAATGTTTCATTGTTCCAAAATCCACCATCTTAGTCCAAAATCTAAGAATGATTACTAAACAATTTTATTTATTTTTCCTTTATTTCACCTGATTCCAAACTAGACAATCCATCCTACATGATAAAGGAATAGTTATCAAAAAAGAAACCAAAAGTTAGTAGCTATCACAAAGCACTACCTCAATCATTGGAACAAACCCAAAAGTACATTTGTGAAAATGAAATTCAAAACACAAAAATAAACCAAAACCTAACCTAACGTGAATTGACATAAATGCAAAGCAAAAAAAGAACAAAGGAAAATAAATTTTTGAAATCAAATATCACAAAACAATCAAATAAATGAAAACTATATCCAAAAATTGTAAAAGAAAACACCTGAAAACAAAAGACTATATACAAGTCTATTTACAAAAGAATATTTGGGATTTTCTATATATGAAAATTTCCAAGATCCCAAACGTGATTACCACAATTTGAAAGATGTCTATCATGATAGGTATGCCAGGCTTCATGGGTATCAGGCCATAGTAACATTAGGTCTGAAAGCTCAATGGCCTTTATTTTACCTCTCTCACCCCACCAATTTGATTTAATTCCATTAGCACTCTCATACTTAGTTTTTGATTCATTGGACTTAAAGGTCCATGACTGATCTTCAATTAATTTCCTTTTACTATGTGAGGTGTTTATTATTGAACTTTTATCTTCAATCATAGTTTCAACTAGCATGGTGTGAATTCCCATTTTTGATTTAGTGCTCAAAATACTATCTTCATTGTTATGATTAGACATGATCCTTTCCAATATTGACCCTATTTTTGAAAATTTGATTGTCAAACCATCATTCATAGTTTTAGACCAATCATAATTATGCAGCAATTTACAGGCATCTAGGATATCTAACATATGAGGATCATTATAACTTTGTATCCTAGATTCAATTGTCAATTGTTGATGAACTTGATTCAGTAACTCAAAAACATCTACTTTTATCTTGTTCAACATAGCACACTTATTACTAGTATGTGTTGGAGTCCACTCTAGTTCTTTGTTAACCACAAATGGCATTTCATTATCCATAACATTCAAATCCAACAAACAATTATACAAAATTTTACCTAGAATTCGAATGGTTGAACAAAAAGGCTGATATTATACCTTTTGTACATTTTCATTTACTAAGACTTGGAGCCTTTATAATTTCTTATTTTTCATCATGATCTTCATCATCATCATCTTGTAGTCCTTCATCTTCATCAATTACTTATTTTTCAAAAACACCAACATTAGTCATAAAATTAAAAATATGCCCATCATTTTCAAACCATAAATCTTGTTGATCAAGGGATGTGTTAAATAAAACATCTTCATGATCAACTACCTGAGTCATCTCAAATAGAGAAAAATTTTCCTTTGGATCATCAACGATATCAAATCCAAACCATTCATGTTCTAGAATTTTCTCTATCTAAGGTAGCATAGGCATTATAGGATTATTAGGTGGGATAAGACTTTCAATTTATTGCACATCAAGTGGGAAAAAAGTGAGTGATTCCCCTTCTTTGTCTTGAATAGTATAATCATTATCTTGCTGAAACACTTGGTGAGATTCCATTCCTTCATTCATGCTATCTTCATATTCTTCTTCAGATGCATCTTCTTCAGATTCAATGTCATTCAAACTATAACCTTATTCAGATTCATATTCCTCCATTTTTGAAGGTTCATATATTTCCAATATTGAAGTTGTCCTCTTATTCTAATAAGCTTAATTCCTACAACTCTAATTGATGTGTATTGATTTTGAAACTTTCATTTTGGAAAATATCTAAAGTAGTTATAAATTTTGGACATTCAATTTCATCAAGTTGATTGCTCATATTAGACATCATATGATTTAAGGGTGACTAATTGAAATGTTGGTATTGGTTGAAATTCATTTCACCTAGAAAAGAGTTCATCATGGGAAAGTGTTGTGCAAAAAATTAAGTTATTTATGGTATCTGATTGTGATCTTTAGGTTATCTAAGTGATGATAATTGATCCACACTAACCCCTTGAGAAATTAATTATTTTTCAAATGTTATTACCTCATTGTAGGCTTTGGGCAAGGATGTAATTTGAGGAAGTATCCTCAAAAACTTGGAAGTTAATGGGTCTAAGGTTCCAATGTACATCTAGATGGTTGCTTCTTTTGAAATGATGAAAGGTGTCACCAGTTCGATATACAACTTATGGAACCTATCACTGAATAATATCAAGGATTCATTAGGTTCTCTACAAATAGAGACAAATTGATGGTATGTCATAATTGGGTCAACAAGTTTAAAATGATTGAGAAATATTGCTTCTAGTTGAGCCCAAGAAGTGATAGAGCCTGCAGGTAAGTTGATATACCAATCATAAGCAAACTCATCTAATGTGTATGGAAACATTCTACAGGCAACATCTTCATGCATAATTTATAAATGAATTATAGTGTTTTTGTATGCCTGAATATGTTCCTCAGCGGATCTCATTCCATCATGCCTATATGTGGGTAAATACCTTTTTGTATTTTTAGGGATTTGATGGGGTACTCCAGGAATGTTTAAAGGAATACTACAACCACCTAACCAAGTTGTAATTCCTGCTATTGATATCATTGGAGAGGTGATAAATGGTTCTATCTTTAACAATGAAAAAACAAGTGTTTAGTAGCCTTGAAATGAAACAAATTCCAATTTCAAAAATTTGACTAGTAAATCATCATGTGCATTATAAGGCATCAATCAAATCATAACAATAAGGAATATTCTCAAATTTATAAAAAGGTTAGCATCAATGCATCATCAATTAGAGAATTTTCCAATCAATAAATATGAACAACCTTCAATAAGCTTGTTAGTCAAATCCAATACCTTCAATTAATATTTTCAAGTAATAATGAAAAAATTAGCATTTAAGTAGCAATAAAGTAAACCAATTAAGGCCCTCCTTATAGCATCAATTTTTTTGAGTGATAATTTTACCCAATTGCAAAATCACCATCACAGTCAAGGTATTATCAGAAAACCCTCTCTTGCAAAGAAATTTAAAACTTATCCAAGGTTCTTGTTTGCTTAATTACTTAAAATGTGTTTGATTGCTTGTGAAGATACGAAAATATCCTGAATACCTCAAAGGTGCAAGTAACTATTAACAAGGGGTCCGTGGTTTGGTATTGATTTAATTTGCAATGTTCTTTGTTGTTCATGAAATTTGTGAAAAATGTAACATTATTGATCATCTATCTTTCTTTTGAAATAATGAAAGGTGTCACCAGTTCGGTATACAACTTATGGAACCTATCACTGAATAATATCAAGGATTCATTAGGTTCTCTACGGATAGAGAAAAATTGATGGTATGTCATAACTGGGTCAACAAGTTTAAAATGATTGAGAAATATTGCTTCTAGTTGAGCCCAAGAAGTGATAGAGCCTGCAGGTAAGTTGATATACCAATCATAAGCAAAATCATCTAATGTGTATGGAAACATTCTACAGGCAACATCTTCATGCATAATTTATAAATGAATTATAGTGTTTTTGTATGCCTGAATATGTTCCTCAGCGGATCTCATTCCATCATGCCTATATGTGGGTAAATACCTTTTTGTATTTTTAGGGATTTGATGGGGTACTCCAGGAATGTTTAAAGGAATACTACAACCACCTAACCAAGTTGTAATTCCTGCTATTGATATCATTGGAGAGGTGATAAATGGTTCTATATTTAACAATGAAAAAACAAGTGTTTAGTAGCCTTGAAATGAAACAAATTCCAATTTCAACAATTTGACTAGTAAATCATCATGTGCATTATAAGGCATCAATCAAATCATAACAATAAGGAATATTCTCAAATTTATAAAAATGTTAGCATCAATGCATCATCAATTAGAGAATTTTCCAATCAATAAATGTGAACAACCTTCAATAAGCTTGTTAGTCAAATCCAATACCTTCAATTAATATTTTCAAGTAACAATGAACAACTTAGCATTTAAGTAGCAATAAAGTAAACCAAGTAGGCCCTCCTTATAGCACCAATTTTTTTGAGTGATAATTTTACCCAATTGCAAAATCACCATCACAATCAAGGTATTATCAGAAAACCCTCTCTTACAAAGAAATTTAAAACTTATCCAAGGTTCTTGTTTGCTTAATTACTTAAAATGTGTTTGATTGCTTGTGAAAATATGAAAATATCCTGAATACCTCAAAGGTGCAAGTAACTATTAACAAGGGGCCTGTGGTTTGGTATTGATTTAATTTGCAATGTTCTTTGTTGTTCATGAAATTTGTGAAAAATGTAACATTATTGATCATCTATCTACTTTGAAATGACAATCTTGGAACGGTGATTTAATCCATTTTATCTTCTTTTGTTAACAAATTTTATCTTCTTTTGTTAAGAAAATTTTATCTTCTTTTGTTAATAAATTTTATCTTCTTTTGTTAAGCATATTTTATCTTCTTTTGTTAAAAAAATTATCTTCTTTTGTTAACAAATTTTATCTTCTTTTGTTAACAACTTTTATCTTGAATTGTTAACCAATTTTTTATCTTTCTTTGTTAATATTTGTTTGAGCATGAAAGAAAATGACTAAAATATAACTTTACAATGCAGGAGTTTTTGGAATATCACCTTAATTATTCATTTTAATAAAAATTTAAAATTTATTAAAATTTCCATTTTTACATAAAATGAAATTAATTTGCTTGTTTGAAATTATGTGCAAAGTTTAAAATTTAGAATTCCATTTAAAAATGTGAATCTATGTAGAACTTGAAATTACAAATTTCTTTTAAAAATGCGAGCTTGTGTGAAACTTGAAATTGTAAAATTCTCTTTTTAAAAATGTGAATTTATGTAAAATTTAGAATTGTAAATTTTTTTTTAAGAGCTTATAACCCCTGCATCTGCATCCTGAAGCTCTAAGTACTTTAGTGAACCGTAAGGAAAATAGTAAGAAGCTCAATGAAAAGTGGGTGCCTAAGCAAAACCCTCAAAATTTGAAAGGACAAGATTTGATTTCTATTTCTCAAGTTGGGCTTAGTGAGAAATTAGAGGAAGCTCTTCTTCCATCAATCATGTTTTATGGAGAGAAGAAGTTGAACATGGTTCCTGTGAAGAGAAGGGAAGTGAGCTCAATAGCAGGGGATATTTTTCAACTTCCTAAATTCAAGGAGAGTGGAGAAAAGGTAAATCCCTCTAGTATTATCTTGTAAAATTCCTTTGACTGTATTGACATGGATGATCCGACTCTTCAAAAGTTAATGGAAATCTTTCTAACCTCTCCAAAAAATATGTTTGAGAAAGGGTCTCTAGGTTTGAAGACCAGAAGACACAAGAAATATCGTATTGATGTAGGGGACAAAAGGAAAGTGGGGATACACACCAACAGAGTACTTAGGAAAAGGGAGATCGACTCTGAAATTGCTAACGAAGTACAACCCCTTCTAATGGATAGTTTTGAGGCTCTACATATTGAAGAGAATGAGGTTGTTCCAATCGTGGAGACTTGGAACAAATGTGTTTAGGAGTGTGGCCTAAAAAAATGATTTCTTTTTGTGGGGTTCAAAAAAGGTGGGCAGGCCTCCCAAGACCTCACTGAGAAAGGCTTCCAGCAAGTGATTTTTGTTTGTTTTTGGTTTAGTTGTTTGTTAGGTTGGATGTTGTTATTGTAGATTTGATCCAATTTTAGGTGAGATTCTTGGCTCTCTGGTTCTCAAAGCACCTCTATTTGTTTTGGGTGTCTGTTTCTCTTATGTTGGCCCCTGTTTCCAACTGGATGTTTGACCGTGACAATCTCTTGTATTTTATTTCTTGATATCTTATTGCTAGATCTAAGGTTTGGGGGTGCCTTTCAAAACCCTACTTGTAATAGGTTCGGAACCCTTTAAAAAATCCCTTCTACCAATAAAAAAAATGTGAACTTATGTAAAATTTGGAATTTAGAATTTCCTTAAAAGAATGTGAACTTATGTGAAATATGAAATTGCAAAATTCCTTTTAAAAATGTGAACTTATGTGAAATTTGGAATTTGGAATTTCCTTTAAAAAATGTGAAATTGTGTGAAATGAGAATTTGAAGCTTAATCTTGGAATTCACGTATCTCTTTTTGGGGTTTTAATTTTTTTGTATTTTTATTTTATTTGATGAAGTCAAAAAATTGTAAAAGGGCTAGGGTTAGAAAGATAAAAATAAAAATAAAAAGACAAATCCGTAACTTTAAGATTTCAAAATGACCCTACAAACATCAACATCCTGTATTAAACCAGCATCAATTTGACTCGTCTTCACACAGTCCAACATTAATGTGGTGTAATATTCTAAGGGAAAAGGGCACAATATATTAAAACAAATAGATAATTTTACCATCCACATGCATAAAAATCACTAAAATTTCCAATATATTATCAAAATAAAGTTTTTTACATGAAATATAGATGCATAGTACCGTATTTCAATGGATTTCAATGGGGAAATGGTGCAATCCAACAACTTGGGAGGAGAAAGCTTTTTCTAACAATCTGGTTTCCAACCTGCAATGCTGCCAAAAAGTCTTCGACCCATTTTTTCGCGCTTCAATGGCTATTTAAAATTTTCAACATTGGCTATTAGTTTTCCTCTTCTTCTTGTTTGATTTCGTAATGTTTTCTTTTCTTCATTTTGTAACTCTTTCTTCTAAGCATCCGCTCACCTTTGTTTTCATTTTTTGAGTGCTACTTATTTTTTTTTAGAAGTAGCCTGCAATAAAAAACACATAAATTAAAATTTCCAAAACAAAACCATTAATAAAATTAAATTAAAAAAAAACTATAGATAAAACTAAATTAAAATTTCCAAAAGTCACATTGATGGCTTTATTTTGATATAAATATGTATTATTTTATTTTTTCGTTTTATTTTTATTTTATTTTTATTATTTTTTTTGAATTTACATGGCAGAATCGGTAGTCGCCATGAATCCGGGTAGGCTGTCCGAATTTTTTATGGCTGCCACATATTCTACACCGTTTACCACAGGAAAGGGACAAGCATTCAGTCCAGCGAGGTGCGAGATTTGAACCTTGGACCTCCGCCCCCTTATGGGGTTTGGTCGAACCAATTGATCTACACCTCGGACCTATTTTATTATCATTATTATTATTCTATTTTATTTATTTATTTATTCTTTTTATTTATTTATTTTTTTGAATTTTGAACCTCTAATATAAAAGAACCATAAAGAACAATGAAAAAAATAAAAATGATTTTTTTTTTTAAATTTTATTTTATTCATTTTTCACCTTTTTTTAATTATATTTTCTTTGCTTTTATTTTCACTTTATTATATTTTCATTGATCCCTGGATAGCCAATGAACTGGATTCAAGGATGATTCAACATGAAACATTGAACCAAGGCTTATAAAACACCAAAAGATTACTAGACAAATCTTAAGGACATAAGCAATGTGGGCTCAAAATGAGATGACGTTATTGGTAAAATTATGAGATCAATCAACTGATAACAAATGAGATTGATCACAAAAATTTCCAATGCTAAGACCATGATAAAATCAACAAATCACTCAATGTAAACCAAAGTTTTTTTATTAATCCTCAAAATTTTAGGTAGGTCCCCAAAATTGGGGTATGTTGTGTGATAGTCACAATAGTGCTCACTCCTTGTTTGCACTATTTTTTTCTTCTACTTAGATATTGCCTTCACTCTTGGCTTACATTCACTCTCGAATCACATTTTTTCCCAGATCGATTTTGTGTACTTTCTTTAACTTTATTTTTTTTTTTGGTGTAAAATATGTATAGAAAGATATTCTTGCATCCTAAAATTTAGCTATATTTATGATAAAATTCAATATAACATTTTTTTTGTACACAAGCTCACGCACACACACCAAGCCCCATAGTGGTTTGAACTAGGGTCTCCAGAAAGAAAGCCCAAAGTCCTAACCACATGGGTGTCCGATAAGGACATTAATATAACATTAAAAATAATGATAAATAATGTTCCAGTCACTATAATACATGGAAACAATTGAATATGAGATTTAATTTAGGTTGACATAAAAATTTAAAAAAGATATATAAATTAGTAAGATATATACTTATCTTTTAGAATTAGCTCTAAAAATGTGTCCTTATGTTCATGATATGGTGTAGCCTTAAGGTCTTTTTACTTATAAAAACAAAGGAATGTAGCTACGTATACCATATATTCATTCGTATATATGTTCATATATTGCTAGATGATTCTTAGTTAGAAAGTCATATAATAGTCTATTATAAGAATAGTACAATAATATAAATGCATAACACTATTAAGTATTATGAATTGTAGTATGTAAATATAATGCTTAAAAAATGCATAGTATTATAAAATTTTAAGCTATTTTAGGTACCTTTAGTCAACAATCCATTGATAGGATGGGTTTAATTATTTTTTATGTTTCAAGGAAATGACTTAAAAAGACTTAAGTTTTTCTCATTATTTTAAAGAAAACCATTTGAAAGGCTTATGTTGATTGATATGTGATAATTGTTCTAGGGGTTTAAGAAAAGTGTCAAGAAATGAGAAATATCATAACATACACTAAAGTTCAAATTTTATGGATAGACCTTGACATTTAATTAAATAGCATGGTTTTAACTAATCAAATTCATCAAATTTTAAGAAGATGTCTTAGATTAAATCTTTCCAAGCGATACATGCAAAATTGTCAAGTTACTATAATATGATTTTATGATCATGATGAAATATGAATGGTCCCATTTCATTCCCATATAAAAAATTAAAAAATTTAATAGATAATAACCATTTAAAATATGCAAGAGCCTATAGGATAGTTAAGATACTTCAAGTAAGGGAAACTAGAAACGAGGGAGTTAGGAGGTCTCCCACTCTGGGTAGGAGACCACCTCTCCATTCTCCCTGCTCCCTCCCTTGGTCCTCCAGTGGTATTCTGGATGGATCATGGTTTTCTTAGAGGTACCTCCAAACGGGTTACCTCCTTATCTATTTTTTGGTATTTACTGGGTTGAGCTGGTGGGTGAGGTTGTCTTTGTTGTGGATCAGTAGTGCTTCCTTGGTGGCCAGGTTATACGTTGTTTGCTCGATGTGTGAGATGGTTCAGTTAGTTCTTTTACATATTTTTGGATGATCTTTGGGGTTGAGACCAGGTGCTTCATATCATGGAAGTGAGCTATCTCGAACAATTTCCTATTCTAGCTTTGATGGGTTTGGGTTACTCATGGTGTGATATGTTGCTTGCTAGATGCTTAAGGTGGTTTAGTAAGTTCTTTTCCTACATTTTGGTGGTCTTTGGGGTGGAGACCTAGCACTTTTTTGTTGTAGGGGAGACCTTTTCTATATAGTCTCATAATTTGACAATAGTGGATCAAGGTTGTGTGGCCTTTGCTATATTTTAATAGCATTGGTCCTATGGCCGTTGGTGTGGAAGTCCCTTTGAACCTATCTCTATGGTTTTTTCCTATCTTGCTTTGGAGACCTCATTCTTTCACAATGGTTATATTTAAAGGATTTATTGTTGGCTTCCAAGGCTTGCCCTTGGTCGGTTGGGGTTCTCAAAGTTTGAAGAGGAGCCTTTTCTTCTAAAATCCTTTCCTTACAACTATTTAAGGTCTTGGGGGTGGACTTGGTTCTTTCATGATGCCTGTTGAGGAGGGTTCTAGGTTTGGTTTCTTTTCCAGTTGGTTGGAGAGACCTGTTGGGTGGTGGTGCTGGTGGTCTACATCTTCTCAAGATTGTATTTACTCTCAACTCTATTACCAGCTTCTTTTTGCTAGCTTAGTTCCTCTGGTCTAGATGATTGCTGAAGGGTTCCCTTAGTGTGGAACTTCTCTCCTTGTTTTGAGTTGCAAAAGCTAGTTTTCCTGAGCAAGAATTTTTTTTTAAATTTTTGTGGTGTTTCATTTCGAGCAGGAAGCTCATGTTTCAAATTGTATGATTCCTAGAAGTTCCTTCGTGCTGGAACTCAGTTTCAATTTTTAGATTCAAATTTGTTTGAGTCTGAGATGTTCCCTTAGTAGGAACCCAGTTTCATATTTTAGGAAGGTGGTTGTTTTCATTCAATTTTTTAGACTTCTTTCAATTTTTAAGGTTTACACAATCGTTTATTCTATCCTTAGGAAACCCACCTTTTTAATTGTTGTGTTAGTCATGAGACAGTTTTGAGGAAATCGTCTCTTTTTTTTTGCATGCCCAATGATGGTTTTGAGGAAACCATATTTTGTCCTTGTGCTTGTCTAGAGACGGTATCAGAGAGACCATCTCGTGTTGTTTAGATATCATATCCCTGTTATTTCTTCTACCTAGATATTCTTTGGGAGATTGTATCTCTTATTTTTTCTCTTTGTAAAAGGTTTGGGAACCCTTTCAAAACCCCCTTACCTATAAAAAAGATACTTCAAGTAAGAAAATTGTATAAAGACTACTTAAAGTGACAATGATACAACCAATGGATAATATTTTATAATTCACCCTTTAGGAGTGTGTGGTATATGAATTCTAACTACTCAAGATTTAATACAAACATAAGTTTTATATTGATGATGTAATTTAGGATTTTTCAAGATAACAATAAAGGCAAGGAATACATGCATTATAATATTATTACATAAAATGTGCACTAAGAATCATTTAAAAATTTTACTTACAAAAATCAATCATCATCTCTATTGCATTGCATTCATATATGTAAGTAAATATAAATAAGCATTTTTTGGTTAAAAGATGATAAATACATTTGATTGCTTTTGTTACATTTTAAATTTCAACCTTTTTAACATCTCTTATTACTATTATAATTTCAATAATAAAAGTATGTTAATAATAAGTTATTTTCGTTTAACCATATAAAACATTACAAAATACAATGAAGTTCCTTTATTTGTAATAAATTAAATTAATTTTATAACCTAACTGTAAATACAAAATAAACCATTCAAAATAAACAACTAAAATAGTTTTGATGCTAATCAAAAAATTAATCAAATCAAGAATAAGCCATATTTACAACAAAAAAAAACAAAAACTTAATATTAAACTATCCATTTTGAAATATCCAAAATAACTTTTAGTAGAATGATATTTTACTTAATTTTTTTTACTAGTTATTTATTACATTTTAAAAATGATTAATCTTGAAGGAAAAAATACTCAATATAAAAACTTTCAAATAAAATACTATAAAACTATATAACAAGCATAGTAAAAGTCCATCATCCATATTTATCTTCAGTATATTAAAATTAGGCAATACTATTCACATGAATGTCAATGATGGCATTGATGAATCTAAAATGATTGAAATAAAATAATTTTAATTACATCCATGAGACCAATATTGTCTATGGGACCAAGATCTTTAATACAATATGGAGTATAGTCTATGATCCTACTCTTTTTTGGATTCAATCCTTGACCTCCTATTTAGAGTTTCAAATTTTAGCATCTAAGATAAAAATGTTCAAAATTATCAAAAATTTCAATATCCTCTTATTATCTTTTGAAATGTGTTTCTTTTGTTGTTGATTTTGATAGCAAATTTTATTTTTTCTCAATTCTTCAAAAATTTTCATTAGAGAGTTTTTACTTCTATAGTGTCCTCATATGCAATCTTGATGTTTTTGTAGGTTTACATTCTATCATAAAAAAGTATTTTTGGGCTCTACTACTCTTGATGTGCAAAAAAGACATATTCATTCTAACCATGCCTCTTAAGGAATTGCCCATCTCCCATATTTGCATTGAGATGGTGTGAACTAGATCTTAGTTGGGCTATAAGCACGTTTTCCTTTTATTTGATATTTGCATCTATATAATTTTTTTTGGTTGTGTTTCCAATTTGGGTTGAACTTGATGATGTAAATTTTTTTTGTCTTCCTAAAGTTTTAGTCCACATGTCAGGTTTGAATGTTTCACTCGAATACCAGTTTATTTTTTTTTTTGGGAGTTTGGTACCTCATGAAATTTAATGCTTTATTTTTTCATCCATTTGTTGTTTTGTTTCAACCATGTGATTTTTCTTCTATTCATTGTTTCTATGTATGATTACATATCGTAGCAATATACTATCTTCCATTCTTTCTATTTTTTTAGGTACCCTAAAAGCCTTATCATAGCTTTTACTTCTGGTGGAAAAGTCCATGTTTTAGCAAGTAAAATATCATATGGGACTGATGCCAAGTAATAACCCAAAAAGGACCCTAATGGTTTTCCAATATTACAAATTTGCTTTTTTTTCTCCTATTTAATAACGAGTAGTATGCCCTTGCTTGTATTTATTTTATCCTTCATATTCTCTAATTGAGTTTGCTTTAAAAATCTAATTCAAAGTGCTTCTCTAATTGAGTTTGCTTTAAAAATCTAATTCAAAGTGCTTTTATTTTGTTACTACCTCTAAATAATTTTCTTCAAATAATATATATAATTACTTTTTTCTCTTCAAGTAAAAAATACCATAATTTTAATTTTGCCGGTGTTTATTTGCATCCGCGTGAGTGTGGTCTACCATCAAGGATGCCACTTACATTATGGTAATGTGACCCAGGTTCAATCCCCAAGGTGGTGGATGTGTATAAGAAGTATTACTAAAAAAAAAAATATATCCTAAAACTTTTAAATGTTTTTAAAACTTTAAAAAATAAAATATCCTAAAATTTTTAAATTTTTTTAAAACTTTCAAATGTCTTACCAATCAAGATAATATCATTAACATAGAAAAGAAACTTCACTATATAATTAACCAATTATAATTTATATAACTAACAATTTTTTTTTTTAATATATTACATTTAAAATACTAAAATATATTATAATATAAAAGTAAAATAAATTATATCTAAAAATATTTTTGTTTAAAGATTTTTTATTTATTTTATTTATAAATTTATATCTCAAGGATATAATGTAGTCCATTGTCCTGTTTTGATAGCTTGAGATCAAACTTATATTATGAGTTCAAACTTATCTTAATAATAAGACTTAAATAAAATTTTAGTTTAAACGATCTTTAACATACTCTAATAATATATATATTAAATTAGTTTTAGTGGAAATAATATAGTGATTGAGCTTTAGTTTTTTCTTAAAAAAGTCAAAAGTTCAAATCCTATGTATGATTCAAATTTTAGTTTTCATATACATCATAAAAATCACTTAACCTAATCCTAATAATATACATTATATATTAAAAAATTAAAAAAATTTAAAATAAAATTTAATATTTAAATATTAATAGCCCTACCTTCACAACTAAATAAATTTTATATAAAAATGTTCATGTTTAAACAGTATTGATACATATTTTAATAATATAGATTGAAACCGTTTTTGTAAGACATACCGGTAAATATTCATCACTTTGTCAAAACCTTATAGCTTAAAATTAAAATGTCTACTCATGGCTAATTTCGATTGCCAGATTGCCCTTAGTTGGTTCAAGCAATGGTACGCTCACGCTGTCTCCATCATCACCCTCCTGTACTTGTGGTGCCTGATCTTCCTCTGACCACGAGGTGAATTTCTTCAGTAATTCCCAAGGACTAACATCCAAGGCTCTGATAGAAACTCTTCGCCTGCACATAGGGCATTGGTTTCTAACTAGCAGCCATCTATCAATACACCACGAATGAAAATAATGATGACAGACGGGCAGTATTCGGAATGTTTGGCCTTCACTGACTTCTTCGAGACACACACAGCAATTTATGGTTTGTGGTGTCTGAGTGCTATCTATGTCTTCTCTATTAAAGATAAAGGTCTGCAGTTCCGATATATTTTGGGGGGAGGATCGACCCATCCATGTTTGGAGGATAGAGACCACGTTTGAGAAGAACACAAAAATTATTAATATTACAGGGATAGATACCAGCAGAATAAAGCATGATATACCAGCCAATTCCATAATATCCTCCATTTCTATTCTGGTTGAGCTCTATTTCAAACAAGCAACAACATGATGAAAGAAATATAACGTTACCAAATAATACCTCTCATTCTAAGAAACGGAAGGTTGCAACGGTTAAAGTTAAAAGGAAGTTAAAGTTAAAAGGAATTGTTCCGAAGGTGGTGATGGAAAGTATTGATTGTGAGGAGGTAAAAGATGAAGAAAATAATTTAAAAATTTATTTTTGTTTTAATAATCTTTAATATTTTTAAGTAATATTAAGGAAAAAAATTGTAAACAAGAAAAAGTCATAAGTTTTGTTGCACTGTAAACGTTAGTGGGCCGATTGAATATTTTAGTTAATATTACTGGCAACCCAATCAGGAGAATAGTACCTAGATGGAAATATTGTTTGGCTAAACATATAATGTTTCATACAAAACAAATAAATTTCTAGTTACCTTTAGAGAACGTATGGGTATTCAATAGAGAAGGTATATTATTCCTCAGGTTTAAATTTTGTATAATTATAAAATTATATATCATATTTTCTCATTAAAATATAGTTATATAATAATAAGTTAAATAATATCTGAAGTCTTCTAACTGACCTTAAAATCTATTTATTATTAATTTTTATAAAACATTTAAATATAAATTATAAATAACAATTAACTTTTAATTTATTTTTTGAAAATATAAATTAAATAAAAAATATAGAAATATAATTTAATAACCATAAGCTAAATTACATTTTGAGTTCTCACTAATGTTAAAAACTATATATTCTTTATAAAACATTATGCTTTATAAAGTACATATATATAAAGATTATAAATGACAATTAAGTTTTAATTTTATTTTATTATTTAAATAAAAACTGTAAATTTGTTCTAAAATTATTTATTTTAGTTTTTATGTTTATTTTTATCTTGTAAATATAATTATTATTATTTTAAATTTTTAAAATGTAGAAATGGAGCAAGAATTTTTGTGCCTCTAAAGGTAATTTTTGGTTTTAAAATCAGTTAGGTGAATGGTGTTTTCTTTCTATTTTGTTATTTTAGGTAGTTGTTGGGTTTTAGTTTCTATTATTTTTTTGATCTTGGAGGCTGGCTTGTACTTAATTGGCCTTCTTTTTTTCTACCTTTAATGTAAAAGGCTATGAGACCTTTCAAAACCTTATTTTTTAATCATTATTAAAAATAATTAATTAATTTAATTGTATATTATAAATATATAACTTAAAAACTATAATTAACAAATAAAAGTAATAAAAAAATTAAATAAATATTTTAAATATGTATAAAATATTTAGAAATATAAAAATAAAACTTTTTATCTCATTGAAATAAAATAATTAAAATTAATATCAAGTGGCATTAGCTCAATTGGTTAGATTTCTCAACATTTAAGGAAGAAACCAAGGTTCAAATCTTGCCAAGAGATACATGGATAATATCTAGCTTTGTTGTAATACCACTATGTGATGATGATGTAATATTGGTGGGACCGTTTCAAAATTTAATCCCACATAACCAATTAAAAAAATAATAATTACAAATTATATTTTAATACTTAACCTCTCAAAATCCTTTAACACTAAAATATGGACACTTTACAAATTAGAATTATTTATATGTTGAATCTTAACATCATCTTTTCCTTTCCTAGGAATTTGATCAATAAATCTTGTTTAAAACTAATATGTTTATTTTTTTTTGGAATTTACTATTGAATACAAACCCATCAACTAGGTCAAAAGGTTGGTTATGTGAAAGGTAAACCCTAAAATTTAAAATTCTTACAATCAATTAACAATCATTTTTGTAAATAAGAGGAATATAATTTAAATTCAAAGGAATTTCTCTATTTTATAATAAAAATAAATGAATATAAGTTTATTGACTTAAAGTAGTTAATATGGGTTCATTTTATATGTTTTTAAAAATATTATATTATTTGGTACTCTATGATACAATTATACATTTGTAAATTATTAAATTAGGATGTGTGATTTATAATTTTCCTAAAATATATCAATGCATGAAAAGATTCTAAGTCATGTAATAAATATTATAAGTGTGTAATGTGTGAGTGTGCAATGTGTCATATAAATAAGTCAAAATTCATGTAGGTGTCAAGTATACAAATAAATATGTAAAAGCAAGAGATATGAGAGGTTTGTCATATGTTTTGAATAGGAAAATATGCATCTCCCATATATGTCACGAGAATAATAGTCAAGTATTGAAGATTCATCTTCAAAGGTTATATTATGGAGATAAAGCTCCATGTATTATATCAAGCAAATCTCAAGTTGTATATTTGATTCATCAATAATAACATGAGTATGTTTATTGAGTAATATTATTGTTATTTCATGAATGCTATATTTATTGATATTGATATTATTCTGTGAATGAGCCTTCATATAATTTATATGATTTATACTTGATCCTAGATATTGGGACCTATGATTAATATGGCTAAAAACCCATTAGTGGTATTAGAACCACAAGCCCTCACTTTGTGTGAGAAGAATTTGAAGGTATAAAGTTGTAGATTGAAGAAGCTAGCATCAAAGCTACACTTTGGTGTGAATTTGAAGAAGTTTGAGAAAATAAACCTATTGATAGTGCACTAAGGAGAAGATAGAAGAAAGGGTTGATTTCACCCTAAATATTAAAAATATTATTATAAAATATTGAAGTCATAGTTATTAAGAAGAGAAATATATACCAGTGAAGGTAAAGCCAAGTTGAAGAAACTTGTCAAAGCATGGAGAAGCCAAAAAAGAAGAACCAAACCCATGGAATCTGATGATTTGTTGCTCTAAAATTAAAAAAAGAAAAATAAAGTGCTTGTGAACTAGTAAAATATAATATTAAAGTTGTGAGCAAGGTGAGATAGAACCAATAGAATAGAAAAACAAGAGTGATAGTAGTGAATGCCTACATAATCTAAATAACCATTGAGAAGCTGAAGTTAGAGGATGTCAAAGCACCAAGAGGAAGAATATAAATATTTTGAGGCTAAGAAACTACTTGAGAGAAAAAGTGATAGTGTTCCTAAAGAGAAAAAGTCTCTTTAGATTCAACTACAAAGGACAAAACTTGTTTGGAAAGCTTAAATATTGAACATTCATGACTGAATGTTATTTACCTAAATAATCGAATGCCCTAGGATATTTGTAGTACCTTGACACGTCTAAAGCACCTTAACATGTCCAAAGCAACCTAACACATCTTAATCACCCTAATGAATTTGAAGAATATTAAGTGCAAATCTTAAAAAAAGGTAAGGTTTATTATTTGATTTTTGGGTGAAAATCACTTCAATTATTGAGCACATAAATTTAGGAATTATAAGAGGTAAATTTAAATATTTATTTGATTTAATTTTATGAGAAATAAAAGAATATTAAATATTGATTACATAAAATGAATGGGAGTTATAAGGAAATTTTTGAATTGAAAGAAATTATGAATTAAATTGGAGTGATAAGAAGTAAATGAATGATTGCTTGATTAAAGCTTGAAATTGATTACTTGAATTTTATTTATTGATTAATGAATGAAAGGATGAAGATAAAATAAAAATTTTATTGATTGTGAATTAATAACTTGAGAGACATAAGGAGTGAAAACTTGAAGAACTAATTATTTTAAGAATTTGTTTATTATTTTTTTATTAGATAAAGATATGGGGTTTAAGAGGATCCCCAAAATCAAATACATATAAAACAAAGTAGGAACACTAGCACAAAGACTATGCCTAACTCTACAAGCTAAAATACAATCAAAATAGAGTAGGAACACTAATACAAAGACTACATCCAACTCTATAAACCTACCACCTTGACAAGGGAAAACAACACTACAAAGCTAGGATATCCCCAACTAGATAAAGTGGTAATAATCTACAAAGCAATATTACAAAGACAAAGAACCAAGAGAGAGATACTTGATACCCTAAGAGGAAGGCATAGGACCGAAACCTTTAAGGAGCCAAAGTATCCATTTGCTCCTTTACAATATCCCTGCTCTCATTGATGAACACAAATACCACCTAGATCGAGCCTAATAAAGCCTTGTGCTTTTCTTCAAGAAAATCCAAATTTGAAAGGGTACTAGGGGTACCAATCCCGAAGGATTTGTAGGGACATGAACACTGTCAAACTCTAGAGGGCCTTTGAAAATATTATGTGCTAGAGAATCCTCCAAATATGAAGACACCACCGATATAGCTGGTCCAAAAGCTTTGGAGGTCTTCAAAAAGAGTCAAATAGATCTATGTGCATAGCCTTTCTTAGGATTTTTGTAGCCATTCTTAGCTATTGATGCTGACCCCTTACCTTTTGAAATTGTAGGTAAGGTAGAAAAATCCCTATCATGTGATTGTGAAGCATATTTAGATTTAGATGACAAAAATTGAGACTCAAGTGAAGGAGGCATTTTTAAAAACTCAAATTTTCTTAAAACCTCACCAATATCAATTCCTCTAGACTTTGCCACATATTCAAAATTCAATAAGATCAAACCTTGGTGTATTAGATCCAACCCTCCCCCTATTTTGACACCACATAACATTTTTTCAGGAACTAAAAAAAGAAAGCCAACACATTCATCAAACGTTTACACCTGAGTTGATTCAAAAGTATCATATGATAGGTCTGGATCACCTCCTTGCTAAAATCTAGCATTGAATAGTCCATTATGACTATGATGACATGATTCTAGGGGACCATTAGAGCTTTAGCATTGTAGCTATTCTATAGCTTAGGCAGAATTTTATTATTGAAAATTGATGAATGTAAAATTAGTTGATTAATTTTATAATTTGAGAATCGAAAAAGAATTTGTGGGAGTTATAAGAAAATTGAATTTTGTTTGATTTAAATATTGAAATTAATTGATTGAAGAAATTTCAAATTTGAAGATTAAAGATTTTGAAATGGATTGATTGAAGAAATTATTGATTGCTTCAATTTTTTTTGTTTAAAGAAATTGTTTTAAATTGACAGTTGATTAAAATTTGGGACATATAAAGAAATCTACATCAAAGGATTTGATTTGATAAAATTGATTGATTGAAGAAATTACTAAATCAAGTTTTGGAAAAATAAGGAAAATCAAAGAAATTCATCATGGAAGAAATTATTAGAAATGTATTTTTAAAAAATTATAAAGAAATGTTGGAAATTTTAAAACATTGTACATAAAGCATGATCAAGAATGTTGAAAAAAAACATGATGTAGAATTGAAAAAGGTATTGCAAACAATATTCAAAGAAGCCAAAATTGAACAATATGAAACTCTTGAAGATAATATAAGCATAAAATTGATAAAATTAAGTGAGGACAGTAAAAAGGTTATCACAATACTTGGTGAAATAATGATAATAATATATATGGGATTACTTTCATTAGAAACTTGATCTCATACAAATGAAAAAATTTGTTTTATATCAAGGATTTGAATAATGATAAACAATTAGTTTACAAATATGAATCTTTATATCCTAATTTAGATAGTAGTAAGAATGATACTGATGAAATATATGAGTTATGTTATTGTGATGATATATTGAGCAATGCAACATAAACATAAAATAACTCTGAGAAATAAAATAATATGAACAAGACCAAGACAATGAAGAACAAAGCAAAGAAACAAAAGAAGATAAAAAAGGTCTAAAGGAAAATAGTTGAACACAAGATGAATTATGAAGATGAAAATTGAAGACTAAAGTCTTCAAACCAAATAATGTAATATAGGGAGTGTTGGAGAATATTACCTAATTTGGTACTATGTAAAAGTACTCCTATGGTATAATTGTAAATTATTAGATTATGGTGTGTGATTTATATTTTTTCTAAAGTATTTGTCAATGTGTGAAAAGAGTCCAAGTATCATGTAACAAATTATGCATGTGTGTCGAGTGTAAGAGTATGCAAAGTGTCATGTAATAAAGATAGGAAGTGTGTAATATGTGAGAATGTGTAATGTGTCATATAAGAATGTCAAGAGTCACATGTAGGTGTCAAGTATACAAGTGAAGATGTAAAGTCGAGAGAAATAATAGGCTTTTTCATATGTGTGGAATAAGAAAGGAGGCATATCTTGGTTATGTGAGGAGAACAATATTCAAGTAATTAAGAGTCATATTAAAATGTTCTAGTATGGAGATAAAGCTCCATGTATTGTACCAAATAATTCTCAAGTTGTATATTTTATTCATCAATAATATTGTACATACGTTTATTGAGTAATATTATTTTTATTTCATGAATGTTATATTCATTGATATTTATTTTATTCTATGAATGAGTCTTAATATAATTTTGTTGGACATTTGAGGTAATTTGAGGCATTTTATGTTGTCATTGATGTCACATGGATCACATTTGGTTTTGGTGGCAAAAATATTTCATAAATAAGCATTTATGATATTTTGGAAAGCATGGCTATTTACAGGGTTTTTATGAAAACCAAGGCAGGAAAAATAAAAGGTTTTATTTAAAACCATGGTGGGCTTATGTGGAAAGGGCTTTTCTTAAAAGCCAAGGTGGAATTTTGTTTCATCGAAAAAGGACCTCCGGTGATGAAGATATTAAAGTTTAAAGTTTAAGTTTAAATTAATGGAGGGCCGACCTATGTGCAATTAATGGAGGTTGGCATTTATATATATATATGTAAAGGTTTCAATTTATTTCGGAAAGGGGGCATATTATATATCGTCGGAAAGCTTATTTCGAGGGCTATTTGACTAACTTATTTAGAAGGAGAAATAAGGTGTGTGTAAAGAGATATTTCTGATTTTGCAAAGGGGTTCCAAAAGTGAAGTTTGCCTTGTTCTTTTTCAAGAGGATTAATTCTTTCATGAGGTGACAAGGTATGCAATATTGTGATTTATTTTATTTTATGGTATAAGTGGTTTTGGGAGTGAAAAGGTTATGCAATGTTTTGATTTATTTTATTTTATGGTACAAGTGGTTTTAGGAGAGATAAGGAAGTTGTGCAATTAAAGGCCTTGGTGATGATTATTGAAAAGTGGAGTAATGTTGATTATTTTGTGATCTACTAACCCTTGTGAAGATTGGCAAAAGAATTTTGTGATTGTGGCAGATTTACAAAGAGGTTTTTTCATCTTCATAAAAGGTATGGGCACATTCTCCTATTGATTGTTTATGGTGGTTGATTTCTGAAATATCATTGGAGGGAAAAGGATTGTTTGTGGTTTCCTTTTCGAAAGTGGTTGGTTGAATGCTTCAAGGTTTTCTGAATTGAGAGTTGTGTCTAAACCTTGTTTGATAAGCATAGTTGTTGAAGCCCATTGGTTGTGAAAGAACTTGAGTTAGAAAAGAACATGAGTATCATTGTTATGTGAGATTTGTGGTTGAGCATTGTTGGAAACATTTGAGTTGGTTGATACATACTTGGACTAGGGTTGTGTGAGAGAGAGTTGTCCCTTGTGATGATTGGTTGAGTTGAGTTGATTGAGCCTAGTCAAGTGATGTGTGAAGTGATTGTTCAAGTTCTATGAAACAAACTATTCCATCATTCTATGTTGAGTTGAGATTAAGGTTAGAACATATTGAGTCTCTAACAATTCTCTTTATGGTTCTATAAGACGTTCTATAAGACTTGAATTGAGTTGAGGTTGATTTGAGTTGAGAGTGAGATTAGAACATATTGAGTCTCTAACAATTCTCTTTATGCTTCTATGAGTTGATTTGAGTTGAGTTGAGATTGATTTGGGTTGAGAGTGAGTTTAGAACATATTGAGTCTCTAACAATTCTCTTTATGCTTCTATGAGTTGAGTTGAGATTGATTTGGGTTGAGAGTGAGATTAGAACATATTGAGTCTCTAACAATTCTCTTTATGCTTCTATGAAGTTAATTTGAGTTGAGATTGCCATTCATTGTTGAGTTCATTTTGAGTACTACTTGAGCATGATTGATTGAGCCTTTGAGAAGGCCTTTGGGACAGATTTGAGGATAGTGTTGGGACCATTTTTGAGAAGATTTGACAAGTTCTATGTGAGCTTATTAAGAAGGTTCTGTGTGAGCCTATTGAGTAGGTTCTTAGTGAGCCTATTGATAGAGCTTTGGAGGTGACAGAGTACAGAGGATAGAGTCTCAGTGGATAGAGATCCAATAGCCAACATAGTTGAAGATAGATATGAGTGAGGAGTCTTCAAGTGGAGAGAGGTCCACCAGTTAGTGCAACAGAGAGACAGAGTCTTCTAGAAGATCACATAGCCAGAGCAGAAGGGGAAAGAGTTCTCCTATGGAAGAGATCCATGAACTTGAGATTAGGGGATCAACATCTCCTTTGGATAGAGGTCCATAAACATTGTAATTGGGAGTGATTCCCAAAGAGATTGATTGAGAAAGTTTTAGTAAAATATTTTCTCCATGGAGTAGCCCACATTGGGTGAACCACGTAAATTGTGGTGTCTCTATTGTGTATGGTTTTTGTGCATTACTTTGATTACTACTATTGATACTACTATATTTACACAACATAATATTGAATTGGAAGAAAAAGTAAAAAGTGGTCTTATACTGTTCACCCCCCTCTTAGTATAAGCTTGTGTTCTTCAATTGGTATCAGAGCGGGTTCCTTCGGAAAGGCTAACATCTTGAGGGCAGATTCTACAAAGAACACAGATGGCTTCACAGAAAGGATTATCTTCAAATAAGGCTCCATTGTTTGATGGTAACAATTATGCTTTCTGGAGCATGAGAATGAAGAACTACTTGATATCACAAGGATATGAGGTATGGCAGATGGTTGAAAAAGAGTATAAGGTTGAAGGTGATCCCGAGGAAGATAAGACTACTAGGAAATTGGTTGAGATCAATGCAAGAGCAATGAATTGTATTTTGAGTGGGCTACATGAGATAGATTTTGCAAAGGTCATGGTATGTACTTCAGCTAATGAGATGTGGACCAAGTTGAGGAATACTTATGAAGGAGATTCCAAGGTAAATTTGGCAAAGAAATCTTACTACATTGTAGAAGCAAGTGATAATTCAGATTACAGTGATAAATATCAGTCAGATGAAGAAGAATGTACATTCTTTGGAATAAATGAAGAAAAACAAGAACATCTATTCCTAGGTATTGAAGTTAAAGAAGAGGATAAATCTATTGAAGAAAGACATGAAGAGCTTGCCACAGCCATTGAGCAAGCAGATAGGTACAAGAAAGGTCTAAGAATACTAAAATGCTTCATATGCGGAGATTTTGGGCATATAGATGATGATTGCACATACTACAACAATTGCAACAAGGAAAGTTTATTTGAAGAAGAAAGCAACAGTTCTAGTGACAATTCTAGCAGCAGTGATGATGAAGAAGATAATTCCACAAAACAAGAAAAGAAAATCAGGAGGTTGAAAAAGAAAATCAAGAGGCTTGAAAATAAGGTTCAAGAAAATGAAAAAGTCAATATGATGCTTAATCAACACATTCAAGATTTTGAAAAAGAGCTTCAGGAATCAAAAGAGTTTGGCATCACTATTTCTGAGAAACTAAAGGAGAGGAAAGAAATATGTGATCAGTTAGAAGAAGAAGATCAGAAAAGTTTGGGGACCTACATAAATGAGTTAGCACGATTTCAAAGAAATTCAAAAACATTGGATAATTTTTTGGATTTACAACGAGATCCATTTATAAAGACAGGGCTTGGTTATGAAGAAGGGAAATAAAAAATAAGTACACAAGGTCCTATATTTGTATCATGAGGTTTCATTTCAAAAATCTATAAGGAAGAAAAAAAAAAAAAAAAAAAAGAAAAAGAAGAAAAACAAATCACACTCAAAAGGAAAGGAAGTTCTAAAATATGAAAGCAAAGAAGCACCTAAGATTTGTGAGGAAAGTTCCAAAGTTCCTATGGCTCCAAATATTCAGTTTGGTTCTTGTTTTGAGATAGGTGAATCAAGTTCAAAGGGAAAAGAAATTCTTGAAGAGAAAGGCAAAGAATACAAGGAAGAGGTTTTAGATGCTACAAAGAAGGTTCAAGAATGCAATGCACAAGTTGAAGATGATCATAAGGATAATGGTCAATAAAGGGCTATACATTGCAGGATCCATGGATCAAAGAAGTTTGATTTTGCTAGAAGAAACTTCAAAGGAAGAAGGTATGGTTTTCAGGGACATTGCTTCTCATGTAACAGGATTGGTCATAGAGCTTTTCAGTGCAAAGGAAATGAGCAACATGGTTTTGGTTTTAGAGCTACACAATTCAGAAGTCATGGTTATAATGGTCATGAAAACAGAGCTTCACAATACAGGGTTCAGGAAAGGAATGGATATGGAAATTACTTCAAGAAAGAATTTAGGACATGGGCACCATCCAAAGGCTACAATATCAAGTGTTTTAATTGCAATAACTTTGGGCATATTGCAAGATGGTGTAGGACTCAATTCCAAACAGGTTCAAGGCAAGAAGGTCAAACAGGTTCAAGACAAGAAGATCAAGTAATTCATCAAGAGAAGGATATCAGAAAAACATGGAAGGAAGTTGATAGAGGAAAGAATCAATGTAATATGGGAGTAAAGGTACTCCCACCCCAAAATTAATCACCTCAAGAGAGAAGGTGGTGAGGGGGCTATGCTTAAGAGTCATATCTTTTAGCCCCATAGGTGTCCCTTTTGCCATTGATGTCAAAGGGGAGAGATTTGAGTAAGGGGGAGAGCATTGAGTTAGGGGGAGCAGCCTCCAAAGAGAGTATTGAGTTAGGGGGAGCAGCCTCCATAGAGAGTATTGAGTCAGGGGGAGCAACTTTGATTCTCAGAGATGGTTTTTGCAGTGATTGTGGTGTTTGCATTAGAGGTGTTGCCATCAATGACAAAGGGGGAGATTGTTGGAAATTTGAGTTAATTTGAGGCATTTTATGTTTTCATTGATGTCACATGGATCACATTTGGTTTTGGTGGCCAAAATATTTCATAAATAAGCATTTATGATATTTTGGAAAGCATGGATATTTATAGGGTTTTTATGAAAACCAAGGCAGGCAAAATAAAAGGTTTTATTTAAAACCATGGTGGGCTTATGTGGAAAGGGCTTTTCTTAAAAGCCAAGGTGGAATTTTGTTTCATCGAAAAAGGACCTCCGGTGATGAAGATATTAAAGTTTAAAGTTTAAGTTTAAATTAATGGAGGGCCGACCTATGTGCAATTAATGGAGGTTGGCATATATATATATATATAAAAAAAAAAAATGTAAAGGTTTCAATTTATTTCGGAAAGGGGGCATATTATATATCGTCGGAAAGCTTATTTCGAGGGCTATTTGACTAACTTATTTAGAAGGAGAAATAAGGTGTGTGTAAAGAGATATTTCTGATTTTGCAAAGGGGTTCCAAAAGTGAAGTTTGCCTTGTTCTTTTTCAAGAGGATTAATTCTTTCATGAGGTGACAAGGTATGCAATATTGTGATTTATTTTATTTTATGGTATAAGTGGTTTTGGGAGTGAAAAGGTTATGCAATGTTTTGATTTATTTTATTTTATGGTACAAGTGGTTTTAGGAGAGATAAGGAAGTTGTGCAATTAAAGGCCTTGGTGATGATTATTGAAAAGTGGAGTAATGTTGATTATTTTGTGATCTACTAACCCTTGTGAAGATTGGCAAAAGAATTTTGTGATTGTGGCAGATTTACAAAGAGGTTTTTTCATCTTCATAAAAGGTATGGGCACATTCTCCTATTGATTGTTTATGGTGGTTGATTTCTGAAATATCATTGGAGGGAAAAGGATTGTTTGTGGTTTCCTTTTCGAAAGTGGTTGGTTGAATGCTTCAAGGTTTTCTGAATTGAGAGTTGTGTCTAAACCTTGTTTGATAAGCATAGTTGTTGAAGCCCATTGGTTGTGAAAGAACTTGAGTTAGAAAAGAACATGAGTATCATTGTTATGTGAGATTTGTGGTTGAGCATTGTTGGAAACATTTGAGTTGGTTGATACATACTTGGACTAGGGTTGTGTGAGAAAGAGTTGTTCCTTGTGATGATTGGTTGAGTTGAGTTGATTGAGCCTAGTCAAGTGATGTGTGAAGTGATTGTTCAAGTTCTATGAAACAAACTATTCCATCATTCTATGTTGAGTTGAGATTAAGGTTAGAACATATTGAGTCTCTAACAATTCTCTTTATGGTTCTATAAGACTTGAATTGAGTTGAGGTTGATTTGAGTTGAGAGTGAGATTAGAACATATTGAGTCTCTAACAATTCTCTTTATGCTTCTATGAGTTGATTTGAGTTGAGTTGAGATTGATTTGGGTTGAGAGTGAGTTTAGAACATATTGAGTCTCTAACAATTCTCTTTATGCTTCTATGAGTTGAGTTGAGATTGATTTGGGTTGAGAGTGAGATTAGAACATATTGAGTCTCTAACAATTCTCTTTATGCTTCTATGAAGTTAATTTGAGTTGAGATTGCCATTCATTGTTGAGTTCATTTTGAGTACTACTTGAGCATGATTGATTGAGCCTTTGAGAAGGCCTTTGGGACAAATTTGAGGATAGTGTTGGGACAGATTTGAGGATAGTGTTTGGACAAGTTCTTAGTGAGCTTGTTGGAGAGCAGATTTGGGCAAGTTCTTGGTGAGCTTGCTAGAGCAGATTTGGGCAAGTTCTTGGTGAGCTTGCTAGAGAAAATTTGGGCAAGTTCTTGGTGAGCTTGCTAGAGCAGATTTGGGCAAGTTCTTGGTGAGCTTGCTAGCACAGATTTGACAAGTTCTATGTGAGCTTGTTAAGTAGGTTCTGTGTGAGCCTATTGAGCAGGTTCTTAGTGAGCCTATTGACAGAGCTTTGGAGGTGACAGAGTATAGAGGATAGAGTCTCAGTGGATAGAGATCCAGCAGCCAACATAGTTGAAGATAGATCTGAGTGAGGAGTCTTCAAGTGGAGAGAGGTCCACCAGTTAGTGCAGTAGAGAGACAGAGTCTTCTAGAAGATCACATAGCCAGAGTAGAAGGGGAAAGAGTTCTCCTATGGAAGAGATCCATGAACTTGAGATTAGGGGATCAGCATCTCCTTTGGATAGAGATCCATAAACATTGTAATTGGGAGTGATTCCCAAAGAGATTGATTGAGAAAGTTTTAGTAAAATATTTTCTCCGTGGAGTAGCCCACATTGGGTGAACCACGTAAATTGTGGTGTCTCTATTGTGTATGGTTTTTGTGCATTGCTTTGATTATTGCTATTGATATTGCTATCTTTACACAACATAATATTGAATTGGAAGAAAAAGTAAAAAGTGGTCTTATACTGTTCACCCCCCTCTCAGTATAAGCTTGTGTTCTTCAAATTTATATGATTTATTCTTGATCCTAGATATTGGGATATATTATTAATATGGATAAAAATCCATCACATGTGAACATATATTTGTTACAACATAAGATTGACTACTATCAAAATTTATATTGATGTGATAAAAAAATAGCTACATACATGAATAAGAATAGAAGAGATTAGTATTTACAACCAATCTACAACTTCCAAGAACCCTCATAACCACAAAATAATACATCATAATATTGTAATATTCACAACATTCCCTCTTATTAAATCAACGCTCAATCAAAGTACATAAAATAAAATTATAAATTTTTAAATATAAAACATGCAAGATAATTTTTCAAAATGTCTACATGTTGCTCCTTAGTTGGATAAAATTATATTTTATGTTGTGTTCTTGAATATTTTCATCATTAAAATGATAGTGAACCTCAATGTATTTTATGTTCTCATAAAAACTATATTGTGATCAAGTTTCAAAACTCCTCGATTGTCATAGTTTAGGATTGTTGGTTGCTTTTGTGGGATGCTTATTCTTCACAAGATGTAGCATAACCATATAAAATCACAGGATAACTCTTCTTACAACATGATATTCAACCTTTATGTAAGAATGAACAACATGCTACTTACTTCCTCAAGAAATCAAACTAGAATCCAGGAATAATATATATCTAAAGGTGGATCTCTTGTCATAAATGGATCTTGCATAGCTTGCATCCATGAAACTTGTATAAAATAATTTATCACTCTTCTTGTACTCCATATTATTATCAAGTGTACCATGGATATACCTAAGTACTTGCTTTGTTTGTTTCCCATGATATACTATTGGTTCTTGCATGAAATATGAAAGATAGCTAATAATATACCTAATGTTTATTTTAGTTTTTATTAGATAAATGATACCTCAATAAACTAGTAATAGAGATTTATATTCACCTATGGAGATATATTATTTTAGGTAGTTGTAACCCTATCTGCATTGGAATGACCTTGGGCTTGCAATTTGCCATTTGAAACTTTCCAAGCAATATATTGGCATACTTAATTTATTGCATGAACATATGGTTCTCAATTTATCATACCTCCAATCCAAAATAATAATGCATTAGCCTAAGATCAACCATATAAAATGAATGCTTTGATATTTTCTTGATCTCTTTAATCAACTTCATTGAACTCCTAGTGATGACCAAGTAATTATTATAGACAATTATGATCATGACCTTAATTTATTTCCTTTTGAGGTACAATTTTAGATCATAAGGATTGTGAAAAAATCCATGTTATAGAATATACTCATTTATATTCATATTAATAGAATTTAGGATCCTTCTTCAACCTATAGACATAACTGATGATCTTGCATACATTATTCTCCTAACTAGGTTTGATGAATCCCTTTGGCTATGTTATGTAGACTTCTTCACTAAAGCCACAATTGCAAAATGCATTTTTCAAATCCATTTGATGCAAGTTCCATCAAAACTATGCAAACATTATGGAAACCATTTGAAATATCCCCATATTTTCCATTGGTGCAAAAATTTTATCATAGTTGATTATTTTATTCTATGCATAACCCTTTGAAACAAGGCTTAATTGTATTTATAAACATCCCCATCAACTTTGTATTTGGTCTTGAATACCCATTTTCAACCAATAGGATTCTTACCTATGGGAGATTAATAAATTGTGATGTCTTGTTCTTCATCAATGCTTGATACTTGATATTTATGGTATTTGTCCACTCCTTCACTTCAATATATTTACAAATGTTAAAGTTTCATAAATTTGAACCATCATGGTTATTATGGTTAGTTTGACCTTATTTCAAACTCTAATCTAAGTTATAGGTCTTCAACTAAATGTTTTTCCCCAATATAATCTAAGTTTGCATTATGAAATATGTTGATATGCTACTTAGGTTTGTAAATAGTACTCAAAATGGATGGTCCTACTTCATAAGTTCCATTAGGTCTATAAATATCATCTTTTTCATATTCATCTAAACCAATATCCTCTATCTCAAAGACTTCATCATTTTCATCATTGGACAAAAATAAATAGGTCATTTTTTAACAACACATGGCTTAGAGAAATATGTACACTTGTAATTCTTATTAAATACATCTCAAATGATATATAGCTTCTTGGTACTACGATATATCCAATGAAGATACATCACTTATATTTCTCCTCCAACATTATTTGCTTATGACTTAGAATGTGTATAAATTCATTGCATCCAAAGATGCAAATATGTGATAAGGTAGGTTTGTTAGTCATCCAAATATCTTCAAGTGTGATACCATTCAATGGAAGCATGGGTGTGTAGTTCAATAAGTAGGTTGTAGTATGAATAAGTTATATCTCAAATATAAGATTCAATTGATATTGATTAAAATGCAACACACCAATTCTTAAATTATATGATTGTACTTATCTGCCAATCCATTTTGTTGAGACATATAAGTAATTTTGAACTATTTCTTGATGTCATGTTGATTTAAAAATAAAAAATAACAAGTGATGTGCTCAATCCTTGACCTAAGCGAAGTATATGAATGGGGTAAGCAACAATATTCTCCATATGATATTTCAACTCTTGGATATAGTATAAGTATTTATCCTTCATATTTAGGAAAAACACCAACATTTGTTATGTATAATCATAAAAAAACAAATAAAAATATCTACATCCACTAAAATTCAGATCCTCGGATCTACATATATTGGTATGCACTAGGTAAAGTGGACTAGCCATTTTATAATTACTTTAGAAAAATGGGGCTCAATTCTATATTTGGGCTAAAATATTTGTATAAAAGCACCAAGCTTTATCAAATATGGAAGACCATATACCATGTGATAATGTAGAAGTGACTTCAAGTGGCCAAAACTAAGATATCCAAATAACTGATGCCATTGTAAGACAATTTCATTTATCTTGGATGGAAAAGTTTATTTGTCTATCATTACAACCATAGGCTAAAATATTTTTCCTATGCCAATAGCATGAGCAATGATTATAGAATCTATAGATTGTCCTAAAATGAGATAAGGTCTCTTTGCACTTGTTTATAGAAATTCAACATGCAAATTATGATCAAATAATTGATTTAAATAAAATAGGTTCTTCATAGGTGAGACACACAAATAAATTAAGCTAGGTGATACATATGTGCTCAAATATATAAAAATATTACATATACCACTAATGGTGTATGCCAAATTATCAATAAAAGTAAACTTCGATAGAGTAATATGAATGACAAAAGCTCATGAACTACTCCTTTTGGTCTGTCATGTGTTTAATAGCTCCTAAGTCAATGTACCAACCTAGGAAATACTACATAATAACACCAAGAGATCAAATAGAACATACATAGTCTTGTCCTTCTATGTTAGAATCAACATCCTTAGGTTGTTAGAATTAACATCTTCTATTTACCTCTTGATGAATTATTTGGTTATTTCTTGAAATAACCTTATGATAATAGGTTGTACTTGCACTCCTAAAGTAAATGACCTATATTCCTATAGATGAAGTATGTGATGTTGGATCAAAAATAGTTTACCTATCCTTGATGTTGTTCCTAATTTTGCCCTTTATTTTTTTGTTGGTTTTGGTTCTTAATGCTTATTGGAGGTCTACCACCTTTCTTCTTTTGCATCAACTTCTTGTTTTATTGATGTGTAAGAAAAGTACATTAATATTTGGCTTTAATATATCAAATTGTGACCTCCTATTGAAGAAAATTTACATGAGTTCTAAAAGTAGGATTATGATTAGTCACATTCAAAATTATTACGAAGATGCTAAATGCAAGTGGCAATGCATGCCAATGTATGAACAAGCACACCATCATTAAAAAAACTTCTAATTATTTAAGCAAGGATCATATTTAAGTAATCCATGATAGAAATCCTTCCAACTTATCAAAAATCTTCTTCAAGCAATACAAATGGTTTTGTAGACATAAAATTTGATTCTAATTTTTGGGTTCAAACACTATACTAGGTTTATCACATGCATCATTTGTAGTTACTATATAAAAAATGTATATATGGATATAATTAATCAATCCAAATATCATGATCAATCAATATTTTTTATAAAAATCTCAAACATTCTTTATTGATCAGAGTTAGAGATATGTCTTTATATAGTGGCAAATACCACTTGCCATAAATTGTTGAATTCCAAGTGAATCATCAACTTTGTTTTCAAAGTGGAATATTCATCATATTTTAGCTTGTAAAATTGGGTAAAAACATATTTAGGGTAATGAGTATATATATGCCTATACTTGTAAAATTATTGATGCCTCAAATCATGAAAAAATAACAGGTTCTTAATGGGCAAAAAATCATGTGTGGGGGATTGAAGTCTTTTCATTCAAACACAATCTCTAGGAATATTTCAATAAGGTTGTGATAATACTAAAAAATATAGTTGGGTCTCCTTGTTTCCATTTACAATCACTAAACATAAAAACCAAAATGACATTTAAAGCTTCAAAGAGGTATCCTATAAAGCATGTGGGGTAATGGATTTTTCTCTTCAAATAAAAGAAGCATGTATGCTACTAATTTAAATGGTCAATAATAAAATAAAGTTCTTTGTGATTGTATTAAATGAATACTCCACCACACAATATTTTCACCAATAACCATACCTGTAAAAGGCTTTAAACAACATAATTATTATTTACACCAATAATATTGGTTAAATATTTATTTTCCTCCAAAATATAATGCTTACAATGCTACTATGTGTTTAGTTGGTCAAATTGCAATTAAAAACATGATCTTCATCACTGATACTTTTTTTTGGGAATTTAGATGATGTATGTTTAGGATCTAATGTTATTTGCAAAGTGATTTGCCATTTCCTATTCATTGACTAGACAACATGTCCATGGCAAGAAAACCTCTGTCTAGAAAGATGATTCTTCTCTTTAGTATGCAGTGTTCACCTCAGGTCTTAAAATCTTATTGCATTGTAGAAAACATACTTCTACGTAATAGGTCACATTTTCATCTCAAAATATCATGTTTAATTCACCTCTGCAATGCATGTTTAGTGTCATTTTAAGCACAAGATCCTAAAAAATCAATATCTCAAAAATATAATTGCAATGCATCTAGGATAATCTCCCAATGAAATCCATAGTGTTTTTTTCTCTTATTATAAAATTCTCACACTATGAAACCTTCTATAACATTTGATAATAATATCACCTCCACCATACAATTTGTAGTAAATTTGTCTAGCCTCCATACACCTAGAATACATAAACTTTATATCCACTTCTATATGTGACTTCAAATTGTGAATATCTATAGAAAATGAAACTTCACCCTTGTATAAAATATCTCATGCTTTAGATGGTCCATACAAATAAATAAAACATAATTCAAATGAACCTCATTCATATCTCTAAACAACCTAATCAAGAAATGATTCGATCAATGTGAAAGAATCTAGATGACCTAATCAGTATGAATATCCACATGGCACTATATTTCTACAACCTAATTATATAATAATACTAGGTTCATATGATCTATTCAAGGTATTAAATGGATTATATATGGCTAGATGACCCTATTCAAATAACCCTTTACATAATTTCAATTATGGTCCACTCCAATGCAACTCCAAGATGGGTCAATGACATCAAGACACAATAGGATTGTAGGGAATGTTTCCCTACATCCTCACTTCACTCAAAATATACTTAGTCAAAAGCAAGATAAGCCAAGGAAAAGGAGTCAAAAAGTGATTCCCACCTTTAGTTAGAATAAAGGAATTCCAAAGAAGTAGACAAGCTTAGAATCCATGCTAACCATTCGATTTTTGATCTATGGTTGACACTCATATTTCACTCAAATACAACCACATCAAGAGAACTAAGGCTTATGTGCCATTGATTTTCAATCCAATGGTCCATGCAGTCCTCTTGATAGAGAGCATGAAAAAGAGAAAAAGTATTTGACAAAGTCTAGAGTTGGACACATGGAAACCAATCAAGAAGAGAAGTACCAATGATAAGATAGATAATATCTACCATTGGCCATAGATAGTTCCACCTCATTCAAAAATATGTGTTATCCATGCATGCAAGGGAGGAAGTAGGAGAAGAATCAATTAAGTATAACTCTAGCCATTGAATCTAAAACTTAAATTTTCTAGCCAAGCCTATTAGAACCAACCATGTGTCAACTGTAGAATTGCTTACCATACACATGAGCCTACTTGTCAATATACACTAGTCATGGAGGCCATATCCATTGTGTCAGCTTGGTAATATATTCTAGGAGAAACACGATAAAAGAGTAATGGTGCAACCACCCTAATGCAACAAAAGAGAGATAAGTCAACAATAGTCAATCATCCAAAGACCTCAAATGCTTTCAATATTTATAGACCTAGATCCAAAGACCTCGAAGTTGTTGTTCCATAGTTGCAAAAGGATTTTAGCTATAAGAGCAGAAGATATTTGCAAACCTTCTACATAGAACTATGGATGGAAGGAACCATCCTCTCATCTTATAAATAAGCTCGATTGGTATTATAAAAAGCATCAATTTTTTTTCTACTCATGCCTAGTACCTAGCCTTGTAGACTCTTCCTTTCACCATTATTTTCAATTGTAACAAGGGGAGCATGAACCTTTTCTCAATGATCATTAAACCATTTGGGCCTTATTGTAATATAATAACTTTTTGGCATGCTAATGGAAGCCATAACTAATTTTTCTCTATCCTCATTTTTTTAACTTATTTTTTATTCCTATCAGTATGTTTTGCTTGATTGTTTTCATTAGATGTGGGACAACCATTTTTGTATTCAATTACTAGTTGTTGTGGTCAAATTTAGGGTTTAATTATTTGAAACATTACCCCCATATCTTGGGTTTAAATTTTTTATAAATTATTTTATTTCCTATTTTTTACTTCCATTACAATTTATTTTCTCTAGTCTTAGCTCATAGAGATCTCCATGCATCAAGGATTAAATTAAATGAGGAACCAACCTCAATTAAAAACCCCAAAAGTTCTATATAGGTGGTCTCCCATCTATGGTGCTTCCTACTATTATTTATCTACACAAGGAACATGCACATTCATCTTGTTAGGCATCTTGGCCTAGGTTGGTAGATGCATTATGAGAAGACAAAAATTTATCTGGCATGCTTGATGGGAAAAGCTTCTATATTTTCCCCATGAAGATTGAATAAATTTGACTATGATTCTAGTGAAGGTCATAGTCCACCTACTTGAAGAGAATCACTTGGAAAATTCATGTGGTGATTATGTTTGATGACTTTAACTAAAAAAAGATAGGCTTTGAAGAAGTCATTTGATAAAATATAGACCAATATTTTGGTGGGGATATTTATCTCATGATCTCATTGAAGAAAAATATTCCCACCTGGAAACTCCTTTATCAAATGAAAGGCCCAAAATTATATGAGTGAAATTTCTATGACCATAGCCTTTGCCGAAGCCAATAAAAAAAAATAGAAATGAATGATAGAGGTCCCCTGATTCCATTAGCTCCACCTGACACATTGAACCTAATTATTTCCATCACTTATCTTACTTATTAAGAGAAGATGTCACTCTAACATAACACTCCCACTATACATACCCGATCATTTCTATACATGGGATTTTGTTCAATATATACTACATCAAACAAAAGTACTTCTCTAGACAATAGAAGGTCCCATGGTAACTACCATAGACAACATAAAAATAGTAATATTAAGGGATTTAACCTAATTTTGTCAAGAAAAAAGGTCTATCATTATCTTTTACAACCATCCTTTCAAGTGTTAGATCACCAAAGAGAATAGGTATCAAATAAGAGGAGTTTTCAATAAAGAGAATATAAAAATATAAAAATATCACCATAGGAAAGTATGTCATTCCATATATAACTCGTATTTACTTACACAAGTAGATGGATGAAAAGGGAAATTAAATAATATTAGTAGATACTATGCTTGATAGATCCAAGTTAGCCTACTACTACCTCAAACTATGTAACTAGAGTATCCATGTAAGTTAAGCCATGTCAAAAGCATGATGGAGCTAGTGAAGTAAATAACTAAAGCAATGTAAAATGACTACCAAAATTAGACTAAAATATATGACAAGTACCAACAAGTGGAAGATACAATGAGGGTCCTCAAATTAAAGGAAGATAATATTAAAATAAAGGAGTATTAAAATGTCTAGCTTCTACAAGATTTATATGCTAAGAAGGAAAAAGAGAATATCTATGATGATATTTGAATTTAGTGAAAACCAATGCTAAGGCAATGGAGTGCAAAAAATAAAATAAAATACCTAACTTAATGGAAATAGGGAAGAATTTAAAAAAAATACTGAAAGAATGAAATCCCAAGTATCTTCCTCTTTTTTATCATGGTGATTCAATTTTGTATCAGATACATGTAAAATATAACACATGGAGGGATATCTACAATATATCAAAGAGTGTAAAGATAAAAGTAATAAATCTACCATAGCTCTTAACAATTCTAAAACTAAGTTGACAGTAACATTGAATTTGTCTTTGCATTCTTAAAATGGATACATAAAAAATTGATAATGATATTTGAAAAATAGGCCTTACATATAATATGGTAATATCAAAAAAATTATGGAATCTAATATATAAATGAAAAATATGTAAGATCATATAAAGGCTCATGATGTGTTGAGAATACTATGAAAAGAAATGAAAAAAATAGTACTTCAATAGATTAAATTATGATCTATGAAGAACACAAGCTTATACTGAGAGGGGGGTGAACAATATAAGACCACTTTTTACTTTTATTTCCCAATCAATATTATGAAATATATAGATAGCAATATCAATAGCAATAATCAAAGCAATGCACAAATCACCACACATAATAGAGAAACTAATTTTACGTGGTTCACCCAATGTGGGCTACTTCACGGAGAAAATATTTCAATAAATTTTTCTCAATCAATCTCTTAAGAATCCTTTCCCTATTACAATGTTTATGGACCTCTACCCAAAGGAGACACAAATACCCTAATCAAGTTTATGGATCTCTATCCATAGGAGAACTCCTTTCTTCTTAGCTCTAACTTGTGATATTCTAGAAGAAATTTTGCCCCCACTGCTCTGGCTAATGGATCTCTATCCATTGAAGATATTGTCGTCCTATATACTTTATCACCTTCAAATATCTATCTTAAATCTGCACTAAACATAGTCCTTCGGTCTAGCACAAATTGCTCAATCTCTATCTCTGGTAAGGCACAAACCTATCCTCAAATATGCACCAAACTCTATCCTAAAATATATACTAAACATAGTCCTTTAGTCTAGCACAAATCTATCCTCAATCTCTGTCCTCAAACCCTAACACAAAGCTTGGATTAATCTTAAGTAAAATCTGCTAGATCTGCTCCAAACCTTAACTCAATGTTTGAATAAACCAATCAATCAACTTTGCTCTCAAGTCTTCTCAAATACTTGTCTCAACTCTACCTTGTAATCTTACACAAAAGCTCACACTAATCTATCCACAAGTCCTCTCTAGAACTTGTCTCAAATATGCTCAACAAGTCCTCACTAGAACTTGTCCAAATTTTCTCAACAAGTCCTCACTAGAACTTGTCCAAATCTGTTCAACAAGTCCTCACTAGAACTTGTCCAAATCTGCTCAACAAGTCCTCACTAGAACTTATCCAAATCTGCTCAATAAGTCCTCACTAGAACTTGTCCAAATCTTCTCAACAAGTCCTCACTAGAAATTGTCCAAACTCATAGAAACATAAAGAGAATTTTTAGAGATTCAATATGCTTCACCCTTATCACAATGCTCAACTACTTTCAATCAATATTTTAGAAACATATAGAGAATTGTTAGAGACTCAATATGCTTCACATTCACCACAATGCTCAATCACTTTCAATCACTCCTTTTACCACAAAAACATATAGAGAATTGTTAGAGACTCAATATGCTTCACACTCACTAACTCTCAATCACTTTCTCAACTCAATTTAGAATATAGAACAATTTATTTCATAGAACTTGAACAATCACTTTAGCACATTCACTTGACTAGGCTCAACCAACTCTACTCAAATAATCACTCAATGAAATAATCCTTGCTCACAAACCCTATTCCAAGCATATGAACACTCACTCAAATATTTCTAACAATGCTTATCAATCAATCTCACATAACAATGATACTCATGTTCTTTTCAAACCCTAGTTCAAGTTCACTCAACTTAATCACCTCAACAATAATGCTTATAAAACAAGGTTTTATCAACAAATTTTTATTCTAGAAAACCTTTAAGCATTAATTCAACACACTCAAAAAGGAAAATATTTACCAAATTCTTTTCACTCCAACTTAGCATTCACAACATTCGACAATCACTTAATAGGAAGAATATGCCCATACCTTTGTTTTATGTAGAAGTGCCCTTGGAAAACCTGTCTTAATCACAATTTCCTTCTTTCCAATTTCAAGGGTTAGATGATAAAATATCACTCCAACACTTTCGCAAAATATTCCTTAGACATAAAAATACTCAAATCTCAAATACACCTTATTGCTTCTACTTGTAATTAACATTCATCAAATCAAGCACAAAAATAATTACTTGGATACATCTTATAATCTCCAACTCAAAATAATATCCAACACCACAAAAATCACAACCAATATTTCTAACACACTTTTATTTCCTTTTCAAACCCTAAAGCAAATAATACAAAAAAAATATTTTGCAATAACCTTATAACTTTCCAAAAACCTCATATACCAAATAAAATATGCAAAAATTATTTTTTAATACCTCAAAAACCTTCATCGAAAATTTTGGTACTCAAACTTTAATGCATACCTTGTTATCCCCCAAAAAGGATTTTGGTGTGATTCGATCCGTCGTCTCCCCAAGCGCCAAGCGCCTTAGTGCTTTGGAGTCCATCGTGTGGGCTAGAGGCACCCATGTGAAGGAAGTCAAAATTAATTTCCTTTCAACCTTTCTCCATCGTATTTTCCAATAAAAAAAAACTATCTTCCATAGGAATTCGAACCTATGCCTATCTCTGCCCTCACATATTGCTACTGTCGCAGTCACCAACTATGCTACCAGAGGTTGGTGACCAAGGCTCCCTCCTTGGTGGATGAAAAAATCTCACCTCCTCTTAGCACTTTTTAAAAATTAAAAACTCTTTATTGCACACACGATTCACATTAAATTTACACAACATACAATTAAATTCGAAAGCATTGGGGGATTTTGGTAAGGTGGGTAATCCCCCTTTTATACACATGATAAATGTTCTTCCCATGTCGACGCTAAAATTTTGTATTCGAATTTTGAATTAATTTCAATAAACCTCCTTAGGGTTAGTTAAAAATTAATCTTATAACTAATATCATAATTAATTAATAATTAATTTAAATAAGTTAAGTAAATTAAATTATAAATTAATTTATAATAAATTTTTTATTAATTAATTTATAATTAACTTAAAAATTATTTTTATAATATTATAAAAATATTATAATATTATTAACTTGGGCTTTTTGCACTTTAGACCACATCTGACTTCTGGAAACCGGGTCTTGACATCAATGACCACTCACTCTTGAAATTAATGAAAAATTATCTACTCAAAATGTCCAACAATCTATCCAATCCATTGAAAGACCAAGGGGAATCCATAATGAGTAAATAGTATGCTAGGCTAATAAATGAGAATAAATCAAATATAACAAAGTCACACAAAATATTACTATGAAGAATGAATACCAAAATCTTATAGATGGTCACCAAATTGGAGATAGTACTAGTTGATGCTAAGCAAATGGTAGATAGTAAGAAGAACCTTCCAAGAAAGACTATGAGGATTTAGATTTATAGTTTGAGATATTGAATGAAATTTAAAATAATTTACATATTAATTTGGTTTTCATTAGTAGGAGTTACATCATCTTAAATATTTAACCTCCTTTCATCCTTTTATTATTTTATTATTTGATTGGTTAAATTCATATAAGAATCCATACCCAAGGAATAAGAACAATAGGGGATCTACCATAACCAAATCATGATGTCTCTAAAATCATCAAACTTATAGTAGTTTGACTACTATTGCACCATTGACAAAGTTTTTCATACAAAGGGGATATAGAAGAAATCCATACATTTTGGGCTATAGAAGGATTAGAGAAGAACTAAAGAAACCAAGGTAGAAACTAAATTACGTATAATCAAGGATAAAATTAAAATTTTTAAGGTGTTTGAAGAATTTTATTGAATTCTATAGTGGGTCAATTCATTAAATCTAATCTATTAAAAATGATTAATTCATTGTGTTAGTGATTTATTTATAAGGAAAGAAACAAATATTAATTTTATCAAGGTGGCCCAGTTTATTTTATGCATGAGAAATATTCCATCATTGTCATCTAATCTCCGCCAATATATGGAGCCAATCAATATGATAAGATGAAACATTTAAAGGCATAGCAAAAAGAGGTTTATTATCCTAAAAAATGACATCATGAAGAAGGTGTTGGTAAGCCTTAGTAACATAAAATGAGGTTGGTCTTATTCACTTGATTAAAAATTTGGAGGTCAAAATTGTAGCACCACATCCACAAAGGAAAGTATTTTAGCTAAGAATAGGCATTGTTGATTTTCTAGAGTTGATTGGATCCACATAGTTGACTAACTTGTATGGAAATAATTCACTAACAATGGTATTAAGGAGAGCTAATTGATTAGACAATAGTATATAAAGGATGGAAATTGGATCACAACACTAATGCATTCCTCAATAAAAAAAGTAACCAGTAAATTTGAAAATTATAGGAATAATTCGAAATGTGCTAATTGACTGGTTTAAGGTGTATTTTGCATAGGGGCATGACATTAGTTAAATAAAATCCACTATAATTACAAAAAAGGATATATTTTTTGAAAAATAAGTTAGTGAATAAGAATTAACTCTAAAATGTTCAAAGTAGAGCATTTAAATCTAAATTTAGTTGGAAAGAGTTATTTTCTATTTAAACTTAGGATTTATTATATCTATTTTCTATTTTCCAGTGATATTTATATTAGTTCATTTAGAATACAAAAAATTTAACCTTATTTGGATTGATAAGAATGAAATCCTCTCTATGAGTTTAACTGGTACATAGAGGTCACATATAAACATTAGTTTAATAAAAAAAAAAAAAAAAAGTGAGTAACATAAGGCTTCATTCAAAAAATATGGAAGATTTAGGACTCTAAGAAATTCATGTAATAGGGACTTTTGGATGTAGTACATCAATATGGGATAAACAATTATTAGACACAAAATGTAATTGGTTTTCTATTCCTTTTTCTAAGAAAGATAAAATATCAATGTTGGGGTTGTATATGCTCTAACTATACTTTTTATAAAATATTTTTGAGTAAACTTGATTTATTTATGTCAATATAATGATGAACTATAACTTTGATCTATGTATTCTTGGGATGAAATTCAATACAATTCTATCTTCTTCAAAAAATAAAGGTGGTATTTTTGGATTTTCTAAATCAATGGATGATTTTTATTCATTTGTTAATTAATCAATGTACATGGCATAATAGATGAAAAGGAAAACTCATATAATTAAAATATTAAATAAATTTTTGTTATCTAATACATGGTTGTAAATAGGTCCAAGGTGTAGACCAATTGGTTCAACCAAACCTTGTAAAGGGGATGGAGGTCCAAGGTTCAAATCTCAAGCCTTGTTGGACTGAACGCTTGTCCCTTTCCTAGTAAAAGGTTTAAAATAATTGTGGTATGGTGGTTATAGGGGCTGATTGCATGAAGAACTGTGTGGCAACTTTTGAGGCAGACAATGCTGAATACTGTGGTGGCCATAAAAGTAGGATATCCTACCCAAATTCGTGGCGGCTACCGATTCCACCATATAAATTCAAAAAAATAAATAAATACATGGTTGCAAATATAATGTATAATCTCTTAAGACATTTTATTGTGAACAATATCAAACCACAAACTTAATCCATTGAAATGTGATCTACAAAATAATAGTCATTCATATCCATTTTTATTTCAGTCTATGTGGCTTTAAGAACCTAATTTCTTTGGATGGTAATGATATGGTTGAATGAAGGGAACATTAAAGAACCATATATGCATATGTTTGTTCAAAAAAATATAAAGGGAAAAATGAAGATTTAGAATGAGAAATATTTTGATAACATATTTAAAATAAAATAAGAATTTAAATTTAATCTAAACAATTTACAATAAAGAAGAATTTAAATTCAATCTGAACAATTTACAAAAGATAGTTGTAACCAATAGAATGAATCAATATACTTATGTGTAACAAAACAAATATTTTTTAATGATTATAACATATCAAAAAAATAAGATCCATACTAAGTCCAAAAATATATGGATAGAAAGAATTAAGGAAGATAATAGAAATATTATTTTTCATGATATAGTCAAAACAATAACCCTCGATTCCCTCTACTAAAGGAATTACTTACCAATAAAGTGGAGAAAGAGAATTTATTGTACACCTTATACATTTGTAATGTCCTTAACTATGTATCAAATGGGGTAAAGAATAAAGGGGTTATCTAGTGTGTCTCCGCCAAATCAAAATAAATTCAACTCCAAATGAAAGAACTATTGAGAAAAAAGATATTAACAAAACAATAGTATATTTGAATTTGTGCAAGATATGGAAGATTAAGGTAAGTTTTTCCAAATAATCCACCAATTTGAAAGCAATGATAAAACAAATATTGATTAGGAAGACTTTTCTAGAGGAACTATAGGAGATATTTTTCTTATTCTATCCTAACAAGGTAGGTGGCCTTAATAGAATTCCTATAATTCTCTTTTAAATATTTATAAATTTATTAAATAGTGACATGCTAGCTTTCATTGAAGAGGCTAATAAAATATGCTATAATAAGTGATATCAATAACCTTTATTACATTGGTTACCATGAAATATGAGACTAAATATTTTGATAGTTCTATCCAATAAACAAGTTTTTCACATGATTTATTAAATTATTTTAATTTTTTTTGATAATTTAACATATTTGTATTAACAGGGGTTTAAAGCACAACCCCCCTAAAGCTTACTACAATAGGGAAAGCAACAGTCATTCTTGACCATAAACACAACAACAACATTTTGAGGAAAGCTCCTCACTCAAGAACCATTACACAAGATAAAAATAGACATGAGGCCCCCGGGCCTTAAAACACCTGAACCAAAAAGAAGAACCCACAAACTAGGCACACAGGCCTAAATCTAGCCAACATAAGGAAACCTCACACAAGATAGAAGCACCACTTACAATGTTTCGCTGCCTTGGGGAATTTTATCCCTTTCCACCACCACGGAAATTTCATCAGGCAAGTCGTTAGTCCACGTCACCAGGTCTTGCATATTCACCCCTCTTTTGGCCAACCTGTCAGCCACCTGGTTGCCTTCACAAAAATTATGTTGAAACATGATTTCTTGGCATTTAGAAGCAAGGGTCTTTGCCTCGATAATAAGGTCCTTAATTTTCTAGGCCATGTCGTCTCTATCCTTCTTCATGTAGTTGATAGTGCTTAAGGAATCTTCTTCAACAATAAGTTTTCCTAGGAAATTTTGTGACAACAACCCTCTCCACATGGCTATGGCCTCTACAACTTGGTTGGATTGAACTCCAATTCCTTCTAAGAAAGCAAGGATGACATATCCAAGATGATTCCTAAGGATACCTCCAGCACCCGCCATTCTAGGATTGTCCTTGGCAGCACCATACAAATTCAATTTCAACCAACCATGAGGTAGAGGAGTCCATTTGCAAGTGGATCTGGTTTTGACAAGTGGTTGACCAGAGGTGACCTCAAGAGAGAAATCTAAATATTTGGCAATGATGTTCTCAACACAGCTTGTTGGGGTCTCGGATAAACTTATGAGGCTAGCATTTTTTTTTGCGAAGCTCAAATTTTTTTTGGCTATGCACAGAGAGTCTTTCCTAAGATTTGAGAACACACGCCTATTTATTTCAAGCCAAATTTACCATAAATAGTGGTGTAGGCACGATGAACATAAAAAATTTAGATGATAATTTTTTAAAGGATTGGACCACTGGAGGAATAAATCTATTAAGGAAGCAGGTTGGGCCACGAGACTCCAAATGATTTTAGCAATTGATATAAAATAGAGGATGACATAGGACACATCAAAAATAAATGGGCAGGGGATTCTTAGTCGGACTGACACATGTAGCATCTATTTGGGATAGTCAGGCCTCTTTTGATGAGGTTATCGGTGGTTAGGATTTTCTATTGGATGATGAGCCAGGAAAAGTAGGAAATTTTGGGAATGAGGTTCTTGAGCCAGATGCTCTTAAAAGGGATTCCTGCATCCACCTCCTCAATAGTTAGCAAATAAGCTAATTTAATAGTAAACTCACCAGAATCTGAAGCTTCCCAAATCAAATCATCGATGGTGTTGACTGAAGGAATAAGTGTACAATTCAACAGGATTTGAAGTCCTAAAGATTCGGTCTCCTGGTTGGGACACTGGATATGCTTCCAAATTTTCCTTCCATGCTGAAGAGTGATAAAGTTAGACACCTTAGTCCCAAAAGTGGCATCAGTGAACTGCTTGAGGCCCACCAGAAATGGGTCCAAAATCAAGGGATTATCAGTGATCCACTTGTCATTCCAGAAGTTGACTCTTCGCCCATCACCTAACCTCCATCTCAGACCCTATTTCATAAGACTCCTTGAGGCTAAAATCAATTTACAAAAGGAAGACCCACCTTGGGATACTATGATGCTGATAAAATCTGTGCCTTGCAAATATTTTCTTTTTAAAATGTGTATCCAATCAGTGTCATCATTCCGTAGGAGACACTAAGCCTACTTTGCCACTAACACCATATTAAGGTGATGGATTCTTCAGAGCCTGATTCCTCCCATGATCTTGGGCTTGCAAACCTTATCCCAACTGACCAAATGGAAACGATTTATATTCTCTAAACCTGACCAAAGAAATATCTTTTGGATCTTCTCAATTTTATTGAGAATAGAGGTAGGGGCTTTAAAAATGGACATAAAGTAAACATATATGCTTTGGATAGAAGTTTGCATTAGGATAACTTTCCCTGCTTGAGTCAGCAGATTTCCTTTCCACCTGACAAGTTTTCTGTGTATCTTTTCTACAACTTTGTTCCACATGGTGGGGCTAGCAGCTCCCGAGAATAGAGGGAGCCCAAGGTAAACAATCGACAAAGGTGAGATGGCACACTCTAAGATTCTGGTAATTTTTCTTTGGCATTGTAATGGGGTGCTGAGAAAATAAAGTTTACTTTTATTGAAGTTCACCTTTTGTCCAACAACCTCCTCATACATCCTGAGGATATATTTAATTACCTTCACCTCGATAATAGATGCATAGGTGGAGAGAATGGTGTCATCCATGAACTACTGATGAGAAAAAAGTTTAGTTAGGGATGCTGCCTTTACTATAGATATTAGTCTTGCTCTCATGGCCATTGAAATCGACCGTCTAAGGGCTTCAACCATTAGGATAAATAAGAGAGGTGAGATGGGGTCTCCTTGCCTTAAGCCTCTATTGCTTTTGAAAAAACCTGTCGGTGAGCCATTGACCAAAATTGAAAACCATGAGTTAGATATGCACCCTTTGATCAACTCAACCCAATCGGGATGGAACCCAAATTTTAGGAGAATAGCCTCAAGAAAGTCCTAGTTCACCCTATCAAAGGCTTTGTTCATATCTAATTTAAGTAAGAAGGTCAATTTTTTTGTTCTTTTTGTAGAATGCAAGGCTTCGTGGATAGTGATAACTCCATCTAGAATGGATCTCCCTTTTACAAAGCTTCCCTAGCACTTATCTATGATTGACGGTAATACTAGTCTTAATCTGTTGGCAATGGTCTTGGATAGAATTTTGTAGACCACATTGCAAATACTAACAGGCCTGTAATTAGGCATTGATTTGGCTTTAGGGTTCTTTGGGATTAGGGCAATAAACATGGTATTGATTCCATGAGGAACTGAATTTGTGGACTGGAGTTGTTTGACAACCTAACAAACATCCTCCCCATCAATATCCCAAAACATTTGGAAGAATCAAGGAGAGAACCCATTAGTCCCAGAAGCCTTGTTTGGGTCCATGTCAAAAAGAGCCTATTTTATCTCATCATTGTTGAGTAGGACCAGCAATTGATGATTCACCTCTTCAAAAATAGAGTGGGGAACATGATGAAGCATGAAGTTTCTAGCCCTTTCCAAACTTGGGTGTGACTCACCAAGTAAGGATGAAAAATAAGACACAACTTCATTTCTAATTTCAAATGGGTCTAAAGAAAGTGTACCGTCACTTAAGATGAGTTCAGAGATTCTGTTGTTGCTATGGTTTCTTAGTACGATTGCATAGAAGAACTTTGTGTTGGCATCACCAAATTTGAGCCATAAGGCTCAATACTTTTACCTCCAAAATATCTCCTTATACGCGATGATGTTATGATATTCATCTAAAGCCTCTTTTTCTTCAGATCTCGTGTCATCATCAGCCAGGCCATTTTGGATCCTGCATTCAATTACCATTAGCCTCTCGCATATAGCTTGTTTTTTCTTGAAGAGGTTGTCGAATACCTCTTTATTCTAGATTTTGAGGCCCTCCTTGACATGTTTGAGTTTATAGATTAATCTGAAAGAGGGGCAATCTCTATTTTCCTAGCTTGCTTCACTCCACCATTTGATGATTCTAGACCTGAGGTGTGGGTGATGAACCCACATTGCTTCGAACCTGAAAGGTTTTTTGAATGGGTTCACTATATCCACCTCAAGTAGAATGGGGCTGTGGTCAGACGTAATCTTTGGGTAGGCCCTTAAACATGCATCTCCAAAAACATGAATAGCCTCTTGAGAAAAGAAAACCTTGTTCAGATTTTCTTGTATTAAGTTAGGTCCACACCTCCTGTTGCTCCAAGTGTACCTCAACCCCTTTAATTTTACATCCATTAGGTCATTGAGATTGACAAAATCATTAAAATCTTCCATACTTTTTGCTGGGTAGCAAGACCCTCCTCTTTTATCTGATTGAAATAATAATGTGTTGAAATCCCTTGCAACAATCCACGAAACTTTGTTGAAAGAGCGTTTGAGATTGCTTAAGAAATTCCAAAATTGGGCTCTCTATGGAATCGAATTAGGAGTATAAATGTTTGTTACAATCCATGATTTTTTGTTGTCCTTGTCATGAAAGAGGATTGATAACGATCTGTCACTCGAATGGATGAATATTATTTTAAAAATTATATCAAATAGATTTTATATCATTTTAGATTGTGTTATATTAGATAAACAAGGTGGTTTTATTGATGGTAAAAACAAATTGATGGTATAATTATTGCATAAGAGGTTATACATTATCTTCACTCCAAGCAAGGCCTAGGTATGCTTGTAAAACTGGATATGAATATATCATATGATAAGGTTTGGTAGAGTTTTCTACATGATATTATAAAAAATTTGTATTTTTTTTAAGGTTAGTATAAATAGATTATGTGTTGTTATAAATGATGAGAGATAATATATAGGTTATCTTTGTAAGTAGGATAGGGTTTGTAAACGAAATAATATTTTAGGGATAACCTTATGATATTATAGACATATTAGTTTGTATTCAGGTAAAAACAATGATTAGAGATTATTGAATGATCAAGGAAGTAGTTGGAAAAAAATATTACTTAAGAACTATATAATGTTTTTTTTACATTCAATAAATTTTTTAAAAAATTAACCCTCCCTCCATAGAGGCTCGACAACATGGAAATTCATATAAAGTAGAATGTAATTGATTAAGGAATAAGTTAGATTAGTTAATGAGGGAAATTTTATAATTTTTTGGTTTGATGCTTTTGTTGAAGCCTTATCCTTTTATTCCTATTCCAAAAATGACTATATTGGCTTGGGATGCTTATATTTAAAATATTCAAAGGTTAAAAACTATATTACCATGAACAACAAATCCTAATAATAGATTTCTATTAGAAAGTTGGTTGAAGAAGAAATAACCAATAGACTTAAATGGATGCTAAAAGAGTTATATTTTCTAATTTTTATGTACAAGGATGGGTAGATTTGGAAACTATTACAAATTATTAGATATTCAATCAAGTTTATATAAGGCTTTAGAGTAGTTAGAATTATCTACTCTCAAAGATTTCACTTGAAAAACTTTTGGGCTTTAAGGGTCATCCTTAAGTCTTGATATTCCTTTAGTTAATGATCCAAATCAAGGTTGTTATATGTGAGATATTGCAAAGAAGAGGATAACATGGACCTATCAAGTGTGCCTTGTAATAAGGATCTTCTTTATTATCCCTTTGTGTCTATCATTTATTTTTTAACATATAAGAATATTTTTATTTGTTTTATCAACATTGAATGAGAGGATGAAATGTTGTATTAATAATTTAAAAGCTAGGGCATTATACATTCTATAAACGATTATCCTTCTATTTGTTTTTATAATTTATAGCTTAGAAAGAAGAATATAATTTTATTTTTAAAACATACGTCAAAATAATGCTCATGTATGAACCTATCAAGTGTGCTTTCTAAGAAATATCAAGAAACATCATATCATTTACTTCTTTACTATCCCTTTGTATCTACATTTGATGTCGTTTTAAAAAAATATGAGAATAATTTCATTAGCTTTATCAACATTGAATCAGTGGCTGAAATATTGCATTAATCATTTAAAAGCTAAGGCATTATGCATTCTATGAATGATTTATCCTTCTACTTGTTTTTATAATTTATAGCTTAAAATAAACAATATAATTTTATTATTAAAATATACATTAAAATAATGCTCATTTATGAAATTATATAATTGCATCTCCTACATAATGCTCATAGACATGGGGTCCATTATAGGAATTATCAAGTGTAGGAAAAGAGGTGTTAACCTCTTGGTTACAATATTTGATTATATATATGAAAGCTTTATGATAATGGAGTTAACACAAAAGATCTACCTCAATTTAAGATAAGACATAAATATTTAAAAATTGTTTATGTTAAAATTAATTTTAGTAGTATTTTCAACATAAATTTAGAAAAAATTAATGGGAATAACATTTTTTAAAATAATTAAGACAATATTCTTCTTACTCAAAATCATATATAACATCAACTATAATTTATAAAAATAATGGAACACTTCTAAAAAGTAAAATTTTAAAATTTCAAAATAAAATAAAAAAATTTAAAATTTTATAATAATATTATTTTTATAATAAAATCTTTTTAATATTATTGTATTGATTGTAGAATGAAGTGAACCCATTTCATCCCGTTATAACAATTTTAGAAAGCTGTTCACATCCAAATGCTTTGCCTAAAAGAGTAATTCATATAGTAATCATTATAAAAACCTATATCCTATTCGCCTGGCAACTATGAAATGAAATGCAGCGCTTAATTTAAAATATCTTAAGTGTATATAGCAAGCTATTCTTGTAGGTGGGTGTTTTTCCGTAACGTCATCGTGTCTGTTCAACCCATTTCCTTTCAAATTTATATTGCATCTATTATTTTATACACTCGATACTAAATTTATGTCTTCTACTAAGATAAAAATTTTGTAAGATGGTTGATGCTATGGCATATCCTGGGGAGATTCCCGCCTGGGCGATAATACTAGCGGTAATATTAGGTACCGTATGTTTGGTCACAGGTTTTTGTTTCATCCTCTGGTGGCCCTATGGATGGGAAAGATTCAAAAGTTGGATTGATCGTTTATCCGCAAAGCAAATATCACAACTGGAATGTTTTTCCTTTAAAAGAGATCATTTTGACACCACCCACACCTTAATACCATGTTGCCCAATTTGTTTGCAAGAATTCTCAGAAGGCCAAAAGTTTCGAATAATACCACGATGCCACCATTATTATCATTCATGGTGTATTGATAAGTGGTTGCTTATGCGAAACCAGTGTCCTATTTGCAAACAGAAAATTAAGATTGAAGTCTTAGATGGCAATCCTTGGGAAATAATGAGGGCATCGTGTGAACGGATTGACTACGATCTTTAGCAATCAAACATTCTTGAAAGGAAAATTATTTCAAAGTAAGAAATATTGATTTCTCGAAATCCTCGTATTCCACTTGACTAAATATTCATTCTGTTTGGATAGATTCGAAACCAATTCATCTTTTCATATACCAACTTATAATTAAAGTCATGAAGCATCTTTTAAATCTCATCTTGTTTGAAATCCTCTCTAACAATTAAGTTTTTTTATAGATGTTCATCATCTTATGATGTTGCTCACATTAATATAATTTTTGTCTTTTGGATCTTTACAAGCTAGATATGCTTAAGTTAATGGTTTCCATCTTGAATTTAGAAATAAAAGGATAAGGCTTTGACCAAAGCATCAAACCAAAATTTTACAAAATTTTCTTCATTAAATTATCATCATCAATTGTAAACTTTATCATATGAAGTTCCATGTTTATGATTTTTTAGATAAGTTTTGCTTTTTGAATAATTTGATGTTTGAAGTAACAAATTTTTCCAACCCTTTCCTTGATCTTTGAGTAATTTAATGGCTTATTCTTTAACTATGGATCATTTATTTTTTAAAAATTAGCATTAGAATTTCAACATATTTTTAAAAGGAAAAAATAAAAAAGTGGCGGCTACCAATTCCACCATGTAAATACCAAAAAAAAAAAAAAAAAAATATAATAATAATAATATATTATATAATATTTTAAAATTTTAAATATTATTTCAATAATATAATATATTATGTACCTTACATAGGTAGGAATGGGTACAAGAAGTCCATCTCTTTTTTTATTATTATTGAGTAAATACATCTTATACATATATATATCCGCCGTGGGGATTGAACCCGAGTCACATCATCGATAATATCCGTCGTGGGGATTGAACTCGGGTCACATCACCGATAATGCAAGTGACATCCTTGTCGGTAGACCACATCACGTAGATAAAAAGTCCATCTCTTATAAAAAGACTAGGTGAAAACTAGATTTCCAGGAAGCACCAAAACTTTTGTACCTGGATTGGGCAGGTTGAGGTACGAAAATTTCATCACCCATCCAAAAAATACAAGAAGGTGAAAATTGACTGTGTCAAAATGTCTGTACCCAAATTAGGTAGGTAGAGGTACCAAAAGTTTATGGCTTATCCAAAGAGCAAAAGAAGGAAAAAATTGACTAAGTCCTAGAGGTGTTAGAACTTCTATATCCGAATTGGATAGGTAGAGGTACCAAAAGTCTATCACCTATACAAAGAGAAAAATAAGGTGAAAATTGGCTAACTCCAAGAAGTATTAGAAATTATATATCTGGATTGGGTAGGTCAAGGTACCAAAAGTTTATCGTCCATTTGAAGAGCATAAGAACGTAAAAATTAGCTAAGTCTTAGAGGCACCAAACTTCTGTACCCAGATTGGATAGGTCAAGGTACCAAAAGTTTATCACCCATCCAAAGAGCAAAAGAAGGTAAAAATTGGCTAAGTCCTAGAGGCATAACAAATTTTGTACCTAGATTGGGCAGGTAGAGGTACAAAAATTTTATTGTCCTTATAAAGAGCAAAAGAAGATAAAATTGGCTAAGTCCTAAAGGTGACAAAAATTCTATACCTAGATTGGGTAGGTAGAGGTACCAAAAGTCCGTCGCCTATCCAAAGAGCAAAATACAGTGAAAATAGGCTAAGTCTAAGAAGCATTGGAACTTATATACCCAGATTGGGTAGGTAGCGGTATCAAAAGTCCATCGCATATGCTAAGCCTTATTATGTACTTGACAACCATGGATTGGTAAAGGCAAATCCAATTTGATATCCAATAATGGTTTATCAGTATATGCGTGGTCACCATATCATTTTTCCAACAGGGTAGGATTGCTTGTTAGGCAATATTAGCAATGAATTTTCTACCTATGTGATGATGTAGATGTTAAGGACAGTTCAATAAAAATATTAGAAAAGAATAAATGAACTAGATGCAAACAAAAATACCAATACAACTCAAGATGAAGTGGGTTTTAGTCAAATCAATAGGTAACAACTAGGTGGTTAGAACAGGTATACCATCGAGTAGCTTAAAAAATTGGCAAATATTTTAACATAACAATAATCCTCATTTGAGGCAATGATGCCATGATAACTGAATGTATTGTAAAAATCTATAAATACTAGAATATAGAATATAAAATAGTCATTTCTTAAGATTTTACAACTTACATGTACGAAAGCATATTGCATATAGCAATACAAGTCGGATTATTGTTTGGTATCTAGTTCATTTTTTTTGCAAAATATGTATGTATAAATTTTTGATGATTTCTAATATATGCTAGTTGAATGAGCATAAGTATTAATTATTCTCTCTAGATTTTTGTATGTGTTCATTTTATAGTTCTAGAATTCACAATTCATTGGACTATAAATGTATAAGATACTATTATGTGATTGATAAAAATGGTTGGTTTGTTAGGTATTTTGGTTAAATTATTGATTGCATAGCTTTTATATTTAATGTATTTTGATGTGGCTTAACCTGTACCATCATAAGTTCTAGATTCAGCTTCTTTTATCTCTTTTAGCACCTTTTCCCCCCATATTTTAGGAACAACTAGTTAGGAATTCATAGAAATTGGTCTTCTCTAGAGTTTGACCACTAAAGCCTTCATGACTTCTAGGTTATTAAATATTGGTCAAGGTATTTGGAAACACAATCTTACCATATATGAATTTTTAGATAAATAGTTTTGGTATGCTTAGTGGGACCAAATCCTACCATTTGGATAAATTAGAGTTACAATGATACTCTATTTAATAAGATCCTTATCAATCCCCTAGCAGTTCCATGTAAATTCAACCTATATCTATTTTAAGTTACCTTTAGAAAACATGCTACTCATCACCTTATACAATATATGTCCACAAGACAGGTATCCAGAGGATTGGATGAACCATTAGAATTTCTAGAACTACCTCTCCACCCTCATAAAAAACAAAATTTTATTGCTCCTCTTGAATTATCTTCTTCTTCAAATATTTCAGAAGAGAAATATCCTAAAGATCTTACTCCGTTGACTTTCTTGTATACTTCATTACCAATGGATCAAAATCATAATGAGAACCTTTAGAACTACCCAATATAGAACCATATAGGACCTCTAAATTTGCCCATCTAGAATCCAATTTCCCATGCAACACTAAAAGTATTGCCGACATATGATGGCATTTGAAAGATTTCTTATGAGAACTGTCAAGATGTAGTATCACTGGTTGCTATACATAATATTTAGGAAGAGGATTTCATGATAAGGCTATTAGTTATATCATTGAGAAGAAAGATGTTGTACTGGTACAAAACTTACAAAATAAAACTATAACTACATGGACCCAATTAGCTAGAAAATTAGTGGAAGAATTTAATGAATAAATAGATCCATTCTCTTTGCTAATATAGCTCATGGTGATACAAAGGCACCCATAGGTACAAATAATTGACTTCAACATCATGTTTAGCCAGTCATAGAAAAGAGTCACCCAGAGTCTTCGACCAACTATAAGGTAGTTTGATGTGTTTACATTCCTTCAAATATTTTAAGAAGCATTAAAGTCTAAGAATGATTTGATTGCTATAGGAATGCCACCCCTAAAAAATGATAATATAAGTATTCCTATAATTTCCTTAGCAACAAATGCAAACCTCTACTACACAATATTCTTTTATAGAAAACACTCTTATCATAAAATTTTTGGTATGGCCAGCTACAACAACTGCACACTCCCTACACCTCCTATAATATATTTTTTGTTAGAACCTTTTACAATTCTTGCATAGCCAGCTCTTGATCCTCAAACAATTATCTTGCAAGAGATGGTCACAACCATGAATAACCTTACCAATAAAGTTACTACCATGAAAAGGAGAAATACTGAGAGAAACTTTCAACCAAGAATATTTATATTTGCCACAAAATATCAAATTGCTTCTACTAGCAAGTCGATGGAAAAATTCAACACAATAAACAATAATCAGGAATGTGAACCTTTTGTCTCAAACTTTGAGTTAAACTATTGGTGTTCAAATTGCAATGACCCACATGGTGAAAGCTCATGCATGACACACCAATCCCATATACAAAAAACTACCATTGAAAAGGCAGAAAGTACTCCGAAAGGCTAGGTAAATTTGCTAAGGGAAATAGACTATAATTTCATGATACCATCTATTGAATATGTATCATTCCTAACAAGATCAAGGAAGAAAAATTTGCCAATTGATCCTAAGGTAACGAATCCTTTTAAAGTACCTTCAAAATTAAAAAAAACATCCAAAAAATGATGTCCCTCAAGCTACCCCAATTCAAAATCTAGCTCAGCAACTACAAAATTTGGCAAAAGAGGGTGAAACCCAAGAGTAGGCAAGAGGTAAGTTGAGATAATCTTATCTAACTAAGCACCAAATTATTGAGGCTACTCAAGAATACAGGAGTAAGTATGATGAACCTGCTAAAGAACATAAAAAACAACTACTTGCTAAAGAACATAAAAAACAACCTGACATTCCTGGCTTTAACATTGTAGAGGAGTTAAAGAAGACTCCATAAAAAGCTAGTATGTATGATACACTCCTTATTATAGGATAGGTTGATCTATTATAGGATTCAATTAAGTCTATCAAGATTTAAGGAAAGCATCAGGCGGAGCTTAACTTAGCTCAAGGTCATACTACCTCAATAATAGGAAAACATAGACCATAACCATTTTATTTATCCTTGAATATGGAGGTATGGATGATTCACAATTGCATGACTGACTTTGGAGTAGTTACCATAGTAATATTTAAAGTAATTTATGAATTAATATACATAGAATAGATAAGGAGAAGTCATGGTGTGCTGAAGCTAGATGGTACACTAGTGAAAATAGTAGGTGTAATCAAAGATGTATCCATGGCATTGCACATATTACCTAAAATTACTATTATCTAGAAAATTATGATAGTTGATTTAGAACCTTATTTTGGGATGTGTCTATGAATAAAATTCACTACCAAGTTGAGTGGTTACTTATCTCTTGATTAATCACATCCCATTTAAAGGCAAAATAATCAAGATATTTTCTAAGAAACCATCCTCCTTCCATATAGAAAAGCTTGAAAAAAAGAAAATTAGCAAGCTAACACAGTCAACATGATGACGAAAGAAGTGGGTCTGATGGAGGAAGTACTATAGGATCTTCAAACTAAGGATCAATTTTATTTGAAAGATTTAAATTTTATGATTGAAATAGAAATTGGCAAAATTCAATCATGAAGTCTAAAGAAAACAAAATTATAGCTCTAATAGGCCAAATTCCCCAACAAAGCTAAATATAGAAGCTCTTTTTTGATGAAGCTAGATGTAAAAATGGTGTTAGAGTATGCATAGTGTATTAGATTTTGGTATAATATGCAAAGGGAGATAACAATAACAAGATGCATAATAATATGAAAGAAAGTAAATTTACTAGATGACTGAGACATGCAATAAACAAAAATGATATAAATGAATACAATGTAGCTATGGATAAAGTGAACACTCCATTAATAAAGCTACTGGACTACATTACACCCATCAACATTGGATGGTGATCTACATAGAAATGTACTATCTATGAAGATGCTCTAAGATACTATGTCACTGAATCTTCCCATTCTATGTTATGTTATATCTAACAATGAGGTCTTCCTTATATAGGTAAAATAGAATACTTGGCCAATACTGTATCTAGTTGTACAAGTGACACCTTGCACATTTACACTTGTGCATTTATTACATTGCATGAAGTAACTAGATAAATTTCCCTTAAAGTAATCTAATGTCCTAAGTATGTACCTTGGAAGATACATTTACATAACCCAAATGATGAAATATAATCTATTTCTAACACCCCCTGTATTACATTATTTGGGTATTGAAAAATTTTAGTCTTCAATATAGATATTTGTCTTCTTCATGAGATTTTTACTCTCCTTCTACATACTTTTTATTCAGGTTCAATAGGTAATTTATGTCTTCATATGATGCAGAGTAAGTTGTATATGAGAGTACAAGAATTATCATCTAGTTTCAAATAAATTTTCAATTCTATCCAATATGGGAGTAGGAGGATTATCGAAAGACATGGAAGCCCAAAACCTTCAGGCTAACCTTTTTGACTCTTTAAAATCACCATCCAAGTCAGGATCCTCAAACCCTAATGCTGAAATTACTGTAAGCCCCATGGGCATCACAAAGCCAAACCCTAATGCCTAATCTCTAGAATCCCCATCTAAGTTGGGATCCTTAAACCCCAATGCTGAAAATACTTCAAGCCCAATGGGCATCCCAAAGCCAAATCCTAATGTTGAAGAACTTAGGAAGAAAGTTGAGGCATTGGAAAATAAAAAATCTTATCTCCCTAACATCATCACTAGGATCCAAGTGAATCCTACTGAGGGGCCATCCCACAGACCAGGGGAATATAAGAAAAAATGAGAATATTTGGATGTAGGGGTGGATATATGTGAAACTCTTCAGACTAAGGAATATGACAGTCCAATTTTGCAACAAATTTCCTCCCCCCAGTTTAGTCCTAAACAAACCAGGAGCACTGTGAAGTCTCCTATAGATTTTGATAGTGAAAAATAAGAGGGAGAATATCAAATGCTAAGCATAAAAAAATTAAAACTGATAATAACATTGCCAATGGAAAATAGAGAACCTTGTTTCAACAAGTTATTCCAGGTTCTAAAGACAACAAATTAGGAAAACCCCCTCAAGGGAGGGGGAGAGGAAGAAATACCAAACAATCTAAATGAAGTTCCTATCATGGAACGTGAGAGGCCTCAATGGCCTGCCCAAACAAAGGGAAGTTAGTGCAATAAGAAATCAAGTGAATCCAACTGTTATCATGTTGCAAGAAACAAAAAGTAATGAGATTCAATCAAAAAAATAGCAAAAAAATATGGAATCAAGGGGAGATGGTTCGCAAATCAGCCAGAGGAGCGTCTGGAGGCCTTATGACTTTATGGGATCTTCGGATAGTAGAAGGCACAATTATTCAGAAAGATGACAGGGTTCTTAGTGTTTTATTTAAGTAAATAAACAACAATAGGTCGTGGATCCTTTCAAATATTTATGCCCCAACTTCAATTCAAGGGAGAGCTCTACTGTGGGAGTACTTAGGCAATCTGAGTGAAATCTTCCATAATGTCCCCTAGATTCTAGTTGGGGATTTTAACACTCCTATTTACCCTTTAGACAAAATGGGTGGAAATGGACCACCTATCAGGAGCATGGATGAGTTCAATGACTTTGTGAACTCCAACATGTTGATGGATGTAAAAATTAGAGGAGTGAATTATATTTGGAGCAATCGACAGATAGGGTGTCATCTCATTCAAGAAAGGCTTGACAAGTTTTTTCTATCAAAGGAGGTTACAAATCTGTTTGATGATTATACCATGCAAGCCCTTTCTTAAATTACCTATGATAATAATCCCATTTTTTTGGATATACCTAACTCTCTGTCCTTCAAGAAACCTTTCAGATTTAAATCTATGTGGATCAAACATTCCAGTTTCAGAGATAACTTAATTTAGTGGTGGCAGCAACCTGTTAGGGGTAGTCTAGCTTTTAAAATTGTTGGCAAATTAAAGTTTGTTAAGGAAAAGCTTCGAAATTGGAACAAAGAGGTATTTTGGAACCTCTTTGAAAATAAAAAATAGGTTGTTGAAAGTTTGAAGATAATTGATCAAAGGATTCAACATGGTGATGCCATTGAAACTAATAGGCAGGAGGAACAGATAAAAATAGCAGAGTTTCATAATATTTTGGCCTGTGAGGAAATTTATTGGAGGTAAAAATCAAGGGATCTTTGGTTGAAATATGGAGATTCAAATTCCAAGTTTTTTCACGTCACCATGCTTAGAAAAAAAAGCAATAACAAGATAAATTTTTTAAAAAAGTAGATGGTTCTATTACTTAGGACTTAACATAAATCAGAAAGGAGGCAATAACTTATTTAAATTCTATCCTTGGTTAGGAATCATAGTGCAATGAGGATTCCAAAGATATTCTCTTACAATCCATTCCTAGCATAATAAATGAGGATATAAACCTTAAGCTTATAGATACATTTTCTGATGAGGAAATTAAGGAAGCCTTATTTAGCATGGAGCCAGACAAAGCCCCGGGACCTGATGGCTTTCCCCCTCATTTCTATCAAGATTTTTGGGACATCATAAGTGAGGATGTAATTTTTGTTGTTAGATAATTCCAAGCAAGCAATCATATCCCAAAAGGTCTCAAATCTAATTTTATTTCTCTAATTCCTAAGAAGCAAACCCCTGAATCTATGGATGACTTCAAGCCAATTAGTCTGTGCAATGTTTCTTACAAGATCCTAACTAAAGACATTGCAAATAGAATGAGAGATGTTCTACCCCACATCATAGATCTGTGCCAAGGAAGCTCTGTCCAGGGAAGGCCAATCTTGGATTGAGTTATCATAGTTCATGAAGCTCTGCACTCTGCTCATAAGACTAACAGGTTTGTTTTTGTCCTCAAGATTGATATGAACAAAGCATTTGATAGGCTAAATTGGGACTTTATGATTGTTTTCCTTCTTAAGTTTGGTTTTCACCACCAATGGGTTAATTTGATCAAAGAATACATTTATAAAGCATGGTTATCGATTCTGGTTAATGGAACAACTACTGGTTACTTTCAAAGTCGTAGAGGAATTCGGCAGGGGGACCCTATCATCCGCATGTAATTCATCATTATGGCAGAAGCTTTAGGCAAAAACATCAAAAATACTTGTAGTTCAAGGCTAATATAAGGAATCAAGGCAACATATCTTTGTAGGGCTATTTATCACCAACAATTTGTCTATGATACTCTTCTATTGACTAAGGCATCGGTGGTTGAGGTCAAAAGAATTAAATATATCCTACAACTCTATGAGGACGCTGCTGGTTAGAAAGTTAATTTCAGTAAAAGCAAGTTATATTTCTTGAACACCCCCATTCAAAGGTAAGGAAGGATTACAGAAACTTTAGGGTGTGATATAGCAAACCTCACCTCTTCGTATCTTGGTCTCCCTCTTTTCATTGTTTCTTCGAGAGAGTCAATGTGGGACAGGGTTATTGAAAGAATTCAAAAAAAACTTGCTAGATGGAAAGGTCATATTCTATATCAAGCAAGAAAGTTGACCCTCACTAAGGCCTCTCTTCAGAGTATTACAGTCTATTTTATCTCCATTTTCAAAGCCCCTGTGAAGGTTTTCCATAAAATTGAGAAACTCCAAAAAGCATTTATATGGACTGGATCAGAGGATAAGAAAAGGATACTCCTTGTAGGATAGACCAAAGTGTGCAGACCTAGGGAAAATGAGGGCTTAGGTCTGAGGAGAATTGCTCATATGAATTTAGATTTATTAGCTAAGCAGGCATGGTGCCTCATTTATAGTGAAGAAAATGAATGGACAACTATCATCAAATGAAAGTATCTTCAAAATATGGAATTTCTAAGTGACTCAGTTCCAATAAGAGGTTTTGCTTTTTGGAAAGCAATTCTCAATTGTAAGGAAATCATCAAAAAAGGTTTAATATGGGTTTTAGGCAATGGTGAGAGGATAAATTTCTAGAATGATAGGTGGGCTAAGGATGAACCACTAACACAATATCCTAACTTAGCTCGAATCAGAGATATCACGGAAGAACTCATTGGCAAAAAAGTCTCTAATTATATGGTTGAGGATAGAGGTAAAATGAAGTGGAAACAAATAAGGATTCAGGGATTTCAAGCGGAATCAAATGATCTTTGTAACATTCTCGGGCAATAGTTTATCCCCATGAGACCCAAGGAAGATCAAGTGACCTAGGCTCCTACAGAAAATGGGTAGTTCACTATTAAATCAGCTTACAAGCTTCTGCTTGATGATGAGGATTTTGTCCTCCAAAAGGACTTAGTTTGGATAAAAAATTTAATTCTAAAAATTGTAGTCTTTTCATGGTTGGTTATCCAAGGAAGAATTCTAACCATTGATAATATGATGCGTAAAGGTATTTTTATCACTAATAATTGTTATATGTGCAAGTCTAATTGGGAGACCATTTATCACATTTTCCTTGAGTGCCATTTTTCCTTGATTGTCCTAAGTGGAATTTTTTAGGCCTTCAATATTTCTTGGGTTAAACCAGCCACTATACTTGATTTATTCCTCTAGTGGCCTTGCCGATTTTCAAGCCAAAGACTTAGATACATGTGGAAAATTTTTCTTAATCACTATCTTTGGAAAGTGTGGTTAGAAAGGAACCATAGACTCTTTAATGAGTCTATCCATGATCATCAAACTATCATTGCCAGGATCCTATCCTTTACCAACGAGAATGTGAACCTTATCCCTTTTGATAGTCGTAAAACTCATCTACAGGAGACCACGATTGCTCAATATTTAAGCTTAACCTTATTAGATGAGTATGTGCCTAGGGTAGTCAACCCCAGGACCAATGTTAAGTGGTCCCCACCTCCTATGGGTTGGTTTAAAATTAATTTTGATGGAGCGGCTAAGGACAATCCTGGTAGAGCAGGTGCTGGCGACATTGTGTGAGATCATAATGGCAATATTATGCTTGCATTTTTTGAATATTTGGGAATAAGGGCGAATAACAAAGCTGAAGCTAGAGCTATTTAAAGACTAATGGGGACAGTCACATGTCAGATAACATGGCTCCTAGTCATCCTAGTAATTTGAGGTTGGTTGATAATAATAGGGAAAGAAAGAAACGACAATATAAGAATTCAAACCAGAGCCACATGGACCACCATATAGCCATCGCCATAAATCTAGCCAGCAGGTTCACTTCTCCAAGGCTAATTGGCCAATATGGGATGTGGTCCCAAAGCATGTCATATACGAAAGAAAACAATTACAAAAGAATTATTAAGAGTAACTGTCAATACAAAGCTTGTAGGATTTTTTTTTAGTACTCTGCTATGTGTGTTTGCAGCTTTTTGTTTCTCCACTATTTTAAGAAAGGGATCCATGCCTGTTTATTTTTTTGTAATTATGATGCATGTGTGTTTTCTCGGGGTATACCCAAAATGTTGTATGGAAAGTTTCTTTTTGATAATAGGCTATGTACCTTACCAGATGTAATGGATTTGGCGACATGTAGATTTTACATATATAGGATCCTTAGTAAGGACATGTTCATCAACAAACCTGGGCTGATTTTTGTAAAAGGTTTTGGGTCAACCTGTAAAACCTAGTATTAATGCTATGGTATCTTATCTACAAAAAAAAAACAAGTTGTATATGAAGCTAAATATTCTTCTTTCATCGAATGATATTTGGCTTGTTTCGATTCATATTCCTTATCTTCTATCCATCCACATTTTAGTTCTCTTTGAAGGTGTCTTCATTCGGTTTTGATTGCTAATGAATTAGTAGGACATCTTGCAATTGTCCTCTCACATTTTTATTTTTGATCCTTCTGAACTTACCTTTTTGTTTTACTAGTTCTTCATTTTCTTCAAATTATTCCTTTGATATTTCCATTGAGTCTAGAATATATGTATTTTCATTGATTGAACCTGTTGCTTTTATTCCATATTGATTCATAATGAGACATGTATTGATCCCATCCATATATCTAAAGTTAATCATATAGTTGTTTTCTACTATCTTGCTTACTGAGATGAGATTGAATGTTAATCCAAGAAAATACAATACATTTTGGAGTAGAATATTTGGAAATTATATTTTGGGAGTTACACATATGTATCCATGTATAGGATAAGTTTGGCTATCTGCAATTCTTAGTCTCTAATTTTTAGAAATTTCAAGACATTAAAACAAATGTATATTTCTTGTCAAATGATGACTGGCTCCTGAGTCAATAGACCACATGTGCTCATATTTTATGAGTTGGTTCCTATTGGAGCAAGTTTTACATTTATTGTATGACATTCCTTTATCCATTTGAAGAGGTTGAATTTGAAGATATGAGATAGAATTGTAGTATTTCTTACAACTCCCTATATTAACCCTAATTGAAGTATATAAGCTTGATTTGATGAAACTTTTAGTAATATTTTAGATATGTAGGCTTATGTCTCCCTGGTAATGAGAGTATGAACACCTAATTTTACGTTTTGAAGAAAGCTTATATCTTCCCAACTCGAGAACATTTTATCAAGTTTTATAGAATTCCTTATGACTCCCTAATGATTCTGGAATATGATATAGTGCTTTTGTAAAATAAAGTTCAATTTATGGTTGATTTTGTATAGTTTTATAAAGGTCAAAAATAATTTTTTCTAACACCTTATTTCTCCTAATTGAACTAAGAACTTTTCCAAAATTTGAAGAGGTTTTAATGTTGGATTCCTTTTGTACCTTTTTGACAAATTTAGAGACAAGAAAAATATAAATTTCTAACCTTAATACAAAAATATTTAATAACCTCTTTTTATAACCCTTAGGTTTTAATTTCTAATTTCCAAAGACCTAGTTTTATGTTATAACCATTATCACTCCTAAATTTGGAAAATTAGAAAATTAATAATATTTGCAAAATATTAAAGAAATTAATCCAAGTCAAATTCCTTATTTGTCCTAGGTTGAGTTGCAAATATTATTTTAATTTGGTAAGTTACCCCTTATATCTTTTGCTTTCAAAAATTTAAATTTCAATCTTAGCTTATAACCCTTATATCTCCAAAATTGAAAGCAATAATAAATTGGAATTTAAAACTTACTTTTTGATGCTAATCTCCTCACTGCTTAGCGCTTCTTTCAACTGAATATAACAACGGTATTAATGTTTCCTTGGGTGCCAGAATCAATGGATATGCTCCTATTCAATGTTGGAATGTAGATGCTACTAAAATATGAATGTTTGACCTTCAAGACTAGGAGCCTTTAATGCTTCATCTTCCTTCGTTCCATAGTATGTTTGATTGGATTTGACTATATTTCATTGTGCTATGAGATTTAAACTTCGAGTACCTTTTATTGGAGGAATAAACTTGAGCCTTGTGACACATGTCACATCTATTACGTATGAGCACTCCTCCTTTTATAATGCATATTTTTGTTGTTCAACATATATTGGTCACTCTATAACATCTGCTCACTCATGTGGGCCTTGTGGAGGATAACAAGTGTCACCACATTTGTAACGTATACTTGAGGTTGATGAGCATTGAGAGTCAAAGTTCTTGTAATGCATGCATCTTAGAAGATTGATACCAAGTGGTATTCATGCTATCTATATGAATTCCTTCACTGTAATGCCTTAAAATGATATTATTATAACTCCTTAAGTCTTTTTGTATGTCATTCCTTTGCTTTGCTACGTTTCTTGAGAAACAAGTAAACTTATCTTTTGCAAGTGGATTGATGAGGCACTATGGAGCTTGAATAGAAATTCCGATGCTTCATTTTGTTGATGATATTGACCAAGTTTAAGGTTTTGAAAGTAGATCCTTTGATCTTTATATTCTATGCCTCCAATGTATTAATTCCTCTGTGTCTTTCTAGTGTAGATGTTGTCGTTGATAGATGTGAGTGTTGTTCATCTCACGTTGGTAGAAGTAGACACCTTCTCTTTGTAGTGTAGTTGTTATTTATCCCATGTTTATAGATGTGCACTCTTTTATCTACATAAATGTAGCTTTGATGATAGCCTCTTGTGGGCTTTGTTTTTACAAGTTCATCCATCCAAGATGAGCCCTTTGAGTGGCTCCTATTGATATGAAGGAAGAGTTATTATGTTCTATATTTCTTGGCTGATTTTTCTTGTAGATATTTCATCTTTTTGGGGCACATTTGAATCTTCTCTTGGGCTGTAAAAAAACAGATTAAAGTAGTGCAATAAAATGTACTATAGATTGTACATAAACCTCCTTTGATGCACCTTCTTTTGCATGCTTATTTCAGATCTGAAATTCTGGTTTTATGGCAGATTTTTCTCCTGCAATACAAGGGTTTTGAGGTTGTATTTTATGAGTAGGTACCTTCCCCTTTTTTCTTGGACACTTTGATAACAAATCCAAACTTAGATAACAATAGATAGAAGTTTTTTAATTTATGCAATTTTCTGCATTTTTTTTTCTTACATCCGATCTTGTAATGCTTTGGATTTGAGACTCACCAAGTCTCAATATTTGAAGCTTCTATTTCTATTTTTGGTTAGTTTTGTTCTTCTCCAAGTTTTGGAGGATTCTAAGCTTTTTGGGTGGCTTATTTTGGCCACTACAAGTTGCATATTTATTTGCTTCAATAGTGTCTTTAAACACTTGATACAAATCATATTTTGTATCCTTCAAGAACACAAAACTAATTTATTTTGAGAGTAGTATAATAGTGCAAATAAATATAATATAATTTCATTTTAATGCACTAATAATTTTACCTTATCACTGCAATCAACTCTCAATATAATGCACTTAATCAATTTACTGAAACTAATCAAGAATAAACTAAATTAAATCTTCATGAGTTATTCTGCAAATTCACTATAAATATTGTAGGGCTTAGTATTATTTTCTATTTCAAAAGCAGATGATAGATATAATTCTAAAATATAATCAAATCCTAATTAATTTGCAAATAAACCTTAAAAAAATCTTTTTCTTTTTGCACTTTTGAAGACTGTAATCTACTATTTCTTCATGCATCTTTAATCCAAATAAGGTGCTCTAATAAATCTTATAAGTAGTCTAATTAATGAGTTTGTTAGCACCAGTAGTTGCATACCTCTTTATAACCTTTTGTATCTCCTTTTGTCACTTCTATAGAGGATGTGGATCTTGGTGGCTAAGATCACCAAGTTGTTTCTTTGAGTAGGATATTATAACTTTTTGTAGACTATTTTGAATAGCCCCTTTTTCAAAAAATGATGGTCTCAAACTTTATTTCATGAGACTAAGATTTTATGGCTTGTTATCGTCTTGTGGTCTCCTACTTCTAATCTATATTTGGATAAGTCTCTATCTTTGAAGCGATGCCTTCTTACCATGAGAAGTAATCTTTAAATCTCCTAGATTTGATGAGCTTCTTCTATCTTCAAGTCTTCTTATTGAATTCTGACTTCAAGTAGGATCTTATTCTCAATATTATTAATATCTTGAGGTATTTCACTAAATTATTCTTCTAAAATTTTGCAGTCCTTGCCAAAATATCCTTCTCTTAGGCTTATGTTAGTCTTCCCTTGAGACCTCTTCAACCTTATGCTCCTAAAAGTGTTGGTGTGATCTACTCCTGGATCTCTAATTCTACTACTTCTAGATTCGAGTAGGACTCTCTTAGTCCTTCTTATTCTTCCAAGTCTAGAAGTCCTATTGGTCTTGCAAGAAATCCTAACATTATTTCCAAGAGTTTCAATTTTATTGTTAAGCTTCTTTGTTTCTAGGTGTGCTCTAATTTTTGGTTGAGCACCCCAAATTTTAAAGGAGCACAAGAGGTCACACACCCCACATTTGTATCGTATGACCCACTTCTAGTAGAGCACACAAAATTTATAAGATGCATGCAAAGTCACGCACCCCACATTTTATGTCATACATCCCACTTCTAGTGGAGTGCACGAAGGCCCTAAGGGAGGTGCAAATTTGCATGCCCCACTTTTTATGCCGTATGCTCCACTTCTAATGCAACACACTAAGGCCCTAATGGGCGTGTAAAGTTGCACACCTTGATTTTTAGTCGTGTGCTCTAATTTATATGGAGAACATAAAGTCCCAATGGGGTATGCAAATTTTGTATGCCCCGCTTTTGAGTCATGTTCTCCACTTTGGATGGAGTGCACAAAGGTCAAAAGGGGTGCACATTTCATGCACCCCACTTTTGTGCCAAGTTCCCCATCTCATATGGAGTGCATGAAGGTCCAATGGGGTGTGAATTTCATGTGCCCCACTTTTGAGTCACATGCCTGCTTTTATTAAGAGCATATAAGTGCATTGAAGATGCACAAATTTTGTGCAACTCCTATTAAAGTTGTGCACTTCAAATTTAAAGTGTACAAGTATGTCCCATCCAAACCGATGAGAAAAAGACACATGGATAGCTATGATTCCTCCCTGTGGATATCCAACTAAGTAGATCAAGAAGTCATCTAATCAACACCTAGTGAAATATTAATTCATGCACCTAGCCCCTGTGGTATGATAAATAAGGTCTCCTTAGCCAATATGGAAGTAGCATTCTATCTAATGCTATTAATGTAAGCTCTTTAAAATTAAGGTGTTAAAATTATCTCATAACATCAATGAGAGTGGATTAAATAGGTGCATGCAGAGAAGGTTGCAATTACTGATCGTAGAGGTGAGTTGAGTTGGTGGGTAATTGAGAGGAATGATAGTGCACAAAATCATCCTCATTACATGGTTGCCCAAACTTATGGCTTCAATGAGTGCAATGAAAACTGAGATAGCAGATGTAAAAGCCTAAATTAAAGAATTAATGGGGGTCGAGCCAGTGGATAGAAGAACGAGAAGGTCTAGGGACTCAAAGGTGCTGCTTGATCAGTATATTCCAAACAAGAATATCATACCAGAACAACAACATGAATTGGAATATGTGACCATATACAGTTTTGACCCAATGGAAGAGTATAATCAATGTTACTCGACCTTAATAAGGCAACTATTTATGAGGGTGTGGATATATTCTTGGGATCCAAGATTGATCTATAATAAATGGACCACAAACCTTGGTATATTGGTTTACCCTAGGGTATACCACTTGTCAGACCTCTTGGTATGGTTGGCAATGGCATACAATTCCAAAAATAAGATGATTAGGGACCATGCCAAGTAGGTGGTATTCTGACTTAGTGCTGATAGAATCAGAAGGGTATTTGAACTCCCAACAACAACATTAATATTGGAATTTTAGGTATTGGTCCTCCAATCCAATTTTATGCTTAAGACCTCCTTATTGGGTAGGATCTTGAAGAGAAACAAATGCATACCTCATAATATCCCTATATGAAAATCCATTTTGCACCCCTGGGCATAGGATTACGCAGATATGATTAATAAGTACTAGGAATAAAGGGCATGGAGCGGGTCACTAAGGAGGTCATGTTACTAATAATTTAGTGTAATATGATAGATAAGATGCCTATGTACCAATGGGAGGAGTTCATTAGTGATAACATTAATAAAGAGTTGATAGAATTACAAGAAGCCATCCTAGCAAACAAAGAATATCTCCCTCCTTTATCTTACTACTAATTTTTAATTCACCTTATTATAGGTCAATTAAAGTAGTCCTTGGTCATTAGAATAAGAGTTAATGCTACAATAATCTAGGACATATTATTGTGTATACAGGAAGGATGCTCGAGTTATGCAACTTTCTTCAAAAATTTCCTCCCCGTGATCCATGTTTGGCCATGTGGGGAAGAACCTGATAGATTTTAGACTGGGGTAAAGATGTTTTGCATGAAGCCAAAGTAGGAGATTTATTCTATACAAAAGAATACTCTTATATTAGATTATATGGGCTGAAGCTATCCCCAAAAGCTTTGCCAAAGTATTGCCTGACGTCCTTAGCCATTTTGGAGGTAACCAAGAAAATTGTAGAAGAGGTCAAGGTCCAACCTATAAGAAATAATGGAGGAGTCCCATGGTTGTTGGTACCCTATGCAATGAGCCCATGTACATACCTAGTCCACTTCTCTTTACTTTGGACCATCTAGAATATGGACACATACTATTTTTAAGATATCGCCTAGAGATCCTATGATCCTTACGACTATCATAAGTAGGCTATCTCTATGAAAATATCCCTCTTGTAGGTTACACAAAGGAAGGATGACTTTGAGGATGAAATATAGAAGGCTCTTAGGAAGATCCAGTCCTTATATTTGGTATGGCAAATGAATAACGTACCTCATAGTAAGTTAGAGGTAGTGGGAGATTACAACTCTAATTTAATATTACATAGAGAATTGTTGGTTGAAAATATGGTCCCTCTAGTCCTTATTGCTCCTCCAAAAGAATTCCAAAACCCCACCTTATAGATGATTCATATTTATTCAAAGTCATGATGAGAATAGTAGCCACACCACAACAAGAGTAGGTAAGGCTCCTTGCATCTTATAGCTTCCCCATTGCTATATCAAAGGGAAAGGAGTTAGTAAATCATTCCTCATATCAAGTGTGAAGTGTTGCATCATCAACCCAGGTGTTGATATCCCTCTCCAGCCAGACTGACCTGGCGTTTGACCAATATTATTTATTCTTTGACACCCTGGTGATTTATCAAAAGAACATCCAATTCCTTCCAAAGCTCTAAAGAAAATACAAGAAGCCAAAGGTCTATCAAGCATACTCTGAGAATATGAAGTCTAGGTAGAAATCCCCTTGTAGTATACCACTTGAAAGAGGGACAAGTTTGAACCATCATATCCAAACATTGAGAACTTCACATTATCCAAGGTAAGAGAAGTGATCCAATTCATCATCGATAAAGAAGATAAAAAATATGACATGGAGGAGTAGAGAAGTCCCAGTAAAGGAGTAAGTAGGGTCAATAAAGTAATAGGATAGGATACATGTGATGTGTTCACTTTCATGTTTACCATCCCCTTACCACCAAGCTTAAAGGAGGCCATGCTTGATTGTAACAAAGAAGTAATGATGGTTAAGGTTGGCCCTGTGGATATGATGAAATCACACGTGGCCTCTCAAGCATAAGTGACAAAGGCTGTGGAAAAATAAGTTATAGTTTTAAAGGCCAAGGATACAAAGGTAGAGCAGCTACAATACAAATTACATAAATTATAAGTTGAGAGAGATTAATTAAGACAAATATTGACTCCCTTGTAAAGTACTTTCATGTAGGTTAGTGATTACTCTAGTACCATTGAGGAGTTCAACCAAAAAATGAAAGATAGTATATAGGAGTGCATGGTTGATATGGTGGTTATATTTTATAACATATATGCAACCATACATACTATGGGTATTCTAAAGGATCTACTACAACAAGCAAACCAAAGGATAAATCTTATATACTTCGTATTTCAGAAGTTTAAAGAAAATTACATGGAAGTTAGTGCGAGGATGGTCACCTTAGGATATGGATCTATCTGATTATTTGTGGAGGAATATGCAAAGATCTTCAAATGCCTATAGAATACACCGAACTAGCTCTAGTGGGATCAATATATAGTCAAATTTGAAGAAGTGGAGAATAAAATCAATGACTGTGGGTTTATATTGGAAGAGTTTTCCCAAGAACCTAGTATTAAAGACTTTATATTCAATAGAATACAAGAATTTGTCTTCGGTCAAAATGTTAAGCTAATAAGGTAGTTCAATTGTTTGGTTGAAATGGTGAACCACTTATGTATATTTACTGAGAATATTGTGGAATGGTCCAGGGAGCAGGTGAATAAAATCACACTAGATGTCAACTTATTAAAGTTTGCCTTAAATTTTCATGATGAGGCATGGGTCTATATTGACCATAATTTACAAAATCCTAGATATGGAGGAGTGATAAAGTACCCACAAGGGGATGTGCCCAATAATGACCAAGATGGAGGGAAATCCAAAGTATAAAATGAGGCACCAGATCAAAGTGCGATGGAGCTGCCTTCTCAAGGTGGTGAGAAAGTTTGCACATAATAAGAATAGTTGTAGGGAGAAGGTGTGAGCCACCTATCCATTTTTTCTTCTACCATAATTTTGTATGAAATAAGAGATCAAGCCAAATGGAGGGCTGATGAGAAAATGATTACAATATAGCTTGATCACTCAACCCTATACATAGAAGACCATGGTAGTAGTGGCATTTTTTATCAAGCCTTAGAGAGCAAAAACTTGAGTCCAGGTATAGTCATGTTCTAGAGTTAGTCATATTTCCTTTTCTGTGTGTGTTTTATCCCTTCGTCTCTCACATTACCTCTTCCTCTACCATTTTCTAGGTACTATCAAGGAAGCTTTATATGCTAAGAATATTTCCTGTGGACATGCCAGAGTTGGAGACTCTCACATCACTACAATCAGGATGGAGAGAAATAGCCCCATGTTATGATATTCGAATAGGGGTGCCATTGTAACTACTGTCATATAAGACCCAAGCATTCTACCAAGATTTTCATATGTAAATATTTTTATATGAATATAAATTCCAACTCTATTCCTAGAATTTCTTGTGTTCATGGTTTATGTGTCTTGCTTATTTGTATATTACAGTAATATGAATGTGTGAATGATGTTTTCCCTCGCTAGTTTAATCATTCTCATTGATTACATAATTTGAATGAATGTGGGTGAACTAGTTCTTCTTTCCTATTCTTTTCTTAGTTCATAAAAATTATAAATATGCTATGACTACCCAATGGACATGGCATCAATCTGGTATTAATGATTTTAATACTACTTGGTTTAATAAAAAATAATAAAAATTTATATAATATCATTAAATATATTAAGATATGGGTTATATTGTGATAATGGCAAATATCTAAACCCATTATCTAGTGTTTCCTTACCCGAATTGGTCTGTCTAGAGTCCTATAGATAATCTATTATTGGGTCAAAGAGGTAGATCCACCAAAGTCTACAAACTAGTTGTGATTCTTGGGATTCCTATGATGTGACATATTTTAAAGAGGTAAGCAAGAAATCCCCATAACAGTTTTTGGTATCGTTGTCGGGGACTAACCGTTTTACTATTTTCAAAAATTTCTTGATTGTTTCCTATGAGATTTAGGATTAGTGGGCTGAGCATTCTTAGCTAGAGTGTATTTCTTACTTTGCACATAATATTGTTAACTCTGAAGGACCCACAATAAAAAAGTAGAAGCTAATATAGAGGCCACAAGAAGCAGCAGAAAAAAACTCTACTCTAAACTTCCAAATCCACAGGTACTTTTTTGACCATGTAAGAATAGAAAGGAACCTTCATTCTCTGTTTCTTTGGATAATCATAATAATAGTTGTACTAGTAATATTTCTAAAAGTCCTTATCTATCAAGTACTATTCTTTCTACTGTACCCCCTGTGGTAAGGGGCCCAACTACACAAATGGAACAATGAAGGAGGAAGAAATCAGAACAATAATTGAAAAAAAAGAGGTTTAGCAAGACTAAGATGTTGTGCCAAACTCCATGAATTAGGCCAATGTGGCCTCCTGTTTCTCTTTATATTTCTTAGCATGCAATGCCTTCCATAATTATCCTGATTGTGGTATCTATCTTAGCTTACATTCAAACTTGACCTTGAAGAAGAATTGGATGATGAAATTAGGGTAAACGCATGCTGGACATGGGATGAAACTACCTAAGAAACACAAGCCCAAGAGGAACTGAGTGAGACTCTCAATTCTGAATCCAAACCCACAACCTACACCTTTTATTGATTAATTTTTTTAAAAAGACGACCAAATAATCATTTTGAGCAAATGAAAGAAGGCAAGTTGATACCCAAAACAAAATAAGTTGAGGCTTTATAAAGGATTCATACCATAAATATTTGAATCTAGAATATACCAAATAAAACTGACAAAAAAGGTATAGCCAAGGGTAGGGTGCACACCAATGTCAAGAAACCAAATACTAGTCATCAAACTACTCACCCTAAAATATTGGGACTAGTTAGTGAGACTCACAAACAGCTGAAAGTAGATAAGGAGAAAAAAAATAAGAGAGTTGAATTTGATATAGGGTTTGAATTATCAAAATAAAAAATAAACATAATTTTTAGAGATTTGATGATAGTACCCAAATATATGGAATAGGTTTGTAAGGCCTTTGATCTAACTGAATAGGGATATGATCACATTCTCACTACTTCACCTTCTAATATCTCTTTAGTAATGTATTTTTATATATCTCTTTGTTATACATCAGGATACAGGGACCACTATGTGATTCACAATTGTATGCTTGATAGTGGAGCATCCCACAATATCATGCCAAAGCAGGTGGTAGATCAATTGGGATTAATGTGCAATAAGAATTTCTATTCTATCTCTATCATGGATAGCAGGAAAGTTCCCTATGTGAAGATGATAACAGGCCTTCTAGTTTTACTAGACCAGTACCCCAAAAAGGTGATTGTGATGGATGTGGTTTTAGTGGACATCAATCCTTTCTTCTTCTTGTTATTATCTAGGTATTAGTCAGAACAAATAGGTAGTTCAATCTAGCTAGATTGGTCGTATACCACAATACCCCTTACATACAAGGAACAAACAACCCCGAGAAGAATTTTTTTTAAAAAACACTTGGTTGAACTAAGAAATCCTAACAACATAATAGTCAACTTAGTCAGTTCTATTGAAGATAAAGAATTAGGTGTTTATTCCATTTGGTATACACCTTTTATAAAAGAGGTTCCTAAAGCATAAGGTATGGATCCCAAAGTCAAAGCAGCAGTTGATGCAGAATCAAATCAAGTTTTAACCACCAATACGTGGACAATGAATTTCTATGAAACCAGGTTATAAATAGGGGCTAGTGTTAGGATCAATCTCATTGACATAAAAGGTAACTATTTGGACATACCCTATCGACTCAAATTTCCTTGCATAAATAATGTGCCTGAATACGAGGTACTACTGCTCAAACTAAGGAAGGCTAAAGAACTCGGTATAAATTTTATCACCATTTGTGGTGATGCTAAACTAATTATCCAGCAAGTAAAAGGGAAATATCAAACCAAGCATCTCAATTTGAAACAGTATAAACAAGTAGTACAAGACAAGATAAACATATTTTTGGCCTTCAATATATCTCACATTCCTAGAGAAAAGAACAATATCACCAACCTATTCGCTATAAATACTTTTAGGGTAGGCAATCCCAAAATAGACATAGAGTATATGGATAGGTTTCCCACCATATTTGTGTATCACCCTTCTATCTCAGATAACATGGTATATTTACAGGTTTTCTAGGATGAAATTGATATTAAATATTTTATGACCGTGCAAAATCATTTTACTGATATGATTTGTGATGAAGGTGAGAAAAAATACAACATATTATAAGGGAGCCTATAGAGGTAATATAATTAAAAACCAATAAAATTCCTAGGGGGCTGGTATCTTTGGAATCACTTTTTGACGATTTTGATAAGGCAAACAATATTGCATTTAATGAATTAAAAGCTAAAGAGGTTAATATTGGGATGGTAGGGGAACCGAGAATAGTCAAGATAGACAGGGAATTATCAAGTAAAGAAAAGAGACAATATATCCAGTACCTAAGAAAAATAGGGATAGTTTCACTTGGAGTTACGATGATTTGAGAACTTTTAATATTGATGTCATGATCCATAGTATCTCCCTATGGGAAGATACTAAAACATTTAGGTAGAAACAAAGAAAATTCAATCCCACCCTACATCCTATAATGTAAAGAGAGGTACAAAAGTTAAATGCAATAATAATAAAATAATATGAGATTCTCATCTTGGATAGAAAATTTAGTTCCTGTCAGAAAAAATAATGGGGATATTAGACTCTGTGTCAACTTTAGAAACCTAAAAAAAAACTCTCTCAAAAACAACTACCTCCTCCCTAATATGGAATAACTTTTATAGGCAGTGGTGGGGTCAACCTAAATATCCTTGCTAGATGGCTTCTCAGGGTATATCAAATTCTAGTCAATCTCAAATATCGATATAATACTGCATTTACCATGTTGTGGGGACCGTTCGAATATCAAAGAATACCCTTTGAGTTGATGAATGCTAGTGCCACTTTTCAGAGGGCCATGGAATTCAATTTTAAAGGATTTATGTTCAAGATTGTAGTAGTGTCTATGGACGACATCACAATATTTTCAAAGAATCCAACTGATCACTTCTCTCACCTATCCCAAGTTTTTGAAAGATAAAAGGAGTATGATATATCACTGAATCCCAAAAAGTGCTTATTTGAAGCCACCCATGGAAAGCTATTAGGGAACATAGTCTCTAAATAAGGAATAAGTATTTATCCCTAGAGGACGAAAGCTATTGCAAAAATCCTACCCTTGAAAAATATAAAAGGGATCAACTTCTTCTTTGGCAAGATAAACTTTATCAAGAGGATTGTTCCTAATTTCACTAAAATTACCAAACCCATAAATGATATTATTAATAAGGATGCGAGCATAAAATGGAATGAAGAGAAAATTAAGGCTTTTAAGCAGATCAAATCTTCCATTACCGTTGCACATGTGTTAACATGCCTTGATCATACTAAGGACTTTAATATTTACTCATTTGATTTCGAACACTAAATAGCTATAGTCCTATCAAATAAGGATGAAGAAAGAAATGAAATACCCATAACATTCATGAGTTTAGGGATGAAAGAAGCTCAATAAAGGTAAAGCTAGTGGAGAAGCAAGTATTTTCCTTGATATAAGCCCTAGAGAATTTAAAAAATATTTGTGGTTCCAGTAAGATAATTGCTTGCATCCCTTATATAGCTATGAAAGATGTCCTCACACAACCAGAGCCTGCAAGAAGTTTAGCAAGATGGATGGTTAAACTATTGTAGTATGATGTGGAGTTCAAAGTAGTCAATATGGTAAAAGGACAAGGGCTAGCAAAGTATATGGCCTATAAAGGAGGTGAGGATATGAATAATACTATTGTGGCAGGTGACCCACAACATGACAGGCCAATGGGTGATGATGAATGTGACTGGTATGCAAATATCTTATTTTTATTGCACACCCTTTTATACCTACCAGGAAAGTCATAGAGCAGAATGAGAAGTATCAAACAACAGGTCCAGAAGTATTACATCCAGTAAAACTAGATTTATTGAAGATATCCAAGTGGAGTATTGTTATGATGTCTATCAAAGAAGGAAGCCCCTAAGGTCATGGAAGAATTTCATATAGGTTTTTGTGGTGGCCACTTCACCCCAAAATCCATAGCTAACACTATAATGAGGGTAGGATACTATTGGCCTTCAATATTCAAGGATGTTTACTAGTTTTTCATAAGGTGTTACAACTGTTAAATTTTCACAGGTAAGAAAAGTCTATCTATAATACCATTGAAACTTGTCATCATTGAAGTTATATTTAGTCAGTGGGGGTTGGACCTATTAGGAGAAATTAATTCAAATTATTTGGGAGATCATAAATGGGTAATTGTAGACACCAAAACAGCACCAATCCGATTATGTGACTGCAAACACTGATCGCTTTGGCAAACACATCCCCCAGGGCAGCCCTCAGAGGTCAAACAATGGTCTTAACCACTTTCATAGCAATTTTGTGAGGTCAAGAAGCAATTTGGCACACTTAGACACTTTGCCTAGTAATCGTCTCACCCAGGGACGATTGCTAACTTGAAATCGTCTCACCCAGGGACGATTTCTGAAATCGTCTCTAGTAAGGACGATTTCCAAGTTTAACGGGCAAAAAGACAAATGAGGCCAAGTGGCAGCCCAGAACAGTTAGTTGATGACTCCTGCCTCACACGCGTGTGTGAGTGGACAAATAGGCCATTTGAGGACTGTCACAAGGGCAGTTATGAAAGCCCAAGTCAATGGAGGACTCCCCTCCCTCTTGGGAAGACAAGACTGCCACATGGCACCTATGACCAACACATGGCATTTGTACTTCCCTCCCAAAAGAGACCCCATGGGTCTATAAAATGTGGGACTTTTCTCACCCAAAACATACAAAGTTGAAGGAGTTTTCAAGCAACGAAGTGCTTCCGAGTTGAAGACCCACTTGCATCCCTTTTGGTTCACCTTCCCACATCCACCAATATATTTTGCAAGGGAGGTTGTTGGGTGGCTTTTGGAAGCTTGAATCAGACCTAAATCCAACACATGGACACCTGAATCAACCAATTCGCCGACCCCCCAATCCTAAGAGGTTTTGGGCCCATCCCTAGTGGATTGGCACTGGAATCAAGTGCCAACGGTGGGAGGCCCACTTGGGAATCCTCGCACTTTTCTTAAGTTTTATTTCAGAAGCATTCTAGTTTATTTTCTCATGCTGCATATTGTGTTTTCTGTTTGGTGAATTCATAGATGCAATTTCGTAACCTTTGATCAAATTCTAGTATGTTTTGTGTTGTTTTGTAGTTTCACTAACTTGCAGGAGGCGATATCAAATTCCCGAGGGTAGAGGCCAAATTGGGAGAATCCGACCATCTGGGTCGTCCCAAAATGGCCCCAATTACATAACACCTCTATCTGCAGGTGTTTTGGAGACCTCGGGAGTCGACATTGGAGCGTGTCAGTTCGGCTTCCCCAACATAGAAGAAATCGTCCCACCCAGGGACGATTTGATCGATAAATCGTCCTACCTAGGGACGATTTCCAGTTGAAAGTAGATTGGCCGACTGTCTCAGTGGCAATGGCCTGTTGGTAACATTTTCGGTCTTCTGGAAAGTTTTCAGGCTGTTTAGAATCATTTTGTTTACTGTTTTAGATAAATGTTTGCATGCATCTTTTGATGATTTTAGAAGAACGAACACTTTTCACTTGCAGCAGGTGCTACGGACATCTTGGTTGTTTCTTTGTTCGCAGGAGAAGCAGCGGAGGTGAAGAACTCATCGACATCAGCGGTGGCATCATCTTGGCCCGCACATTGCAATCGTGGGCACGCGAAAAGAGGAACATTGAGTGATTGTAATCGAATTCTTTTAACACTCCTAGCCCCCAAAAAGGGAGGAGATGCCATTGTAACAGAGATCAAGGGATATTAATGAAAGGGCTGTGTTTTCTCCATTTTCTTGTGTCTCTTCCAATGCGTTTCTTTTCCATTTCATGCACTTTATGTTTCTAGGACTTAAGCGCATTTGATTTTGGTTGCATCGCAATTAGTGTTTCCTTTGCCCGGAATCTCGTGCTTTCAGTGGCGATCACGGTGGATATGGCTTTCTTAGATATGAAATGGTCGCAAATGACTGATATTCAAGGGTTCTATTTCCTTGATACCGTCAAGAGAAGCTAGCCTGTACGTCCCGGGTCCTATTTTGCTATCAATGACATAAGGACCTAACCAATTTTCCGCGAATTTGTCCCTCATATGGGACGGCAAATTAGAGTTTTGTTGGTTTTACTTCAGAACCAAATCACCAAACCGAAAGTCTCTTAGGTGAACTTTCATGTTGTAAGCTTTCTTAAGCCGCTCTTGATAGATACGTAAGTGCTCGAGAGCATTAACGCGTCGTTCGTCAAGCAACGTAAGTTGGTCCAATCGGGCTTGCCGCGAAGTGTTATCATCGATGAACTCCTACATTGATATGCGCAGGGAAGGAATTTCCAACTCGAGAGGCATTACTGCCTCTGAGCCATACACTAGTGAAAACGGAGTTGCCCTAGTGGGTGTCCGAATGCTAGTGCGATAAGCCCAAAGGGCAAGTGGGATTTGTATGTGCCAATCCTTATGATCTGTCTGCGACGGTCTTTTTAAGGATGGCGACTAGCGTTTTGTTTGACGCCTCTGCTTGCCCATTTGCTTGCGGATAATAGGGTGTTGAAAAGCTATGCTGAATTTTGTACTTTGTGGTTAAAGCATGCACGTCTTTGTTCTTGAATGATGGCCCATTATCCGATATTATTTTGGATGGAATACCAAAACGACATATGATGTGATGCAAGATGAACTCCGCAATACGGGGTCCTTTCGTTGAGGTTAACGGAATTGCTTCCACCCATTTGGTAAAATATTCTGTGGTCGTTATGATAAACGTGTGACGGACTGACGATGCAGGGGAGATCTTTCCGATTAGATCGAGGCCCCACTACGAAAATGGCCAAGCGGACTGGACTGTCTGTAGGGCCTGGGAAGGTGCGTGCATTAAATTGGCATGATGTTGACATTTCACGCACCTCTTGACATACGCGTAGCAATCTCGCTCTAAAGATGGCCAATAATAGCCCATGCAAAGAATGCGCTTTGCAATGGCCATACCACTGAAGTGGCCGCCACATGTACCGTCATGCGCTTGGGCGACTACCCAAGTGGACTCTTGCTGGTCCAAGCAACGAAGAAGAATTCTGTCGTAGCTGCGATGATACAAAATGTCTCCTATCAAGACATATTTTGCCGCTTTCTGTTTGAATTTTCGTTTTGCGACGTGCGTCAATACAAAGGGTAGATTACCTAACTTGAGGTAGTCTCTTATGGGTAAATACTAGTCCTGTTGATCGGATACCTCGACAGTTTGAATAGCCAATCCCTTTTGGAGTTCTTCCCTAACAAATGCTGATTGGGATAGAACTTGTAAGAATAGCGTTGTGTTGCTATTAATGGGAGTGGGGGAAAACAAAGACCCCCAGTTGGCCCGTTTCAAACAGGTCTCGGATTCGAAAGAACTTATCCGAAGATGGTTCGATCTGGATCATGTGGACTCCTGGCATGAAGTCTGAGCTTGCGCGCTCCATCGCGGGTTGCGATAAGGTTTTGACCTCAATGGTTGTTATATCACCGAAAAGGTCTTGTGGGATTAGTGACCCCAAGGAGGCCATTGTATCCGTAAAACGGTTTGATGATCGAGGGAGTTCCTCGATGTCATACCACTCAAGTTTTTCCAAGAATTTGTCCACAAGGGCTTTATAGGCCTTCAGGACTGGGCATTTGCATTGATATACCCCTTTGACTTGATTGATGATTAACAGTGAATCGCCAAAGATGTTCAATCTTTTGATGTTCATGGCGATTGCTATCTGAAGACCTAGGAGCAAGGCTTCATATTCTGCATTGTTGTTGGTGCACTGGAAGTTTAATTTAAATGACAGGGGCATTGGAGCGCCCTGCGGTGTGAAGAATACAATTCCTGCGCCACCCACTTGTTTGCATTTAGAACCATCAAAAAATAAGGTTATGTCGGCCTAAGACTCAGGATCATCAAAATATGGCGATTCTGAGACATGGAAGACTCCATCATCGGGTAGTTCTATGACCAGAGGCTGATCGTCTTCAAGAGGAGCCTCTGCTAGTTTATCGGCTATGACTTGTCCTTTTATAGATTTTTGCCCAATAAACTCAATGTCAAATTTCATCAACAACATGATCCATTTCGCCGTGCGACTACTATGATAAGTACGACTCATCATGTATCGCAATGGATTATCCTTAGACACAACATACATAGTGTTGCTTAGCATGTAGTGGCATAGCCTCTTGGTAGCAAACACCACTGCCAAGCAGAGTTTCTCAATGTATGCATAGTTAAGTTCGTAATTGACCAGGGTGCGGCTAAGATAGTAAGTAGCCTGTTCTTTGTGAAGTTTGTTCTTTTGGGCTAGCATGGCTCCCGTGCCACCTCGATGAGCCGAGATGTATAAGTAGAATGGCACTCCTGGTCTAGGTGGTGCCAATACGGCGACGAAGCCAAGTATTGTTTGATTTCGTCAAAGGTCGATCGGCACTCGTCATCCCAATGAAATGTGACCCCCTTGTGCAATAATTTGTTCATTGGTCGGCATTTGTCAGATAATTGCACTATGAAGCGTTTAATCGACGTAACCTTTCCTTGCAGACTTCTGAGCTGCTTGATAGTGGTTGGGGGAGCCATTTCAAGGATTGCCTTGACTTTGTTTGGGTCCACTTCGATGCCTCTATTTGAGACTATAAAACCCAAGAGTTTTCTAGATGTGACGCCGAACACGCACTTCTTGGGATTCAGTCTGACCTTATGCTCTATGAGGCGATCGAGAATCTTGCTTAAGTCACCGAGATGATCTGAGTGCAAGAGAGACTTGGCTAACAAATCATCCATGTAATCTTCCAAAGTTTTGTGCATGTAATCATGGAAGATATAAGTCATAGCACGTTGGTATGTAGAGCCAACGTTTTTAAGGCCAAAATGCATGACCTTATAGCAAAATTTCCCCCAAGGCGTTGTGAATGCCATTTTGAGTTGGTCTTCAGGATTGATACGAATTTGATTGTATCCTGAGAAACCGTCCATTAGGGAGAGCATTTCGTGACCTGTTGTAGCGTCTACCAATGCGTCGATGCTTGGCAAGGGAAAGTCATCCTTAGGACTCGCTTTTTTTAGGTCTCAAAAGTCGATGCATATGTGAATCCTCCCGTCAGGTTTCTTGACGGGAACCATGTTGGACAACCATGGCGGATAATCCACGCAGATGAAAAATTGTGCATCCAACAGCTTTTGCAATTCGTCTTTGACCATCAAGGCCACTGTTGGGTGCATCTTTCTTAGTTTTTGCTTTACAGGATTGATTTTCAAATCAAGCGTTAAATTGTGCATGACTAGCTACAGGTCTAGTCTTGGCATATCCTTGTATGACCATGCAAAAACCTCCTTCTTTTCTTTAAGAAGGGCAATGTAATCGGCTTGCTCTTCGGGGGAAAGGCTTACCCCTGGCTTGAGAATCCGTGGATTCATTGGATCTGTGCCGATGTCTACGTCAGTCGTCTCCTCGACTGACATGTGGGATCCGTCCTCCAACTGATGTGGAGTTGGGATTAAATGGATATCATCAGCTGATTTAAGATCTGTGTTTGGAATCTCGGGTCCCTCTTTAGCTTGAAAAATATCCTGAATTGTCCTTGGGGTAAAATGAAGCATTTCATCGAAATGCCAGTACTCTGATGGTGACAATGGTGAATTGACATGATCCCAGTCGATGGCATCCATGTCTAGATGCAATGACCATGATGGATCGGTCGGATTGCGGATGGGTGCGGTCAAATCAATGGAGATCATGTGGATGGAATGAATTTGGTCTCCAGAACCGCGGGTGTGATAACTTGTTTCTTCTAGATGCTCCCTATACTCTGGATCTGGCTCTACAGGAACAGGCACGAATGGATCCTCCCTAGGTGCAAATTTTGTGAAAAGGAGGGCGAGGTCTTCCCTCGGCACTGCTGTCATGATGGGATCTCGAGGTGGACGATGCTCATCTTGAATTTGGAGCCATGGATCCAACACTTGGTCCCACCTCGCTGGGTCTACATGCCATTCATGCCCCAGTAGTATGCCCATCTCGTCCCATTAGATCTTCATGAGTTAGAGCACGGTGATGTTGTCGCGCATGTCTGAGATAGTCCATTTCAGTTTCATCTTCTGAATCGCTTTCATAGATCCAAAATTGTTCATCCTCTTCAGCATCTCGTTGCTTGTGACATTGAGGACTCTTCTTGTTCCAGTGAATTAATCTGGTCCCATTGTGATTGTTCCATTCTTGGTGGAGGGACCTGATTCTCTTGGTAATGTATTGTTTCATCTGGAACCTCTAAGGGGAACAGCTTCAGAAAGATGTCCGACAGCCATTGATGTTCTCTTTGAGGATTACTATCCGAACTTTCACCTCTCTCTAGCAAAGGAGAGTGATTATTGTTGTTTCTAGGGGTGTTTGTTGACCATGGGAGGTAATCTCCCAATGTGTATTCTGTATTTGGATTGGCATACGGGTCTTGTGCCAATCCCCCCTTGTTGCCTATTTCTAGGCCTTGCATATTTTCAACCAAGATGTCTAATGGCAGGGGATGGTTGAACCCTACCCCTAACTTGTCATATGGCATCTGATATCTTGGTTGGCAAAGGATCCGCATCCCTTGCTCATATCTACCTAGCCCGTATCCATGCCAATTGCATTGGCCTAGATATTTTAGGGCAAATTTTGGGTTTGACAGATAATTGATGTTTTCAACAAAAGGTTCTTCGTCTGTTTCCTTTTGTTGGCATGGTTCAAGACCGTGATCAAGGCCCCCATACACAAAATTTGTCTGGTTCGAGGGGTAGCCTAGAGGAACAATTTTCCCTATGGGAAGGCGAGGTCTTCCCATGTCCCGTACTGACTCCAATGTGGGGGTTTCCACAATGTTTTGCACTAAGTACTCCCCCAGTGCCCGTACTGGCCATTTCAACAGTGATTGTTGATGATTGGGTGGGAGGAAACGGTAGTCCTTCCTAAGTCCATTCCATGTTTGGTTGTTCGGGAGTCTTGGTTTCCGTTGTATTGGGTGTTTCCTCTGTTGATATCGTTGAGATTGTGGGCAACCTTTCTTCTAGAGGCTTAACCTCTTCCATGATTTGTTTTCCATTGTCCTTCTATTGGGCCATGATAGGTGGCGTTGATGATGAAGGAGCAGGTGATGAAGTCTCACCTGGCTGGGATTTTGTCTTGTTGGCCACCAGTGGTGCCTGCGGTATTGGACCCTGTTTAGATGGATTTAATTGGAAATCCAAATGCGTTGAAGGGAGGGTCGATTGAGGTATGAATTGTACCGCATTGAAATACTTGAAGGGCTCTAAGTCCATTGGGACTACATGTATTTCCCCTTCATAAGCATACTTTAAGCATCGGTGGGCGATCGAAGGGACACACTTCATGTCCCTGATCCAAGGCCGCCCTAGTAGTATATTATAAGCCATTTCACCTTCCAGCACATGGCATAGTGTAGGTATTGACTTTTGTCCTACCTGGACTGGCAGAACGACTGTGCCGACTGTCGAGCATATTACATCATTAAAAACTCGTAGTGTGTACGTGGAGGCTGTGATGTGAGAGGCTGGCAACTTCAAATGCTTTAAGGCTACAGTGGTTATGATGTTACTGGATGAGCCAGTATCTATCAGCACTCTCTTGTACGAAATCCTGTTGACCCGCACGATAACGTGTAGGGGTGGATCTGCCATGTCATTTGATATCATTTTGACCTCATCTTCTTTGAATGTGATGACCGGCTTCGTACATTGTTTCACATGTCCCACGAAGGTGTTGAAAGAATTTGCCTCGTGGGGTTGTAATTCAATGGCTTTTAAAATGTCCATAAGAGCTTCTCTATGGGGAGCTGATTGTTGAATAAGCTCGTAGATGGACAGCCTAGCCGACGTGGTCCGCAAACTCTACGTGATTTTGGTTCGTATCGTGACCTCAGGTCTAGGCGGAGGTAACTGCGTTGGGCATTGTTGAGGATGCAATGTTGTCGGAACTTCCCTCGTAGCTACCTCAGGGGAAGCTGTCGGGTACCTTCTGTTCCTTGTTACTATGCTAATCATTCCCACAAATCCTTGTGTGGGAAGATCTTGTCGCACCTCGTTAATTTGGAGTGGTTTTGTCTGTGCCTCGTGGGATGGCAAGGGGTCCTTGAATACCCCTATTTGTTGGTTTTTTGGTGCTATGGGGTTGTCCACAACCAATGTTCTATTGTCGATCAAATCCTGGACTAGGTATTTGAATTTCCAGCACCCATTCAAGTCATGTCCTCTGCGCCTATGGAATCTACAATACAATTCCTCTCTGTACCCCCTAGGCTTGGGAATGTTAGGGTCTATAATTTGGATTTTCGGTAGAGTGACTAAATTTTCCGTTGACAAGCGGTCAAATAAGGAGTCCCTGGACTCCGCATATGGGGTGAAATTTTTCCTAGGGCGACGTGGGTAATTATGCTCCTGTCTTCTATTATCTCTTTCATAAGCAGGAGGCACTGCCTGGTAGTTAGCCTTTTGAGGCTGCATTTCTTGCATAGGCGCGGGAACATTTATCGCAACTTGGTTGACTGCAGCATGTTGTGGTTGCGTTGTCCCAGTTTTAGTGGTTTTATTCCACTCTTTCTTCTTAGGCTTGGCAATTGCGCCTTCGCCTATCTTAATCTCTTATATGACTCTAGCTTGCGCCAAAGCTTCTTCTAAGCTGTCGTATTGTCGCAAGCAACAATAGATCGGAGATTGATTTTAAGCAACTTTTTGTGAACATCTGCGTGAGATCAGACATAGGAGGACGGTAGGGTAACCTAGAAAGAAAAGCTCTCCATCGATTCCCGTACGCTGCCATTGTTTCCTCTTCAAATTGCTTGAGGCTCGCTAAATCACTTAGTGATGCCTTCTTCCTTGTTTTGAAGGCAAAGCGTTCAAGAAACGCGTCTACTAATTGATCTAAATTGCTTATGCTGTGTTTGGGTAGTTGTGTGAACCAATCCGAGGCATGGCCTGCGAATGTGGTTATGAATGTTCTAAGCAATAATGCGTCATTATCTTGGATGCCGAAGCATTGGCTTAGAAATCGTGTAACGTGTTCTCGTGCGTCCTCTTCACCTTTAAAAACTACCAATTGAGGCAACTTGAAGTATTCGGGGTAAAGAGGTGTAGGCACTGAGGTATGCACCGGATTACTGCGGAGTAGACGTAATGTGGGTTTTTGATGCCCAGCAGCTTTTGTCTCCACAGACTCCAAACACTCCAATAGTGCTTGGTATGCATCGGAAGATTTTATTTCTTCCTCTCTTGTTCACTCTTGTTGCAAGTTACGGTAAACTGGAGGCCTATGGAGGGGTGGCCGAATGGCATCCCTCCTGCCTTGATGGGGAGTTTCAACATATTCCTCTTCTGGTTCATACTCATAAAATTCTTGAGGAGTCTCTGGGCGAAACCTATGACCCTGATCAAGCTCTTGCTGAAGGTACCCATCATTGTTTCGGGGAGTTGCCTCCCTCTCGAATCTATGAGGTCTTGGAGGCAGAGCTTGACGAGGTCATGGAGACCTGTCCTGCACCAACGGGTTATGCCTCTCATACTATTTAGCTCTTTGGATGTGAGGGGTTGGCCCCCTCTCAGGTATTTCATAGCGTAACTCATCCGCTTCGCGTTGCATGCGTTCTCTATCCAAGCGGTGTCGGTACTCTATTTCCTGATAACTTGGTTTAAGCCGCATGGTTTGGGCTTGATGGGTGGTATATCTGGCGACAACTGGGTCAATTTGGTCTACCCTATTTTTCTCAGGAGGTTCGAATGTTTCTCCTATGTGTTTACCTCGAGTTTGCTGATCTAAGGTTTCAATGGGTTGCTTCCCTCTGTCGAGGTAAGCGGTATGTGCTCGAGGTTCTGGCCTCAAGGGGTGATCATGATATCCTGTTGGTGCAGAAATGCAAGGTTCCCACGTTGTTTGTTTCCCTAGAGGAATGCGATGGCTTTCATCGTACTCCCTTTAACGGGTGTGAAGGGGGTGGGCGGAGTTAGGTCACCCTATGTAAGGAGCCCTGCGCTTCGGATTTGGTCTCTCTGTTCTGATGATAGGTAAAGAAGGGACGCCATATCCACGTTGCCCCTCCAAATGGACGGTGTGCCTGTCTAGCGCTTCATCACGCGGTGGCCACTCATGCCTAACTTCAAGAGGTGATTCTCTATTTATGTCAAGGTCTACATGTAAGGCATCTTCTCGAAAGGGGCTGCTTTGAATAGGCATACCCCACCAAGGATTCTGAATTGGATTCTTTTGTAGGTTAGACCTATAAGGCGGTATGACCAAATCCTCAGGACTGAAGCGAAGGCGACTTGTGCCTAATTCTTGTGTACCTTCTGGAGCTTCTGCCCTTGATTGGGCTTGACTGCGGGTGTACACCATTGCGGTGCTTCTATGCTATCTAAATAGATTTTTATCTTTTTTATGATGATTTTTGTTTTTGTCTACACTAAGCAGAAATAAACACACGCATACACAATCCGTGATTATCTCTTTTAAGGATTATTGGTGTGCCCTAAACTGGTTTAGTGCATTTTGGTGTTTTGTTTTGTTTTTGTAGGTTTTGAAGATCGTTTAAATGCATTATGACGGCTCATATAACTCCCAAAACGGTCGCCCCTTCAATATACCAACCAGGCCGATATACCAACCTCTCTATATACCCGCCCTTACGAGAGGGATACTATAGGTACGTGAGAGCAGAAGGTACATGGTACATAGGCAGTATGGAAGGGGGATTGTCCTGTTAATGGCACCTACCATAGAAAACTTATCCTCGTGCACATGGGAATCACCCCAGCGACACTCGGTCTGCTTTCGTCAGGATTTATGCCTAACAACAGTTGACAATCGGGAAATGGATGCAAAGCTAAGCCAAGGTGGTGATGAACCCATCGTTGGTCTTGCTCAAGGGCTGGGGTCTTACGACCAGCTCCTTGGTTTAAAATTGTTTCGTGATGTGTGTGAGGTTCATTTTATTTAGCGAAAATGAAACAAGCATGAATTATTTTCCCTAAGTATGCAAGATAAAATGAAAACAATCAAAGAAACAGAAAACATAAACAAAAAATTTAACAGAGATGATAAAATCCCTACCTCTTCTCTGCCTGCTCCAGTTGCCTCTGAATTTCTCCTCTAAAAATCTGTAGATAGAAAATCGTCCCCTGGTGAGACGATTTACAGAATAGAAATCGTCCCTGGCAGAGACGATTTTAAAATCGTCTCAGGGTGAGATGATTTCCAGTAAAGTAATCGTAACAGTCAAAGACGGTTAACAGTCTGCAAAAAAAAATGTACCTGTAAAACACAAAACACAAAAATTTAATCAGTTTTTGTGATTTTAAAAACCAGGGAACAGAGTCCCACCATGATCGCCACTGAAAGCACGAGATTCCGGGCAAAGGAAACACTAATTGCGATGCAACCAAAATCAAATGTGCTTAAGTCCTAGAAACGTAAAGTGCATGAAATGGAAAAGAAACGCATTGGAAGAGACACAAGAAAATGGAGAAAACATAGCCCTTTCATTAATATCCCTTGATCTCTGTTACAATGACGTCTCCTCCATTTTCGGGGGCTAGGAGCGTTAAAAGAATTCGATTACAATCACTCAATGTTCCTCTTTCCGCATGCCCACGATTGCAATGGGCGGGCCAAGATGATGTCGCCGCTGATGTCGATGAGTTCTTCACCTCCGCTGCTTCTCCTACGAACAAAGAAACAACCAAGATGTCAGTAGCACCTGCTGTAAGGGAAAAGTGTTCGTTCTTCTAAAATCATCAAAAGATGCATGCAAACATTTATCTAAAACAGTAAACAAAATGATTCTAAACAGCCTGAAAACTTGCCAGAAGACAGAAAATGTTACCAACAGGCCATTTCCACTGAGACAGTCGGCCAATCTGCTTTCAAATGGAAATTGTCCCTGGGTAGGGCGATTTCTGACTATAAATCGTCCTTGGGTGGGACGATTTCTTGTGTTGGGGAAGCCAAACTGACACGCTCCAATGTCAACTCCCAAGGTCTCCAAAACACCTACAGACAGAGCGGTTATGTAATTGGGGCCATTTTGGGACGACCCAGATGGTCGGATTCTCCCAATTTGGCCTCTACCCTCAGGAATTTGATATCGCCTCCTGCAAGTTAGTGAAACGTTGGCACTTGATTCCAACGCCAATCCACTAGGGTGGGCCCAAAACCTCTTAGGATTGGGGGGGTCGGTGAATTGGTTGATTCAGGTGTCCATGTGTTGGATTTAGGTCCGATTCAAGCTTCCAAAAGCCACCCAACAACCTCCCTTGCAAAAGAGATTGGTGGATGTGAGAAGGTGAACCAAAGGGGATGCAAGTGGGTCTTCAACTCGGCAGCACTTCGTTGCTTGAAAACTCCTTCAACCTGTATGTTTTGGGTGAGAAAAGTCCCACCTTTTATAGACCCATGGGGTCTCTTTTGGGAGGGAAGCACAAATGCCATGTGTTGGTCATAGGCACCATGTGGCAGTCTTGTCTTCCCAAGAGGGAGGGGAGTCCTCCATTGACTTGGGCTTTCATAACTGCCCTTGTGACAGTCCTCAAATGACATATTTGTCCACTCACACACGCGTGCGAGGCAGGAGTCATCAACTGACTGTTCTGGGCTGCCACTTGGCCTCATTTGTCTTTTTTCCCGTTAAACTTGGAAATCGTCCTTACTGGAGACGATTTCAGAAATCGTCCCTGGGTGAGACGATTTCAAGTTAGCAATCATCCTTGGGTGAGACGATTACTAGGCAAAGTGTCTAAGTGTGCCAAATTGCTTCTTGACCTCACAAAATTGCTATGAAAGTGGTTAAGACCACTGTTTGACCTCTGAGGGCTGCCCTGGGGGCTGTGTTTGCCAAAGCGATAAGTGTTTGCAGTCACATAATCGGATTGGTGTTGTTTTGGTGTCTACGATAATCACAACTACAAATTACCTTACTAAGTGGGTTGAGGTAGCTCCCCTCAGAAGATCGACAATGAGTGTCATTATCAGTTTCCTGGAGGAAAACATTTTGACCAGGTTTGGAGTGCCTAGAAAACTTGTCACAGATAATGCTAAATATTTTACCTCCTTTGAGATGATTGACTTATATGCCAAGTACAGTATAGAGTTAGCCTAATATGCAAATTACTACCCCCAAGAAAATGGGTTAGCAGAATTATTAAACAAAAACATCATTACCCAAGTTAAGAGATCACTGGGAAAGAACAAAAGGAGCTGGAACAGTGAGTTGAAATATGTTTTATGGGAAGATAGAATTTCAGTGAAAAGGGCCATGGGTAAATCACCATACGAGTTGGTTTATGATGAAAGTGCACTTCTACCACCTCAGTTGGAAAAAATAACTCTCCTTATTACTCCAAGACCATGGAAAGCTTGATGTCTTGTAGAAGAGGATGGATCATATTTCCAAATTGGAAGAAGATAAGAGGGAGGTAGTTACAAATATGATCTCCCAGGTAGAGAAAACAATTCAATTGTTTAATAAGAAGGCAATAGGGGAGACATTTTCAAAGGGTGATATAGTGCTCTACTAGGATCCAAAAAATGATAAGCCAGGGGAAAAAGGTAAGTTTGAGCTGAATTGTTTAAACCCATACCATATTATCAAAGTGATTGACCAACACACTTATAGGTTTCAGGACTTGGACATGGAAGATATGGGTATACCTATGAATGGCCAACACCTAAAGTTATTTGGTCCTCTATATGAGGGAAACAGAGGTTAATTTAAATCCATATTTAAAAACAAATGTGTGTGTGTGTGGTTGTTTATAACTGTAAATATTTATCTATACAAGGTTGTTGTCGCATATTTTATCTTTTTTTGTTTTGGTTATACCCAGTCAACCAAGATATTCTGGAGTTCTCAGGTCAATTCATGAAATCCTATCATTTCTTTCCCTATCCTAGTCAGAGCCAGTGTTGGTCTTGCAAGAAATCCCACCCTTGTTCCCAAGAGTTTCAATTTTATTGTTAAGCCTCTTTGTTTCTAGGTGCACTCAAAATTTTGGTTGAGCACCTCAAATTTTAAAGGAGCATGCGAGGCCGCATGCCCCACCTTTTTATCATGCACCCCACTTCTAGTGGAGTGCACAAAAGTCGTAAGGGATGCACAAAACATATATATAGCTATTTATTTTTCTTGTTATATTATTGGATCATACCTATATTACTACAATATTACAACCCTATTTAAATTCTATAATATATATTATTTATTCTAATTCTTTTCCAATGATATTTATATTAGTTCATTTAGAATACAAAAAAGGTAACCTTATTTGGATATTGATAAGAAACAAACCTTATCAATTTAACTGGTACATGGAGGTGGCACATAACCATTATTTGAATAAAAAATAACAAAAAAGAGCAAGTAGCATAATGTTTCATTAAAAAAATATGGAAGATTGAGGACTGCCTATAAATTTATATAATAGGAAATTTTTGATGTGTTACATCACTATGGGAAAAATGAAAATGAGAAAAATAATTATTAGACACAAAATATAATTGGTTTTCTATCCTTTTTCTTAGAAAGATAAAATATCAATGTTGGGATTATAAATGTATATGCTCCAACTATACTTCTCATGAAAAATGTTCGAGGGAATTTGGTTTATTTATTTCAATACAATGATGAATTATAACTTTGATGTATGTATTCTTGGGATGGAATTCAATACAATTCTATCTCCTTCAAAAAAGAAAGGTATTATATTTGGATTGTCTAAATCAATGGATTATTTTTATTCATTTGTCAATTAACATAGACTTTGGATGTTATTCCTTCAAGATTTCAATATACATGACATAATATATGCAATGGGAAACTCATATAACTAAAATATAGAATAAAGTTTTGTTATCTAGTATATGGTTGCAAATAGAATGTATAATATCTTAAGACATTTTATTGTGAATAATATCAAACCATACACTTAATCCATTGAGATGTGATCTATAAAATAATAGTCATTCATATCCATTTTTATTTTAGTCTATGTGGTTCTAAGAACCTAATTTCTTCTATATGGTAATGATATGGTTGAATGAAGGAAACATTGAAGAATCATATATGCATATGTTTGTTCAAAAAAAATCTAAAGGAAAAAATGAATATTTAGAATGAGAAATATCAATCAATATCATATGGTAAAAGAAGGTGAAAAACTTGTAGAGGAAGGTAAGATTAATGCCCTTCCCAAAATTTTTAGCCCTGGTATTAATGAAGATCATCACTTGGAATATTAGAGGACTCAAAGGGAGTCTTTCAAACCAAAATGAAATTAGAAGAATGATTCAGGTAAATCATCCACATCTTGTTTTCCTTCAAGAAACAAAGATGTCAATGGAGGATATGGACTTAATTGCCAGTAAAATTTGGCCAGCTATAAAAGTGGTTTCCCTCAGTTCCCAAGGGACTTCGGGTGGCATTGCTTGTCTTTGGGATCCAAAAGAGTTAGTTATTCACCATATGGTTGGTAGTTGGGGTTTGTTGGCTATAGCTATTCAAAGTAGACATTCCAACCAGATTATGCTCTGCATTACTGTTTATGCTCCAATTTGTTTGGAGGAAAAAAGAAGACAATGGAAGGATATTACTCATATTATCTCTCATTTTCATAATTCTTGGGTCTTGATCGAAGGAGATTTCAATACCATCCTCTCTTTGGATGAGAAAATGGGGGGAAATAGAAATTTGGACAAAAGTAATGACCTCATGAGCAAATATATTACAAACCTCCATATTATGGATATCCAACCAGATAATGGCATTATGACTTGGTCTAACAGAAGGTAAGGCTTAGCTTGTATAATGGATAGATTGGATAGGTTTTTGCTCTCTAAAAATTTCTTAATCCATGGTCACATTTCTGAAGACTCTTAATAATGTTGGTTTAGATCATTGGCTAGTCATGGTGGAAATGTGGAAAACCAATGCGAGTTTCTCTCCTTTTCATTTTCAATTAATGTGGCTTAGAGATATTTCCTTTAGACCTCATGTGCAACAATGGTGGAAAGAAGGTAAACCTAGGCACGAGACTAAGATGTTCTGTTTTTACAAAATACTGCAATACATTAAATCCAAAATCAAGACTTGGAACTGGAAAGAGTTTGGGGATGTTCATACAAAAAACATGAAGTTATTGCTCATATTGAAAATTTGAATAAGAAAATCCGTTTAGATGGCCTCACAGAGAAGAGAAGTGCAGATGAAATTAAAATCACAACTCAGTTAGAGGAATGGGAAAAAAGAGAAGAAATATTATGGAAGCAAAAATCTAGAATTCAATGGCTCAAAGGAGATCGAAACACAAATTTCTTCCACAAATCTCTTCTAGCTCGAAGATCTCACAACTTTATTTCTTCCTTAAAATCAGATTCTGGAGATGTTGTTTATACTTGGGATGGCATGAACTCTATTATTGTTGATTACTTTTCCAATATTTTTGCTGCTACTCCCCTTGACTCAGCTTCACAATATAATATTCTTCAAGAAATCCCTTCTCTTATCACTTCTGAAGAGAACTCTATTTTGACTGCTCTTGTTACTATCAATGAGCTTCAACAAGTAGTTTTTAAAATGCAAAAAGGGAAAACCCCAGGTCCTGATGGTTTTACTATTGAGTTCTACCAAGAGTTTTGGGATATCCTTCATGTTAATTTATTAGAGGTGGTGGAAGAATCCAAGAAAGCCAAATAAATTTTGAAGGTTATCAATAAAACTTATATTACTCTTGTTTCAAAAGCTCAAGAGGTTGATCATATCTCATCTTTTAAACCTATTGCTTTATGTAATGTTCTTCTCAAAATCATTACTAAAATCATGGAAGAAAGGTTGAAGCCTCTTTTGCATAATATTATTTCCCCAGAGCAAGGGGTTTATGTGGAAGGACGTCAAATAGTAGATGAGATAGTTCTTGCTCAAGAAGCCATCCATTCCATGGATATGTAAAATTCTCCTTCCATGTTCATTCAGTTAGACTTATCCAAAGCTTATGACAGAGTGGATTGGCACTTCCTTATCAAAGTTTTGAGGCAATTTAGTTTCTCTAAGGATTGGATGGATTGGATTATGGGATGTATCTCTTCAGTTTCCTACTTAGTTCTTATCAATGGTAGGCCTTCTCAATCTTTCCCAGCTTCCAGAGGTATTAGGCAAGGTGACCCGCTATCCCCTTATTTATTCACCATTCTTGTTGAATGCTTGGGTAGGACTATAACAAAAAAGAGGGAAAACAAAATCCTTGAGGGAGTTACCATTGCTCATGGAGCTAGAACTATCTCTAATATTCAATTTGTGGATGACTCTACTCTTTTAGGTAAAGTTACAGTTAAGGAAGCTTCTAATATTAAGCAAATCATTAGCTATTTTTCTAAGGCTATCGGCAGCTTGATCAATGAAGACAAATCTAAAGTTATTTTATTTCATTGCTCTGCTAGACAGGAATCCATGGTCTTGGATAAGCTAAGATATAAGAAGACCTCTCTTCCAATCACTTATTTAGGTATTCCCATAAATATTCAAAGGCATAAAAATAAATATTGGAATTGGTTGTTGGACAAAGTCAAGAAGAAAATTGGAAAGTGGACCAACAAGTGGCTTTCTTCTAGGGGTAGAATCACCTTGGTAAAATCAGTCCTTCAAGCTATTCCTATTTATGTTTCTTCTATTTTGAATATCCCAAAGCTTGTTCTTCAAGAATTGGATCAAATCAGTCATTGTTTCCTTTGGAGTGGTACTAAGGAGAAAAGAAAACGGGCCTTGGTGAAATGGGATACTTTATGTCTGCCTAAGAGTGAAGGGGGGTTAGGATTACGATCTTCAATTAATAACAACAAATCTTTAGCTGCTAAATTATATTGGAGGATGTTGCATAACCCCAATGCTTTTTGGGCCAATAATCTTCGTTCTAAATATGCTGAGAACAAAAGTCTTGAAGACCTTATTCGCTATCAACTTCCTACCAAAGGTTCTCCTATTTTAGCAGTTCTTAAGACTGGTGAGGATTTGATAAAGAAAAATTTATTTTGGATCATTCATAATGGTCAACGTGTAAATTTTTGGATAGATTCTTGGGATGGTCACAAGCCTTTGATAACTCAGTTTCCTGATTTGATGCCTTGGATGGAGGAGCTTCACCAAGCTAATTGGATAAAGGTGGCTAATTACTATTGATACCATATTGGTAATTCAAATGTTGGTAGATATTGGATCCCTATTGAGGACTGGCCTATTCAAATCCCAGAAAGGTAAAGACAAGATATCCAAGGCATCCTTCATATGAGATCCCTCTCTTGGTCCCATGAAAAAGATTGTTTTGGTTGGAACAACACTACTGAGGGTGAGTATTCAGTTTCTCAAGGTTATTTGACCTTATGCCATAATAATCCCAACCATTATTCTAACATATTTTCTCAATTGTGGGCTCAAAAGCTCTAGCCTAAGGTGAGGTTCTTTAATTGGCTTTTATTGCATCGTAGGGTGCTTACTGGTGAGCAACTTATGAAGCATGGTTTTCATGGCCCTTTTAGATGTGAAATGTGTGAAGAGAATGTAGAAAATATCAATCATATTTTTATTGAGTGTACTTTAGCCTTTGAGCTGTGGAGGAGAATGGCCACTTTACTTGGCTTACAGTGGTCCAATTTTTTTACTTTTGAAAAGATTTTGAGGGATTGGCCTAATCAAGAGGGTGTTGATCATTTTATTAGGCAGTTAGTTTGGATGGGTTCTACCATTCTTCTTTGGAATATTTGGAATGAAAGGAATAGTCAAATTTTTAATCAAGACAAGAAGGATATTCACTATATTTGACAAAAGACCATAGCCAAATTAGTTGAATAAGTCCATCATCTTCTTAATCACCCCCAAAACTCCCACCAAATATGGGATCAAGTGATGCAAATATTGAAGATAAACCTTCTAAGGGAAACCAACTTAAAGGGAGTGTGAGTATTAGTAAGATGGATAGGAATAGAAATTGGCAACCTCCTCCTAAGGATTTTGGAAAAGTCAATACTGATGGAGCCTCTAGAGGGAACCCTAGAAAAGCCAATGTGGGAGGAATTGGTAGACTTTTAGATGGCTCCCTGGTTTTTAATTTTGCTGAGAATTTGGGTATTCTTTCCAATAACCTTGCTGAGGGGTATGGTATCCTCAGAGGTCTTCAGGAGGCTACTAAGGTTGGATGGGAAAAGGTGTTAGTTGAGTCCGACTCTCAACTTATGATTAATCTCTTGAAGAATCATTCTAAGAATCATAAGGTGGATTAGAGAATAAAAATAATTATTGAGAAGATTCAGTTAATCCAGATGGGATTTTTGAAAGTTGATTACAATCATGTGGCCAGAGATCAAAACAAGAGTGCTGATGCTTTAGCTAATTGGGATTTGGACAAAGGTGATCTTACTTGTTATGGCCACCCTCCTATATGGTGGGCTTCTCAAATTAGGGAACCTCTTCTTTCTATCATTTCTTTGGATGGCTCCAGTTCTAAAGGTACCTAGTTTTTTCTTGTTTTTTTTTTTGCTTCTCTTTGGTTCATTCAGTTTTTTTTTAGTTCCTTAGCTCATTCTATTCTTTATTTTGTTTCCTCTGTTGATTCTTGCCTTAATAGTCTTCTGGTCTAGATAGGTATTTGTTTTGTTCATTTTTTATTTATTTTTTCTTTTTTGTTTTTTTTTGTTTAGTTTTTTAAGGTGGGTGGGTTTTTTTTATTTTGTTTTGTTTTTGTGTTCTTTGTGTTGTTTTTTGTTGTTTTGTTTTTTTTTTAATGTTTTTTGTTATTGTTCTTGTGTTTTTTTCGTTCTTGTTCTTGGGTTTCTCTTTGTTTGTGTTTTTTCATGTTTTTATGGGTGAGTGTTTTCTATGTTTTTTGTTTTTTTTTAATTGTCTGTTGTTGGTTGTTTTTTATTTTTATTTTTATCTTATTTTTTAATTTTTAAGGTTTTGGTTGTGTTTATTTTTCTTGTTTTTTTTTGGGCTATGTCTTTTTAGTGTTATGTTGTTTTTGTCTTGTTTGTGTTTTGTTATGTGGTTCTTGTGTTTTTCTATGTGGTTTGTGTTGTGGTTTCTTTTATCTTATTGTGTGTGTTTGGTTGTGCTTTTGTTTTTAACACACTCAATAAGCATGTTTTTTATTTTATTTTATTTTATTATTTTTTTTGTTTTTTACTTATTTTTAAATTGGTTTTGTGTGTTTGTTTGCTCTTGAGTATGTCAAATGTGGTAGGCCAGGTCCGAGTCCTGGGCATTTTTTGCGGAATGGATACCCTTGCCTCCTTGGGTCTTACCCGAAAGTGGCATCCATTTTGGGATGTTTTCCACAAATAAAAAAAAAGAATGAGAAATAATCTGATAACATATTTAAAACAAAGGAGTAATTTAAAAAATACTTATTAATAATTATAACATATCAAAAAAAGAAGATCCATACTAAGTCCAAAAATATATAGATAAAATGACTTAAGGAAGACAATAGAAATGTTATTTTTCATGATATAGCTAAACTAACACAAGATTCCCTCGACTAAAAGGAATAATTTAGCAATAAAGTGGGGAAAGAGAATTTATTTCACACCTTATGCATTTGTGATATCCTCAACTATGTATGGGGTAAAAAACAAAGGGGTTATCTAGTGTGTCTCCACCAAATTAAAAGAATTTCAACTCCAAATGAAATAACTATTGAGAAAAAAGATATTAGGAAAACAATAATATATTTGAAGCTGTGCAAAATATGGAAGAGGTAAGATTTTCCAAAATACTCCATCAATTTAAAAGCAATGATAAAATGAATATATATTTTTTATTGAGTAAATACTTCTTATACATATACATATCTGGAAGACTTTTCTAGAGTAACTCTAGAAGATATTTTTCTTAATCTATCCTAACAAGGCACTTGGCCCTAATAGACTTCCTGTAATTCTCTTTCAAATATTTATAAATTTATTAAAGAGTGACATGCTAACTTTCATTGAAGAGCTAAGAAAAGATGCTATAATAAGTGATATAAATAAACTTTATTGCATTGTTTACCATGAAAGATGAGACAAAATAATATTTTAATAGTTTTATCCAATAAACAAGTTTGTCACATGATTTATTAAATTATTTTAAAAATTATGTAAAATAGATTGTATATCATTCTAGATTGTGTTATCTTAAATAAACAAGGTGGTTTTATTCATGGTAAAAAAAATGATGGTATAATTATTGCATAAGAAGCCATACATTATCTTCACTCCATGCAAAGCCTAGGTATGCTTGTAAATTAGATATTAACATATCATATGATAGGGTTTGGTAGAGTTTTCTACATGATATTCTCAAAATGTTAAATTTTTCAAGGTTAGTATAAATGGATTAGATGTTAAAACACTCCGAAATTGTCATTTTTGATTAATGGATTTCTATTTAATACTTTGAAGCATTCCATAGATTTTGTAGCAATCTACTATCTCCTTGTCAATTTTTTATCCTTCCTAACATGTTGGGAATATATTTTTCAAAGGAAAATAAGGAAGAAAAAATTAAAGATATTTAGGTTGCAATAAATGGTTTCTTTGAATCTCATTTTTAACTTGTTAATTATACTTATCATTTGGGTCATTCCTTAGTTAACAAGGCCATGGAGTTTAAATTAGTATTATGATGTATGATAAGGTAGCTAGACATGTGATTAGTACTACAAAATCTAGGATCGCTTTCATTAACATTACCTTAGATTCATAATAAATTATTGTGGATATTTAAGGTGAAAAAGAAAATTATCATCGAACATATTTGGGTATTACTTTATCAAATAAAATAAAGTAGATCTAAAAAAATTGAATAAACAAAAATATTACTTGGTAAATTGGAAAGATATGTTCTTAAACATGATTGAAAAGATACAACTCATAAAGACTCGATTGCAATATAATCTTGCATATGATCTAATGTTTAAGATTATCAATAGGTTCAAAATTCAAATTTGATAAAATTAAGCGATATTTCTTTTGAAAAGGATGAGAGATAATATATAGGTTCTCTTTGTACGTGGAATGGGGTTTGTAAATGAAATAATATTTGTGGGGAAACCTTATTATATTATAGAAATATTCGCCTCGCAACTATGAAATGAAATGCAACGCTTAATTTAAAATATCTTAAATGTATATAGCAAGCTATTCTTGTAGGTAAGTGTTTTTCCGTAACGTCATCGTGCCCGTTCAACCCATTTCCTTTCCGATTTATATTGCCTCTTATTTTATACACTCTATACTAAATTTATGTCTTCTACTAAGATAGAAATTGTGTAAGATGGATGAAGCTTTCGAGATACTACTAATAGCAGTAATAATAGGTACCGTATGGTGGGTCACAGTTTTATTAGTCGTCTTCTGGATTGATCGTTTATCAGCAAAGCAAATACCACAACTGGAATGTTTTTCCTTTAAAAGAGATCATTTTGACACCACCCACACCTTAATACCATGTTGCCCAATTTGTTTGCAAGAATTCTCAGAAGGCCAAAAGTTTCGTATAATACCACGATGCCACCATTATTATCATTCATGGTGTATTGATAAGTGGTTGCTTATGCGAAACCAGTGTCCTATTTGCAGACAGAAAATTAAGACTGAAGTCTTAGATGGCAATCCTTGGGAAATAATGAGGGCATCGTGTGAACGGATTGACTCCGATATAGAGATTACAGATACAAAAGATGAGGTGAGGATCACAATACCAACAATAACACCTTCAAAACCCGAAGATGAGGACCGTCCCCAATACAGTTCACAGGAACAAAACGTAGACGCAAAAGATGAGAGAATTACAATGACAACGTCATCACCTTCACCAACAGAAGATGACGACAGTCCTCAACAAAGTTCAACTTCACCAACCGAAGATGAGGACGGTCCTCACCAAAGTTCAGAGGAAGAAAATAGAGAGAAAAAAGATGAGGAGAGGATCACAATACCAACATCAACCCATTCACCAACCGAGGATGAGGACAGTTCTCAACAAAGTCCGAAGGATGCAATCATAGTGAACACAATCATAGCGAATAGAGCTTTTCCTTCACCTTCTCCATGAAAATTCAGCATGATGAAGGTTTCTTTTTTTAGAAGTGTTAGCTATCACTGTTTGATAGTAACATTGTTTTCTCTTGATCAGGCAACGGGTGAGAAAACGAAGTGTGCGAGTGTTTCAGAAGACCAATTGCTTCAATGGTATATATATTTTATCTTATTTATTTTTAATGTAATAGTTCACTTTTATCAAAATAATAAAATAATAAATTTGTTATTTGATCAATTAAAATATATTTAATTTTTTAAATATATTTTTAATTTCTTTATTTTTTTAAAGTTGGCACGTTTTTATAATCAGTTTTTTGACATTCTTTTTAATTAAAAATATAAATTTTTTTAGTCAATTGTCTTAGAAATTTAAATGTTACCAGGCCAACATTATGATTGGCTAAATTATATATTATCCAATTTCTTTCTACATGAATATGCATTGGCTAAATTATATGTTATCCAAATTATTTCTTCATGAATATGCTTATCATTCAAAGGTCATTTGGATTCCTGCAAGTAGTGGCCTATACTTCATATAATTATTAGTTGAAGTTTTTAGACAATTTTGAGTGAGGAGAATTTTGTACTCATTATTTTGAAAAATACCATCTCCACCAGATTTTCTTAGAATTGCTTTGAAAACAATATCATTTTTTTTTTAATAAACCTAGTTTTCAAAAAATTTAATATTACCATAAAGCATATCTTTTGTTTCAACTTCATTGTCATAATTTATCTTTCCATATATATATTCAAATCATGTAACCAAAAGGCTAGCATTTCTTTTTCTATATTAGACTTCCCATAATGAATACCATGTCTATAAAAATTTTGTAAGAGAAGTAATAATATATATTTTAAAAATTCTATCTTTTCATTCAAGCCTTAAATTCCAATAAATAGTAGGATCAATCCTTTAGAATATACATAATATTATAACTTTAAGATAATCACTCCAACATTTTATCAACTCTTTCAATGTTGATGGAACTAGCAAATGTATTTTCATATTTTTAAAAAGGTAGCCTCAAATGGTATAAGCAAAGGTATAAAGATGTAATTAGTCTAATATCTGTACACTTTTCTCAAAGAAAAAATAAAAGATCCATGATATCGTCTCCTTTGCAGACTCCCTCTTTTAAGAATGGCTTGGATTGTTAATCAAAGGAATATTGATTACTTAGTGGGGATATTTAGCAATCAAAAATTCTTATTTTGAAGTAAGAAATATTGATTTCTTTAAATCCTCATATCCCACTTGACTATATATCCATCTGGTTTTGATATATTCCAAACCAACTCACCCTTTCATATAAATATAGATAAATAAAACTCATGAAACATCTTTTAAAGCTCATCTTATATTTGTTTGAGATCCTCTCTTACAATTAAGTTTCTTATAGATATTCATGATCTAAAAATGTTGCTCACATTAACATAATATTTGTCTTTTGTATCTTTACAAGATAGATATTCTTAAGTTAATGGTTTCCATATTGAATTTAGAAATAAAAGGATAAGGCTTTGACCAAAGCATCAAACCAAAAGTTTACAAAATTTTCTTCATTCAATTATCATCTAATATATTTCTTGATCAATTTTAAACTTTATCATATGAAGTTCCATGTTCATGATTCTTTAGATAAGTTTTTCTTTTTGAATAATTTTATTATATCAAGATAACCTATATATGTTTGAAGTAACACTTTTTCCTAATATTTTCCTTGATCTTTGAGTAATTTAATGGTTTCTTCTTTAACTATGTGTCATTTATTTTTTAAAATTAGCATTAGATTTTCAACATACTTTTAAAAGAATAAAAATTATTATTTCAATAATATATTACATAAAATTTTAAAATTTTCATTGGCTCACCCTTGAATGTCTATATTTTATTTTTGGATTACAAATTAAATTTATTCATAGATAAAACATAATAAATATGGCAAAAATACTCAAAGAAATAATCCCCATGGTCTCGTTGGATAAGAAAAAGCTGAATTTGGGTGGTTCTTATAAATTAATTTCAAGTTGGATGTTTTATACTTCCCATATTATTTATATCTAGTAAAGGGATTCAATATATTGCTTACTCTTATATTCATTTGAAAAGTATTTGATTATTTTGTTAATAAAGAAATTAGTTAGATTAATTTTCTAAGAGAATATTATCCATTTTTTTGGAAAAATTGTAATATAGTATATTGTTGGAATAAAAGTGGATATATAGTATGTTTTGCTTATCTTGTATAGATTCATAATACAACAAATATAAATGATAAACTAGGACCAAGTAAGATTTAAAATTCATCACCTATTACATTGCAATAACAATAGAAATAAACAAATGATATAAAACCAAAAGATACCCTCAAAAAAGATTCTTGAGAAAATGATATAGGAAGCTTGGATATACTTTGAAAACATCAAAAAACACAATGGAAATTAATTACAATAGAAAATGTGACATCCTCTAATAACAAAGAGAAGAAAAATGATATTTTTTTAAGGTGATCCATTTGTTTCTTATAATGTAACCTCTTTTCCTTTCCAAATATTAGGTATCCTATAAAGCTTGAAGCTCCTCTGTCATGAAGTTTAGGACCAATTTTTATGAAATTTATTTTAGTTCTTCATAAAGTATATTTGGAATTCTCTTTTTCAAGTCTCAATTAATAAGATCCTCCCCTTTCCCTTCATTTTAAATTTACGTTGATCTGAATTAGATGTTGATTTACCAAGGATGGTATAAAATTGATTTTCTTCCTCCTTTGTGTGACTCAACTTTACCATATTACAAGATTTTAGAATACATTTTATCTTTCATACATTATTCTAGCTACCACTCTTTATGCTTAGATTAGAATTGACTTTTAAAATTATCCAAAAAAATATTAGAATTTTATTGCATTTTAATATTAGTTAAATACCTTATGATAGCTAATATATTTTCTTGGTGAATTGACATTGCATCTATATTCCTCTTCCTAAACTTACTATATAGCAAAAAATTAACTTTTAGAATATATTCCAAACAAACACTTATCATATTTGTACCACCTAGGGTTCTTCAAGAATCACCACTATCATTTATTTTAACATACTCTAGAAGACCAATATCATTATCTTATAAGTGGAAGGGTGTGTCTATAGGGTTTCCAATTCTATCAAGGAATCTAAATTCATACCAATATCCAATGTACGTATTTTGTATCCAAAATCATAGGATTCATTTAGATTTGATAGTATTGTAGCCTACACTTGGCTTATAAGACTACTTATTCCTTTGAAGATATAATGATTTTACTCTAGCCAAACATTAAACAAGATAATTCTTGGACCAATATCTTGCATAACTTTAAACCCTTAATTTTTTATGATGGTAATTTTTAACTATAAGAAAATTATTTAACATTTAGATGTAGTTTCCAAGGATATTTCATCATATCTTGCCATAATTTGCAAACGTAAGTAATAAAATAATAGTCACAAGAATGTATTTTCATCATCCTCTTATGCTAAGCATAAACCTCATGTGCTAGGTCATTCATATCCATTATTTCAAAGGTTTAATTGAGTACAAAATTTATATAGAGTAGTGAACCAAATAAAATATTTATCTTTCATCAAAAATTTGGGTGCCATACCCTATTCTAATCATTTTTATTTTCTCTTCTAGGTCTTCCTCCAAAAAAATCTAAATATTACCTTTACAAAGTAACTTTTAGAACCTTTCAAATTCTATGCATGAAAATCAAGATATCTATCCTATCACGACCCCATCCTAACATTATTTTTGTAATTATCATATGGTTATATAATGAACCACTTCAAACATGGGGTTTCCTTTATAAAATTATTTTGTAATACTGCAAGTAAGACACCTAGATAAGTAGGGCAATTTTATGTAATTGTTATTAAGAATGTAACTGATGTTTGGTAGAATATTCTAGCTTGACTGCCATTTTGTATGTAAGATAAATATTGATCATTAGGTTAGGGTTGCATGAAGTGTATATTTAAAAGACATGGATCCATGTATAAATATATCTTTGAAAAATTAATGAAAGTATTTAAGGAGGCTGCACCCTCAAAGAAGCCTATGATTCCATGTTACTTTGTGAGATTATTTCATTTATGCATTTAATTTATGTATTGAAATAGTTTTTGTTACAAATTTTTATGTTTATTTGTAATATTTGTGTGAGTGAGTTTATTTTTAATAATTTTATTGGTATTTTTGAACATTACCCATATGCACATTGGTAAAAGGTGTAAAGGAGGGCATTCTAGGATCTAAAAACTGAAATAGGAGATCATATACTTTTGGCCTAGGTATGCTAGGAACAGATCCTCAAAACCATGGATCAAAGATAGAGAATGGAAATTTTGCTAAGTATAAAGAGCAACAGATATTTTTCCCTAGATTTTGAAGTAGGTGGGTACAAAGCGTTTATCACTTGGTTATCAAGAATAGAAATTTGGGTAAATATTTAGCATGCCAAATATTTTGTACCTCATATAAAAACAAATGGGCATCAAAAACCCATCTCCCAATAGTCTACAGGAGAAAAGGAATAAATGTCTAAGTCTTAAAATTATCAGAGAAACTACCCCAGAGGTTGAAGTGGGTGGTACTAAAAAACCATTGCATAGTGGATACTGTTGAAGGTTTTGACCCAATAAAAAATAGAATTGGGTACAAAAAAATTATTGATTCAAAAAGTATAATAGCTTGCACAAGTCAAATGCTAAATCAACTAAGTCTATAAAGCACCAAAAGATATGTACTAGGATTAGCAATGGATGGGTACAAAAGTTCCATTGCATATCAAGAGTAGAAATGGTGAAATTAGCTAAGTCTCGAAACCATAAAATATTATGTACCTTGCATAGGTAGGAATTTGTACAAGAAGTCCATCTCTTACAAAAAGCACTAGGTGAAAAGTAGCTTTCCAGGAAGCACACAAACTTTTGTACCTGGATTGGGCAGATTAAGGTACAAAAATTCCATCGCCCATACAAAAAGCACAAGAAGGTGAAAATTGACTAAGTCCTAGAGGTGTCAAAAATTTTGTACCTAAATTAGGTAGGTAGAGGTACCAAAATTTTATTGCTTATCCAAAGAGAAAAAGAAGGTAAAAATTGGCTAAGTCCTAGAGGTGTTAGATCTTATATACCCAAATTGGACAGGTAGAGGTACCAAAAGTCTATCACTTATCCAAAGAGCAAAAGAAGGTAAAAATCGGCTAACTCCAAGAAGGATAAAAACTTATTTACTTGGATTGGGTAGGTCAAGGTATAAAAATTTAATCACCCATTCAAAGAGCATAACAAGGTGAAACTTAGCTAAGTCTCAAAGGCACCAAAACTTCTATACCCAGATTGGGTAGGTCGAGGTACCAAAAGTCTATCATCCATCGAAAGAGCTTAAGAAGGTGAAAATTGGCAAAGTCCTAGAGGCATCAAAAGTTTTGTACCTAGATTAGATAGGTAGAGGTATCAAAATTTCATTATCTATCTAAAGAGAAAAAAAGGTAAAAATTGGGTAAGTCCTGAAGGTGACAGAAATTCTATATCCAAAATGGGTAGGTAGAGGTACCAAAAGTCCTTCACCTATCCAAATAGTAAAAGACAGTGAAAATAGGTTAAGTCTAAGAAGCATTGGAACTTCTATACCCAAATTAGATAGGTAGTGGTACCAAAAGTTCATCGCCTATGCTAAGGCGTATTATGTACCTAACAACCATGGATCGATAGAGATAAATCAAATTCAATATCCAATAATGGCTATCAGTATATGGGTGGTCACCATATCATTTTACCAACATGGAAGGATCACTTGTTAGATAATCATTATAATGAAATATCTACCTATGTGATGATGTAGATTTTAAGGGCAGTTCAATAAAAATGTTAGAAAATTATCAATGAAATAGATGCAAAAACCAAGACCAATACAACTCAAGACGAAACAGGTTCTAGCAAAATGAGTAGGCCACAACTAGGTGGTTAGAACAGGCATACCACAAAGTAGCTTAAAAAATTGGCAAATATTTTGACATAACAATAATCCTTATCTGAGGTAATGATGCCATGATAACTAAATGTATTGTAAATGAAAGCACGAGATTCCGGGCGAAGGAAACACTAATTGCGATGCATTCAAAATCAAATACGCTTAAGTCCTAGAAATGTAAATTGCATGAAATGAAAGAAATGCATTGGAAGAGACACAAGCAAATGGAGAAAACATAGCCCTTTCATTAAACTTTCTTGATCTCTGTTACAAATACGCCTCCTCCCTTTTCAGGGGCTAGGAGCGTTAAAAGAATTTGACTACAATCGAGACTTAAGGTTCCTCTTTCCGCGTGCCCACACTTGAAATGGACGGGCCAAGATGATGTCGCCGCTGATGTCGATGAGTCTTTGACCTCTGTTGCTCCTCCTGCGAACAAAGAAACAACGAAGATGTCAGTAGCACCTTCTGCACATAAGAAGTGTTTGTTCTCTAAAATCGCCAAAAGATGCATGCAAACATTTGTCTGAAACAGTGAGTAAAATGACTCTAAATGACCTAAAAACCTGACAGAGGACAGAAAACATCACCAGAAGGCCATCGCCACCGAGACAATCGGCCAATCTGCCTTCAACTGGAATTCGTCCCTGGGCAGGACGAATTTTGATCGCTATTCGTCCCCGGGTGGGACGAATTCTTCTGTGTTGGAAAAGCCGACCTGATGCTGCTCCAATGTCGAATCTCGAGACCTGCAAAACGCCTGAAAACAGAGGGGTTATGTAATTGGGGCCATTTTGGGACGACCCAGATGGTCGGATTCTCCCAATTTGGCCTCTATCCTCGAGAATTCGATATCGCCACCTGCAAGTTAGTGAAACAACAAAGCGACACAAAGCATGATAAAATCTGATCAGAATGTTATGAAATTGAAGCTATGAATTCACCAAACAGAATAACATGAGATGCAACCTGAAACAATAATCTAGAATGCTTTTGGAATAAAACTTAGAAAGTGCGGGGGTGCCCAAGTGGGCCTCCCACCGTTGGCACTTGATCTTGGCGCCAATCCACTAGGGATGGGCCCAAAACCTCTTAGGATTGGGATGTCTGCAAATTGGTTGATTCAGGTGTCCATATGTTGGATTTGGGTCAGATTCAAGCTTCCAAAAGCCACCCAACAACCTCCCTTGCAAAAGAGATTGGTGGATGTGAGAAGGTGAATCAAAGGGGATGCAAGTGGGTGTTCAACTCGGCAGCACTTCGTTGCTTGAAATCTCCTTCAATCTCTCTTTTTGGGTGAGAAAAGTCCCACCTTTTATAGACCCATGGGGTCTCTTTTGAGAGGGAAGCACAAATGCCATGTGTTGGTCATAGGTGCCATGTGGCAGTCATGTCTTCCCATGAGGGAGGGGAGTCCTCCATTGACTTGGGCTTTCATAATTGCCCTTGTGACAACTCCTCTAACGGCCTATCTATCCACCCACACACGCGTGCGAGGCGAGAGTCATCAACCGATCGTCCTGGGCTGCCACTTGGCACCATTCTTCTTTTTGCCCGTTAAACTTGGAATTCGTCCCTACGGGGAGACGATTTCAGAATTCGTCCCCGGGTGAGACGAATTCCAGCTTAGTATTCGTCCCCGGGTGAGACGAATAGTGAGCAAAGTGTCTAAATGTGCCAAATTGCTTCCTGACCTTACAAAATTGCTATGAAAGTGGTTAGGACCACTGTTTGACCTCTGAGGGCTGCCCTGGGGGCTGTGTTTGTCAAAGCGATCAGTGTTTGCAGTCACATAATCGGATTGGTGCTGTTTTGGTGTCTACAGATGCCCCTTTTTGGGATGCGCTGTGCATAGCGCAGCATCGAGCAAAAATAGATAACCAAAGCACTAATGATTAGGGTTTCTTGGTAACCTAACCAACTTTTGATGCCCCAAGCATGGAAAGGGCATGCATTCTTGAATCCTTGCTTTTGACGAGCTAAGGAGTTTGATTTCAAGTGTTAACCTATTTTGGTGAGGTGTGACTTGAACTTGGACATTGATCAGTCATGATTAGGCAAAGGGCGCAACCTTTTATCCTCAGGGGAACCTTGTGTTCATGATTCACGAAATGCCAAGTGTTTGATTGATTTGATTGTTGCTTGTTTATTGCCCCAAGCAGGAGCGTGATTGTCTTTGTCAATGATTCTTTGAATGCATGTCGTTTTCCTTAATTGGGTGTGTGATTGTTGATTGGTGACTAAGTGTGACTACCCCCTCAAGCGACGAATCGATGAGGGAATGACCTTCATGAGAAAAGCGACGAGTCGCTTGACCCAAGATGACTTGTGCAAGGGTGCCTTTAGATGGTTTATCGTTTAAGCATGTGCAATTTTTCCAACATTTGGACCTATTTTTGGTGGGTGTTAACCCTTTTGGTGATGCCATAATGGGGTGAAATCGTCGACAACCCATCTTCCCGTGGAGCGGTCCGGCTATGGTAGCCTTCTTAGGGAGTAGGATAGTGATAATTTTGTGACCCCAATGTCTTTTTGTATGCCCCATATGTCAGGTGTAGTCGCACCCCTATCGGGCAAGTTTATTGTCTGTTTTTAGTGCATTTTTGATCATTTTTTGATGTTTTTGAAGTTCTGGCTTGAATTCGTCCTAGGGTGGGATGAATTCCAGCTTGTAGAATTCGTCCTAGGGTGGGACGAGCGCTAACCTGAGTGCTCATCCCAGTCAAGGATGAATTCCAGCTCAAAAGGCCTATTTAAGGGCCAAAACTTGCATTTGGGCTCATTTGTGTCATTTTTTTCTTGCGATTTTGGAGCTGTGGGAGGAGGAGGTAATTCTGCGAAGCGAAGCGCTGCTGGAATTCTCTCTGCCATCATGAGTGCACAAACTGGTTCGAGCGGCGGAGCCGAAGCGAAACCTGTAAGTGTCTTCTAGAGTTTATTTTTGTTTAAATTTGCACTTGTTTTATTTAATTGTTTTTGTGATGCTGTTTTTCAAAATGTGTTTTAAAACTTAAATCCTGAAACTGGATTGAAGACAACTACTTGAATTTTCTTTTTATGCTGTACAGTTCTTTTCCATGATTTTTAATTTTTTTTGTTGAATTGTTTTCTTTTGCAGGTTAGGAGCCGGTACCGTGTACCTACCGCCTTTACTGAGGCGCGGGGTGCACTGACTGATGGTGATTGGGAATGGCTTGATGCCCTTGGGCTCAAGCAGGTGTCTCGACTGGAGCTCGTGGTCCCGGATCAGGCCTATCTTATGGCCCTGATCAAACTTTGGGATCCGCGGACCAACACGTTCCATCTCCCGACAGGGGAGATGTCCGTGACTTTGGAGGATGTCTATCGGTTGCTTCGGATTTCGATAGACGGACTACCTATTAGGACATCGCCGCGTGATCAGCGGATTGTTGTACTTACGAGATGCTTTGGGCATGGGGAGCGGCTGGGTGTAACGAACCCAGTGGAGACTACTGAGGTGGACTGCCAGGACAGGCAGGATTTTGGTTGGTTGGTGGCGAGGAGAGGGGGTGTTAGGAGTGAGGCACGCATTCTTGATGGGCCTTATTTCTAACATGCTTCTCCCTGATTCGTCAGGGGCAAGGTTCCCGTGGAACCTGCTGGATTTGGTATGGCAGTTGGTAGAGTGCCCGATAGAGGCACCACTGATTTTGAGATGGGGACAAACATTGTTGGCACAGCTCTACGGGGAGCTGTATGCGGTCCGCTGTCGGCAGCGAAAGGGCATCGGTTGCAGTTATCTGTTGCAGTGCTGGGGTTGGCAGCACATAGTAGTGGAGAGGCCGACCGGGTTACCGTGGATGACTCGGGCAGCGATGGATGACACGAAGATAGGCTATGCAGTTTTGTGGCGGCGGTCTACGGAGCAAGGGTAGAGTCGACGATGGGCAAGTGCTGTAGAGCACTATACCGATGCCTTTTCTTGGCTCACTCTAGGGGAGGTGTTTTGGCACCCTTATCGGGACTGTCCAGCCTGGCCAGAGGCTGGAGAGTGGCTCCGTCGGGTACGTAGGGAGCGGTGGTTGACTGGGAGGCACGGGACGGAGCATGAGTTCTTTTCATACAGCCGGGTTACACGATAGTTTGGGGTGCGGCAGGGGTTTCCTGGTGAGCCCGTGGTCTATCGACGGTGGGGAGATGAGAGGGATTTAGATCCACCGGTCACCGTGCCATTGGGCGAGGAGTCAGATGTGGTTATTGACGTCCCGGACGTAGATGACGTCGGGACTACCACTGAGTATGACTCGTGGTGGGTACTACGGCGATGGAGAGGAGAGGGGCCACCGGGAGGCACGGAGGCGATAGTGGAGGGTGCCGAGGTAGCAGGGGATGATTGGGGAGGTCCGTTGGATGATGCGGACATGTTGGATGTGGGGGATGAGGATGTAGACTTGGGCGCTCCGGATCAGCCGGACATGCGGGACGTGGAGGAGCAGAGTGGGAGCCGAGCAGTGCCGCTGTTCCGGAGGGTCCTGTTCGTCGAGCGGATACCAGAGGAGGTGGAGTCTGAGATACGCGCTGAAAATGCGTGACTGATAGAGCTGCTACGGATACGGGATCTGGAGTTGGGGGATGCGAGGTGGGAGCTGGGGGACGCGCTACGGGAGAGGGATCTCCTGCGGGCTGAGCTGGCAGAGCGGGATAGGGTTCTGGCACAGCGCGACGATGCGGTGTCATACTATCATCGACGAGAGGCAGAGTGGTGTCGGCACCGGATAGAGTTGGAGAGGGAGGTCATCCGCCTTGGTGGGTGACTTCCTGAGCCCTCGGTCAGTGGATCTTCACGCCGGATGAGGGATAGTGCGACTGAGCAGTCAGCATCATCTCGTCACCGATGATTAGATGAGGGAGGCGGTAGCAGGCATGATGCGGGGGCTGGCAGTAGCCGCCCTGCAGGGTCCCATAGGACCCACACCACGGGGGGTAGTTCTCGTCGCACCGATCCTGCATGATTATGGTGGTCGACGCTTTAGGTTGGGTTTTTGGATATGATTGCGGGGATTGAGGACCAGTTTTGTAGCCTGCGGGCATTTTTTTTTGACGATATATATATATATATACCGGTTTTATTGTGGTTTCTTACATGTGATGATTTGATTTTTGTTATGCATGATGGCTAATGACTATGGATGTATGCATGTTTATTTATTTTGATGAATGCTTATGTTATGATGAATGCAAATGTTTTTGATTTCTTTTTGATATGCAAAGTGAAATTGATGAATGATATTTGTGGTGATTGGTTACGGCACCATAGGTTGTTTAAGACGCTCTTTAATTCGTTTTTAGGCGATTGCTATGATGTATGGCTCTTGTATGTATACATGTGGTTTTTCTCTTTTTGTATTTTTTGATGGTATTGTAAGGATGAAAAGTAGCGCAGTTGGTTTAGAAATGTAGCTAAGGTTTTTCGAGACTCAGACATTTTAACTCACTAGCCACGACTGTACTTTATCTTACAAGACTTTTGAACAAGGTATGAATCGGACTTGTTTTTGACCAAGCTATTTCACATCCCCGTGTGTGCAATTGAGTTCATTTATGTGGTATTTATCGAGATACCGCCGATGCCGGATGGGCTTTCAACCGAACTCGTATCGAGGATCACCTAATTAGCTCCACTAACTCCTTTGTTGTATTTAGTTAGATTAATCTACGGTGTTATCCAGGATGCCATAAGCTAGCTCATCCACATGCAAACATTGATCTGTACGCAAGTTAATGTGACAGATATATCGTCATGCGAGAAGTTTACCGCCAGTTATCGATAGGCTATCAACCAAACCGGTACTGAGGCTTGCCTCATGACCTTTTAGAATGCTAAGAGTTCCAGGGATTCAAGTTCCAACTCCCTTCTTTTCTTCAATTGTATTGGGATACTTGCTCGTTTGTAGTGATAAGATCACTGTTTATTTTGATTTGTTTTTCTTTTGAGCAAGGGATTGGGGAGATGGAGTGATGAAAATCACTATCGTTTGTGCCGTTTGATGTGTGCACTGTATGATGTCAAATATTTGAGTTTTTGACGTTTTGCAAATTTTTGATGTTTTGCAACTATTGAGAACTAGGGATTCTTAGGGAATTGGGTAGGGAGGATGCTTGTCCTTTTGCCAACTCTCAGCATTCTTGGGGTCATTCGCACGGGGGGATGAGCAAGATAACCGTTTCGCTTTTGGTGACCTGGATTACTGTGCAGGTTTCATCTTTCGTTCACACAACTCAGGAATTGTTTTATGTGTTTTTAATTTGTGTTGGGATGTTACGTAACAAGGTGTATTTCAAGTGTAACTCTACCTTCGTAAAATCTGTCTGACTCGATACATTACATAGCTAAAGAGCAAAATGATGACTGAATCATGAAAACTCTTGATACATTAAAAGACCACTGACTCTAGTGTGGTAAAAGCAATGCATGGTGTTTTTGTTGTTTTTGTAAAATGGAAAGGTGTGGAACAAGATGGACTAGCAGAGCAATTACAGCCTATGGTGCCTTTGACCTATACGACCACAAATATGCAATGTATGGATGCAATGCTTAATGCAGCTACATATTTTTGTATTTTTGATGGATTGATTTTTGTGAATATGAAGATGAGGTGCGAGAAGAGCTCTCTATTGATGAATTTGAGTATGCCTAGAAATGAGATGCAAATTTTTGTTGTTTTTGATTATTTTTTTATTTTTGACCAAGTGATTGTGGACATCCTTGGAGCATTTTGGTGACCAAGTGATTGCGATAATCCTTGGAGCTTTTTGGGTTGACCAAGTGATTGCGATAATCCTTGGAGCTTTTTGGGTGACCAAGTGATTGCGATAATCCTTGGAGCTTTTTGGTTGACCAAGTGATTGCGATAATCCTTGGAGCTTTTTGGTTGACCAAGTGATTGCGATAATCCTTGGAGCTTTTGGGGTGACCAAGTGATTGCGATAATCCTTGGCTTTTGATAAACCAGGAATGTTATAATCCTTGGATCTTTTTGGTGACCAAGTGATTGCGATAATCCTTGGAGCTTTTGGGTGACCAAGTGATTGCGATAATCCTTGGAGCTTTTTGGGTGACCAAGTGATTGCGATAATCCTTGGAGCTTTTTGGGTGACCAAGTGATTGCGATAATCCTTGGAGCTTTTTGGGTGACCAAGTGATTGCGATAATCCTTGGAGCTTTTTGGGTGACCAAGTGATTGCGATAATCCTTGGAGCTTTTGGGGTGACCAAGTGATTGCGATAATCCTTGGAGCTTTTTGGGTGACCAAGTGATTGCGATAATCCTTGGAGCTTTTGGGGTGACCAAGTGATTGCGATAATCCTTGGAGCTTTTTGGTTTGGATTATGGTTCTTCAAGGGATAGAGGTACCCCCAGCTTGATGGTCTTTGCACTTCGGATCTGGCTCTAGAGGTATGGGCATGAATGGATCGGCCCTATGCGTTGATAGGAAGACGGGGTCTTCCCTTGGTACTGATGTCATGATGGGATCTCGGGGTGGATGGTGCTCATCGTGGATTTGGAGCCATGGATCCAATACTTGGTCCCACCTTGCAGGGTCTACCCACCATTCATGCCCTAGTAGTATGCCCATCTGTCCCATTAGATCTTCATGAGTTAAAGGGCGGTGATGTCGTCGCGCATGTCTGAGATAGTCCATCTCAGTCTCATCTTCCTGAATCACTTTCGGAGACCCAAAAATGTTCATTCTCTTCAGCAACTATTGCTTGCGACGTTGAGGGCTCTCCTTGTTCCAGCAAGTTAATCCGGTCCCATTGTGGTTGTTCCACTCTTGGTGGAGGGACCTGATTCTCTTGACACTGTGTTGGTTCATCTGGAACCTCTAAGGGGAATAGCTTCAAAAAGATGTCCGGAAGTCGTTGATGTTCTCTTTGAGGATTAATCTCTGAACTCTCGCCTCTCTCTAGCAAAGGAGAGGGATTACTACCGTTGCCAAGGGTGTTTGTTGACCATGGGAGGTAATCTCCCAATGTATATTCTCGTATTCGGGTTGGCATAAAGATCTGGTGCCAATCCCCCCTTGTTGCCTATTTCTAGGCCTTGCATATTTTTGACCAAGATGTCTAAGGGTAGGGGGTGGTTGAACCCTACTCCCGACTTATCATATGGCATCTGATATCTTGGTTGGCAAAGGACCCGCATCCCTTGCTCATATCTGCCTAGCCCGTATCCATGCCAATTGCATTGGCCGAGATATTTTAGGGCAAAGTCTGGGTTTGACAGATAGTTGATGTTTTCAACAAAAGGCTCTTCGTCTGCTTCCTTTTGTTTGCATGGTTCAAGACCATGATCAAGGCCCCCATACACAAAATTTGTCTGGTTTGGTGGGTAGCCTAGAGGAACAACTGTCCCTATGGGAAGGCGAGGTCTCCCCATGTCTTGTACTGACTCCAATGCGGGGGTTGCCACAACATTTTGCACTAAATACTCCCCCAGGCCCGTATTGGCCATTTCAATAGTGATTGTTGATGATTGGGTGGGAGGAAACGGGAGTCCTTCCTGAGTCCATTCCATGTTTGGCATTTTAGGAGTCTCTACTTCTACTATGTGAGGTGTTTCTTCTGTTGATACCGTTGAAATTGTGGGCAACCCCTCTTCTAGGGGCTTAGCCTCTTCCATGATCTGTTTTCCCTTGTCCTTCTGTTTGGCCATGACAGGTGGCATTGATGATGAAGGAGCAGATGATGAAGGCTCACCTGGCTGGGATTTTGCTTGATTTGGTCACCTGTGGTGCCTGCGGTATTGGACCCTATTTAGATGGATTTAACCGGAAATCCAAATGCGTTGAAGGGAGGGTCGATTGAGGCATGAATTGTACCGCATTGCAATACTTGAAGGGCTCTAAGTCCATTGGGACTACATGTATTTCTCCTTCAAAAGCATACTTTAAGCACTGGTGGGCGATCGAAGGGACACACTTCATGTCCCTGATCCAAGGCCGCCCTAGCAGTATATTATAAGCCATCTCGCCTTCTAACACATGGCACAATGTAGGTATTGACTTTTGTCCTACCTGGATAGGCAGAACAACTATGTCGACTGTCGAGCATATTGCATCGTTGAAAGCTCGCAGTGTGTACGTGGAGGCTGTGATGTGAGAGGCTGGCAGCTTCAAATGTTTTAAGGCTGCAGTGGTAATGATGTTATTGGACGAGCCAGTATCTACCAACACTCTCTTGTACGGAATCTCGTTGACCCGCGCGATAACGTGCAGGGGTGGATCCGCCATGTCATTCGATATCGTTTTGACCTCATCTTCTCTGAATGTGATGACCGGCTCCGTACATTGTTTCACATGTCCCACGAAGTTGTTGAAAGAATTTGCTTCGTGAGGTTGTAATTCGATGGCTTTTAAAATGTCCATAAGAGCTTCCCTATGGGGTGCTGACTATTGAATAAGCTCGTAAATGGATAGCCTAGCCGATGTGGTCCGCAAACTCTACGTGAGTTTGGTCCGTATCGTGATTTCGGGTCTAGGCGGAGGCAACTGCGTTGGGCGTTGTTGAGGCTGCGATGTTGTCGGAACTTCCCTCGTAGCTACCTCGGGGGCAACTGCTGGGTACCTTCTGTTCCTTGTCACTATGCTAATCATTCCCACAAATCCTTGCATGGGAAGATTCTGTCGCACCTCGTTAATCTGGAGTGGTTTTGCCTCGTGCCTCGTGGGCGGGCAAAGGGTCCTTGAATACCCCCATTTGTTGGTTGTTTGGCGCTATGGGGTTGTCCACGGCCAATGTTCTATTGTCGATCAAATCTTGGATTAGTTCTTTGAACTTCCAACATCCATTTAAGTCGTGTCCTCTGCGCCTATGGAATCTACAATACAATTCCTCTTTGTATCCCCTAGGCTTAGGAGCATTAGGGTCTATATTTTGAATTTCTGGCAGAGTGACTAAATTTTCCGCTGACAAGCGGTCAAATAGGGAGTCCCTGGACTCCGTGTAAGGGGTGAATTGTCGCCTAGGGCGACGCTGCTGATTCTGCTCCTGTCTTCTATTATCTCTTTCATAAGCAGGAGGCACTGCCTGGTAATTAGCCTTTTGAGGCTGCATTTCTTGCACAGGCGCGGGAACATTTATCGCAACTTGGTTAACTGCAGCGTGTTGTGGTTGCGTTGTCCCGGTTTTAGTGGTTTTATTCCACTCTTTCTTTTTAGGCTTGGCGATTGCGCCTTCGCCTATCTTAATCTCTTCTATAACTCTGGCTTGCGCCAAAGCTTCTTCTAAGCTGTCGTATTGTCGCAGCAACAATAGACCAGAGATTGATTTTAAGCAACTTTTTGTGAACATCTACGTGAGATCAGACATAGGGGGACGGTAGGGTAACTTAGAAAGCAAAGCTCTCCATCGATTCCCATATGCTGCCATTGTTTCTTCCTCAAATTGCCTGAGGCTCTCCAGATCACTCAGTGATGCCTTCTTCCTTGTGTTGAAGGCAAAGCGTTCAAGAAACGCATCTACTAATTGATCTAAGTTGCTTATGCTGTGTTTAGGTAGTTGTGTGAACCAATCCGAGGCAGGGCCTGGCGAATGTGGTTATGAATGTTCTAAGCAACAATGCGTCATTATCTTGGATGCCGAAGCATTGGCTTAGAAATCTTGTAACGTGTTCTTGTGCGTCCTCTTCACCTTTAAAGATTGCCAATTGAGGCAACTTGAAGTGCTCGGGGTAAAGAGGTGTAGGCACCGAGGGATGCACCGGATTACTGTGGAGTTGACGTAATGTGGGTTTTTGATGCCCAAGCAACTTTTGTCTCCACAGACTCCAAACGCTCTAATAGCGCTTGGTATGCATCGGAAGATTTTATTTCTTCCTCTCTTGTTCGCTCCCGTTGTAAGTTATGGTAAACTGGGGGCCTATGGAGGGGTGGCCGAATGGCAATCCTCCTGCCTTGATGGGGAGTTTCAACATATTCTATTTTTGGTTCGTACTCCTCATAAAGTTCTTGAGGAGTCTCTGGGCGAGACCTATGACCTTGATCGAGTCCTCGCTGAAGGTACCCATCATTGTTTCGGGGAGTGGCCTCCCTCTCGGGTCTGTAAGATCTCGGAGGCAAAGCTTGACGAGGTCGTGGAGACCTGTCCTGCACCAACGAATTGTGCCTCTCATATTGTTTGGCCCTTTGGATGCGAGGGGTTGGCTCCCTCTCAGGTAGTTCATAGCGTAACTCATCCGCTTCGCGTTGCATGCGCTCTCTATCCAAGCGGTGTCGATACTCTATCTCCTGATGACTTTGTTTAAGCCGCGTGATTTGGGCTTGACGGGTGGCCTGTCTAGCAACTATCGGGTCAATTTGGTCTACCCTATTTTTCTCAGGAGGTTCGAATGTTTCTCCTATGTGTTTGCCTCGAGTTTGCTGATCTAAAGTTTCAATGGGTCGCTTCCCTCTGTCGAGGTGGGCGACATGTACTCGAGGCTCTGGCCTTGATGTATGATCATGATACCTAGCAAGTGCAGAAATGCAAGGTTCCCGTGCTATTTGTTGTCCTCGAGGAATGCGATGGCTTTCCTCGTACTCTCTTTCATGGGTTTGGACGGGGCGGGCGGAGTTAGCTCGCCCTGTGTAAGGAGCCCTGCGCTCCGGATTTTGTCTTTCCGTCCTGATGGGAGGTAAAGAAGGGATGCCATATCCATGTTGTCCCTCCAAATGGATAGTGTGCCTCTCTAGCGCTCCATCGCGCTATGGCCACTCATGTCTAACCTCAGAAGGTGATTCTCTGTTTACATCAAGGTCTACATGTAGGGCGTCTTCCCGAAAGGGGCTGCTTTGAATGGGCATACCCCACCGAGGATTCCGAATTGGATTCTTTTGTAGGCCAGACCGATAAGGCGGTATGACCAAGTCCTCGGGACTGAAGCGAAGGCGACTTGTGCCTGCTTCTTGTGTACCTTTCAGAGCTTCCGCCCTTGATTGGGCTTGGCTACGGGTGTACACCATTGCGTTGCTTCTATACTATCTAAGTATATTTTTATCTCGTTTATGATGATTTTTCTTTTTGTCTACACTATGCAGAAATAAACACACACATGCGCAAACCGTGATTATCTCTTTTAAGGATTATTGGTGTGCCCTAAACCGGTTTAGTGCATTTTGATGTTTTGTTTTGTTTTTGTAGGGTTTTGAAGAACGTTTAAATGCATTATGACGGCTCATATAACTCCCAAAATGGTAGCCCCTTCAATATACCAACCAGGCCGATATACCAACCTCTCTATATACCCGCCCTTACGAGAGGGAGACTATAGGTACGTGAGAGCAGAAGGTACATGGTACGTAGGCGGTACGGAAGGGGGATTGTCCTGTTAATGGCACCTACCATAGAAGACTTATCCTCGCGCGCATGGGAATCACCCCAACGACACTCGGTCAGCTTTCGTCAGGATTTACGCCTAACAACAGTTGACAATCGGGAAATGGATGCAAAGCTAAGCCAAGGTGGTGATGAACCCACCGTTGGTCTTGCTCAAGGGCTGGGGTCTTACGACCAGCCCCTTGGTTTAAAATTATTGCGTGAAGTGTGTGGGATTCATTTTATTTAGCGAAAATGAAACAAGCATAAATGACTTTTCCTAATGCAATGCAGGATTAAATGAAAACAATTAAAGAAACAGAAACAGAAACAGAAAATTTAACAGAGATTATGAAAATCCCTACCTCTTCTCTGCTGGACCGGTTGCTTCTGAATTTCTGCTCTAAAAAGTTGCAGACAGAAATTCGTCCCTCGGTGAGACGAATTACAGAACAAAATTCGTCCCTCCCAGAGACGAATTTGAATTCGTCTCAGGGTCAGACGAATTTTAGTAAAGCAATCGCCACAGCCAAGGACGAATAACAGTCAGAAACCAAAAAGGTACCTGTCAAACACAAAACACAGAAATTTGATCAGTTTTTGTGATCTTAAAAACCAGGGAACAGAGTCCCACCGTGATCGCCACTGAAAGCACGAGATTTCGGGCGAAGGAAACACTAATTGCGATGCATTCAAAATCAAATACGCTTAAGTCCTAGAAATGTAAATTGCATGAAATGAAAGAAACGCATTGGAAGAGACACAAGCAAATGGAGAAAACATAGCCCTTTCATTAAACTTTCTTGATCTCTATTACAAATACGCCTCCTCCCTTTTCAGGGGCTAGGAGCGTTAAAAGAATTTGACTACAATCGAGACTTAAGGTTCCTCTTTCCGCGTGCCCACACTTGAAATGGACGGGCCAAGATGATGCCGCCGCTGATGTCGATGAGTCTTTGACCTCTGCTGCTCCTCCTACGAACAAAGAAACAACGAAGATGTCAGTAGCACCTGCTGCACATAAGAAGTGTTTGTTCTCTAAAATCGCCAAAAGATGCATGCAAACATTTGTCTGAAACAGTGAGTAAAATGACTCTAAATGACCTGAAAACCTGACAGAGGATAGAAAACATCACCAGAAGGCCACTGCCACTGAGACAGTCGGCCAATCTACCTTCAACTGGAATTCGTCCCTGGGCAGGACGAATTCTGACTGCTATTCGTCCCTGGGTGGGACGAATTCTTCTGTGTTGGAAAAGCCGACCTGATGCTGCTCCAATGTCGAATCCCGAGACCTGCAAAATGCCTGCAAACAGAGGGGTTATGTAATTGGGGCCATTTTGGGACGACCCAGATGGTCGGATTCTCCCAATTTGGCCTCTATCCTCGGGAATTCGATATCGCCACCTGCAAGTTAGTGAGACAACAAAGCGACAAAAGGCATGATAAAATCTGATCAGAATGTTATGAAATTGAAGCTATGAGTTAACCAAACAGAATAACATGAGATGCAACCTGAAACAATAATCTAGAATGCTTTTGGAATAAAACTTAGAAAGTGCGGGGGTGCCCAAGTGGGCCTCCCACCGTTGGCACTTGATCTTGGCGCCAATCCACTAGGGATGGGCCCAAAACCTCTTAGGATTGGGAGGTCTGCAAATTGGTTGATTCAGGTGTCCATATGTTGGATTTGGGTCAGATTCAAGCTTCCAAAAGCCACCCAACAACCTCCCTTGCAAAAGAGATTGGTGGATGTGAGAAGGTGAATCAAAGGGGATGCAAGTGGGTGTTCAACTCGGCAACACTTCGTTGCTTGAAATCTCCTTCAATCTATCTTTTTGGGTGAGAAAAGTCCCACATTTTATAGACCCATGGGGTCTCTTTTGAGAGGGAAGCACAAATGCCATGTGTTGGTCATAGGTGCCATGTGGCAGTCATGTCTTCCCATGAGGGAGGGGAGTCCTCCATTGACTTGGGCTCTCATAATCGCCCTTGTGACAGTCCTCTAACGGCCTATCTATCCACCCACACACGCGTGCGAGGCAGGAGTCATCAATCGACTCGTCCTGGGCTGCCACTTGGCACCATTCTTCTTTTTGCCCGTTAAACTCGGAATTCGTCCCTACGGTGAGACGATTTCAGAATTCGTCCCTCGGGTGAGACGAATTCCAGTTAGTATTCGTCCCTGGGTGAGACGAATACTGAGCAAAGTGTCTAAATGTGCCAAATTGCTTCCTGACCTTACAAAATTGCTATGAAAGTGGTTAGGACCACTGTTTGACCTCTCGAGGGCTGCCCTGGGGGCTGTGTTTGTCAAAGCGATCAATGTTTGCAGTCACATAATCGGATTGGTGCTGTTTTGGTGTCTACAGTAAAAATCTATAAATACTAGAATGCAAAATATAAAATAGTTAGTTCTTAAGATTTTACAACTTACATGTATAAAAGCACATTGCATATAAAAATACAAGTTAGATTATTATTTGGTATCTAGTTCATTTTCGTTCAAAAAATGTATGTATAAATGGTTGCTTATTTTTAATATAGGCTAGTTGAAAGAGTATAAGTATTAATTCTTCTCTTTAGATTTTTGCATGTGTTCATTTTCTAGTTCTAGAATTCATAATTCATTGGATTGTAAAATGTATAAGATACTATTTTGTGATTGATAAAACTAGTTGGTCTGTTAGGTAATTTGGTTAAATTATTGATTGCATAGCTTTTATATTTAATGTATTTTGATATGGCTTAACCTACACCATCATAAATTCTAGCTTCAGCTTCTTCTATCTCTTTTAGCACTATTTTCCCTCCATATTTTAAGAACAACTAGTTAGGACTTCATAGAAATCAGTATCCTTTAGAGATTGACCACTAAAGCCTTCATGAATTCTAGGTCATTCAATATTGGTCAAGGTATTTGGGAACACAATCTTACCATAGGTGAAATTTTAGATCAACAGTTTTTGTATGCTTAGTCAGACCAAATCCCATCATTTGGATAAATTGGAGTTACAACGATACTCGATTTAATAACATCCTTATCAATCCCCTAGCGATTCCATGTAAATTCAACCCATATATATTTTAAGTTAACTTTAGAAAACTTGCTACTCATAACATTATACAATATATGTCCACAAGACAAGTAGCCAAAGGATTGGATGAACCATTAGAATTTATAGAATTACCTCTCAATCTTCATAAAAAATAAAATTTTATTTCTCCTATTGAATTATCTTATTCTTCATATATTTCACAAGAGAAATATCCTAAAGATTTCACTCCGTTAACTTCCTTGTATACTTAATTACCAATGTCTCCAAATCATAATGAGAACCTTTAGAACTACCTAACCTAGAACCATACAGGACCTCTAAATTTACCCATCTAGAATCCAATTCCCCAAGTAGCACTAAAAGTACTGCCAACATATGATGACATTTGAAAGATTTCTTATGAGCACTATCAAGATGTAGTATTACTGGTGACCATACATAATATTTAGGAAGAGGATTTCATGATAAGGCTATTAGTTATATCATTGATAAGAAAGATGTTGTACTATTACAAAACCTTGCCAAATTAAACTATAACTACATGGGCCCAATTGTATAGAAAATTAGTGGAAGAATTTAATAAATAAGTAGATCCATTCTATTTGCTAACATAGTTCATGGTGATACAAAGGCACCCATAGGTAGAAATAATTAACTTCAACATTAGGTTTATCTAGACATAGAAAAGAGTGACCTAGGATCTTCGACCAACTAAAGAACATGCCATGTATTATTTTCTAAAGGACTTCCATTCATATTTAGGCATGGCTATAAGGTAGTCCAATGTGTTTACATTCCCTCAAATATTTCAAGAAGCATTAAAGGCTATGAAGGATTTGATTTCTATAGGAAGGCTACCCCCAAAAAATGGTAATGTCAATATTCCCATAATTTCCTCAGCAACAAATGCAAACCTCTACTACACAAAATTATTTTATAGCAACCACTCTTATCATAAAATTCTTGGTATGACTAGATACAACAACTATTCACACACTCCTGACACCTTTTATAATACATTTGTTGTTAGCACCTTCTACAATTATTGCATAGCCAACTCTTGATCCTAAAAAAATTGTCTTGCAAGAGATGGTCACAACCATGAATAACCTCACCAATGAATTTACTACTATGAAAAGTAAAGAACACAAGCTTATACTGAGAGGGGGGGTTGAACAATATAAGATGACTTTTTACTTTTCCTTTCAATTCAATATTATGTAGTGTATAGATAACAATATCAATAGCAGTAATCAAAGCAATGCACAAAACACCATACACAATAGAGACACCACAATTTACGTGGTTCACCCAATGTGGGCTACTCCATGGAGAAAATATTTTACTAAAATTTTCTCAATCAATATCTTTGTGAATCCTTCCCAATTGCAATGTTTATGGACCTCTTTCCAAAGGAGATGATGATCCTCTAATCTTAAGTTTATGTATCTCTTCCATAGGATAACTATTTTGTCTTCTACTCTAGCTAGTTATCTTCTAGAAGACTCTGTCTCTCTGCTGCACTAACTGGTGGATCTCTCTCCACTTGAAGACTCCTCACTCAGATCTATCTTCAATTGTCCTGGTTACTGGATCTCTATCCATCGAGACTCTATCCTCTGTACTCTATCACCTCCAAATATCTATCAATAGGTTCAATCATAACATTCTCAAATCTACTCAACAAGCTCACTCAGAACTTGTCCAAATCTACTCAACAAGATCACTCAGAACTTATCCAAATCTGCTCAACAGGTCCACATAGAACCTGCTCAAATCTGCTCAATAGGTCCACATAGAACCTGCTCAAATATGCTCAATAAGTCCTCTCTAGGACTTGTCCAAATCTACTCAATAAGTCCTCTCTAGGACTTGCTCAAATATGCTCAATAAGTCCTCTCTAGGACTTTCTCAAATCTGCATAGCAAGCTTCCACAAAAGCTTACTCAACATCAGTCCACAAGCCTTCTCAAAGACTTATCTCAAATCTGCTTAACAAGCTCACACAATTTTTGTCAAATCTCATAGAATCATAAAGAGAATTGTTAGAGACTCAATATGTTCTATACTTAATTCTAAATCAAAATCTCAACTCAATATCATAGAAGCATAAAAACAATTGTTAGAGACTCAATATTTTCTATACTCAAATCTAATATCAACTCAAATCAATCTTATAGAAGCATAAAGAAAATTGTTAGAGACTCAATATGTTCTATACTCAAATCCCAATCTCAACTCAAATCAATCTCATAGAATAGTTTGTTTTATGGAACTTGAACAACCACATGCATCCACTTGACTAGGCTCAATCAACTCAACTCAACCAAGCACCTCAATGAACAACCCTTTCTCACAAACCCTAGTCCAAGCATGTATCAATCAACTCAAAATATTTCCAACAATGCTCAACAACAAATCTCACATAACAATGATACTCATGTTATTTTCTAACTCAATTTCAAGTTCTTTGCACAACCAATGGGATTCAACAACAATTCTTATAAAACAAGGTTTAATCACAACTTTTAATCCATAAAAAAACCTTGAAGCATTAACTCAACCACTTTCTAAAAAGAAACCACAATCAATCCTTTTCACTCCAATGATATTTTCAAAAATTAACCACCATAATCAATCAATAATAGAATGTGCCCATACCTTTTATGAAGATGAAAAAGCCTCTTTGGAAATCTGCCACAATCACAATATTCTCTTGCCAAACTTCATGAGGGTTAGGAGAATTTACAAAAAAAATATCATAACCTTTTACACCTTATTTATCCTAGTCAAAAATCACATCCACAACTAGAATATAATTAAAAATAAGTATTTCCTCAATTAATTAAGTATAGCATGAATATCACCACAACCATTTACCATTCCCTTATTTCTCCTAAAAATCACTTTGCACTAATGCACAACTCACTAAGCTCCTTAATGCAAAAATTCCCACATCAAATAGTGCAAAATATAAACCACAACTCATAAATCACATCATCATAGTATACCCTCAATAATGGTGCTTGAAACCTTAGCTTTGAAAAATTAAAACATTAATTATTCATTCTTCAAAAATTGCGGTGATAGATATACCTTAGAAAATAAAATATTTTTCAGGCTTCGAAGAATATGGCGATAGCAAACTGTGCAAAAATGGGTTTGGGTGACTCAAACCCAAGACCTTCAATGAGTGCGCCTTTGCACTCCCTCTGCCCACCAAGTGGTCTAAGCTTCCCACATGGAAGCTATTCCACCTTGTGCTCCTTATGCTTCTTCTTTTCGCCCACGAGATTTTAAACAACGAACATCGCTTCAACCAATACAATGCTAAAATGATGCTCGCGAGAATCGAACTCATGACCTACATGTTATAAACACCTTTGCACAATCCAAGCTACCACTAGGCCATGCTGCCCAATGTGATTTAGGAAGTGGTTTTTGTATGCTTTTAACCATTCGCTGCATCACATAAAACAAAACACAATCTCTTTCCTTCGCATATCCCATGCAAGATTATCAATGAGCAAGGATAATCGATTTAAAAACTTGGTGGCATATTTTTATACCTTTCCCTTCGCTTGGAAATGTCGATGATTTTAAAATTGCCCTCATGACGTCGACAGACATGGCAAATTTTTTATTATTTAATTTTAAAAATAAAAATAAAATTTTTAAAAAATTAAAATTTAAACTAAACCTTTAAAATTAAATTTCTCCATCACCCGGGCACATTTTTTGATGAAACAAAATTTCAACTTGTGTTTTAAGATAAACCCATTTCAAATATGCCATCCATGGTTTTAAATAAAACCTTTTATTTTGTCTACCTTGGTTTTGATAAAAAAACCTTCCTTGCACTTTCACAAAACATAGTGCATACCATCATAGATCCTTTTGACATCAATGACAACATTTTAGCTTAGGGACTCAAAATGTCCAACAATATCCCCATTTGTCATTGATGGCAATCCATATTCATTTTATTGAAACTTGATCTTCTTTTCTGCTCCCCCTAGGACTTTGCTCCCCCTGGCTCAATGCTCTCTCAAATATCAAATCTCTCCCCATATCAAAACTCTTCCCAATATACACAAATATCTCCCCCTTTGACATCAATGGAAAAGGGTCACCTTTGGGGCTCAAGGCTAAGAATGAGCCTCTTAGCTTAGCCCCTCCCCCACCTCCACATGAGGTGGTTAATTCTGGGGTGGGAGTATTTATACTCCCCGAAATAACTTCTCTTTATATTTATATTTTTCTCTTATTTTCTAAATTTTTTGAATCCTCTCACTGTTTCTTTCCAAATCATCATCCTTGTTCCTATCATCACTTATGTTCCTATTCATATTCTTATTTTCATCCATATTTCTATTTGTGTTCTTGTTCCTATTCTCATCCATGTTCTTGTTCCTGTTCCTGTTCTCATCCATGTTCCTATTCCTGTTCTTGTTCTCATCTATGTTCTTGTTCTTGTTCATGTTCTTGTTCATGCCAATGTTCCTGTTCATATTCCTGTTCCTATTCATACTTGATTCTGGAATATTTGCTCTACATCATCTTGCTATGTGACCATTATTATTGTACTTATAACACTTAATGTTGTTATTCCTTGGAGGTGCAACTATCTTAGGACTTCTCCTAGTGAAGCCATATCCTCTTCTATCATGAACCCTGCAATTCATTTCCTTGTGACCAAACTCATTACATGAGTAGAAATACCCACGGAAAAGTTGTCCTTTCTCATATTCTTGTCTTTCATGTGTCCTGCACTATGAATCCATGTGCCCAAACTCGTGACATGAAAAACATATTCCATTGAAGAAACCTTGCCTAGATCCCATCGGTCTCTTACTCTCTTCTACCTATTTTCTATTCTGTATGTTCCTAGCTTGTGCATTGTTCCTTTCTTTGTTGAAATTTCTATTGCCCAAATTATCCTTAGAGGTCTTACTCTCTCTTTTACTTAATTCTTTTGACTCTTCTTCTTTTCTGGTGTTTGAGCTTGACTCTCCTTTTTTTGCTTCATGTTTCCCTTGTTCTTCTTTATAACTAAGTCCTATTATGGTGACTGATGACTTTTGTGCATTGATAGTCCTTTCCAAGGTCTTTGAATTTTCCTCAACCTTGTGTAGCTTTTCATTAGAACCTTTTACTTCCAACATTAGTGAAACTATCTCATGATCTAATCTTTCACACTCTAGATATTTTGTTTTTAATTTTTTGGCCACACCTTCTTCAATTTTTTTTGTCTCTTCAACTTTGATTTTGAAATTAGTGAGTTCCTGTAGAAACCTTGCTTTTTATTTCTCATATTATTGAGATTGATCCCTTAATCATGATTTCTCCCTTTTTATTTCTTCAAGAGTAATCATAAGCCTTTCACATTCTATCTCTTTTGCCTTTGACTTTTTAATCATACCTTCTTCAACTCTTCTTGCTTTTTCAACCTTATCTCTCAAGTCAGAGATATCCTGTAGAAGCTTTGTCTTACATTTCTCATCTTCTTGTATTTGAGCCTTCAATTCTAAATTCTCTCTTTTCAATTCAATAATATCCTTAAGAGTGGATTCCTCTTTTTCTTTTCTGAAGCATCTTCTTTTTATTTTATTACTGAAAGTAGATTTTCTTCTTCATACCTATTTTGATTATCCTTGTTATCCTTTCTTGAACCAATATCTAGGATTTCATTTATGAGAATATCATCTTCATCTTCACTAATACTAAACCCATTTTAATATCTTGCATCATGGCCAAGTTGACCACAAAAAAATATTCGTGTGGGAAATAAGCTGCATGGTGACCTGTGTTCCCACATATGGTACAAAAATTTACTAGTCTGGATATTTCTCCATTACTTGATTCATATATTGAATCTATTTTCATGTTTCCTCCCAACATAACAATATTAAACTCATATTCATTTTCTTTCATGACCATAGGTGTTATTTTCTTCTTGTATCTCATGCTTCTACTCTTGCCTTTCTTTGCCATTTGTGTTCTTGTAGGATCTTTATTCAAGCTATTAAACCTCTTCTGAAGGAACCAGATCTGATATCAATTGAAGAACACAAGCTTATACTGAGAGGAGGGGTGAAAAATAAGACCACTTTTTACTTTTCCTTTAAATTCAATATTATGTAGTGTATAGATAGTAGTATCAATATCAGTAATCAAAGCAATGCACAAAACACCATACAATAGAGACATCACAATTTACGTTGTTCACCCAATGTGGGATACTCCACGAAGAAATTTTTTTACTAAAATTTTCTCAATAAATCTCTTTAGGAATCCTTCCCAATTACAATATTTATGGACCTCTAGCCAAAGGAGATGTTGATCCCCTAATCTCAAGTTCGTGGATCTCTTCCATAGGAGAACTCTTTCCCATTATGCTCTAGCTAGTGATGTTCTAGAAGACTATGTCTCTCTGCTACACTAACTGTTGTATCTCTCTCCACTTGAAGACTCATCACTCAAATATGTCTTCAATTGTCCTGGTTATTGGATCTCTATCCACTGAGACTCTGTATTTTATACTCTATCACATCCAAAGCTGTGTCAATAGGTTCACTTAGAATCTTCTCAAATCTACTCAACAAGCTCACTCAGAACTTGTCCAAATCTGCTCAACAAGCTCACTCAAAACTTGTACAAATATTCTCAACAAGTCCACACAGAACCTACTCACATTTTTTCAATAGGTCCACATAGAACCTGCTCAAATATGCTCAATAAGTCCTCTCTAGGAATTTTCCAAATATGCTCAATAAGTACTCTCTAGGACTTGCTCAAATATGCTCAATAAGTCCTCTCTAGGACTTGCTAAAATATACATAGCAAGCTTCCACAAAAGCTTACTCAATATCAGTCCACAATCCTTCTCAAAGACTTATCTCAAATCTTCTTAACAAGCTCACACAAAACTTGTCCAATCTCATAGAATCATAACGATAATTGTTAGAGACTCAATATTTTCTATACTTAATGCTCAATCAATATCTCAATGCAATATCATAGAAGCATAAAGATAATTGTTAGAGACTCAATATGTTCTATACTCAAATCCAATCTCAACTCAAATCAATCTCATAGAAGCATAAAAAGAATTGTTAGAGACTCAATATGTTCTATACTAAAATCTTAATCTCAACTCAAATCAATCTCAAAGAAAAGTTTATTTTATGGAACTTGAACAACCACATGCATCCACTTGACTAGGCTCAATCACTCAAATCGACCAAGAACCTCAATGAATAACCCTTCTCACAAACCCTAGTCTAAGCATGTATCAATCAACTCAAAATATTTCCAACAATGCTCAAAAACAAATATCACATAACAATGATACTCATGTTCTTTTCTAACTCAAGTTCAAGTTCTTTGCACAACCAATGGGATTCAACAACAATGCTTATAAAACAAGGTTTAATCACAATTCTCAATCCAGAAAACCTTGAAGCATTAACTCAATCACTTTCGAAAAGGAAACCACAATCAATATTTTTCACTTCAATGATATTTTCAGAAATCAACCACCATAATAAATCAATAGGAGAATGTGACCATACCTTTTATGAAGATGAAGAACCCTCTTTGGAAATATGCCACAATTACAATATTCTCTTACCAAACTGCACGAGGGTTAGGATAATTTACAAAAATAATATCATAACCTTTTACACCTTATTTCTCCTAGTCAAAAATCACATCCGACACTAGAAAATAATTTAAAATAATTATTTCCTCAATTAATTAAGCATAGCATGAATATCACTACAACCATTTACCATTCCTTTATGCCTAAATTATACTCTGCCCTAGCCTTCTATCGTAGACAACCTTGGACACCACCTCGGATTGATAATATCTTTGATATTTAATGATGTGCTTAATGACAACGCATAATTTTGGCACCGTTGCCAAGGATCATGGTGTTGTTAGAGGGTAAAAACAATCAAATAATTATTATTGTGCTAAGTTATGAAGTTTAGAGTAAAATATGAATGTAATAGTTGGTATAAATAATAATTATTGATAGTTGCATTTTAGTCCATTTAGAAAACAAACAATCATAGAGAGGTGATCTTCACACTTGGGGGTTAAATTGCATATGTTTGAAATTCTTGATAAAAATTGAAATAATTCATCATCCTCATTATCAGGAAACATAAGATCTCTTAAAAAAATTTAGAATAGCCATCTGCTAGTACTTCCCTTTTTATATCCATATCATCAGGGTAGTATAAAAAAATTTGTACTAGGTGTTGGAAAGATATCATGGTAGATATACAAGACTATCCCTTGAACAAAATAGCCATATCAGCTACCTGTAGCATTTGTTCATAGGGAAATATCATTGACGAATGCCATTTACTTCCATAACTCAGAGATGCAATTTTTTTTCCTAATCTGAATTCTTCTCAAAGAGAGATCCCAACAACAACAAACAGGGTAAGTAAATCAACCACCGCCTTCAACCCAACCTATGGCCAATATGAATAATACAGGACATGCAACCCCTATCTATGTAAGCTGAGTCTGTTAAAAAAAAAAAATTATCATAAAACTTTTGCACAATCAAAATAGAAGTTTGGAGCTCAACGGTGATCCTAGAGTTTTGCCATTATTGCTTAAATATTGTTAAGGTTTTATCGCGTTAAACCACAACCTATCAATTCTTAGCCTACATAGACAATAGTTGATCTCATTAGAGGTGATCCTACCTGAGAAGTAGTTGATCTACTAAAGTTGTACATTTCTTGTCTTATTATGTAAACCAAAAATATTTATTTTTTAGCCCAACCTGTGATCAGTCTGAATAATATAGGATAGACATCCCTTGTCTATGTAGCTAAATATGGTAAAAAAAAAAATTGCAGGAAATGTTATTGACTACAACAACATCTAACTGTGCTCAAAAAAGAAATTACCTGATCTTGAAGAGACAAAAATCAATGGAGATACATAGAAAACCTTTAGTCCAATCACACAAAAATTAGCCTTGGATAAAGGAGAAAAACTGCACATAGAAAATTTACTTCCATTGAACTCCTTAGTAAGAAATTACAAAGGGGTAAATTCTGTCCTCCTAGGAATGAAACAAATTGAAGTGTAGCCAAGAAAATTCTTGAACATTATTAGTTGGCTGACTTATAAAAAAAACAAAATTCTTGCTATTTTGAAACAATATTTCAATCCCTTTACATGGAATTACAAGGGTATATCAAGATTTTATCTTGATGTAAGCACTTAACATCTTTTGGGAATTGGTATTTAATTGTTTCAAGTACATATTAACAAGATTTTGTAGACTAGGAGGCATTGACAACACTTGATTGAAAGAAGTTTTCAGATATGGATCAGTGCTTCTTTCTCCCATTGGTAATTCATGGAGGATGTTAGTGGTGAATGGACATTGCCTTCGGGTATACCATGCACCATTAACTAAGGAGAAGTTCTTGAAGATGATTCCATTGGATGTACACATAATGGAAGATAATTTCTCTTCAATATCAAATTTAGAGTGATGATAAAAAGTTTGAAAAAAAAATAATACAAGAAAAACAAAAAGAAGAATAGTCTTGTTTGTGAACTTCCTTCTTGGGTACAAGCAAGACAAAAAGAATTGGAAAAAAAAAAGAGAAAGAGAGAAGAAATTGCAGCAAAGGCATGTCCCACAAAATGGGGATACATGAGGACAAGCATCAATTTCAGCAAGGAAGAGGAACAATGGAGCCAATACTTCATTTCCAAAAATAAGGAGACAATTATGATGTAAGAATATTCTTATTGCTCATCTAGAAAGGAAAGTTGCATCAATGTTGTAGGTTTCAACAGAAAGATATGGTGTTTTCATACAATGTTTTTGTAGAATAAGGATTTGTCTTATCCAAATAAGAGTGAGAGATGTTATATCTCGTTATATCTCATTGAAAAACTTGAAAAAAAAATGATAGAACTTGGTTGAAAACCAGAAATGGCAGCCTCTTCTGATGAAAAAAGGAGATGAAAAAAAAAGAAAAAAAGAGGAAAAAAAATAAAAAAATGATGAAAACAAAATGAATAAGTCAGTAGTGAAAACCTTCTTGGAGGTGCTACTGAGTTGGCTTGCATGAAAACCAAATTTTCGGCATGCATTACCTTGTTGATCTACCCATAATTGTTCCACCATTGTACAAATCTCACACTGCACATGTGTTATGTTTATGTTTTCAGATAGCCTGCTAACAATCATCAAAAGCAACTTGTAAGGTGCATGACCAATTTTTAGGATAGTAAGGTATGTATTTCTTGCATTTAATTCATAGTAAAAATTTATCATTTAGTGTATGATAATTGGTATTTGGCATAAAATATTCATACAATATTGGCAAGTTGAAAATGGAACATGTTCAAGATGTCAAGAAACACCCCCTTATGCCCTCAATTGCATGGAAATTCCAAAACTGTGCAAAAACCTAAATTTGGGACAGACATGGCAACAATTCTATTTCAATTTGTAGGGCAAGTTTCAAAAGGAGAACCGCAAGTTTATACCTCACAATTGTCTGATAAATTGAAGGAGGATAATTAGCAAAATGCACCTAAAGGTTCTATTTTAGTACTACTGGAATAAAATAGCAACATACAGAACAAAGAATAACATCTAAACAAAAGGATGAAACAGGGATTTTTGATGTTATGGAAGGCTTATACACTCTAGATATGGGCCCACAATAGAATCTGTAGCTAACTTTTGCATAGGAGGTCATTTCTACATTTTTTGATGCATTTTCGAAGTCAACAGTCATATCTTCGAAATGAACAGGCATATCTTCGGAATGAGCAGGATATCTTTATAATGAGTAGAAACTGTACCAAAATTATTGAAAATGCTACAGAATAGCAAAAAGAGTAGGGTACATCAAATATTGATGTTCATAAGGCTCTACCACAAGTAAGTAAATCCATCAAGCATTTCAAATCAATTTTTTTTTATCAATTTTGTTCAAAAGGTGCAAACATAAATAAGCATTCAGGTTGAAATGTTGTTAAGAATAGAAAATTCCATCAGTATTAGTGCATCTACCAAATATGGTTCCACAATAAGAATATTGCAAGATGAATCACATGATATCAAGCCTTTAAGAGGTACCTTACAACACTAAAACTTGTAGAAAGACAGAAAAAGAGTCATACATGTGCTTAATTGAAAAATACTTGATATAGTGCAGTAAGGAGGAATTTCTCAGTTAGCAGGTAGCAAAGGATGTTGTTCACAAGAATAAAACCTGCATATTACTATGGCCTACTAAGATGCATGAGGGAATGCATCAGTTCAAGTTGGGGGGGATGATGAGGCCCAAAAATGTCTCATTATTGCACAATATTTGACTACCATATGATAAGTTAATTTCCAAATAGTTGACTAAAATATACTATTTGTTAAGTGTTTGCATGATTTTATGTTAGGAATACTATATCTTTGTTTTTGACTATTTTCAGCATTTTATGACTGATTTTGTTTGATTAAGTAGCAAGTAAAAACATGCATTTCAATTAACCAAATGTGGTATGCTGATATCCATTAACTTCTCAATGGTTTTTGAATGTTTTCCTGCCCTTCAACTTGTTTCAAATCCACATTGAAGCCAAAATTTTAGGACTGTCATAAATCTGAAAATATGAAAAAAAATAGCCATATAAAAATCAGCAAGTTGTCACTTTATAGGAACACCTTGAAGTTGTCAAGCAAAGCATGAGGATATGGATGGAATGAGTTTAGAAGGACTACAGAAGACATATGACCTATTTAGAAGCATTCCCACATGGTCTAAATAGGCAACAACAGGGTATAATAGAGCAGGGACAATTGTGCAGCACTATTGCACTATTTCAGCATGGTTACTTGGTGAATGAAGTGTATAAATTCAGTAGCAACTTGATGTACTCATTCATGTTGATATTTGAATAATTTTTCCATGTTCTAATTTGTTTGAATTTGCAAGAAATGCCAATATTTTACAACTGTGCAGTAGAGTTGAAAAATGCAATAATTTACCATGTAAATTCTAGCAAGCTACCAATGAATGGCAAGGCATGGAATTCACACATGGAGAGAGATGAAGGCTATTGCAATATGATCCTGAGAGCTAACCCACGTAAGAAATGTAGATGAAATCACTTGAAGAGCACACAATTGTTCATTTTTAAGATCTTCGAAATGAGCAGACATCTTCGGAATGAGAAATACAGTCTCTTTGAAATGAGTGGACATCTTCGGAATGAGAAATATAGTCTCTTCGGAATGAGCCACTTATCTTCGGAATGAGAACAGAAAGTGCTTTTTGACTTGTTGACTGATTTTTGACGATGGAAAAAGGGAAAGAAGGTTGAAAAGGTTAAAGGAAAATATCTCCCATCTGACTTTGTCGTCCTTGTCGTCCAAAGCCACCATTCATGGAAAAGATCAATTTTGATCCTCTTCTAGGATAAACCCAAAAATAACTGCAACATAATATGAAGTTGTTTGCAAGATAGAAATGACATATTATAAAGTGGATAAATATGTGTGAGATATTTCTAGACTCCTCCCATGTACTCCCACCACTGAAGATGCTTTCTAAGGGCCAATGACTACTATTGCAACACAAACTATCTAGATTTGCATTTATTTTAGATCCAAAATTATTGGCAAATCACTGTAAAGTAGCACATAGGCTGATTTGAGCATGGGATATGTTGTAAATATTTATATAAATAACACAGATTCCTCCTTGGTTGAGCCAGTTAGGAATTAGAATAGAGGAGAGTTTTCAATAGCAACAATTAGGATTGTACAGTAATTTTTTGTAACAATTTTCAGCATGTTTTATCATCAATAAAAGTGCAGTTATTTTATCATTTTTTATTCTGAGTGTTAATTAGTTAAGGAGTGCTTTTCACCTCCTTCTAGATCAAGAAGTATGGGCCCACTTTCAGATCTAGAAGGAGGATTTTTATGGCAGGTTTTAATCTATAATTTTGCTGCAGCAGAATTAACAGATTACTTGTCAAGTTTACTTTTCTTATTTTAAGTTTGTATAATGTTCTTTATGTTTTCTATTATGTTTGTGTACAAATTTGTGTGTGTGTCAGCTGAAAAATTATATTAAGTATTTTTCCTTTGCTTTCCATGTTTTCCTTGCTTTTCTGTTTTAGCAACTTTCCATTTTTAGCATATTTCATTTTGCTGTCAATTCCTGTAGCATAAGCTTGACGACCTTTTGTGGCAGGATATTGACATGTTTTTTAGCATAAGTTTCATTTACAAGCATCATTTCAATTATGCAAGAGTAACTAGGTTTCAATTCTGCAAATGTAACTTAGGATTTCATTTCAGCAACATTTAAATTCAACAATTTAAATTTTGTTATTTTAATTCTGCAAAAGTAGATTAGACTTTCAATTTAGCAATTCTAATTCCTGCAATTGTAGTTAGATTTCAATTCTTGCAACTTAGAATTATTTTTTAGTTCCTGCAAGTTTCCATTCTGTAGATTAGGTTTAGTGTGACACCAAAAGGCTAAACCAAATCTATCTCACCTAATAAATGCTTGAAATTTGAATGCCTAAATTGTACTTTGCCCTAGCCTTCTATCGTAGACAACCTTGGACACCACCCCGGATTGATAAGATATTTGAGATTTAATGATGTGCTTAACGACAATGCATCATTTTGGCATTGTTTTCGGGGATCATGGTGTTGTTAGAGGGTAAAAGCAGTCAAATAATTATTATTGTGCTAAGTTATGAAGTTCAAAGTAAAATTTGAATGTAATAGCTGGTATAAATAATAATTATTGATAGTTGCATTTTAGTCCATTTAGAAAACAAGCAACCATAGGGAGGTGATCTTCACACTTGGGGGTTAAATTGCCTATGTTTGAAATTCTTGATAAAAATTGAAAGAATTCATCATCCTCATTATTAGGAAACATAAGATCTCTTAAAAAAATTTAGAAGAGCCATCTTCTAGTACTGCCCTTTTTATATCCATATCATCAGGGTAGTATAAAAAAATTGTACTAGGTGTTGGAAAGATATCATGGTAGATATACAAGACTATCCCTTGAACAAAATAGCCATATCAGCTACCTGTAGCATTTGTTCATAGGGACATATCATTGATGAATGCCATTTACTTCCATAACTCAGAGATGCAAAATTTGTTGCCTAATATGAATTCTTCTCAAAGAGAGATCCCAACAACAACAAACAGGGTAAGTAAATCAACCACCACCTTCAGCCCAACCTATGGCCAATATGAATAATACAGGACATGCAACCCCTATCTATGTAAGCTGAGTCTGTTAAAAAAAAAAATCATCATAAAACTTTTGCACAATCAAAATAGAAGTTTGGAGCTCAACGGTGATCCTAGAGTTTTGCCATTATTGCTTAAATATTGTTAGGGTTTTATCGCGCTAAACCATAACCTATCAATTCTTAGCCTACATAGACAATAGTTGATCTCATTAGAGGTGATCCTACGTGAGAAGTAGTTGATCTGCTAAAGTTGTACACTTCTTGTCTTATTGTGCAAACCAAAAATATTTATTTTTTAGCCCAACCTGTGATCAGTCTGAATAATACAGGATAGGCATCCCTTGTCTATGTAGCTAAATATGGTAAAAAAAAAAAATTGTAGGAAATGTTATTGACTACAACAACATCCAACTGTGCTCAAACAAGAACTTACCTGAGCTTGAAGAGACAAAAATCAATGGAGATACATAGAAAACCTTTAGTCCAAACACACAAAAATTAGCCTTGGATAAAGGAGAAAACCTAGAAAAATTGCACATAGAAAATTTACTTCCATTGAACTCCTTAGTAAGAAATTACAAAGGGGTAAATTCTGTCCTCCTAGGAATGAAACAAATTGAAGTGCAACCAAGAAAATTCTTGAACATTATTAGCTAGTCGACTTATAAACAAAAAGCAAAATTCTTGCTATTTTGAAACAATATTTCAATCCCTTTACATGGAATTACAAGGGTATATCAAGATTTTATCTTGATGTAAGCACTTAACATCTTTTGGGAATTGGTATTTAATTGTTTCAAGTACATATTGACAAGATTTTGCAGACTAGGAGGCATTGACAACACTTGATTGAAGAAGTTTTTAGATATGGAGTAGTGCTTCTTTCTCCCATTGGTAATTCATGGAGGATGTTAGTGGTGAATGGACATTGCCTTCGGGTATACCATGCACCATTAACTAAGGAGAAGTTCTTGAAGGAGATTCCATTGGATGTACACATAATGGAAGAGAATTTCTCTTCAATATCAGATTCAGAGTGATGATAAAAAGTTTGACAAAAAAAAAATACAAGAAAATAAAAAAGAAGAATAGTCTTGTTTGTGAACTTCCTTCTTGGGTACAAGCAAGACAATAAAAATTGAAAAAAAAAAAGAGAAAGAGAGAAAAAAATTGCAGCAAAGGCATGTCCCACAAAATGGGGATACATGAGGACAAGCATCAATTTTAGCAAGGAAGAGGAACAATGGAGCCAATACTTCATTTCCAGCAATAAGGAGGCAATTATGATGTAAGAAGATTCTTATTGCTCATCTAGAAAGGAAAGTTGCATCAATGTTGTAGGTTTCAACAAAAAGAGATGGTGTTTTCATACAATGTTTTTGCAAAATAAGGATTGGTATTATCCAAATAAGAGTGAGAGATGTTCTCTCTCATTGAAGCACTTGAAAAAAAAAATGACAAAACTTGGTTGAAAACTAGAAATGGTAGCCTCTTCTGATGAAAAAAGGAGATGAAAAAAAAAAAGGAAAAAAATAATAAAAAAATGATGAAAAAAATGAATAATTCAGTAGTGAAAACCTTCTTGGAGGCGCTACTGAGTTGGCTTGCATGAAAACCAATTTTTCGACATGCATTGCCTTGTTGATCTACCCATAATTGTTCCACCATTGTACAAATCTCACACTACACATGTGTTATGTTTATGTTTTCAGATAGCCTGCTAACAATCATCAAAAGCAACTTGTAAGGTGCATGACCAATTTTTAGGACAATAAGGTATGTGTTTCTTGCATTTAATTCATAGTAAACATTTAGCATTTAGTGTATGATAATCGGTATTTGGCATAAAATATTCATACAATATTGGCAAGTTGAAAATGGAACATGTTCAAGATGTCAAGAAACACCCCCTTATGCCCTTAATTGCATGGAAATTCCAAAACTGTACAAAAACCTGATTTTGGGACAGACATGGCAACAATTCTATTTCAATTTTTAGGGCAAGTTTTAGAAGGAGAACCACAAGTTTATATCTCACAATTGTCTAATAAATTGTAGGAGGATAATTAGCAAAATGCACTTGAAGGTTCTATTTTAGTACTACTGGAATAAAATAACAACATAGAGAACAAAGAATAACATCTAAAAAAAAGGATGAAGAAGGGATTTTTGATGTTATGGAAGGCTTATACACTCTAGATATGGGCCCACAATAGAATCTGTAGCTAAATTTTGCATAGGGGGTCATTTCTGCATTTTTTGATGCATCTTTGGAATGAACAGTCATATCTTCGAAATGAACAGGCATATCTTCGAAATGAGCAGGATATCTTCGAAATGAGCAGAAACTATACCAAAATTGTTGAAAATGCTATAGAATAGCAAAAATAGTAGGGTACATCAAATATTGAGGTTCATAAGGCTCTACCACAAGTAAGTACATCCCTCAAGCATTTCAAATCAATTTTTTTTATCAATTTTGTTCAAAAGGTGCAAACAACAAAAATAAGCATTCAAACTGAAATGTTGTTAAGAACAGAAAATTCCATCAACATTAGTGCATATGCCAAATATGGTTCCACAATAAGACTATTGCAAGATGAATCACATGATATCAAACCTTTAAGAGGTACCTTGCAGCACTAAAACTTGTAGAAAGACAAAAAAAGAGTCATACATGTGCTTAATTGCAAAATACTTGATATAGTGCAACAAGGAGGAATTTCTCAGTTAGCAGGTAGCAAAGGATGTTGTTCACAAGAATAAAACCTGCATATTACTATGGCCTACTAAGATGCATGAGGGCATGCATCAGTTCAAGTTGGGGGGGATGATGAGGCCCAAAAATGCCTCATTATTGCAAATGTTTGACTACCATATGATAAGTTAATTGCCAAATAGTTGACTAAAATATACTATTTGTTAAGTGTTTGCATGATTTTATGTTAGGAATACTATATCTCTGTTTTTGACTATTTTCAACATTTTATGACTGATTTTGTTTGATTAAGTAGCAAGTAAAAACATGCATTTCAATTAACCAAATGTGGTATGCTGATATCCATTAACTTCTCAATGGTTTTTGAATGTTTTCCTGCCCTTCAACTTGTTTCAAATCCACATTGAAGCCAAAATTTTAGGACTGTCATAAATCTGAAAATATGAAAAAAATAGCCATATAAAAATCAGCAAGCTGTCACTTTATGGGAACACCTTGAAGTTGTCAAACAAAGCATGAGGATATAGATGGAATGAGTTTAGAAGGACTAAAGAAGACATTTGACCTATTTAGAAGCATTCCCACATGGTCTAAATAGGCAGCAATAGGGTATAATAGAGCAGGGACAATTGTGCAGCACTATTGCACTATTTCAGCATGGTTACTTGGTGAATGAAGTGTATAAATTCAGTAGCAACTTGATGTACTCCTTCATGTTGATATTTGAATAATTTTTCCATGTTCTAATTTGTTTGAATTTGCAAGAAATGCCAATATTTTACAACTGTGTAGTAGAGTTGGAAAATGCAGTAATTTACCATGTAAATTCTAGCAAGCTACCAATGAATGGCAAGGCATGGAATTCACACATTGAGAGAGATGAAGGCTATTGCAATATGATCCTGAGAGCTAACCCACCTGAGAAATGCAGATGAAATCACTTGAAGAGCACACAATTGTTCATTCCGAAGATCTTCAAAATGAGAAATATAGTCTCTTCGAAATGAGTGGACATCTTCGGAATGAGAAATACAATCTCTTTGGAATGAGCCACTTATCTTCGAAATGAGAACAAAAAGTGCTTTTTGACTTGTTGACTGATTTTTGACAATGGAAAAAGGGAAAGAAGGTTGAAAATGTTAAAGGAAAATATCTCCCATCTGACTTTGCTGTCCTTGCCATCCAAAGCCACCATTCATGGAAAAGATCAATTTTGATCCTCTTCTAGGATAAACCCAGAAATAACTACAACATAATATGAAGTTGTTTGCAAGATAGAAATGGCATATTCTGAAGTGGAGAAAGATGTGTGAGATATTTCTAGACTCCTCCCATGTACTCCCACCATTGAAGATTCTTTCTAAGGGCCAATGACTACTACTGCAACACAAACTGTCCAGATTTGCATTTATTTTAGATCCAAAATTATTGGCAAATCATTGTAAAGTAGCACATAGGCTGATTTGAGCATGGGATATGTTGTAAATATTTATATAAATAAAATATCTCCCTCCTTGGTTGAGCCAGTTAGGAATTAGAATAGAGGAGAGTTTTCAATAGCAGCAATTAGGACTGTACAATAATTTTTTGTAATAGTTTTCAACATGTTTTATCATCAATAAAAGTGTAATTATTTTATCATTTTTTGTTCTGAGTGTTAATTAGTTAAGGATTGCTTTTCACCTCCTTCTAGATCAAGAAGTATGGGCCCACTTTAAGATCTAGAAGGAGGATTTTTATGGCAAGTTTTAATCTATAATTTTGCTGTAGTAGAATTAACAGATTACTTATCAAGTTTACTTTTCTTATTTTAAGTTTGTATAATGTTATTTATGTTTTATATTATGTTTGTGTACAATATTTGTGTGTGTTTCAGCTGACAAATTATATTAAGCATTTTTCTTTTGCTTTCCATGTTTTCCATGTTTTCCCTGCTTTTCTGTTTTAAAATTTCCATTTTCAGCATATTTCATTTTGCTGTCAATTCCTCGACCTTTTATGGCAGGATATTGACAGGTTTTTTAGCATAAGTTTCATTTACAAGCATCATTTCAATTATGCAAATGTAACTTAGGATTTCATTTTAGCAACATTTAAATTCAACAATTTAAATTTTGTTATTTTAATTCTACAAAAGTAGATTAGACTTTCAATTTAGCAATTCTAATTCATGTAATTGTAGTTAGATTTCAATTCTTGCAACTTAGAATTAGTTTTTAGTTCCTGCAAGTTTCCATTCTGTAGATTAGGTTTAGTGTGACACCAAAAGGCTAAACCAAATCTGTCTCACCTAATAAATGTTTGAAATCTGAATGCCTGAATTATACTCTACCCTAGCCTTCTATTGTATACAGCCTTGGACACCACTCCAGATTGATAAGATTTTTGAGATTTAATGATGTGCTTAACGAAAAGACATCATTTACCTTTTTGACCTTTTTACCTCCGTAATATATGCCTTGCAACTTATCCCAAATTTTTTTTGCTGATTTGGCAGTGCATAACCTTTATAAACTCTGCTTCATGTAAATATTTTAAAATTCCATTCATTGCTCTTTAATTGTAATGATGTAGAAGCTTACCATATTTATCTGTAGATGGAGTAGTTGGTTATATGTATCCATTCTCAACTGCTTCCCATACCTCATTTCCAAGTGCCATAATGTGAATCTTTATTCTCATACTCCAAAGTACATAATTGTTCCCATAAAAAAATGGTACTGAATTCCCTTAAGATCCATCCCTAGAATCCATCAAGGTTATTTTAAGCTATTCCTTCAAGCTGTTAAAATTTTCCAAAGGAACCCGCTCTAATACCAATTGAAGAACATAAGCTTATACTGAGCGGGGGGTGAATAGTATAAGACATTTTTTTTACTTTTCTTTACTTGAACAATAATATCCAATATATCAATGCAATATCAAAAATAGTAATCCAGTAATGCATAAATCACAACATATAATAGAGACACCAATTTAACATGGTTCACCCAATGTGGACTACTCCATGGAGAAAATATTTCACTAATATTTTCTCAATAAATCTCTTGGGAATCATTTCCCTATTACAATGTTTATGGACCTCTGTCCAAAGGAGATACCAATCCCCTAATTAAGTTCATGGATATCTATCTACAGGAGACACCGATACCCTTAACTAGTTTATGGATATCTATTCATAGGAGAACTCTTCCTTTGATCTAGTTGGTGATCTTCTAGAGGACTACTACCTCCATTAATTTGGATTGTGGATATGTCTCCATTGAAGACCTTTATCCTCTCTACCCTGGTTAATGGATCTCTATCCACTGGAGACTACTGTCCTCTACTCTATTACCTCCAAAGCTTACTCTCAGCTCTGTCTTAAATTTGAACTAAACACAGTCCTTTGGTCTAGCATAAATTTGGTCAATATATATCTTTGATTTGTACTAAACACAATCTTTCGATCTAGCACAAATCTACTCAATCTCTATCTCTAATATGCACTAAACATAGTCCTTCGATCTAGTACACATATGCTCAATATTTATCTCTGATCTACACAAATCTATCCTCAAATATGTACCAAAATATGTCTTCAAATATATCCTCAAGCCTTAACACAAATCTTGACTCAATCACAAATTCACTTTGCTAGGTTTACCCCAAACCTTAACTCAAGGTTTGAAAAAATCAATCAATCAAATCTGCTCACAAGTCTTTTCAAAGACTTGCTTCAAATCTACTCTACAAGTCCTCACTAGAACTTGTCCAATCTGCTCAACAAAGTCTTCACCAAGACTTACCTCAACTTAGTCTAATTTGATTGTAATCTTTCACAAAACCTTACTCAACTCAAACCACTCTATTACAAAAAACCTCTTCAATCACACAAACAAGCTTCAAACAATATATTGTTTTAATATCATAGAAACATATAGAGAATGGTTAGAGACTCAATATGCTTCCCACTCACAATAATACTTAATCACTTTCAATATCTCTTATTTTACCACAAAAACATATAGATAATGGTTAGAGACTCAATATGTTTCACTCTCACACAACACTCAATTACTTCCAAACTCTCTTCAAATATATTAAGAATAAAAAAAATTGTTTCACAGAACTTGAACTATCACTCCAACACTTCCAATCAACTAAGCCCAATAAAATCCACTCAATTACTCACTCAATGAAAGCTTAGTCAACAATGCTTATCAAACAAACCTCACATAACAATGATACTCATGATCTTTCACAAACCCTAGTTCAATATTATTTTCAACTTCACATAACAATGATACTCACAATATTTCACAAACTCTAGTTCAAGATAGTTCTCAAATTCAATGATAATCATGATATTTTGACAAACCCTAATCATGCACATGAAGGCTCACTCAAATATTTCCAACAATGCTTATCAAACAAGGTTTCTAGCATCAACTTTCATTCTAGAAAAACCCTCACAAATCAATATTGGATTTCTCAAAATCAAACTCAACAATGCTAATAAAACAATCCTTTTCACTCCAAATTAGCGTTCATAACATCCAAAAATATTTCACTCACAAGAAAGATATGCCCATACCTTTTGTTTGATGATTTTTTGACCTTAAAACCTGTCTCAATCACAATCAAATCTTTGCCAATATCAAAGGTTAGGTAACAAAATATTCACTAAAAAATTCACTTAAATGATTCCTCAAAATATTTCACCATATATAGCATAAGATCTCAATTACACCTTATAAAATCCAATATTAGCAAAAACCAAGTAAATCACTTCAACAATAACTTTTCATTAATCACCTTATTACGCCTCTTAATTATTTAACACCTTTATATTTAAAATAAAATATAACTCATCTTATCCCCTTATTACTACTTCTAAAAGGAAATTTTATTTTTTAACTTAACCAAAACCTTATATCTCCCTCTTTATTTTCTTGCCAACCACCTTAATACTAAATATAATCTCCTAGCACATGTTTTGCAAATTCCATCTATAAAAAACCTTAACAAAAATTACAAACTGATTTGCATACCTTTTTGCTTAGAAAAATATCCTCAGTGGGTTTTGAACTCCCACCTTTCCTCCACCAAATGCCTTAGCACTTAAGATTATGCTTCTTGGGCTACATGCCCTTACATGAGCTAAAAGGTGTGCCCCAACACCTTTAACCTTTGCCTTTCGCAATATGAAAACCAAAACACCTTCCTTCTTCAGCAAAATGGTGTTTGCATGATTTGAACCCTGGCCTCACATTCCTCAAACACCTTATCGTAGCCCCTAGCTGCCAACTATGCTATAGGCTGCTTTGAGATATTTTTTGTGCTCCACTCAAGCTCATTCTTCCCTCTATGCCCAACAAACTCAAAACACATGGGAATATCTCTTATGGCACACGATCTCTTTTTGCATTAACGTATATTCATAAGGATGATTATTGCCAAAGGTTTTTGGCATATTTATATAAATTTAATGCCCTTTCTCCAACATCAACGTGGACATTCAAATTTTTAAATTCGAATTATAATTTTTTAAACTTAGGGCCTTTAAAACATTATTATTTAATTTTAAATTTTAACCTTAAGGTTAAATTATTTAAAATTAAATAATTAAACCCTTAGGGCCTTTAAAACATTATTATTTAATTTTAAATTTTAACCTTAAGATTAAATTATTTAAAATTAAATAATTAAACCCTTAGCCACTCAATCTACCATATGAGTTTTGGAGGTGCTTTATAATGCGACAAATCCTTGCATTTATTTTACATAAACCATGTATCTTTAAATATTATAATATTAAACCTTCTTCTTTACCTTTTTAGAAAAAAACACCGAAGGATATTAATGAAACTTGAACATCAACCTTGCCAATCAAAGCTCAGACATAAACACCTGGATGACAATAAATTTGGTCCTCATTTTCCTTGACATCAATGACAACAAAACTTGCTCATATTTCCAACAATATCTCCCTTTGTCAACCCATTTTCATTTTACCATTTCTTTTACCTCCTTTTGCTTTGCTCCCCCTAAGAAACTACTCCCCCTGATTGAATGCTCTCTCCCTATCTCAAATATCTCCCCCTTTGACATCAATGGCAAAGGGTCACCTTTGGGACTCGGGGCTCAAAATGATACTCTTAGCTTAGCCCCTCCTCCAACTCTCTTGAGGTGATTAATTTTAAGGTGGGAGTATTCCTACTCCCAAAAAGCACTGATATTTACCTTTATTCATCTTTTTCCTCAATTGATCCTTTTGATTCCTTTGACTATTCCTGTTCCTACTTGTTTTTGGAATTTTTGCTCTACACCACTTTGTTGTATGCCCATAATTATTGCACTTATAACATTTAATGTTGTTATTCCTTGGAGGTGCAACTATCTTGAGTTTTCTTTTGGTGAAGCCATATCCATTTCTATTATGAAACCTATAATTTAATGCCTTGTGACCAAACTAATTACAAGAGTAGCAATACCCTTGAAAAATATGCTTTCTTTTGAAATTTCCATATTCTTATCTTCGATGTGTCCCATGTTATGAATCCTTGTGCCCAAACCTATGATATGAGAAGAATCTTCCATTGAAACTACCTTGCCTTGACCCCATTAGTGTCTTAGTCTCTTTTACCATGTGTTTCTTCCAGTTCTATCTATTCCTCATTTGCACATTGTTCCTTTTCCTGTTGAACTATTCATTATCTGACTCATCCTTAGAATTTTTACTTTATCTTACACTCTCTTCTTTTGAAGCTTCTTCTTCAAAGCTTGAGATTGACTCCTCTCCTTATTTTCTTTGTTCCTATTCAAATCCAAGTCCTATTTTGTTTGATGATCATCTCTGTACCTTGATAATATTGCCTATGGTTTTTGAGATCTTCCCAAACTTGTGTAGCTTATCTTTAGACTCTTTTAATTCCTTCCTTAGTTAAGTTACTTCTTTCTCTAAAATTTCACATTCTAAAATCTTAGCTTCTAGATTCTATTTAAACCTTATTGTCTTAGCTATTGAGTTGGTTAGATCCTCTATAAGCTTTCCTTTATCTTCATCATATTCTTGAAATTTAAGATTGAGCTTTGAGTTTTTATTTCTTACCTCCCTTAGTGCATCAAGGGAAAAAATAAGTTCACCTTCAAGATCAACTTATCCTTTCTATGATTCTTCATCTCTTTCTTTACCTTTGGGATCATATTTATTTCTTTCTAATTTATTTCTACTAGAAGCACTTCCTTCTTCTTCTATCGCCATAAGAAGACTTTATTTTGGTCCTTCAAGTGTATCTTCATATTCATCATCATTGAAACTGAATTCATTCTTTGTACAACCATATTCAAGATGACCAAAGTTACCACATCTAAAACACTTGAGAATCATTGGTGACCTTTTTATTATCACTTATTTTTCTTTTACTAGAAATAGTACTTCATATTTATCATAATATGAAGAACTTTCATCACTATCACTTGAGATATTACTTGCCTTGTCTGCATAGAAACTATTCTTATGCATTTGGAAGAATGTATTTCCTTGCTTGCCTTGTGCATCCCTACTTTTATTTTGTGTTTTTTTGTTTCCCTATTTTTATGATCCTATTTTTCTTCATCATTGATATTTCCAGATTTTGGACAATCAAATGCATAATGACCATACTTTCCACAATCAAATCGTCTAACTAATTTTGTACCTTTATATTTTCTTGAGTCCTTGTTACTTTTGCCATAATTTACTTCTTCATCACTAGATAACTCATTGTTTGAATATGAATTCTTACCCTTTGTCTTCTTAGTAACTTTTAAGGCTGCTTCCTTCTAAGAAATATGTTTCTCTTTTATTATCATATTAAAAGCGACGAGAATGCCATGTAATTCATCCCTTGTCAAAATATCAATATCTTTTAAATCTTATATAGCTGAAATATTTTTACTAAACCTTTTTGGGAGTGACCTTAAAATATTATAATAAATATCAGATTATTGAATTTAAATACCAAGTCCTTGCATGGATTTAACAACCTCGTCTACATGAAGTAGGTATGTAGTAATGTTTTCTTCATCCTTCATCTTTAGGTCTTCAAATATTCTCTTGTAATTTTACAACTTTACCCTTTCGACCTTTTTATCTCCTTTATATATGCCTTGCAACTTATACCAAATTTCCTTTGCTGATTTGCAGTGCATAATCTTTATAAACTCTATTTCATGCAAACCTTTCAAAATTCCATTCATGCTCTTGAATTGTAATGATGTATAATATTACCATATTTATATATAAATGGAGTAGTTGGTGGTATGTATCCATTCTCAACTGCTTCCCATACCTCATTTCCAAGTGCTATTATATGAATCTTCATTATCATACTCCAAAGTACATAATTTTTCCCATAGAAAAATGGTGCTGAATTCCCTAAAGATCCATCTCTAGAATCCATCTGTGTTTTTGTAAGATTTTCCTTTAATATGTTAAAATCTTCAAAAGGAACTCGCTCTAATACCAATTGAATAACACAAGCTTATACTAAGAGGGGAGGTGAACAATATAAGACCACTTTTTACTTTTATTTTCTTGAACAATAATATTCAATATATCAATGCAATCTCAAAAATAGTAATAAAGCAATACACAAATCACTACACATAACAGTTACACCAATTTAACATGGTTCACCCAATGTGGGCTACTCCACGCATAAAATATTTCACTAATATTTTCTCAATAAATCTCTTTGAAATCATTTCCCTACTATAATGTTTATGGATATCTGTCCAAAGGAGAGACCAATCCCCTAATTAATTTTATGGATATCTATCCATAGGAGACACTAATCCCCTTATATGGTTCATGGATATCCATCCACATGAGAACTTCTTCTCTGCTCTGGTTGGTGATCTTCTAGAAGACTACTACCTCCACTACTTTGGATTGTGGATCACTATCCACTGAAAACCTCTATCCTCTCTACCCTGGTTAATGGATCTCTATCCACTAGAGACTACTATCCTCTACGCTGTCACCTCCAAAGCTTACTCTCAACTCTATCTCAAATATGCACTAAACATAGTCCTTTAATCTAGCACAAATGTCCTTAATCTCTGTCTCTGATATGTACTAAACATAGTCATTCGATCTAGCACAAATCTGCTCAATATTAATCTCTGATCTATACTAATACAATCATTTGGTCTAGCATAAATCTGCTCAATATCTATCTATGATCTGCACAAACCTATCCTTAAATCTACACCAAACTCTATCCTTAAATATATCCTCAAGCCTTAACACAAATTTTGACTCAATCATAAATTCACTCTGCTAGATATGCCCCAAACCTTAACTCAAGGTTTAAATCAATCAATCAATCAACTCTACTCACAAGTTTTCTCAAATACTTACCTCAAATCTTCTTTAAAAGTCCTCACTAGAACTTGTCAAATCTACTCAACAAAAATTCACCAAGACTTGTCTCAAATCTACATTGTAAGCTTCCACAAAATCTCACACAAATTTGTCCAACAAGTCTTCACCAAGACTTACCTCAAATCTGTCCAATATGATTGTAAGCTTCCACAAAAGCTTACTCAACTCAACTCACTCTATTACAAAAAACCTCTTCAATCACACAAACAAGCTTCACACAGTATCTTGTTTTAATATCATAGAAATATATAGATAATGGTTAGAGACTCAATATGCTTCACACTCACAACAATAATAAATTACTTTCAATCTCTCTTGTTTTACCATAGAAACATATAGAGAATGGTTAGAGACTCAATATGTTTCACTCTCACACAACACTACTTTCTTCAAATCAATTAAGAATAAAGAACAATTTGTTTTATAGAACTTGAACTATCACTCCAACACTTCCAATCAACTAAGCCTAATAAAATCCACTCAATTACTCAATGAAAGCTTAGTCACTAATTCTTATAAAAAAAACTCACATAACAATGATGCTCATGATCTTTCATAAACCCTAGTTAAATATTATTCTAAAATTCACATAACAATGCTACTCATGATCTTTCACAAACCCTAGTTCAAGATAGTTCTCAACTTCACATAACAATGATACTCATGATATTTTCACAAAATCTAATCATGCACATGAAGGCTCACTCAAATATTTCCAATAATGCTTATCAAACAAGGTTTCTAGTATCAACTTTCATTCCAAAAAAGTCCTCATCAATCAATATTGAATTTCTCAAAACCAAACTCAACAATGTTAATCAAACAATCCCTTTCACTCCAACTTAGCATTCATAACATCCAACAATATTTCACTCACAAGGAAGATATACACATACCTTTTGTTTGATGAATTTTTGACCTCAAAACCTGTCTGAATCACAATCAAATATTTACCAATATCAAAGGTTATGGAAGGGTATGAATACTCTTCTGTCAATAGTGTAATAGTCTCCCAAATTATAATTTAAATAATATTCACACACAATTTTTGAGTGTAACAATAATACTGGAATACAAATAGATTAGCTCAAAAAATATAATTGAGGAATGAAGAATGAACCAAATATGTCAATCCACTTCAGGAGGGACGTTTCTCATCGCTAGGAGGGCTCAGTCCTTTGCAAATTACAAATAATTAAATTGATGAAAATATGAATATTTAAATCAAATTCTAATCTATTAAATAGTGAAATCAACTATTCAATTGGAGACCTAACATAGTTGGCTATGTTAGGGTTGTAACATGGATCCCCTCCTCGAAAAGCTTTGTCCTCAAAGCTGGAAATGTCTAGAAAATACTTTTAGGTTCCCATGTAGCATCTTATTCAGGTAAGTCCTACCATTTGATGAGAAATTCTTGAATGTGATGAGATCTCAACATGCATGTTATGATTTGTAAAATTGCTTTAGGCTAGAGATATATACATCCTTCTTCATTGAGTACTGGTAATTCTGACTAAGATTATACTTTCTAGTTGATCACCTTCTTGAGACAGGAAACATGAAATACTAGATGTATACGATATGAGGGAGGAATCTCTAGTTGATATGCCACTTCTCCAATGCGACGCACTATTTTGTAAGGGCCATAAAATCGTACAACCAATTTTAGAATGGTATTGATCTTCAATGATACTTTTTTGTAGGGTTGCAAACATAGGAACACCATATTACCAATATTGAATTATATTTTTGAACAATGTGTGTCTTGTTGCTACTTCATATTATTTTGTGCTTGGGCCAAATTATCTTTGAGAATGGTGAGTATTGAATTTTGGTGTTGAAACCAATTTTCTACTTGGGTTACTTTGGAAGATCCTAGTATATAATTTGCTATTATTGGTGGATTAATTCCATACAGTGCTTCAAAAGAAGACATCTTAATGTAATAATGGTACAAATTTTTGTACCACCATTCTGCAAAAGAAAGTCAATGACTCCATTGATATTGTTTATATTGAACAAAACATCTTAGGTAGGTACCCAAATATTTGTTAACCACCTTAGTTTGGCCATCTATTTTTGGATGGTATGCAGAGGACATATTTAATTTGGTATCACTAAGTCGAAATAATTCTTTTCAAAAATTGCTAGTAAATATGGGATCATGATCACTTACAATATTTTTTGGCATTCCATGTAATTTGAAAATTGAGTCCATAAATACCTTAGCCACTTTTATTGCTAAAAATAGATGTTGTAGAGCTTGAAAGTGAGCATATTTGGAGAGGCGATCTAATACCATGAAAATTACTATTTTGCCTTCTAGTTTAGGAAGACCTTCAATAAAATCCATTGAAATATGTTTCCACTGACGATATAAAATGAGTAATGGTTGAAGAAACCTTTGTGATTTGATTGTTTTGCCCTTATTGCATTGGTATACTTCACATTCATCCACCCATTGTTTGACCTCTGCTTTTAATACTTTTCAACAAAAGGATTTTTTAATTCACATATAAGTTTTCAAAAAATCTGAATGTCTTGATAATGGAGAAGCAACTCATCTAGAATCTTTTATTTGATTATAGAAGTGTGTGGGATGTAAATACGATTCTTCCTTCTTAACACCTTGTCTTCATAGGAAAAAAGAGGATGCTTAGATGAACCCAACACAAATTCTTGAATTATTTGAGTAGTTTCTGTATTGGACAACCATTATTCCTCTAACTGAGATACCCAGAGAATAAGGACCTGAAATAGCATTGATAACAACCTCATCTTCATATTTTCATGATAATGCATCTACTACCATGTTTTATTTCCCTTTCTTGTACTTGATAATGAAATCATATCCCAATAATTTTGTTAACCACTTGTTTTGTTCTAGATAAGAAAATTGTTGTTCTAGAAAGTGCTTGAGACTACTATGATCAATTTTTATAATGAAATGGCTATTGATTAAGTAGTGTATCCATTTCTCCACTGCATGTAGAATAGCCAACATTTCTTTCTCACATGTGGATCTTCTCAATTTTTTTCTTTAAAGTTGTTTGCTTTTGAATGACAAGGTATGACCTTCCTACATTAATACTTCCTTGATCCTTGTTCTTGAAGCATCACATTCGATCACAAATGGTTTGTGGAAATATGGAGTTGTCAATACTGGTGTAGTACACATTGCTTATTTGAGAGCCTCGAAGGTTTGAGTGGTTGCTTCTACCAAATGAAAAGAATAATTTTTCATAAGAGTTGTGAGAGGAGCTACAATTTTACCATAGTTATGCATAAACTTGTGATAGTAGCCAGTGAGACCCAAAAAACCATGAAGTTGTTTTGATGGTTTTAGGTAAGGGCCAATCCTGAATTACCTTTATCTTATTGGGATCCACTTTAACACCTTCCTGAGAAACTATATGACCTAGGTACTAAAATTTTTGAACACCAAAAGAGCATTTAGAGCATTTGAAAAATAATTTTTCCATGTGTAGTATATGAAGAACCCTTCCTACATGCAATAGATGATCATTCCATGATTTACTATATATGAGTATGTCATCAAAGAAGATTAGGACAAATTTATGAAGGAATGGATGAAACATATGGTTCATGAGACTTTGAAATGTGGATGGGGCAATAGTGAGACCAAAAGGCATGACCAAGAACTCATAGTGACCTTCATGAGTATGAAAAACTGTTTTGGGAATATCCTCTTTCCAAACTCTAATTTGGTGAAATCTAGAACATAAATCCAATTTTATAAAAAAAGTTTCACCATAAAGTTCATCTAGTAAATAATTAATGACAGGTATAGGGATTTTATCCTTGATGGTAATTTTTTTAAGGGAATGAAAATCCGGACACATACGCCAAGAATTATCTTTGCAATGGGCCAAAACCACTAGTGAAGAATAGGGACTAGTGCTATGACAGATGACACCATGTTCTAATATTTCCTGGACAATTTTCTCAATTTCTATTTTTTGAGGTTGGGGATATTGATAAGGATGACCATTAGGAGAAAGACTTTTGGTAACAAGGTGTATGGTATGGTCATGGTATATTTTTGGAGGTAGTCCCTTCAGCTCTTGGAAAACCTCATCATAGGTAGCCACAATGTTTTGTAGATCTTTTGATTGGAATTCTGGAATATCTTGTGCTTTCTTTTCCATACAATTAACTTGGGAAATGGATTCGTAACTATATTTTCTTAATATTTTTCCATGTTTTGGTAAATTACTATCTTGGATGGAGGTGTTGGAATTAATTGGAGGTGAATGGTCTTCCCATTTTCCTTTTATTCAACAAATTATTGCTTGTAGTTAAAACCGACCATGGTATCTATTTATTCTAACCATTCAACTCCCAAGATGACTTATGAATTCCCTAAACTCATAATAAAAAGAGGACCACGACAAGTGTAATTTACCATTTGCAATGAAATTGGAGATGTTCTACCTATACATTGAGCACTTCCTCTGTTTGCAATTATAACTTGAAATTTATCTTTATTGGAGGAGTTAATGTGTAAGTTTAATGCCTTGGAAATATTTGTGTCAATAAAGTTATGAGTACTTTTTGAATCAATCAATACAGTTACCTTCCTTTTTTGAATGAATCCTAATAGGTTGATTGTATGGTGAGATAAAAAAACACATAAGAGCATGTACTAAAAGTGCCATAGTATCCTATTCAACTATGGCCTCCTTGGGTTCAATTTGGTCTTCGTTTATGGAAAAATAAGGTGAGTTGGTATCCTCTATTTCTTCATCTTCCTTGTCAGCATATTTTATTTTAAAGTTTTGTTGTGGTACACATGCATGATATTTTAGATGGTGATTACGATATTTATAGCAGAAATATCTTGATGGTTGATATTTTTGAAAAAAGAGTTGTTGTAGTATTGAGGTCGACCATAGGAATCACATCATATAGATGTCCCAATTTTCATCTTATTCTCAGCAAACTTGGCAATCCTTATAAATGTATCCAAAGAGGATGGATATTGTAGGTCAAATTCAACTTGAATATTCTCTTTCAATTTATTTCTAAAAGTAGATAACACCACAATGGATGTTAAGTTTCTTGCATATGAAATAAAACTAATGAATTCTAAAATATACTCTAGTATAGATCCTATTTGATTAAGTGATAACAACCACACCATGTATGATTATGATGATCCTTCATCAAATATTTTAAGGAAATATGTGGTGAAATATGAGTATGATGGTATTTCCATTCTCATGTTTGAGCCATACAAACCATTGATAAGATTCAGTACCGAGTTTGGAGGTAGCAAAAGAAACTTTTTTTGAATCTCAAATCCGATATAATTCTAAAGTGCTTTCTATTTTAGCTATCCACCCACGTGGATCATGACCCTCAAAGGTGGGTCTATTAATGCATGGAAAATTGACAACATTTGGACCTCTTGGTTGTTGGTAAACTTCATCTCTATCTTGGTCCTCAATATTCCTATAGCTATGGAAGTGATTTTGGGGACTACCATTATGACCTATTTTTTGTTCATAAACTTCTTCTCCATATTGATTCTCATTGTTATATTGTATATGAAAGTGATTCAGGATAGGAGGGGTTGGTTGGCTTTGTTTTTCCAATAGTTGGATCACCAATGTAGTCAAGTTTTACATACTATCTACTAATGTTTTTATGATCAAGGTGTTGGTATTGGGATTCCCTATTTCTTCATATGTGAGGTTATCATAGGAAGAAGTAGGAGAAGGATTGGATGCCATGGTGTTAAGTAATGGATGCTTGGGATAAAAACTATTAATACATAAAGGAGAAGTATAATGTGTACCTTTGTTTCTTGGAGGTATTCTTTATGACTTTGGGAATCCTTCATTTGAATTCTCCAAACTTTTTAACTGACTGTTTGGTCATTTGGTCCACCTTCCTCTCATGCAAATATCAATAGGTCCTTAACTAATTTTACCTTTGATTTCTACAAAATAATTTGGTGATTTTGAAAAACATTTGTTGGTTTTTCATCTCAATTGACACTCCAAATGTGACACAAATTTAATTTTTATTGGTTAGAACTCACCATGGCTAAATTTCAATTGAATTTGAAGCTCTAATGGTTACTACTAGATCATTTGACTCCTAAGGTTTTTGACTTGATACACAAGGAAGGACGATTGACTTGGAAAACTAGGCAACACATGATATGACATGATTCAGCAGGTAGAGATTGAAATTAGGCTATATGAATCAATTCTTAGTTTGAGAGGTGACTCGACACTTGATTTGAGTGTAAAATTGACACCTGATGACACACGATTTGATCAACTCAAGATTGATACATACTACTAACACTAGGTGATAATATCGACATGGACTACCAAACAAGACATGAAAACAATCACTTGAGACAACACGAAGAACACAAGATGTAGAAATACCCAATTGGGATAAAATGAAGGACATAAGACATGGAAATGCCCACTTGAGATGATATGCAAAAAACAAGATGCAAGAATAGAAACGAATCAGATTCTAATAGACAAGACATAGGAACTGGACCAATGGGAGGCACACTAAGGCTATCACACGCATGAAAGACCACCGAATGTGTGATCTAAGTCACACATTAGAAGGTGATGCCCATGCCATATACACTCTTCCTCCATCCTAACACACTAAATGTGGGATATTTATCCTGAACAACTTTAAAAATATATATAAAATAGGTGATTATATCTTATACTATGCTTTGAAAATTAGATTTTTGCATGCACTTATTGTCCCATGACTTTAGATGACAAGGGCGATTATTTCAATGTTTTATTGTGATAGTTTACATGGGTAAGTGAAGCATTCTTACTTCATGTTATTCTTGCTATCCTTGGTTTCTTGTATTTTTCTTGAACGTTGATGAATTGTAGGTGTTTATATGGTGATTATGGAGTGTTTCATCTACTACTACTACATTTGGATAAACCATCATTTGACTCTACTGCGAGAGGCGTGTATGCCCTGTATGCACTAGGTTATTTCATAAGATATGCACCATGATGATTGTTTGATTAAAATTGGATTGATCATAGAACAATCCATAATTTCTATGCATCAAATACCACCAATTCAAGGTAAAAGTGAGCCTCGAATGGAGTGAATTATTGTCATTGGCTTCTACTGTGATGAGTGAACAACATACTGAGTAGGGAAAAACCATCTAGTTTTTAGGATCGTCGACTCCTGATACCACTTGGAAGGGTATAAATACCCTTTCTATCAATAGTATAATAGTCTCTTGAATTATAATTCAAATAATATTCACACACAAGTTTCGAGAGTAACAATAATAATGTAATGCAAATAAATTAACTTAGAAAATATAACCGAGGAATGAATAATAAACCAAATCTATCAAGCCACTTAAGGAGTGCTAGTCCTTGCTGCTAGGAGGGCTTAGTCCTTTGCAAATTAAAAATAATTGAATTGATAAAAAGATGAATATTTAAATCAAAATATGGTCTATTAAATAGTGAAACCAACTATTCAATTGGAGACCTAACATAGCCAACTATATTAGGGTTGTAACATGTTAGGTAACAAAATCTTCACTCAAAAATTCACTTAAATGATTCCTCAAAATATTTCACCATACATAGCAAAAGATATCAATTACACCTTATAAACTCCACACTTTAAAAGATTAGCAAAAACCAAGTAATTCACTTCAACAATAATTTTTCATTAATCAACTTATTACTCCTCTTAATTATTTATCACCTTTATATTTAAAATAAAATATAACTCCTCTTATCCCCTTATTACTCCTTCTAAAAGGATAATTTAATTTTTAACTTAACCAAAACCTTATATCTCCCTCTTTATTTCCTTACCAACCACCTTAGCACTAAATATAATCCCCTAACACATGTTTTGCAAATTATTCCTAGCAAAAACCTTAACAAAAATTATAAACTGATTTGCATACCTTTTTGCTTAGCAAAATATCCTTGATGGGTTTCGAACTCCCACCTTTCCTCCACCAAACGCCTTAGTACTTAACCTTCCATTTCTTGGGTTACGTTCCCTCATGTGAGCTAAAATATATGTCCTGATGCCTTTAATATTTGCCTTCCATGATACAAAAACCAAAATACCTTCCCACTTCAGAAAAACGACATTTGCATGATTCAAACCCTGGCCTCACATTCCTCAAATACCTTATCGTAGACCTTGGCTACCAACTATTATACAAGCTACTTTGGGATATTTTCTATGCTCCACTCGAGCCTATTATTCTTTCTCCACCCAACAAACTCAAAACACATGTGAATCTCTCTTATGATGCACAAATTATTTTTGCATTAATGTATATTCGCAAGGATGATTATTGCCAAAGGTTTTTGGCACATTTATATAAATTTAATGTCCTTTCTCCAACGTCGACATGGAAATTTGAATTTTTAAATTTGAATTATAATTTTTTAAACTTAGGGCCTTTAAAACATTATTATTTAATTTTAAATTTTAACCTTAAGGTTAAATTATTTAAAATTAAATAATTAAACCCTTAATCACTCAATCTGCCATATGGGTTTTTTAGGTGCTTTATAATGCGAAAAATACTTGCATTTGTTTTTCATAAACCAACCATGTATCCTTAAATATTATAATATTAAACCTTCTTCTTTGCATTTTTGGAAAAACCACCAGAGGATATTAATGAAACTCGAACATCAACCTTGCCAATCAAAACTCGGACATAAACACCTGGATGATAATAAACTTGGTCCTCATTTTCCTTGACATCAATGACAACAAAAATTTCTCATATTTCTAACAAAAAATTGGACCAAGAATCCCATGTATATGAAACCATCCATCGAAGTGCATACAAAGCTCTACATGATTTATATTCTAATAAATCACTAGATTATGGATAAGTTGGATGGTTCTCTAATTGTCACATCAAAGAGCAACTAGAAAAATCTAAGGAATACCAATTTCCTTAAAAACCATGAGAATCCATCTAATATGCTTGGATGCTTCATTAGACACATAATATTTAGCCTATAACATATAGTGGATTGGTATATAGAACACCATGAAACATTATTGGATCCTAAATAGAGCACAAAGTCTATGGTTGATCATTTCTCAACAAAATTAGCATATAAAATTATTGTCAAAATCGAAGGGGAGCCAATGGAGTAGTGAATACATATCTGATAGGTCCCTTAGTAATATATAAAAATCCTGTTAGTTATTTTCGAATGACTATATTAAGGTTCCTACATATATCTAGAATGATAACTAATATAAATATCTATATTTTGTCTAGTTTGAGTAAGGTAGATAAGTCCTCCCATAAGAGATGAATACAATGCAATCTCCACCAAACGAGAGGTGTAATTAGCCCAAATATTTAGTATTGAAGCAAAAAGAGTCTAAGTAGACTTGTAATCCTCCATCCTAAAATGTTGAAAAAGATCTAAAGCATACTTGGACCATGAAATAGTGACAATAGAATTTCTTTAATCGATCTAAATCCCCAAATATTAATGTTGAAGCCCTAAATATATCATCCTAAAAATGAAATAAAGTCATGCCTTCAAATCATAGATAGATTTATATGATTTTTTAATGATGATAAGGTTATAAACATACAAAACAATCACCAAAATTTTTCCATCCTAATGTTTGATGTAAACATTATTTTTGGCCTCACATTATTGAAAATTCATAAATGAATAAAAAGAAATGAATCTTCCCATACAATACATGACAATCCTATTTAAGTATGTACAAGGACCTAGTTAGACAGAAAACCAATAAAGTGGGTCCTCAAGCTCAAAAAAAGTGGCTACTACATGTAGATTTCCTCCTAAATTTCTTCATGTGGAAATAAACTCTCTATATTCATATAATGTACCTCTGATGATTATGAGGCAACAATTTAAAGAATAATCTTGATTAAAACCCTCCTAGCTATTGGCATAAGTGTCTCAATCACCCCTATCAAGATAATACCTTAACAACAAGGCATACCTTGTGCTTCTCTACTTTCCTGCCCAAAGTATACTTGGTCCTATAGATTCATTTGCAATCAATAACATTCTTCACTTCTATAAGCGGAACCAACTCCCACATACTATTCTTTATCTTAGTATTATATTTTACATATACAACATCTTCCTACTTTCACTAGAACTTAGCTTAAGAAACATGAGAGGATCTAAAGAATGAGTTATCTTCAATATAAATGATTGATATGAATCCTTTTGATTTATCATGAGATATACTAGGTTAAGCATCCTTCAAAAGTATCTTAATCCCTTTGTGTGTTAGACAAACTAAGGAAGACTCATATGTACTCTTGAGGAAATTCTATATCGAAAGATAAAACTAAAGAATCCAACTCAAAATCACCACTTACCTCATCATGCAAAGTTGAAAGACTTTAGATTGATGTGTCTTGTTCAACATATCCTAAATAAATATAAGAAGGTATTACCTTTGCTGTTTTATTTTAATGGGTTAAATCAATAGGTAATGTACCTCCACTAGAATATGAAGATGAATTGGATGATCTAATGGGAGTAGAACGAACCAGAATATTAAAATAAAGTTTTTAATATGAGATGTTCAATGAATAAAAAGAGTCACCTTTTAAACATTTAGATTGTGGGATGGAAGGAGTACTTGGAAGACCCTCATAAAAAAGATATCCCTCTAGATCAAAACCTCATGCCTCTAAGAATACTAAAGATGATATGCCTTTGAGGTATCTCGACACCCCTTAATAATGTACTTATGAATTTTTAATGCCTCGTTATAAAGGTCCTTGGGTCTATAAGCCCTTAATGAAGACCTAAAGATGCAAAATTAAAACATATAAATTATGTCATTTGTCAATATTTGAAGACGTGTCATGCCATAGACTTCCTTGGTATAAAATTTGTTGATGATGTATGCCACACAAGTGATAAACTCACTCTTGAATTTATGATCCATCCTCTTGGTAATAATTCATACATCATGCCATCTTTATGATCATCCTATTTTTCTTTCTAGCCATACCATGCTATTTAGGAGTATAGTATATAGTCCTTTGATATTTAATCCCATGATAAGTCAAAAAATCATGAACATTATGGTTAACATAATCAACTTCCCCAATTATATTTTTTTTGTTTATGGAAAACACCCCAAATGGGATGTCACTTTTGGGTAAGTCCCAAGGAGGCAAAGGTATCTATTCTATAAAAAATACCCAGGGCTCGCACCTGGTCTGCCCCTTCAGTACACTCAATGAGCATACCTAAAACAAAAACAAAAATAACAAACAAACTCAAAATGCAAACAAACACAAAATTACATTAAAAAAGACAATCAAACAAAAAAAAACCACAAAACAAACAAAAACAACATAAAAGCATAAAAACAACAAAAAACTTAAAAAAATAAATAAAAACAAAATGAAAATAACAACAAAACAAAAAATACATAAGAAAACCATAAAAACAACAAAAAACACAACCACTTTAAAAAAATAAAAAACACAAAACCTAAAAAATAAAAACATGCCCCATAAGGGGGCAGAGGTCCAAGGTTTAAATATCAAGCCTCACCAGACTAAATGCTTGTTCGTTTATTGGTGCTTATAGTGGTGTAAAAGGTTTTAAATGATTGTGGCATGGTGGTTATAGGGGTGAACTGCATAAAGAACTATGTAGCGGGTTCTGAGGTGGACAACACAAAATACTATGGCGGTTATAAAAGCCAAAAAATCTGCCTAAATTCATGGAGGCTATCAATTCCACCATGTAAATTAAAAAAAAAAAACATGAAAAAGAACAAAAACACAAAAAAAAAGAAAAAACACAAAAATATAAAAAATAACAAAAAATTAAAAAACAACTAAAACAACACAAAAATAAAATAGTACAAAAAACTTAAAAAGAAAGAAAAACAAAACACAACTACGAAATTTCTAGGCTAAAATACTATTAAGGTAAGATTCAATAGAGGAAACATAGGAAAGATATGTCTAATCTAGGGAACTAAAATACCCTGATAGAACCAAAGAGAAGCAAAAACAAAACAAAAAGAAATTAGGTACCTCTAGTACTAGAGCCATCCAAAGAAAGGATAAAAAGTAGAGCTTCCCTTATTTGTGAAGCCCACCATCTAGAAGGGTGGCTGTAACAAGTAAGCTCACCTTTATCCAATGCCTAGTTATCTAAAGCATCAACATTCCTATTTTGTCCTCTGAACACATGATTGTAATCCACTTTCAAAAATCCCATATGAATTAATTGAATATTCTCAACAATTCTTTTTATTCTCCACTAAACCTTATGATTCTTAGAAGGAGTTTTCAAAATATTAATTGTGAGTTGGAAGTCATATTCAACCAACATATTTTTCCCATCCAACCTTAGCAACCTCTTGAAGGCCTCTAAGGATGCCATACCCCTCAAAAAGGTTATTGTAAAGGATACCCAAATTCTCAACAAAAGTGTAAACCATAGAGCCATTTGAAAGTCTAACAATTCCTCTTTCACTGGATTTTCTAGGGTTCCTCCTAGAGGCTCCATCGGTATTAAATTTTCCATAATCCATAGGAGGAGGGTGTGAATTCCTTGTTCTTTACATCTTGTAATAACTCATATTCCATTTAAATTGGTTACCCTTAGAAGAGTTAATCTTCAATATTTACATCACTTGATCCCATTTTAGGTGGGAGTTTTGGGGTGATTAAGGAGTCATTGGACTGATTCAACTAAGTTCACAATGGTATTTTTCTAGATATAGTGAATATCCTTTATTTCTTGAATGAAAATTTGGTTGTTTCTTTCATTCTAGATATTCCAAGGTAGAATGGTATAACCCATCCAAACTAACTTCCTAGTGAAATGATTAACACCCTCCTGTTTAGGCCAATCCCTCCAAAGCTATTCAAAAGTAGAAAAAATGGACCATTGTAAACTAAGTAAGATGGCCATTCTCTTCCATAGATCAAAGGCTCATGTACATTCAATAAAAATATGGCTAAGAGTTTCCACATTCTTTCCACACATTTTACATCTAAAAGGGCTATGAAAACCACATTTCATAAGTTGCTCACTAGTTAGCACCCTATGATGCAATAAAATCCAAATAAAGAACCTCACCTTAGGCCAGAGCTTTTGAGTCCACAACTAAAGAAAATATATCATAAAATTGGTTGGGATTATTATGGCATAAGGTAAAATAACCTTGAGCAATTGAATACTCACCCTTAGTAGTGTTGTTCCATCCAAAACAATCTTTATCATGGGACCAAGAGAGAGATATCATATGCATGATGCGTTGGATGTCTTGTCTTTGAATTTATGTAATTTGAATAGGCCATTTCTCAATATGAATTATGAATATCGTATCAAAAATAATTAGCCACATTTATCCAATTAGCTCGATGAAGCTCCTCCATCCAAGACCTCCAATCAAAAAAATGAGTTATCAAAGGCTAGTGACCATCCCAAGAATCTATCCAAAAATTTGCCTACTGACCATTATGAATGATCCAAAACAACTTTTTCTTAATCAAATCCTCACTAGTGTTAAGAACCGCTAAAGTGGGACAAAATTTTATAGGCAATTGATAGTGAACAAGGTCTTTAGGACTGTTGCTCTCAACATATTTAGCTTGGATATTATTGGCCTAAAGGGCATTGGGGTTATGTAAAATCCTCCAATATAATTTAGCAACTAAAGCTTTGTTGTTATTAATAGCATATTGAAATCCTAACCCCCCTTCATTCTTAGGAAGATATAAAGTGTTCCATTCCACCAATGCCCATTTTATTTTCTCCTTAGTACCACTCTAGAGGAACCGATGATTAATTCGATCCAATTATCGAAGAACAACCCTTGGGATATTCAACACGGTAGAAACATAAATAGGTATAGCTTGAAGAATATAATTTACCAAGGTAATTATACCCCCAAAATAAAGCCACCTATTGGTTCACTTTCTAATTTTATTCTTAACTTTATCCAACAATCAAAATTAGTCTTTATTTATTTATCTTTGAGTATTGATAGGGATGCCTAAATAATTGATTGGAAGGAAGGTCTTCTTATATCTTAATTTAAAAAATTTTAGGGTAAATACAAGTTTTTTAGAGGTACCTAGACCCCTATAAACAAGGTGGCTATAGGAGGATTGGAGCCTTGTCAACCTCTACCAACACATAGGGCATTCCAGCTACATCGTATATCTATAGTATGGAGGCAGGTAGAATGGAACCTGGGTCAACCTCTATTAACACCTAAGAATTTCATAAAATGCACTACACAAGTAAATAAAAAAATTTAGGGTAAACACAAGATTTTTAGAGGGGCCTGGACCCCTATCAATAAGGTCGGTATAGGAGGAATGGAGCCCTGACAACCTCTACCAGCACATAGGACATTCCCAGCTATGTTTTATATCTACAGTATGGAGATAGGGAGAATGGAACCTTGGTCGGCCTCTACCAGCACCCAAGACTTTCACCAAATGTGCTACACAAGCAAATCCTCCAATTATATTTAGATATTTGATTTTTTAATCTAATTTATTCTTAAAAAGAGCCTTGAAGATCTTGAATCTCTAAAGAATAGCATCCTTGGTGTGAATAGTGTATAGCCACATATATCTAGAAAAATCATCAAAAAAAGAAATATCTATTTCTTGAGAGATATGTTGTACCCATAGGTCTGTGAATATCACTATATGATATCCAAGGTATTAGAGGTTTTTATTGCAATCCATTTTTTAAAGGTCTCCCTATGATGATTCTCTGGAATACATCCTCACATGCACCACTTGGAGTGGATATGTGTGGAAGCCTAGTGTTCATCTAATTTTGACACATGTATCTTAATGATCCATAGTTTGTATGCCCAAGCATATGATAATTCTTTTGAATTTCATTATTTGCACGAGAGACCATAGCAAGAAATATTTTCTTCCTAGAAAAGGGTGAAGAAGAGGCTAGCCTTTTGCCAACTAATACATTTGGTCATCCTCACCACAATAGCTAGAAGCAACAATTCTAAGTCTATTTTTTATATATTTAATTACCCATCAATCAACCCAAAGTTTTTTATTCTTATTTTTATGAGTAATGTGATAAATAGATAAAATATTAGGGTTAATATTAGGTATATGAAGTACCTCATAAAAATACAAAGATCCAATGTTATTTTCTCCATATCTTGTGACCTACAATGAAGAATAATCTACAATGACAACATGCTCCCCTACATGTGCTTTATTATAATCCAATTGGATATATTTATACTTTTTCATGTGCATAGGTTTTCTAAATCTACAATCCATTCATTTGAGGAAGTAAATTTCCAATACATTGAATGAACCGCTACATGTGGTTTTAAGGTTTATCCATCAAACTATTCTAAATATGTTCATAGAAGAGAGAAACATCAACACCCCGTTTCTCATTGCTTCCTCAAGTTTCTTGATCTAAATCCTCCAAACTTATACCTTATGACCTTCATTTTTGTAAAATTCATATGTAGACTTCTTGGAATTTTTATTATTTTGTATTTGATTTTGTCATTCTAAGATTTGGCAATAGCTTCCTTTGGGTGATGCTGATTGAAAATATAATTTTTATTTTGTCTATATTCTAGCTTAATGATGCACAAATTAATTATATACCTCATTATAATTGGCATAGGAGAGTCTAGAAAGTATACAAAAGCAATCTCAAAGATAATAACAACTATCTCATATATCTTTAACATATTATTGAATATAATATACTGTAGTTCAATGATATTTTTATTCTCTAATTATTCTAATCATTGTCTTCTCTTTTTAGGTATTCCTCTTGTAATTCATACATCTTATATTTTTTAAAAAAGGATGATGTAATTATCAACAATATCAAATAAATTCATGGACAAAGATGTAAAATCAACCTCCATTCTACTGGTTTGTGTGCACTCACTTCAATCACAAAGCCCCTAAAATTTCTCAAGTAACACATTAGGGTCCTTGGTGTTGCTAACATGTGTATATTATATTTTTTCATCCTGAAGGGATATGACACCATGACCCTCATACTTCTTGTCTATATATATATATATATATACTTTACCTTTGATAACAATATTATGTTGCTCATCAATCAGTGCCAAGGGAGCTCGGTCAAATGCAGATTCATTTTTGATGGAGTGATAACCGTCCATGAATTGGCCCACTCGGCATCAAAAAATAAAAAACCCAACATGTTCCTTAAGCTTGACATGAACAAGGCTTTCGATCGGGTTTCCTGGAAATTCCTGTTCGAGGTCCTAGAGAAGTTTGGGTTTCATAAAGAATGGATCAAGATGGTTTGTGAATGTATCTCGACTACTTGGTTCTCTATTCTTATCAATGGCTCACCCACAGGTTTCTTCCAAATTTTCAAAGGCATCCGTCAAGGGGACCCTCTGTCCCCCTTTCTCTTCATCATTTTGGCCGAAGCCCTTGGAAGAACCCTTACAGCTGCCTGCAATAGTGGTCTTGTCTCCGGGATCAAACCAGCCTCAACAACCAATGCCATATCCCATCAACAGTTTGTGGATGATACTATTCTATCCTCTCATTCTTTCGTTCTCAAAGAAAAAATTATTAAGAACATTCTTGATTCTTATGAAGATGCGGCTGGTCAGAAAGTCAACTACCTCAAAAGCAAGCTATACTTTCTCAATACTCCCATTCACAGGCAAAATAGGATTGCTGAGATCCTTGGGTGCAACATTGGGAGCCTTCCAACTACTTATCTTGGATTACCGCTTTTCCACGATAGATCTGTCTCGGCTATGTGGAACCCTGTTTTAGATCGCCTCAACAAGAAACTTGCAGGTTGGAAAAGCTCAATGCTCAGTCAGGTAGCCAAAGCCACTCTGGTCCAAGCTTGCCTGCAAAGTATTCCTATTTTTTTCTTATCTATCTTCAAAGCTCCAGCTACCATCTGCCAAATAATTGAACAAATCCAACATTGATTCCTTTGGGTGAGAAACGAAAACAAGAATAAATTCTCACTTGTTGCCTGGGATAGGGTCTGTTTCAAGAAAAAGGATGGAGGACTTGGATTCAGAGACATCAAGCGGATGAACATGACCCTCATTACCAAGCAGTCTTGGAGACTTACCATCAATGAAAAAGTCACATGGATTGACATCATTAAAGCTAAGTACCTCCATTAGGTTTCCTTTCTTGGAGAGCACAACCTTCCTTTCGGATCCTATTTTTGGAATGGCGTTAGCAAAACAAGGAAGATTATCATGGAAGGCTTAAGGTGGTGTCTTGGAACTGGAATGACCATTCATTTTTGGGACGACCCGTGGATCCATGATAAACCTCTCAGCCAAGATCTGCATTTTGTAGTGCTCATGATGGCTACCGAAGCCACCTTTAGAGATAAGGTGTGTCACTTCATTAACCTAGGTACCACAAGACCTGAATGGAAACACCTGGCTCTTAACGGGCCAAGGCATTTCACCAAGGCACTCAGGCGGTTACAAAACTTGTTGAGGACTTGCATCATCCCCAACTCACAGAAAGATGATTCCATGGTCTGGAACCTTGAAGATTCTAGAAATTTCATTGTTAAATCAGCTTACTACAGTCAAGAAACTCCCACTAATGGTCGAGACTTATCAAATCAGGTCTGGGTTCCCAAGATCATTCCCAAGGTCAAATTCTTTTGTTGGTTGGCCATCCAAAATAGAATCCTCACCACTGACAACCTGATAGCCAGAGGGTTACTCATTCCCAATTGGTGCATCCTGTGCAAAAATGCCTGTGAGTCAACTTCGCATGTGTTTTTGGAATGTCCCTTCTCTCTAGCAGTTCTCAACCAGGTTCTTAACACCTTCAACATTTCCACAACCCTCCCTCATTACATTCCCCTCCTTTTTCAACAATGGCCCCAACCTTTCAAGAGCAACTAACTTAAATTCATGTGGCAAGCTTGCCTCCACCTATTCCTGTGGAAGATTTGGCTAGAGAGAAATGTCAAAATTTTCAAAAATCAAGCCACTGATAAGAAGATTATCGTTGCCAGAATCTTGGCCCTTGCTGTAGAGAATGCCTCTCTTGTTTCATCTTCCAAACCCCCCCTCCTAGCCTTGAATCAAACCTAACCAAACTCTTAAATCTTTCTAATTTCTTTGCCATGCCCTGTACTTCTGTTGACAGGTCTGTCATCAAGTGGGTCTCACCACCTACTGGGTGGCACAAGATAAACTTCGATGGTGTGGCCAAAGGAAACCCAGGAGCGGTTGGCGGAGGAGGAATTCTCAAAAACCACAGAGGAGAAATAATTTTGGCCTTTGCCCAGAACCTGGGAATCCAATCCAACAGTATGGCAGAGGCACGGGATTTGCTCCAAAGTTTGATTCTCTTGGAAGGTTTGACCATCAACAAAATTATCATTAGAGGAGACTCGCTGCACTGCATCAACTGGCTCAAAGGGACTGCTATGCCTCCCTGGGCCCTTGTTTCAATTTTCCAAGAATGCAAGGCTCTAATTGGCAATTACCCAGAATTAGTCATTAAGCATCAATACTGGGAAGGAAACAAAGCTACGGACTGGCTTGCTAACAAGGGAGTCGGTGAATCTGACATTCAAGTATGGAGAGACTCCTTCCCCATTGGCCTAAGGAACGATTCTATAAGTGGCAATGTTTGCACAATGTGAGATGTTGGCAGGGGATTGGTTTGGTATGCTCATGAAACTGGTCGCGATATCGTGACACATTTTCTCTTCGGTCGCGATGTTGCAACATGTCGTGATATCGCGACACCTTTTCTCTCCGACCATGATTTTGTAACATGTCATGATATCGCGACACTTTTTCTCTCTGGCCGCATTTTTGCAACATGTCGCGATATCGTGACACTTCTTCTCTCCGGCTGTGATTTTGCAACATGTTGCGATATCGCGAATTTTTTTCTCTTCGGCCGCGATTTTGCAACATGTCACGGTATCGCGACACTCTTTCTCTTCGATCGCGATTTTGCAACATGTCGCGATATCACGACACTTCTTCTCTTCGGCAGCGATTTTGCAACATGTCATGATATCGTGACACTTCTTCTCTTCGACCGTGTTTCTACAAATTGTCGCAATATTGTGACACTTTTCCCCTTCAACTACGATGATGCATCATGTCACGATTTCATGACACTTTTTCTCTCCGACCGTGATTTTGCAACATGTCGCGATATCACGACATATTTTATTTGGTCGTGATTTTGCAACATGTCGCGATATCGTGACACCTTTTCTCTTCGGGCATGTTTTTGCAACTTGTCGCGATATCGCAACACCTTTTCTCTACGACCGTGGATTTGCATCATGTCGTGATATCGTGACACTTTTCCCTTCGACCGAGATTTTGCAACATGTCGCGATATTGCGACACTTTTCCTCTTCGGCCTCGATGATGCAGTTTGTCACGATTTCATGACACTTTTTCTCTCCGGCCGCAATGTTGCATCTTGTCACGATTTCGCGACACTTTTTCTCTCCGGCCTCGATGATGCAGTTTGTCGCGATATCACGACACCTTTTCTCTTCGACCTCGATGATGCAGTTTGTCATGATTTTGTGACACTTTTTCTCTCCAGCCACAATGTTGCAACTTGTCGCGATATCACGTCAATTTTTCTCTTTGGCCGTGATTCTGCATCATGTCACGATTTCGCGACACTTTTTCTCTTCGGTCGTGATTTTGCAACATGTCACGATTTCGCGACACTTTTTCTCTCCGACCGCGATTTTGCAACATGTCGCGATATCACGACACTTTTTCCCTTCGATCGATATTTTGCAATATGTCGCGATATCGCAACACTTTTTCTCTTCGACCGATATTTTGCAACATGTCATGATATCGCGACACTTTTTCCCTTCGGCCGAGATTTTGCAACATGTCACGATATCGTGACACTTTTCCTCTTTGGCCTCGATGATGCATCATGTCACGATTTCACGACACTTCTTTTCTTCTGGCACCAACCTTGCAATTTGTCGCGATATCGTGACACTTCTTCTCTTCTGGCAGCAACCTTGCAACATGTCGTGATATCGCGACACTTCCTCTCCTTCAGCTGCGATGTTGCTTATTGTCGCGATTTCGCGACACCTTTTCTTCCTTTGGCTGCATCAGTGCAACATGGCATGATTTTGCGACATCTTTTCCTCTTTGCTTTTTCCCTATGCTGTGGGTCGCGAAAACGCAACTGGTCACGATATCGCAACACCTTCCCTCATGTGGTGTTTTGCTTTCTCTTTGATCTTTAGCTCTTGGGCCTCCTCGGTCGGCTTGGAAAACATGTAAAAAGTGCTTGTACAAGGTTCAAGGACCTTTCAACATCCTTTCAACCAATCAAAAAAAAAATTTATGTTGCTCGTAATTCAAATACTTGAGTAAGCCCATCCTTCATATAAAATCTCCAATCTTGATTTTTAGGTAGCTAGATTTGGACCACTCAATAAGGAACATGGTGATACATGATTATTCTACCCAAATATAAAATTTTACATGGAACTATCAATAATAACAACATTACCAATGCATAGAAATTAAAAAATATGATTCAAAAAAGGAGATTAAGATTCTTTCATACGTAAAAGTTATGATCCTTGAAAGTTATGCCCTAAAATTATACAAAATACATCTAAAAAATTTAAAAATATATTAGCATATATAGAAAATGAGAAAGCACCAAATATTATCATGTGAGTGCCTAAGGGTGTGCCAAGCATGCATTATGTAGTATATTAATGAATCTTGTCATAATCTAATATATTTTATAATCTATAACCATACTATGCCACTTGTATTTTGATTCACTTTGAAATTTATGTGTTACCAAGTCTGCTACTAATAGTGTGAGTTGCTTGTGAAGTTTAAGGATATGGAGAAATGTGATTGGTAGATGTTGTATACATATATATAATGGCATATGAATTTCCATGTAGGCCATCATATAGCATCCATGTCATCCCAATCAAAACCTACTGTTAAAATTAAAGTGCACTATGCCTTCACCTTGACACTTGTTAGTTTCTCTTGACAAGTGTCATGTGTTTCTTATAGGCTTATGTCTATATATTGTAACCATTTGTATCAATAAAATAATCCCATCAGTTTTAGTCCCAACATTTGGTATCAGAGCAGGTTCCCTCTCCTACCTGTGAAACCCTTGAGGGGGGATTTCCCTCATGGAAATCCTCCCTCCCCCCTCATCCTTTTCCCCATTTTTCATTTTTTCATTTTCCCCCCATTTTTTTCAAAACAGGGAGTATGCTCTCCATTGTTTACAATGGATTAGAAACCAGAATTTTGGAAAAATCATGGTTCCCAATTTTTTTTTAATGATCCATTTTTCCCCATATGTATCCGTCCATAGAATCTGGGTTTCCATTTAAAAAAAAAATTGAAGAGAGGGTGCAACCACCGGGACTTCCCAGATGGTCACCCATCCCAGTTCTATTCTACCTTGGATGCTTAACTTGGGAGTTCTGTTGTTTTTCAAGGCCATCACAGCCAACAGACCTGGCTGTTTTTCATTGGGGAAGGGAAGCCCTATGCCTTAAAATATTAATGTCGCTTGACCAGTGAATTCAATAGCAAGTATATGTTGATGAGGATGTGAAGATCGTCGAAAGCCGCCCTAAAAATCATTGTAGTGGATGCAGATATGGGCCCCATGTTGCTACGTGAAATTGGCATCGTCTGGCAGAAGGAGGTAGTGATTGCTCGGGAGTTGTTATCTTTGCAGTGTGGATTGCATCTCATCATGGAGAACTATTTTTCCTTCCAGGTTCTAAGCATAGGATAAAGGGTCAAAATTTAGGGCTTGCAGTTGTCCAGCATGGCGCGCCAGAGCCACACCAGCGGGGAGATTATAAACTACATGGTGGTGGATGTGCAGAGAATCGAGGACTATTCCTGGTACCTCCATGACATGTGGATGCTTCCACTACAAATAATTTTGGCGTTGGGAATTCTGTTCAAGAATGTGGGAATTCTATGCATCAATGAGAGCAAGGACGCGTGGCCTGCCCATCGTCGTGGCCGTTGATCTGCTATCGCGAATGATGTAGCCCTAGACAAAGATCATAATGGAAGTGGAGTCCATGGCAGAAAAGCAATGAGTGACAATGATTTTTGGCATGATTGACAGGAGAGAACAATCAGGAGGAAAGATTGCAATTTTGTTGAGTTAAAATTGATCGCCAGTGCTGTAATAGCTATGGAATTCAATGTCGCATCTGAATTTAACCTGTAAAACACTGTACTATGCACAGATGCGGCTCTAATACCCAATCGAAACGCTCGTCGAAGTATCATGGAGGTCCTATTTTGAATGCGCTAAATATTGAAGACTGCATGTTTTTTTAGTTTTGTGATAGAATTAATTTAATATGCACTATGCCTTCCTTGACACTTGTCAGTTTCACTTGACAAGTGTCATGCATTTCATATAGGCTTATGCCTATATATTGTAACCCTATTTCATTTGTAAACATATCATTAGTTTCACTCCTAACATTTGGTATCAGAGCAGGCTTTCCCTACCCTGTGAAACCCTTGAGGGGGGATTTCCCTCATGGAAATCCTCCCTCCCCCTGATTTTTTTTTTTCCTATTTTTTTAAATTTTTTACCGAGGGAGTATGCTCTCCATCATCTGATGGATCAGAAACCAGATGGTAAGAATTTAAAGTTTAGGAAATTTTCCCATGGCTGCCCTTGAAGCTTCAAGCTTGGAGCCATGAGCCATGTGGCGATTGGTTTCAGTGATTGTGAACCCATGGATCTGTGGCGAGATTGAGCTCCGATTCATTTTTGTGTTTGTTAGTGTAGTGAGCAATTTTGTTAAACAAATTTCATTTGAAGCTACGTTTGATAAAGGCAGTCTCCATGATCTGTGAGCATGATCGGCAGCCAGCCACCACAATAGAGGAGTCCATCAAGACCACCGCCAGGAGTTTCTACTGAAGAAGGTAGTGCCTCCTTCCATATGGGGCATGGCATAGGTGGACACAACAGGAGCCATATAGGGACATTGAAAACTGCCAGTTGAAACAAGAGTTTCAAAGTGTGTTCTTGAGATCAGTCCCTTTCCTCTCGATGCCATTGCTGAGTAGAAGTAGACGTAATCTGATTTTCGACCCTCTCCTCGACTGTGAATGTGTGGATATGGCAAAGTTTGTGTCTCCTACATAGTTGACTATTTTTATGTGTGTCTACAGATCTAGCCTGGACGCATTCACAGTGCCCAGAGATATGATATGATAGTGCCTGGAGTTAAAGTTATGTATGAGAGCTGAGATGAGCACTATCACAACACCATCCGATGCTACGAGAATCCAGAAGCAGACTGTTCAGATTGGAGTTCAGTGATTTGATGGCCGTGAAGATTTGTCGCTGGAAGGAGACGGAATATTATCTGCGTTGCTATTATTGTGGACAATGGCGATGTTCAAATGAAAGACTACAAATATTATGAGAAATTTGAACCAAAAATAATAACACAGTAGGTTGAGTGGTAGATGATCTGTTCTTCACATGAGCATGGGAGCCTGTGTTTGTTGACTCTATTTTGTAGAAGATGATTTTCTTAGCATTCTATTTGGCCGCGTGGTCATTTTCAGATCTCCCAATGTATCACAAGCCCTTATGTCAAGTGTTCCTGTACCAGTTCTGTGGGCTGTAGTTTTTTTATGTTGCTCAAATTTCAAGACTCGATAGTGCCGCCAATGTTGGAGAGAAAATGAAATATTTCATTGAGACTGCACCATTTCAGAAGGCTCAAATGGTGAATGGTGTTTATTTTTTGATGTTTGTTTAAATGTTTGCCATATTAGATCTGTTCCCGAGCTGATGGTACTACAATATTAATTTTTGATTAACGATGGGAGGAGCATCGTGGCGCAGACGACTTTCGAGCACGAAAACCTGCATGTTGTTCACGTCACGCCCATTTGCTATGTTGACTTCAGAGCAATATTCAAAATAGCAAGAGTTTCGGCGATGACACAATGACACAACCGTTGAGCATATCAGGGAGAACCAACAGTTTTGTCAAATTCTTCTGCCACATCATTTTTTTTATGCGTGCCTTCCCAAAAAATACTGCACGTTGTGATCATATGTCCTGGTTAAACTGGAGAGACCACTGCGATATGTCATCACAGTAATGAAGCAGTGCAGTTGAGCTGAGGTTCACAGAGGATTCAACCCTTTATGGATCGAAGGTTTTACATCATGGCAATAGCGTTAGACCTAGGGTTCCTATTCAAGGGCACGCCGACAGAGGCGTGGCTGCGCAACGTGGCAGGGGGAGCCATCGATCCGGGGGAAATCCCTTTCCCCCAATACCTCTCGGTAACAAGTGGGGTCACAACGGGCTGTATTTGGTCAAGGAGCAATGATGATTTCGAGTTCGTGGTAATGCCACCACCGACATTTTATCCAATGGACTGGACATGCATCCACCAGTTTCTTGGGGTAGATCTGATAATGAAGGAATGGACCCTGCACTGGCCTCATGGAGTTTTTATTTTGAGATCAACATGCTACTGATGAAGACACTTTTGATCCACGTTTTGAAATCATCGCAATGATGCCCATGAGAGCTTATTGTAGTGATCCACGTTTTGGTGTCTACTTGCAGCAATAACGTCGCGGCTTGAAATCTTGGACGTGGACGTCAGACATGACAAGTGTTGAAATCGGTGAATCAAACTTGGTGAAGAAGAGTTCGGGGGTTAATATTTAAAACTGAAATATTAAAATTTCTTAGTGGGTTAATTATTTCCAACATGATGGAATCTATTGTAAGGGCTATTTTATTTTATGATCTCATGGGAGGCAAAATTTTTTTATGATATTTGGGGAGTGAAACTGGAAGAAGGCCCATGAAATACCCTTGCGTGGGAAAATTGACAACTGTAAGTTGTTTATTTCGCCTAAGTGCGATGCCAGGAGAATATTCCTGAGGTTTTATTTTGCTGCCCTAGAGAATTATGTTGTTTTTTTATGATGAAGGCCCCTTTGATGGTGGAGTGTAGGGGTATTTATAGTCGTCGGAAACGTTTTTTCGCAATGGACATAATGGTGGTGTCATATTGTAATTCTGAAGCTATTTTAATTAAGTTTTTTAGCCTCAAAATTTTTCTACCTTGGAGTGCACTCTCGGTTGAACCCGACACTACCAAGGCAATTATAAGTGAACCTAGTATCTAGTATTCTCTTCTTTCTACTTAGTGGATGCAGCGGCTGGTTACCCATGCATTCCGGTAAGATGAGGTGACTACCATAAGGAAACTTATTATAGGGACTACAGACATAGACACCCTAGACTCTATCCGAGGTTTTTTCGGATCTACTTCTGAAGACTACAGACGAAGACACTTCAGAAGATTCTCTTCTTTTCTTCTTCTCCTCCATATTTGGCTTCTATGGTTCATTTTATTGTATTGAGTGCATTTTTGGTAGAGACCGACACTCTTATATGGCTCATTTTTTTCCTTTGTATTAAGGTGCATTTTCGGTAGAGACCGACACCTTCTAGATTGAGTTCACCATGATGAGGGACTTGATATTCATGGTGGATCTAGTCAGTGACCTACAAGAGGCAACATCCTCTGAGGATGACCTGTAGAGGCAACAGACCCAGAATTGGTCGACCCTAAGGCACCCATGATGACCCCGAGGCACTTAGACAGGCCGACCCAGTGGCAACAGACCCGTGGAAGTGGCTGACCCTAAGGCAACAGACCGAGATGTATACACAGTGAATATAGCATTATTCATAGTTGGAGAGCCAAGCCCAAAGAGCACGAGCCTAGACCAAATCAGCAATAAGAGAGGATGATAGGTTGTTTTAGAGAAGTCAACATTAAGGGGGAATGTTACCTAATGTTGACTTGTTTTGTTTCTTCTTTAGTTAGGATAGTGCACTTTAAGGGGGAATGTTAGAATTAAAGTGCACTATGCCTCTGTTTTGACACTTGTCAGTTTATATTGACACTTGTCAGTTTATCATATAGGCCTTCTACCTATATATGTAACTCATTTGTATTAATAACATCATCCCATCCGTTTTTAGTCCCAACATTTGGTATCAAAGCTCTAGGCATTCTCCTACCTTGTGAACTTGAGGGGGGATTTCCCTCATGGAAATCCTCCCTCCCCCTCATTTTTCATTCATTTTTTTTTTGGATACTGAGGGAGTATGCTCTCCATCCCTTGCTGGATGGATCAGAAACCAGAAGTTGAAAAAAAAAAAAATCCATGAAGTTTTTTTTTTTGTTCTAGAAAAAGTTTTATTTTTTTTATGTGTGGCCTTCAACAAGGGTTACTAGGGTTTGCATTAGGGTTTTGTGTTCTGCCAACGGAGACTTCGCGTAGAGGTATAGTCCAATAAAACTTCTAAGAAATATTATTTCAGGTGATCCACGTGTAGTAATAATACATGGAGCCTAGAGTTTTTTTTTTTTATCCTACGTTCGAGAAGCCTACGAATTCAAAAGTACTAGGCAACAAAATCCCCAGCTATGCAGTTTCCTGTGGAATAGATCTATCCTCGGCATTGTTCTAAAGATCTGAAGACCTTGTGCTTGACCAGAGATCATGGTGAATCGTACCTAAGTTGGAGACTCATGCAGAGATCGCGGTGATACCTCCATCATTTGAAATCCATCATCTGAAATCGTGGCTCGTGTTTCCTGTTCATGGCATGTGGCTGAGTTCCAAACTGTCTACATGGAGGTGTTGTAAAACGATTGTTTTAACCTCATGGAAGTGCGAGTGGTGATGGTGGAGCCCGTAGGGGTTTGCATAATTTCGTCTGTGTAGGACACTATTTTTTTGAGAACTTTTTGCCCTCAGATTTCATGCCCCATGGCACACCGGGGTTTCATATTTCAAGGGTTGCAGAGTTGGACGAGGTCTCTTTGGAGAGGGCATTAAATATTTTACATGGAAGTGGTAGCATTTACATTGCAGTGTTATTTTATGCATCCTAATGTCCATTTTCAAAGTTGTGCCAACCTATTTTTAGTGTTTTGTCATCTATGTTTTTGACAATCCATCAAGTGGCTGTTGAAGAGTCTGCTATTAGGCCAAGATATGGAGTTCACAGTTTCCCATCCCTTTTCCTACAAAACTAGACATTGAGGGTGTGATATAATGGATCCAAAAGGCTGGAATCAATTATTGCTTTCTACAAAAATATTATAGGTATCGAACCTATTTCGCCCAGCTATGTTACACCAGTAGATGTAAGTGCTTTGAGGGCTCTTGATGTAGTCAAGGATATTGAGAATGGAAAGCACTGTCCATATTCATGGGCAAAATCTCCAGACAAATTGCTTCAGCAGGATACGTGGGCGATCTGAAGATGTCTCTCGATGTGGTGTAGATGAATTTCGTTGGTAGATCAAGTTTTTTATAGCGCTAATGTTTCGACGATAATGGTGAATCTGTGTATGAGGTGCATGACCATTGAAGCACCCGTGGGCCCACCGTGATTCATGTGATGCATTTATTTGAAGTATTCTCGATGTATTTGGTGGAGAAGCAGAGGTGGTTAACTGGAGATGAGGGCAAGCTAATCATGGAGATTACTGTGCCCTATGTGGAGATGCAGGAGCTTGGTGCACCTTACTGCTCATTTGAGCAGGCAAATATTTTTTTTCAAACCTCAACAAGGCACTGATTTCGAAGGACAAAAAATAGAGATGAGGATAGCCAAGCCGTTGAGGATCAAATTGGCAGCCATGTCACAGACGAATAAATGGGATGTCGATAAAATGCTGGACGTGTACATTTATGACTATCTGGTGAAGGAAATTTGCAGGCATCCACCAAGGCTTTCCAAGCAGAGGAAAAGGTCTCCTCCAAGCCAGTTGCGATAGTCGCATCACTTCTACGAGGTTCTTTGTGAAAATTATGAATGTTGCTGTGAATGTTCTCTGTGTGTCCCATGCACTATCATATCGTGTGTGGACCCCACTATTTGCATCATTGGGTCTGTCCACGTTTCTCTCGGTTGTTGCATCTATCCCGACACATCATCCGACAAATTTTGCATGGGTATCTTCCTCACTACATAGACTGCACTACAACATCCCGTCATGGCCGACGTGTGTTCGTCGCCAAAGGGAAAAATGGGTGCGATATATTATTGATGCTTGTTGTCCTCATGACATAAGGGAAGATGAGGATTCGGGATATGTTTTTTCCACAATGAAGAAGTAAGTGGAGTACTCCCACGGGCCCTATTTTTGGCAGCATATCTGCTATTATTGATTGACGCAATGAGCTGTTGAAGCCACAACACTCGATGATACCGCCAGCAAGCCCCCATAATGAGCCTAATGTTTTTTGTTTATTGTCATTTTGTGGGTTGTTTATTTATTGTCATTTTGTGGGGCATTTTATTAAATTATGGGGAACATTTATTCAAATTGCATGTAGAGGGCCCACTTAGCCTATAATGCCTTTCAAAGCACGGGAGCATTCAAAATTTTTAATGTATTTCCACATGAAAAGTGGAAGTGAAAATGGTGGACCACTTTATGTAATTTCCTTGCAAGGAAAATTTGAAGACTGTTCTTATTCCGCCTGAGTGCGATGCCAGGAATATTCTATTCTTGAGGTTTATTTTGCTGCCTAGATAGGCATGGTATTGTTTTCCACATGTTGAAGGCCCCATTCACATACAAGTATAGGGGTATTTATAGTCATTGGAAATGGTTTTCTATGATGGACACAATGGTGGTGTCATTTTGTAATTTTAAGGCTATTTCTTTAAATTTTTTTAAACCTCAAATTTTTCTACCTTGGAGTGCATTCTTGGTTGTACCCGACACTCCCAAGGTACTTGTAAGTGAACCTAGTATCTAGTAGTACCCTCTATCTACTTGGCGGATGCAGTGGCTGGTTACCCATGCATTCCAGTAAGATGAGGTGACTACCATAAGGACACTTAATATAGTGACTACAGACATAGACACCCTAGACTCTATCCGACATTTTTTTCGGATCTACTTCTAAATACTACAGATGAAGACACTTCAGGAGATTCTCTTCTATTATTTCCTTTTCTCCTCCATATTTTGTTCTATGTCTCATTTTTTGTATTGAGTGCATTTTCGATAGAGACCGACACTCTTATATGGCTCATTTTTCCTTTGTATTAAGGTGCATTTTCGGTAGAGACCGACACCTTCTAGATTGAGTTCACCATAAGGAGGGATTTGATATTTATGGTGGAGCTAGTCAGTGACCTACAAGAGGCAACATCCTCTGAGGATGACCTACAGAGGCAATAGACCCAGAAGTGGTTGACCCTGAGGCACCCATGATGACCCTGAGGCACTTAGACGGCTGACCCAGTGGCAACAGACCGAGATGTATACACAGTGAATCTAGCATTATTCATAGTTGGAGAGCCAATCCCAAAGAGCACGAGCCTAGACCAAATCAGCAATAAGAGAGGATGATAGGTTGTTTTAGAGAAGTCAACATTAAGGGGGAATGTTACCTAATGTTGACTTTTTTTGTTTCTTCTTTAGTTAGGATAGTGCACTTTAAGGGGGAATGTTAGAATTAAAGTACACTATGCCTTCACCTTGACACTTGTCAGTTTCTCTTGACAAGTGTCATGTGTTTCATAAATGCTTATGCCTATATATTGTAACCATTTGTATCAATGAAATAATTCCATCAGTTTCAGTCCCAACACCTACCACATCAATGCCTACATGACATCGTACATCACTTGCATATGATTGCTCATGATTTATGCTTTGAATGCCATGTCATTACCTACATTAAATCTTACCCCAATTACTAGTGTTATACCATGTCACATACCTAGTCTACCATATTATTTGTATGCATTTCCATGTGAGTTGTATAGACTATTATGTATTACCTTAGAACTAGTGCATTGATTGCCATGTCACATGTACTAACCACCTTGTCATCCATACATATTAATTCATAAAATAAATTTAAATAGGTGACATAATCAATTACCTTATCATCACAAGGTGCCATGCCATCTTATTATGCCACATCATTTCAAGGTGACAAGTTATAATAAGGAGAGTTATTGATGTCATCATCAAAAAAATTATTTGGCATTGGGGGATTTGAATGAGGGACCTCCCCAAATGCTTCAATTAGGTGATGAGAGGAAATAGTCAAATTTAAACTTGAATAAAGTTAGCACCTCTTCTTAGCCCTCACTGATGCGGTCTTGTATCATATGAATGCTAGCACATGTTACTATGTCTTGTTCACCTCAATATACTAGGGAATATGATATGGAATATTCAATATTTTTAATTTAAAATTTAAATTTTTAAATTATAGAGGGAAAATAAAATTATATGCAATATTTACGTAAAATTATTGAACTAGGATCCACGTATATTTTTACAAATAATTAAAAATGTTAGCAGTTCATCTACAAGTATCATAGTTTTACCTATACAACCTCTTTTTTGAATGTAATCAATAAAGACATCCTCTCATGTTTATGTGGTAGAATAGTTGCCAAACCATATATACAACTTTTTAAAGTGGTTCAAAGGTCTTTTCTAGCACAAAATCCTACCAAAGACTTCTCTCACACCATAGGCCTATATAAAGATATTCAACCTATTTTTTTCATATTTCATGGTAGCCAATAAGTAAATCCTCTCATATATACTATTGTTGAACATAAGAAATAGGAAGAGAAAATTTAATATATGTTTTAAAAATAATCATAGAAAACAAAGTAGGTTTTCGAAAAATATAAAAAAAATCAATACTCAAACTAGGATATCCAAGTACTTAGAAATTAATTAAAGAAAGATTAAGTTACAATGAAAGGAAGAAAGGGATATGGTGGTGAATATTTATCCTAGAAAAAATATGCTAATCCTACTAATATCCTCATGATATAATCCCACTTAGGTATTTATCAAAATACCCTTCTAATCCCATTGTTAGGCTTTAAAATAAAACTCATCTTAACTACTTCTAACATGGTTTCCCTTGGGGAAAGTTATAGAATAAAATTATTGATATACTTGATTGAGTAGTGAAGATTCACAACCACTCTGATACTATATTTGATTTCATAGTATTTTCCATAAACAAATAGAATGTAATATTACTCGGTATTGTTGGAAAAGAAATGAATAGAACAAAGAATATATAGGGTTGTCTATGTCTACCAAATAATATCACTATCAAATGAATTGAATAATACTTAAACCAATAAAAAAATATTGGGTATGATGAGGTATTTATATCCAAGTAGAAGTTACCTTTAGATCAAGGTTGTGAGACATACATTTCAAAATAAAATATAATAAGTATTATAAAATACCTTTTTCAATATTTACATGGGCCCAAAAAGATAATATGAACATTAAAAATGTAAAGGTTGGTGGTGGCTTCAATAGAAGCTTATCGACCACATATTTCAACATCCCCACTTCAACCAAATGAGGTACATCAAGAGATATCCTTACTTAGCATCCCATTTAAGGGATAATATCCAACCCCAAGAAGCTCTCACATGCCCACAAAAGTGATCTTGAGAATGATATTGGTCAAACTATTTGTTTCCTTATTTTATGAAGAAATAAAAAGTAGATCAAGCATCCCATGTGTTTCCTTTTCTACTAATGAAACATTTAATCATGGGCAAGATATATGGTGCTCCATATGTCACATCAAAGAGTTATTTGAAAACTCTAAGGAATACCAATCTCCTCCAAATCATGAGTGTCCACCTAATATGCTTAGCTACCTTATTTAGAAGTATAATATTCAACCTTTATGGAAGACCAAAATATAATATATTGGCATTTAGTATTCTAAGGAACAAGATCATATCCCAAATGGAACACAAAACCTATGGTGCAATATAAGTCATCCAAATTACTAGGGAGTATCAAGTAATCCAAATGTATCTTTTGCTCAAAGGCTAAACTAGTTGGAAGTGCAAATAGGGTTTGACTAAGAAATAGATATCCTAAAGGAAATAAAAATAAAAATACCTCCTACATGAGTTAATCAATCATCCCATACCAACTCACTAAGGGAAAAGTCATGTCAATTGATTAGAGATAGCTCTTCATACATGATGTCATTTTCTAAAAAGTGTAAAACATATTTCTAGGATACTGGTGATCAAAGATGAAATGAATGAGTAAAAGCAAAAATTGACCATGTCAACAATTTTTTGATTTACCTAAATTAATTCCATATCTTGACTTATTTACTAGAAAATTGACTAATTTGGTTAACAAAAACCTTCAAATATTGATTCACCTTCTCATTAATTTTCTCATCAAATAAACAAATCAAGTTTATCCATACTTCATTGGTTGAGTTACTCATGACTGGTTGGCTAGACTGATTCATTCATAAGTACCTTTTTTTTGTTAGGTTAAATTAAAAGTGGGTTTTTATCAAGGATCCCAAAACCTGATTACATCGAAACTTGATTACATCAAAAGGAAGACGTCCAAGGAAGGACAATAGGATAGGCTTGAGGAAAGCTAAAAGGAACTAATTCAGAAAAGCACTAGAGGAACAAATGTAGGAAATCGCAAAGGAAGGCGCAAAGGAATCAGGATCAGGACGGAAGCTAGGAAAAATATAAAGGAAAAATGTGTAGGAAAAGAAATCCCACCAGAAAAACAAAATTGAAAATTTAGGCACCAAACATGAACTTTTAAGCATTCCAAAGATGGGAAAAAGCGCCAAACCGCCCAGTTTTCCAAAAAACAATTTGAAACTTCCCACAAGTAGGAAAATTACAAGGGTACCAAAATTTAAAATTTGAATCCTCCTAAGGGCGAGAAAACCAGAAACCACCCTTGGGAAACCAGGAACGTCATTCATAAGTACCTAATTCACTACTCATAAAATTGATTTTCTTGCAAAATATTTGATTGATTTACTATATTCAAAGAGTAACTTAGTTAATTTGATTGTAAGGAGAAATGTTTAAAAGAACTTTTTATAATTAGCATAATTTAAGAGACAAAAGCAAACACATATCCAACCCAAAGAGTTGGATATGTAAAGCTACAACCTCTTATATTTCATATGTTGGTTGTGAAGATATAATATCTTTGTGGGACCTACATATTATGAAATACCCTTCCTTCCTTCCTTGAAATTGATTTTCCTATATTCCTTTTGGAGCATGATTGGGAATCATTTTATTTAGAAGGAGAACTCTTAAGACGAGTGGTAGACTAGCATCAAAGATACTAGGAACTCCTAGACAATGATAAAGGCATTAGAGTATTAGTATTAATGGGTATTGGTATGAAGGGGTCTTGGTATTAAGGGGTCTAGGGGAAATACCTTTCCCAAAGGAATAAGTCCATTATTTAATACATCTATTTAACATATATAAAATGATCTTCAGAGAATATGAACAACTTTTTAAAACATATATTTACCAAATTAAGGGATCTATTTAAGGCAAGGGAAGGGATCTATTTAAGTCTATTTATTAAAGGAGGTATGTAAGGTCTCCCTTCGATCAGGCTATTTATTAAAAGGAGACAAGAAGACAAGGAGGTAAGGTCAATATACCTTTAGTTGATCTTAATTTCTAAGCAGAGTTGGAAGAAATATGGCTTCTTAGGCATCAAGGGGCAACATGATGGTTCTAGAAGCTATCAACTTAGAGACAAATACAATATAAATAACTTATCTAACTATAACCATTAATATTAATTTAACTCAAGCAATTGAAAGATCATCAAGGGCTAGTGTCAAGGCAACAATACTAGATGGGGGTATTCAAGTTTAATCCAACATATTTGATATAAGGATATCCAAAGATATCTATCAGAGAAAGATAACCAAACCTAAGGTAGTTTATTCTAAACCCTGGTATAGGTATTATTAGGAAAGTACTTAACATAAGTTTAATAATCCCATAAAAATGATAAGATTAAAGTCCAAATGTTAGTATTGTTTTATAGAATAGAGTGAATTTATCTCTCTTAGCTAGATTTGCACATTGGTACTGAAATTTTTAGATTATCCCAAACTTGTACAAATTTTCTCAAGGGCATATAATTCAATAATAGGAATTATTAAGCTTGCTTCAAATGATGAAGAATAAATTAATATAATACCTAAAGCATTAAGGTATATGATGCATATTGATAACACCATTGTGCAATGAATTGCCTACAACCCTTGATTTCATATTGATTACTATAACAATCATAAAAAGAGAAAATCAACTAAATTTCTACTATACTAAGTTATTGATCCCATAGAGATAAATAGTATATATTATCCTTATGTTTATATAAGTTCAATCTTGATGCATAGTATGCATTTCCAAGGTATGGTTTCATTATGTGCAAGCTAGTGATTAGAAAGTGTATCAAAGATATGTAGTAATTCCATACATGGTGCATAATTCAAATATTTGACATTGTATACATTGCATTACCACACATATTAAATATGAGAAAAACACTTTGAGAAGTAGGTAATTTTTTGTTATACTTCAAATACTTTGGTTGATTATTCACTAGTAATAACTCTATTTCTTGATGCTACGAATGACCCATATAGGATCAAATAAACAACTCTTTCCAATTTTTTGAATGCACATATATGTGATGTAAGGCTAAAGAGAGGATACGTTTATAATTTTGTTGAAAGATGTATGATCCAATCATCTAAAATATAGTGGGTCACACATCAAAATAATCAAAAGATAATCAATTAATATTGAGAATACCTCATAACCTAATAGGATGTTGGTACCTAGAAAATAATAGATCATTCATGAGGTTATAATTTTTTTTTGGGGCATCTATTCACACTCCCACTATACATACTTGATCATTTATATACATGGGATTTTGTTCAATACATATACTAGATAAAAAAAAAGTACTTCTCTAGAAAATAGAAGGTCCCATGATAACTACCATAGAAAACATGAAAACGTAACATTAAGGAATTTAACCTAATTTGGTCAAGAAACAAGGTCTATCATTATCTTTGACAATCATCCTTTCAAGTGTTAGATCACCAAAGAAAATAGGTATCAAATAAGAAAATGAGTTTTTAATAAAGAGAATATGAAAATATAAAAATATCACCATAGGGAAGTATGTCATTCCATATATAACTTGTATTTACTTACACAAGTAGATGGATAAAAGGGAATTTAAATGCTAGTAGTAGATACTATGCTCGATAGATACACGTTAGCCTACTACTACCTCATAAAACTATGTAACTAAAGTATTAATGTAAGTAAAGCCATGTCAAAAATATGGTGGAGCTAGTGAAGTAAATAACTAAAGCAAGTAAAATGACTACCAAAATGAGACTAAAATATACGACAAGGACCAACATGTGGAAGATATAATGAGGGTCCTCAAATTAAAGAAAGATAATATTAAAATAAAGGAGTATAAAAATGACTAGCTTCTATAAGATTTGCATGATAAGAAGCAAAAAGAAAATATCTATGATGATATTTGAATTTAGTGAAGAGCAATGATAAGGCAATGGAGTGCAAAAAATAAAATAAGATACCTAAATTAAGGGAAATGGGGAAGAATTAAAAAAAAAGACTAAAAGAATTAAATCCCAAGTGTCTTTCTCATTTTTATCATGGTTTATTCAATTTTGTATTAGATACATGTAAATATAATGCATGGAGGGATATCTACAATATATCAAAGAGTTCAAATACAAAAGTAATAAAGCTACCATAGCTCTTAGAAATGCTAAAACTAAGATAAAAGTAATATTGAATTTTTTCTCTGCATTCTTAAAATGGACACACAAAAAATTGATAATGATCTTTGAAAATAGGCCTTACATATAATATGGCAAGATCAAAATAATTAAGGAATCTAATATATAAACAAAAAATATGTAAGATCATATAGAGGCTCATGATGTGTTGAGAATATTATAAAAAGGAAGGAAGCAAGTAGTACTCTAATAGATTAAATTATGATTTACCCAATCCATTGAAATACCAAGGGGAATTTATAATGAGTAAATAGTATGCTAGGATAATAAATGAGAAGAAATCAAATATAACATTCACAAAAAATATTACTAAGAAGAATGAATGCCAAAATCTTATAGATGATCACCAAATTGGAGATATTACTAGTTGATGTTAAGCAAATAACAGATCATAAGAACCTTCCAATAAAAAGTATGAGGATTTGGATTTATAGTTTGAGATATTGAATGAAATTTAAAATCATTTACATATTAATTTGGTTGCCTTACAAAAACTATTTCCATTAGTAGGAGGTATATATTCTAAAATATTTAACCTCCTTTCATCATTTGATTATTTTATTTTTTGATTGGTTAAATTAATATAAGACTTTATGCCCAAGTGATAAGGAACAATAGGGGATCTACCGTAAATAAATCATGACATCCTTAAAATCATCAAACTTATAATAGTTTGAATACTATTTCACCATTGACAAAATGTTTTTCATACAAAGGGGATATAGAATAAATACATACATTTTGGTCTATAGAAGGATTAGAGAAAACTAAAGAAACCAAGGTAGAAACCATATTACCAATAATCAAGGATAAAATATATTTTTTAAGGTGTTTGGATAAATTTATTGAATTCTATAGTGGGTCAATTCATTAAATCTAATCTATTAAAAAAGATTAATTCACTATGTGTTGAGTGATTTGTTTATAATAAAAGAGACAAAGACTAATTTTCTCAAGGTGGCCCAATTTATTTTATGCATGCAAAATATTACATCATTATCATCTAATATCCACCAATATATGGAGCCAATCAATAGGATAATATGAAACATTTAAAGGCATAGGGAAAAGAGGTTGATTATCCTAGAATATGACATTATGAGGAAGATGTTGGTAACCCTTAGTAACATAAAAGAATGTTGGTTGATTCTCTTGGTTAAAAATTTGGAGTCCAAATTTGTAGAGGTTGCATATATAGCACCACATCCATAAAGGGAAGTGTAGACACCTAAAACACATCATTTCGATGGTGAATACTCATATGGACATGCTACAAGACCATATGGAAGATCTTGGATAGACTTCAAGATAGAGAAGTGGTTCTAACCACTCAATTTGGGCTCCTTGGCCTAATAAGTTTGAACCATAGCTAAGACTTGTGGTCTACAGTATGAACCACGGTTGACACCTACAGTTTACAATCTAAACCGCAGCTGCCACCTGCGGTCTTAATTGAAGTTCAGTTGGCCTTCATCCGAGCAAAATCGGTTTAAATGACTATTTGATATAGAAGAAGGTGGTTAAAGGATGGAAGCTTCCAATACAACTATCCCAAACACCTCTTCTTGTTATTGGATTCTCCATGAAGCCACCCCTAGCCCTTGGGTAGTCCTATAAATACCCCTTCAAATTAGGGCAAAAATATAGCAATATAGTACATTTTTGATAGTGAAGCACTGTCAAAATATATGACAGAGAATTGCAGATTAGAGTAGTAAAGCCTTGTTGAATTGTGGACTCATTTGAGTACAGTAAGAGATATAATTGTTGCTATTACCTTGCCAACTCATGTATCATGTCAAATTGTGCCATGGATGCCCTAAGGAGCTAGAACGCCAAGAAATGCTAATTTAGGAAAACGAAGGCCCAATCAAGCAATTCAACTATAAAATATATTAGAGGACACTAAGGCGACCCTTGATCATAAATTAGAGAAGGAGGATCAATCCGAAAACCCCTAATTTGGAGAGCAAAACTACTTGGTTGCTCACAACGGTCTTCAACTGCGGTTTACAGTGCAGACCGCTCATCTAAGTTGTGGATTGCAACAAGTGATAGATATCCTTACTATTTTTTTCCATTATGTGTAATTAGGTTAGAATAGTCATTTTAATGGGTTAGTTCATGTTTAGAGATAATATGACCGGTATACTCAGGTTTTTAATCAATCTTGTTTTTACTATAGCAAATAAGACATTAATGGCTTCTTTTCATCATAACGTGCTTAATTTCAAGCAATTGATCTAGTAGATAGATAACTATACTTCTTGCTTTCATGTTTATAATAATATTTATGAATCTTGCATAATTTCAATATTTTTTACTCATTTTCTTGATTTCATAGTTGTTTTGGCATCTTTATGCATATCTTCCTCAAAAGGCCTCATCACGAGAGGCTGCCTATTTGTCTACTGCTTTTGTATTGTTTCTTGATCATAGGAAACAGGTTTAAATGAGATTCAATCATTAAATCACCTTCCTAAATGTGAAGAAGAGGGTCAAATCCATCCTAGAGCATTTTGTGACTATTTAGAGAGCCTTACTATTGTGCCTTCCCCATTGGGGACTTCGAAATTATATCAATTGTATCAAAATTTGGGTGACCCTAAGAGGGGCATGATTGTATCCGAGATTCACTTTCAATATTAATAAAATAAACATTCATTTTATTGTCATATACAACCTTGATCCTTATTTCATGCTTTTATGTTGATTTTCATTGATCTACTAGATAAGTATATCTGTTTTGGATAAGTTAGAAGGCGATCATGATCACGTCAACTAGGTAGGTGTCGAACCACCTACCCAAGGGTTTCTAGGTATGGTTAATGTTGTTATGATGCATGGGAGATATGAGCATATAAATCAACAACATGCTCCCATAAGAATACAAGCCACATTGAATCAACAACCAATGTAGAATATTCTAGGACCACCAACTAGACCGGTGGTGACCATACGGAGCAAGTTGGTTCAAAAAATGTAGATAACTCCGGCTAAGTTGTCTATTTATGAGTTAATACAATAGTCCCCCAAGAATAGGGAGACTCTCATGGATATTCTGAGGTCCATTGAAGTACAGTCCCAAGATGCTCAAGCATTCACTAACTTTGTGGGACATGTACAACAGTGCCAGGAACCGACAATCCAATTTTATGATCATAAAATCAAGACGGTTCCTATCAATATGGCTGAAACATCGTTGCATATCATTACATGTGTCAACCATGTGCAATTCAAGAGGATCTTGATCCACACTGGTTCGTCGATCAACATAATAACGACCAAGATGTTGAGTCCCTTGAAGTTGTCTAAATCACACATTGTGCCCATTGCATTCACGTTGAGAGTGTTTAATGATGCATTATGTTCAACAGTTGGCATGATTGTCCTACCTATTTAGGTAGGCCTAAAGACCATCCCTATGATGTGTCATGTGATCGAAGGAGCCATGCAGTATAACATCCTACTGGGAAGACCTTGGATTTGGGAGATGCGTTGCATTCCCTCTATATTGCATAAATGCGTGAAGTACATTCATGAGGGACAAGTTCATGTGGTGCCATCAGACGGAGAACCATTTAAATTCATAAACATGGCTGATTTTCCAAGGGGTTTCATACTCCTGTAAACACACCTGGACATCCAACCAACATCACCGGTTAAGAGTCTAGAAAAAAACAAAGAGTATGTGCTCAACCATCGATATCTTTGTCACACAGATCTGAGCACACTACTACTACTTCCTTGAAACTGACTACATTAGCAATGCTTCAGGATGAGAGGAAGCTAAAGGTAAAAAGGGTTAAGAAATAAAAGAAACATATGCTCGAACCAGTCACTGATGAGGCTCCCATTCCTATGGAAGTGGAGGAATCCCAAGACATATCCAAGGAGGTACCTCAGCCTACCTCATCTACATCATCAATAGGATAATTTGCATCGTAGGTGATGGTTCACCTAGCCAACACAGGGTTAGGGGAATATCTTGTGTAGAACGTCATTTTTGGACCAATTCTAAAGACTGCACAAGAGATGGGCCGACCCCATGCTCATAATTTTTTGGTTGGATCAGTGGTTCCATTGGGAGAGCTGCCCAACAAGACAAAATTCATCTATGCTAGGCTAGATTAGATTCCCATGTGAATTCCCATGGATGAATATGATGACGATCCATTTGCAGTGAATGTTTGTTATCTATCCTGAATATGCCAAACACATTTTTGAATTATATCATTGGCATGGGTATGGCCTTGGTATTTTTGAACAAGTGTATAGAACTCTGCTCAAGCCACGTTATTAGTTAGCAACTGATAGCTTTGGGTTAGGATTACAGATATGAGGATAAGATGATTTACTTGAAGCATCATTAGATTGCTTTTCCCTTAGTTTGGGGAATGATGTGGATTTCAGCCCATATCACCATGATCCTTCTACATTCCAGAGGGATGATTAGATGGTATCTTATGTCACCATAGCTCCTCCCAAGTCATATCATGAAGATACCTTAGTGGATAGTGAGGTCTCACCTGACAATCAGTCAGATGATGAAGCTAAAATGGTTTATGAGGTGGTATCATATTTAAAACACTCATACTCAATTTTATTGGACAACGAAGATAGTGATCAAGAAGTGACTTACATGGGGCTACACTTGCTAGAGAATACCATGCTAGTGGATAGTGGCGAAGGATTGTATTATGACAGTGACAATGAGGACAAAATAGAGAAAGCCTATCTAGGATCTCCTTACCTATGTCACCATAATGCACCTTATACGATCGAGGATATGCACAAATAGATCAATCTCAATCCTTGCCTTAGGGAAAAACCACCAAAATTAGATGTGATCAATCACATGGTGTTTACCAAACTGCCTGTGTACATGGAGCTCCATGAGTCGAATGATCCCATATTGCAATTAGTGCATAGAGAGGACCCAATCATAGTTCACACAGAGAGGACCTATTCATGCTTGTGTCATTAGAGCCATATCTAGGGTAGGAGGATTGCATCAATTATGTATAATTTTATCCGTGTGGTCCTAGAGATCAATTCCATTCCATAAATATGGTCTCCATTTATTTGACCACTCCACTCCGCAATCTAGTAAATCCATCAAAATCATTGCATTTAAATATAGATGCTATCGACTGGGATCACACTGACTTGCCTGAAGAGCCTGAAGATTTCTTTCCTAATGAAGAAATGCTGCAACCATTTCAATTTGTACTAGGCTATACTTATGATGTCTATCATGCTAAGGATGCTTACAATGCGAAACCTTCGATGTGGATATCAGTAATAATCCCACAAATCAGAGTATCACTCCAGATGAGTGTGCCATCCTCATACCTCTTCTGAAAGAGAGGCCTAATCTTTTCACTTGGACATACAAAGATATGCCAGGTCTAGACCCAAAATTGGTTACCCATAATATTTTTCTAGATTTATCAATGAAGCTAGTTAGGTAGAAGCTTAGAAAGATGCATCCAACAGTAGACTTAATTGTGAAATATGAGCTACAAAATTTGTTGGAAGTAGAATTTGTAATCTCCATTGACTATCTAGAATGGGTGTCTAATATGGTACCCATAGGAAAACCTGATGGAAGGATCTATATCTGTACGGATTTTAGAGAACTAAATAAGGTAACACCTAAGGATTCATTTCTATTGCCTAATATTGATGCTCTTGTAGACACTATTGTAGGTCACAAAATGCTCTCCTTAATGGATGGTTTTTCTAGTTACAATAAAATTTGAGTTAAACCCAAAGACCAGCATAAAACCATATTTATAACACCATGGAGATAATTTTGCTATAAATTTATGCAATTTGGTCTTAAAAAAACTAGTGCTAAATATCAATAGGCCATGACATATATATTTCATGACTATATGCATAAGATCCTAGAAGATTATATGGATGACTTGTTGGCCAAGTCAGTACTACGTGCTGAGCATGCGAAGGTCTTAAGGAAGGTCTTCGATCGCCTGATAAAGTATAATGTCAGGTTGAATCCTAAGAAGTGCGTGTTTGGTGTAACTTCTGGTAAACTCTTAGGATTCATCATTTCCAAGCGATGCATCAAATTTAACTCAACGAAGGTCCAGGCTATCTTAGAGATGCATCCCCCCACAAATATCAAATAATTAAAGAGCCTTTAGGGTAAGGTAGCATCGATAAAGTGATTTATTGCTCAATTATTAGATAAATTTTGACCCATGAATCAATTGGTACACAAGGGAGTCCATTCAATTAGTACGAGGACTATCGAGCAACATTTACTAAAATAAAACAATACCTGGTGACGCAGCCAGTGCTAGCTCCACCAAGGCCAAATGTGCCATTTTTTCTATACATATCGGTAATCGAATTTGCATTAGGTACCATGTTAGCCCAAAAGAACATGCAAGGAAAATAAAAATTTGTATATTATATTAGCTAAACATTGGTAAGTTATAAGCTAGGATATGCATATGTGGAGAAACTATGTTTAGTAGTAGTGTTCGCTACTAAGAAATTACGACACTATATGCTAAGTCATACAACATATGTTATATCAAAACAAAATTCTTTGTAGTACATGATGAGTAAGACGTACCATAATACACGTACTACAAAGTGGATCATGCTACTGACATAATTCACCTTGGAATTCATAAGCCAAAATTCCATTAAGGGACAATTCATAGTTGATCAGCTAGATGAGGCACCACTATCAAACAATAGACCTCTAACCATTGAGCTTTCGGATGATGTAGTATTCATCGTATCCGAAGCTCCCAAAATTGAAGAACTAGAGAATAATGTTAATATGACTCTATTATTCAACGGTTCAAACTGCGAACAAGGAGGTGGTGCAAAAATAGTGTTTTTCACACTGTAAGAAGGTCCAATGCCCTTGTCATTCAAATTAGATTTTTCGTGCACTAACAACAATGCTGAGTACAAAGCCCTATTTTTGGACCTCCACACAACCGTTACCATGAAAATTAAAAGATTAAACATCTTTAGCGACTCCTTGCTCATAATCAACCAAGTTAAGGGGCTCTTTCAGTGTTGATATCATGTACTAAAAGCTTATAAAGATATTATTGTTACATATTTGGATAAATTGGAATAGTATGACATCAAGGCAATCCCTCGTTCATAAAATAGGTTTGTAGACACCATGGCATATTTGGGATCCTTAATACCTTAGAATTCATCTGCTGATTTCACTACCATTCATGTTACAATACTTTCACATCCTGTAGTGAAGCGTGAAGCCTTTGATAATAAAATGTCAGTCAACATGATTAGCATGGAACTAAAATCTGAGTGGTTCTGTAGAGCTAAATACTTTATAAAGAAGGCACCCTAGGGGTCATTAACCTCTTAGAGTCTGATGGGGAGTGGTACTACCATTCACCACAAGGTTATTTCTCAGTTTGCATTTGCAAAAGTAAATATACAAAGGGAGCAAGTCATCTTGGTAGTCGAAGCCGAGGCTTGTCAAAGATGAATTTCACAAATCCAAGACTTCTTAAAACCTGGTCTGATTCCATAGGGATTGTACCATGCTGCAAGATGCACATTCAAGAAAAAAGTGACTAAATATATCTTGATAGGGGAAATTTTATACCGATGAGGTTATGATGGAGTTCTCCTTCATTTTCTAGAGCTCCAAGAGTCATCTTGGGAAATTTCACAAGCTCATGATGATACGTGCGGTGGCCATTTTAACGACATGACCATATCCAAGCACATCCTTCGAATGGGTTACTATTGGCCCACCATGGAGAAGGATTGCAATGTGTATGTCAAGAAATGCATCAAATGTCAGCATCATGCTAATATTATGCACTTGCCATCGTAGGCATTACAACCCATCCAAGTGGCTTGGCCATTTTCTCAGTGAGGATTCGATCTCATAGGCAATATCTCTCCCCTATCATCGAGTCAATATATATTCATTATCATGGCTATTGAGTACTTTACAAAGTGGGTGGAAGCAATACCCTTAACAATGACTACTGGAGCTCGCATAACAGAGTTTATACTCGAGCATATCATATGTCATTTTGGGATTCCATCCAATATAGTTTTTTATAATGGAATGTCATTCAAGAAAAAAATTGTGAGAGCTTTGACGTCTAAGTATAGAATCAAACATAGTTTTGCGACTCCATACTATCTGCAGGCAAACGAGCAGGCTGAAGCTTCAAATAATATAGTGGTTTCCATATCAAAAAATATGGTACAAGAACACAACAAATATTGGCATATCCAGTTGCTCCTTGTATTATGGGCTTACAAGACTAGCATTCAGATACCCACTGGGGAAACACCATTTTCACTAGTATATGGCACTGAGACCATTATACCTTTGGAATTAGAAATTCTAACGTTGCGCATCGCATTAAAGGATTTCATCGATGATGAAACCATGCAACAAGATTGACTGGATCAACTGATGCTACTTGATGAATGTTGCATGAATGCCCTTGAGCATCTTCACATTTACCAGGAGTGACTAAAATGAGCTTATAATAGCAAAGTCCACCAGAGAGACTTTGAAGTTGGGGATCTTGTCTTGAAAGAGAACCAAAAAAAATCTAATTTGTTGCCTGATATGCGAGACAAGTTTACGACTAATTGGCTAGGATCCTATATCATATCTAAAAATATTGGTCCGGGTACCTATCACCTAACATTGCTAGGGGGTGTTGAAGAGCCTGAACCTCTCAAAATCATTCATATTAAGGCATTCTATGCTTAATAGTGTGGCAAAAGGCTCCAAGGGTTCCTGAAACCACTTGGTCATGTCATCAAAAGGCTCCAAGAGTTTGCTTAAACCTGCTCGATCAACCCCAAAGGCTCTAAGGGTTCCTAAAACTGCCTGGTCATATCAGTCAAAGGTCCCGAGGGTTTTATTAATACCACTCGGTCATCACAAAAGGCTCCAAGGGTTTGCCTAAAACTGCTCAGTCAAACTAAAAGGCTCCAAGCTCTCTTGTGATTAGTTTGATCAATCAAAAGGCTCTAAACATTTGGTCAAATATAAATGCTCAAAATCAATAAAAATTATAAAATAAATAAAATCCAAAAAAATTGGTAAAGCATAAAATCCAAAAAACAATTGCATTTGAATTATGCATTTTTACTTTTTAGCTACACATGCATTTCATCATTGCATTGCATATAAGCATTTGTCATCTGTTGCATTCCGTAGTAGAATGTCTTGTGTTTGTCAGTCTTACAAATGATGCCATGTTTGTGTTTCAATTATGCACCTTTACATTTATCATAATTCATTGCATTCATACACAAGACCTGTTGCTATGAGATATGTGTGTGTACCAAAGTTTCCCAGTCACTCAACCATACCTAGTGGGTTTCTCAGACATCGTAGAAATCTTGCTTTGCTTTTGTAGATGAGGTCACTAGTTGTGATATGGTATATCAGGATCCCGTAACTAATGGAAACATTTAAAATCCTTCTAAGATAAGGGAGGATGAAAGCTACAAAAGTGGTCCTAGGTATTTAGAGATATGGGTTTTATTACCTGCTTATCTTGCAAATAGTTCGGTCTAGAGTGGTGAACCTTGGAAAAAGGACAAGAATTTCCCCTAATCATACATAGATACATAGTTTAAATTTCAAATCCAAAGTTCAAAAGTTCAAATCTAAAATGCTATAGTGAATCAAAAGCACTATACAAATCCCTTTCTCAAGAAAAACAAGAAAAAATAGTTATTTTTATCATTACATATGAGCAAATATCAAAATGGGATGAGAACTTGAATCCTTGGATTGTTCACTATTCAAAGCTATAAAATGAACCCCGATTATAGAAATGGGTTGAAAGAGTCACGCCTGCTTTCGGAGTAGTAGTTCTATTGGGTGATCCCTAATCACAACAATGGGTTGAAAGAGTCTCACTTGCTTTTGGAGGGGTAGTCCTGATCAATTTGCAATATGAGCTAGCTCTAGATGCATAGGGTTGTCTAGCATTATAGTCCAAGCAAGTCTAAAACAAGGATGATATGAACATATGCGGAACTAGATCTCACATATGGATTGAAAGAATCCCAACTGGAATCTGGGGTATGCCTATGGTCTATCTTAATATACTCACATGCACACATAGGGGTAATGAACAGTTGGGTCATTCATGACGAAATTCTTGTCCAACAAAAGCCTTGTACAGTTAGTATGGGATGTTTGAGAAGTCTACTAGGGTGTTTGAGTCTCATGGAAAACCTAAAAAATCTCTCTAATAGCAAAAAATATCAAATATCACAAACCATCAAAGGTAAAAGTCATTGCAAATCATCAAATTGCAAAGTATCCAATAAGTGATACATCATTACATTGAGCATAATCAAGATATAGGATAAATATCGTACGAATATAAAAAATGATATCTAGACGACCACTGACTATATTGTGCATATATTTCAAAATTGCAAAAATAAAATAGAGTGACATACTATATCATTCGCATCATACAATGCATATCATCACATTTCATATATGGGTGATTAATTGCTTAAATTCTTATTATGAGGATTTTCAATTACATTCATGATTTTTACACAATCTGTGGTGTCACTCATTAGATTTTTAGACACATATCACATTCATTCCTTATGTTTTAAGTGATTAAAGCATACAGGTTGATTTACATTAGATTAAAATTGTGTAAATATAGCATTACATATATTACACCAACATAACGTGACATTGTCACAAATTAAATGCATACAATAAAGTAAAATTAAATATGCATTTAAAAGTAAACATGCATACATATGCATCCATCATCAATAAGCACATCTAAGCATCTATATCACTGCATCTCATCATCATCATAAATAAAATAACTATTTATTGCATGTCATCCATACATTGCATCATATAAATATAGCATTAAAATAAGCATTGCATCCATGTGCATCACATAAACATAAAATTAAAAACATATAAGTACACATAATGATCCATAAATGAGCATATATCATATATATATGTATGTCAAAAGAGTACATCAAGAGTATACAAAATGCCCGCAAGCTTCAATTATGTAGGTCCTCAGACCTTACACCAAAAATGATACATATAAAAAAATATAGCCTGTATCCAATAGAGCACTAGCTCCAGCCTACTCCTCCTGTACTGGAGATATCTCCACCTCCCTCAACCCCATATCTAGGAGCCTACCCCATAGCTTACTTTGGAGCCTACTCTATAGTATGCTTTGGTGCCTGCTGCGTGCCATGCTAAGGGTCCTGTGTACTACCTAAACCAAAGAAGCTCCATACACAGGAACCAATCCCCTCTGTCCGATGATACCTATGGATCAAACTAGAAAAATACTATACAGTATCTCCAGTCCTATTTTAGGAGCTGCTCCTATGAGTACCTATGGTCAATGTGTCCTCTGGCACCTCTCTACCTCTTAGTGGAATGTTGTCCTCCAATTGGGAGATGCAAGTTACCCTTGCAACTGATCGTGCATTTCCCTCCTCAACAAGGGAAACGAGCCACCTAACCTCTGCTATGGATTCTCGTAATCTTGGCAATGTGTGTACTGGACCTACAGGTGGTGCCATAACTACCTGTGAATATGAGAGAGCTCACCCCATCGCCATCAGTGTATCTTGCTCTCTAGTAACAAGAGTCAGTTGTGTGCATGCCAGATCATGCTCTACAGTCAATCACTTGATCTCAGTCTCTGATATGGTAAGCTAGGCCTTGAGGAGATTCCTATCCTCATCATACTCCTACCACTATCTTTGCTCATGAGTGAGCTTCACCTCTACCATGGTGAGGCTAGTATCCTTGTGTAGTAGCTGGGTCTGAAGCGTACCCACCTGAGTTTACAAAGTAGCAATTTGAGTTAGGAGCTATCTTACCTCACTTTCAGGAGGTACCTCACCCTACTTTGAAGACTCATCCTCCACATCTACCTATAGAACCTCCTTTGCAATGGCCTCTTTGCCCCATCTTCCCTCTATCCGCTGACACATTGCACCCATCCGGGTCAGACTCGGTCTCTGCACCATCATCTATCCTACCAAGGGGTCTTGACCCTTACCACCATAGGAGGGACCACCAAGTGTCATAGGTAGGAGTGGTACCAGACCTAGTGAAACCTTTCTCTTGAAAGTCATTAGCTGCATCCCCAAGTGGTGTTGGTTGTACCCAAGGTAAATGCGTCTCCAATACTAGACACTTGTAGATTAGAGGCAACTCCAGGATATCCTAGAACAGGTCAAATTTTTGCAAGACACGAGAGTAAAATTGATACTCCTTGATCTCGTACTTGTGGCCAAGTAGCCACCTATATCAACAAGCCTAGTGCAACCTCTCACCAGCCTCCTCCCATGTAGGGCAATCCATATAGGGATGCCACTCAATGTCACCCGGCCTGAGTGCTACAAATCACTCAATATAGTGCTCTACATCCCCTACATGGGACCTACTCTAAAATCCCTCCTTGTCATGAGGCCAACATGTTATGTAACATTGGTATGTATCATCAATAGAAGATATAAGAAGGGGTGCTTTGTAGAACACTCGATCTTGATGTTCTACCAACCCCATATCTAGAAAAGAAGACTACAGCTGATCCCAACCTGGCTTCAACTGGTGATCTAGTACAACTCATAGTATAACTAGTATAATAATGTACTCCGCTAGGCTAGGAGCAGTGGTTGATCCGTGGAGCTCTGAACAAACCTCCTAACATTGAACATAAGGTTCTAGGTGATCCTCACGCCCGAGGAGTTTGAAAGGACAATCTACACTACCAAGTGCATAAACACTACCTCTCGAATAGAGAAGATGCCATACTACTACCAATATCTGATATGGATGCTACCATGGTCAATCTTACTTTGCACATATCGACTTCGATCATCGAAGATAGAATCAAAAACCTCATCCTTTCTTCAAAAGGAGGAGGAGGTGATGGCCTTGCCATCAATAGGGATCCTGAAGATCCTATCGACATCCTCTAAAGTAATGGTCATATCACCTATCGATAGGTGAAATGTGTTGGTTTGCACATTCTAGCATCGGGCCAACATAGTCAGGTAGGCCTGATCTACCCTGATAGTGGGTAGATCTAAAATGTAGTCAAAGCCAACGACATCCAACCACTCCTGCTCTAAGGTAGTAAGTTGTCTATGCAGGGTGCGTAGAATGTTCGGCTCTCGGTATCTAGAGATCAACCTATGGAAAAAAAATAAAAAACAATATATAAGGAAAAAAGATAACTAAAAACAACCAAAAATAGCTAAAAACAACCTTAAAAACATCAAACAAAATTCAAAAAAATGATAAAAAGACAAAAACATGTTAAAAGTGATCAATAAAAATAAAAAAAATCAAAAAGGCATCTCAGAAATGCAATAAATGACATTAATTGCCATAAAACCTTAGAAAAATAAAAAAATTGATAAACTTTTCTAAAGTCGCGGAACCATGGGTCAATTTACCCATGGTTAAAAATTGATCGTTGGAATTTGAATTCCAACCGCAGCTGATAGCTACGGTCCTCAATCTAACAATTGGAAACCGTCGCTGCCAACTGCAGTCTAGGAACGAGATCCATTATGGGTCATTTCCTACCCTAGCTAGCCAAAAAATTAAATACTAAAATAACCTAGTCTGAGGTGAGGTTCATTGCCAACAGTTTAGTGAAGTTAATTAACCCATTAATTAATGTGGTTCATTTTATTCGATAAAAAATTGTGAGGACTCAATTTCAAGTTACCTTACCCGCACCGAGGCCTCTACTAGTGGAGGGTTGTCCAGGGTCTGCCATTAGGGTGTGAGTGCGATACAAGGTCAAGGTTCATTAGCATTATGAATCAAGAAATGTTTTTACCTCTTAGAGCTCTTAAATTACAGTCGTTATCAGAGAATAATGAGGAAATATGAAAATAAGAAAATTTTAAACCTTTTCCTATTTCTGTCAAACTACAGCTAATGCCCACAGTCTCGAAAATAGGGTTTTTCGACCGCAGATGTGATCCATAGTTTCCAAAATTTGAAGTTTCAACCGTAGGTTATACCTGTGGTTTACAACTAGTATTAAATGCACTAAAATCCCACTGTGGGAAGGTCGTAAATGATAAATTAATGACTCCTAACGGATCAAAATTTTAATAAGATTAATCAAATTTGTAAATTTGGTGATGTTCAAAGAACCAAAATCAATTTAATAACATAAAAATTAACAAAAAAATCAAATAATCAAAAGCCAAATGCACCTCATATTCAGTTATTTACTCTATACACTTGGCGATTGCAATGACTAACACTCCATGCAATCTGGTGAGATGAGTAAATAACCATAAGGACGTTTGGGGTAAAATTATCATTGTTGATTTGATATATTTATTTTCAATACCGAAGAAGGTCTTCAAGGCTGGATCGCTTCATGGGAATGAATTATTTCATGTCATTTCCCCTATGACATTTTTCAGCAAATCATCAACAAATTTATTCAACACAAAAATAATTAGATTTGTATCATTTCGATTTCCTAAGACGATTATTGTAGCCCGACTACTCCATGGATAGAAATGTGCAATTACTATTAACAGTTGGAATCATAAGTTGAACTAGGCCTAGCCAAGGTATTAAAATTATCAAATCTAAATTTTTTCAGATCATCCATTATGGTCAAGCGACCACCTCTCTTCATACATTGTCATTACCCTCATTGAATCGTCGCTTAAGGGGGTAGTCATAATATAAAATCCTAATCAAAGTCAACAGAAGATCCCTAAAATTATAGATCCCTTGATCTTGTCAAAATTATGTTCATCCTTGCGAATCATTGTCAACAACTATCATAAGATTACGCCTTTGCTTGGGGAAAATAGCAAATATGACAGTTTATTTTTATCTCACCTCCTTTCGGTTATATAGGTTTAACTCCTATTTTAGCACCAAAGCTACCTGAATGACTGATGATGAGTGCAAACCCTTTCAAAATTAAGCCTCCAAAGAGTTGGAAGCAATGATTCTAGGATGCACATCCTTTTGCTAGACCTGGAGCATATAATGTTGATCCGACTAATGATCATCATGAAACCTTTAACATCATTTTAGGTGATGTATTTTAGATCATGTGTTGTTCTATCTCAAAACACATCTCAAAAGGGGCATGTTGAGTGGTATTTTCACTCGATTGTGAAAACACACTCTCCGATAGGATTTGGGTTCTAAATCCTCTCTTGCAAAGAAATTTAATAAACAATTTCTCCAAGGTTCCGCTATGTTAGCATTTTACATCTGTGTATTAATGATCTCAAATAAAGATATTCAATTAAAATGCTTGGAACACCTTAGTGGTTGCAAGTAACTAAAAACAAGGGGCAATGCTTGGTTTATTTTATTGTGAAACTTTAATGATTGTTCTTTGAACCCTAATAAAGCAAATATGATTTGATCTCCATATGACCAAGTTGTAATTTCAAAATGGAAACTGATGAAATGGCTTGAAACATAACCCCTTCAATGAAATTGGAATTTTATGAAGGGAATATCATCATCTGCTCATGAATGAAAAACAAAACTATAAAATGAAATTCTAGCCTAGAAATGGAAATCTTCTATTTTATGACTTTGGAATATTTTAGTTTTTTAAATTTTTATTTTAATGCCTGTAAATAAAATAAAATGCAGAAAAAAAAAAAAAATGAAATTAAAATGTGAAAGAAAAATAAAAAGTGCATTCAGTATGATGCTATCCTCTTTGACAAAACCGAAGCTAATGAGGTTTTATGCATACAACCTAACCTATTGAACCTGCAAACTCGCACAATCCAGGTAAGTTAGGTGCTTGGTTTCGGGGTTTAAACTATAATTTTCAGATTTAGACATTCGCATGAAGCAACCAAGAGAACTTGCATTAAACTTCACCTATAAGCCTAGAAATCTGAAAAGGGGAAAGATAAACATTTAATCTTGCATGCAAAAAATAACTCCTTTCTTGCCAATGAGATGCAACTCTCTGAATTTTCTGTATTAAAAATTGGTCATTATACAACAATAGAATCTCTCGGTTTCCCAAACCCGGTCTATGGAAGAAAATAGCCTCAAAGCGAGGCCCGAATGGCCCTCTGGCCTTCGAAGATCGTAACTTCGCCTACAACAATTTCCTACCCAGTCCAATGTAAAGGAATATCCAGACAAAGTGGAAGAAAAACACCACAAAAGCAGGCCCAGAATGGCTTATTGCCTTTGGCTCTGCAACTCTGCTCGTAGTGGTTTTTCGACCCTCGTACCAATTTGTGCTTTCGCTTTTAAAGTTTTGGTAAATTGCTTCTCCTTCCACGATGATTCGTTTCATCTTCCAGATTGCTTCGTTTCACCTTCCCCGCCTTTCCATTGCTTTTGACTTTATGCTCGACATTGAGACGCTTGATCTTCTCTATGAACTGTAACGCCTCTGCAGCCCTTACACATGTACGCCACGTGTTCCGCACTTTTTTGCATGTTCTGTAATGGCCCCATGTAAATCGTGACAAAAAATAGCATGTCACGATATCGTGACATTTTTATGCATGCAGCCTTGCTCCTTTACTTTCACCATGAAAACGCGACATGTCGCGATATCGCGACATTTTCCTGTCAGCAGCCTTGTTTGCCTTCATGCACAGCAAAAATGGGACATGTCACGAAATCGTGACATTTTCTTGTCAACAGCCTCGTTCTTCCTCATGCATCGCCAAAATGATACATGTCACGATATCGTGACATTTCTCTACTATCAGGCCGTGTGGATACAACCTGTCGTGAAATCGCGAAATTTTTTTGCTTCGTTGTGTTTTGTTGCACTTAGCCATGAAAACACGACATGTCACAAAATCGTGACATATTTTCCCTTTCGTATTGTCTCACTGCTTTCTGTCATGAAATCATGACGTTTTTCTCTTTTGGGTTGTGCAGATGCTACCTGTCACGAAATCACGATGTTTTCTCTTTCTGTACCACTTGGCTGCTTTCTATCATGAAATCATGACGCTTTTCATCTTCGTACCCCTTGGCTGCTTCTTGTCATGAAATCGTGACGCTTTTCATCTTTGTACCACTTGGCTACTTCCTGTCACGAAATCACGACGCTTTTCATCTTTGTACCACTTGGCTGCTTTCTATCGCGAAATCGTGACATCTTTTCATCTTTGTACCACTTGGCTACTTTTTGTCATGAAATCGCGACAATTTTCCATTTCTAGCCGCAACGGAGCAACATGTCGCGAAATCGTGACAACTTTTCATTTTCAACCGCGACGGAGCAACATGTCGCGATATCACAACTTTTCATTTCTAGTTGCGATGGAGCAACATGTCGCGATATCGCGACAACTTTTCATTTTTGGTCACGATGGAGCAACATGTCGCGATATCGCGACAACTTTTCATTTCTGGCTATATTTTGATCTTCCTTTGATTTTTTAGCATCTGGGCCACTGCAGTCTTCTTTGAAAGCATGCAAAAAAGGTGGGTCCCAAATTTTGGGGTGTGTTGTGGATCAGCCACAACAAATGGTGACTCTATTGTCAAATGCTCCTGAGCATTTTGGTGAGAACCCAACCTGAAATATAGAAGCTTAGATACAAGCGTCAGCACATAAAGGATAAACTAATACCGATAGATCAGAAATACATGAAACATCAGAATCATTAAGTATCAACTCGGTGTGTGCAATGTGTTTTCATTCCCTATCACTTGAACTTGATCAACATTCCATTGTCAGTTTCACTTATGATTTGTATGCAAGGCTATGAAAAATTTGTGCAGGATTTAATGCATGATGAAGATGCTAAAGATATAACAACCTGCATTGAAAAGGCTCAAACCTTCTAATATCATGAACAAACATATCAAAACTGTCAAACCCTCTTAAGGCCAAATAAATATATGTATACTAAATTAATTTATTAGATCCCAAAGTTGGTTATGTGTCACTACCATCTTGAACCCATGTGCAAGTGTAAGTGAAATCAGAACTTTGGGGAATAGGATTCCCAACCTAAGCGAGATGGGAATTTAACCCTATCCTTACTATTCTGATTTAGAGTTCATTACCTCATCTTAAACAAAATGATTTAACCTTTTATGGATGAAATGGTCAGGCTAGTATATCCATATGAGCAATCAGTGGTCTTGCTTTTAGACAAGACATGTTGCCACGCATGAGCATACTTAACCCCATAATCCCTGGTTTGGCTTCATTCATTCTTTTTCTTTTATTTCTTGGACATTTGGGATGACTACCCATCCTTGCTAGGGACATGTAGTACGATCCTTCCAATCCAATATTGAGGTGAAATGGGAAATATTAATTTTTTACTTCTTGGACCTTGGGGATGACTACCCATCCTTGCTAGGGACATGTAGTACGATCCTTCCAATCCAATATTAAGAAAAAATGGGAAATATTAATTAATTTTATTACTTGGACCTTTGGGATGACTACCCATCTTTTGCAGAGGACATGTAGTACTATCCTTCCAATCCAAGATTTATGATGAAGTGGGAAAAATGGAAGCTTTGGGGAATCGGATTCTCAACCTAAGCGAGATGAGAATTATGTCCTATCCTTACTACTCCATGTAGGTCAAATCAGAGCTTTGGGGAGTTGGATCCTCAACCTAAGTTCGATGAGGATTTAACCCTATCCTTACTACTCCGGTTTTAGGCTTTAAGCTTTTATGGGAGTGGTAAAAACCACTTTTTCAAGGATTATGTTGCATGATAGGACAAACATGAAATATTCTTTTCACCTCACCTTTTCATCCAAGTATGGTTTTGACCATTTTGCTCAAGATTCTTTTAATATGCATGGAATGTGCTTGGTTCAAGATATTTCGGACATCAGTTCCCAACCTTAGGATTTTTTTATGTTTTATGTTATAGAATAACCCTAAGAGGATTCGACACCTTCTCAATGATTGCACATGAAATGAAAATGTAACTTGAGATGACATGTATATATGCCATGTGGAATATGACATGAGATGTGAATGCACCGCTTCTTTTGGAATATATCATCTACTTTACCATAATGTGCAAAGCTGACAACTTCATGCATCACAATATTCAAACGATATCATTTAAATGTTTGTGTTACTTGTGGAGCTTTCTACAACACAATTCCAATGTTTCATATTCTCCTGATTTTAGGCATAAGTTGACATCTCAAAACCAATTTTTTTTTTTTTTTCATAAACAAACCAAAAATGTCCAAAGGGCCAACACACAACTTAAATCCAAATCCAAATAGCAATCCCAAAATGAAACTTGAAAACACAAACCCAAAACCAAAAACCAAAATCTATATACAAATGTACACTATAATACAAGATGATGCAAAGCTTGGACTATCACTTTCCTGGATCCCAAACATGATTAGAACATTTTAACAAAAATATAACATGATATGCATGCCAAATGTTGTGGGAATCCAACAAAAACAAGACAAGACCAAACAATGCAACCCACTTCAACTTTCCTCTCTCACCCCACCAATTAAATTTAGTTCCATTAGTATTCCCATAGGTGAGCTTCAAATTTTCAAATTGATTAGACAATGATTGATATTCAATTTTATCTTGTCTATTCTCTAAAACTTCCATTTCAAAACTCAATATTTGATTTAGAATTAGGCTATCTTCTTCCAATATGCAATTTTGTAAGTAGGAGCCTATTTCTACAAATTTTAAAGCCAAATTATTTTCCAAATTTGTAGGCCAATCAAATTTGTGTAACAGTTTGCAAGCATCTAGGATATTTACTAAATTAGGATCATTAACAATTTTTAGCCTAGATTCGATTAGCAATTGTTGATGAATTTGATTTAACAATTCAAGTGCATCAACTTCTTTTCCATTCATTAAAACAATGTTATTAAAGGTGTGATTAAAAATTATACCTTGTTTTTCATTTACCTTTAATGACATTTCACCATAAACATTATTTAAATTCAAAATATGGTCATCCTTTTCAATCCTCAAACATTCTTGGTCAAAGTGTATGTCCCATGACTCATCTTGATGATCCTTCATTTGAGTTGCTTCCAATTGATCAATCTCTTTGTCATTTGGTTCCAATTCTTTGTTCACTATCCATGGTATCTCTTCATTTGAATCCTCAAAATCATCATCCAAACTTGCATCCGCACCTTCAATGAATTTATATTCAACATGATCGAATTTTGTCACCTTTTCAAATCTTGTGAATATGAGATCTTCGTATGATGTAGACGGTTCAACATCCTGCATATCAAGTGAAATATGAGTTTCATTTATAGGGATGTGAGAAAAGAATGCATTATCATATCTCCCCCAACCATTGTGAAAATCGTCATCCAGATCTGTGAGATGAAACTCCATGGTATTTGTGACATGATCTTTTGATTCATTCATCAATTCATTTTCTTCTTTGTCCTTGGTAATAGAATCATTATAATCTTCCAAAATTTGATGAGATTTGAAACCCTCTTCCAAAACATCCTCAAATTGTACAAGAGTTGTAATATCTTCCTTCAAGTAGGCGATTATGTTGTCCTGTATATCAATTGGCACACAAGTTTCATTAGTAGTTTTGGATTGAGTGTAGTCTTCCCACTTCTTCCAAGCATCATAATAATCCTCTTTCAAAATCAAGTGGTGACGTTCAACTACTTCTTCAACATCTTCCATTTCATCAATGTGTTTCTCATCAAATTCATCTTCACCTTCCTTAGATGGTTCAATTATTTCCAAAAGTGGGTCATTTCTTGAATTCAAATTTGTAAGGCTATCATCGTCCAAATTAGTAACCCATGATTCGATTTTATCATAATTTGGAGGGTGAAGAATTTCTTGATCGTTAATTTTACACATCCCATCAATAGTGTCTTCCAAGAACAAGTGGTGAAACTCTATCATATCTTCAAATTCATTTATTGGTTTTCTTCCAATTTCACTTTCAACCACTTCATTTAATTCTATGGTAGGTTCCGTCCTATCACATATATCAAACATTGTTGAATTTAGAACCCCTTCATCCGAATAATCATGTATCTCTATGAATGAGATCATTTCTGCATAATCCTCACTAGCGGATGTTGGCTTAGCAATTTGCACCTCCTCGTGGACTACATCTAAGGTGGTTGTAAGATTTGGATATTCAAATTCATCCCCTTGATCATTTACCTTAGATATCATTGGAGTGGAGGGTGCTATATTTGATGGTTGGTGTAGGTTGGCATCAAAAGAACAATCTCTCATGTGAACATGTTGTGCCTTTTCTTCTTCAAGACCTTGCCATTCTATCTCTTCCAAGATCTCATGGATTTTCTCTAGAGACAAACCACTCATTTTTTTCTCAATGTGTGAAGCAAGTGTGGGGTGTATGGCTCCTAGGTATACTTCCATGGCTTCCTCTTCTAATGTGTTAAAATTTTCCCACATTTGGGAGTGCAACTCATGAAATCTTCCATTGAATTGACTCAAGGATTCATTAGGCTCTTTACATATGGAGGTAAACTGATTTTTCAAGATTTCTAAGTCAACTTTGATTACCAAAATGATAAAGATAGGCTGCTTCTAGTTGTATCCAAGAAGTCCTAACCTCCATGGGTAGTTGGCTATACCAAAAGAATGGTTTATCATCCAAAATGTATGCAAATAACTTACAAGCCACTTCCTCATAGAAAAATTGGAATTGACATAATGTATTCTTGTAGACATGTAGTTTTTGCAAGTATCCTAGTGGCACCTCTTGATTAAAACACCATAAAAAATCCAATAACATATTAGGAATTTGATAGGGTACCATAGGTATAGACAAACCCTTATAATGGTCCTCCATTATTAATACCATTCTTTCTCTTAGAGACATCATTTCTTTTCTTAGGGATACCATTTGCTCCTCAAGTGTTGCCATTGGTGAAACTTAAAATGTATTTTTAGAACCAAATCTGTTGAATACTCAACTTGCAATGTATAAAAAATCAAGTTAGCATCAACTAAGAGATGTATTCATTAAAATAAAATGAAAAGTAATTGCATGAAAACAACACTTTGTTAGTCAAAACCAAAATTTTCAAAATTAAATCAAATCACATTGTTTATGTATGAACAATCAGAAAAATATACAACATACCTGAATTGCTTAAAATAGAATAAAGTAAACCAATTCAGGCCGTCCTTTTAACAATCTGTCGAGTGTTAGAGGAGTAAAGATAACAATTAACAAGGCATGAAATATTCAAAATTTAAATCCCCGTAGCACTTAAATCATCGTGAAATAAACCAATTCGAGGCCCTCCTTTTAACGCCAATCTGTTGAGTGGTGTTAGAGGAGGCCGAAGATGCTAATCAAATGGACTTGAAATATTTAGCAATGTAAAGCTCTTAAACAATTATAAACCTGTAGCATCTAAAATCATGATAAAATAAACCTTTTCATGCCCTCCTTATAGCACCAATCTGTTGAGTGGTGTTAGAAGGCTAAAGATAACAATTAGTAGGGCATGAAATATACAAAAATTTTAAATCTCACTAAAATAAACCCATCTATCCCTCCTAGTGCTAATCTGTTGAGTGGTGTTAGAGGAGGCCGAAGATGCTAATCAAATGGACTTGAAATATTTAGCAATGTAAAGCTCTTAAACAATTATAAACCCGTAGCATCTAAAATCACGATAAAATAAACCTTTTTATGCCCTCCTTCTAGCACCAATCTGTTGAGTGGTGTTAGAAGGCTAAAGATAACAATCAGTAGGGCATGAAATATACAAAAAATTTAAATCTCACTAAAATAAACCCATCCAGCCCTCCTAGCACCAATCTGTTGAGTGGTATTTTCACCCGATTGTGAAAACACACTCTCCGATAGGATTTGGGTTCTAAATCCTCTCTTGCAAAGAAATTTAATAAACAATTTCTCCAAGGTTCCGCTATGTTAGCATTTTACATCTGTGTATTAATAATCTCAAATAAAGATATTCAATTAAAATGCTTGGAACACCTTAGTGGTTGCAAGTAACTGAAAACAAGGGGCAATGTTGGTTTATTTTATTGTGAAACTTTAATGATTGTTCTTTGAACCCTAATAAAGCAAATATGATTTGATCCCTATATGACCAAGTTGTAATTTCAAAATGGAAAACGATGAAATGCCTTGAAACATAACCCCTTCAATGAAATTGGAATTTTATGAAGGGAATTTCATCATCTGCTCATGAATGAAAAACAAAAACTGAAAAATGAAACTCTGGCCTTGAAATGGAAATTTTCTATTTTCTAACTTTGGAATTTTTTAGTTTTTTTAATTTTTATTTTAATGCCTATAAATAAAATAAAATGCAAAAAAAAAATGAAAATAAAATGTGAAAGAAAAATAAAAAGTGCATTCAGTATGATGCTATCCTCTTTGACAAAACCGAAGCTAATGAGGTTTTATGCATACAACCTAACCTATTGAACCTGCAAACTCGCACAATCCAGGTAAGTTAGGTGCTTGTTTTTGGGGTTTAAACTGTAATTTTCAGATTTAGACATTCGCATGAAGCAACCAAGAGAACTTGCATTAAACTTCACCTATAAGCCTAGAAATATGAAAAGGGGAAAGATAAACATTTAATCCTACATGCAGAAAATAACTCCTTCTTTCTTGCCAATGAGATGCAACTCTCTAAATTTTATGTATTAAAAATTGGTCATTATACAACAACAGAATCTCTGGTTTCCCAAACCTAGTCTATGGAAGAAAACAACCTCAAAGCAGGCCCAGAATGGCCCTCTGGCCTTTAGCACTGCAACTCTGCTTACAACAATTTCCTACCTAGTCCAATGTAAAGGAATATCCAGACAAAGTGGAAGAAAAACACCACAAAAGTAGGCCCAGAATGGCTTATTGCCTTTGGCTCTGCAACTCTGCCCGTAGTGGTTTTTCGACCCTCATATCAATATGTGCTTCCATTTTTAAAGTTCTAGTAAATTGCTTCTCCTTCCATGACGGTTCGTTTCATCTTCCAGATTGCTTCGTTTCACCTTCCCCGCCTTTCCATTGCTTTTGACTTTATGCTCGACATTGAGACGCTTGATCTTCTCTGTGAATTGTAATGCCTCTGCAACCCTTACACATGTACGCCACATGTTTCACACTTTTCTGCATGTTCTGTAATGGCCCCGTGTAAATCGTGACAAAAAAATAGCATGTCATGATATCGCGATGTTTTTATGTATGCAGCTTTGCTCCTTTACTTTCATCACAAAAACGCGACATGTCGCGATATCGCAAAATTTTTCTGTCAGTAGCCTTGTTTGCCTTCATGCACAGCAAAAATGAGACATGTCACAAAATCACGACATTTTCTTGTCAACAGCCTCGTTCGTCCTCATGCATCGCAAAATTGATACATGTCGCGATATCACGACATTTCTCTGCTATCAGGCTGCATGGATACAACCTATCACAAAATCACGATGTTTTTTTGCTTCGTTATGTTTTGTTGCACTTAGCCATGAAAACGTGACATGTCACAAAATTGTGACATATTTTCCCTTTCGTACTGTCTCGCTGCTTTCTATCATGAAATCGTGATATTTTTCTCTTTCGGGTTGTGCAGATGCTACCTGTCATGAAATCACAATGTTTTCTCTTTTCGTACCACTTGGCTGCTTTCTGTCATGAAATCGTGATGCTTTTCATCTTTGTACCCCTTGGCTGCTTCCTGTTGCGAAATCGTGACACTTTTCATCTTTGTACCACTTGGCTGCTTCCTGTCACGAAATCGTGATGCTTTTCATCTTTGTACTACTTGGCTGCTTTCTGTCACGAAATCGTGACATATTTTCATCTTTGTACCACTTGGCTGCTTTTTGTCTCGAAATCGTGACATCTTTTCATTTGGCATGTGTTGCTGCTTCAGGTCGCGATATCACGACAACTTTAGTGCCTTGCCCTGTTTGACTGGTTTGACCATGATTTTGTGACATGTCACGATTTTGTGACAATTTTCCATTCTGTATTTCTCTCTCTTCTATGACTCGCGATTTCACAACACGTCGCAATATCACGACATTTTCTCTTCATGATGCATTCTGCTGCTCTTGGCCATGAAAACGCGACATGTCGTGAAATCGTGACAATTTTCCATTTCTAGCCACGACGGAGCAACATGTCACGAAATCGTGACAACTTTTCATTTTCGACTGCGACAGAGCAACATGTCGTGATATCACGACAACTTTTTATTTTTGATCGTGATGGAGCAAGATGTCGCGATATCGCGACAACCTTTCATTTTTGGTCGCGACGGAGCAACATGTTGCGATATCGCGACACTTTCTTTTTCTTGCTATATTTTTCTCTTCCTTTGATTTTTTAGCATCTAGGCCACTACGGTCTTCTTTGAAAGCATGCAAAAAAGGTGGGTCCCCAATTTTGGGGTGTGTTGTGGATCAGCCACAACAGGGCATATGTAAACACCTAAAACACATCATGTCAATGGTGACTACTCATATGAACATGCTACAAGACCTATGAAAGATCACAGATAGACTCCAAGATAGAGCAGTGGTTCTAACCACTCAATTTGGGATCCTTGGCCTAATCAATCTAGACTACAACTAAGACCTACGGTATACAGTCTAAACCATGGTTGACACCTATGGTTTACAGTCTAGACCACAACTGTCACCTACGGTCTTAAATGAAGTTTAGTTGGCCTTCATCCGAGCCAAATCGATTTGAACGTCCATTTTATCTAGAAGAAGGTGATTAAAGGATAGAATCTTCTAATCCAACTATCCCAACCACATTTTCTTATTATTGGCTTTTCCATGAAACCACCCCTAGCCCTTGGGTAGTCCTATAAATACCCCTTCAAATTAGGGCAAATATATAGAAATATAGTGCATTTTTTATAGCGAAGTACTGTCAAAATATATGACAGAGCATTGTAGATTAGAGCAGTGAAGCCCTATCAAATTGTGGACTCATTTGAGTCTACTAGGATATAGAATTGTTACTATCACCTTGCCAACTCACGCATCATGTCAAATTGTGCCATGGATGCCGTAAGGAGGTAGAACGGCAAGAAATGCTAATTCGATATGTTTTAGTCATTTTCTTGATTTCATCGTTGTTATGGCATATTTATGCATATCTTCCTCAAAGGGCCTCATCACGAGAGGTTGCCTATTTGTATAATACTTTTGTGTTGTTTCTTGATAGTAGAAAATAGGTTTAAAGGAGATTCAATCATTCAATCACCTTCCTCAACGTGAATAATATGGTCAGCTCCACCCTAGGGCAATTTGTGACTATTTAGAGAGCCTTAGTATTGTGCCTTCCTCATTGGGGACTTCAAAATTGTATCAATTGTATCAACATTTGGGTGACCATAAGAGTGGCATGATTGTAACCAAGATTCACTTTCAAGATTAATAAAAGAAACATTCATTTAATTGTAATTTGCAATATTGATCCTTATTTCATGCTTTTATGTTGATTTCCATTGATCTACTACATAGGTGCATGTTTTTTGGATAGGTTAGGAAGTATTTTAGCTAAGAGTAGGCATTGTTGATTTTCTAGAGTTGATTGGCTAAACATAGTTGACTAACTTGTATGGAAATAATTCACTAACAAGGGCATCAAGGAGAGATATTTGATTAGACAATAATATATGAAGGATGGAAATTGGATCACAACACTAATGCATTCCTCAATCAACAAATCAATCAATAAATTTGAAAATTATAGGAACAAATAAAATTAATTGGTTTAAGGTGTATTTTCCATAGGGGCATAACATTAGTTAAATAAAACCCACTATAGTTACAAAAAAGGATATGTTTTTTGAAAATTAAGTTAGTGTAATAATTAACTTTAAACTATTCAAAATAGAACATTTAAATCTTAATTTAGTTGGAAAGAGAGTGATTTTCTATTTAAACTTAGGATTTGTTATATCTATTCTAAATTAGATGTTAGAGTTTTACTTATTATAGTTATATTTTTATGTTATAATTATTTTCTTTAACTACAAGATAAATCTCATTTGTAAGGATTATTTTGGCTATTTTGAGAACTACTGTGACTCTAAAATCAAGCAAAAACTACATAGACTACTTTGCATGATGTTATAGATTATTCTTATCACTTTATATTAGACTATATATATCCTATTCTCACCTATTTAATATTTAGTTAATGATGTTTGTGGTCATGCCTTCTCATCTTTATTATTCCTTTTTTATATTTTTTCTTTACTACTTTATTTAGTTTATTATGGATTATAGCTATTTATTTTTCTTGTTATTTTATTGAATCATACCTATCCTACTACAATATCATAACCCCATTTAAATTCTATAGTGTATATTATTTATTCTAATTATTTTCCAATGATATTTATATTAGTTCATTTAGAATACAAAAATATTAACCTTATTCAGATATTGATAAGAATCAAACCCTCTCTATCAATTTAACGGGTACATGAAGGTGGCACATAACCATTAGTTGAATAAAAAACAATAAAGATAAGAAACGAGTAGCATAAGGTTTCATTCAAAAAACATGGAAGTATCAATAAATCTATATAATAGTAACTTGTGGATGTGTTGGCAAATAATTATTAGACACAAAATATAATTGGTTTGCTATCATTTTTCTAAGAAAGAGAAAATATCAATGTTGGGGTTATAAATGTATATTATCCAACTATACTTCTCATGAAATATGTTCAAGGGAATTTGGTTTATTTATGTCAATACAATGATGAATTAGAACTTTGATGTATGTATTCTTGGGGTGGAATTCAATTTAATTCCATATCCTTCAAAAAATAAAGGTGGCATTTTTAGATTATCTAAATCAATAGATTATTTTTATTCATTTGTCAATTAACATAGACTTTGGATGTTATTCCTTCAATATTTCAATGTACATGGCATAATATATGCAATGGAAAACTTATATAACTAAAATATAGAATAAATATTTGTTATCTAGTATATGGTTGCATATAGAATGTATAACATCTTAAGATATTTAATTGTGAACAATATCAAACCACAAACTTAATCCATTGAGATGTGATCTACAAAATAATAGTCATTCAAATCCATTTTTATTTTAGTCTATGTGGCTCTATGAACCTAATTTATTCTAGATGGTAATGATATGGTTGAATGAAGAAAACATTGAAGAATCATATATGCACATATTTATTCAAAAAAATCTAAAGAAAAAAATGAAGATTTAGAATGAGAAATATTTTGATAACATATTTAAAAACAAAAGAGGAATTTAACAAATACTTTTTAATAATTATAACATATCAAAAAAATAATATCCATACTAAGTCCAAAAATATATGGACAAAATGACTTAAGGAAAACAATAGAAATGTTATTTTTCATGATATATAGCCAAACCAACACTCAATTCCCTCGACTAAAAGGAATAACCTACCAATAAAGTGGATAAAGAGAATTTCTTTCACACCTTATGCATTTGTGATGTCCTCAACTATGTATAAAATGGGGTAAAAAACAAAGGGGTTATCTAGTGTGTCTCCACAAAATTAAAAGAATTTCAACTCCAAATGAAAGAACTATTGAGAAAAAATATATTAGCAAAACAATAATATATTTGAAGTTGTGCAAGATATGGAAGATTAAGGTAAGCTTTTCCAAAATACTCCACCAATTTAAAAGCAATGATAAAATGAATATTAATTAGGAAGACTTTTCTAAAGTAACTATTGGAGACATTTTTTTTATTCTATCCTAACAAGGCACTTGGCCCTAATAGACTTCCTATAATTCTCTTTCAAATATTTATAAATTTATTAAAGAGTGACATGCTAGATTTCATTGAAGAGGTTAAGAAAAGATGTTATAATAAGTGATATAAATAAACTTTATTGCATTGGTTACCACCAAAGATGAGACAAAATAATATTTTGATAGTTCTATCCAATAAACAAGTTTGTCACATTATTTATTAAATTATTTTAAAAATTATGTCAAATAGATTGTATATCATTCTAGATTGTGTTATCTTAAGTAAACAAGGTGGTTTTATTCATGGTAAAAAAATGATGATATAATTATTGCATAAGAGGTCATAGATTATCTTCATTCCATGCAAAGCCTAGGTATGCTTGTAAAACTAGATATTAACATATCATATGATAGGGTTTGGTAGAGTTTTCTACATGATATTCTCAAAAAGAGTTAATTTTTTCAAGGATAAATGGATTAGATGTTAAAACACTCTAAAATTTTCATTTTTGATTAATTGATTTCTATCTAATACTTTGAATCATTCCATATATTTTATAGCAATCTACTATCTCCTTATCTATTTATTATCCTTGCTAACATGTTGGGAAGATGTTTCTCAAAGGAAAACATGGAAGAAAAAATTAAAGATATTTAGGTTGCAATAAATGGTTCCTCAGAATCTCATCTCTAACTTGTTAATTATACTTATCATTTGGATCATTCCTTAGTTAACAAGGCCATAAAGTTTAAATTAGTATTATTATGTAGGAAAAGGTAGCTGACATGTGGTTAGTACTAAGAAATTTTTCGTTAACATTACCTTAGATACATAATAAATTATTGTGGATATTTAAGGTGAAAAAGAAAATCCCCATCGAAACATATTTAGGTATTCCTTTGTCAAATAAAATAAAAAACTTGATCTAAAAAAATATTTAGATAGACAAAAATATTGCTTGATAGATTGGAAAAGTATGTTCTTAAACATGGTTGAAACGATACAACTCATAAAGACTCAATTGCAATATTATATATGATGTAACCTTTAATATTATCAATAAGTTAAAAATTCAAATTTGATAAAATTAAGAGATATTAAGAGACAAGAGATAATAACTAGCTTCTCTTTGTAAGTGGGATGGGGTTTGTAAATTAAATAATATTTGTGGGGAAACCTTATGATATTATAGACATATTCGCCTCGCAACTATGAAATGAAATGCAACGCTTAATTTAAAATATCTTAAATGTATATAGCAAGCTATTCTTGTAGGTGAGTGTCTTTCCGTAACGTCATCGTGTCTGTTCAACCCATTTACTTTCCGATTTATATTGCATCTCCTATTTTATAGACTTGATAGTAAATTTATGTCTTCCACTAAGATAGAAATTTTGTAAGATGGGTGATGCTATGGCATTTCCGGGAAAGATTCCCGTGTGGGCGATACTAATAGCGGTAATATTAGGGACCGTATGTTTGGTCACAGGTTTTTGTTTCATCCTCTGGTGGCCCTATGGATGGGAAAAATTCAAAATTTGGATTGATCGTTTATCCGCAAAGCAAATATCACAACTGGGATGTTTTTCCTTTAAAAGAGATCATTTTGACACCACCCACGCCTTAATACCATGTTGCCCAATTTGTTTGCAAGAATTCTCAGAAGGCCAAAAGTTTTGAAATAATACCACGATGCCACCATTATTATCATTCATGGTGTATTGATAAGTGGTTGCTTATGCGAAACCAGTGTCCTATTTGCAAACAGAAAATTAAGATTGAAGTCTTAGATGGCAATCCTTGGGAAATAATGAGGGCATCGTGTGAACGGATTGATTCCGATTCCGAGAATACAGAAACAAAAGATGAGGAGAGGATCACAATACCAACAATAACATCTCCAGAAGATGAGAGAATTACAAGAAAAACGGCATCACTTTCACCAACAGAAGATGAGGACAGTCCTCAACAAAGTTCAACTTCACCAACCGAAGATGAGGACGATCTTCACTAAAGTTCAGGAGGAAGAAAATATAGAGACAAAAGATGACGAGGGGAGATCACAATAGCAACATCAACCCATTCACCAACCGAAGATGAGGACAGTTCTCAACAATGTTCGAAGGACGAGAATGCAGAGAATAAGGATGTCTGTCATCGAAATTTACCATTTAATCATTCAACAGAACCAGAGGATGCAGTCATAGTGAACACAATCATAGCGAATAGAGCTTCTCCTTCACCTTCTCCATGAAAATTCAGCATGATGAAGGTATCTTATTTTAGAAGTCTTAGCCATCACTGTTTGATTGTAACATTGCTTTCTCTTGATCAGGCAACGGCTGAAAAAACGAAGTGTGCGAGTGTTTAAGAAGACCAATTTGCTTCAATGGTATATATATTTTATCGTATTTATTTTTAATGTAATAGTTGATTTTTATCAAAATAATAAAATAATATATTTGTTATTTGATCAATTTTTTATATATATTTCAATGGTGTGGAATGGTGTTGCTGACTGTTTAAATGAGCCTTAAGGTAGGAGTGTTAGGGAGTGACAACAACTTCCTTCAGCCTGCTTTCAAACTCTTACTAGTTTAGTTTATTGAAAGTTGATATGCCTAGATGAGGCAGTTTTATTGTAATCTAATTTTTGACTGTTGTATGTTTTTATGATTTCAATAAAAAAATTACCCCTCTTTTTATAAATATTTATTTTTTATTTTTCATAAGCTGGTATGTTTTTATAATTAGTTCTTTGATATTTTTTTATTAAAAAATAAAATTTCTTTTGACCAATTGTTTTAAAAATTTAAATGTCACCAAGCCAACATCATTATTGGCTAAACTATATGTTATTTAATTTCTTTCTTCATAGATATGTTTACCATTCAAAGGTAATTTTGATCCCTTCAAGTATTGCCTCATTAAATGACATTTTTAGATAATTTTGGGTAAGGAGAATTTTGTATTCATTATTTTGGAAAACACCATTTCCCACCAAATTTTCTAGAATTGCTTTAAAAATAATTCCAAAATCAATTTTTATAAACTTGGTTTTCAAATATTTAAATATTACTATATATCAAAGCATATCCTTTGTTTCAACTTCATTGTCATAGTTGATCTTTCCATATATATTCAAATCATGTAACTAAGAGGTTAGCATTTATTTTTGTATATTAGATTTTTCATAATGAATATCATGTCTATAAAAATTTTGTAAGAGAAGTAATATAGTTTTTAAAAATTCTATCATTTCATTCAAGCCATAAATTCCAATAAATAGTAGGATCAATCCTTCAGAAAATATATAATGTTTTAGCTTTGAGATATTCAATCCAAAATTTCATCAACTCTTTCAATGTTGATGGAACTAGCCAAAATATTCTCGTATTTTTAGAAAGGTAACCCCAAATGGTGTAAGCAAAGACATAGATAAGTAAATAGTCTAATGTTTGTACATTTTTTCAAAGAAAAATTAAACGGCCCACGATATCCTCTTCTTTGTAAACTCCATCTTGTCAGAATGGCTTGGATTGCTAATCAAATAAATATTAATGACTTAGTGGGATCTTTAGCAATCAAACATTCTTCGAAGGAAAATTATTTTGATGTAAGAAATATTAATTGCTCTAAATCCTCATATCCCACTTGACTAAATATCCATCTTGTTTTGATAGATTGCAAAGCAAATCATCCTTTCATATAAATATAGATAAGTAAAACTCATGAAGCATCTTTTAAAGCTCATCTTCTATTTGTTTGAGATCCTCTCTTACAATTAAGTTTTTTATAGATGTTCATGATCTCAAGATGTTGCTCACATTAATATTATCTTTATCTTTTGGATATTTATAAGCTAGATATGCTTAAGTTGATGGTTTCCATATTGAATTTATAAATAAGAGGATAAGGATTTGACCAAAGCATCAAACCAAAAATATACAAAAGTTTCTTCAATCAACTATCATCTAATATATTTCTTGATCAATTGTAAACATTATCATATGAAGTTCCATGTTTTTTATTCTTTAGGTAAGTTTTAATTTTTGAATAATTTTATTATACCAAGAGAACCTATATATGCTTGAAGTAACAATTTTTTCCCAACCCTTTCCTTGATCTTTGAGTAATTTAATGGCTTATTATTTTACTATGGGTCATTCATATTTTAAAATTAGAATTAGAATTTCAACATACTTTTAAAAGAAAAAATATTATTTCAATAATATATTATATAAAATTTTAAAATTCTCATTGGCTCACCCTTCAATGTCTATAATTTATTTTTGGATTAAAATTAAATTTATTCATACATCAAAACATAATAAATGAGTCAAAAATACTTAAAGCAATAATCCCTATGGTCTTGTTGGATAAGAAAAATCTGAATTTGGATGGTTCTTATAAATTAATTTCAAGTTGGATGTCTTATACTTCCCATATTGTGTTATGTCTATTAAAGGGGTTCAATATATTGTATCATTCAATTTCAAGGTGTAGAGGTCTATGCTTACTCTCATATTTGTTTGAAGAGTATTTGATTGTTTTTCTAATATACAAATTAGTTAGATTAAATTTCTAAGGGAATATTGTCCATTTTTTTGGTAAAATGATAATATAGTATATTTTTGGAATAAAAGTGGATATACAATATATTTTTCTTGTATTGTATAAATTCATAACACAAAATATAAATGATAAACTAGGACCAAGTGAGATTTAAAAATTCATCACCTATTACATTGCAATAATAATAGAAATAAACCAATGATATAAAATTAAAAGATACCCTCAAAAGCTAATCTTGAGAAAATAACATAGGAAGCTTTGATATATTTCAAAAACCTCAAAAAATAATGGCAATTAATTACAATAGAAAATATGATATATTGTAATAAAAAAGAGAAGAAAAATGGCCTTATTTTGAGATGATCCATTTGTTTATTACAATGTAACCTCTTTCCCTTTCCAAATATTAGGTATTCTATAAAGCTTGAAGCTCCACTGTCATGAAGTTTAAGACCAATTTTTATGAAATTTATTTTAGTTCTTCATAAAGTATATTCAAAATTATATATTCCAAGTCTCAATTAATAAGATCCTCCTCTATCCCTTCATTTTAAATTTATGTTCCTCTGAATCAGATATTGTTTTAGCAAGGATGGTAGAAACTTGATTTTCTTATCCTTTGTATGACTCAACTTTTACCATATTAGAATATTTTAGTATAAATTTGATCTTTTATACATTCTTCAAGGAACCACTATTTATGCTTAGATTAGGATTGAATTTTAAAATTATCCAAAAAAATCTTAGAATTTGATTGCATTTTAATACTAGTTATATACCTTATGATAGCTAATATATTTTCTTGGTGAATTGACTCTGCATATCTATTGCTCTTCCTAAACTTACTACATAGCAAAAGAATAACCTTTAGAATATTTTTCCAAAAAAAAACTTACCATATTTGTACCACCTAGGGTTCTTCAAGAAGCACCACTATCATTTATTTTAACATACTCTAGAAGACAAAAATCATTATCTTATAAGTGGAAGGGTGTGTCGATAGCGATTCCAAGTCTATAAAGGAATCTAAATTCCTACCAATATCCATTGTATGTATTTTGTATCCAAAATTCATAGGATTCCTTTAGATTTTCTTCAATACTACTTATTCCTTTGAAGATGTAATGATTTTATTCAAGGCAAACACTAAATAAGATCATTCTTTGACCAATCTCTTGCATAACTTTAAAACCCTTAATTTTTTATGACGGTAATTTTTAGCTATAAGAAAATTATTTAACTTTTAGATATAGCTTCCAAGTAGCTTTCATAATAGCTTGCCATTATTTGCAAAGGTCAAGAATGATTTTTTCATCATCCTCTTATGCTAAGCATAAATCTCATGTGCTAGATACTTCGTATCCATTATTTCTAAGGTTTGAGTACTAAATTTATATAGATTAGTGAACCAAATAAAAACATTTATCTTTGGCCAAAAATTTGGGTGCCATACCCTATTCTAATAATTTTTAATTTCTTCTCCTAGGTCTTCCTCCAAAAAAAATCTAAATATTACCTTTATAAAGTAACTTTTAGAACCTTTTAAATTATATGCATGACAATCAAGATATCTCATCCTAATATTATTTTTGTAATTCTCATATGATTATGTAATGAACCTCTTCCAACATGGGGATCCCTTTATAATATAATTTTGTAATACTTTGTAATGGAAGGAGGCAAGTAAGGCACCTAGACAAGTGGGGTCATTTTATGTACCCGTTATTAAGAATGTAACTGATGTTTAGTAGAATATTCTAGCTCAAGTGGTATTTTACATGTAAGACAACTCTTGAGAATTAGGTTAGGTTGCATGAAGTGTATCTTTAAAAGACATGAATCCATGTATGAATCTATCTTTGGAAAATTAATGAAAGTATTGGAGGTTGCACCCTCAAATATGTCTATGATTCCATATTACCTTGTGAGATTGTTTCATTTATGCATTTAATTTTTGTATTGCAATAGTTTTTATTTTAACTGTTTATGTTTATTTATAATATTTGTGTGAATGAGTTTATTTTTAATAGTAGTGTTGGTATTTTTGAACATTACCCACATGCACGTTGGTAAAAGGTGCAAATGAGGACATTATAGTCTCTAACAACCAGATTAGAAGGAGGTCAAACACGTTTGATGTATGTATGCTAGGAATGGATCCTCAAAACCATGGATCAAATATAGGGGATTGAAAATTGGCTAAGTACGAAGAGTAATGAATATTGTTCCCTAGAGTTTGAAGTGGGTGGGTACAAAGAGTCTATCACTTGGCTATCAAGAATAGAAATTTGTCTAAGTATTTAGTGTACCAAATATTTTGTACCTCATATAATAGCAAATGGGTATCGAAAAACCATCGTCCAATAGTCTACAAGAGAAAATGAATAAATGACAAAGTCCTAAACTTATCAGAGAAACTACCCTAGAGGTTGAAGTGGGTGGTACTAAAAAACCATTGCATGGTGGACACTGCTGAAGGTTTTTAACCAACAAAAAATAGAATTAGGTACAACAAAATTGTTGATTCTAAAATTTTGATAGCTTTCACAAGTCAAATGCTAAATAATCTAAGTCTATAAAGCACCAAAAGATATGTACCGAAACTAGCAATGGATGGGTACAAAATGTCCATCGCATATCAAGAGTAGAAATGATGAAATTGGCTAAGTCTCAAAACCACTAGATAGTATACACCTTGCATAGATAGGAATGGGTACAAGAAGTCCATATCTTACAAAAAGTACTAGGTGAAAATTAGCTTTCCAGGAAGCACCAAAAATTTTGTACCTGGATTGGGTAGGTTAGGGTATGAAAAGTCCATCGCCCATCCAAAAAGCACAAGAAGGTGAAAATAGACTAATTCTGAGAGGTGTCAAAAATTTTGTACCCAAATTAGGCAGGTAGAGATACCAAAAGTTTATCGCTTATCCAAAGAGCAAAAGAAGGTAAAAATTGGCTAAATCCTAGAGGTGTTAGAACTTATATGCAAATTGTATAGGTAGAGGTACCAAAAGTCTATCACCTATACAAAGAGCAAAAGAAGATGAAAATTGGCAAACTCCAAGAAGCATAAGAACATCTATACTTGTATTGGGTATGTCAAGGTACCAAAATTTTATCGCCCATTTGAAGAGCATAAGAAGGTGAAAGTTAGTTGTCTTAGAGGCACCAAAAATTTTATACCCAGATTGGGTAGGTCGAGATACAAAAAGTCTATCGCCCATACAAAGAGCACAAGAAGGTGAAAATTGACTAACTCCTAGAGGCATCCAAAAAATTATACCCAGATTAGATAGGTAGAGGTACCAAAAGTTCATTATCCATCTAAAGAGCAAAAGAAGGTAAAAATTGGTTAAGTCCTGAAGGTGACAAAAATTCTATACCCGGATTGGGTAGGTAGAGGTACCAAAAGTCTGTTTCCTATCCAAAGAGTAAAATACAATGAAAATAGGCTAAGTCTACGAAGCATTGGAACTTTTATACCCATATTAGGTAGGTAGCAGTACCAAAAGTCCATCACGTATGCTAATCCTTATTATATACATGACAACAATGGATCGGTAGAGGTAAATGTAATTTAATATCCAATAATTGTTTTTCAGTATATGGGTGGTCACCATCTTATTTTGCCAACAGGGCAAGATCGCTTGTTAGACAATATTAACAATGAAATATCTACCTATGTGATGATGTATATGTTAAGGTTAGTTAAATAAAAATATTAGAAAATGATCAATGAACTATATGTAAACAACAAGACTAATATATCTCAAGATAAAGCGGGTTCTAGCCAAATCAGCAGGCCAAAACTAGGTGGTTAGAACAGGCATACCACAAAGTAGCTTAACAAATTGGTAAATATTCTAACATAAAAATAATCCTTATTTGAGACAATGATTCCATGATAACTGAATGTATTGTAAAAATCTATATATACTAGAATCTATAATGTAAAATTATTAGTTCTTAAGCTTTTACAACTTACATGTATGAAAGCAAATTGCATATAAAAATACAAGTTAGATTATTGTTTGGCTTCTGGTTCATTTTCTTGCAAAACATGTATGTATAAATGGTTGCTTATTTCTAATATAGGCTAGTTTAATGAGAATAAGTATTAATTCTTCTCTCTAGATTTTTCATGTGTTCATTTTCTAGTTCTAGAATTCACAATTCGTTGGACTGCAAAATATATAAGATACTATTATTTGATTGATAAAATTGGTTGGTCTGGTAGGTAATTTGGTTAAATTCTTGATTACATAAATTTTATATTTAATGTATTTTGACGTGGCTTAACCTGCACCATCATAAGTTCTAGATTCAACTTATTTTTATCTCTTTTAGCATCCTTTCCCCTCATATTTTAGGAACAACTAGTTAGGAATTCATAGAAATTGGTCTTTAGAGATTGACCACTAAAGCCTTCATGACTTCTAGGTCATTAAATATTGGTTAAGGTCTTTAGGAACACAATATTACCATAGGTGAATTTTTAGACCAATAGTTTTGTTATGCTTAGTGGGACCAAATACCACCATTTGGATAAATTAGAGTTACAATGATACTCTATTTAATAATATCCTTATCAATCCCCTAGCGATTCCATATAAATTCAACCCATATCTATTTTAAGTTACCTTTATAAAACCTGCTCCTCACCACCTTATACAATATATGTTCACAAGATAGGTAGCCAGAGGATTGGATGAACCATTAGAATTCCTAGAACTACCTCTCCATCCTCATAAAAATAAAATTTTATTGCTCCTATTGAATTATCTTCTTCTTCTAGTATTTTACAAGAGCAATATACTGAAGATCTCACTTTGTTGAATTCCTTGCATACTTTATTACCAATGGCTCAAAATCAAAATGAGAACCTATAGAAATACCCAACTTAGAACCATATAGGGCCTCTAAATTTGCCCATCTACAATCCAATTCTCCAAGCATCACTAAAAGTACTACCAACATATAATGACTTTTGAAATATTTCTTATGAGCACTATCAAGATGTAGTATCATTGGTGGTCATACATAGTATTCAAGAAGAGGATATCATGATAAGGCTATTAGTTATATGATTGAAAAGAAATATGTTGTACTAGTATAGAACCTTGCCAAATCAAACTATAACTACATGGGCCCAACTGGGTAGAAAATTAGTTGAATAATTTAATGATTAAGTAGATCCATTATCTTTGCTAACATATTTCATGGTTATACAAATGCACCCATAGGTAAAAATAATTGACTTCAATATCAGGTATAGGCAGCCATAGAAAAGAGTGACCCAGGATCTTCGGCCAACTAAAGAACATGCCATGTATTATTTTTTAAAGGACTTCCATTAATATTTAGGAATGGCTATAAGGTAGTCCAATGTGTTTACATTCCCTCAAATATTTCAAGAAGAATTAAATTATAAGAAGGATTTGATTGCTATAGGAATGCTACCCACAAAAAATGGTAATGTCAATATTCCCATAATTTCCTTAGCAACAAATGCAAACCTCTAATACATACAATTATTTTCTAGAAATTACTCTTATCATCAATTTCTTTGTATGGCTAGATACAACAACTACTCACACACTCCCTACACCTCCTATAAAACATGTGTTGTTAGCACCTTCTATAATTATTGCATAGCCAGATCTTGATCCTCAAATATTTATCTTGTAAGAGATGGTCACAACCATGAATAACCTTACCAATAAAGTTACTACCATGAAAAGGAGGAAGACTGAGAGAAAATTTCAACCAAGAATATTTCTATTTATCAAAAAATATCAAGTTGCTTCTACTAGCAAGTTGATGAATAAATTCAATATAGTAAATAACAATAAAAAATGTAAACCTTCTGTATCAAACTTTGAGTCAAACTACTGGTATTCAAATTGCAACGACCCACATAATGAAAGCTCATACATGATGCACCAACACCATATCCCAAAAACTACCAATAAAAATATATAAAGGACTAAAAAAGGCTAGGTAAATTTTATAAGGGAAATGGACTATAATTTCATGATACCATCTATTGAATAGGTATCAATCCTAAAAAGATCAAGGAATATACCTTTGCCAATTGATCCTAAGGTAATGAATAATTTTAAAGTACCTTCAAAGATAAAATACCATCCAAAAAATGATGTCTCTCAAGCTACCCCAATTCAATATCTCGCTCAACAACTACAAAATATGGCAAAAGAGGGTGAAACCCAAGAGCTGGAAAGAGGTAAGCTGAGATACCCTTCTCTAACTAAGCACTAAATGATTGAGGCTATTCAAGAACACAATAGTAAGTATGATGAACTTACTCAAGAACATAAAAAAAAAACCTGACATTCTTGGCTTTAACATTGTAGAGGAGTTAAAGAAAACTCCATCAAAAGCTATTATGCATGATACACTCCTTATTCTAGGATAGATTGATCTATTATAGAATTCACTCAAGTCCATCAATAGTTAAGGAAAGCATCAAGTGGATCTTAAATTAGCTCAAGGTCATCCTACCTCAATAACTAGAAAAAATAGACCATCACCATTTTATTTGTCCTTGAAGATGGAGGGATGTATGGTTCACAATTGCATGATTGACTCTGGAGTAGTTACCAAAGTAATGACCAAATCAATTTATGAATTAATGGACATAGAATAGACGAGGAGTAGTCCCGGTGTACTGTAGCTAGATGGTACACTAGTGAAAATAGTAGGTGTAATCAAATATGTGCCCATGGTGTTGCACAAATTACCTCAGATTACTATTATCTAGGAAATTATGGGAGTTGATTTAGAACCTTATTTTAGGATGTGTCTATAAAGATAATTCACTACCAAGTTGAATGGTCTTATATCTCTTGATTACGCACACATGGAGATACCATTTAAAGGTAAAAGAATCAAGATATTTTATAAGAAAATATCCTCCTTCCATATAAAAAAGCCTAAAATAAGAAAATTAGCAAGCTAACATAGTCAGCATGATGATGAGTTAAGTAGATCTGATGGAGGAAGTACTATAAGATCTCCAAACTAAGGATTTTTTTTTTTAAGGAATTAAATGTTATGATTTAAATAAGAATTGACATATATTTGATCATGAAGTTTGAAGAAAAGAAAATTACATCTCTAATAGGCCAAATTCCCCAATAAAGCTAAATCTGGAAAGTCTTTTTTGATGAAGCTAGATATAAAAATGGTGTTGGAGTAGGCATAGTGTGTTAGATTTTGATATAATATGCAAAGGGAGATAACAATCATGAGATGCATAATAATATGAGATAAATTATATCTACTAGATGACTGAGACATGCAATAAAAAAATGATATAAATTAATACAATGTAGCTATGGAGGAAGTGAATGCTCCATTAATAAAGCTACTGGACTACATTACACCCACCACCACTGGATGGTGATCTACATAGAACTGTACTACCTATGAATATGCTCTAAGCTAATATGTCATTGACTCTCCCTATTCTATGTTATGTTATATCTAACAATCAGGCCTTCCTTATATATGTAAAATAGGATACTTGGCCAATACTCTATCTAGTTGTACAAGTGACACCTTGCACATTGACACTCATGCATTTATTACATTGCATGAAGTAACTAGATAACTTCTCCTTAAATTAATATAGTGTCCTAAGTATGTACCTTGGAAGATACATTTACATAACCCAAATTATGGAATATAATCTATTTCTAACACCCCCCTACATTACATTATTTAGGTATTGAAGACTTTTAGTCTTCAATATGGATCTTTGTCTTCTTCATGAGCTTTGTACTCTCCTTCTGCATACTTTGTATTTAGTTTCAAAAGGTAATCTGTGTATTTATATGATGTAGAGTAAGTTGTAGTTGAAGCTAAAGATTATTCTTTCATTAGATGATCTTTGGCTTATTTTGATTAATCTTACTTATCTTGTATCCAACCATCTTTATAGTTATCTTTACAAGTGTCTTCATTCGGTTCTGATTGTTGATGAATGAGTAGGGCATGTTGCAAATATTTTATCATATTTTTATTTTTGATCATTCTAATATTACCTTTTTGGCATACTGGTTCTTCATTTTATTTAAATTATTCCTTTTTAAATATGTTATTATCATTTTGAACCCTCACAATATCTTGTTAGATTTCCATTGAGTCTAGAATGTATGTATTTTCATGTATTGAACCTATTGCTTTTATTCCATATTGATTCATAATGATACATGTATTGATCCCATCCATATATCAAAAGTTAATCATATAGTTTTTTTTTACTAGCTTGCTTACTAATATTAGATTTAATGTTAATCCAATAACATACAATACATTTTGTAGTAGAATATTTAGAAATAATTTGCTGGGAGTTACAATTCTATATCCATGTATAGGATAAGTTTGGATGTCTACAATTCTTAGTCTGTAACATTTAGAAACTTCAAGACATTCAAACCAATATATTTCCTATCATATGATGACTGGATCCTGAGTCAATATACCACATGTACTCATGTTTTGTAAGTTGATTCTTGTTGGAGCAAATTTTACATTCATTGTATCACATTCCTTTACCTATTTGAAGAGGTTAAATTTGAAGAGATGAGATATAATTGTATTCTTCCTTATAGCTCCCTATATTAGGATATGTGAACCCTAATTAAAGTATATAAGCTTGATTTGATGAAACCTTTAGTAATATTTTAGATTTGTAGAATTCCTTATGTCTCCCTAGTAATGTGAATATGAAAACCTAATTTTTATAGAATTCCATATGACTCCAACTCAAAATCACCACTAACCTCATCATGCAAAGTTGAAAGACTTTATATTGATGTGTCTTGTTCAACATACCCTAAATCTAGATAAGAAGATACTACCTTTATTTTTTTATTTTAATGGGTTAAATCAATAGGCAATGTACCTCCACTAGAATATGAATATTATATGGATGATATAATGGGAGTAGAACCAACCAAAATCTTAAAATTATTTTTTGAATATGAGATGGTCAAAAAATAAAAAGAGTCACCTTTCAAACATTTATATGGTGGGATGGAAGGAGTACTTGAAAGAACCTCATTAAAAATACATCCCTTTAGATAAAAACCCCATGCCTCTAAGGATACTAAAGATGACATGCATTTGAGGTATCTCAATACCCCTTAATAATGTACTTATAATTTTTAATGCCTTGTTATGAAGGTCCTTGGATCTATGAGCCCTTAATAAAGACCCAAAGATGTAAAATTAAGACATATAAAGTATGCCATTTATCAATATTTGAAGAGGTGTTATGTCATAGACTTCTTTGGTATAAATTTTTTTGATGATGTATGCTAAACAAGTGATAAACTCACTCTTGAATTTATGATCCATCCTCATGGTAATAATTCATACATCATGCCATCTCTTAGTAAATAGTCCTTTGATATGTAAGCCCATGAGAAGCCAAAAAATAATGAAGATCATGGCTAACATAATCAACTCCTCCAATTTTTTTTTTTATTTGTGGAAATAACCCCAAATGGGATGCCACTTTTGGTAAGTCCCAACGAGACATAGGTATCTATTTCGTCAAAAATACGCAGGACTCGCATTTGGCCTACCCCCTTCGGCACACTCAACAAGCATGCCTAAAACAACAAAAACAAAAAAAACAATAACAAACAATCTCAAAACACAAACAAACATAAAAAAATACATCAAAAACAAAGAAAATAAAACAAAAATAAAAACCACAAAAAAAACAAAAACAACATATAAGCATAAAAACAAAACAAACAAATAAATAAATAAATAAAAATAAAATAAAACAAAAATAACAACAAAACACAAAATACATAAGAAAACCATAAAAACAACAAAACAACACACAAACACTTAAAAAATAAAAAAAACAAAACCCAAAAAAAAACATGCCTCGTAAGGGGGGCAGAGGTCCAAGGTTCAAATATTGGTCCTCATCAGATTGAATGCTTGTCTCTTTATTGGTGCTTTCAGTGGCGTAAAAGGTTTTAAATGACTATGGCATGGTGGTTATAGGGGTGAACTACATGAAGAACTATATGGTGAATTTCGGGTGGATAGCACAAAATACTGTAGTGGCCATAAAAGTCAGATAGCCTACCCAAATTAATGGCGACTATCGATTCCACCATGTAAATTAAAAAAAAAAACATGAAAAAGAACAAAAAGAAAACACAAAAACAACAAAAACACAAAAAAAAACTAAAAAAACACAAAAATAAAATAGTACAAAAAAAACACACACACCCCTAAAAAAAAAAACAAAAAAAGAAAACAAAACACAACTATGACATTTCTAGGACAAAATACTATTAAGGCAATATTTAACAAAGGAAACATAGGTAAGATATGAATAATATAGGGAACTAAAATACCCTAACCAAACCAAAGAGAAGCAAAAACAAAGCAAAAAGGAACTAGGTACCTCTAGTACTCGAGCCATCCAAAAAAAGGATAAAAAGTAGAGCTTCCCTTATTTTTGAAGACCACCATATAGGAGGGTGGCCATAGCAGGTAAGATCACCTATTTTCAATGACCAATTAGCTAAAGCATCAACACTCTTGTTATGTTCTCTGACCATATGATTGTAATCCACATTCAAAAAGCCCATCTAGATTAATTGAATCTTCTCAACAATCCTCTTTATTCTTCAATAAACCTTATGATTCTTAGAAGGAGTCTTCAAAATATTAATCATGAGTTGGGAGTTAGATTCAACCAACATATTTTCCCATACAACCTTAGCAGCATCTTGACGACCTTTAAGAATGCCATACCCTTCAGCAAGGTTATTGGAAAGGATACCCAAATTCTCAGCAAAAGCGAAAACTGCAGAGCCATATGAAAGTCTACCAATTCCTCTTGCACTATCTTTTCCAGGGTTCCCCCTAGAGGCTCCATCGATATTGAATTTGACATAATCCTTAGGAGGAGACTATGAATTCCTTGTTTTTTCTATATTGCAATTACTCACATTCTCTTTAAGTTGGTTGTATTTAGAAGCGTTAATCTTCAATATTTGCATCACTTGATCCTATTTTTGGTGGGATTTTTGGGGGCGATTAAGGAGTTGTTGTACTAATTCATATAAGTTGGCAATGGTCTTTTTCAAGATTTAGCCTAATAAAATTAGCAACACCCTCCTGTTTAGGCCAATCCCTCCAAAGTTGTTCAAGAGTAGAAAAATTGGACCATTGTAAGCCAAGTAAGATGGACATTCTCCTACATAGCTTAGAGGCTAAGGTACACTCAATAAAAATATGGCTAAGAGTTTCCACATTATTTCCATACATTTCACATCTAAAAGGGCCATGAAAACCACATTTCACAAGTTGTTGAGTAGTTAGCACCCTACAACGTAATAAAAGTCAAATAAATAACCTCACCTTAGGCCAGAGCTTTTGATCCCACAACTGAGAAAATATATCATAAATTTGGTTGGGATTATTATGGCATAAGGTAAAATAATCTTGAGCAACTGAATACTCACCCTTAGTAGTGTTGTTCCATCTTAAACAATCTTTATCATGGGACCAAGAGAGAGATCTCATATGCAGGATGTGTTGGATGTATTGTCTTTGAATTTCTAGAATTTGAATAGGCCAGTACTTAGTAGGGATCCAATATATACCAACCTATAAATTACCAGTATGGTATCAACAGTAATTAGGCACCTTTATCCAATTAGCTCGGTGAAGCTCCTCCATACAAGACCTTCAATCAGGAAACTGAGTTATCAAAGGCTGGTGATCATCCGAAGAATCTGTCCAAAAAATTATCTTCTGACCATTATGAATGATCCAAAATAATTTTTTCTTAATAAAATCCTCACCAGTCTCAAGGACCGCTAAAATGGGAGAACATTGGATAGGCAATTGATAGTGAAAAAGGTCTTCAGGACTTTTTTTCTCAACATATTTAGCATGGAGAATATTGGCCCAAAGGGCATTGGGGTTATGTAAAATCCTACAATACAATCTAGTAGCTAAAGCTTTTTTGTTATTAATAGTAGATTCCTAACTCCCCTTCATTCTTAGGAAGAGATAAAGTGTCCCATTTCACCAAGGCCCATTTTATTTTCTCCTTAGTACCACTCTAGAGGAACCGATGATTAATTTGATCTAGTTCTTGAAGAATAGCCTTTGGGATTATTGGAAATATTGACATATGCCACATTGAGATTTTTGATCAAGTTTTATCAAAGGATTTTTTATTGTAAAAGTGGTGTATATATCTTAATATATGATGCAGTATTTCCAGTCTATATTTATAATATTTTTATGATTAATCTTCTTTCTCATTTTTTGCTTGAGAAATAAAATGTGTTTCAAAATTAAATTGAAAAGGAAAACATATTGTCCCTTTCACCTGAACGAAGTTTGAAAATATTTATCTCTTTCTCTAAGAGAAGTTTCATTGCTAAAATAAATGAAGAGTGACAAGTGTGTTCAACCAACGCATTGACCAGTAAAAGGTATTTTCACCCTAATCGAGGGGTGAGAGTCCCATTCACCCCTCCTTTGGGTGAAAGTTCATAAAAATATGGATTCAAGAAAATTTTTAGGAAGATAGTAGGCATTGTAGCAACGTTGAAAATTCAACTATGCTTTCATCCTAGGTGAGGTGCAAAAAAGTCCCAATTGTACCTTACTCGATTGAAGCTACATGAAAGTGGATCCACAAATGCATCAAGGTTCGTTTCGGGTCAACTGCCAAGACGAGGGTGTTGAAAAGTCAAAGATATGTTTACCTGAGGTAAAGGATGATAACACCTTTCTCTCATTTTGAGGGTGAACATATATTTAAAATGAAAATAATGTCTTATGTGAAGTGCTTACGTCCTGGGAGAAATGTCTTAATCACATTTTTTAGGGGTTAAATGAAGTGAAATGATTTGAAGCGTTGGATGTGAAATTGAGGGGTATTGTAAACTGGTTTTACCTATATTTTCTCCAAGTTTATTGTTGCCATGATAGGAAGATTAATGCTAAGACAAGCAGTCATCCATGGAGTGCAATGGCGTGAGCGTTACAAGAAAAAACATGAATAAGAGGAAAGCAATAAAAGTTAAAATAATCACTTTCTCTCATGGCTCTATTTGAGTGAACTCAAAGTTTAAACATATACAGAGACTAGTCGGAGGTACTTGGGTTGTGTGAATGAGAAAATTTAATGATTGTGACAAGGAGTAACTAAATTTATGGATTTAAAGCAAAAGGAACTACAACATTAAATTTACAAAGAGATTTTCATGAGTTCCAAAATATTTTGAATGAAGGCGAATTTCCAAGGAACAATGGAAGTTTCAAGTCAACAATCGGGTTTGTAGTTTTTCATGAATCGACACCTGAATATATTGATTTTATGGAGATTTCCCCCTTAGAAACTAGAGCATTGCAATAAAAAGTGTGAATAAGAGGAAATCAATAAGATTTAAAGGAAGTTCTTTCGCTCCTAGCTCTATTTTGAGCAAACTCAAATTTTAAGTATCAATAAATACTGATCAAAGGTGCTTGGGTCGGGTGAATGAGAAAATTTAATGATTGTTGCAAGGAGTAACCAAAGTTATGGGTTTCAAGCAAAAGGAACCACAACATTAAATTTATAGATATATCTTCATGAGTTCCAAAATATTCTTAACAAAGGTGAATTTCCAAGGAACAATGGAGGTTTCAAGTCAACGATCGATTTTGCAATTTTACATACATTGACACTTGAATATGCTGATTTCCTAGAGATTTCCCCCTTAGAAAATGGATTGTTGTCTCAGGAGGAATATTTTTAGGGACTTCAAGGTAAAATTGCTTCACATGTATTCTTGATCCAAGAAAATTTTGTCTTTTGTGTATTAAATAGATAGAGGCAAAAACCTCTTGTTGGCATTTTTGCCACATTGATTTTGATTGAAGTACTAACGTGTAAATTGTTGCAAATCTAACTTTGATTTTGGATTTGATGTGGTTTTGAGCAAAAAAGGATCAACAAATAACTAAGTCCAGAAACTGCAGCGATTCGCTGACATGTTTCGAAATCGCGGTCAACGCGGTCAACGCATGCAGCTTTGGCGAAACCGTCGCGATATCGCGACGTGTTCCATTTTCGCGGGTTTGAGGAAGCAAAAGAGGAACAGTCCAAAAATTGTCAGCGAATCGCGACCAAAAACTCAGCCGACGACTTAACCCGAAAAAGTGCAGCGATGCGCTGACGTCTCAGAATCGCGGCGGTTGGCGGAGTAGGGAGTCCAAAGGAAAACTTGTAGCGATGCGCTGTATGTTTGTTGAGATGGCGGTTTCAAAGGCTCCAGAGTTCAAAGGTTGCAGCGATTTGCTGCGCTCTTAAAAGGGAACACACCAAGCAAGGATCAAAGTCGTAGCATTTTCGCGACGACCGATTGTTGAAGAGAGTCCAAGGGGTAAGAATGACAGCGATGCGCTGCATTTTTTGAAAAGGTCTTAAGAGGCAAAAGCTGTAGCATTTTTGCGGCCCATCAACAAGACCGTACAAGGAGCCCGAAATGTGCAGCGATGCGCTGCATGTTTTATTTTCGCAAGTTAAGAGCGGAGGACAGAGCCAAAGACCAAAATGCGTAGCGATATCGCTACATGTGCTGTTTTCGCGGGATTGAGCTAGCGATGGAAGAAATGAAGCCGACGATGCAGCGAAAGAGCGACAGGGAGCATTTTCATAGGTGTAAGTGACGAAAGACGTACGACATCAAACTATGTCACGATTTCGCGACCCGTCGCGTTTTCGCGACCTACGCAGTTTCTCGCAAAAACACAAGTATGAACGGCCGAGAAGGTTTTTTGGGTTTCGATGATTAAATGCTGCCCCGAATTAAATTATTTGTGGATTTTCGATGCGGTTAAGGTCGAAGAGTTCCCAGGCCACAAAAATTAAAGGGTTTATTGCTTCGAAGTTGCTGTTTGTGGATTGATTTAACGATTTTCATGCACATGTTCGAAAAATCAAATTTAATGAAGGCGACCGCGAACGTCTCATTGCATTTAATTTTTGCTTCTTTAACGCTGCAATTAAGGGGATCATGTTCTTGGTTTCCAAGGCACAATTGTAGATCACGAGAAGGTTGGTTTCAAATATTTAATGCTGCAAAGAGGACGGACCTCTATAAAAAACCAATGTAAGCTTCATTTGAAAAGGTTGGAAAATTCTCTGCTAGAGACTGGAAGTTCATTTGCAGGAATAAAGGATTGGCTTCTATTTTTTCAAGCGTTTGCATTGGTGATTTCCTTTCTGTTCATGTTGCATTTCTAATAGCATTTGTATGTCTTCATGGCTGTTACATTTAAATTCTGCATACTGGATTTGAATATTGTCGTAAGAGTATAAATTCCTGGAATGTGATTTTGGAGGGTTTTTCTGTATGCATCGTGCGGAAGTTAAGTTAGTAACTTTTATTGCTTGTTGTTGCTGCACTTGGAGTTTCCTGCTGTTATTTTCTAATCCCATAACTTCGGCCTGTGGCCATATTTCCCATTTCTTTCTGTAACCTTTTTTAATTTCTTTCCAGTAACCCTTATCTTACACCAAGTTTAGAATAGTGAAGGGAACCAGCCCACTCTGGAGATTGGTCTGGGAGCCATTTCTTGCTTCCGACCTTTCAATTTTGGCTGGGTCTAGGGCACACTTGTAAAATCCTTTCCTATGGCAGATTCGTGACCAACAGTTTTTGGCACGCCCGGTGGGACAGACTGTTTCTGTCTCCAAGAATTCATAATCGGTGGGATAAGCATAATTTTCCAAAGTGATAAACCCACCGGTGCCAACAGTTTTTGGCACGCCTGGTGGGACAGACTTCTTCTGTCTCAAAAGATCCATAAGTTTTATTGTTTAACACCCGAAGGTCTCAAGATTTTTGATGAGCTGTCTTGGCCTCACAGCGGAGATTTGTAAGTTCATCTGGCGACTTTGCTGAGTTGAAGATCCGAATTTCTTGATCGTGGACGCCTATTTTTTTTAAGTTCAAAGAATGTTCATTTGGCGACTCTGACTTAATGGCGATGGTCATGATCCCGCAGACCACTGCCACAAAGGCGAGGGGTTTTTCTAGATGGGATGATCCTGGCCCTCTGAATCTCCAAATCCGACATGAAATTCCCAAAAGTGCCCTGAAGGCCCTAGCGAAATATGATGGTACTGAAGGCATGGCTCTGGCGCATGTTGAAGATATTGCTACTTTGTCAATGATCCATGTCATAAATCATGAGGATATCATGATCGGACTTACGGTTCAGTCTTTGGAAGGAAGGGCATTGCAGTGGTACAGACTGCTCAGGCGTCAAAGCATCAGCTCATGGGATGATCTAGCGGGAGCACTAATCAGAAGATTTGACGAAGATCCCTTTTATAGTTCTTTGGATCTCTATCAATTTTTAATGTACATCAAGAGAGCACCTCAAGAGAGCATCACGGACTTCAATGTCCGATTCTTGAGAAGCTGGAAGAGAATTCCAGAAAAGATCCGACCATCACCCACCCAAGCCCACCTCTTCTATGTTCGAGCTTTCCATTCTGACATAGGCCTCCTCTTGCTGCAATCAGGTGAACAAAGGTTCCCGCAAATATTTGAAGAAGCAGTGCGAGCGGAACAACTTTTGCTCTTATCAAGAAAATTACCGTGGGGAGAAACTCCATTACTTTCTCCGGTAGTTGCTGCTCCTGTCCATCCTGTGCAGTATTTTTCATGCCAGATCCCTTATACTGAGCAGAAACCTGAGATGCAGTTGTGTGGAGCTCAAGGGACAGATATCATCCAAAGCCAAGGATTGGAATATACAAGAACTTTCCTAGCAATGAAAAATATGGTTGCTTGCAGTTTTCATAAGGAGATGGATCCAGAGGATATAAGCGAAGAAGAAGAAGAGATTCAAGTTCAAGAACCTGAGCACAAGGAGGTCACATATTTGCACCCTGTTTGTATCCCAGGGCACGACACGCAAGCATTTAGTCAGAACCTGTTAAATATGTCAGATCAACAGGTAGAGTCTAAAGAGATCCTGGAGAAAGGACTGTTGCTGGACAATTTCTGTGATCGGATCCAGGAGTTGGAGGAACCTGTTCTCAGTCCACACTCAAAGAACTCTTCAAGATGGTGGGGTTTCTTTTTTGCATTATTTGTAAATTGTGTCGGTACTGGTATACAACATGATAACTTGCCAGTGTCTGAAACATGGAGAACTTCAGGAAGAAGCCAGCCCAATTTCAAGGACCGACTTAAGTATGATCAAATCTGGTCGGGACATTGCAGATTTACCGGATAACTCTCTGAGACTAGGTGTCTGGTGGCGACATGCCAATCATGTCGTGAACTATTGTATATAGTATAAAAACAAAAAAAAACAAAAAAAAATAGAAAAGAGAAGAAAAAAAAAAAAAAAGAGGTATTGTTTTTATTTGTTCATCTCGGCTCTTTTTGCATGCGAGCCGTAGGTGCTTGTTTTTATTTTGTTTTTCTTTTCCCAACAGTTGGTGGCTTTCTAGAAAATTCTTCCTTTCCCTTCCATTTTTCTTTCCTTCCTTTCTTCACCTTCCTCCTTCTTCTTCTTTTTCTTCTGTAGTAAAAAAAAAAAACAGAGCCACGACTGTTGTTTCTTTTTCCCATTCTCATTGTTCCCGTTCCTTCTTTTCCCTTTCCTCTAGTTTCTGTCCTGTTACATATTTAATTTACAGTCTAGCTCATTTCAGTTCACAGCCTTCATACTTCCATTTCCATTCCATCCGTTCATTCACTTTCATTCCATCCATTGCAGATGGTAGTATAGTAGCATTCTGTTATTATGTCTACCACATCACTTGCTCACTCCATCATTCCATTTTAATCATCATTCCATTGCAGTCACCGCTTGCGCAATCGCAGGAGCTCACTCCACTATCGCATTCCATTTGTCGTTTCATAACCAGTTATATGCAGGTTTTTCCAGTTTCAGTTTTTCAGTAGCAGATCATTGCAGTAGTCCCCTGAGATATGCACCACAGCGGCCAACTTTCTGATCTAATATGACTCTGTGCCCAATGGATTCAGGCCTGGATTCTTGCATACAGCGAGCTGTATACCCCGCGAGCCGCCAAGAATGTTGGCATTTTTGCCACATTGATTTTGATTGAAGTACTAACGTGTAAATTGTTGCAAATCTAACTTTGATTTTGGCTTTGATGCGGTTTTGAGCAAAAAAGGAGCAACAAATAACTAAGTCCAAAAACTGCAGCGATTCGTTGACATGTTCTGAAATCGCGGTCAAAACGGTCAACGCATGTAGCTTTGGCGGAATCGTCGCGATATCGCGACGTGTTCCATTTTCGCGGGTTTGAGGAAGCAAAAGAGGAACAGTCCAAAAATTGTCAGCGAATCGTGACCAAAAACTCAGCCGATGACTTAACCCGAAAAAGTGCAGCGATGCGCTGACGTCTCAGAATCGCGGCGGTTGGCGGAGTAGGGAGTCCAAAGGAAAACTTGCAGCGATGCACTGTATGTTTGTTGAGATGGTGGTTTCAAAGGCTCCATAGTTCAAAGGTTGCAGCGATTCGCTATGCTCTTAAAAGGGAACACACCAAGCAAGGATCAAAGTCGTAGCATTTTCGCGACGACCGATTGTTGAAGAGAGTCCAAGGGGTAAGAATGACAGCGATGCGCTGCATTTTTTTGAAAAGGTATTAAGAGGCAAAAGCAGTAGCATTTTTGCGGCCCATCAACAAGACCGTACAAGGAGCCCGAAATGTGCAGCGATGCGCTGCATGTTTTATTTTCGCAAGTTAAGAGCGGAGGACAGAGCCAAAGACCAAAATGCGTAGCGATATCGCTACATGTGCTGTTTTCGCGGGATTGAGCTAGCGATGGAAGAAATGAAGCCGACGATGCAGTGAAAGAGCGACAGGGAGAATTTTCATAGGTGTAAGTGACGAAAGACGTATGGCATCAAACTATGTCATGATTTCGCGACCCGTCGTGTTTTCGCGACCTGCGCAGTTTCCCGCCAAAACACAAGTATGAACGACCGAGAAGGTTTTTTGGGTTTCGATGATTAAATGCTGCCCCGAATTAAATGCTTTGTGGATTTCCGATGCGGTTAAGGTCGAAGAGTGCCCAGGCCACAAAAATTAAAGGGTTTATTGGTTCGAAGTTGCTGTTCGTGGATTGATTTAACGGTTTTCATGCACATGTTTGAAAAATCAAATTTAATGAAGGCGACCGCGAACGTCTCATTGCATTTAATTTTTGCTTCTTTAATGCTACAATTAAGGGGATCGTGTTCTTGGTTTCCAAGGCACAATTGTAGATCACGAGAAGGTTGGTTTCAAATATTTAATGCTGCAAAGAGGACGGACCTCTATAAAAAACCAATGTAAGCTTCATTTGAAAAGGTTGGAAAATTCTCTGCTAGAGACTGGAAGTTCATTTGCAGGAATAAAGGATTGGCTTCTATTTTTCAAGCGTTTGCATTGGTGATTTCCTTTCTGTTCATGTTGCATTTTTAATAGCATTTGTATGTCTTCATGGCTGTTACATTTAAATTCTGCATCTTTGGATTTGAATATTGTCGTAAGAGTATAAATTCCTGGAATGTGATTTTGGAGGGTTTTTCTGTATGCATCGTGCGGAAGTTAAGTTAGTAACTTTTATTGCTTGCTGTTGCTGCACTTGGAGTTTCCTACTGTTATTTTCTAATCCCATAAATTCAGCCTGTGGCCATATTTCCCATTTCTTTCTGTAACCTTTTTTAATTTCTTTCCAGTAACCCTTATCTTACACCAAGTTTAGAATAGTGAAGGGAACCAGCCCACTCTGGAGATTGGTCTGGGAGCCATTTCTTGCTTCCAGCATTTCAATGTTGGTCGGGTCTAGGGCGCACTTGTAAAATCCTTTCCTGTGGCAGATTCGTGACCAACACCTCTATAAATACTGCTCAATTTCAATTGTAAGGGGAGGATAGACATTTTGTAGGAAAACTATTCAAGTTTTTTGTGTAATAGAAGAGACTTGGCTTCTAACTTTACAAGTAGTTTTATATGTGATTTCTTTCTATTTTAAGCATTTCTATTATATTCATGTATGTTATCTTCTGCTAAATTCAAATTCTACATATAGATTTGAATACTACTGGTGGAAGAGTGAGTACTGAAATGCAATCCTAGAAGTTATTTCCATAGAACTGTAAGTAAGTTTTTTGTCTTTTTTCCATTTTATATTTCTACCATCCTTGGTTGGGATTTTAATTGCTATTCTATCCTTGATCCTACATCCTCGGCCAGTGGCCATATTTTCTATTTATTTCTATTATTTCTAAATTTCTTTCCTACAACTCTAGTCTTGAACCAGCGTAGGACTAGTAAGGGAGCCAACCATATCTAGATATTAGCACAAAGGACATTTCTTTCCTCTGACCTTTCAATGTTGTCCATGTCTAGGGTGCACAAACGTATGTTTGTATTTTAGGTATATATTTGACCAACAGTTTTTGGCACGCCTAGTGGGACACCAAAAATTCTAGTTTCAACAGCATTGAGGTTTCATGTTCACCTTCATGCTGTATAGCTAGAACATATGGTGACTTAGTTATATTCAGAAGCCTCTGAATTTGAATGCAGTGAAAGTTGTACTTCATGATCACAAGATCAAAGGCCAAAAATTATGAATATCCCATCGATTTCTATGAAATTGATACCCAAACGTTAGGGAAACATCCCCAATTAGTTACTTTTTTTGGTACATCATCATTACCCCATACATCATTTACAATATCTTCATGAATAACTGGTGTATTATCTATTCCATCAAGTCCATCTAGTAATGCTACTAGCATCCCACCTCCACAACCACATACACCAATTCAAATGGCTAAAAACCCATCACCATAGTAGCCACAACCACCAAGGCAGTTCCCAACATGGAATAGCTTAGGAGCCTTGAATTTACAAGCATAAAATCTAGTTCACCAAGTAGCTTTGAAGGCTTTACCTACCTATGATGGTACTGGTAAGACTACTTATGAGCATATTCATGATGTAGCTTCTTTGGCTATGATTCATGATATTGCATATGAAGATATTATGGTAATATTGGTAGTGTTATCACTTAGAGAAAAGTTGTTATACTAGTACTGGTATTAACCACTCACCACTATCACCACATGGTATCACTTGGAGGAATTGCTAACAAAGAATTTTCATGAGCAAGATGATCCATTATTCTTTCTACATCAATTTAGATCGATTCAAAGGCATCTGCAGAGGATATAGTGGACTTCAATGTTAGGTTCACCTGAAGCTGGTATAGGGTTTCTAATGGTCTTCGGCCTATGCATGAGTAAGTTGCATTTTATTATTTTAGAGTATTCAACTATGACATTGGAATGGTTTTTTGATAGGTTAATGTAAATATGTTTCTAGAGTTGTACATGCAGGTGCAAAAGACCGAATCAAACTTGGTCGCCATAGGCAAGCTTCCCCAAAAATTGACCATGCCCATCCTTCTCGATCTTCCACAAAATTTATATTCAAGTGTGTTCTCATAGCCTATGCCTTCTATGTACCTAGTTACCTCATGGAGCTTGGGTTCACCTCAAATTGCCCCAGTACCAGTTCTACAGGTCCCCATTCCAATGATTCTATAATTATCCACACTAGTTATACCGAAGTTGTCGACACCTGTTCCTTTCCTAGTGCTACCAACACTGCCTGTTCCACTAACGTTGCCTATTCTACAAATGATTCTACCTCTATCCACACCTCTTGTGCCCTTAAATTTTTATCCTTACATGAAGCTATTACATGAAGTACAATATTTTAAATTGATAGTAAGAACAATTTCGAACGAAATCACTGCAGTTAGGAAGAAATAAGCTAAAGATAATTTTTGATCAAGGATGTTTCAAACACTTCCAATTACTAGGGAACAACCAACCACTAGAAAGGGTCCTAATAGGAGCACAACTATGTTGACAAATGAATAAAATAGTACATCAAAGAGACCATATTGGTGCTCCACCTACAACGATCCTCATGGAGAAGACATGTGCATGGTTCACTTGAAATATGTATAGACACTAGAAAGAAGTTCTATCGATGGATAAATTAATATGATAATGGAAGCTGATCATAATTTTATGATCCCTTCCTTGGAGTAAGTTCTAGTTCTCACAAGATCTGGAAAAAAGCCAGTTATTGTTGATCCATTCAAATTGGAGCCCTTGAAGGTTCCTATTGAACAAAAGGTACAAAATGAAAAAATGCAACTATAAGCAAAACTATTTGGTGTGACAAGGAAGCATTAGGATTTTGTCTTGTTAAATTATCTACTACTAAAGCAAGCTCAAGAGAAGTTATAGATAAAGGTGTCAGCTTGATACCCTACAGCTTCTCAAGTGTAAATGAAGGTAAAAGAGCAAGCCAAGGAATGCCTCAGATACCCATAATTGACTAAGAAATAGAGGGTGGAAACTACCCAAAAGTATCATAACAAGTATGAGTAGGGTGGATAATAAAGGGTTCCCAGTATTTCTATTATAATATTGTGGAATAAATAAAGAAGATTTCAAAAATGGTGAGCTTATATAATGTGTTACAGTTACGTGGGTGATTTGATCTATTGCAAGAGTCTCTCAAAACTATAAAAGATCAGAAGAAATGTTATTCCTAAATTTTTTTAGTACAAACATTGTCTACCTCCTCCATTGATAAGAATAGACCTCCTCCATTCTATCTATCTCTAAAAATATAAGGGTGTGTAGTGAATAATTGTATGATTGAATCTAGTGTTGCGACTACTATCATGCCAAAGGAAGTATGTAAAGTAATGGGAATTAAGTACAAAAGGAGTAGTCCAGGAATTTTGTAGTTGTATGGGACCCTAGTTAAGACAGTGGGAGTAATCAAGGATATTAATATTGTTATACATAGCATACCATAAATCACTGTTATCCAAGAAGTAGTGGTGGTTGATTTGGAATCGTACTTCAACATGTGTATTTCAAGAGAGTTCATAGTGAAAATAGAAGGGTATATTTCCTTGGATTATTCAAATTTGGAGATACCACACAAGGGAATAATAATCCACATTCATAATGAAAAACCATCCACTTTTCATATAGAACAATTAGAAAAAGAAGAAAGATCCACTGGTGCAGTCAACATGATAATTGAAGAATTACGAGAAGTGGACTTGATGGAAGAAGCTCTTGGTGAGCTTCATATTGAATATGATTTCTCATTGATGGATTTTAATGTGATGGTCGAGACAGACATAATTTTAACCATAACCAAACCTAAGTAGATTAAAGAAAGTTTTTTTTATTCCCAATACCTTGTCTTTGATCAACTATAGAGGCTATATTTCGATGGTGCAAGATGCAAGAACAAGGCTAGGGATGATATTTTTTTATTTCTCCTACGAGATTGTAGAAAATCTATTCATACCGGTTGAATTGGAGCTACACAAATAATACCACTGAAAATGAAGCATTGTGCCTTGGTTTGAAAAAATCTAAAAAAATAGATATAAAATAGCTGTAAATATTTGGATACTTTGAGCTCATTATTAACCAAACTACAAACAAGTGTGTGTCAAAATAGCACTACTTTAAGTCCTAGTATAACAAGGTATGGTACTTGTTTGAGTCATCTATTGCATTGAATATTTAGGCAATTTTGTAGGATCAGAATAGGCATGTACATATTCTAGCCTCCCTTGGTACCAATTTCTCTCTTGTAGAGCAGGTAGTTTGTAAATCCAAGATTGTGAAGGAGATTTATAGACCCTTAGTTCTTGATAAAAATATTTATTAGCAAGTGTTATACAATGATGAACACAATCAATTTTTTGATTAGAGAATATGAAATCGCAGATGATAGAATACTCGTCGAAGAGAAAATATAGGGGATGATTCAACTGAAAACAATCACATCCCTAGGGGATTGATTTTTCTTGAAATCTTCTTTGATCAAAACAATAGGGTTGAGAAGCATAAAATAAATGTGGATACGAAGGAATATAAGGAAATGCAATTGGAATGTTAGAAGACTATCAAATTTGGAGCAAACTACACGATGAAAGAGCTCGAAGACATTAAAATTTTATGTTAAGAATTTCCAGATATCATCACTTGGAGTTACCATTATTTGAATGGTTATGAAAAGAATGTGATACAACATACCATCAGACTGCAAGAATGGGTAAGACATTTTCGATAAAAGCAACGTCCTATCAACCCAAATATTGAAGTACTCATGAAAGTGGATCTGTTAAAAATACTAGAAGCCAATAATTTATCTGATTAAGCACTCTACATTGGTGGTAAACTTGGTTCTGATTTGTAAGAAAAATTGAGATATTTGCTTATGTGTAGACTTTCAGAACCTGAACCAAGATTCCTTGAAGGATCATTATCCTTTACCATAGATCGACCAGATTGTGCATGTAGTCATTGGAGCTCAAATATTTTCACTATTGGATGGTTTTTTGGGCTACAATCAGATCTAGGTGAAGGATGAGGACCAACAAAAAACTACATTCACTACAAAGTGGGGCACTTTTTCCTATAAGAGAATATCATTTGGTCTTTCAAATACCAGTGCAACTTTTTAGAGGGCTATGGATTTTGCTTTTGATAAATTATTAAACTAAATTATTATGATCTACCTTAATGACATGACTGTGTTTTGACATCGCAAGGAAGAGAACATTTCTCATTTGAGGTAGGTTTTTGAGAAATATTGGGAGTTTGGGATTTCCATTAACCCAAAGAAGTCCATATTCACTGTCAAATAATGGAAAATTTTAGGTCATGTAATCTAACAAGAAGGCCTAGCGATTGATCCTATAAGATCTTAAGCTCTTTTAAAATTGCCCTTTCCAGTTAACAAGAAGGATATATAATAATTCTTTGTCTAGATCAATTTTATTTGAAAGTTCATTGTAGATATTGCTCAAATGGTGAATCCAATGACCTAATTATTAAAGAAGAATGTAGACTTTAAGTGGATAGAGGTACAAAGAGGTATTTCATGAGATTAAGGAAAGAATCACTCAAGTGCTTGTACTAATTAATCTAGATTATTCAAAAAACTTCATTCTTTATGTAGTAGGAGAGTATGAAGGTTACACAGTCATTCTCACATGGAAGCAAGAAGATGGAGATGAAAAATTGATTACCTTCTTGAGCCAAGTGATTTCACTACACCAAGAAAAGTATAATTTTATTGAGAAGTATGTGTATGTGGTTATGAAATCCTTAAAGAAATAATATTTTGTTTCACAAAGCAAGATAGTAGTCTATGTTATTCACCCAGACGTTAGAAACTTCATTATTCAAGGGGAATTTGGTGATAAAAGAGCAAGTTATATCTCAAATATTCAAGAATATGAAGTGGAGATACGATCGACTAAGTTGGTCCATGGAGAAGCTCTTTACCAATAACTAGCTAAAAGCATAGCTTTCGAATCATTGGCTCCAATACAGGAAGAGGATATCAGCAAAGGTATTTATGCAAATCAATCTACAGTTGATCATGACTGGATACAGGACCTTGTAAAATTATTTACATATAGAAAATGTCCATCATGTCTCGATGCTTCATAGCATAAAAGGTTAAAACTACAAGCACTCATTATGTCCTATTACCAATTAGTTTGTTCCACAAGAATATAAACAGAGTACTCCTCATGTGTGTGAAGGATTCAAAAATATATATTAGAGGAACTTCACTCGGGCCTATCTGGGGTACATTATGTAATAAGGCCTATGGCCTTGAAGATCATCTGATATGGGTATTTTTGGCCTAATATCTTTGTAGATGCATATAATGTGAGATAAACTTGCGATAATTATCAGTGGTACGTTGGTAGGAACAAGAAAGCATATTTGCCCCTACACCCAATTCAAGTGGAAGCATTTTTTTAATAGTAGGGGCTAGACCTCATTGGAGTTATTGGTCCTCATTCCTTTGTTGAACATAAGTATATTTTGATAGTGACTGATTATTTTACTAGGTGAGTAAAGGCTATCCTAAGAAAAAAGGTAGATTAGGCCATAGTTATTTCTTTCCTGGAGGGATTTATTACTCGTTTTGGTGTTCTAGATGCAATTATAACCGATAATGGGACTCCAAGGCCAAGATCACCAAATTCAAAATCAATTATGGGATTTATATCAAGAAATACTCCAGCTATTACCCCCAAGGAAATGGCTTGGTCGAATCCACAAACAAACACTTACTACGAATTCTTAAAATAATATTGGGAAACAACAAAAGAAGTTGATACTTATTGTTGAATCAGGCTCTGTGGGTAGATTTAATATCAGCAAAGAAGTCCATTAAAGTTTCTCCCTATTCTCTGGTGTATGGGAAAGAAGCAGTCCTTACCACTCACATCGAGTTACCTATCCTCCAGACATTATAGTTGTTCAAATATGAAGATGATGAGTTTGACCCAATGAGCGTAAGGATATCTCAATTGCTATAGTTGGAGGAAGAGAGAGAAAATGTATATGAATCTTTCACTGAACAAACTATAGTGAAGCAAAAGTGTTTTAGAAAGAAGACAATAGAGCGCAAGTTTCAGGTGGGAGATTTAGTCCTTAAATGGAATGAGAACAAGGCTAAGCCAAGGAAGCACCACAATTTTGATGCAATTTGGAAAGGCCCATTCCAGATTTATGTAGTGAATTCGACAATGCATATTATCTTCAAGATATGTATGGTTGGGATCTTCTGATTCCATTAAATGGTCTTCATTTGAAGGCCTATTTTCAATGATGAACTCAAGAGGTACCAATTTGTAAGTATGTACATATTTCTATTTGCAAGTAAATTTTATTGTTTCTCTAATATAATTTTATAAAATATATATGTATATATATATATATATATATATATATATATATATATATATATATATATATATATATATATACTCTTCCCCCCTCTTAAAGGATCAATTTCACCCCAAAATGGTTTGATGAAAAGACGTGATTTCAGGCAGAATTAATAGTTGCACTAAAAGAAGAAAATTGTGATAAGCTCAAAATGCTCTAAAAGTTTTAACAGGTTGCTTTACCTTGCAATTCTTTGAGTTTAAATGTTTCAGGAAAGTGAAACGTCAATATTTGGGAGCACAAGTAAAGTGCCTAGTTGAAGAATCAAAGCACATGGCCTCAATATTGAAAGTATGGAAAGCAACAAACTAAAGTGCTTTTACCTCAAATATAGGGCGAAAACCCCTTTCGTCTCCTAGTAAGACAAACACATTCTAAAAATACAAAAATTCCAAAGCTCATGATTAATAATAAAAAAGGATTTTTATTAAAAATGAAGGCCAAAATCCAAAGTCAAAGGTGGTCATCAAAGCACTTTTACCCCAAACAAAGGGGTGAAAACCCCATTCGCCCCCAAAGTGAGGTGAACATATGTTGTAAAATAAAATGGAGGTCCAAGATGCCAAGTCAACATAAAAAAAATGGTCAAAAGGGCTTTCACCCTAAATGAGGGATGAAAACCCCGTTTGCCCCTCATTGGGGTGAAAACATTGAAAAATTCTACAACTCATGTTATTTAATTCAAAAGTAGCACCAAGAGTTTAAAGAAAAAATCAAAAGGGACCAAAGGCACTTTTGTATTGAATGTGGGACAAAAATCCCTGTTCGCCCTTCACTTGGTTGAAACAATGTGCAAAGGTTTTAAAATGTGAGAGGCACGCTCTAGCTCTTTTTAGGTGATTGCATACAAATATTTTCGTTGAAGTTTTAAGCAAGGATCGAAGGCAAAAATAAAATAAAGGAAAACACAAAAGCAAGGGTTGTCATAGCTTCACTATTATTAAAAGCTTTGAAAAAAGAAAAAGAGCATTAAAGGCATTTTTTAGGGATATATATATATATATACAGAGAAAAATAAAAAATAAAAAGCCCTAAAATCAATGGAGTTTTAACAAAAAACCATGTTTTTTTCTAAATTTGGGCAAAAAGGAGAAGGAAGAAGTTGTTTTAAAGGAATAACATGTACCACGGAATCACATCAAGCATAAAAGATATTTTCAGAGTGAAAGAAAATAAGATCAAGTGCACCTTAGTAGTAGTTTTTCCCCATTGTTCTTCAGGCGTGTGATAATTTTTTTAAGTGTGAATCAAGTTTTTTAGAGCACCCACCGAAGTGGTTTCACCCTAGTACGTGGTAGTTTTTGAGAGAACGTTATGGCATATTTTCGAGGAATTTAATTTAAAGTGTGCACCTAGGTTGCATCGAGAGAAATTTGTGCCATATCGGGAGTCATAATTTCACCACATTGGAAGCAAAGGTGCTCATTTTTCAAAAGCATAATGCAGAAAGAAGGGCACATTTTTCTAAAACAATTATTTGGTGAATATCATTCAGTTGCAATTTGAGCATTGAGAATAGTACAAGTTGGGTCAAATGAGGGTGCCCCCATCCAAACTTGTTGAGATGAAGTGCAAAATTTACTTCGGTGGTTGGCACACATTCTATAAATAGAGCACATGTAAATTCATCTAGAAGTTAAATTTCTTTAAAAAATCTCTACTGGTGTATTTTTAATTTTTTCTCACAGAAATTGCAGAGCGCTTTTAGAGTTATCAGGGTTTATAGAATGGGTAAGAAAAGCAAAGATGTGAAAGAAGCTGCAAAGCCCAAATAGTCAAAAAGAGAAATAGAAGGCAGGTCAACATCTAATAAGGTCCATAGAAATGAGAATGTGGACTTAGATTCATACTCTAACACTATGACAGAGGTCAGAGATTGTGTGATTACCAGCAAGGATGTGGTAAAACTTTGGTAGGATGTAGAATTTGCATTAAGTCAAGGGTTGACTGCAAAGAGCCCTCTAACTGTACCATTTCACACACAATTATTTTGTTACGTGTATGCCCATACACCCTTGCCCAGAGTTGGTAAAAGTAATTTCCAGATTCTATAATGCACTTACCAGGGTTTTTTTAAAAGGCCAATGGGGAGGTGATTTTCTCTATCTCCATCGTCAAAGTGAGGGAAGCATTTGCATGTGGGTTAAAGCTCCCATATGATATGATCTTCAAGAAGCTACACATCAAAGAGCAAGAAGAAAGGTATGTGTCAACAGTGACAATGCATCAATTTATGGAGACGTAGTTGATCAAGGAGTCGTAGTTAGGGTAACTTCTTAATCTGCTAAAATATTTATTAGAGTTCAAGAGCCCTGACTTGTTTTCTATGCTAGAATGGGTTGCTAGTATTTTGGCAGATTCTATAGTGCACAAGTGGAAAGTAGTGCTAACATAATGTATATATCAAAGTGAGAGGTATGATCTAAGGGCCATGATAAGGGACATAAATCTGATTTATTTTGACTGGGCTGATTTCATTTATCAAAATATGCACGTCTATTTGGAGAAAATACATACAGGAGAAGAGATTTCATTCAAGCATACATCCTTCCTTGTGTGGTATTTCTTCTTCCATTTGCACTAATATTTTTTATTTATTGCAATAAAATGGGTTGGTGAAAAGGATAAATTATTGTTTTTTTATATGTGGACTCCCACTCTATCAAGGAGGTAGTCATACTACAGTTTTAACAACCTATTTTTGGAACCTGCAATTGAGTTACTTTGTGGTCAAAATGAAAGAGTGTCATAGGAAATGAAGGAGGTGGTCACTATAGCAAAAAATGATGACATATTTTTTCTGACTCAAGGAGTGGTTGTTAGAATTTACGGCTTCACAAACAAGCCATTCCTGCTCCCATACTTCACCACCTAGCATGTTTTCACCATGGAGGTGGTGCACCAAACAAATTATACCAATGATGTGTATGGAGCAGGGTGCAACTAGATAATGACTTGCATCATGTATTTCAAGTTCGATAATATAGAGGTGATCCAGGTCGGGAAGAACATGTTGCTCATAAAATTACTTCAAGACCTAGGGTTGATAGATCTGCCACAAATATGGAGATATGACCCGTCAGGAAAATTTATAGAAATAATCAAGGCCAAGACCTTTCATTATTTTCTATGACCTGATATCTAGAAAAAGTGAAATAATTTTAATGGGCACAATTTAGAGTGGCATGTTGAAGATATGATGGAACTTCCTCTGTGGTATTATTTATATGAGTAGGAGGCTGGATACAACCTGGCAGTGCATAGAGATCATATTTCTCCTTCAGGGCTATTTGGAAAATTGAAAGAATAATTGCCCTAGACCGAAGAATACATTATGAATTGGTGGATACTACGGATCCATAGAGGAAAAATTACATCACCCTATGGGTTAATGATGGATGAGGCATTTTTGAAAGCCAATTATTAGTATGTCAACACCTATCAACCCATCACTTTTGTAAAAGTCTTACCTCAAAGTTTTTAACATTCTAACAGTGGAGAAAGCATAGCAAAAGCGGAGAACCCAACATATGAGGAAGAGACACCTAAGGAAGAAGAAGAACAATATATGTTTCAATGAAGGTCATAACAAGCAAAGAGAAAAGTAGACGAGGCACATTTTTTGTAGAAGCAAACCATTTGATAAGTACTTCCATTTATGAAATTTGTGAAGAGGCCAAGGACTAGTACTACTTTCTCATCTATTGTGGTAGTTTTGGCTATTGCAGTTTCTATAGTTGTAGTTGCTACAATGATTGATAATTCCCCTTCATTGGTGTTGAATGCTCCAATGATTGTAGCAAAAATATTCCCATTGATTCATGAATAGTCAAAGGACCAGAATGTGGAGGTTGTTAATATAAAAAGTTGAAGTGATGGAGCAATAGGAGGAAATTATTGCGCAACTGCTTCTATCACTAGAACACATGATGTCTATACCTGAAGGTACATATTTGTTTTCCTCTTCTTCTACTTCAGATCATGTAGTGGTTGTTATTTTATTTCCATAAGTTTCTATTTCAGTCAATCCCCCTTCAATATACCCATAATTCACTACTACTCCTATTCCCATTTCTTTAGATCCCCTTTCTTTCAATTCATTTGCGTCATGGCTGAATCCATTTTCGCATCCCTCCCCTTCCATTGTTGTTACCACTTCCACTAATTCTGTAAGTATGGAAGCTCCTCCAAAAGTAAGTATAACTGCAGCCGAACCAGGTTCTTCCATCCACTCCACTGTTTCAGTTCCTCCTCTCTTAGTTATCTCTTATTTCTTTAAGCCTGATTGTTCATAGATCTTGATTTCTTTAACACTATTTTTGGAGTTGCAAGTACTGCAAAAATCTAAGGTGTTGCCTAAGTAGCCAAATACAAATAAAATGAATCGAGTGCACCTCAGTTCATCATAGTGGCTTAATAGTCACAGGTAAAAAGAAGCACTTGCTCTAGCCTGGACTCTCAAGAAATTTTCATTTGATTCGATTTCCATGGAGGTTCACATGACCAAGATCACTCCCCTGGTCCAAAAACCACAAGGAGATATAACACCAAGCGATTACACTTATGAGACCATGATAGATAGCCTGACCAAGATTGATCCCACTAAAAAAATGGGAAATATACAGGTTGATATGAGTTTAGTTTATCTACACGGTGAGTATTACAAGAAAAGATATTATGACACCAAAACTAAAATTGTTGAACTTGAGTATGTCTTGGCAGTGAGTAGAGAATAGTAGGAGAAGATGGCAACGAAGAATGAACACTTGTATTAATAGGTAGGGGCACATAAAAATTACAAGGGTGTATTGGATCAGTAGGTGCAAGCACTAAAGATGCATCTTAATTCCACATAAAATTATCTAGCAAAGAAGACCACCCAAGCTACAAGATTCTCTCCAAAAACCATTAAGGAGGCTCACCTTTTCTCAGCTCAGAGTTGTGAGAAGTTAGTGGTAAAGGTAGTTCAGGTTTTGCATTATATCTATGTAGCTCGAACATATATTTAATTGAGCCAGTAATTGATATATTCTACCGAGGAGATGCTATAGCCTTATATGGAAATGGCTATAAAAATCTGAACTCTGGCTCAGTACAACATGCACATTCACCCCCTAAGTGAAATGGATCACACTTGGTCTACCACCAAGGTCATGCTACGCAGTTAATTTCATAGGATGGACCTAGTGAGAGAGGGTAGGAAGATCCTTAATGCCATATAATGAGAGCATATTGTTTTTATAATCCATTTGTATGCTCTCATTGATATGGACTTTCTAGTTTTTACTAATGAATGGGGTGAACCTCTGTCAAAGGAAAAATTGGAAGCGATCTAGAAGAATTTTATGGAAGATACCTTGAATATTGATAAATGGGAGGAGCCCATCATAGAGTAACAAGTGCCGCAACTTATAAATAGTTTTAGATGTATGGAGCTATCATTGTTTGAGTTAGCTCAATGAGCCAAGTGCCTTATTTTGGAGGATGTCCAAAACCTATGGTATGTGTATGAGTCACTAAGTTTTCCTTGCCTATCCACCATAAATGCTTGGGATGAGGTAGTTACAGTATATGAAGATACCTAAAAATTTTGAAAGAGCAATAGGAGTGGGCAGCGATCGATCAAGCAACAACAGAGCAAGTTGTGGTGGAGCAGAAGTGAGAAGAAGTTCTATGGGTAGCTACAGAGGTAGAGGTGGTTGAGAAGGTAGCTGAATATTAGGTAAAAAAAAAGGTATCCAAAGTAGAAATGCCAGCCAAGGCAACTGGTAAGAAGACTCAATAATAACCCAATGGATTAAGGCCTATGATCACTTGCATCCATGCGAGCTAGATACCCCATGAGCCACCAAAAATATTAGCAATTTTAACATATGCCACATTGGAATTTTTGATCAAGTTTTATCAAAGGATTTTTTATTGTAAAAGCGATGTATATATATTAATCTATGATGCAGTATTTTTGGCCTATATTTACAATATTTTTGTGATTAATCTTCCTTCTCATTTTTTTTCTTGAAAAATAAAATGTGCTTGAAAATTAAATGGAAAAGAAAAATGTAATATCCCTTTCGTTTGAACAAATTTTGGAAATATTTGTCACTTTCCCTAGGAGAAGTTTCATTGCTAAACGAAAGGAAGAGTGACAAGTGCGTTAACCCCAAAAGTGGGACGAAATCCTCATTCACATCACTTTGGGATAAACGTAAAAAGAGAAGGAAAATGATAAGTGTGATAATGACTTTCACCTGAGAAAACATCCAAAAATCTAAGTTTGGGCTAGGATCAAAGTTTGGGCGAAAGCATCATTCACCCCACTTTGGGGTGAACATGTTAAAGATTTTAAGGCGTCACACCCAGCAAACACATTGACCAGTAAAATATAAATTCACCCCGATTGAGGGGTGAAAGTCCCATTTACCCCTCCTTGGGGTGAAAGTTCATCAAAATATAGATTCAGGAAAATTTTTAGGAAGATAGCTAGCATCATAGCAACATTGAAAAGTCAACTATGATTTCACCCCAGGTGAGGGATAAAATTCCCATTTGACCCTTCCTTAGGTGAAGCTACATGAAATCAGCTCCACCAACACGTCAAGGTTCGTTTTGAGTCAAGTGCCAAGAAGAAGATGTTTAAAAGTCAAAGATATGTTTTCCCAAGGTAAAGGATGATAACGTTTTTCATACCTTTTAGGGGTGAACATATATTTTAAAAGGAAAAGAATATCTTATGCAAAAAACTTCCATCCTGGGAGAAATGTGAAACTCTTAATCACCTTTTTTAGGGGCTAAACGAAGTGAAATGGTTTGAAGCATCAAATGTGAAATTGAGGGGGTACAGTGAATGTTTTTACCTAGATTTTCTCTAAGTTGATTGTTGCCACGATAGGAAGGTGAAAACTAAGATAGGGGGCCATCCATGGAGTGCAATGGCATAAGCATTGCAGGCATAAGCATTGCAAAAAAAAATATGAATAAGAGGAAAGCAATCAGATTTAAAGGAAGCGCTTTCGCTTCTAGTTCTATTTTGAGTGAACTCAAATTTTAAGCATCGATGAAGACTAGTCAAAGGTGCTTGGGTTGGGTGAATGAGAAAATTTAATGATTGTGGCAAGGAGTAGCCAAAGTTATGGATTTAAAGCAAAAGGAACCGCAACACTAAATTTACATAGATATCTTCATGAGTTCCAAAATATTCTAAATGAAGGTAAATTTGCAAGTAACAATGGAGGTTTCAAGTCAATGATCGGGTTTGAAATTTTACATACACTGACACCTAAATATGCTGATTTACTAGATATTTCCCCCTTAGAAATTGGATCGTTGTCTCAGAAGGAATATTTTCAGGGACTTCAAAGTGAAATTGCTTCACACAGGTTCCTGATCAAGGAATATTTTGTCTTTTGTGTATTAAATAGACAGAGGTGAAAACCTCTATAAATACTACTCAATTTCCATTGTAAGGGGAGGCTAGACATTCTGCAAGAAAACTATTTAAGTTTTATGCGTAATAGAAGAGACTTGGATTCTAACTTTACAAGTAGTTTTATGTGTGATTTCTTTCTATTTTAAGCTTTTCTATTATATTCATGTCTATTATCTGATGTTAAATTCAAACTCTGCATCTAGATTTGAATACTACCGATGGCAGATTTTGTATTGGAATGCAATCCTAGAAGTTATCTCCATGGAACTGTAAGTAAGTTCTTTACCTTTTCTCCATTTTATGTTGCTACCATGCTTGGTTGGGATTTCTACTGCAAGTCTATCCCCAATACTACATCCTCGACCTGTGGCCATATTTCCCATTTATTTCTATTATTTCTAAATTTCTTTCTTGCAACTCTAGTCTTGAACCGGTTTAGGATTAATAAGGGATCCAACCCTCTTTGAATATTGGCACGAAGGACATTTATTTCCTTTGGTATTTCAATGTTTTCCGTGTCTAGGGCACAAAAATGTATGTTTGTATTTTAGGTAGATATTTGACCAATAGGAATATTCAACATGGTAGAAACATAAATAGGTATAGCTTGAAGGACAGAATTTACCAAGGTAATTCTACCCCCAAAAGAAAGCCACCTATTGGTCCACTTTCCAATTTTTTCCTTAACTTTATTCAATAACCAATTCTAGTATTTATTTTTCTATATTTGAGTATTGATAGGGATGCCTAAATAAGTGATAATAAGGGAGGTCTTATTATATCTTAATTTAAAAATAGTTAGGGTAAACACAAGATTTTTAGAGGGACTTATATCCCTATCAACAAGGTGGGTATAGGAGTATTGGATCCTTATCGACCTCTACCAGCAAATAGGATATTCTAGCTATACCGTATATCTGTAGTATGGAGGTAGGAAGAATGGAACCTAGGTTAGCCTCTACCAGCACCAAGACTTTTATAAATTACGCTACACAAGTAGATGAAAATATTTAGTGTAAACACAAGATTTTTAGAGGGGTTTGGACCTCTATCAACAAGGTGGGTATAGGAGGAATGGATCTCTAATGGTCTCTACCAACACATGGAATAATCCTAGCTATGTCGTATATCTGCAGTATGGAGGTAGGGAGAATGGAACCTGGGTCAATCTCTACTACCATCCAAGACTTTCACCAACTATGCTACACAAGAAAATCCTCAAATTGTCTTTAGACATTTGATTTTCTATCCAATTGATTCTTAGAAAGAGCCTTGAAGGTCTTGAATCTATAAAAAGTCTTATACTTGGTGTAATAGTGTGCAACCATATATATCTAGAAAAATCATAAAAAAAAGAGACATATTTCTTGAGAGAGATGTTGCACCCATAGGTCCATGAATATCACTATATGATATCCAAGGGATTAGAGGTTTGTCTTGCAATCCCTTTTTTAAAGGTCTACCTATGATGCTTCTCTGGAAAACATCCTCACATGCACCACTTAGAGTGGATATGTGTGGAAGCCCAATGTTCACCTAATGTTGACACATGTATCTTAATGATCCATAGTTGGTATGCCCAAGTCTATGATAATTCATTTGAATTTCATTATTTGCATGAGAGACCATAGAAAGAAATATTTTCTTCCTAGAAAAAGGTGAATAAGAGGCCAGCCTTTTGCCAACTAATATATTTGGTCAACCTCACCACAATAGCTAGAAGCAACAATTCTAAGTCTATTGTTCATATCTTTAATTACTCATGAATCAACCCAAATTTCTTTATTCTTGTTTTTATGAGTAATGTGAGAAATAGATAAAATATTAGGGTTAATATTAGGTATATGATGTACCTCATAAAAAGACAAAGATCCAATGTTATTGTATCCATATATTGCAACCTATAATGAATAATAATATACAATAACAACATGCTCCCATAAATGTGCTTTCTTATAACCCCATTGGAGATGTTTATACTTTATCATGTGCATAGGTGTTCTAAATCTACAATCCATTCATTTGAGGAAGTGAATTTCCAATACATTGAATGAACTGTTGCATGTGGTTATAAGGTTTCTCCATCAAACTATTCTAAATATGTTCATAGAAGAGATAAATATCATCATCCCATTTATCATTTCTTCCTCAAGTTTCTTGATCTTGATCCTCCAAAATTATACCTAATGAAATTCCTTTTTTTAAAACTCATATGTAGAATTCTTGGAATTTTTATTATTCTGTATTTAATTCTTGTCATTCTAAGCTTTGGTAATAGCTTCCTTTGGGTGAGCTTAATTGAAAATATAATTTTTATTTTATCTATATTCTATCTTAATGATGCACAAATTACTTATGTACCTCATTAATAATTAGTGTAGGAGAGTCTGTAAAGTGTACAAAAACCATATCAAAGACAATAACAACTATCTCATATATCTTTAAGATATTATTGAAGATAATGTAAAGCAGTTCAATGATATTTTTCTTCTCCAATGCTTCTAATCATTGTCTTCTATCCTTAGGCATTCCTCTTATAATTCATACATATTCTTATAATTTTTTTAAAAAGGATGATGTGCTTATGAACAATATAAAATGAATTCATGGACAAGGATGCAAACTCAACCTCCAGTCTACAAGTTTGTGTGGACTAACTTCAATCACAAAGCCCCTAAAATTTCTCAAGTAACACTTTAGGGTCCATGGTGCTGCTAACATGAGTATGTTATACATGGTCAACCTGAAGGGATATGACACCAATAGTATCATAATTATTGTCTCTATATATCTACTTTACCTTTTATAATAATATTATGTTGCTCATAATTCAAATACTTGAGTAATCCCATCCTTCATAGAAAATATCCAATCATGATTTTTAGGTAGCCAAATTTGGATCACTCAATAAGGAATATGGTGATCCATGAGTATTCTACCCAAATATAAAATTTTACATGGAACTATAAAGAAGAAAAACATTACCAATTCATAGATATTAAAAACTATGATTCAAAAAATGATATCCTTGAAAGTTATGCCCTAAAATAATACAAAATACCTCTAAAATTTTTGAAACAATTTTTTTTTAGCATCTATAGCAAATGCGAAAAAACCAAATATTATTATGTGAGTGGATAAGGGTGTGTCAATCATGCATTAACTATGTAGCATATTAATTAATCTTATTATAATATAATCTATTTTATAATATATAACTATACTATGCCATATTTTGCATTTTATTTCACTTTGAAATTTATGTATCACCAAGTCTGCTACTAATAGTGTGGGATGTTTGTGAAGTTTCAGGATATGGAGAAATATTATGGGTAGATGTTGTATACACATATCTAATGGTATATGAATTTCTATGTAGGCCATAATATAACATCCATGTCATTCCAATCAAAATCTGCCACATCAATGCCTACATGACCTCCTACATAGATTGCATATGATTGCTCATGATTTATATATTGAATGTCATGTCATTACCTACATTAAATCTTATCCCAATTAATAGTGTCATACCATGTCACATACCTATTCTACCATATTATTTGTATGTATATCCGTGTGAGTTGTATAGACTATCATGTATTACCTTAGGACTAGTGCATTGATTACCATGTCAAATGTACTAACCACCATGTCATCCATACATATTACTTCATAATACAAATTTAAAGAGGTGATATTATCCATTATATTATCATGACAAGGTGCCATACCATATTATTATGCCACATAATTGCAAAGTTGTAAGTTATCATAAGGAGAGTTATTGATATCGTCATCAAAATATAACATGGCATTCGAGGATTTGAATGAGGGACCTCTCCAAGTGCTCCAATTAGGTGATGAGAGTAAATAGTAAAATTTAAACTTGAATAAAATTAGCACCTATTTTTGGCCCTCACTTATGTGGTCTTGTATCATATGAATGCTAGCACTTGATACTATGTCATGTTCACCTCACTATACTAGGGAATATGATATGGAATATTCAATATTTTTAGTTTAAAATTTTAAATTTTAAATTATGGAGGGAAAAAAATATTTATATGCAATATTTAGATAACTAGACGTAAAATAAAAAAATTATTGAACTAGGATCCACCTATATTTTTGCAAAAATTTAAAAATGCTAGCAGTTCATCTACAAGTATTATAGTTTTGCCTACACAACCTTTTTTTTTTTAAATGTAATAAATCAAGACATATTCTCACGCTTGTATATTATAATAGTTTCAAGACCATATCTACAATTTTTTAAAGTGGCTCAAAGGTCTTTTATTGCACAAAATCCTACCAAAGACTTCTCTCACACCATAGGTCTATGTAAATATATTCAACCTCTAATTTTTTCATATTTCATGGTATCCAATCAGTCTATCCTCTCATATCTACTATTGTTGGATAAAATAAATAGCAAGATAAAACTAAATAGATGTTTTGAAAACAATCATATAAAACAAAGTAGGTTTTCAAAAAATCTCAAAAAAATCAATCCTCAAACTAGGGTATACAAGTACTTAAAAATTAAGTAAAGAAATATTAAGTTCCAATGAAAGGAATAAAGGGAGACGATGATGAATGTATCTCCTAGAAAAAATATTATAATCCTACTAACATCCTCATAATTTAATCCCACTTAGAAATTTATCAAAATACCCATCTAATCCCATTGTTAGGCTTAAAAATAAAACTCTTCTTAACTACTTCTAACATGGTTTCCCTTGGGGAAAGTTATAGAAGAAAATTATTGATATACATGATTGAGTAATGAAGATTCACAATCAATATGATACTATATTTTATTTCATAGTGGTTTTCATAAACAGATAGAATGGAACATTACTCAATATTGTTGGAAAATAAATAAATAGAAAAAAGAATATATAGGATTGTCTATGTATACCAAAAAATCTCACCATCAAATGAATTGAATAATACTTCAACCAATAAAAAAATGTTGGGTATGATGAGGTATTTATATCCAAGTAGAAGTTACCTTTAGTTCAAATTTGTGAGATATATATTTCAAAATAAAATATTACAAGTATCATAAAAATACCTTTTTCAATATTTACATGGGCCCAAAAGGATAATATGAACATTAAAAATACAAAGGTTGGTGGTGGCTCCAATACAAGCTTAACGACCATATATTCCAACATCCCCAATTCAACTGAATGAGGTAAATCAAGATATATCCTTACTTAGAATACCCCTTAAGGGACAATCTCCTACCCCAAGAAGCTCTCACATGCACACAAAAGTGATCTTGAGAATGATCATGGTCAAAATATTTGTTTTCTTATTTGATGAAGAAATAAAAAGTAGATCAAGCACCCCATGTGCATAAATCCATCCCATAAAATGCATATATACCTCTATGTGCCTTTTATACTAATGAAACATTTAATCATAGACAAGATATATGGTGCTCCATATGTCACATCAAAGAGTTATTGGAAATATCTAAGGAATACCAATTTCCTCCAAATCATGAGCATCCACCTAAGATGCTTAGCTACCTTATTTAGAAGTATAATTCAACATTTGTGGAAGACTAAAATATAATATAGTGGTATTTAGAATGCTAAGGAACAAGATCATATCCCAAATGGAACACAAGACCTATTGTGCACTATAGATCATCCAAATTACTAGAGCGTATCAAGTAATCCAAATGTATCTTTTTCTCAAAGGCTAAACTAGTTGGAAGTGCAAATAGGGTTAGACTAAGAAAGAGATATCCTAAAGGAAATGAAAAATAAAATTCCATCTACATGAGATAATAAATCATCCCATACCAACTCACTAAGGGAAAAGTCATGTCAATAGATTAGAGATAGTTCTTCATACATGATGGTCATTTGCTAAAAAGTGTAAAACATATTCTAGGATACTGGTGATTAAAGGTGACATGAATGAGTAAAATTAAAAATTGACCATGTCAACAATTTTTTGATTTACCTAAAGTAATTCCATATATTGACTTATTTACTAGAAAAATGACTAATTTGGTCAACAAAAACCTTCAAATATTGATTCACCTTCTCATTTGTTTTCTCATAAAATAAACAAATCAAGTTGATCCATAATTTATTGGCTTATTTACTCATGACTGGTTGGCTATATTGATTCATTCATAAGTATCTAATTCACTACCCATAAACTTGATTTTCTTGCAAAACCTTTGATTGATTTACTATATTCAAAGAGTACCTTAGTTAATTTGCTTGGTTTGGATAGGGATAAATGTTTAAAAAAAAAATTATAATTAGCATATTTTAGGAGACAAATGAAAACACATATCCAACCCAAAGAGTTGGATATGGAAAGCTATGACCTCTTACCTTTCATAGGTTGGTTGCAAAGATATACTATCTTGATGGGACCCACGTGTTAAGAAATCCCCTTCCTTCCTTTCTTGAAATCGATTTCCTAGTCTCTCTTTTGGAGTACAATTGGGAATCATTTCTTCTATAAGGAGAAACTCTTAAGGCTGGTGGTTGACTATAATTACAGATACTAGGAACTCTTGGACAAGGATAAAGGTATAAGAGTATTAGTATCAAGGGGTATTGGTATGAAGAGGTCTTGGTATTAAAGGATACAGGGGTAGTTCCTTTCCCAATGTAAGAAGTCCATTATTTAATACATCTATTTAACATATTTAAAATAATATTTAGAGAAGATGAACAAATTTTTAAAACATCTATTTACCAGATTAAGGGATCTATGTAAGGTAAGGTAAGAAATCCATTTAAGTATATTTCTTAAAATGAGGTAAGGAAGGTCTCCCTTTGGTTGGGATATTTATTAAAAGGAGGCAAGGAGACAAGGAGGCAAGGTCGGTATACCTTTATTCGATCTTCAATTTTAAGTAGGGTTGGAAGAAGTATGGTTTCTTAGGCATAAAGGAGCAACATGATGGTTCTATAAGCCATCAACTTAGATATAAATGCAATGTTAGTAACTTCTCTAACTATAACTATTAATATTAATTTAACTCAAGAAATTGAAATATTATCAAGGGCTAGTGTCAATGTAGCAATACTAGATGGGGGCATTCAAGTTTAATCCAATATATTTGATATAAGGATGTCCAAAGATACTTATAAGAAAAAGATAACCAAATATAAGGTAGTTTATTATAAACCCTGGTATAGGGATTATTAGATAAGGACTTAACATAAGTTAAAGAATCCCCTCAAAGTAATAAGATTAAAGTCCAAGTGTTAGTACTATTTTATAGAATAGAGTGAATCTATCTCTCTTAGCTGGATTTGCACATTGGTACTACAATTTTTAGATTGTTCCAAACTTCTAGAAATTTTCTCAAGGGCTTATGATTCAAGAATAGGAATTATTAATTTTGCATCAAATTATGAATAATCAATTAAGATAATACCTAAATAATTAAGGTATATGATGCATATTGATAACACCATTGTGCAATGAATTGCCTATAACCTTTGAGTTCATATTGATTAATATAACAATCATACAAAGAGGAAATCAACTAAATTTATGCTATACTAAATTATTTATCCCATAGAGATAAAATAGGATATATTATCCTTATATTTATATAAGTTCAATATTGATGCATAGCATGCATTTCCAAGGTATGGTTTTATTATGTGCAAGCTAGTGATTAGAAAGTGTATCAAAGATATGTAGTAATTCCATACATGATGCATAATTCAAATATTTGACTCCTCAATCTATTGCATTGTGTACATTGCATTACCACACATTAAATATGAGAAAAACACTTTCAGAAGTAGGTAACTTTTGGTTATACTTCATAATTTGGTTGATTATTCACAAGTAATAACTCTATTGTTTGATGCTACGAATGACCCACATAGGATAAAATAAACAATTATTTCTAATTTTTGAATGCATATATATGTGATGTAAGGCTAAAGAGAGGATACGTTTATAATTTTGTTGAGATATGTATGATCCAATTATCTAAAATATAGTGGGTCACACATCAAGATAATAAAAATATATCAATTAATATTGAGAATACCTCATAACCTAATAGGATGTTGGTACCTAGAAAAAAATAGATCATTCATGAGGTTATAGAATTTTTTGGTACATCTATTCACACTCCCACTATACATACCTGATCATTTCTATACATGGGATTTTGTTCAATACATATACTAGATCAAACAAAAGTATTTCTCTAGACAATAGAAGGTCCCATGATAACTACCATAGACAACATAAAAATAGTAACCTTAAGGGACTTAACCTAATTTCGTTAAGAAACAAGATCTATAATTATCTTTGACAATCATCCTTTCAAGTGTTAGATCACCAAAGAGAATAGGTATCAAAAAATAAAAGGAGTTTTTAATAAAGAGAATATGAAAATATAAAAATATCACCATAGGGAAGTATGTTATTTCATCTATAACTTGTTTTTACTTACACAAGTAGATGGATAAAAAGAGAATTTAAATACTAGTAGTAGATACTATGCTCAATAGATCCAAGTTAGCCTACTACTACCTCATAAAACTATGTAACTAGAGTATTAATGTAAGTCAAGCCATATCAAAAGCATGGTGGATCTAGTGAAGTAAATAACTAAAGCAATGTAAAATGACTACCAAAATTAGACTAAAATATATGACAAGTACCAACAAGTGGAAGATATAAAGAGGGTCCTCAAATTAAAGAAATATAATATTAAAAATGAGTATTAAAATGACTAGCTTCTACAATATTTTCATGATAAAAGATAATATCTATGGTGATATTTGAATTTGGTGAAGAGAAATGATAAGGCAATGGAGTATAAAAAATAAAATAAGATACCTAACTTAAGGTAAATAGGGAAGAATTTGAAAAAAACGACTAAAAGAATTAAAGCCCAAGTGTCTTTCTCATTTTTATCATGGTTGATTCAATTTTGTATTAGATACATGTAAATATAATGCATGGAGGGATATCTAAAATATATCAAAAAGTGCAAAGACAAAAGTAATAAAGCTACCATAGCTCTTAACAATGCTAAAAATAAGCTGAAAGTAATATTTATTTTTGTCTTTGCATTCTTAAAATGGATACACAAAAAATTGATAATTATATTTGAAAAATAGGCCTTGCATATAATATGGCAACATCAAAACAATTAAGGAATATAATATATAAACAAAAAAATATGTAAGATCATATAGAGGCTCATTATGTGTTGAGAATATTATGAAAAGGAAGGAAGCAAGTAGTACTATAATAGATTAAATTATGATTTACCCAATCCATTGAAGGACCAAGGGGAATCCTTAATGAGTAAATAGTATTATAGGATAATAAATGAGAAGAAATCAAATATAACAGTCACAAAAAATATTACTACGAAGAATGAACACCAAAATATGATAGATGATCACCAAATTGGAGATACTACTAGTTGATGTTAAGCAAATGATAGATCATAAGAACCTTTCAAGAAAAAAGTATGAGAATTTGGATTTATAGTTTGAGATATTGAATTAAATTTAAAATCATTTACATATTAATTTGGTTGCCTTACAAACACTATTGCCATTAGTAGGAGGTACATCATCTTAAATATTTAATCTCATTTCATCCTTTGATTCTTTTATTTTTTGATTGGTTAAATTCATACGACTCCATGTCCAAGGAATAAGGAACAATAGGGGATCTACCATCAACAAATCATGATGTCCCTAAAATCATCAAACTTATAGTAGTTTGAATACTATTGTACCATTGACAAAATGTTTTTCATCCAAAGGGGGTATAGAAGAAATCCATACATTTTGGTCTATAGAAGGATTAGATAAAAACTAAAGAAACCAAGGTGGAAATGAGACTACCAATAATCAAGGATAAAATAAAACTTTTTAAGATGTTTGGAGAAATTTATTAAATTCTATAGTAGGTCAATTCATTAAATCTAATCGACTAAAAGATATTAATGTAACAAAAGAACTGAACACGAATAAAAATATGCAGAAAGAGAAGTAGATTGCCAAAATGCTCTTTTGTATTGATATTGATACAACCTTTTACAAAAGATTTTTAATTGCCCCAAGTGTGTTGGGGGCAATGTTACAATGCTTCTTGTCTCTCTGAAATACAATGCTTGTGATAGAAGAGGGGAGATCTTCCAACTCTTCTACAGGATGTGGTGTTCTTCGTTCCTCTATTACAACTTCAAAGGGTGAGTGGGCTTTGGTATCCAGTAAGGGACCACTCCAGCTTCAACAGCTTATCCAAGGTACCTGTCACCTGCACACATTCAAACCAACAAACGGATCAGTAGCACCTATCACAATCCAACAATAAATCCAATGCTACACATAAACCCTAAGCTGATGCGAATGAAAAGCAAATAACAGAAAACAATCAATAACTAACGCCTTGCTAATAAATGATGTACTAATCTCTGCTCTGTGTGATTTTTGTTCTCAGGACTGTGGAACCGTAGATGCACAGTGGTGAACTGGAAATCGTGTACACGCATTTTCGATTGTGAAACCATGAACAAGCGGTTTTTGTTGAAAATAGGTTACCTCATGATTCGAACCAACAGTACGGAATGATGCTCATGCTCGCAAATTATCTTCGTGTCTGGGTCGATTTTGGCAGCATGTCGGTATGCAAATTCAACTCCCTTTCTTTGTTGACAAGATGGCATTTTTATAAGCTTCCTAGGGCTTTGGAGGGAAATGGGAGGTGGCAAGCCTGACTTGCCAAGTGGTAAATCTGAACTGCCAGGTGGAAGGGGTAGTTACAGTGAGTCATTCAATGTGCCTCACTTAACTGAGGTGATGTGGCTGCAAGTGGAGTGGGATGTGGGATCTTGTTTTATGTGAAGGGACAAATGGGACAACAACAAATGAGTTGTGGCATGGGTGTTGGGAATCTGTCCCATGTGCAAGGACAAGGGGGACAAGAGTGGGTAAGATGTGGTAGGGGTGTTGGATGAAGTGTCTAGGACACATGTCCAATGGGTAGACAGGGTATCCTAGGGTGATTTTCCAGATTTAATAAATTAGGAAAATATGATAATGTGCAGGGTTTTATATCCCTAAGTTTAGACTTAGGCATATATTTTTATTAAGCAAGATTTGATGGTGGGGTGGCAAATGTGGTTTAGAAGGTGTTGGATTTTGGTGTCTACAATTGCCCCTTTTTGTACTGCATTGTGTACAACACAATGCGGTGCAAAAACTAATGACACTCGACCTTTATTTGATGAATGGACTCAACTCTCTTTGGTGTGGCAAAGTGAATGATTGTTGTTAATGAAATTTTAATTTGTATGTTTACCCCCTCGATTGGCGAGTGGGTAACAATTGAGACCCAATGGCCAATTGAAAATGTAATTTTATTTGTTTTGCAACATTTCTTTTGGTTTGTTGACATGCAAGAAATGAAGTAAAAGGAACCAATCATCCTAGACGCTTGTCCTAGTGACTGTTAGCAATTCCATTATGCATTTGGATTGGTTGTAACTTACCATGTTTTGTAACCCCACGGAGTAGGCGTCATTAACCTCAGATTGTTTGCATTGAACTTGTTTTAATTTTGGTTCATATTTTTTTTTTTTTGAAACGCGGTTACACTGTTGCGTTTACCTGCAACCGTGTGTATGCGATTGTGCATTCTTGAAACAACGTGAACGTGTTTTTAACACATTTACTTCGAGTCTATGTTTTAGTCTGCAAACTATAGGTTTGTGGTTTTGTGTATCCCAAAAAATGTGGGTACGCATTTTTTTTTGCAGATTGCAACTATAAATGGGCCTTGGCCCTATCATTTTCATTCATTTGCCATTTATCTTCTGCTGATTGGTGAGAGTGATGAGTGAGATGGAGATTGGAAAGGGGAGTGGTGGCGGAGTTAACAGTGGTGGTGGCTTAGTTGGAGCGGAATCTGGCATATGCTATGCCAAGGTAGGTGTCTTGCCCCTTTAGCTTAGGCTTTATGTTTGCTTGTATATTTTTGTTTTTTGAGTGTTTTGTTTTTGTTTTTTTTTGTGTTTTGTTTTTTTTTATTAAGTGGGGTTGGTAATGAACTTTTTGTTTCTTTTTGTCTTTTTGTATTATTATTATTGTTTTGTTTTTGTTTTTATTGTTTTGTTTGTTTTTGCCTGTTGATTTATGATCACCTAGGGGTAGGTGAATTTTTTTTTTTGTTATTTATGTTTTTTTTTTTGTTTTTTCTTGTTTGTTTTTTTTTCTATTGATATTTGATCACCTAGGGGTAGGTGAAAGTTTTTTTTTTTGTTAATTCATGTTATGTTTATTTTTGCTTGTTTTGTTATTTTTTTATTTATTTTTGCATGTTGATTTTTGATCACCTAGGGGTAGGTGAAGTTTTTTTTTTTTGTTAATTCATGTTATGTTTGTTTTTGCTTGTTTGTTTTTTTTTTGCTATTGATTTTTGATCACCTAGGGGTAGGTGAAAGTTTTTTTTTTTTTTTTTTAATGCATGTTATGTTTTTTTTTGTTTTCTAGGTGAGGCTCTTGGATGCTCGGCATAGGTGGCCGAGGACTATTAGGAAAGTGCGGAAGGCACTTTCTGATGATGATTGGGCTTTCCTAGAGACCATTGGTCTTGATGGTTGTGGGCGGTTGGGAACCATCCGAGCTGATGAGGATCTCCTTTCGACGTTGGTTGAGCGGTGGGATCCGGATAGAGGGACCTTCCAGCTTCCTACTGGGGAGCTCACTATTACTTTGGAGGACTTATACCACATTTTTCGCATTCCTATCGAGGGTCCAACCATCCAGGTTGGCATCGACAAGAAGGAGGTACTCTTCCCTATATTTGGTGATTTATAGGATGTAGACTGTAGCAGGGGTGGGATTGCATATTTGGATTTATTTTTTGCTGGCAGTTTGGGAGTAGTTCCGACTTTCCTTATGTACATATTGAGCAACATGTTGTTGCCCAATTCCATGGGATCGAGGATCCCGTGGAACCAGGTACCTATTGTTTTGGGTTTGATTTCTGATCCTCGACGGTTGGCGTGGGCTCCCGCTCTCTTATGTCATATTTATAGCGAGTTGTACGAGGTTAAGAGGTGGGGTCGAAAGGGTCTAGGTTGTAGCTTGGCTCTCCAAATCTGGTCTTGGGAGCATATTATTGTGGGATGACCAGTTGGTCTGCCTTGTGCCTGCGATGCCACCTCTCCTCGTGCTTACAGGTGGCTTCTTAGTGAGGAGCTTAGTCATCCCATGGTGGGGGCTTCAGATTACAGAGATATTCTTAGCTCACTCACTAGAGAGTTTATGAGTTGGCGGCCTTGGAGGGGCATTGATTGGGTGACTGATGTTGTTGATCTTCACTAGATCAGGTGGGGTCGATGGGTTGTTGGTGCCCATCTTAGGGAGATGGAGTTTATTTAGTTAATTTAGGTTCAGAACTAGTTTGGTTTGATCCAGGGTGTGCCTGATGCACCTGTGACTTACAGGCGGTGGGGAGACGAGCTGGGGTTGTCGGTTGTTCCTAATTTTTGGAGGGTTGATGACCCTTCTGATGATATTGATATCGAGCTTCCTGACCTTGATGATGTGGGTACCACTCTTGAGTTTGATTCATGGTTTACCTCTCAGCCTCCTTGGATGTCGAGTGTAGTTGTTGATGATGAGGGGAGTGGCGATGAGGCAGAGGTAGGAGGATGGGTTCCTTGGTCGGTGAAGCATCGACACGGTAGCTCTTCGAGGGCGGAGATGGCTATGGATGTGCAGCAGCCCGAGGAGACTGGTGATGATGGGGTTGGAGAGGGGGATGCCCCTCCTCGATGGATAGAGGATGATTGGGGGATTCTCTAGGGTGAGCGAGACAGCTTGGAGTTGGAGGTTGCTCACCTGAAGGGTGAGCTGGCCTTATGTCAGAGCGAGGTGACTCGCTTATAGGCCGAGGTGGATGGATTATGGGGTGGGCCTAGTGATGATGCTATCGCTACTAGGGACTTAGAGATTGCTCGACTTGGGGGTGAGGTATCCCGACTTGAGGGTGAGCTTACTCGCTTACAGTCAGGTTTTGGTGGAGGGGACACCGCAGCTACTATTGCTGCTCTTCGGGTGGAGATATCTCAGAGGGTTGCTCATGAGGGTGCAGATTTGAGGACCCTGCATAAGTAGGCTACTTATATTGAGATGTTGGAGAACATCTTGCATGAGCGGCAGATCTCGCTTCCTGTTCCTCCTTCGTCGTCAGTGGCTACTACCAGTCGGAGGACCGAGACGAGCCACAAGAGTCACCGATGGTCTAGCTCACATGTTGCTTCATCGGCTCAGGGTTCCTGGAGGGATCCTGCTAGCACCAGCTAGTGTGCCTTATTGTCATCTTTTTGTATTTTGTGGTGTATCAATTTTGTTATGAGCCTTGGTGCTCTGATGTATACAGCCTGCGAGCATTTTGTACTTTGAGACCTCCATATTATATATATATACATGGCTTTTATATTGGCTATCTCTTGTGTTAATGATGTTTTATTTTATGTTTTATTTGAATGTTTATTATTGTTTATTGATGTAATTCAATTTAATTATGCATGTGTTTGTTTTATGCGATTTATTTCTTTTCATTTGTTGTTTTGTATTTATTGTGAAAAATATCAATGCAAACTATTATGGAATATGCAGTTAATTTAATGTTTATGTATACTATATGATGAAATGCATTGTGTTCATGTGATATTTTTATAGCTCAGAATATCATTGACCATTACTTGTTCATTTTGCAATTGGGGGTATCCAACTTGATGACTTCATGCGGGTGATGTATGATGTAGATATGTATGTGATTGTGGAAGAGTATATGGATGTTTATATGGACGATGTTTTAATTTTGATCTTTAACAGTGGAATATTTTCAAAGACTCAAACAGTCTAGTGATATCAACAAACTTACTTGACCATTGTCTAACTTTCTTTAGGACCAAGGTGTGTGCAAGTGAAGTTCATTTACTAAATCTTGAGCATGTTAATGACCCTAAGCAATCAAGAACCAGTGTGTGTGAATGTGAAGTTCATTGACCCATTATGAGTAAATTGGATTTGACCTGTTATGGGATTTACCAAGTAGCTAGCTTGTCCGTATGTGCGGTCAGAGGTCTCCCTTTTTGTGAGAGAGACATGTCGCCCTGCTTGAGTTTACTCCACTACCAGTCAAGCGTCTATAGCCCCGGTGGAGGCTCACTCCATAGTCCAATTATCTGATCTTTAGGTTTTGGGGATGACTACATATCTTTTTGAGGGAAATGTAGTACGATCCTTACAACTTTAGGGATCTGTGGTGTGTGTATAGAAATTGTTAATTTTTGTATAGAGCTTTGGGGATGACTACATATATTTTTGAGGGAAATGTAGTACGATCCTTACAACTCTATATTTTATGTTTATATTTGGAGAGTAACTGTGATAGTGGTAAAAACCACTATTTTTTATTTTGGACTATGTTGCGTGATAGGACAAGCATAGAATGTTATCTTTTCACCTCAAGGTGTTACCCAAGTTTGGCGTTATCCTTTTCTTACTCAAGATGTTTTAAGATGTGAAGAATTGTGTTTGGTGCAAGATTGTTTGGGGTCAGTCGACTATACTCAAGACCTCTTTTAATGTGAGAAAAGTGCTTTGGTCCTAAAGAAAATTGGACATTTTATGAAAGTTGGTTTTACACTAGACATGGTTGAGTGACTGAAAATTTGATTTTTTTTTTTTGACATCATATATGGATGTAGCGTTTGGCGAATTGCATAAATGCCTTAGTTGGCTACCCTCAATTCTTGGAACTTGTTTTTCTTTGGTCATATCATCACCACTACAAAAGATCACTGAACATGGGATGGGATGGATGCAATTATTCATTTTTTTTTTGTAATGCAACTAATTGCGTATGCTATGTTTATTGCAATGCAAATTTATTGAAATTCTTTGTGATATGCTAATGAAGTTTGCAAAATTTAAATTTTGTGATTTGAATATTTTCTATGTGATATGCGAATGCAATTTTTAAAATGCATGTAAAAATGGTTATATACAATGTAAAATGTATGCAAAATTATTTTTTTTTTAGCCATGTATATATATACATATATTGTAAGTCGATTTATGCATAAAATACCTTTAGGTGCATTATGTTTAATGGCTCTGGCTCTAATTTTCCCTCTAGGTTGGCAAGTCTATACGTTCCTGGTCCCAACTTATGCTTTACAATATATGGGCCTAACCAATTAGCCATAAATTTATCTCTCAAGTGCGGCAATGCATTGGTATTTTGTTGATTTTCTTTGAGCACTAGGTCCCCTACTTGAAATTCGTGAGGATGGACTTTTGCGTTGTAAGCACGTTTGATTTTGTCTTGATATACTCGCAAATGCTCTAGAGCGTTGATGCGTTTTTCATCTATAAGTGTCAATTGGTCAAGACGTGCTTGTCTAGCGGTGTCATCATCCATGAATTCCTGTAATGCAATTCTCAAGGAGGGTATTTCGAGCTCCAAAGGTAATATTGCTTCAGCACCATAAACCAATGAAAATGGTGTTGCTCCCATTGGCATTCTTATGCTTGTTCTGTAAGCCCATAGTGCCAAAGGAAGTTGAGTATGCCAATATCTATGATTTTCTTTGACCAGTTTCTTGAGAATGGATACCATTGTTTTGTTGGTTGCTTTCGCTTGCCCATTTGCTTGTGGGTAATAAGGTGTTGAGAAACTGTGTTGGATATTGAATTTTTTGCATAAGGCTCTAACATCCTTATTCTTAAATGACTTCCCATTATCATAAATGATTTTTGAGGGTATTCCAAAATGACAGATAATATGTTGAAGTATAAACTCCGCTATTCGAGGTCCAGTCGTAGTGGTCATTGGAATTGCTTCCACCCATTTTGTGAAGTATTCCATAGTAGTTATGATGAATTTATGTTGTCCTGATGAGGCAGGTGATATTTTACCAATCAAATCGAGGCCCCATTGTGAAAATGGCCAAATACTTTGAATGGGTTGTAGAGCGTGTGATGGTACATGAGTCAAATTTGCATGATGTTGGCACTTTTGGCACTTTTTTACATATTGAAAACAATCATTCTCCATGGTTGGCCAATAGTATCCCATGCACAATATTCTCTTTGCAATGGCCATTCCACTGAAGTGTCCACCGCAAGTACCATCATGGGCTTCTGCTATAGCTCTTTCTGCCTCAATCGGATCTAGACATCTTAATAATATTCCATCATACCCACGTTTATACAACACATCCCCCAAGAGAGTGAAATGAATTGCTTTTTGTTTGAACGTTCTTTTTGCAGTTCGTGTCATTTCTATTGGGAGTATTCCAGACTTGAGAAAGTCTCTTATTTCATCCAGGTAAGAATTGTAAGGTTCAACATGTATCAAACAAACATTCTTCTCACCTATAGATTCTGCTCTTTGAATTGATGGTTTTGACACTGTTGTTATGATTAGCGGTTGTATTTCTCCATGCTCATTCTTGGGGATGAGAGATCCCAAAGAAGCCATTGCATCCACAAATCTGTTTTTTGAATGGGGTAGGTTACTAATTTCATACCAGTCAAACTTTTCTAGCAATTTTGTTGCTACTTCATGATATTGCTTTAAAACTGGTTCTTTGCATTGGTATTCTCCTTTTACTTGGTAAACAACTAGTTGAGAATCACCAAAAATGCTTAGTCTTTTTATGCCCATTGCTATAGTTGATTGAAGACCCAATATTAGGGCTTCATACTCTGCATTATTGTTAGTGCATGTGAAGTCGAGTTTGAATGATAAAGGAATTGGTATTCCTTCGGGTGTATAAAACATGACTCCCGCACCTTGTCCTTTTTTGCACTTAGATCCATCAAAGAACATTGTCATGTCTGCTTCATCTTCAGGAGGGACTAACTCTTCTTGTTCTATGATAGAGAATACTGAATCATCTGGGAGCTCAATGATTAGTGGTTTATCATTATGTAAAGGAGCTTTAGCTAGTTGATCAACTATCACTTGCCCTTTTATGGATTTTTGACTTACGAATTCAAGATCAAATTCTGTTAAAAGCATTATCCATTTAGCAGTACGGGTGTTGTTGTAAGTGTGAGTCATCATGTATCGCAGAGGATTTTCTCTAGCTATGACATAAGTAGTGTTGCCTAGCATATAATGTCTAAGTTTCTTAGTGGTAAAAACCACTGCTAAACACAACTTTTTGACATAAGCATATCTTGTTTCGTAACTTACCAATGTTCGACTAATATAGTAAATTGCTTGCTCCTTATGATTTTCATTCTTTTGTGCAAGCATTGTCCCTAGTGCAAAATCTATTGCAAAAATGTATAGGTAAAAAGGGACTCATGTTCGAGGCGGTGTAAGAACTGGTGGTGAAGCCAGATACTTCTTTATGTCATCAAATACCTCTTGATATTCAATTTCCCAAGAGAATGTCACCCCCTTTTGTAACAAGCGGTTAAATGGCCTGCATTTATCTGAGAGTTGTGCAATGAATCATCGGATAGATTGGACCTTTCCTTGCAAACTACGCAACTCTTTCAAGTTCTTGGGAGGTGGCATCTCTAATATAGCTTTTACCTTACCTGGGTCCACTTCAATGCCTCGCTTGGAGACAATGAATCCTAGAAGCTTTCTGGATGTGACACCAAATACACATTTCTTAGGATTTAACCTTACTTTATGTTCTAGCAATCGATCGAATGCTTTTTCCAAGACTTCAATGTGCTCAAGACGTGTTTTTGATTTAGCAATCAGGTCATCTACGTAATCCTCGATGATCTTATGCATATAGTCATGAAATATGTACGTCATAGCACGTTGATATGTAGCTCCTGCATTCTTAAGTCCAAAAGGCATCACTCTGTAACAGAATGTACCCCAGGGTGTTGTAAATGTTGTCTTGTGTTGATCTTCGAGATTAATTCAAATTTGGTTGTATCCCGAGAAACCATCCATTAAGGAAAGCATTTCATGGCCAGCACAAGAGTCTACTAATTGATCGATGTTAGGCAAAGGAAAATCATCCTTGGGACACGCTTTGTTTAAGTCTCAAAAATCAGTGCACACATGTATCCCTCCGTTCGGTTTGCGAATAGGTACCATATTTGAGAGCCACTCTGGGTAATCAATTGGTACTATGAAGTATACATCCAATAACTTTTGTAGTTCTTCTTTCACAATTAATGCAACTATTGGATGGACTTTCCTAAGCTTTTGCTTGAACGGTTTTGCGTCTGGTGCCAATGTAAGGTTGTGGACTACCAAGTCTGGGTCTAAACCAGGCATGTCTTTATATGACCATGCGAACACTTCTTTCTTTCTCATCAACACGTTGATTATGCATTCTTTTTCTTCTATGGATAAATATTTTGCGATTTTGACAATTTGGGGATTATCCGCATCTTGACTAAGGTTCACATCTATAGATTCTTCAATCAGCATGTGAGAACCTTCTTCTAACTGATGTGGAGTTGGGATGAGATGGATATCATCCGCCACATTTTCAAATGTGTCGGGAGTTTCCCCCTCTACTTCAGTTTGGAAAACTGAGTGATCTAATGATGAAGGTTGCTGTGAAATATACGCATTTGAAGCACGTAACAACTCTTCGGATAGGATAAATTCGGCAATGGATGGTGGGGATGAGATCCTATCCATGGCAATGAGGCTGGTGTCGATATGGATCGGCTTTGCCTCATCATATGGATTGCGGAGTGGGGTGAGCAAATCAACAGAAACCATGTTGATTTGATGGAAATGAGGTGGCTGCGATTCGAGAGATGATGACTCCTCTTCTCTAGGTTGCAACTGACCTAATGTGTGTGATTGGCGGTGCTGCATGCGATGCCAATGTGACGGAGGAGGTTCTGGTTCAGGACTCTCACGGTCTTTGTTTAGCCAAAAAAGAGTGCGGTCTATTGGGAACTTCTTTTGGTACCAGTCCTCTCTCCAAATAGATTCTGCATATATTAACTCCTCTTGAGGTTCTTCTACCTCCTGATTTAGCTGTTCATGATGCGCCTCTCCTCAGAGAATTCTCCTAGCTTGCATTTCGTGCTCATGATTAAGATATATCATTTCAGTCTCATCTTCATAATCATCGTCGCTTATCCAGAAGCCATTAGCATTAGTATGAGGTCCCAAAACAAGTGGCATGTAATCTGGTCCTTGCTGTAAGGTCTGCTCTGGGAAAGCTCCAATTTCATGAGGGTAAAAATCGTAGATATTGTATTCACCATATTCCATGTCTGTTGGACCTTCGTATTCTGGTCCTTGTTGTAAGGCTTGCTCTGGGACAACTCCAATTTCATGAGGGTAATAATTATGGATTAGGTATCCACCATCTATATCATCATCCTCATCATTAGGTTCATCCTCTTGGTCGCTTCCTTCTTCTTCTTCCTCGCACTCAATGTCAAGTTCTTGGAAGGCATGATTAAGAGAAGAGCTTGCGATGGAAGGTCTGTAGCCTAGACCGGAGTGGTCACTTGGTTCTCTATATTCTGGCTCAACAATGTGGCGAGGTCCTTGTTCATGTCATCCAAGTCCATATCCTTGCCAATTAACCCTCTGAAAGTATCTCATCGAGAATGTTGGGTTAGATAAATAATCAATATCTTCATTAAACTCTTGTAAAGGGTCCTCATCCGGAGGAGATGGATCAGATGAAGAATCTACCCCCCCATATATGAAATTGATTGCATTTGATTGAGAACCCATCCTGTATATCTCACCTATGGCTAAAGGTGGGTCGCGAGGGTGACCATAATCTCTGGCTGACTCAATAGGTGGTGTAACTGTGACACTTTCAATAATATACTCGCCAATACCTGGACTGGCAAGATGTACTACAACTCGAGAAGGTTGGGAGGCTGATGGTTCGATGGATGAAGAAGGTTCTTCTAAGCTAGCCTTGTGGCTCTAATGGTGGTGGTGGATTTTCTCTGATAGGTGGCCCTATTTGCGAAACTGTGAGGTTTGTGGTTTGCTAATGGATGGAGTGGGTTGTGCTATGAATATGAATGGTTTTTGTGGATCTGGTAGTGTGGTGGATGGAGTTGGTGGTTGGTTGGCAGGATGATCAAGTGTGATTGGAAAATGATATGTAGTGTTTGAAGGTTGAATTGAGCTGACACTTTTTAATGCAAAAGTTGGGTCAACTATGGGCAATTCTTCTTGGATGGGGGCCTTTGATGAAGTGTTACTAGGTGGAATGGTCCTGATGGTGAGTGGCTGGATAGTTAGGTGTGTTGATGGAAGCAAGGGCTCATACGGGTTTGAAATTAAGTTGCAGTACTTGAAAGGTTCTGTGTCAGCTGGTATACAATGTACTTTTCCTTCATATACATATTTTAAGCATTGATGCAATGTTGAAGGTACACACTTCATTTCCCTAATCCAAGGGCATCCAAGAAGTATGTTATATTGCATTTCTCCTTCCAAGATGTGGAAGAGAATATGTATTGTTTTCACCCCCACGGTGATAGGAAGAACAACATTTCCCATAGTTGAGCATAAAGCATCATTAAAATCCCTAAGGGTGAAGGTGGATGTTGTGATGTGTGATGATGGGATGTTGAGCTTCTTCATTATGGGTGTGGTGATGAGGTTGATGGAGGAGCCAGTATCAATGAGAACTCTCTTGAATGGCTTCCTGTCAATGTGAGCTACTATGTGCAAAGGTGGATCGGGTGAATCTGTCAAAATTTGCTTTTCCTCAAAATCATAAAATGCTATCGAGGGTTCCATGCACTTTTGCACACTCCCCACAAAGGAATTGAATGCATTGGGGTCTTCTAACTGTACTTGGATAGACTTTAAAATTTCCATCAATGCTTCCCTATGGGGTGCTGATTGTTGTATCAACTCATAAATTGACAATTTTGTTGAAGCCATTTTTAAACTTTGTGTTAACCGGCTATTTAAAGTAACAACTGGGTGATTGTGCAAAGGTGGTGGTGGAATGTTTTGTCCAAGTTGTATGGGCACATTTGTTGGTTGTGTTGTTGGAGCCTGAGTTGTGCGGTTAGCTTATCTCTGTCCATGGGTAACTATATTGATAGCTCCTACAAAACCTTGTGGTAGTTGAGACACGTAATTAACCTGATTGGGAGGAACTGTAGAAGTTGATGCTCCCGTTGGTTGTTGATTTGCCTCATGATGTGGCAAAGGTGTCTGATAAATGCCGAGGTTTTGGTTATTTTGGGCTAATGGGTTGTCAACTTTGATTGTACCCACTTCCAATAAATCTTGCACAATACCTTTGAAACCATGACAACCTTCGATGTCATGTCCTCTTTGTCTATGATAGATGCAAAATAGGTGTTCTTTATAACCTTTTGTCTTTGGTTTGTTAGGATCCTCAGGTTTCATCTCCGGAAATGTAAAGAGTTTTTCCGCATACAAATTTTGGAAAACTAATGAATATGGCTCTTGTACTGGTGTGTAATTCCTTTTTGGCTTAAAATGATGTTGTTGCCTTTCTGCAGGTTGTGTCTGATTTTGTGCCTGTTGTGGGGGTGGAACCGCTTGATAATTCAATTGTTGTGGTTGTTGTTGTTGTTGTTGGGGTTGTTGGATTTGTGCTTGGGCTGGTTGATTTAACTGTGGTTGGCCCAAGACTATCTGGTTAACCTGTGTGGTCTTGGACTGACCGTGGTTATTCCCCTTTTGATTCTTATTGTGCCACTCTTTCTTTTTAGGCTTTATCTCACCTTCATGAATTTTGATCTCTTCTATTAGCTTTGCTTGGGCGAGTGCCTCATCGAATGTTCTATACTGTTGTAGTTGTAGTAATGAAGAGATGGGCCTAGCACAACTCTTCATGAACATTCATATTATCTCTGACATAGGGAGGGAAAATGGTAGCTTGATCATGATTGCCCTCCATCGATTGCCAAAGTCATAGACCGATTCATCGTCATATTGTTTTAGATAAATCAAATCAGTCAATGTGGTTTGCTTTCTGACATTTAGGGTGAATCTTTCCAAGAACTGGTTCGCTAGTTGTTCAAAGGTAAAAACACTTTGATGTGGCAGGTGGTTGTACCAGTCTTGGGCTTCTCCCCCTAATGTCTGAGGAAATGTGTGTAACATGAGTGCATCATTGCTCTTGATTCTGAAGCATGCATTTACAAATCTAGTCACATGTTCACGGGGGTCCTCTTCCCCCTTAAACTCAAGCTTGGGTATCTGAAAATCCATTGGATATGGCGGCTCAGGCATCGAAGCATGAATAGGATGATTGAGTAGTTGCCTTAAAGTTGGCTTTTGGTATTGCAAACCTAGAGTTTGCATGGCAAGACTATCAATATGACTCTGTAAGAACTGGTATCTAGGGTCATCCATAGGACTGACACTCGAATGTACTTGATGTTGCTGGTAGTGGGGTGGATTGTATGTAGGCTACGGGTGATAAGGTATGGTTGGCTGGAATGTGTTATGGTAAGGATGTTGATGGATGTTATGATACGGGTGGGGTGATGGAGGTATGATGGTATGTTGACCTACTATATTAGCATATGGATGTGGTGGTTGGTTATGAATCATAGTGGTAGATGGAGGGCGCATTACCCAAGATTGATCTTGGATAAAGGCATTAGTTTGGTGAGAGGTAGGTGGAAAATTGTGCTCAATCCCTTGCAAATGTTGGTTGGGGTCAGGATTCACGCTACGGTTAGCATTATCTAAAATCATTTGTTGTAGTTGTAAGAAAGTATGTTGCATAGCAATTGCATTTGAAGTAGGGACCACCACATGTGATGTGGTAGGCTGGGCTGGTTGTGAGGCAACCATGGTAGTGGAAGTGAGTGGGGGATAAGTAGCAAAGGGGATTGCCACTGAATGTGGTATGGTATGAGATGTAGAACCTATGAGGGTAGTAGGTGGAGTGGATGTTGGGGCTTGTGAAACAACAAGAATTATTTCATACAAGGGGTTGGTGGAAATGACTATTTGTTGAGGCAAGGTGAGGGGTGGTTGACTGGATGATGATGGTTGGTTAGCTAGTGCTACAATAGCCAACTCAAAGAGAGGATTTGTGAAGACTTGTTCTGACTGCTATGGGTAAGTGAATGTGGACTCTTGTTGTAATGATGGTACTACACGAGATGGGATGGAGAGTGGTGGTAATGATGGGAAGACCATTCCATCTACATTCAAGTACATTCTAACAGTATCCATGTCCAACATGGTGACACGACTATCTATCACTATAGGAGGTTCACTCCTAGGTGTCTCAGGTATGGTTGTGTGAGTGGCCCTATGCATAATGTCTATGTCCGTATTAGGGGCACTACTAGAGGGCCCTACATTAAGATCTTGGGACATAGAAAGAGGTATGCCTACTTGCCCTACCACTGAAGTGTTAGGGATGTTGCCAGACTGAGATGCCATGGGGGAAGACCACTGACTTTGGCTTGACACTAATTTCTTAGCCTGACTACGAGTCACTACCATACGCTACTATGTGGTAAAATGCTAAGTGCAACTATCTATGTAAATAATATGACAATACAATGCAATACAACACGCAAAGCAAACAAACACACAAAGTTTTTGGTCCTAGATTTTTGCTAGTTTTGATTTTTTTTTTTAGAATTTGTTTGAAAAGTGAAAAACGTGTGCTCAATGTTTTTCCCTAAATGAATCTAGGATTTCACCTGTATACTCGTAGCTCGACAACCTGGCTATGAACTCCAGGTCACGTAAACCCCCCAAAGTGTGGTAGTGAAAGTCCACACCCGGGCAAGGAGCACAGGTCCTACCAGTCCTCACCTAGTCTCACTTGGTCAGCGTCATACTCTCCGAAGAGAAATATATGCAAATTTTCCAAGCTACGACGGTTCTTGGAGCCGGCCTTGGCCAAAAATTAGGGTATAATGTTGGTGGTTCGGTGATGAAATCCAAACCCGACGGTGATGAAATCCAACCATTTTCCAACGTTTAAGTGCAAGTGTGTGGCAGTTTTGTTTAATTATTGTTTTATGCAAAACTATTATGCATTTATGTTTGAATGCCTAAATGTAGAAGACAGAAAGTAGAAACATAGTAGACAGTAGGTCAGGGGCCAAAATGCCACCTTCAGGTAAACTTTAGGCCAAATCCTACTTAATAGGGCCAACCGTGGGTGGGCGGTTGATTCTGGTAAACCGCAAATGCACGGTTTTACAACCGCGTGTCTGTGTTTGGGAAATACCAACCGTGGATACGTAGGTCCTTTCTATCAGTAGGGTAGGGCCGAGACAGACCTGAACCTAAAAATATAGTGTCTAGGTTATTTCTAACCCAACACATGCAATATGATTTTTTTATCTACCTACTGTGCGGATGTAGTTTTTTTTCTTTTTTTTATGTATTAATGGATGCAATACTTAAGCTAATTGATCCTATCCTAAGACCTATATGCAGACAAGGGCAAACATGACTGGACTATCTATCTTACCCTAAATGCATCTAATTAATAACAACAAAAAAAAAAAAAATGCAAAGAAAAGAGCGATAAGTGGCAGGTACAGACCTATGATCCTTTGTCGCTCCCTCTATATTTCAACTGTCAGCCCGTGTTTGAAGAACATAAGCTTATATTGAGAGGGAGGGTGAACAGTATACAACCATTTTTTAACTTTTTCCTTTTACTTAAGAAAGCAATACAATAAACCAATAGCAAAATCAAAGCAGTAATCAAACCAGTGTACAAGTCATCACACAATTGAGACACCAATATAACGTGGTTCACCCAATGTGGGATACTCCACAAAGAAAATATTTCACTAAATTTTCTCAATCAAATCCTTTGGGAATCCTTCCCAATTTCAATGTTTATGGACATTATTTCCAAAGGATAATCCTTCCCCTAATAAAATATTTATGAGCCTCCTACCTAAAGGAGATGTCTTATCCCCCAAAGAAGTATTTATGAGCCTCCTTCCTAAAGGATATTTCCTATCCCCCAAAGCTCTGGAAATGATACTTCAAAAGATAACTGCCTCTTCTACCGCTAACAGGTGGAACTCCTTTCCATAGAATATGTCATGTCCTCCTTGCTCTAGCTCTAGAGAATTTGTCCTCATTAATCACCTCCATAGCTGCTCATCAAAACTTGTACTAAACACAGTCAGTCAATCCAGCACAAGTCCTCTCAAACTCTATCACAAATTGGCACCAAACTCAATCCTCTGGTCCAACATAAATTTGCTCTCAAATATTTGTCAGATATTTCCCAATATTAAGCCAAAAGCTTGAACAAATCAATCACAACTGCTCACAAATATTCACCAAGACTTCATCAAATTTATCAACAAGATCTTCAACAAGAACCTGTCCAAATCAGTCCACAAGTTCTCCACAAGAACCTATCCAAATCAGTCCACAATTTCTCCACAAGAACCTATCCAAATCAGTCCACAAGTTCTCCACAAGAACCTATCCAAATCTGTCCTAGCAAGCTCACCAAGAACTTACCCAAATCAGCTCAAGCAAGTTTACCAAGAAACTTACCCAATGTGAACACACAAAGAGAATTGTTAGAGACCCAATGTGTTTCATCCAATCATATCAAATAAATATCATAGAATCATAAAGAGAATTCTTAGAGACTCAATATGTTCTATCCTTCAACTTTCAATATCAACTGAAATCAATCTCATAGAAGCATAAAGAGAATTGTTAGAGACTCAATATGTTCTATCCTTCAACTGTCAATCTCAACTCAAATCAATCTCATAGAAGCATAAAGATAATTGTTAGAGACTCAATATGTTCTATCCTTCAACTCTCAATCTCAACTCAAATCAATCTCATAGAAGCATAAAGAGAATTATTAGAGACTCAATATGTTCTATCCTTTAACTTTCAATAGAAACTCAAATAAATCTCATAGGAGCATAAATATAATTGTTAGAGACTCAATATGTTCTATCCTTCAACTCAAAAACAAACTCTTTCTCAAATCAGAATAAAGATAGAAGTAGTATACTTTCACAATATATTGAACCATGACCCAAAAATTGTCAATAATGCAATATCAAGGAATCTACTCCTCCAAAATAGAACCATAACTTGCTATCAAACCCTAGCTAAGTTAGTTTTCAAGAACTCAAAGAAATATCTCTCTAAGAATCAAAAATGGGTTCAAGATATTTCCAACTTCTCTCAAATGGGAATGCTCAACTTAACCACATGACCAAGTTTATTAAGCAAAGTACAATTTGATAAAATCAAATCTCAAAGTATCAAGCCCAACTCATGTAGTAAAGCATAACTTGATCAAATCAATCTCAATGGAAGAAATCTCAAAACCAAACTCTCAACAACCAAACAACTCAATTAGGGTTTAAACAACTTATAGCAATGACATAAGCTTCTCACTCAAAAACCCTAAAGCAAACTTCAAATTCTTCCACTCTCATAAACTAGAATTATACAATAACTCATAAACTCATCATGATCTCATAATGCATAATCAATACTTCCACTTTTAGAAAATAAGATCCACTCCAAATAAGGAAACTTAATTTAATCCTTTTCACTCCAAACTTATTTTCAGAAAACCATCAATCAATAATAACCATGGAAGAATGTGCCCATACCTTTACTTTGATGAAGACGGAGAACTCAAAATCTATCACAACACTAACTCTCAATTTACCACAAATTAGAGTTAGCAACAATAGAATAATGCACAATGATAAGAGTCCTAATAACACCTTATCACTCCAACCCATCAATAATAAAAACTCAAAAATATACATATCAACAATATTCCTTTACACCTTATAACTTCTACTTAATATATCACAAAATAACTTCAACCTCAAAATAATTAGAAGAGAATATCCACTCAATAACTCCAAAGGCTTTCTAACCCTAATATGACATTAAGCATAATTATTCCTTAAACCCTTATAACTCCTAAAATACATTTACTTCTAAATGCATTTACCATATAAACATTAAGCATCAATAATAACAATGTCAAAGCAATTTTCTATTTAACCTTATACCTCCATCCAATTACCAACAATAATTACCAAGTCAAATCAAATATTCCACATTATCAACAAAAGATTTACCTTGGCCAAAAATAAATTCTCCAACCTTAGGAGAAGTGTGGAGACACCAACATAAGCGCCAAAGCACTTCCTCCTCCAAACTCGTGGCCCAAAGCAACTGTTGTACCACGTGCACAATAATCCGCAACAAAAAATGAAACATGCCCGACGTGAATCGATCTCGACACCTCTGCCTAGCGAGCGCCTTCCCTCCACTGCCTCCACCGTTGGAGCATAAGTTCCCAACGAAACTCTTAAGCACCACTCATCGTTTTACCTTCCCTTTGCTCATAGAGATTACAGAAAAAAAAAATTGTCTTCCTCATAGGCATACAAAATCTAAACTTAAACACAGAGCAATACGAAACTCAAAAATCACATAGCAATCCAAAATTGAAGGTCACAGAGCAATACAAATTTGAAGGTAATCACACAAATTGGAGGTGCTTAAAACCTTAAGATAAAATGTCCTTTAATAGTTTTTCATTCCATGCAAATTGACATCGGTGCTCCTTTCAAACATTACGTTTTTCATCCCATGCAAGTTGACGTCGGTGAGGTAAGTTTTTTACATGAGCACCACTAAGGGTTTAGAAACCCTTTCAATAATAATTTTTAAATTAATAATTATTATTTTATTAATAATAAACTTAAATTAAAACCTTTTCAAATGTTTGAGTTAATTTATTTATTAATAATCAAAATGGACTTTTAAGGTTTTTTCAAGGAGCAAAAACCTTTTCATTAAGCCAAGATGGTTTTAATAAAAACCCTTAATGAGTCCAGATGGTTTTAAGAAAAACCTTTAACCTTGTCACCATGGTTTTAATTAAAAACCCATAAACAAACATCATGGAACTTTCAAGATCTTTTTTTCACCAAACTCTTTTTGACATTAGCACAAATTCCTTTTGACATCAACACAAACTCATTTTGACATCAATGAAAACTCACAAACATGAAGCTAGGTAACATACAAAATTGCCAATAGTGTTTTCACAACAGCAACCACAATCTTGCATTCTTGTGTCTGCAACTGCACGTCTGTGTTTCTCCAAAAGAAACCGTGTGTCTACGTTTTTTTTGAAAAAAAACTATACTCTAGCGGTTTTGTAGTGTTTATTATTAATGTAGGGTTTCTTCAGTTTGTTATTTGGGATTGATCCCACGTGCACCTTAGACTCCCAAAACTTGTGGAACAAAGCGAAAATCAGTAATATTTTCAAAATGCAATACAAAACAAAATAGAACCCTTAAAGGGTCCCACCGTGATCGTCATTTCTATAACAAAATAACTGAACACGAATAAAAATATGCAGAAAGAGAAGTAGATTTCCAAAATGCTCTTTTGTATTGATATTGATACAACTTTTTATAGAATATTTTGAATTACCCCAAGTGCATTGGAAACAATGTTACAATTATTCTTGTCTATCTGAAATACAATTCTTGTGATAGAAGAGGGTAGATCTTCTGACTCTTCTACATGATGTGGTGTTCTTCGTTCCTCTATTTCATATTCAAAGGGTGAGTGGGCTTTGGTATCCAATAAGGGACTACTCCAGCTTCAGCAACTTATCCAAGATACCTGTCACCTACACACATTTAGACCAACAAACAAATCAGTAGAACCTGTCACAATCTAGCAATAAATCCAATGCTATAGATAACCCCTAAGCTGATGCGAATGAAAAGAAGATAACAAAAAATAATCAATAACTAACGCCCTGCTAACAAATTATGTACTAATATTTTCTCTATGTGATTTTTGTTCTCAGGATTACACAACCGTGGACACAATGTGGCGAACTGGAAACCACGGACCTGCGGTTGTGAAATTGTGAATACACATTTTTGACTATGAAGCCGTAGATAGACAGTTTTGGCTAAAAATAGGTTACCTTGAGATCTGAACCAACAGTACATAATGATGCTTGTACTCACAAATTATCTCCATGTTTGGGTCGATTTTGGCAGCTTGTTGGTATGCAAATTCAGATCCCTTTATTTTTTGACAAAATGGCATTTTTATAAGCTTCTTAGTGCTTTGGAGGGAAATGGGAGGTGGCAAGCCTAACTTTCCAAGTGGTAAATCTAAACTGCCAAGTGGAAGGGACAATTATAGTGAGTCATTCAATGTGCCTCATTTAACTAAGGTGACGTGGCTGCAAGTGAAGTGGGATGTGGCATGCTATTTTATGTGAAGGGACAAGGGGACAACAACAAATGAGTTGTGGTATGGGTGTCAAGAATCTGTCCCATGTGCAAGGACAAGAGGGATATGAGTGGGTAAGATGTGGTAGGGGTGTTGGATGAAGTGTCTAGGATATATGTCCAATGGGTAGACAAGACATCCTAGGGTGATTTTCTAGAGCTAATAAATTAGGAAAATATGATAATATCCCTAAGTTCATACTTAGGCATATATTTACTAAGCAAGATTTGATGGTGGAGTGGAAAATGTGGTTTAGAAGGTGTTGTAATTTGGTGTCTATAATTAATTCACTATGTGTTGAGTGATTTTTTTACAAGGAAAGAGACAAATATTAATTTTCTCAAGGTTGTCCAATTTATGCATGTGAAATATTAAATCTTTGTCATCTAATCTCCACCAATATATGGAGCCAATAAATAGTATAATATGAAACTTTTCAAGACATAGGGAAAAGAAGTTGATTATCCTAGAATATGACATCATGAGAAATATGTTGGTAACCCTTAGTAACATAAAATAATGTTGGTTTGATTCACTTGGTTAAAAATTTGGATTTCAAATTTGTAGAGGTTGCATATATAGCACCACTTCCATAAAGGGAAGCATTTAAGCTAGGAGTAGGCATTATTGATTTTCTAGAGTTGAATGGCTACACATATTCGACTAACTTGTATGGCAATAATTCACTAAGAATTATATCAAGAAGAGCTATTTTATTAGACAATAGTATATGAAGTATGGAAATTAGATCACAACACTAATGCATTCCTCAATCAACAAATCAATCAATAAATTTGAAAATTATAGGAACAAATCGAAATCTGCTAATTTATTTGTTTAAGGTGTATTTTGCATAAGGGCATAACATCAGTTAAATAAAACCTACTATAGTTACAAAAAAAGGATATATTTTTTGAAAATTAAGTTAGTGAAAGAATTAACTCCAAAATATTCAAAGTAGAGCATTTAAATCTAAATTTAGTTGGAAAGAGAATCATTTTCTATTTAAACTTAGGATTTGTTATATCTATGCTAAATTAGATGTTAGAATTTTACTTATTATAATTAATATTTATGTTAAACTTCTTTAGTTTAACTACAAGATAAATCTCATTTGTAAGGATTATTTTGGCTATTTTGAGAACTATCTCTAAAATCAAGAAAAATCTAAATAGAATACTTTGCATGATATTATAGATTATGCTTATCACTTTATATTGGACTATACGTATCATATTATCACCTATTTAATATTTAATTAATGATGTTTGTGGTTATGCCTTCTCATCTATATTATTTCTTTTTATATTTTTTCTTTACTAATTTATCTAGTTTATTATGGATTATAGCTATTTAATTTTCTTGTTATATTATTGGATCATACCTATCTTACTACAATATCACAATCCTATTTAAATTCCAAAGTATATATGATTTATTCTAATTCTTTTCTGATGATATCTATATTAGTTCATTTAGAATACAAAAAATCTAACCTTATTTGGATATTGATAAGAATAAAACTCTCTCTATCAATTTAATTGGTACATGGAGGTGGCACATAACCATTAGTTGAATAAAAGTAACAAAAATAAGAAGTGAGTAGAATAAGGTTTCATTCAAAAAACATGGAATATTGAGGACTGTCAATAAATTTATATAATAGAAAATTTTGGATGTGTTACATCAATATGGGACAAATTAAAATGAGACAAACAATTATTAGACACAAAATATAATTGGTTTTCTATCCTTTCTCTAAGAAATATAAAATATCAATGTTGGGGTTATAAATGTATATGTTCCAACTATACTTCTCATGAAATATGTTTGAGGGAATTTGGTTTATTTATGTCAATACAATAATGAACAATAACTTTGATGTATGTATTATTGGGGTGGAATTCAATATAATTCTATCTCCTTCAAAAAAATAAATATGGTATCTTTGAATTGTCTAAATCAATGGATGATTTGTATTCATTTGTCAATTAACATAGACTTTGGATGTTATTCCTTCAAGCTTTCAATGTACATGGTATAATATATGCAATGGGAAAATTATATAACTAAAATATAGGATAAAATTTTGTTATCTAGTATATGGTTGCAAATATAATGTATAATATCTTAAGATATTTTATTGTGAACAATATCAAACCATAAACTTAATCCATTGAGATGTGATCTACAAAATAATAGTCATTCATATCCATTTTTATTTTAGTCTATGTGGCTCTAAGAACCTAATTTCTTCTAGATGATAATGATATGGTTGAATGAAGAAAACATTGAAGAATCATATATGCATGTGTTTGTTCAAAACAAATCTAAAGGAAAAAATGAAGATTTAGAATGAAAAATATTTTGATAACATATTTTAAAAAAAAGAGAAATTTAACAAATATTTTGAATAATTGTAACATATAAAAAATATATATCCATACTAGTCCAAAAATATATGGACATAATAACTTAATAAATATAATAGAAATATTATTTTTCATGATATAGCCAAACCAATACTCCATTCCCTCAACTAAAATATATTACTTACCAATAAAGTGGAGAAAGAGAATTTCTTTCACACCTTATGCATTTGTGATTTCCTCAACTATGTATCAAATGGTGTAAAAAATAAAGTGGTTATCTAGTGTGTCTCCACCAAATTAAAAGAATTTCAACTCCAAATGAAAGAACTATTGAGAAAAAAGATATTAGAAAAAGAACAATGTATTTGAAATTGTGCAAGATATGGAAGATTAAGGTAAGTTTTTCCAAAATAATCCACCAATTTAAAAGCAATGATAAAATGAATATTGATTAGGAATAATTTTCTAGAGGAACTATAGGAGAGATTTTTCTTATTCTGTCCTAAAAAGGCACTTGTCCCTAATAGACTTCCTATAATTCTCTTTCAAATATATATAAATTTATTAAAGAGTTACATGCTAGCTTTCATTGAAGAGGCTAAGAAAATATGCTATAAAAAGTGATATCAATAAAATTTATTGCATTTGTTACCATCAAATATGAGATAAAATAATATTTTGATAGTTCTATCCAATAAATAAGTTTGTCATATGATTTATTAAATGATTTTAAAAATTATGTCAATTAGATTGTATATCATTCTAGATTGTTTTATCTTAAATAAACAAGGTGGTTTTAATCATGGTATAAAAAATATGGTATAATTAATACATAAGAAGCCATACATTATCTTCACTCCATACAAATCCTAGGTATGCTTGTAAAACTAGATATGAACATATCATATGATAGGGTTTGATAGAGTTTTCTACATGATATTATCAAAAAGTTGAATTTTTTTAAGGTTAGTATAAATGAAATAGATGTTAAATCACTCCAAAATTTTCATTTTTGATTAATGGATTTCTATTTAATACTTTTAATCATTCCATAGATTTCATAGCAATCTATTATCTCCTTATATATTTATTATCCTTGCCAACATGTTGGGAAGATATTTCTCAAAGGAAAATAGGGAAGAAAAAATTAAAGATATTTAGGTTGAAATAAATGGTTCCTTTGAATCTCATCTCTAACTCATTAATTATACTTATCATTTGTTTCATTTCTTAGTTAACAAGTCCATGGAGTTTAAATTAGTATTATGATGTATGAGAAGGTAGCTAGACATGTAGTTAGTACTACAAAATCTAGGATCATTTTCTTTAATATTACCTTAGATTCATAATAAATTATTGTGGATATTTAATGGGAAAAGAAAAATTGCCATTGAACATGTTTGGGTATTCCTTTGTCAAATAAAATTAAGAAGCAGATCTAAAAAAAATATAGAAAAAGATATTACTTGGTAGATTGGAAAGTTATGTTCTTAAATATGATTGAAAATATACAACTCATAAATACTCAATTGCAATATATTCTTGTATATGATGCAATGTTTACAATTATCAATAGGTTCAAAATTCAAATTTGATAAAATTTAGATATATTTATTTGAGAAGGATGAGAGATAATATATAGGTTCTCTTTGTAAGTGGGATGGGGTTTGTAAATAAAATAATATTTTAGGGCAAACCTTATGATATTATAGATATATTAGTTTATAATTAGGTAAAAACAATTGTTGGATATTATTAAATGATCAAGGAAGTGGTTGGGAAAAAATGTTACTTAAGAAATATAGTTCTTTTTATGCAATACAATTGTACAAAAACTTAACCCTCCATAGAGGGTCCACAACATGGAAATTCATATAAGGTAGATTGCAATTGATTAAGGAATATGTTAGGTTAGTTAATGAGGGGATTTTTGTAATTTTTGGTTTGACGCTTTCATTGAAGCCTTATCCTCTTATTCCTAATTCAAAAATGAATTTATTGTCTGGGGATGTTTATCTTGAAAAGGTTCAAAGTTCAAAAACAATATTACTATGAATAAGAAATCTAATTAATGGATTTCTAGTAGAAAGTTGGTTGAACAAGAAATAACCAATAAACTTCAATGCATGCTTCAAGAGTTCTAATTTTTTATTTTTGTGTACAAGGATGAGTAGATTTGGAAACTATTACAAACAATTAGATATTAAATCAATTTCATATAAGGCTTTAGAGTATTTAGAATTCTCTACTCTTAAAGATTTCATTTGAAATAATTTTTGGGCTAAGAGGGTTATCCCTAAGCCTTAACATTCCTTTAGTTAATGATCCAAATCAAGGTTATTAAATGTGATATATTGTAAAGAAGAGGATAACATGGACCTATCAAGTGTGCCTTGTAAGAAGGATAGAAAAATTAGATCATTTACTTCTTTATTATCCCTTTGAGTCTGCCATTTGGGGTTCTTTTTAAAAAATATGAGACTATTTTTATTAGCTTTATCAACATTGAATGAGTGGATGAAATTTTGTATTAATCATTTAAAATCTAGGGCATTATACATTCTATGAATATTTCATCCTTCTATTTGTTTTATAATTTATAGCTTAGAATGAAGAATATAGTATTATTTTTAAAACAGACATCACAATAATGCTCATGTATGGACCTGTCAAGTGTGCTTTGTAAGAAGAATCAAGAAAAATCATATCACTTACTTCTTTATTATCCCTTTGCATCTTCCATTTGGGGTTGTTTTTAAAAACTATGAGAATAAGTTCATTAGCTTTATCAACATTGAATGAGTGGATGAAATGTTGTATTAATCATTTAAAATCTAGAGTATTATACATTCTATAAATGATTTATTCTTCTATTTTTTTTTAATAATTTATAGCTTAAAATAGACATCAAAATAATTTTATTTTTAAAATAGACATCAAAGTAATGCTTATGTATGGAATTATATAATTGCATCCTCTACATATGCTCATAGACATGGGGTTCATTATGGGAATCAAGTGTGGAAAAAGATGTGCTAGTCTCTTGGTTACAATATTTGATTATATATGAGAGCTTTATTTATGATAATGGATTTATCACAAACGACATACTTCAATCTAAGATAAAACAAAAATGTCTAAAAGTTGTTTATGTCAAAATTAATTTTAGTAGTAAATTTCCAACATAAATTTAAGAAAAATTAATGAGAATGACATTGTTTTAGATAATTAAGACAATATTCTTCTTACTCAAAATCATATATAATATTAACTAAAATTTATAGAAATAATGAAACACTTCTTAAAAGTAAAATTTGGAAAAAAAATAAGATCAAAATTTTTATAATTTTATAATAATATTATTTTTTATAATAAAAACCTTTTAATATTATTGTATTAATTGTAGAATGAAGTGAACCATTTCATCCCGTTATAACAATTTTAGAAAACTATTCACATTCAAATGCTTTGCCTAACAGAGCAATTCATATAGTAATCATTATAAAAACCTGTATCCAATTCGCCTCGCAACTATGAAATGAAATGCAACGCTTAATTTAAAATATCTTAAATGTATATAGCAAGCTATTCTTGTAGGTGGGTGTTTTTCCATAACGTCAACGTGTCTGTTCAACCCATTTCCTTTCCGATTTATGTTGCATCTCTTATTACTTAATTTATGTCTTCTACTAAGATAGAAATTGTGTAAGATGGATGAGGCTATAGCGATACTACTATCAGGAATATTAGGTATCCTATGGTGGGTCGCAGGTTTATGTTTCCTCCTCTGGTGGCCCTATGGACGGCACATATTCAAAAGTTGGATTGATCGTTTATCCGCAAAGCAAATATCACAACTGGAATGTTTTTCCTTTAAAAGAGATCATTTTGACACCACTCACACCTTAATACCATGTTGCCCAATTTGTTTGCAAGAATTCTCAGAAGGCCAAAAGTTTCAAATAATACCACGATGCCACCATTATTATCATTCATGGTGTATTGATAAGTGGTTGCTTATGCGAAACCGGTGTCCTATTTGCAAACAGAAAATTAAGATTGAAGTCTTAAATGGCAATCCTTGGGAATTAATGAGGGCATCGTGTGAACGGATTGACTCCGATCTAGAGAATACAGAAACAAAAGATGAGGAGAGGATCACAATACCAACATCAACCGAAGATGAGGACAGTTCTCAACAAAGTCCGAAGGACGAGCGAGCAGAGAATAAGGATGTCTGTCATCGAAATTTACCATTTAATTATTCAACAGAACCAGAGGATGCAATCATAGTGAACACAATCATAGCGAATAGAGCTTCCCCTTCACCTTCTCCATGAAAATTCAGCATGATGAAGGTATCTTTTTTTAGAACTCTTAGCCATCACTGTTTGATTGTAACATTGTTTTCTCTTGATCAGGCAATGGGTGAAAAAACTAAGTATGAGTGCTTAAGAAGACCAATTGCTTCAATGGTATATATATTTTATCTTATTTATTTTTAATGTAATAGTTCATTTTTATGAAAATAATAAAATAATATATTTGTTATTTGATCAATTAAAAAATATACTTATTTTTTAATATATTTTTTATTTTTCATAAGTTGGTATGTTTTTATAATTAGTTATTTTGACATTCCTTTAATTAATTTTTTTTTTTGGTCAATTGTTTTACAATTTTAAATGTCACCATGCCAACAACATGATTGGCTAAACTATATGTTATTCAATTTATTTGATCATAGATATGTTTACTATTCAAAGGTAATTTTGATCCCTGCAAGTAATGCCCCATTAAATGAAGTTTTTAGATAATTTTAAATTAGGAGAATTTTGTATTCATTAATTTAGAAAACATCATCTCGACCAACTTTTCCTATTATTGCTTTGAAAAATACCAAAATTAATTTTAATAAACCTATTTTTCAGAAATTTTAATATTATTATATATCAAAGCATATCCAACTTTTGAACTTCATTGCAATATTTCATCTTTCCATATATATTCAAATCCCGTAGCCAAAAGACTAGCATTTCTTTTTGTATATTAGATTTCCATAATGAATACCATGTCTGTAAAAAAATTGTAAGAAAAGTAATATTATAGTTTTTAAAAATTCTATATTTTATTCAAGCCATAAATTCCAATAAATAGTAGGATCAATCCTTTAGAAAGTACATAATGTTTTAACTTTGAGATTATTAATACAACATTTCATCAACTCTTTCAATGTTGATGGAACTAGTCAAAGTATTCTCATATTTTTATAAATGTAGCCCCAAATGGTGTAAGTAAAGGCATAAATAAGTAAATAGTCTAATGTTTGTACACATTTTCAAAGAAAAATAAAAGATCCATGATAGTAAATCAAAGAAATTTTAATGACTTAGTGGGGATATTTAGTAGTCAAACATTCTTCAAAGGAAAATTATTTTGATATAAGAAATATTGATTGCTCTAAATCCTCATATCTCGCTTGATTAAATATCCATCATGTTTTGATATATTTCAAACCAATTCATCATTCATATAAATATAGATAAATAAAACTCATGAAGCATCTTTTAAAGCTCATATTCTATTTTCCTTTGATTTAAATATAGATAAATAAAAATCATGAAGCATATTTTAAAGATCATCTTCCATTTTTTTGACATCCTCTCTTACAATTAAGTTCCTTATAGATGTTCATGATCTCAAGATGCTGCCCACATTAACATAATATTTGTCTTTTGGACCTTTACAAGATAGATATGCTTAAGTCATGGTTTCCATATTGAATTAAAAAAAAAAAAAGGATAAGGATTTGACCAAAGCATCAAACCAAAAGTGTGAAATTTTTTCTTCATTCAATTATCATCTAATATGTTTCTTGATCAATTGTAAACTTTATCATATGAAGTTCCATGTTTGTGATTGTTTAGGTATGTTTTATTTTTTGAATAATTTTATTATATCAAGAGAACCTATATAGGTTTGAAGTAACAAAATTTTCCCAACCCTTTCCTTGATATATATTTTTTTATTATTATTTATGGAAAACATCCCAAAAGGGATGCCACTTTCGGGTAAGACCTAAGGAGGCAGGGATATCCATTTCGCCAAAAACGCCCAGGACTCGGACCTGGACTACCACCTTTGACATACTCAAGAAGCAAACAAACACACAAAACCAATTTAAAAATAAGTAAGAACAACAAAAATAATAAAATAAAATAAAAAAGATGCTCCTTGAGTGTGTCAAAAACAAAATCACAACCAAATACGCATAATAAGATAAAAGAAACCACAACACAAACCACATAGAAAAACACAAGAACCACATAAAAAAACACAAACAAGATAAAAACAACAAAACACTACAAAGACATAACCCAAAAAAAAACATGAAAAATAAACACAACCAAAACCTAAAAAATTAAAAAAATAAAATAAAAATAAAAATAAAAAACAACCAACAACAGACAATAAAAAAAAACAAAAAACATAAAAACACTCACACGAAATAACACAAACAAAGAGAAACCCAAGAACAAGAATGAAAAAAACATAAGAACAATAACAAAAAAACATAAAAAAAAAACAACAAAAACACAAGAACAACAAAAAACAACACAAAGAACACAAAAAAAAACAAAACAAAAGAACCCACCCACCTTAAAAAACTAAACAAAAAAAAAAAACAAAAACAAAAAAATAAATAAATAAATGAACAAAACGATGACCTATCTAGACCAAAAGACTCTTAAAGCAAGAATCAAAAGAGGAAACAAAATAAATAATAGAATGAGCTAGGGAACTAAAAAAAGTAAATGAACCAAAGAGAAGCAAAAAAAAAAAAAACAAGAATAAACTAGGTACCTTCAGAACTGGAGCCATCCAAAGAAATGATAGAAAGAAGAGCTTCCCTAATTTGAGAAGCCCACCATATAGGAGGGTGGCCATAACAAGTAATATAACCTTTGTCCAAAGCCCAGTTAGCTAAAGCATCAACACTCTTGTTTTGATCTCTGATCACATGATTGTAATCAACTTTCAAAAATCCCATCTGGATTAACTGAATCTTCTCAATAATTCTTTTTATTCTCCAATCCACCTTATGATTCTTAGGAGTCTTCAAAAGATTAATCATAAGTTGAGATTCAGATTCAACTAACACCTTTTCCCATCCAACCTTAGTAGCCTCCTGAAGGCCTCTGAGGATACCATACCCCTCAACAAGATTATTGGAAAGAATACCCAAATTCTCAAGCAAAAGTAAAAACCAGGGAGCCATCTAAAAGTCTACCAATTCCTTCCACACTGGCTTTTCCAGGGTTCCCTCTAGAGGCTCCATCAGTATTGACTTTTCCAAAATCCTTAGCGATGATGTGCAAGGTGCAACCAAAGTATTGTCATTGTTGTCAACATAGTCAGGTTGATTAGCTGATGCAATGGACAGGAATGGATAGGAGTTGATTGATGAGCAAGGTGATGGACAGGAGTTGATTGATGAGCAAGGTGCAACCAAAGTATTGTCATTGTTGTCAACACAGACAGAGGATCGGTTGATGCAATGGATAGGAGTGCAGAGCAGTCAGAGCAGTAGATAGATCGGTTGATGAAGTGAACAAGAGTACAGAGATCATACAAAGGTGACCTAGATCCAAAAAATCAAAGAAAAAGACAAGTAAGAAAACTGTCGCGATATCGCGACATGTTTTCTATCGTGATATCATGACAGGTTGAGAAGTTAGAAGGCAGAAAGAAAAACGTCATGATTTCACGACATGTCGGAGGAGAGAGAAGGCGCAAAGAAAATTGTCGTGATTTCATGACATGGACGAGGAGAGAGAAGGCACAAAGAAAATTGTCACGATTTCGTGACATGGAGGAGGAGAGAGAAGGCACAAAGAAAATTGTCATGATTTCGTGACATGGACGAGGAGAGAGAAGGCACAAAGAAAATTGTCGCGATTTCGTGACATGTTGTAGGCAAAGAAGCCAAGTGGAAAAACTATCGCGATTTCATGATATGTTGGCAGAAAATAAAGCAAGTAGGAAAACTGTCACGATTTCATGACATGTTCGGAGAAGAAGCGCTTGCAATAAAAACTGTCGCGATTTCGCGACATGTTCGAAGAAGCGCTAAGGAGAAAAAGTGTCACGATTTCATGACAAGTTGCAAGGAGAAGTGCCAAGGAGAGAAGATGTCACGATTTCATGACAGGATCGAAGAGGAAGTGCCAAGGAGAGAAGATGTCACGATTTCATGACAGGGTCGAAGAGAAGTGCAAGGAAGAGAAAGATGTCGCGATTTCGTGACATGTTCCGTTTTCACGGTCGGAAGGCAGAAAAGGCACAAGGAAGAGAAGATGTCGTGATTTCATGACATGTTCCGTTTTCACGAGCGGAAGGCAGAAAAGGCACAAGGAAGAGAAAGATGTCACGATTTCGTGACATGTTCCGTTTTCACGAGCGGAAGGCAGAAAAGGCACAAGGCTGAGAAAGATGTCACGATTTCGTGACATGTTTCATTTTCGTTGGTTGAAGCCAAGAAGAGTAGCGAGTAGGCGTAAGTGTCACGATTTCGTGACATGTCTTGTTTTCGCTAGAGCTTGCAGAGTTTAATGTACGAAAGTGAAAGATGTCGTGATTTCGTGACATGTCATGTTTTCGCTAGTGCAGGCAGAGAAGAGTGCAAAGAAGGCGAAAGTGTCATGATTTCGTGACATGTCTGGTTTTCGCGGGTGCAAGCGAAGAAGTGGACAAAGAGGCAGAAACTGTCACGATTTCGTGACATGTCTTAGTTTCGTGGGTAAAAGCCGAAGTAAAGTTAACTGGAGGTAAACGACAGTTACAGATGCAGTTGCATAGGAAAATCATGCAGCCAATATTAGAAGAGTTAACTAAAGTCAGTGTAATAGTTAAATGTGCAGTTACTGATAGAAATCATGCAGCTAAAAGAAGAACAGTGATCTGAAGTAATTATAGCAGTTACAAGGGCAGTTATAATGACAGTAAATAGAAGTCTTTACTGCAGTTACAAGAGCCGTTATAAAGAAATTTCATGCAGCGGTGGTTACTGAAAGTCATCAGAAGAAGACCAAGAGTCGGACAGAGAAATGTTTCAAAGAACCGTTCTATTAATAAGATTGCATGGGAGAATAAAGTAGCCGTTTCTATTAATAAGCTGCATGCAAAAATATAGTAGTCAAAAATAGAAACAGAACTCTGTTATAAAAGCAGACTTGCGTGAGGTAATAAGGTTAAGCACTATGCGGGTAGAGAGAGCGTTGCTGCAAAAGAAAAAAAGAGCCGCAGATTAGTGAGATAGTGCTGCGGGCGGTAAGAGAGTGTTGAGCTCCATGCGTAAGGAAAAAGTGTAGCGTGTTGCTGATAGTGAAAAGTGCCGCAAAAATAGAGAGAAAATGTGCTGAGAAAAATAGGTTGTAAAAGTGTGTTGTAAGAGAGCGTTGAGCTCCGCACGGGAAGGTAGAGCAGCGTGTTGCCGAATAGAAGAAAAGTGTTGTGAAAAAGGATGTATAGAAAGCACGGCTTAGATAGAGTGCAGAGATAGAGTGTAGAGATAGAGTGCAGCAGATAGAGTGCAGCAGAGAGAGTGCTACAGAAAGAGGCTGGCTGTAAGTGAGCTGTGAGAGTGCTGTAAGAGTGCAATAAAATGAGCTGTGAGAGCTGCAAGAGTAAGCTATAAGAAAGGGTTGTAAGTATGCAATAAGTAGAGCTGTAAAAGAGTGTATGCTTCCTTGAGATTGATTTGAGTTAAGATAGACCAGTGAGGGTCTTGTAACACGAAGGCATTTTTATGTCAATCAAAATTTAAAATAGAAATCCAAGTTGGTGCTTGGAATCAGGGGTTGGTGCTCCTTCCAGTTGGTGCTGGTAAATTAATTGTAAAGTTGGTGCTTTGCAATGGCTGGATTTGGATGGGAGTCCAAACAGTCTAGTTTGAGGAGTAGCCAAAACTGGTGAACCTCGTTACATCTTGTGTTATGTGATGCTCTCTTGTGATACTTGTTGTTTCTGGTTTTAAGCTTTCCTTGCTTTGGCTTTAAGAGTTAAAGTTTTAAGTTTTAAATAGCTGCACTGATTCACCCCCCCTCTTAGTGCCATTGTAAGACTAACAATTGGTATCAGAGCCAAGTTCCCAGTTTTGACTAAATCAGTCAGGGTTGATCTTTGATTAGCACACAATGGCTAAAAAGAACAGATCCTCCTCCAAAAAGGCATCTCAGCCAGTTTCAGTTCTTATGGGAGAGAAAACTGAACTAGAGAAGGTAGAAGAAGTGAACACTGAAGAAGAACAGGAATATGATGAAAACCTTGAGGCTGAGGCTGAAGTAAATCTACGAGGTGAGTTGATTGCTGCACTTGAAGAGTTGGGTTTAGAAAGGAAAAAGAACAAAAGACTGTCCAAGAAGTTAGAAGAATATGGGGATGAGATTGAAGATCTCTTCCTACAAGTTCAAAAGGCCAAGAAATCAGAAGAAGCCTTAAAGACACACCTGGATGTTGTATGCAGCACAAGTGAAGAGGAATCTAACAAAGTTATTGTTGATCTTAAGCTGCAGGTAGAACAATACAAAAGGATTGAAGATATTCTCAGGTCTCAAATCAATGAGAAAGAGATTGTTTGCTGCCAACAAGAAGAAGAGATTGTTTCATTGAAGAAACAACTAGAAGAGGCCAATGTAAATCTCAAATTTGAGAAGAGCACAGAGTTGCTAGATACAATGATAAAGCAACAAAGAAGCACCACGTCTAAGTTTGGTCTTGGATATGAAGCTAAACAACCTTCATCTTCCAAAAATGCAGAGAAGAAGAAGCACACTGCTGAAGGATCAAAGCGAGAAAAGTATGAAGTTGAACAACCCTCATCTTCCAAATATGTAGAGAAGAAGAAGTTCAAGGTTGAAGCTAAATCTTCAAAAGGAAGAAAGCATCAAAGAAGATCTACAACAAAGCAACCACAGCAAAAGAGGTTCTCTCACTCTCACTCTTTTAATAATAATGCTTTTAATGGCTATTGTTCTAAATGCAACTGCTATGGTCACAAGGCATTTTATTGTGGATAGAATAATAGATCAAAGAATGATGCTGTTAGAAATACATCTGCATTTCTGAGTGAACACCCTGTGCAATGTTTTAAATGTAATGGCCATGGGCACATTGCAAGGTTTTGTCCAAGCATTTCTGTATCTAATCTAAGGCAAGACCATAGATTTCATCATACACATAGAATGCAATACAGACAGGGAATAAAACATGTGCAATGTTTTAAATGTAATGGTCATGGGCACATAGCAAGGTTCTGTCCAAACACTTTTGTGTCTAATCTAAGGCAAGACAGTAGATTTCATCAGACACGAAGAGGGCAACACAGACAGGGAAGAAATCATGTGTATTAAAGAAAGGAAAATAATCATCCATCAAGAATGCACAAAAGACAACCCCGCAAGAGAAATGTTCAAGTTCACGAATAGGGGCAAAATAGGGATGTAGTTGAAAAACTCAAGCCCAAGTTCAGGAAAGTCTGGAGAAAGACAGAAGAAAGGAATTCGTGTCTCCTTGGACAGAAGGAGATTACTCCTCTTTTGCATTAAGCAGCTCCAGGTGGCACATCCTCAGGGGGAGCAATCTTAAAATATTATTTTAATGCTCCTATGTATTTGGCCGATTTTTTGAGGATGAAAGGTAAGCAGTCGGGTTATTGTTGTATAGCAGTTAAAGTGTGTTGTCAGTTCATGTAGTTGTTTTTGGAGGTGCCATGAAGTGTGTTGTTTAATTTGAAGAGCTGTCACAATTGGTAGTGTTGAGATATGTCACTACTGTACTGTTGATAATTCTTCCACCACTGTTCATAGCTACGGATCATAACAGTTCAGATTTTTTTTGTTTAATGAAAGAATGCATGTTTGCCCTAGCTGCATATACGTGTTTCGAGCAGCATGTATTTGTTTTACACTTTGAGGTAAATATTGCTAGATCTTTCTTGTCGCCTTGGTAATATTATTTAATTCATAGACAGTTCGGTTTAACTGTTGATAAAATATCAATCCGAGGTTAAGAAGTTGAGGTTGAGTAAGGGGCTCTAGGGTTGGCCATAAAGTGTTTGTCAAAATGTCTTCTCTTGATTTGCACAATTAAAAGTAAAGTGTGATCTACAGTATTTGTAGAAAACTCAGATCAGGTTTTAAATATAAAAAGGAATCTGGTTGTGCTGCAGTATAGTATTTAATGCTTGCACTAAGTTGGCAGTAAATTTGTAGAGTTGGTACAAGTGTGAGTCACTTATCAATTTTGTTGAAAGATGTGAAATCTGCATGTTGAGTGAAGAAGCGTTGGGCAGAGGTGCCAAGTTTGACCCATGTTGTGGGCAATTTCATCTTGGTCATGATGCACGAGGATAGCAGCAATGAAAGCACTTTAGCATTTGTGGTGGTGTTATTCACTTTCTCCAAAGGTTGGAGAACTAAGATTGGCCAAGGTATATCTTTTATTATTTGCTTGGAGTATTTTGAGTTGACTTGGCAAATATAATTGATGGAGGTATAAGGTTAAGTTGTCATATTTTGCTTTGACATTATTTTATTGGCATGTTTTGGTGGTTGTGTTTAAAGAAGTGGAGCTAAAAGGTGTAATAAAGGAAGTTTATATTATTGCTCATTTATTTTTATTCTAACCCTAACTTGGTTGGAAGTTTGAGAGTTGTGTGTGGTGACAACTTGAAGGTTCAATTATCTTCTACTCCAATAAGGTATGGGCACATTCTTCTTATGAGTATGATTGGTGTATGTTTTCTAAAATAAGGTTGGAGTGAAAAGGTATTCTACTAGGTATCCCTTGGCTAGGTGTAAATCCTATTTTCTGGTTTATTGAAGACTACTTATGCATTGTTATCCTTAAGGAGAGTTTTTGGTGAATGCATAATTTTTGGTTTGAGATAGTGGAAGCTTTGTGCACTAGGGTTTATATTTGTGAGTCTTGCTACCTGCATTAAGATGGTGAAACCCTTAGCTGGCTGTTTTGAGATTGATGATTGAGTTGCTGTCATTGAGGTTGTTTTGATCAAGTTAAAGCTTTACTTGATACATGATTTGGGCTTACTCCATTGAAGATTGATTTGAGCAAGTTATTCTTTGCATTGGTGATTTATGTTGGTGGCTGTTTTGTTCAAAAACCTTTGGAAGGAAAAGGATGTCTACTAGTTTCCTTTTCATGTAGTGAATGGTTGAATGCTTCAAGGTTAATCTTGAGTTGAATAATGGTGGTTAAACCTTGTCTATAAGCATTGTTGTTAAAGCCCCAATTGGTTAAGAATAGATATTGGTTGTGGAAAGAACATGAGTATCATTGTTAGATGAGTTATTGCATGGTTGGCAATTGTTGGGTTGTGTTTCATGTTCTTGAGAAAAGCATACTTCATCTATCTTATTCTTTTGAGATTGAGATTGAGATGATATTGAGAATGGGAGTTAAGTATAGAACATATTGAGTCTCTAACAATTCTCTTTATGCTTCTATGAGGTTGATGGATCACATTGGGTCTCTAACAATTCTCTTTGTGGGTTCATGCTAAGCAAGTTTTTCTTGATGAACTTGTGAGCTGATTTGGACAGGTTCTAGTGTGGACTTGTGAGCTGATCTGGACAAGTTCTATGTGAGCTTGTTAAGCAGGTTCTTAGTGAGCCTATGATAGAGTACAGAGGGTTGAGGCTCAGAAGAAAGTGTGAAATGAAGTGGTCACATATTCCCAAGAATAGACTAAGATTTGCCTAGCCATCGGGATCAAATTCTCAGGGGGAGCATTTATGCATTTGTTTACCTTATTGCTCATGCTTAGTATTTTTGCTAACTATAATAATTTTTGCCTGAGAATGTTGTGCATGAACTCAGGGGGAGTTTTGCAGCCGCCCTTTGGTATTATTGTCAAAGGGGGAGAAGAATTACAGGTAATTGCACTCAATTACGTGTGTTGCCAACAATTCCAAAGGGGGAGATTGATGTGCAAGGTGCAACCAAAGTATTGTCATTGTTGTCAACACAATCAGGTTGATCAGCTGATGCAATGGACAAGAATGGATAGGAGTTGATTGATGAGCAAGGTGATGGACAGGAGTTGATTGATGAGCAAGGTGCAACCAAAGTATTGTCATTGTTGTCAACACTGACAGAGGATCGATTGATGCAATGGATAGGAGTGCAGAAGCAGTCAGAGCAGTAGATAGATCGGTTGATGAAGTGAACAAGAGTACGAGAGATCATACGAAAACAAAAGTGACCCAGATCCAAAAAATCAAAGAAAAAGACAAGTAAGAAAACTGTCGCGATATCGCGACATGTTTTCTGTCACGATATCGCGACAGGTTGAGAAGTTAGAAGGCAGAAAGAAAAACGTCGTGATTTCACGACATGTCGGAGGAGAGAGAAGGCACAAAGAAAATTGTCATGATTTCGCGACATGGACGAGGAGAGAGAAGGCACAAAGAAAATTGTCGCGATTTTGTGACATGGACGAGGAGAGAGAAGGCGCAAAGAAAATTGTCGTGATTTCGCGACATGGACGAGGAGAGAGAAGGCGCAAAGAAAATTGTCACGATTTCGTGACATGTTGCAGGCAAAGAAGCCAAGTAGAAAAACTATCACGATTTCGTGACATGTTGGCAGAAAATAAAGCAAGTAGGAAAAGTGTCGCGATTTCGTGACAGGTTCGAAGAAGAAGCGTCAAGAGAAAAAGTGTCGCGATTTCGCGACATGTTCGAAAGAAAAGCGCTAAGGAGAAAAAGTGTCACGATTTCGTGACAAGTTGCAAGGAGAAGAGTCAAGGAGAGTAAGTGTCACGATTTCGCGACAGGATCGAAGAGAAAGTGCCAAGGAGAGAAGATGTCGCGATTTCGCGACAGGGTCAAAGAGAAGTGCAAGGAAGAGAAAGATGTCGCGATTTCGCGACATGTTCCATTTTCGCGGCAGAAGGCAGAAAAGGCACAAGGCAGCGAAGATGTCACGATTTCGTGACATGTTCCATTTTCATGGGCGGAAGGCAGAAAAGGCACAAGGCAGAGAAAGATGTCACGATTTCGTGACATGTTCCGTTTTCGTGGGTAGAAGGCAGAAAAGGCACAAGGCTGAGAAAGATGTCGCGATTTCGTGACATGTTTCGTTTTCGTTGGTTGAAGCCAAGAAGAGTAGCAAGTAGGCATAAGTGTCACGATTTCGTGACATGTCTTGTTTTTGCTAGAGCTTGCAGAGTTTAATGTACGAAAGCGAAAGATGTCACGATTTCGTGACATGTCATGTTTTCGCTAGTGCAGGCAGAGAAGAGTGCAAAGAAGGCGAAAGTGTCACGATTTCGTGACATGTCTGGTTTTCGTGGGTGCAAGCGAAGAAGTGGACAAAGAGGCAGAAACTGTCATGATTTCGCGACATGTCTTAGTTTCGTGGGTAAAATCCGAAGTAAATTTAACTGGAGGTAAACGACGTTACAGATGTAGTTGCACAGGAAAATCATGCAGCCAATATTAGAAGAGTTAACTGAAGTCAGTGTAATAGTTAAATGTGTAGTTACTGATAGAAATCATGCAGCTAAAAGAAGAACAGTGATCTGAAGTAATTACGAGCGATTACGAGGGCGATTATAGTGACGATAAACAAAAGTCTTTACTAGCGATTACAGGAGCCGTTATAAAGAAATTTCATGCAGCGGTGGTTACTGAAAGTCGTCAGAAGAAGACCAAGAGTCGGACAGAGAAATGTTTCAAAGAACCGTTCTATTAATAAGATTGCATGGGAGAATAAAGTAGTCGTTTCTATTAATAAGCTGCATGCAAAAATATAGTAGTTAAAAAAAATAGAAACAGAACTCTGTTATAAAAGCAGACTTGCGTGAGGTAATAAGGTTAAGCACTATGCGGGTAGAGAGAGCGTTGCTGCGAAAGAAAAAAAAATGCTGCAGATTAGTGAGATAGTGCTGCGGGCGGTAAGAGAGTGTTGAGCTCCGTGCGTAAGGAAAAAGTGTAGCATGCTGCTGATAGTGAAAAGTGCCACAAAAATAGAGAGAAAATGTGCTGAGAAAAATAGGTTGTAAAAGTGTGTTGTAAGAGAGCGTTGAGCTCCACGCGGGAAGGTAGAGCAGCGTGTTGCCGAATAGAAGAAAAGTGCTATGAAAAAGGATGTATAGAAAGCACGGCTTAGATAGAGTGCAGAGATAGAGTGCAACAGATAGAGTGCAGTAGATAGAGTGCAGTAGAGAGAGTGCTACAGAAAGAGGCTGGTTGTAAGTGAGCTGTGAGAGTGCTGTAAGAGTGCAGTAAACAGAGCTGTGAGAGCTGCAAGAGTAAGCTATAAGAAAGGGCTGTAAGTATGCAGTAAGTAGAGTTGTAAAAGAGTGTATGCTTCCTTGAGATTGATTTGAGTTAAGATAGACCAGTGAGGGTCTTGTAACACAGAAGGCATTTTTATGTCAATCAAAATTTAAAATAGAAATCCAAGTTGGTGCTTGGAATCAGGGGTTGGTGCTCCTTCCAGTTGGTGCTGGTAAATTAATTGTAAAGTTGGTGCTTTGCAATGGCTGGATTTGGATGGGAGTCCAAACAGTCTAGTTTGAGGAGTAGCCAAAACTGGTGAACCTCGTTACATCTTGTGTTATGTGATGCTCTCTTGTGATACTTGCTGTTTCTAGTTTTAAGCTTTCCTTGTTTTGGCTTTAAGAGTTAAAGTTTTAAGTTTTAAATAGCTGCACTGATTCACCCCCCCTCTCAGTGCCATTGTAAGACTAACAAGGAGGAGGTTGCCAATTTCTAGTCCTTTCCATCCTACTAATACTCACATTCCCTTTAAGTTGGTTTCCCTTAGAAGATTTAATCTTCAATATTTGCATCACTTGATCCCATATTTGGTGGGAGTTTTGGGGGTGATTAAGGAGTTGATGTACTGATTCAACTAAGTTGGCTATGGTGTTTTTCCAAATATAGTGAATATCCTTCCTATCTTGATTAAAAATTTGGTTGTTCCTTTCATTCCAAATATTGCAAATAAGAATGGTAGAACCCATCCAACTAATTGCCTAATAAAATGATAAACACCCTCTTGATTAGGCCAATCCCTCCAAAGTTGTTCAAAAGTAAAAAATTGGACCACTATAAGCCAAGTAAAGTGGCCATTCTCCTCCATAGCTCAGAGGCTAAAGTACACTCAATAAAAATATGGTTGATATTTTGTACATTCTCTTCACACATTTCACATCTAAAAGGGCCATGAAAACCACTCTTCATAAGTTGCTCACCAGTAAGCACCCTACGATAAACCAATTAAAGAACCTCATCTTAGGCTAGATATTTTTAGCCTACAATCAAGAAAATATGTCAGGAGAATGGTTGGGATTATTATGGCATAAGGTCAAATAACCTTGAGAAACTAAATACTCACCCTTAGTAGTGTTGTTCCATCCAAAACAATCTTTTTCATGGGACCAAGAGAGGGATCTCATATGAAGGATGCCTTGGATATCTTGTCTTTGCCTTTCTAGGATTTGAATAGGCCAATCCTCAATAGGGATTCAATATCTACCAACCTTTGAATTACCAGTATGGTATCGATAGTAATTAGCGACCTTTATCCAATTAGCTCGGTGAAGCTCCTCCATCCAAGGCCTTCAATTGGGAAACTGAGTTATCAAAGGCTTGTGACCATCCCAAGAATCTATCCAAAAATTTGCATGTTGACCATTATGAATGATCAAAAATAATTTTTTCTTTATCAAATCCTCACCAGTCTTAAGAACTACTAAAATGGGAGAACCTTTGGTAGGAAGTTGATAGCGAACAAGGTCTTCAGGACTTTTGTTCTCAACATATTTAGCATGGAGATTATTGGCCCAAAGAGCATTGGGGTTATGCAACATCCTCCAATATAATTTAACAGCTAAAGCTTTGTTGTTATTAATTGAAGACCGGAATCCTAACCCCCCTTCACTCTTAGGAAGACATAAAGTATCCCATTTCACCAAGGCCCATTTTCTTTTCTCCTTAGTACCACTCCAAAGGAAACGATGACTGATTTGATCCAATTCTCGAAGAACAACATTTGGGATATTCAAAATGAAAGAAAAATAAATAGGAATAGCTTGAAGGACTAATTTTGCCAAGGTGATTGAACCCCCAGAAGAAAGCCACTTGTTGGTCCACTTTCCAATTTTCTTCTTGACTTTGTCCAACAACCAATTCCAATCTTTATTTTTCTACATTTGAATATTTATGGGAATACCTAAATAAGTGATTGGAAGAGAGGTATTCTTATATATTAATTTATCCAAGACCATGGATTCCTGTCTAGCAGAGCAGTGAAATAAAACAATTTTAGATTTGTCTTCATTGATCAATTGCCCAGTAGCCTTAGAAACACAACTAATGATTTGCTTAATATTAGAAGCTTCCTTAACTGTAGCTTTACCTAAAAGAGTAGAGTCATCCACAAATTGAAGATGAGAGATAGGTCTAGCTCCATGAGCAATGGTAACTCCCTCAAGGGTTTTGTTTTCCCTTTTTTTGGTTAAATTCTTACCCAAGCATTCAGTAATAATGATGAATAAATAAGGGGATAGTGGGTCACCTTGCCTAATACCTCTGGAAGTTGGGAAAGACTGAGAAGGCTTGTCATTGATAAGAACTAAGTAGGAAACTGAAGAGATACATCCTATAATCTAATCCATCAAATCCTTAGAAAAACCAAATTGCCTCAAAACTTTGATAAGGAAGTGCCAATCCACTCTGTCATAAGCTTTGGATAAGTCTAACCGAATGAACATGGAAGGATAATTTTACATATCCATGGAATGGATGGCTTCCTAAGCAAGAACTATATCATCTACTATTTGATGTCCTTCCACATAACCCCCTTGCTCTAGGGAAATAATCTTATGCAAAAGAGACTTCAACATTTCTGCCATGATTTTAGTAATGATTTTGATAAGAACATTACATAAAGCAATAGGTCTAAAAGCTAAGATATGATCAACCTCTTTAGCTTTTGGAACAAGAGTAATATAAGTTTTATTGATAACCTTCAAAATTTCTTTGGATTTTCTGGCTTATTCCACCATCTCTAATAAATAAACATGAATGATATCCCAGAACTCTTGATAGAACTCAATGGGAAAACCATCAAGACCTGGGGTTTTCCATTTTTGCATTTTAAAAACTACTTGTTGAAGCTCATTGATAGTAACAGGAGCAGTCAAAATAGAGTTCTCCTCAGAAGTGATAAGAGAAGGGATTTCTTGAAGAACGTTTTGTTCTCCTTTCCTTGATCTTTGAGTAGTTTAATAATTTATTCTTTCACTATGTCATTCATTTTTTTAAATTAGCTTTAAAATTTCAAAATACTTTTAAAAGAAAAAAACTATTATTTCAATAATATACTATATAAAATTTTAATATTCTCATTGACTCACCCTTCAATGTCTATATTTTATTTTTGGATTACAAATAAAATTTAGCCATATATCAAAACATAATAAATGAATCACAAATATTCAAAGCAATAATTTCTCTTGTGGTGGTATATAAGAAAATTCTGAATTTGGGTGGTTCTTATAAATTAATTTTAAGTCGGATGTCTTATACTTCCCATATTATCGTATGTCTAGTAAAGGGGTTCAATATATTGTATTATTTAATATCAAGGTGTGGAGGTCTATGCTTACTCTCATATTCGTTTGAATATTTTTTTATTTATTTTTTAATATAAAAATTAGTTAGATTAAATTTCTAAGAGAATATTATCCAATTTTTTTTGGTAAAATGATAATATAGTATATTGTTGGAATAAGAATGGATAAGTAATATATTTTGCTTGTATTGTGTATATTCATAACACACAAAATTTAATGATAAACTAGGACCAAGTGAGATTTAAAAATTCATCACCTATGGTATTGCAATAATGATAGAAATAAACCAATGATATAAAACCAAAAGATACCCTCAAAAGCTAATCTTGATAGAATGACATAGGAGGCTTGGATTGACTTTAAAAATATCAAAAAACAATGGCAATTAATTATAATAGAAAAGGTGACATCTTGTAATAACAAAGAGAAGAAAAATGGCCTTGTTTTAAGCTGATCTGTTTATTTCTTACAACATAACCTATTCCTCTTTCCAAATATTAAGCATCCTATAAAGCTTGAAGATAATTTTAGTTTATCATAAAGTAGATTTGGAATTCTATTTTTCAAGCCTTAATTTATAACATACTCCTCTCTTCCTTCATTTTAAATTTATGTTCCTCTTATTTAGATGTTGATTTAGCAAGGATGGTATAAAATTGATTTTCTTCCCCCTTTGTGTGACTCAACTTCACCATATTAGAAGATTTTATAGAAAAAAAATTATCTTTCATTGATTCTTCCAACTAATACTATTAATGCTTACTGGATGGATTCTCCTTACTAGATGGATTCTCCTTACTGGATGGATTCTTTGCCTTTAACCAAATATGGGTTCAGGATGAGGGTCAATAGAAGACTGCTTTCACCACTAAATAGGGTATCTTTGCATATCAATGGATGCATTTTGGCCTATCCAATGTCGGTCTTACCTTTTAGAGAGCTATGAATTCAAAATTTGGAGAGTTATTAAACAAGATAATAGTCATCTATTTGGATGATATGAGTATGTTCTCTCATGACAAGGGGAAAAATGCAAAGTATATCTGGTTGGTATGTGAAAAGTATAGGGAATTTGAGGTTTCATTAAACCCTAAGAAATCAATTTTTGTTACGCATGAAGGAAAATTGTTAGGAAATGTGTCCAAAACATGGCTAGCTATTGACTTCAATAGGATAAAATCCACTCTAATCCTTCCTTTGTCACTAAACAAGAAAGGGCTTCAGTCATTTTTTGCGTAAATTAATGTTGTGAATAAATTTATTTCAAACTTTGCTCTAGTTAAGCCTATGATTGAGATGCTAAAGCAAGAAGTGGATTTCAAATGGATGAATTTATAGAAGAATGCTTTCAAGAATATTAAAGAAGCAATATCTCAATTCATTATTCCTCGTTAATCTAGACTACTCTAAAGATTTCATCCTTTATATATTTAGGGCAAAAGAAAGGTACGCTGATGTACTTACTCAAAAAATAGAAGAAAATAATGAGTGACCAATATATTTCTTGAGTCAAACCTTGCATGATCATGAAGAAAGGTATAATTTTATTGAGAAATAAGTTTATGCAATAATAAAAATTTTAAATAAGTTCAAGCATTTTATTTCTTAGAGCAAGAAGTTGGTCTCTGTAGGGCATCTGAATGTTTGAAACTTTGTAATTAAAGGATATTTGGTTGAAAAAGAGTTGGTTGGGTGATCAAGATTCAATAATATGATGTAGAGATCAATCCAACCAAGCTAATAAGAGGTAGAGATCAATGTTAGTAGTTAGTAGAATTTATGTTATAGAATATTACTATGATGAATGGGTAAGAATAATATACCAAGTCTAAAAATATAAAAGTACAACCAGATGATAGGATTGAGCACTTGATGAAATATTTCAACTCAAGTAGATGTCTTAAAGGCCTAACTATGTCTCAAATATGTAGATACAAATTATATGCAAGGAAGTATATATTAATTGAAGGAATTCTATACCAAATAAACTTTAATGAAGTGATGTTGATATGTTTACATATAGATAAGATGCAATAAGTACTCAAGGTGCTTCATAGTGGTTTTTAGAGGGTCACTACTCCAAATAAATCATTGCAGTAAAAATCCTAAGAGTTGAATATTATTGACCATCAATTTTCTTAAATGCTTTCAAATTAGCATGAGCATGTAATCACTGCCAAAGGTTTGTGGGTAAAAGAAAGCATCCAACCATAACTCTTCAACCAATAATCATAGAGGAAATATTTTGATAATAGAGGTTGGATTTTATCAAAATGATCAATCCCAATTCATTAGCCAAACATAAATGCATCTTAACAACAACAAATTATTTTACTAAGTGGATGGAAGTTGAGGTCACCAAGCATACTGATCAGGGCATAGTTATCATATTATTGGAAAGTTTGATCACAAGGTTTAGAATTCCATTGTTTCAAATAATGCTAGATATTTTATAGGTGCCAAGATTATTGATTTCACAAAAAAATATGGGATCTTCTAAAATACCTCTTTGAATTATTACTTCTAAGGGAACGGTATTGCAAAATATAAAAATAAGGACCTATTAAAAATAATTAAATGTAGTATCAAGCATAATCATAGAAGTTGGCCCCTCTTGTTAGATCAAGCATTATGAGTTTATCGGATCATAGTTAAGAGATCATTGATGATATGGATTAGTATTGTATTGCACTTAATATTGACATGGATCATGTGTATTAAATACCAAATTGTAAAGGTATACATACCTATAAATATATCTTTGATTTTTTTAGTTTTATTTTTTTGGTAAATAAAAGTCTTCATTAATTATCGGGTTTTGTAGGTTAACCCAAAACCTATTACAATATCTAGCCTTCTACTGAGATTGTAGATCCTAGTCATCCTTGAAACTTTCTTACCATAAATTGTTTTGAATCCCCTACAACACCTTACTAACAAAGCACACATATACCTAAACATAACTGTAAACATTACTTACATTGACAGGAATTGAAGTTTGGAACTTTGCACTTGTGAAACCTGTTGCTTGCCCATTTCCTATTCTCTATTGAAATCTTCCAAGGTTTACACCCTGTTACCTTCATTTCCAATTTGGTATTATTTATAGGGAAACCCCATAGTTATTACCAGCTCCATGGGGAAAGAACACCCATTCATATTTCTCCTTAACGGGTAGGTTTATTTTCATGACTAATAATGTTTCCACTTCACGTGGCACACCTTGTGTCTATGTCACCAAACTACCAACATCAACACCTATGTTTCCTAATTTGTCAGCTAAACTTTTTGCCTCATGGTACATGTGACGAGCCCTCCTATTATGTCTTGCCACAAAAAGGATCCTCACTTCATGGATGACTCCCTCGATTCTCCATGGAGGTTTTTTGCCATTGGTTAACAGGTTTATGATATTCATAGAATCACCTTCAATAATTAAGCTACCTTGAGTTGCTTGGGCTACTTGCAACCCTCTCCAAAGGGCTCTAGCTTCTGCTTCATTATTAGTTCTGATTCCCAATGGTTCAGCGAAGGCCTTGACCAGATTTCCTTGATGATCCGTTATTATTCCTCTGGCTCTAGCTCTTCCCGGGTTCTCCATGGCTGCACCATCAAAATTTAGTTTAAACCAACCCTTGGGGGGTGGCTCCCAAGAAATCCCATTTTTGGGATTGGGCAAAGGAATGGAAGGTTTGTCCTCAATACCTAAGGCTCGAGCTAATTATTTTTCTTGGGGAATAATTGAGTGGTTCTCATCCACTAAGGTGCTAAGGTTTTCTTTTGCAAAGACAATAATCCTGTTGAGGATGGTTTTTGGGTTGTGAATGGTATCCTTAAAGGCTCTATGGTTCCTTTCTAGCCAAATCTACCAGAGAAAATGATGCCAATAGATTTTCCATAGGTACTTAAGTTTTAGGCTAACAAAGGGTTGAGGCCATTGATGGAACACTTTAGATATAAGAGCAGGCTTAACCCACAAGATCCTAAAGGCTTGGAAAAGTTCATCCAGGATGGACTCCGCTACCGGACACTCTAGAAACAAGTGTTGGGTTGTATCCCATCCTACCATGCACATGTAGCATCAATTAGCAATAACCATACCTTTGGATAACATATTGTCCATAGTGAGGATTTTTCCTTGAATCACCAGCAATGAAAAAATGATATTTTAGGAATTAAGCCTTTGATCCAAATCAAAATCAGTTGAAATTTTTGAACTTCCACATTGAGAAGCAAATTATAGGCATACTTAACTGTGAAGTCACCACTTTCAGTCTCAGCCCAAACAATGTGATCTTCATCCTCTCCAGAGGGAATAATTTGTTGAGTTAAAATTTTATAAAGCTCTTCAGACTCCGCTTCAAAACCCTGTACTCGATGTGTTTCCACCTGTTGATATTTATATCCTGCCACATATAATTTGCAACCTTCTTCCCAATATGCTACTCCATATGCTCTTGAATCCTAGCCAAATGAGGATTCTGGGATAAATCCTCAGCTCTCACCCATTTATCCTTCCAAAAGTCTATTGTTTGCCCATTTCCTAGAATCCATCTAAGACCTTTATTGACAAGATCCCTACTCGTGAGGATTGTCTTCCAAAAAGTAGACCCCCTGCTTACTAAGTTGTCATTAAGGAAGTTCACTCCTTGGAGTTATTTCCTCCTAACTATGGCAATACATTCATTATCGACCTTAGTCAATAACCGCCACGCTTGTTTGGATAACAAATATGTATTGAGATGAGCAACTCTCCTTAATCCTAACCCCCCATCAGCTTTAGGTTTGCAAACTTTGTTCCAACCTACTAAATGGATCCTTTTCTTATCCTCAGTCCCTGACCAGAGAAATTTTTTTTGAAGTCGCTCAATTTTGTGTTACACCTTGCTCGGGAGCTCCGAATACCGATAGGAAGTAAATGGGTATACTTTGAAGTGAAGCCATAGTTAAAACCGCTTTGCCTACTTGAGATAATAGATGTCCTTTCCAACTCGCTAGTTTTTTTTGGATCCTCTCCGAACTATGTTCCACATTGATCCTTCAGGTTTCCCCCTAAATAGGGGAAGACCTAAATAGGAGGTGGGAAGGGATGCAATCTGACATTCCATGATCCTTGCTATGCTGTTTTGCCTAGGAATGGGGGTATTTATGAAATAAAGTTTGATCTTATCAAAATTCACTTTCTGTCTAGCCACTTATTCTTACATTATGAGAATATTTTTAATCCTTCTTTCCTCAACCACAGAAGACAAATTTAGTAGCAATGTATCATCAACAAATTGCTAATGTGTCACTAGGGTAGTTAGCGATGTGGCCTTGATACCTGATATGAGTCCAGCTACCGTTGCTGCCTTAATGGTTCTTCCCAAGGCCTCATCTACAATGATGAACAACATAGGACTTATGGGATCTCCTTTTCTTAGACCACATTTGCTTTGAAAAAAACCTGTAGTAGACCCATTAACCAAAACTAAAAAACAATTCTTAGAAATACACTCTCTTATTAACTTGACCCATTTCATGTTGAAGCCAAATTTTAATAAAACTGCCTCTAGGAATTTCTAATTTATCCTATCATAAGCTTTTTTCATGTCTAACTTTAAAGCCATGACTGCTTTTTTGGTCTAAGCGGCTGTATGAAGAGACTCATGAATAGTAATAACTCCATATAAGATTGATATTTATTGTACAGAACTTCCTTGAGTTGGATCAATGATAACCGGTAGAACTTTCTTCAAACGGTTGGCTAAAACTTTGGACAGAATTTTATAGGATATATTACACAGGCTAACCGGCCTAAAGTCAGCCATAGTCTTGGGGTTGGGGCCTTTAGGGATAAAAGCAATGAAAGTTGAATTGAAACCCCTTGGAATATGATTTGAACTTTGGAACTCCTTGATTGCAGCAATAACTTTTGCTCCAACAATATCCCAACAAACTTGGAAAAATCACGGTGAAAACCCATCCGACCCAGGATTTTTGTCAGGATCCATGTTAAACAAAGCCTCATTGATCTCTTCATCTAAAAAAGTTGTTGTAAGAGACTCGTTAATCATTTCATCAATGATTTGTGAAATGAATTGAAGGAGAGAGTTCTTTGCTTGGGCATTACAGGCCCGTTCTTCACCCAATAATGAACTGAAAAAATTAACAGCCTCATCCCTGATCTCCTAAATGTTTTGAGTTGAGGATCCATCCACCTTAGTTAAATTTCTAATATTATTGTTGCTTCTATTGGTCAATGCGGTAACATGGAAATTTTTTGAATTAGAGTCCCCTTCCTTTAGCCATAATGCCCTTGATTTTTGCCTCCAATACATCTCTTCACAAGCTAAAATATTATAAAACTCACAAAGGGTTTCCTTCTCTTCAGTATTTTTCGCCTCATCATAGGTTCCATTTTGGATTTTGCTTTCTATTATTCTCATTTTTTCCCCCACTGCTCTCTTATTCTCAAAAATATTTCCAGACTTTTTTATTCCATATTCTAAGGTTGTTTTTCACCAACTTAATTTTTTGAGATAGTTTGAAGGAAGTACTTCCCTGGATAGGCTGTTGCCACCATTCCTCTATTCGTTTATTGAAGTCCAGATGTTTAACCCACATTGACAAAAATCTGAATGGCTTTTTAAATGAGTTAGCCTAAAATGCCTCCCATAGAATAAGATTATGGTCTGAAGCGCATTTAGGAAGGGCTTGTAACGTTGAATCACAAAACATTGTTGTAGCTTACTTGGATAAAAAAACCTGTCCAACCTTTCTTGAATCAGATGACTTCCTATCCTCTTGTTACTCCATGTAAATTTGGCTCCTTTTAGTCTTACATCCATCAATTCATTTGTGTTAATGAATTCATTGAAGTCCTCCATGCTCTTTGAGGGTAACCCAAATTCTCCCTTCTTATCAGATGGGTAAATGGGGGTATTGAAATCTTCCCCAATCACGCAAGGAATGTCTTTAAAAGCTTGGCTCAAATGCCCCAAAAACTCCCATAGTTTAGACCGCCCTTGGACAGAGGTAGGGGCATAAACATTTGACATAATCCAATTCTTATTAGTATCAAAATCATGAAATAATACACTTAAGACTCTTTCATTTTCCTGAATAATACTTCCTTCTATTTTAATAGGATCCCATAAGATCATGAGGCCCCCAGATGCTCCTCTCGCCTATTGAAAGGCCACTTCCCCTTGCTTCCAAATCCTTCTAGCTATAAGTGTTGATTATGCCGCATCTGTTTTGGTTTCTTGAAGAAAAATAATAGTAGGATTCCAATCCTTCCTTATAGACTTCACCATCCTTTGTTTTGGTGGGCCGTTTAGGCCTCTCACATTCCATGAGAGAACCTTCATTTATATTGTTTGATATTTTTTCCCCCGCCCCCTTCCCTGATCCAAAGGGGGTTTGTCAATTTTGCTATTATCCTGGCCAGGAATAGCTTGTCGTAACAATGTTCTTTGCTTTCCGTTTGCAATTTCTTCATTGATTCTCATTCTATAGTGCTCTGCTATAGATATTCTCCCTTTCTTTCTTTCACTTCCATAATCTATCGGAGGCTTGGTAGTGCTTCTAGTCTATTTTGGACTGAAATGAGGGGGCATATACTGTGATAGTCTAGGGCTTGAACCTTCTTCCTCATTTTGGGGGTTTTCAATTCCTTTTTCATCCTCAGCCTTGTTTTGGTTCACCTCTCCTATCTGGTTCCTAAACAAGGGTCTTTCCTTCAAGGAACCTTTTACCGTTGGGCTCGTCTGATAAGGGATAATTTGCTTCACTACCGGATTAGGAGCTACATTCCTACCTCTTGTTTCCACAACTTTGACTCTTGACTCTATTTTTTCCATGTTTAAACTGAAATGACCTAGAATTTTTTCTTCATTTTGAGCATAGCTTTTGGGGCTTTTTGTCATAGCTATGGATGGTACCGATTTGGATGGGGAGTCTAGGGTTTAAAGAAACTTGACACTGATGGTATCATCCTTACTATTTTATTTTTCAACTTCTATATTTGCTAGGATATCAAACATGTTCAAGCTGGGATCTTTATTACATACCTTATGATTTTTGCCTCCCTCATTATGTTGCTTTCCTTTCTCCTGGATTTTTGCCAGTTCTGTGTTGGCTTGGTCAGCCTGGTTATTCTTAACTTGTCTATATCCTTCCAAGTTAAGACACGATCCTTGAAAATTTGGGATCCCTCTCCCATTAGCTTTCCCCAAAAAACCTTTGCTCGTGGCTTCCTTTTTTGTAGTTATTGTTAGACATTGGTCTTGAAGGTGGCCCTAGGTTTTGCACATGCTAAAAAATGTCGGCTTGTTCTCATACTCCACAGTCTGAATCCTTAGAAACTCTCTATATGGTAGTTCCACCTGAGAAGGTAGATCAGAATCCAAGTTTGTATTTACATAAATCCTGGCATGCGTCAGTCTAGTCCTTGCCCGGGTTGAATGGAATATTGCCATGAGCTCTCCTATCATCTTTTCTATGCCACTAAGCCAGTACTCATTAACAAATTGGGCTAGGAGGTTTGGTAAGTGCACCCAAATGGGTGCTATATTAATGTTCTGCTTCTCAGGGTTGAAATACTTCCCCCACTTCCTCAGAAAGAGGCTATGCCTTCCTAGAAACCAGGGTCCTCCTATCAAAATGTGCTCTCCATCATATTTTTTGTTGAGTCTTATCATAAAATAAACTCTTAACATGGCTATGATTTCTAAGCTTCCTGAAGTTTTCCACTTTGTCGTGGCCCATGAGCGAATAGTCTCAATGTTCGGCCTTCCTCCAAAAAACTTGCCAACTAAGGATGATGCCTCCATATCCAATAATATTTCCATAATCTCCACTAGCGTATTTAACCTATTATTATTTGGTATTAGGGGTGGTAGTTCACTGATTGGCTCCTTCTTTTTCCCTTTTAGCATTTCCAAAAATGTTGGGCCCTTGTTGCCATCTCTCGAACCCCAGTGGGACCTTTTGTCTGAGGGTTTATCTGGAGGATCTGTACCTTTAGCCTTTTTGAACTGAGCTGACAAGGAATCCTTTTCCTTTCTAGCTATAGCATTCTGCCCTACCTCTGGATCTTCTCCTTTCGTTGGTTCAAAATTCCTGCCTACCATTTTTTCTCCTCCTCCGCTTCCTCCACTTCCTCCATCGCTCCTCATATCTCCTCATCTAATGAGAATTTTTCATCTCTCATATATTTTTGATTAATGTAATTAGAAGTTTTTATTTGTGTCACTTCATGTCATCTATTAAGAGTGTTTCCCACATCATTGGTAACATCTCCTTATACCTTGGTATATGGAAAAGAATTTATATTACCCATTAATCTAGAGCTTTTGGTGCTAAGGTTTATAAATAAAATATGTCTAAAGAAATTGTAGCCAATGAAAAAATAATGGTAAATTTAATTCAGTTGGAAGAAATATGTGAGTAAATGTACAACAATCTCTACCACTGCCAAGCAACTATAAAACACTGGTTTGAAAAGAAGTCTATATCAAGGGCATTTAATGAAGGTGACTTGGTTCTCAAATGGGACATAAATAGAGTAAATCCAAGAACACATGATAAGTTTTATTATATGTGGTCTAACCCATATTATATTGAGCAAAAGGACTTGAATGAATTTGGATTACATCACTTGGATGATCATGTATTATCGATTTTGATAAATAACCAATGCTTAAAATATTATGCCTAATCCAAGTGGCATCCTTCTTACACATATGTAAATAGAAATATGTGTACATTCTTTGTATATAGAAGCTTGGTTGGCTAAATAATTTTCTATCATGATTGAATTACAACATGGAAGATCATTTGTCGATTTTTGTCTAGCAGGCCATATCCCTTATTGCTATAACTCTACTAACACTCTAATTGTAAGAACCATTTAATGATTAAACTGACCAGTAGTTTTTTTAAAAGGAGTTACCAATAGGTAGGTTTCAATATGCATAAGCTACACATTTTTTGTAAATTCTACATTGTTATTGGTCGAAGGAACTACAAAGTTGAGTATGCATTATTATCATGATAACAAATTATGATCCCCAACAAGATTTGTATTGATTAACATAATAAAATAAGTTCATGAACTAATGCAATAATAACTAAGCTATCAATGGTAGTTATTTCAAAAAGTGCCTTGAGCAACGAACTAGATCATCATTGACCAATAAATTTGAAGCATGATGATATTTCATTGGTTGATAGTACACCTCCCAATAATATGCATTAGATATTTCTAAAAGGTGATAATTCCAAAGCAAAATCCTCTTAGGCACATGTAATCAATAACGACTTTCAACCAACTAAAATTATAGATGAATGTTATAAATAGAGCTCCAAATTCAAATCTTACCACCTTACTAAAATTTTGATTGCAAAGTGGAGGTGAAGGTTTTAGTAGATTAAGGAGAGTCATAGGAAACAAAGGTAGAATTCATAGAGATGTCTTGAGGAAAGAAAAGTGTTGTCATATAGAAGATGTCAAAAGAGCTATAAGATAGGATGGTGGACATACACAATATAGTAATTATAATCAAGTCAAAGTAATAAAGCTTTTGAAAATGATATGAGGCTAAAGGGAAGATATTTTTAAAAAAATAATCCAATTGGTGTGGTGTGGTTTTTAGGGCTAAGCAGATGCATACCCATACAAGTACATCTATATCCAAAACTCATAGGGGTAGTGGTGAAGTATTACGGCCCTAATATAGCTATTATCTACAATTTAGCACTAGATCTATTATTTACAAACAATAGAGAATATGTGTCTAAAGCATTTACAATCAAGGATGTCCCTGGAGTTAAACCAAAGAGAATTAATTTGGAGGATTAGACGCTATATTTAGATAACAATTTTGGCTCACTGATGTGGTAGGAAAATTACCAGTAGATTACATAACAAAGACTAGAAATCTAAGTGAATTCAACTCACATGCATAGCCAATTCTACCAATGCTAGTAATAATATTGAGTTTAATGATAGATTATGTTATATACCCATATCAAATGCATATGTAAAATGTAGTAATGATAAATTTCTCCTCCATCACACTATATTAGGCTTAATTTTTTGCCAAAAGTATACATGAATAATTGGTAGCCATGTAGAACAGGCATTGTAAGATATTCAAATACCCATAATATTTAGCTAGGCTTATTTTTTTTACATGATCCCAAAAAATATGGCATCAATGTGCAGATGATGGGTGAGAAGATCTTAGCGTGTCCTGTAGTAGACTAGACCTTTGTTCTAAGTAAAAGCTCCTCATATCTAGATTTCAATAAGTAATTTCTAGGATTTGCTCTAATAGTAATCTATGGGAAATATCCTCACATCATACCCGAAGTCAAAGATATTTTAAGAGGAAATATAAAAGAATTGGGAGATTGGTTCTTCTTGGATAAGGGTACTATTATCAAGTTATATGAATTCCCAAAATACCCATATTTGTTGTCATACTATATCACAAAATGGCTTTTTTGGACTAGAATATTACAGATGAATATATATAATACAAAAAAAAATTGGCCTAGTTATTAAGAAGAATGTGATTTTTTGGCTTCCTAAATTTGAATGCATAACTATGTCAAAAAGAGAGCTAAAGCAATATCTTGACTTGGAAGCTAAGATGGAAAATGTGTAGTTACCAGTGGTACCACATATGAGGCACTATGATCCAGACAATATATTTGAGGAGAAGCTATCAAATATAAATGTTAAAACACCCCCATTTAAACATATTCTAAATGGAAATATAGAAATATTAAAAAATCTAGGGAAATACTAGGTGATCCCATTCAATTATATGATTATGTAGGAGAGACCACCATGGAGAAAATGTTATGAATTCAAGCAGTTTTTTTACCTAAAAATAAATGAAGATCAATTGATTGGCTTAAAACTCATTGAAATCATTAAGGAGGATCAGGGATGGGAAAGGCACAAATATGAATGTAATTTAATAAAAAAATTTATCCCTAATGATGAAGTTGAAAACCAATTCATCGTAAAGTTTGATAATGAATAATATTAGATAGAAGAAGAAATATGAGAAGGAATTTTTTCTGAAAGTTCTAAGAGAGATAGAATTAGAGGAAGATGAGCCAAAAATAAAAATCTACCAGTAGTCATAAGCCCCTCTTATCACCAGTGATGTTGAATCCAAAGAAGAGTCATTACCCTGATATCGACATTTCATCTACACCAAGAGGTCAAGTATTCCCAAAGAAATTGAAACATCCTCAAATGCATAGCCTGAGTCCTTTAATAAAATTTCTAAATCAAGCAATAAGTTAAAATATTTTCCAAATTCTAGAATTTTAGACATATAAAAAGCTTTAGCTATAAAGCAATTAGTGCAACAAGAAATGGACCAAGCCATGTGCAAAAGGTAGGAGTTATAGCAAGAGGTACAAATATGTGAAGTAGTAGTTGCACATGTAGAGGGTGAGCAAGCAAAGGAGAGGTATCTTAAGGTGAATTAATGTAAAATTATCTAGATGGATGAGCTATAGGGAGAGGCAAAAATGTAAGGTGCATACTCTAAACCATCCTCTCCATCTATTTGAAGTTCCTCGACGATAGAAATTTTAGCCTCTCCATGACCTAAAAACCATCAGTCATTAAAAATAAAATAGAGTTTCTATTAGAAGCACATCTCTCACCACCCATTATACCATTCCTCTCATTCACTCCAACCACAAGTCAAAAGTGCCAAGGATTGCAAAAAAGTATATACCTTACAAAGGCATTGATTTATGCCCTCTTACTCTATTATCTACATTTCTTGCTACCTCCATAATTCTTATCACTACTAAAAAACCACTCTCAAAGGTATTTTCCACCATCTAAACTATGGAAGAGAAATAGTATAAATGGAGGGAAGAAGAGCAACAAGAGTAGCTGCAAGAAAAATATGAAAAAGTAGTCACCATAGCTTATGACACATTAGAAACAACTAAACGAAAAATAATAAAGGTGACTTCTCATCTGAAGGTTAAGTAGGCAACCTCTCAAATGAGACTAAAAGGCTATTATATAGAAGAACAAAATAAATATATCTTCAATATATTAAAATTAGAAACTCTCTAGGCTACTCATACAAAAGCATATACACTATTTGTATAGTCCTAGAGAATAGACAAAAATTTGGAAGCTACTAAAAATAATATTGAAACTCTAGAATTCAAGATTGATAGAGAGAAGATAGATCAATATACCCTCAATAATGAAATCAAAATATTGAAAGGGATCATTTATGAATCCCCTTATAAAAAGGAGTTGTAGAAAAAGGATGAGAAAACCAAGAGCCTAGAGATAGAATTGCAAACAACATAAGGCACAATGCAACAACAATATTTAGAGCTACTAGATCTTAAATCCAAACTACAAAAACAAGAGAAAGCATTATCTAAGACCTTGAATGAATTACATTAGGATAAGGATAAGCCACATGGCAAAAAAATATTAAAGGATTGGCTTAGGAAAGTTAGGAGCCACTACTAGGGAAGAATAAAAGGAACAATATTACAAGATTTTCCTCCTTTTTGTACTAAAATATTAGAAACTATTATCATATCCTTAGAATATAAGAAAGAGTTTGACAAAGGTAATAAGGCTTTGATGGACAAGATCCAAGAAGCAAGAGAGTTAAAAAGGTGTTGAGAAATATTAAGTATACCTTTCTAAGGAAGTAGCTTGATAAATATTTAAAGAAATGGAGACTCCTAGCTCATCAAATATACTGTGCAACAAAGTTGATCTATCAAGAAGAGGAGTTTTTCACTAATATTAAAATAGAAATTGATAAAATGAGCAAAATATCAAGGCACTTGTTGCACCAAGTTTATAGGAAGACAACACACACTTCCACAAGGTAGAAGTGATTAGCCAACTATTTGACTAGAAAATTCAAGATGAAAGTGAGGTTGAATCGCTATCCAAACCATTGGAAGTAGATAATATTTTCACCCTCTTCTATAAACTTTCCCGTAGCTTAGAAAAATTAGAATAAATGGTTGGAAGATATAGTAATCCTCCATATGGGAACCTTTGTATATTGAAAAATGTTATCCCCATGATATCCTAAAAAATCTAACATCAGGGTGAATCATTAGAGGTGGCCTCAAAAAAGTATATCTAGTAGCAATAAGAGCCACAAAATTCACTAGACAAGGGGGATGATCAATAGTAATGTAAAAATAATATTTTCTTATACTATAATATTTTCATACTTGTACAATTGTTCTATAGTCTTTTTAGCAATTATGACTTTGAAGTCCAATGAGAAGTAATTGTTCTACTATCATATTAAAGTGAGAATCAAGTGATTGTGACATAAACAATACTAATGAAAAATAAAAATGCATCTACAATGCATTCTATCAAGAGAAATGAGATAAGCCCCAATACTGAATATCAAGTTCGCATCAAACCAAAATCATTTTTAGATAGAATTGCCTAAACCATAATTATGATATAGGTTTTAGTTGGTGCAAGTGAGACTCAAAGCTTGGTCCTATTTAAGGTTGTATCCTAAGAGTATCCTATAGTGTTGAGAATTAGCTTGATGGGAAGAAACAAGTTGAGATGGATATTTGATAGTAGTAGAATGGAGAAATATTTACCTAGCTAGGCTAGTAAGAAAGGAACAAACAAGGAACATAGTAAGCATAAGAATGGTTATTTCCTTAAGTTCTTGACCTAGGCCTAAAGTAGTTGTTGGTTGTAGCTAGAATTACTCATGAAGATTTAGTTTTATGGGGGTGTCCCATTTTTTAGGTATCCCTATTTTCCATTTGTGTTTCCTTTTTTCTCTTTTTGTCCATATTTGTGCCTATAAACTATGCCACAAACTCCACCTTTTGCATCTTCACTTGGATTTTCTTGAAGTGTCCCATTCTGTAGGTATCCTCATGCACCAATTTTACTTCATCCCTTCTATTTACTCTTGTCTTACCACCTATAAAATTTACCACAAACTGTACCATCCATCTTGCAATTAGTATTTTATTTCTTCTTTTCTCCATAAGCGTTTTTATTTTGAAAAACATAATATTCTTGTAGTCCCCTTTTATTTTCCTCCTCTTTTGTATCTTGTTTGTGTTGGTCTACATATAGTAGTATGAGCATTCCTTTTTTCTTTGTCTATGAAAAACAATCATCCAATATGGGTACTCTTTTTCATTAAGCGTAAGTCATTGAGTCACTATTAATGTGGGTATTTTGAACATTACCCACATACACTTTGGTAAAAGGTGCAAAGGATAGAATTATAGGCCCTAATAGCTAAATCAAGAGGAGGTCGAACACTTTTTATCTAGGCATACTAGGGATAAATCCTCAAAAATCTATATCAAAGATAGAGAATGGAAATTTGGCTAAGTACAAAGAGTGATGGACATTTTACCCCAAATTTTGAAGCGGGTGGGTACAAAGAGTCTATTGCTCAACTATCAAGAATGGAAATTTGGCTAAGTCTTGAGGGTGTTAAATATTTTTTACCTCATCTAACAACAAATAGATACTAAAAACCATCACCCAATAGTCCGTAAGAGAAATTGAAGAAATGTTTAAGTCATTTTGTGGCATATAGGTTGAATTGGGCATGTACCAGAAACTTCTCACTTAGTGGTATATAACAGATAATGCCAGATATTTGACCTCACAAAAAAGAGAACTAGGTAAAAAAAAATTGTTGGTGCAAAAGTTCCAATAGCTTGCATAAGTCAAATGCTAAATAATCCAAGTCATAAATGCATTAAAAGATAAGTACCAGGACTAGCAATGGATAGGTACAAAAGTTCCATCACATATCAAGAGCAAAAATGAAAAAAATGGCTAAGCCCCAAAACTATTGAACATTTTATACCTTGCATAGGTAGGAATAGGTACAAGAAGTCTATCACCTAAAAAAAGCACCAAGTGAAAATTGGTTGAGTCTAGGAAGCATCAAAACTTCTATACTATATTGGTTAGGTTGAGGTACCAAAATTCAGTCGTTTGTAAAAAGAGCACAAGAAGGTGAAATTTGGCTATATCCCAAAGGTATCAAATTTTTTTACCCATATTGGGCAAGTAGAGGTACCAAAAGTTTGTCACCCATCTAAAGAGTAAAAGAAGATAAAAATTGGATAAGTCATAGAGGTATTGAAACTTCTATACCCAAATTAAGCAGGTAGAGGTACAAAAAGTCTATTGCATTTACAAAGAGCAAAAGAAGGTGAAAGTAAGCTAAGTCTAGGAAGCACCAAAACTTATGTACCTAGATTGGGCAGGTCGAGGTACCAAAAGTCTATTCCCTATCCAAAGAGAACAAGAAGGTGAAAATTGACTAAGTCTCAGAGGCACCAGAGCTTCTATACTTGGATTGGGTAGGTCAAGGTACCAAAATTCCATTGGTCATCCAAAGAGCACAAGAAGGTGAAAATTGGCTAAGTCTTGGAGATGCCAAAACTTTTGTACTTGGATTAGATACATAGAGGTACCAAAATTCCATTGCCTACTCGAAGAGCAAAAAAAGGTAAAAATTTGCTAAATCCTAGAGGTGCCAAAAATTATGTACACAAATTGGGAAGGTAGAGGTACCAAACATTTGTTGCTCATCCAAAGAGAAAAAAAAACTAAAAACTAGCTAATTCTAGGAAGCATAAAAAATTTATACCCAGATTGGGTAGGTACAAGTACCAAAATTTTATCACCTATCCTAAGCCTTGTTATGTACCCAGCAACCATGGATTGGTAGAGGTAAATCCAATTCGATATTTTATAATAGTTTGTTAGTATAAGGATGGTCACCATTTCATTTTTACAACAAGGTAGGATTGCTTCTCATATAATCTTAACAATGAAATCTCTATTTATGTTATCATGTAGATAATACGGAAGGCTCAATAGAAATGTAAAAAAAATATCAATGAACCAAATGTAAAAAACAAGACCAATACAAAGCAAGATGAAGCATGTTCTAGCCAGATCAATAGGCCATAATCAGGTGGTTAGAATAGTTATACCATTGAGTAGCTTAAAAAATTGACAAATATTTTGATATAAAAATAATACACCTTTGAGGTAATAATGTCATGATAATTGAATATATTGTAAAAATATATAAATGCTAGAATGTAGAATGTAAAATGGTTGGTCCTTAAGCTTTTATAAATTACATGCATGAAAGCACATTACAATTAGAAATACACGTTAGATTGTTGTTTGGCCTCTGGTTCATTTTCCTGCAGAACATGTATGTATAAATGGTTTTTTTTTATTTCTAATATAGGCTAGTTGAATGAGCATAAGTATTAATTCTTCTCTCTAGGTTTCTGCATGTGTTCATTTTCTAGTTCTAGATTTTGCAATTCATTAGATTATGAAATGTATAAGATATTATTTTGTGATTAATAAAACTAATTGGTGTGTTAGGTAATTTGGTTAAATTATTAATTGCATGGATTTTATATGTTATGTATTTTTATGTGACTTAACCTACACCATCATATGTTCTAACTTCAACTTATTTTATATCTTTCAACACCCTTTTCCCCCTATATTTTAAGAATAGCTAGTTATAACTTCATAGGAACCGACCTCCTCTACATATTGACCACTGAATCCTTCATGACTCGTAGGTCATTCAATGTTGGTCAAGATATTTATGTACATAATATACCATAGGTGAATTTTTAGACCAACAGGTAGGTTCCTAACAAGTGGTATTAGAGTTTTTTTTAAGACCAAGTTCCACTATGACTGCAATAGTTATTACCCATCCATTCTGACTATTAGGTATAATTTTCTTGTGTTTTTCATTTTCTATTTGTCCTTTATCTAAAAAGAAAACCATGAAAAATCAACAAAAACACAATCTTTATTTTTTACATTAGTTATTTAGGTTACAAACCTTGTGCTAGAGGTTTTAAAATATCATGGAGGAGCTATTGTTATTGGCTAAGCTAGATTACCCATAAAGCACCTAATGAAGTGAGGGGCGATCAGGCTCCAATACCTAGGTCTTAGACAACACTTATCTACAGAATTGAGCTCCCATGTATCTTTAGATATATCAAGAGACCACCTAGGATTAGAAGAAACCTTTAGCCCTAGAAATATTTTTGACCTTGTATTATCCATATTACACTAGACACAACATCCAAAAATATTACCCTCTTGTACTATCAGAGAGGCAGGTAGTGTGCTTGAGTCTATGTGTGAAATCCTCCTTGAGTAGTGACCTAAAATATTGATCCGAGCATTATAATTTGTTACTACGATAGAACAAAGGGCCTATAGGTAATAACTACTCCCTAGATTAGAGTACCTATTTTTTTTCCACCTATAAACAAAAATTTCCTATCTATGTTAAACTTGCAACCACAAATTCTCCCACAAAAATTAACCATATAGAGGAGACTTCCTTATGATATAATATTGTTTGAAATGAAGAAAATACTTGGTGAATGTATCAGTAATAGTCAATTCATAGTTATAAGTTTCCATTGTTAGTAACAGTTATCGATGAAAGTAAAACTAACAATAGATAAAGAATTATTAGCGATAGAGTCAGAAAAACTAGTCATCAGTACAAGGAAACATAGTGTCAGTTACCAAATAGTGTCAGTAAAATATATTGCAAATATAGTTTTAGTAACAAGCAATGAAAGGATAGTGTCATAAGGGGTTGGCCAAAAAAACACTCATCTTTTGAACCAAGTCTCCAAGTGGAAAACTGACAACACCAGCAAACTCGACAACAAAGCATATAAAAAATATTTGGGATGCCCAAAAAAATGTTGTGGGATATATCTCATTGTGAATGTATTTTTGAGCTGATCATTTTGAGATATAGCACCCAAGCACTTTTTTAGTAACTCTTAAAACCATACTTCTATTTTTGGTACATCATTAAAAGTTGTTCTAATTTCATGAAAATGGCTTCTAGCACTCATGGATACCAAAAGGTGATAGAACAATCCCAATCCTTATAGGATATAATTTTCACACTTAGTACACTTGTTGACATGATTTAAAGTGTGCAAGATGATGTGCAACATTTTTAAAGTGACCATATCAGCTCCAAAGCCAACTTTAAAGACCAATTATTAGATCTTGAGGCACTACTTAAGGATGGTCCAAAGGTACTTGACCATCATGACAAAATACTTCAACAAAATATGGAAGGCTTCCACACCCTTTTTGACCAAGATTCTCCCTTTAAGATACCTAAATTGAATATTCTTAATTTTAATGTAAGGGATGTAGATGGATGGTTGTGTCATGTAGAGCAATTTTTCAAACTTCACAATGTCCCTAAATATTTATGGATCACTATGGAATATTTTAACTTTGAATTTAAAGCTTTATAGTGGTATTAGTGGTTACAACACATAGTTCTTGACCCTTCCTAGTAATTTTTTGAGTCCCAATTACTCACATGTGTTGGTCCTAGTGAGTATGTGGACTTCACGGGAGCATTAACCAAATTGAGATAAACCTATATGGTTCATGACTACCAAAACTAATTTAAGAAACTAGTTAACATGACCAACGGGTGAAATGAAGGATTTTTTTGAGTTATTTCATCAGTGGATTAAAGTATTATATCAAGGTTGAGTTCAAGATGTTATAACCATAAACTATGATATAGTCCATAAGTTTGATGTGATTGGCTAAAGAAAAATATTCAACTCAAATGAGGCCACCTAAATTTCCATAGTTCAAACCCTTATTTCCTCTTAAGTTCACATCCAATATTGAAAGTAAATCTACCCCCTATAGGTGATTGACTACCAAAGAGATATATGCCTAACACGCCCAAGTTTTATGTTATAATTTTGATGAAAAATATACACAAGGGCATGGATGCATCAAAAAGAATCTATTCTTGATTGATGTAGAGGATATATAAAGTAGTGAACAAATTTAGTATGAAGCAGAAGCATCATAAGACTCACCTAAATATGAGAGAGACACATAAGAAGATCCACAACTAAAAAAATTGTTCATGCTCTTGTAGGGATTACTACACAAACCATGAAAGTTGTAGGTTTTTTCAAAGGCCAACACCATACAATCATCATTGACTCTAGGAGCATGCACAACTTTATTGATCCATGAATCACTAAGCAAGTAAATTTTTACATACATACCTACAATTCCTTTGAGATTATGGTGTCAAATGGTGGGAATTTGCCTTCCAAAGGTAAATATCATAATGTTAAGTTGAAAATAGGAAATTATGAGATCAAAATGGATATGTTTGATCTTCAACTAGGTAATGTGATATTTTGTATTTAAAACTCAATGGTTAGGTACTTTGGGCACCATAACATGGAATTTTGCATAGTTATGGATGCAATTTCCACAAGATGGTCGATCATATACTCTTTGTGGTTTACGAGCAAGATCACCTCAAATTATTAGTTCAAGTTGTATGGAGAAATTATTAGAAAATATTCTCATGGGGTAATCACTCAAATATTTTCCATCCAACTACCCCCTTCAACCAAGGATAAACTTCCAACAAGTTTACAACTTTCTTAGACCAAGAATGATGTAGTCTTTGTAGAACCAATATAATTACCACCCTGTCACTCCCATGATCATGCAATTCCATTGGTACCTAGTAGTGTGCCACCTAACATTAGACCTTACTGCTACCCCCATGCACTTAAATAAAAAATTAAGAAATTAGTATAATAATTATTAAAAGCAAGATTTATTCGGCCTATTAATATTCCTTACTCTTCTCGAGTATTATTAGTTCACAAGAAATATGAGTCTTGGTGGTTGTGTATAGATTTTTGTGAGCTCATTAAGATCACTATTAAGGATAAATTTTATATCCCTATGGTATATGGATTACTGAATGAGCTGCATGATGTTATATTTTTCTCCAATTTAGATATTCATTCAGGTTACCATCGGATACAACTCAAGGAGGAAGGAATTACCAAAATAGAATTTCACACTCATGAGTTCCATTATGAATTTTTGATGATGTTGTTTGGCTTGACTAATGCATCTTCCACATTTCAAAGCCTCATGAAAAATATTTTTTTTCCATTCTTTCAAAAATTTATTTTATTTTTATTTGATGACATTTTGGTTTATAGTTGCTCTTGGGAAGAGCACCTCATCCATGTGGATTAGACTTTGTATTTGATGGCTCAACATCATATTTATTCTAAAATATCCAAGTGTTCTTTTGGGTTATCTGAAGTAGAATATTTAGGACAAATTTGTCACCAATGATGGAGTTAAGGTTGACCTTAAGAATATCCAAGTAGTTCAATATTGGCCAAAGACACACATTCTTAAGGGTTTTCATGGAGTTTTGGGGCTCACAGGCTACTACCACAAATTCATCCACCATTATGGCAAAATCACTACTCCTTTAATGACTATGTTAAAAAAGAATTTTTTTACTTGGACAAGCCCAACTGAGTAGGATTTCATTAATATTAAGCATGGTATGACCACTACTCCTATATTAGCCATGCTTAAATTCTATAAACTATTTTTCACTGAAAGCAATGCTTCTGGAAATGGCACTAGAGTTATTTTGATGCATGAAGGATGACCCTTGGACTTTTGTAGTAAAGCACTTTCAAGCCAAAATTTGGCAAAATCAACTTATGCAAAGGAGATGTTCACCATTCTACATGTGGTTACCCACTTACAACCCTATTTCATGGGGTATAATTTTTCCATTAAAATAGATCATCAAAGTCTCAAGTACTTCATGGAGCAGTGGGTCGCTACCCAATAACAAAGAAAAGTGGATCTCTAAACTCATGGGGTATGATTATAATATTACCTTTAAAAAACGATAAGGAGAACATTATGGAATATGCACTCTCTCACCAATTTGAAGCTCAAAGTATGTTGTGTGCTATCTATTCACCCATACCACAGTGGATACATTCTCTTTGAGAGGATGTGCTTAAAGACTTTGGCTTGCAAACTTTGATTACCCCACTTCAAAAAATGCCTACCTTATGTCCAAGATATACTTGTGATGGACAATATTTGTGATATATCCAATACCTTGTTATTACCCACACTCCTCAACTTTGGGAACTCATAATGAAGGAGATACATTCTTCACCCACTACAAGCTATTCTAGGTTCCTCAATACCCATGAAAGGATTAAACATACATTTTTTTAGAAGGGCATGAAGAAGGACATTCAAAATTTTATGGTAGAGTGTAAAATTTTCCAATGTATGAAAGGTGAAATGATGTATTCTTTGGGAAATTTTTAGAAGTTGCCTATTCTTGACCAAGTATAGACAAATATTTCCATGGACTTTATTGAAGGGTTACCTAATTTCAGATATAAATAAATTATTTTTGTGATAGTGGATTATCTCTTGAAGTATTATCATTTTTTTTCCCTCTCCCATCCTTACATGACTTCCATAATTGCCCAAAATTTTCTTAATTTTATTATTCACCTTCATGGCATGCCCACTTTCCTTATGTCTTATCATGACCCTAACTTCACTAGTAATTTGTAATCATGACCCTAACATCACTAGTAATTTGTATAAATATTTGTTTAAGTTGTAGGGAACTCAAATTAAAATGATTTTAGCTTATCATCCAAAAATAAATGGTCAAATAGAGATTTTTAACAACTTTTTAGAGATCTACATTCTTTGCTTTACCTCTAATCATCCTACATAATGGGTAAAGTGGCTACCCTTGGTCGAGTGGTGGTATAACACTTCCTATCACATTGTAACCAAGGTCACCCATTTTGAAGTAGTTTATGGATGGCCTCCATCAACAACCTCCTCCTACATTTCAGGTATCTCCAAGGTCCATATATACGATACTACACTTAGCCAACATGTTGAAGTCCTTTGTCAATTGAAGATAAATTTAGAAATGGATGAGAATCAGAAGCACTAACAAGCTAATCAAAACCATTATGAGTATATCTTTGATGTTGGTGATATGGTCTTCCTCCACTTGCAACCATATGAATAGTCATCACTCTAGATTTGTAAGTGACAAAAACTTATCGCAAAATACTATTCTCCCTACCAGGTCATGCAATGGATTGGTGTAATAGCCTACAAATTGGACCTATTATCTACACTTATACTCCATCCTATATTTCATGTATCCTCTCTCAAGAAGGTTATGGGTAATTAGGTACATGTTCAATCCGCTTTACCAAAACTAGCTAAAGAGGGTTCTATCTTGCTTGAGCCAAAATAACTATTGGATCATAGTACACACACTCTTTGCAACATAGTAATTACTGAGGTCCTTATTTAGTGGTATGGTATACAACTAGAATATGTTATGTGTAAGTCTTTCCAGTAGCCACAACATTGGTTTCCTCATCTACAATTTTGAGGACAAAGCTTTTTGAAGAGGAAGGATATGTTAGAACCCCATCCTAATATTATTTTGGTGATTCTTGTATGATTATGTAATGACCCACTGTTGAGTGTATATTTTACCCTATTACAAAATAGTCACTACAATTAGAGTATTAAATTGAAAAATCTCTCTTGCAAAGAACTTAAGTGTAAACACGAAGTTATCCAAGATTATGTTACATAAGTATTCTACATATATGTATGAAAGCAATGATCATTTAAGATAATATATGCTAGAACTAACTCAATAACATGCAAGTGACAGTTAACAAGGGGCCTTGATGGTTTAATTCATACATGCTTAGTGATTACCTTCCTTAATCCTTAAAATGAATGTGAACCTTGCTCATGTGAAAGTGATTCCTTTTAATGTTCTTGGCATTAATTTGTCTTACCATGAATCCCAATTAGTAAGCCCATTTTATCTTCATATTAAAGGTGTAAAAATAAAAAGATGTTTTGAATAGTCCACTTCATTTTAAACTCCATACCTTTAATGCGAAATTCATTTTACAATTAGTAGATTTATTTTATCTTCATTATGAGTGTTCTACTAAATGCTAAGTTAGAATTTGGACATGTTAGTCAGTTAGTAAGTTAACATTCATTTGCATTATCTACCATTAATGTAAAGTAGGCGTTAGTACCCTCCCTCCTAAGTTGATTTTATATTGAATTTATATTTAAAAAAAAAAAAAAAACTGAAAGCTTTTTATAATTTGGAGGTGCAAAAATTCTGGATAAGGGCCAGAATGCAAATAAATAAAATAACTATACAAGAAATTCTAGGAAATGGACCAAAATATAAATAAACTTAATGGAAAATTTACAAAAATTTTGGACAAGGACCAGAATGGAAATAACTGAAAACAAAATGTAGAAATTTTGGACAATGACCAGAATGGAAAGAACTGAAATTCTGGAAAATGGACCAAAATGGAATTAGACAACAATTTTGGACAAGAACCAGAATGAAAGCAATTGACAAAAATAACTTTTTACAAAACACCATCCAAAAATTATATAAAAACCATTTAAGTTTATCTAAACCAATTAAGTCTACGAAAGCAACCAAGCAAGATAACCAACGAAGAGCATAACATTAGACTTTAGCGCGAAATTTTTCAAAGCAAGTTGTTAGGTAATGACAGAGCCAAAACAGGCATGGGGTGTTTTAATTTGTGGTGGAATCACTAATGTTACCGTGATGGAGAGTGTGAATCCTCGATACGACAGTTGCATTTATTAGTGGAGCCAAAAATCCTACATAGTAGAATGGGCGATTGCTATTGCGATGTAGAGTATCAAAAATCATGCACAATTCGTGGGTCCCATTTTCGAAGGAAGATTTAGCATAAATAAGCACCATTTTGTGTAATGTGTGGACCAAGTATTGAATACCAACAATGGATGTGAATGGCATATGTGATGCAAAGGAGGTGTTTTATCATGAGCTTATGATGGAAACGACATCATATTTGGATGAAGTTTACATTTTCTCATTAGGAGGTATTTGCAAATGAAAATTTAAAGCTGAAAATTTTTAATCTGCTTTCAAAATGTGAAAAAATAAAATTTTGAAATTATAAAATTCCTTATAAAACATCGATTTTCAACAATTTTTATAAAATCTAAATAGCTTCAGAATGAGTTTGAATTTGATTCGAATGAAATATTGAAGCTCATTCTTCACACCCATGTATTTGTTTTTGTCATTTTAATTTTTTTATTTTTATTTTAATCCTTGAAATTTTAAAAAAATCTATAAAAAGAAGGGTTATAAAATAAAAAATAAAATTCTGGAAATAAACCTAAATGTTGAAAACATAAACATGCAAAGCTTTGCCAGATTGATGGTACCTTGTCCTACAAAACCGAATATGTGAGAAAATTTTGCATGCAACCTAATCTATTCCAACCTACATTTGCACAATCAAAATAAACTAAGTGCTAGCTCCTAGGACATATAAAAATAAATTCCAGACTTCAAACATTCAATGATGTGATGATTAAAATGCATCTAACATCATCTATAAGTCTAAAATCTAAAAAAGGAAAGATAAAAAATTGAATCCAAGTATGCAAAGAATTTTCTCCTATTTTACTAACAAAGTCCAATTTTTTGAAAAGTATTTGCATTAAAGTAATGTTTCTTTTTACGACAGTTTTTTTAGCAGCATTTCTGGTCTTGTCCAAAAAAAACCAACCCCTAATTCTACATTTTCCTAGGCATTTAACCTGTGCAACAACTCTTCGTACTCTTCGTTTCCATTTTTTCACCGATGGAAACCCTTCACTTCTCTTTCACTTTTTGTTGACTTTTTTTGGTACACTTCAAAAAGTTTTCTTTTGTCTTTTTTTTTTTATTTGTGGAAAACATCCCAAAAGGGATGCCACTTTCGGGTAAGATCCAAGGAGGCAGGGGCACCCATTCCGCCAAAAACGTCCAGGACTTTCGGGTGTTTTATTATTTTTGTTGTTATTTATTTTTTTTTATTTTTTTTTCTTTTGTCTTTCATGTAGGTGTTTCATAATGGTTTTCATGGATATCCATGCATTTACCCATTTTATATTTTACAATATCGTCTAATAAACATTCGTATCAAACACCTCTAATCTTATTGTGAGGTGGACCCCTTAACACGTTCCATGAACCTCCTTAACGGTGACTGACATGGGTAATTATATTTTATTCCTTTTAATGCCCACTAGATCATGCTTTGATCTGTAACGTCAAAGCATTACATTTGGAAGTGAAACTGCCTACACATTTAAAATAATAATTATCTGACTACACATCCCGTCTTTCCCTACGGTGAAAATCTTTCTACGCACCTGAGGCACTATCAACTTGATCATTATATGCTATGTCCTTAGAGACTATAGTTTTCCATATCAACAATAGTGCTCTACTCCCTTAAATTTATTGCCTATCTCGAGAAATGGGGGCTTACGGGTCTTCATTCATTTGCATCTCTACTGCCAGGTCCCACACCATTGATGTGATGAGAATTACAAAGCTATCCTTTACTCCATGTCGTAATCATGGTTTTCGTTGCACATCCAATCACTATCTATGGTTCACTACTGTGGTGTGGCCTTCATTGACTCATCTTTTTCTGGAAACTTTCATCCCTAGTCGTCGATGCCCTTACTGCCATGTTGACTATCTACATGGGGTCGACCCCATATCCAAAGCACACAGTGATTGCAGACCTAGTAACATGGATGATGTGAGAGGAGCATATGACCACATGGCATGCCACAGTGGAAGATCCAGTGCCACGTGGATGAAGATCCCATGGCAGGTTGTGAAGACTGATGTATACATGGCAAACATGCACTGGCATTGCAACATGGATAGAGGACATCGAATTCGTGCACTATAGGTGGTATCGAAGACGTGGATAGTACCAGGTATACAGGCCAAGTATACGACACGAATTTTCAAATGAAGGCAGATTTTACCGAATAGTGTGAGATTACAAATGCGATGGGCAGCATATTTGTGCAATTAATGTTTGTAGAATTGGAACACGATGGCAACAGAGAGGATAATATTAGAAATTTTGGTAATTTCAAGCTGGACGTTGAAATCTTGACAGGTTTATCAGAGAATTTTATGGACACGAGGATCATTGATCATGATATGGATGGAACCTTGGACTATGGTTTTGGGTATGTTATACCATGGCGACGAAAGCAACTAGGCAAGATAACCGACGAAGAGCATAACATTAGACTTTAACATGGAATTTTTCAAAGTAGACTGCCAGGTAATGATAGAGCCAAAACGGGCATGGGGTGTTTTAATTTATGGTGGAATCACTACTTTCACCATGATGGAGAGTGTGAATCCTCAATATGACAGTTGCATTTATCATTAGAGAAGCCAAAAATCCTACATCATAGAATGGGCAATTACTGTTGTGATGTAGAGTGTCGAAACTCATGGAGGCAGTGCAGTTTGTGGGTCTCATCATCGGAGGAAGCTTTAGCATAAATAAGTGTCATTTTGTGTAATGTGTGGACCAAGTATTGAAGACTCGCAATGGACGTGAATGTCGTGAGCTTATGATGGAGGAGGTGTTTTCTCGTGAGCTTATGATGGAGGAGGTGTTTTTTATGAGCTTATGTTTACGTTTTCAACATTCAATTTTATTTCTATATTTTTATTTTTTATTTTATAACTTTTCTTTTTGCAGATTTTTTTAAAACTTCGAGGATTAAAATAAAAATAAAATTAAAATTAAAATGACAAAAATAAATACATGGGTGTGAATAATGAACTTCAATATTTCATTAAAAATGGGGTAAATTTTAATGGCATTCCATAAACTATCAATTTTGGAGCAATAAATACACCTCTCTTTATGAAAATTTTGATTTCATTAAATAGAGATAATTTATACATTATATCAAAGGTTACTGTTTTAAAGCATTAAATAATTTTTCTTTATGAAAATTATGATTTCATTAAAGAGAGATAATTTATGATGACATTTAAGACCATTATTTTAAAGCAATACATTGTTATCTCTTTATGAAAATTAATTTCATCAAAGAGAGATAATTTATTAATTATATCAAAGGCTTTCTTTATGAAAATTCTGATTTCATTAAATAGAGGTAATTTATACATTATATCAAAGGTTACTGTTTTAAAGCATTAAATAATTTTTCTTTATGAAAATTATGATTTCATTAAAGAGAGATAATTTATGATGACATTTAAGACCATTATTTTAAAGCAATACATTGTTATCTCTTTATGAAAATTAATTTCATCAAAGAGAGATAATTTATTAATTATATCAAAGGCTTTCTTTATCCTCATTACAGAAGCTACATTTAATGAATCTATTCATAATTTTAGATTCACATTCATAGATAGATTTTAATCTTCATTTTCATGTTCAAAGTAAGGTTTAATGCAAGATAAAACTTGTTTAAAATCTACTTAATCAAAATAAGATAAAATCTACCTTAAAACATTTTAAGATAAAAGGAATCAATGCTTTATATTGTGGTTATATGAGGGCAAATTCACGTTTGTATTTCTTTAAGATTTATAAACAATCATTAGCATAGCATGATAAAATAAACCAACACATGCCCCTTGTTAACAGTTACTTGCAATCACTAAGGTGTTCCTAGCACTTATTTGATATATATTCATTGAGATTACTAATACACATGTGCAATGCTTATGTAGTGGAACCTTGAAGAAGTTATTTTGTTTTAAGTTCTTTGCAAGAGAGGGTTTTGTGATCAAAATCCTAAGGGAGAGTGTGATTTTGAAATTAGGCAAAATTACCACTCAACACCCACTTCCAACATGGGTACCCTTTTATAATGTTATTCTGTAATAATTCTTAATTGTATGTGGTAAGTAAGATTTCCAAACAAGTGGGGCTATTTCATGTAACTTTTATTAAAAATGTAACCAATTTTTGGTAAAATATTCTAGCTCGAGTGGCATTTTTCATGTAAACCAAATCTTGAGAATTAGGTTAGGGTTGCATGAAGTGCATCTTTAAAATACATGGATCCATGTATGAATAGATATTTGGAAAATTAATAAAAGTATTGAAGGAGGTTGCCACCTCGAAGAGGCCTATGATTCTCTATTACTTTGTGATATTGTTTCTTTTTTGTATTTAATTTTCATATTGCAATAGTTTGTGTTTCATAGCCACCCTAGTTAGGACCTTATGAACATCACTAAGTTCTTGGAGATTATTGAATCTAGGGATGAAGGATACCCCTAGTTTCTCTTTAGGATTGGAATTCACACCTTGTTCAAAGAAATTCAACATAGATTATTGAGCAAATGGCTCTTCTCTCATGTTGACTTTTGGAGGGGAAAAGTATTCAAAATTGTTTTCATCATTTTTAATAATTATAGGGGATTTACCTTTACCCATATGAGTCTTGGTCCTGGACGAGTGGTGGTGCTGGTCAACCATCTAATTGGTGGCTTAAGAACTAGTCCATCGTTGATAGGATAATCGTACTCAAGCATCTGATTGGTGGCTTGAGAAGGGCCCACCAAGGTACTTTTCTTAGGAATACAACCAAGGGAGCTATCACCCATGCCAACATTTTTAGGATTTTCTAGAGAATATCTAGAAGTAATAACAATAGGAACCCTCTCAGATTCCTTGTGCACCATATGTTTGAAAATGATTAAATGAATCCCTTAGTGAGCAAGGCATGAAGGAAACCCCTTATGGATATTGAGAACAACTCTTTTTATCGACCTAAACATATATTAAGGTATATTAATAAACTTCATTCCCCAAATGTGGTTGAGAAAAGCAAGATATAAGCTTCTTAAAGGGGTGTTAGGCCCATCCATAGTGAAGTATTACAAGATAGTGATCATCATCTTGTCTCAATTATTGGGAAGATATTTTTAAATAATGCCTCATTTATCATGACTTAAGCGTTTCTCTTTGTTCCTAAACTAGTTCAACTCAAACGCCATGGAGTGTTTCTCTCACATAATAATTTCTCCATCATCTAGAATACCAATGAACTCAACTAGAAGACTACTATTTATCTAAAAATGGAGGTCCTTGACGATGAATTTACCCTCATTCCATGAACGATAAATTTTCATCAACAAATCTATGTCGCGCCTAGCAATTTTTTGAAGAAAGGGTAGAATCCCATGATCAACAATTATATCATAAAAAAGAGAATTTAGTTGGAGGGATTCAATATCATAGTGATAATAAATATCAACCATGGGAGCCGCTAAGAGGTGAATGGAAAGATAACTGTAGATATGGAAAGAAAGCAAGGGCCATCAACCAAAACTTAAGGGATAATTATCTAAATAATTGATATTTTTGAGATTTAAAAAAGCACTAATGTCTTTGTGGGCATCATGATCGGTAAGCTTTAACCACTAGATCAAGTAATCATGAGGATCATGCTAGACAGATTGGTGATAGTCAGTACCATACCACGAAATCATCATTGGGATAAATGTAATCGTGGAAAGAGCAAGATGAAAGACAATGGAAGTGAATTGGTAAAATATCAATGTACTCATAATCTGCACAAAAACAAACATGAAATAAGAAATATTTAGGAGTAGATATTAAACCACAAAGAAATATGATTATTAATAAGTCCTAAAATGCAAATAATTACATCTTAGATGCATAATTAGAATGCATGTGAATATATTTTGGATACTTATATGATTAAGAATTATTAGAATAAATGTACAACCTATATAATCTTTATATAACTATTAACTTACTATTCAATACTCGTTAAACAACGAACTATGATATATAATAACACTTGGACAACTATGTGGAATATCTCAAAACACACTATTTTCTTCACTTTTTACATTTGTCTATCATAAAATAAGTTAATGGAAACTATGGATGGATAGACTTGTATTCTAGCTCATAATATGTTAATTTTTTTATCAATTAATCAAATTAACTATCTAAATTACTATTCAATACTTATTAAACAACAAGCTATGATATAGAATAATACTTGGAAAATCATGTGGAATAACTCAAATTATACCATCATCTCCCAAAATGATGCACTACATTAACTCCAAAAATAAAAACATGTTAGGATTAGGATTTTATATCAAAATCCTAGAATCTAATCAATGACCATGATTTCCACTTATAGTGGAAATCATAGCACCATTGATATGTGTAAACACGTCCTTTAATCATGCATGTATCCTTTTTTTAGAGTTTTGAGAAATTCACCAAGTGAAATAACACACAATAGATGGTAAAAATATGACAAACTAGATGATAAATGGAACTAGAATCACTGATCAACATGGATCACAATTGTCCTACCCAAAGACTAACAAAATTAGTCTAACTCTATCCAATATTAGGAGGATAAGACTCTTCATCATATATAAGTTAGTTGTTAGTACTCTTTTTATAAGTACATGTTTCCCATCCCTAAGGAACATTGGTGACATGATAAGGGATATCCAACCATGAGTCCCTAGATTAAAAAAATGAGTATTATGTGATAGCTAAAGCAACACAAATGGAAATTCTATGCTATATGGTGCAAATAAATTTATCTTGAATGTACTATTTTACCATATATATAATAAAAATACATAAACACACCCAAATAATATGACAATGGAGGAAGCACAAGTGAAAACCAGGAGTGAGGAGGAATTGTGAGCAAGGAATTAGGAAGTAGAAAGCAAAGTGTTATCAAGGAACAAGTGCCACTTCTTGGTCCATATCTTAGGAGAATTTAAAGGATTCATTTAAAAAAATCTAGGTAACATGGAAAGAAAGTCATTTCTAAAATTCCTTATTGAAAGTATGAATCTCAAAGTTGAAAGTATGGATGTCGTAGCTAGCAATAATAGGAAAATAAAACCTATGGAAAGCCATATCAAAGTAGTAGATTCTAAAGAACATAAAATTATACTGAGAGAGAGTGAACATTATAAGACCAATTTTTACTTATCTTTCCCAAACAATATTATGCAATATATCAATGGCAATATAAAAAATAGTAATAAAATAAATGCACAAATCACCACACATAATAGAGACACCAATTTAACATGTTTCACCTAATGTGGGCTACTCCATGGAGAACATATTTCACTAATATTTTCTCAACAAATATCTTGGGAATCCTTCCCTATTACAATATTTATGGACCTCTATCCAAAGGAGAAACCAATCCCCTAATCAAGTTCATGGATCTCTATCCATAGGAGACACCAATCCCCTCATCTAGTTCATGGATATCTATCCATAGGAGAACTGCTCCTCTGATCTGGTTGGTGATCCTCTAGAAGACTATTGCCTCCACTACATTGGCTTGTGGATCTTTCTCCACTGAATACTCATGTCCTCACTTAGAAGACCTCTATCCTCACTACCCTAGCTAATGGATATCTATCCACTAGAGACTATTATCCTCTGATTTGTCTCAAATATGCACTAAACATAGTCGTTTGGTATAGCACAAATATTCTCAATATTTGTTTCAAATATACATTAAACACAGTCCTTTGGTCTAGAAAAAATTTGCTTAATATCGGTATCTAATTAGCACTAAACACATTCCTTCGGTCTAGCACAAATATTCTCAATATCTGTCTCAAAAATACACTAAACATAGTCTGTCGATATAGTAAAATTTTTCTCAATCTATGTCCTCAAGCATCAACACAAAGCTTGATCCAATCACAGATCAACTTTGCTAGATATACCCCAAGCCTTAACACAAATCTTGAACAAATAAATCAATCAACTCTGCTCTCAAGTCTTCTCAAATACTTGTCTCAAATATGTCCGCAAGTCCTCTCTAGAACTTGCTCAAACTACTCTCAAGTCTTTACCAAGACTTACCTCAAATCTTCTCAACAAGTTCTCACTAGAACTTGCTTAATATTCTCAACAAGTATTCACCAAGACTTACCTCAAATATGCATTGTAATCTTCCACAAAAGCTTACTCAACTCAATCCTTAAGTCCACTATAGAATTAACTCAAATCAGCTCACAAGCTTTCACAAAAGATTACGTAAATTTGTCTTGAAGTCCACTCTAGGACTTACTCAAATTTATCCACTAGCTCTCACAAAATCTTATTCAACTCAACTCAATCTATCACAGAAAACCTCTTCAATCACACAAACAAGTTTCACACATAATATTGTTTTAATCTTATAGAAATATATATAGAATTATTATAGACTCAATATGTTCACACTCACAACAATACTTAATCACTTTCAAAATATTTTGTTTAACCATAGAAACATATGGATAATGGTTAGAGACTCAATATATTTCATGCTTCACACAACACTCAAACACTCTCAAAATATCCTTCAAATCAATTTAGAATAAAGAACAATTTGTTTCATAGAACTTGAACTATCAATCCAAAATTTCCAATCAACTAAGCTCAATAAACTCCACTCAACCAATCACTCAATGAAACACAACTTGCTTACAAACCCTAAACAAGTGTTTCATAATGCTTTCAACAACTCACACTATGGAAATCAAACCTTGACTCAAGATTATTCCAAACTCACATAACAATGATAATCATGGTATTTCACAAAACCCTAGTCAAGCATATGAAAACTTACTCAAATATTTCCAAAAATACTTATCAAACAATCTCACATAATGATGTTACTCATGATCTTTCACAAACCCTAGTTCAAGATAGTTTTCAATTTCTCACTCAAATGTTCTCACAAACATTCACAAATCATGCACATGAAATATTAATCAACAATGCTTATAAAACAACCCTTTTTACTCCAACTTGGCATTCACAACATCCAATCCACCAATATTTCACTAACAAGGAAAATGTGCCCATACCTTTTGTTTTATGAAGAACTAATCTCAAAATCTCTCTCAATCACAATCACCATTTTTGCCAATCTCACAAGTTAGGTAGCAATAACCTTCCCTCAAAATATTTCACCATACAAAATATTAAATCTCAATTACACCTTATAATCTCCACACTTAAAAATGATTAGCCAAAATTAAACAACTCACTTCAACAATTAATTTTCTTTATTCACCTTATTACTCCTTCTAAATTCTAATCATCAAAATCACAATAGAATATTTTAACTTTTTATAAACCTTATATCTCCCTCCTAACACAAAAATTCATGCCATAAAACTTTAGAATAAAATTTAATTAAAAAATAAAATACCTCTTTTACCCTAGGTAGGATTCATTCCCCTGCTGTGCTACCACCAGCGCCCTAGCCATGGCTCAACTACCGCATGAGCTAGGTGCTCACCTTAGTAGGTAAAAGTGCCTTAAGAACTTTTTAGCCTATGATGGGCAACCAAAATAAAAATGACCACCACAAAACACTATCGTCAAAATTCAATCACAGGACATCCCGCATTTCAATGCCTCAACACACAATCGCTTGCCACTAGCCCAACCACCAGGTTGGCGATGAGGCTTTAGGCCTCCCTCCTTTATCCATTCATTGGCCACCATATAAAACAAAAAAATTATCTTTTTTCTTTGCACGCAGATCACAGAATTTCGCAGGCACTCGTAATGTGAACTAAACGAAAGTAAGCATTTAGTCAATCAATGCACATGGTATTTATACCATCGTGCCATCTCCCTTTTTACAGCGATGGAGCAAGAAAATCATATGACGTTGGCGTTAATTAAACCTTTTCCATTATAACCCTAACCTTAGGGTTAATTAAATTAAGTTATAAATTAATTTATAATGAAATTATTATAATTAATTTATAATTAATTTAATAAATTTAAGGTTAATTAAATTAATTTATAATGAAATTATTATAATTAATTTATAATTAATTTAGCAACTTTAGTTCTTAACTTTAGAACTTTAATATTATAATAAAATATTATCTTTTTCTTGGGCCTTCCTATTGCTTCTTTAGACCTTATCTGACCACATCGAATATTATAATAAGGGATATTATAATATTATTTTTCTTAGACCTAGAAGCAATCTTTCTCTTGCACTACTTACTGAAATTGACTCTTGGCATCCTTCCTTTTGCACTGCTCACTGAAACTGACTCTTGACATCAATGACAACAAATCTTGCTCATATTTTCGATAATCTGCTCCTTTGTCATTGATGGCAACCCATTTATCTTTTACCATTTCCTTTACCTATTTTTTTTTCTACTTCCCTTGAGAAACTGCTCCTCCTAATTGAATGCTCTCCCCCTAACTCAAATATCTCCCCCTTTGACATAAATGGCAAAGGGTCACCTTTGGGGTTTGGGACTAAGAATGAAACTCTTAGATTAGACCCTCCCCCACCTCCTCTCTTGAGGTGGTTAATTTTGGTGTGGTAGTATTTCTACTCCCAACATACACTAGTCTTTACCTTTGTCCACTTTCTTCCTCAACTAATCCTTCTAATTCCTCTTATTGTTCCTATTATTGCTTGTCTCTAGAAGTTTTACTCTACACCACTTTTCTATATGCCCAACATTATTGCACTTATAACACTTAATGTTGTTATTCCTTAAAGGTAAAAATATCTTGGGGTTTCTCCTAGTGAAGCCATATCCATTCCTATCATCAACCCTACAATTTACTGCCATGTGACCAAACTGATTACAAGAGTAGCAATACCCTTGTGACCAAATTGAAGATTGAGTTTTGAGTTCTACTTTATTACCTTTCTTAATGCATCAAGGGTAGAAATAAGCTCACCCTCAATATCAACTTCTCCTTCCTCTAATTTTACCTCTATTCCTTTACCTTTAGGATCATCTTCATTCCTTTATGATTCATCTTCCATAGGAGCATGTCCTTCTTATTCTATTGCCAAAAGTAGACTTTCTTCTTTTGAACCTTCAAGAGCATCTTCATATTCATATTCACTAAAACTAAATCCATTCCTTGTACAACTATATTCAATATGACCAAATTTACCACATCTAAAACACTTGAAAATAATTGGTAACATTTTTCTAACATCATCTTTTTATTCTAACAGAAATAGAATTTCATCTTCCTCATTATTTGAGGAGCTTCCATCACTATCGCTTGAACTCTTACCTACCTTGTTTGCATAAAATATATTCTTATGCATTTGGAAAAACTTATTTTCTTACTTTCTTTGTTTATCTCTATTTTTATTTTGGTACCTATATTTTCATGTTTCCCTATTGTTATGATCCTATTTTTCTTCATCTTCACTACTATTTCTATCTTCTAGACAATCAGTTGCATAGTGACCATATTTACCACAATTAAAATATCTAACTGATTTCATACCTTTATACTTTCTTGAGTCCTTATTCCTTCTACCATAATTTACTTCTTCATCACTAGATAACTCATTGCTTGAATATGACTTCTTACCCTTTATCTTCTTAATAGGTTCCTCTTTTATTCTCATATCAAAAGCTATGATAATTCCATGTAATTCATACCTTGTCAAAATTTCAATGTATTTTGACTCTTCTATAGTTGAAATATTTCACTATACCTTTTTGGAGTGACCTTAAAATATTATCACAAGAATTGTTTCTTCAAATTTAAGCCCAAGTCCTTGCATGGAGTTAATAACCTCATCTACATGAAGTAGATATGCAACAATATTTTCCTCATCCTTCATATTTAGGAATTCAAATGTTCTCTTGTAATTTTCAACTTTACCCTTTTTCCCTTTTTGTCTCTCTCATATATACCTTTTAAATTATCTCAAATTTCCTTTGTTAATGTGCAATGCATAACCTTTATAAATTCTATTTCATGCAAACCCTTCGATATTCCATTCATTACCTTTTAATTATTTAGATGTAGGAGCTTACCATATTTATTTGTAGGTGGAGTAGCTAGAAATATGTATCCATTCTCAACTACTTCCTATATTTCATTTCCAAGTGTCATTAGGTGAATCTTCATTCTCATACTCTAAAGTGCATAATTATTCCCATTGAACAATGGTACTGAATTCCCTAAAGATCCACTTTGATAATCCATCTGTGTTCTTATGAGCTTTGTCTTCAAGTTGTTAAACTCTTCGAAAGGAACCCACACTGATACCAATTGAAGAACATAATATTATACTGGGAGGGGGGTGAACAGTATAAGATGACTTTTTACTTTTCTTTCCCAAACAATATTATGCAATATATCAATGTAAATATCAATAGTAGTAATCAAAGTAATGCACAAATCACCACACATAATAGAGACACCAATTTAACATGATCACCCAATGTGGGCTACTCCATGGGGAAAATATTTCACTAATATTTTCTCAACAAATATCTTGGGAATCCTTCCTTATTACAATATTTATGGACCTCTATCCAAAGGAGACACCAATCCGTTAATCAACTTTATGGATCTCTATCCATAGGAGACACCAATCTCCTCAACTAGTTCATGGATATCTATCCTCAAGAGAACTCCTTCTCCAATACTTTGGCTGGTGATCCTCTAGAATACTACTGCCTCCACTGCACTGGCTTGTGGATCTCTCTCCATCAAAGACTCATGTCTTCACTCAGAATACCTCTATCCTCACTACCCTGGCTAATGGATCTCTATCCACTGAAGACTACTATCCTCTACTCTATCACCTCCAAAGCTTGCTATCATCTCTATCTCAAATCTGCACTAAATATAGTCCTTCAATTTAGCACAAATCTAGTCAATATATGTATCAAATATACACTAAAAATTGTCCTTTGTTCTAGCATAAATATGCTCAATCTCAGTCTCTAATCTACACTAAACATAATCCTTCAATCTAGTACAAATATGCTCAATCTCTATCTCAAATCTAAACTAAACACAATTATTTGATCTAGTAAAAATATACTCAATCTTTGTCCTCAAGCCTTAACACAAAGTTTGATCTAATAAAAAATCAACTCTGCTATATCTATCCCAAGCCTTAACACAAAGCTTGAACAAATCAATCAATCAACTCTGCTCTCAAGTCTTCTCAAAGACTTATATCAAATCTATCCACAAGTCCTCTCTAGAACTTTCTCAAACTGCTCTCAAGTATTTACTAATACTTACCTCAAATTTGCTCAACAAGTTCTCACTAGATTTTGCTTTATCTACTAAACAAGTCTTCACCAAGACTTACCTCAAATGTGCATTCTAAGCTTCCACAAAAGATTACTCAACGTAGTCCTTAAGTCCACTCTAGGACTTACATAAACCAGCTCACAAGATTTCACAAAAGCTTGCTTAACTCTATCCTGAAGTCCACTCTAGGACTTACTCAAATCTGTCAACTAGATTTCACAAAAGCTTATTCAACTCAACTCAATATATCACAGAAAACCTCTTCAATCACACAAACAAGTTTCACACAAAATATTGTTTTAATCTCATAGAAAAATATAGAGAATGTTTAGAGACTCAATATATTCACACTCACAAAAATACTTAATCACTTTCAAACTCTTTTTTTAACCATAGAAATATATGAAGAATGTTTAGAGACTCAATATATTTCACACTTCACACAACACTCAAACACTCTCAAAATATCCTTCAAATCAATTTAGAATAAAGAACAATTTATTTCACAAAACTTGAACTATCACTCCAACACTTACAATCAACTAATATCAATCAACTCAACTCTACCAATCACTCAATGAAACACAAACTCACACTATGGAACTCAAACCTTGACTCAAGATGATTCCAAACTCACATAACAATGATAGTCATGGTCTTTCACAAAACCCTAGTCAAGCATATGAAATATTACTCAAATATTTCTAAAAATGCTTATCAAAAAATCTCACATAATGATTATACTCATGATCTTTCACAAACCCTAGTTCAAGATAGTTTTCAGTTTCTCACTCAAATATTCTCACAAACATTCACCAAATGCACATGAAATATTACTCTAAAATACTTATCAAACAACCCTTTTCACTCCAACTTAGCATTTGCAACATCCAATCCAGCAATATTTTACTCACAAGGAAGATGTGCCCATACATTTTTGCCAATAGCACAAGTTAGGTAGCAAAAACCTTCTCAAAATTTCATTCAAATATTCCCTCAAAATATTTCATCATAGAAAACATTAAATCTAAATTACACCTTATAATTTGCACACTTAAAATCACAACTCACTTCAACAATTAATTTTCCTTATTCACCTTATTACTCGTTCCAAATTCTAATCATCAAAATCACAATATAATATTTTAACTTTTTATAAACCTTATATCGCCCTTCTAACACAAAAATTCATGCCACATAAAACTTTAGGACAAAATTTAATTAAAAAATTAAATACCTCTTTTACTCTCAATAGGATTCGATCCCCACTGCGCTACCACCAATGCCCTAGCCATGGCTCAACTTTCGTATGAGCTAGGCGCTCACCTTGGTAGGTAAAAGTGCATTGTGCGCTTTGTAGCCTATGTTGGGCACCCAAAATAAAAATGACCACCACAAAACACTATTTTTGGGATTCGATCGTGGGACCTCCCGCCTTTCAATACCTCAACACATAGTCGCTTACCGCTAGCCTAACCACCAGGTTGGCAATGAGGCTTTAAGCCTCCCTTCCTTTATCCCTTCATTGGCCATCGAATAAAATAAAAATTTATCCTTTTTCTTTGTACGCAGATCGCAGAAATTTGTAGGCACTCACAATGTGAATCGAATGAAGGTAAGAGCTTAGTCAACCAATGCACATGGTATTTATACCATTGTGCCATCTCCCTTTGGATGTCGATAGAGGGAAAAAATCATATGATATCGGTGTTAATTAAACCTTTGCCCTTATAACCCTAACCTTAGGGTTAATTAAATTAAATTATAAATTAATTTATAAAGAAATTATTATAATTAATTTAATAACTTTAGTATTAATTAAATTAAATTATAAATTAATTTATAATGAAATTATTATAATAAAATATTATAATATTATTTGTCTTGGGCCTTCCTATTGCTTCTTTTGACCTTATATGACCATCTTGAATATTATAATAAGGGATATTATAATATTATTTCCCTTATACATAGAAGCAATATTTCTCTTGCACTGCTTACTAAAACTAACTCTTGACATCCTTCCTTTTGTATTGCTCACTAAAATTGACTCTTGACATCAATGACAACAAATCTTGCTCATATTTCCAACAGATTCTACACTAGTAGTTATTATAGGATGATATGATTGATAATGATATAATAATTCTTAATACTAAAGGGTCAAATATGTATGTTTCATGGATACTGGTTAGGATTTTTTGAGATTTAAAATCGGATCAAATGGATGTGGGGATTGAATTAAAATTACTTTATGATTTTTCTTCCAAAATGATTTTTTCTCAATATATCCTCTAGTTTAGAAATAAGGGATAAAATAATGGATGAATACCCATGGTGTAGGGGTAAAGATGCATTATATTTAAGACCTTTGAGTGAGAATTTTTTTGTGGATATAGAAACTATTAAAAGGATCCTGTATGGATTAGTCTTTTTGAACTTCCTTATCAACTTATAAATAAGGAGGTTTTGAAGAATATTGATGATGATAAAAATATTATCATGAAATATTAGGGGTATGAATAAAGCCCTTAAAAGAAGATTTATTAAGAAATTAATAGGTTTTTATAGTCCTGAGTTTATTTTAATATAAGAAATAAAATTAAGCAGTGAGGAATGTAAGGATGCTTTTAAGAAGATTTGGAATATGGGTGATTGTTGAGCCATTTATTCTACAATATATTTAGATGGTAATGAAATAATATGGGACAAATGCAAATCGTATGGATAACTATTAGAACCAAAAAGTAATTGGGATGTTGAATTATTTTGTAGGAAAGAGAAAAACATCAAAGTCAGGGTTATAAATGTATATTCTCCAACTATGGTTACTCCTCATGAAAGACGTTGAAAGGATCTTAACATATTTTTATCAAACACAATGATGATTCGTTGTGATCTATGGATTCTTGGTGGTGATTTTAGTACCATTCTACCTCCTTTGAAAAAAGTAGTGGTATTCTAGGATGGTCTAAATGAATGCAAGATTTCTCTTCATTTATCAATTAAAATTACCTTTGCGATGTTAGTCCCTCAAGATTTCAATATACATGGGATAATAGATGCAATAGGAAAAATCATCTAACAAAAAGACTATATATTCTTGTTATCCCATAAATTGTTACAAAAAAATATATGTTCTCTTCAAATATTTTACGGTAAGCATAATCACATCAAAAACCCATTATTTTGAATTGTGAGTTACCTAATAATGGTCATCCAAATCCATTTCACTTCCAAACTATGTGGCTTAAAGACCCTATTTTTTCCTAGATGGTTATGTTATAGGTGGATGAACTAAAATTTGAAGGATCATGTATGTATAGGGTTGAAATATTGAAATATTTAAAGGAGCAAATGAAGATTTGAAATGAAAAATATTTTGGTAATATTTTTAAAGAAAAAAATTGAACCCAACATAAAAATTTACAAGAGATAGTAGAAATTAATGGGATGGATCAATATTCTTATTTGAAAGAAAAATAATTATTTTCTAACTATCATAATGCATTGAAAAAGGAGGAATCATATTGGTTCCAAAAATCTAGAGAGAAATAGCTTAAGGAAGGAAATAGAAATAATAAAAATGAAATCATGCTACAACAAAAAAATGTTCATCATATAAAACATATTTTAACTCTAGATGGAATAAATATTGAGGACCAAGAAGACATGTGGAAGGAAACAGTTATTTATTTCAAAAAAAAAAATTTAGAATCTAGGCAAGATGAGGTAGAAGAAAAACTTCTACAAACTATTCCATAATTTATCACTCAGGGACAAATGAAATCTTGATGAAGAAGATATCTATGGATGAGCTTCATGAAGCAGTTTTCTCCTTCCATCCTAACAAAGCGCCTAGACCAACAGATTTCTTGCAATTTTCATTCTAAAATTTTAGGATTTATTGAAGAGTGATATGTTAGTTATATTTGAAAAGTCCTAGAAAAGGAAGGTTGTAATAAGTGGGATTAATGGTAACTTTATTACCTTAGTTCCTAATAAAAGCAACACAAAGTATTTGGATAATTTTCATCCAATGAGCCTTTGTAATATGATTTATATAATCATTTCAAATATTATGACAAACAAGTTGAAAGTCATTCTAGAGTGTCTTATCTCAAAGGAACAAGGTTGCTTTGTTCATGGTAAATAAATTATTTATGGTATAATTATTGCACAAGAGGCCATATGTTCTCTTCATTTCAAGAAAATTTTAGGTATGCTTTTGAACTAGATATGAACAAAGCATAGGATAGGGTTTCCTGGAATTTTCTACATGTTATTCTTAGAAATTTTGTATTTGATTATAGTTGGTGTGAGTGGATTAAATGTTATAGCACTATAAAATTTTCTATTTTTACCAATGGTTCTATTATTGGTTACCTTAAGTAATCTTATGGGCTTCATCAAGGTTATCCACTTATTATTTATCTATTCAGTATTCTTGTGGAAGCGTTATAGAGAGTCTTTTCAAAGGAAAAAATAGAAGAAAAAATGAAGGGTATTCAATTTGCAAAAAATGGTCCCTTCAAATCTCATCTACAATTTATTGATGGTACTTTTATTTTGGTTCATCCCTCAGTTAATGAGTCCATGGATTTCAAATTAATATTATCATGCTATGATAAGGCTACTGGATAGTTGGTAAATACTAAAAATTCCAAGATTTTTTATTAATATTACCCTAGATTTATAAAAAATTATTGTGAATGTTTTAGGATCTAAAATTAAATAATTTCCATTAATCTAATTGGGTATTCCTTTGTCTAATAAAGGAAATAAAAAGGATCTTTGGATATCTTTTTTTGAATAGAATGAAATCTTGCTAAGAAGGTTGGAAAGATAAGTTGTTAACCATGGTAGAAAAGCTACAACTCATAAAGACTACATTGTAATCCACACCTATTTATATGATGCCACTTTCAAGACTGCCAACAAGTATAGCATCAGAAATTGATAAAATTCAAAAAGACATTCTATGGAAAGGTTGTGAGAAAAAAAAGTGTGTTTCCTTTTTGTAAGTGGGATAGAGTTTGTAAAGGAAATAATATTGGAGGAGTAGTCTTGCAGAATTGCAAACCTATAAATTTAGTATTAGGAGAAAAGCTTGAGTGGATATTATTTAGAGATCAAGGAAATAATTGGGAAATATTACTTCAAAAATATATAGGTTCTCTTGGTGCAATGAATTTATTTAGGAAAATAACCCCACTCAAAGGATCATAATCTTTGAACTTCATATCAAAGAGTCTACAATTGATAAATAAACATATTAGGTGGTCAGTCAATGAGGGGAGTTATATAAATTTTTAGTCTAATGCTTCTTTGAATCCTTATCCTATTATCTCTAACTCAAAATGGCAACCATTGGCTCAAACATACTTAGAATGTAAATGTATAAAGGGAAAATACTATATTATTATGAGCAACAACTCAAAATCATGGATTTCTTTTAGTAACTAGGTTGAAGGAGAAGAACTCAAATAAAATGTAGATGAACTTTGAAATATATTTCAAGAGTTTTATATATAAATTTTTACACAAAAGGATGATTTGGTTTGGAATTTATCAAAGGATGGTAGATATGTAGTCATGTTGGGATATGAGGAGTTAGAACACTCAAAATTTCCTTCTTCCAAATATTTTTCTTGGAAGAATATTTGGTCATTACAGGCTCTTCATAAGGCCTCGATATTTCTTTGATTAGTTGTTCAAAGTAATATTCTTATAGTAGATAGTATACAAAGAAGAGGATATTATGGAAACTTTAGATTTGCCTAATATGAGAACGATTTAGAAACATTAGACCTTACTTCTTTATTATTTTTTTGTTCACACCATTTGAAGTTATTTTAAAAAATATATGAAATTACATTTGGTAGCTCCATCAATATTGAAAGAGTTGATGAAATATTGGATAAATTATTTTAAAGTTAAAGCATTATGTATTATTTGAAGGATTGGCCTTGCTATTATTTTTTAGAATTTATGAATTGAAAGGAATAACAAATTTTTAAAAAATAAATCTCAAAATCGTGCTCGTTTGGAACCATATTATTGCCTCTCTTGCAAAATGTCTACAAAGATGGTTCTCGTCATGGGAAGCCTCGGTTATAGAAAAAGAGGTGTTAATAACTTGGATTATAGAAAAAGAGGTTCTAATGGGAAGCCTCAGTTATGGTAAAATGGAAATATCCAAAAATTAGATTTATCAAAATTAATTTTGATGGTGATTCTAAAGGAAATCCAAGGAAATCTAGTGGAGGTGGTGTTTTTAGAAATAGTGATAGGGATCAATAAATACCATTAACTATTGTAAGAAATTTAATGTATGTTTATCATTATTGCCAATGGTATTTTACATACCATGGTAATTTTAAATGCATATAATACCTATAAATGTACATGTTTTATCAATAAACTATAATTTGAAATTTAGATTTCTGAATCCTTATCATTTTGGTATCATAGTGGTTGATCCTCTATGGATTTTGGTCTTATCTTTTCTTCTTTTGCATTCAACACCATGTTGTAGAATTCAAAGCTTTCACTCGATGAGGTCCCTCACTAACTTAGATATCTCTCCTTCAAAATACAGTAGACCTGTGTCGCCATCTTGGCAAAAATGGTCTTTGACAAGGGTCCTGCTGACGAAGTTCTCACCGATGAAGAACTTATTACTACTAATGAGGCAACACCTAGAATCGAACCAGGATCTATGGGTAAGATGCCCATAATTCTTCCACTGGACAATATTTTTACTAATGAAGACTTTTTGTTTGATGCAAATCTGACCAATGAAATACTTGTTTTCAATGATCTTGTTGTTGCTATAGCAAACATTGAAGTAATATTCAATCGTGCCATCATAGATGATTCCATGCACATCCTCGTATTCAACAACACAAAATATGTAATTCATGTTGTTTATGATCTTGTTGATTATAATGTAATTACAGATATCAAAGATACAACTCTCATTGTAGTTTTTGATGAAAGATTTGGAAGATGTTCCAATTGTAGTAAATTTTGCTACACTTGGAGATGTTGTAGGTGAAGTTATCCCAATTGAAGAAATAGTTACTCAATATGGTCTAAGGATATATATTTCAGATGTTTATCCTACTATAGTTCTACTTATTCTTGAGTGGCCACACTTTGAATGAGTCACTCCTATCATCTTGTTGCCCTTATCTCTTTATAGCCAGCAATTATCTTATTGCAGACCTAGATCTACCTATTGGAACCCACTCTTTTACCCATGTTATACTTCGTGGTCCTCCCTATCTCTGCATCCATCACCATTTTTAAGTTCTTAGCCACCTACCATATCTGTCATGGTTTCTCACTACCTCTTATTTGTAGCTTTCATAGCTCATCGACCCATTGTCTAGCCCCCTCCTATTGGATCGCTTAGCACTACCTCTTACCATAATTGCACTCAACTCACTCCTCATTCACCTTCCTGATCTTGCATCAATATAGTGCACCACAAATGCTTCCTTGCCACATTGTTCAACATAAATCTACCCATTTTTAGTCTTTTTTGTAATAGATCTAATATTTTTGATGTTGATTTCACCTTGATCCTATTTTTTTTACTGTATTTCATTGTTTTTCGATGAACGATGAAAAAATTAAATTATATTTCTAATATTTTAGTGATTTTTCAGCAAAACCAACGATTCTCTGACATCTTTTGTTTTCCTAGTTACCACTTTTTATCTTTTGCCCAAGCTCTTCATGTTTTTTTCAAAACTATTTAGTCGTTGCCATTGAAAAATAGCCATTGCCATTGAAAATTAGTCGTTGTCATTAAAAATAGTTATTGAAAATTAGTTGTTGTCCACATTGAAGTCAAACTAATTGTTGCCATCAAACTAGTCATTGTCATCAAACTAGTCATTGTTGTCAAACTAGTCATTATTATAAAACTAGCCATTTCCATCAAACTAGTCATTGCATCGCATGTGTCACTTATTAAACCATGTGCCCACTTTATTTAATATTATTATGCACCCACTTTAATTAATATTTGTTGTGCATCCAATTTAAAAAATTAAAAATTAAAAACAAACCAATAAATTAAATTAAATTTTATTTAATGTTGGCACCTTGCACACATCTTTCAAGGAATATTCTTCCAGCATCTTCTTTATGCCACATGACTTGTTGTATTTTTCTCATGTTGAATTGCGATACCATCCAATTATTTTCTATTATAGCAGTGTTTAAAATCGTTGGAGAGAATTTTTCAAGCCTGATGTAGTTCCAGCTTCTATTTTTGGTTTTTTGAAAATCTACTCTAGTTCATCATGGATCTTTTTCTCCTCTATATCAAGAGTGCATTTTTGGTTGTACTCGACACTCCTTGACATGCACTCTTTCTCTTCCACACATGGGTACCAATGCTTCTTCAATGGGGAGGAATGATAGGGATCAATAAATACCATTAACTATTGTACAACATTCAATATTGTATAATATTTAATGTATATTTATCATTATTTCCAATGGTATTTGACATACCATGGTATTTGTAATGGTATCTAATATCTATAAATGTACATGTTTTATCAATGAAATACAATTCGGAATTTAAAATTTTTAATCCTTATCAAATAGTGAAGGTAAAATTCTTCTCACTTATTTAGAATCATATGGAACTTCAGCTAAAAACTATGTAGAGGCTACAACACTTCTTACAAGGATTAAAATTATAGTAGAAAAAGGATGAAAATATATTTGAATTGCAGGGGACAAAAATTATCATCAATGCCATTAACAAAAATAGATGTGGAAAGTGGATAAAAATAATATTATTGTTGACGTTAATCATATATTACTAGAAGTAATCTCTTGTAAGTATGAGCATATTTATAGAGAAAGAAATCGGCTAGTAGATAAATTATCAAATTGTAGTATTGATATTCATCTCAATAAAGTCAAATTTTAGAAGGTAACTAACCAAGTGACATTTTATCTCTTAATAAATATGATTTCAAGGAGTTGATTATGTAAACATAGCACTTCGAGAAAGTTGAAGAATATAATTAAGAGAAAAAATAAATTAAAAATTTGTGATAAAAAGGTATATTGTAGCAAATGCAATATTTTGGTGTTTTGATGGGAGTGGCCCCCAATAGAAGCTACATATAACTTATTAATCTTATATATATATGATAATAGAGGAAAACATATCAAAAACAAAAGTGTATGAACTCTTGGAAATTTTGGTGGGATAAATATAATTTTTGTTTACCCCATCCAACTTTGAAGGAATTTACCTATAATAATGCCTAGTCTAACCATAGTGATTTGATATATTATACATAGATTATTCTATGAATCATCATAAAAATTAAAATTATTGTAATTGCATTGAAGGATGAAAAACTAAACAATCATTAATACTAGCATCATGGCATAAGATGAACGACATGGTTTAGTACTTCAACTATAATATATATACCTTAGTTGACATAGTTTTAGAGGGACCACTTCCAAAACATAATTTTAGATAGAAATAAAACATTTAAGGTACAATTGCTTTCTTTAAAACACAAACTTTGTAAATCACATGGCTACAAAAGGACTAAGAAAAGAGATAGTACCAAATAGGTTGGGTCATAATCTCAAGAACTAGTACTCCTACTATTAGGGGTACCTCAAGCAACACAAAATTACAGAGGAACTAGTTCCTCTACATAGTAATTCAGCAAAAATAAATTTTGGTGAGATAAATATATTTTTTGTTTACCTCTTGCAACTTTGAAGGAATTTACCTATAATAATGCCTAATCTAACCATTGTGATTTGATATATTATACATAGATTGTTCTATGAATCATCATAGAAAGTAAAAATTATTGTAATTGCATTAAAGGCTGAAAAATTAAACAACCATTCATGCTAACATTATGGCATAAGAGGAACATCATGGTTTAGTACTTCAACTATAATATAGATACCTTAGTTGACATAATTTTAGGAGGACAACTTCCAAAAAATAATTTTAGATAGAAATGAAGCATTTAAGGTACAATTACTTGCTTTAAAACACAAACCATGCAAAGCACTTGACTACAAAATAACTAAGCAAAAAGAGAGTACCATTTGGTTGGGTCATAGTCTCAAGGACTGGTACTTCTACTATTAGGGGTATCTCAAGAAACACACAATTCAAAAGGAACTAGTTCCTCTACATAGTAATTTGGCAAAAGTAAAGACTTATAGGTGAATCTAGTTGTGTATTATAACTTCAATAAAAAAGGATCAATATTATGTCAAGTATTGGTTTAATATTTACAAAATTTAAAATTTACATGAATATATAAAAATCAAAAGGAGCCTTCATAAGCGATGTATTTAAGAGTGTATTTCACATATTTCTATGTGTATGTGAGAGAGAAAGAGAGAATGCACACATGTGTTCTATGTAGCAAAGTCTCTATAAGATATCCTTTTTAAAGTATATGCCATAACATACTTTTATAATATTTACAATATGTAAGACTTGTGAAGGATACCCTAGTGGTAAGTCTTTGGGTTTTCATCCAAGAGATCCAAGTTCAAACCCTGGTATGAGGGTATTGAGACCTCTCATAAAAACCTATGTAAAATTTTGTCTAACATAGATAGCACAGTGATTAGGGCTTTCGTATCTCTTTGGGGAGGTTCAAGGTTCAAACTACAACATGCCTAGATGTGAATAGGTTGGATGGTAGTAGCCAAGGATTTTTCGATTGGTTTCCCCAATGATAAGGGCAACCTAATGATTAGGGCTTTGAATTCTCTTTGTAAATTCTAAAGTTCAAATCATGGTATGCTCAAATGGGGATAGGATGAATGGTAGTGGCCAAGGGTTTGTTGGTTGGTCCCATTGACTTTATCTAACTCTGTAGGCTAGAGTTTATAGTGGCAGTACCCGATGATGTAATAGGGATTGGTTGAGTGGTAGTGGTCAAGGGTTAATCAGTTGTCCCAATTTGATGGCCCAAGTTTTGGGGTCCTATTTACTTCATTTAACTTTATGGGCTAGAGTTTATAGTGGTAACACCCAACGGTGTTTCTAACTTCCCTATGTATTAAACAAAATTACAATATGTATAATTTTTTGGTCTTTATTATGATTAAAAATCTAGTTATTTATTTATTTTTTAACTACCATGATTTGATATTTTCCTGTTTCATCTTTTAATATATTTTCAATACTACTAATATTTTTTATATCTAACTATTAATTATGACTAGAGGATTAAACATGTAAACACATACTTCTCTTTCATCATTTTCAAGTACATAAATACTGTGTTACATGATTTGTGGTTGTGAAAATATTTAAGTAATAAAATTTATGTTCCTTCAAATGTCATAAGCTAAATATTTAATGTATGGAAAATTTTTATTGTTATTATGTTTTAAAGGAAAAAAATGATAACCAATTGTTTTATTAATGGTGAAAATGTAGGATTTTGAAGGGTCCCAAAACTTTTTACATTAGAGTAGGTAGAGAAAGAGAAGGTCAAATAACCACAGGCTAACCTCCAAGGACAAAAGAATAGAAACTAAAGCCAATAGTCACCCAAGAGAAGAATAGAGAAAGATAATTCCATGATACAACATAGACCAACCCACCACCTAGTAAGGCATAAATGAAAATTTTTGTTTCAAATTTCTTTTAGAGGCACCAAAGAACTTGCTCCATTTTTGCATAAGACTAGAAGGGTGGCAAATACATCAAGATGATGATAATAAAACCCCAATCCCAAAGAGCAAGGGTGAGGGGAATACACCAAGCATATTCCTTGAGAATAGAAACCACTAGGGAGCAAAAGGACTAGCCCAAAAAAAAAAACTAGAGAGAGGATCACTACGACACAAAGGAGACCTAATCCAAGTAGGAAGACAATAAAAGATTCCACTATATGGGTAGGTCCAATACTTCCAAAGCAACAATTATCATTAACCATGGAGGGAAATTATTTTCCCAAATTCTAAGTTGGCCATTATCCACCCCCCAGTTGGCCATAACATTAGCAACCTAGTTACTTTCCAATTACCTTCCCTATAAATATGCTCAATTTTAACTTTTAACTCTAGAATATTCAAGGTGTCCTTAACAATATTCAAAATAAAACAATTATTAGTCTTTCTAGCCTATAAATCCTAAATGATGTTCAGGGAGTCACCTTGTATTATAAGTCTTTTGAAGCCCCTCTCAAAAACCTGATGAATACCTAAGAAAAGCACCTTAGCTTTAGCTAGGTGGTTGGTCTAAATACCATAATCTTTGGCATAAGCCGAAATGACCTCACTATTATCATTTTTCACAATACCCCCTCCACAAACCCTCTTGGGGTTACCTTTGGTAGCCCCATTAAATTTTAGAATGGCCCACCCTTTATTTGGTTTATACCATCTAGTAGCCAATTTTTTTTAATATTAGATATAGAAGCAGAAGACTAGACTCAATTTCCAACTAACAATAACACATTTCTCCATAGATTTTTTCCTACCATTTCAGAAAACAAATACAACTAGATTAATAGAAAATTTAATCCTTCTAAAGATAAAGGATTCATCCCTAGAAATATACTTGAAACTTCTTTTGTTTCCCTCCCACTAGATACCCCAAAAAAATAAGGAAGAACCAAGTCCCACACCCTAGTGAGGTTGTGAATGATAAAGAGAGATTTCCACTAAGTGAAAAGTTCCTTGAAAGTTTGAGGTAGCATCCACTTAATAGAAAAAAAAATCCAATAAAGCATTGAACACCTTATTTGAGAAATTACAATGGACAAAATTATGATCCATAGATTCAACATTCTTAGAACACAAGACAAATATTGAGAAGATGGAAGTATTTCTTACATAAATTATCAATAGTCAAAATTTTATTTTGCAAACACAACCACAAAAACTACAATCTTTGGGATAAAATGAGGATACCAAATACTTTCCACTGGAAATGATCCTCCCCTAGATAATTTTTAGGCCTCATTTGTAGTCTTGATAGAAAAATGCCATTAGGAAAATGAGTCCATAGAAGAAAGTACCTATCATTTTTCTAAGGAATAAAGTACTATTGCAACAACATGTTCAAAATTTGTCAAAATTTGAAGGATCCAAATATCAGTTGTATGTAAATTCAGATGCTTTCAATTCCTCTTTCCATTAGTGATGATTTTATAATCAATTAATTTTTCTCCATATTTTAATGACAAAGGAGCCTTCAACTCATAAAACTTAGGATTGAGAAATAAGAGTTCAATATGAATCCAAGTATCTATCTAGAAGAACACATTCATTCCATTCCTAATCTGCCACCATATCCCCTTCATAACCAGACTTCTGACCTCAATTAAACCATTCCAAATCATAGATCTCCTAGGAGGAGGAGCGCTTCTAAAAAAAGAAATGTGATTTTCTATATGCTTACCTCATAATATCTTTCCATAGTTGATCCTCTTCAAAACATAATCTCCAGGTTGTTTTTGTAATTAATGCCTTATTGAACAACAACAAAATTATAATCCCAAGATCACATTATTTCTTAGAATAGCAGACCCTATGCCAAGATATAGGGGACACCCTTTATCTATTGTCCACCCTAACCCATATAAATATCCTAAATATCTTATTAATCCTCCTCCTAAATTTGAAGGGCATTCTTAAAAGAGACATATAATAGAGAGGAATCCTTTGGAGGGTATCTTGAAGTAATAACAACTTACCTACTTGGCCTAGGATATTACCTTTCTGCCCAGCTAACTTACATTGAATCCTATACAATATAGGAGACCACAACTTCTCCTTCATCCTACCAATGAACAATGGTATAACTAGATATAAAGAAGGAATATTAGCAATACCACAACCAAAAATCCCTACAATTCTATGTTGAAGCTACCCCCTAGTATTAAAAAAAAATTAACTTGGAATATTAGCAATACCACAACCAAAAATCCCTACAATTCTATGTTGAAGCTACCCCCTAGTATTAAAAAAAATTAACTTTTATGGAAGTTAATTTTTGGCTGGAAGCTTTCTCATACAACTATAAAATATTATTGAATTTCATAGCCTCTCTCATAGTAGCCTCACCAAGAAGTACAATATAATCTAGAAACTATTGACAATAAATTACCTTCACAATATCAATAGGCCTAATAACCTTAATATTAGAGGATAAGATAGCAACAATAATTGATCTTCCTAAAGCTTCAACCATAAAAATGAAAAGATATGGAGACAAGTGATCAACTTGCCTAATACCTCTTTGACCCCAAAAAAACCACTTGGAATCCCATTGATGGTGATATAAAATTTAGCAGAGGAAATACAAACTCTAATCTACTTCCTCCATATATCCCCAAAGCCAAATTTTTGCAACATCTTATCAAGGAACTCCCAGGAGACCCAATCATAATGAAAGCACGAGGATACGAAAACAAAAAGGAAATGCCAAGATGCGATGTAAACGAAACTAAACTTAACGCTAAATCCTACGAACTGAAATGCATGAAAGGAGAGAAACATAAACGCATTGAAACAAGGTATAAAAGCGAATATGGAGTACAACCCTTTTTATTAATATGCTTTAGAACCCAGTTACAATCCGTCTCCTCCCTTTTCAGGGGCTAGGAGCGTTAAATATGTTCTTGTCACATCAACAGATGGTATTCCTTCTTTCGCGTGCCCACATGTAGAATGGGCGGACCAAACGTCGCCGCCGCTTGCATTGATGAGTCTTGACTCCTTGCTGCTCCTCTAATGTCGAGATCCTACGTTCAAGGAAACAGAAAATAGTCAGTAGCACCTGTAGATAAAATGAAACATGCAATCCCCAAGCCTACGATTAGTGCATGCAAAAAATAAATAAAACGATAACTAAATAGCATCAGAATGATCTAAAAATTTAATAGAGGCATGAGGACATTACCGGGAGGGCACTGCAAATGGAACAGTCAGAAAATTCGCCACGGATTTCTAATCGCCCCGGGGTGGGACGATTAGACCTGCAACAAAACGTCAGAAAGCACAGTCCCAAATGTCACATCCGGGAAGCTCCAAATCACCTGCAAAGTTGGGGGTTAGGTAAAATGGGGTATTTTGGGACGACCCAGATGGTCGGATTTTGCCAATTCGGCCTCTATCACCGAGAATTTGATGATGCTACCTGCATGTTAGCAAAAGCGAGAAATGACAAAAACATGATCAAAACAGCTCAAAATGATGTGAAATTTGAATGACAACCTATCTAAGCAACATAGAATCAGATGCAAAAATAATAGAAAGGAAATATGCTACAGATTTCTAATCGCTCCGGGGTGGGGCGATTAGGACTGTAGCAGTGCGAGGGGCACCCGGGGGCAGGACGCCCATCATTTGGGGCCCGATTTTGGCACCAATCCACTTGGGATGGGTCCAAAACCTCTTGTGGGGTGTTGTCAGCAAATTTGGTAGGATGTTATGGCCAAATGTCGGGTTTTGGTTCTGGATTTGTGCTTCCAATAATCACCCAATGACCTCCCTTCCAAAAGAGATCAAGGATGTGAAAGGCACAAATCAAAAAGGTGTGAGGATGTAAAATGGCAGCACTTCATTGCTCAAAATGCTCCTTCTCTCCATATTTTGGGGTGAGAAGACTCACCATTTTATAGACCTAACGGTCTCTTTGGATGAGCATGCAGAGGCGCCACTTGGCAATCATGCCTTCCCTAGGGGGGAGAAGATTCCTCCCTGATTAGGGGCTCCATGACTGCCCTCTGTAATCGCCTCTAGCGCTCAAAAATTCTCACTCACACTCCCATGCAATGAAGGAAGAGTTAAGTGGCGGATCCGAGCTGCCATTTGTCAAGATTTGACTTTTTCCTGTCAAACCCGCTATTCGCCCCACCCTGGAGCGAATACTGCTAATCGTCCCTGGGTGGAACGAATACCAATTTGTAATCATCCCTGGGTGGAACGAGTAGAGAGCAGAGTTCCTGAAAGGTGCCAAATTGACCTCTGACCTTCCAAAACTGTTGTGTGAGTGGTTAGGACCACTGTTTAACCTCTGGGGGCTGCCCTGGGGGCTGTGTGTGTCAATGCGATCAGTGTTTGCAGTCACATAATCGGATTGGTGTTGTTTTGGTGTCTACAGATGCCCCTTTTTGGGATGCGTTGTGCGTGGCGCAGTGCTGAGCAAAAATAGATAACCAAAGCACTAATGATTAGGGTTTCTCAGTAACCTAACCAAATTTTGATGCCCCAAGTATGGAAAGGGCATGCATTCTTGAATCCTTGCTTCTGACGAGCGAAGGAACTTAATTCAAGTGTTAACCTTTTTCGGTGAGGTGTTACTTGAGCTTGGACATTGATCAGTCATGAATAGGCAAAGGGCGCAACCTTTTGTCTGTGGGAACCTTGAGTTCATGATTCATGAATGCCAAGTGTTTGATCGGCTTGTGATTATTGCTTGTTTGCTGCCCCAAGTAGGAGCGTGATTGTCTTTGTCAATGATTCTTTGAATGCATGCCATTTCCTTGATTGGGTGTGTATTTGTTGATTGGTGACTAAGTGTGACTACCCCCTCAAGCGACGAATCGATGAGGGAATGACCTACATGAGAAAAGCGACGAGTCGCTTGACCCAAGATGACTGTTGTAAGGGTGCCTTCAGTTGTTTTGCCTTGAATGCGTGTGCAGTTTCCCAACATTTAGACCTATTTTTGGTGGGTGTTAACCCTTTTTGTGACGCATTTGGGAGCTGAAATTGTCAAAAATCCGTCCTCCCGTGGAGCGGTCCGGCTATGGTAGCCTTCTTAGGGAGTAGGATAGTGACAATTTGTGACCCCGATGTCTGTTTTGTATGCCAAGAATGTCGGGCGCAAAGGCGCCTTTGTTCGGCAATGTTATTGCTATTTTTGGGTGGGTTTGGACCCTTTTTGGGACGTCGTTTGGGGATGAAATTCTTGACAATCCGTCCTCCCGTGGAGCGGTCCGGCTATGGTAGCCTTCTTAGGGAGTAGGATAGTGAGGATTTGTGACCCCGACGTCTGTTTTGCATGCCCGGAATGTCAAGTGCAAAAGCACTCTTATTGGACAATTTTATTGCTTGTTTTTGGTGCATTTTGGTGCAGTTTTTGTTATTTTTGAAATTTTTGCTCTGTAATCGTCCCTGGGTGGGGCGAATACCAGTTTAGTAATCGTCCCAGGGTGGGACGAGTGCTAACTAGAGCGCTCATCCTAGGGTGGAATGATTACAGGCCTAAAAGCCTATTTAAGGGCCAAAACTAGGGTTTGGGCTCATTTGCATTCTATTTTTTTGGCGATTTGGAGCTCTGAGGAGGAGGAGGTCGATTCTACGAAGCGAAGCGCTGCCAAATTTTCTCGACACCATGAGTTCATGAACCGGATCGAGCAGCAGAGCCGAAGCGAGACCGGTAAGTGCTCCTCTTCATTATTTGCTTTTGTTTTATGTTACAGTTTAAAAATCGCAATTTAGTTTGAATTTGTTTTTTCGTTTAAACTTAGGTAAAACCCGAGGCAAAAATGAATTGACAAAAATTAAAACTATAACCCTAGGTTGTGTCATTTCTTCTTTTTGTTTTTGTTGTTTATTTGCTGTTAAACTAGAACCCTAGGGTAAACTGAATGAAAACCCTAGCTTAGAAAAATTGTTTTAATCTAACTTTTTGTTTTTAAACTAAAATCCTAGGGTAAACTGAAAGCAAAACCCTAGCTTTAGAAAATTATTTTTATTCTGATTTTTCATTTGTAAACTTCAGTTATAAACCCGAGGTTAACGAAAACTATTATTTTGATTTTTTTGTTTTGTTTTTATTTATCAGTTTAAACGTAGAGTTAAAAACCCTAGGTACTGACAAACTTTGTTTTTTTTTGAATTTTTTGTTTTTTTATCAATTTAAACGTAGAGTTAAAAACCCTAGGTACTAAAAAACTATTTTTTTATTTTTTTATTTTTATTTATCAGTTTAAACGTAGAGTTAAAAACCCTAGGTACACAACATTATTTTTTATTTTTTTATCGTTTAAACGTAGAGTTAAAAACCCTAGTCGACAAACATTTTTTAATTTTTTTAATTTTGTTTATCAATTTAAACGTAGAGTTAAAAACCCTAGGTACTGACAAACTATTTTTAATTTTTTTAATTTTTTTTATCAGTTTAAACGTAGAGTTAAAAACCCTAGGTACTGACAAACTATTTTTTGAATTTTTTTTTTAATTTTTATCAGTTTAAACGTAGAGTTAAAAACCCTAGGGTACGACAAACTATTTTTGAATTTTTTAATTTTTTATCGTTTAAACGTAAATTAAAAACCCTAGGTACAAACTATTTTTAATTTTTTAATTTTTTTATCGTTTAAACATAGAGTTAAAAACCCTAGGTACTGACAAACTATTTTTTGGATTTTTTTTTGAATTGTGTTGCTCGTTATTTGTTTGTTTTTAGCTATACATTGTTTTATGCATTGTTGTATATTCATGTTATTGTTGTATAGTTTAGCATGTTTTTAATGTTTTTGTTTTGTTTTCTTTTGCAGGTTGTGAAGAGCCGATACCGTGTGCCTACGGTTTTCTCTGAAGCACGAGAGGCACTGACTTTGGCTGACTAGGAGTGGCTTGATGCCCTTGGGCTCAAGCAGGTGACTCGACTAGAGCCTGTGGTGGGGGATCGGGCCTATCTGATGGCCCTGATCAACTTGTGGGATCCTCGGACCAATACCTTCCATCTCCCAATAGGGGAGATGACAATGACCTTGGAGGATGTCTATCAGATTCTATGGATTTCGATAGATGGGCTACCGATCAGGACGACGTCATGTGATCAACGGACAGTTGTACTGACATGATGCTTCGGGCATGGGGAGGAGTTGGGTGTGGACAGCCCAATGGAGAGGGTAGAGGGTGACTGCCATATTGGCAGGATTTTGGTACGATGGTGGCTAGAGAGGGGCGTGTTGGGAGTGAGGCATGCATTACTGATGGGCCTCATTTCCAACATGCTACTGCCTGACTCTTTGGGCGTGAGGTTCCCATGGAACCTGTTGGAGGTGGTCTTCAGGTTGGTGGAGTGTCCGACCACAGAGCCCCTGATTATGAGATGGGGTCAGACACTATTGGCACAACTCTACGATGAGTTGTATGAGGTCCGTTATCAGAGGCAGAAGGGTATTGGGTGTAGTTACTTGTTGCAGTGTTGGGCTTGGCAGCACATAGCTATGGAGAGGTCGATGGGGTTGCCATGGATGACTCGGGTGGAGATGGTAGACAGAGAGATCGGGTACGGGGCACTATGGTGGCGGTCTGAGGAGCAGGGACAGAGTCGATGATGGGCAGGTGTCGTAGGGCACTATGCTGATGCCTTCGCTCGGCTTGCTCCAGGGGAGGTGTTCTGGTGCCCATACCATGACTGTCCAGCCTAGCCTGAGGCTGGAGAGTGGCTCCGATGGGTTCATAGGGGGAGGTGGCTGATTGGGCGGCATGGGACCGAGCAGGAGTTCTTCCCGTATGGTTGGGTGACATGATAGTTTGGGGTGCACCAGGGGTTGCCTGGTGAGCCCGTGATCTATCGACATAGGGGGACGAGAGGACTCTAGTCTGGCCGGTCATTGCATCGTTGGGTGAGGATTCAGATATAGTGATTGATGTCCTGGATGTGGACGACATCGGGGTTACCACTGAGTATGACCAGTGGTGGACTTTGTGATGATGGTGAGGTGAGGGGCCTCTAGGGGGTGCAGAGGTGGTAGCAGTAGGTGGGGAGGGTGCAGAGGCACCAGGAGAGGGTTGGGGGTTTTCGTTGGAGGATGCAGACATGGTAGAGGTGGATGATTTTGTGGGGGAGGATTTTGGGGTTCTGGGGCAGCCGAAGATGTAGGACGTTCTGGAGTAGTGGGAGTCGGAGCAGCCTGTAGTCTCGGATATGCCTATGCACCAGGCTATCCCAGAGGGTGTGGAGGGGAGGGATCACGCTGAGATAGCATGATTGGAGGATCTACTTCGGAGGTGAGATGAGGAGCTGGGGGAGGCTCTACAGGAGAGGGATCTCCTACGGACTCAGTTGGTTGAGCGGGAGAATGCATTTGCTATGTACCACGAGTGGGATGGGGACACAGATGCTACATGGGAGAGGGATCTCCTACGAACTCAGTTGGTGCAGCATGATGATGTAGTGGCTGCATATCGACGATGGGAGGTGGAGTGGTTTTGGAACCAGATGGATTTGGAGGGAGAGATTATCCACCTCGAGGGGTGGTTACCTGAGCTCTCTGGAGGTGGGTCTTCGCATCGGATGAGGGATAACGATACTGAGCAATCAACATCCTCTCATCGTAGGCGATTGGATGAGGGGGCGCTAGTGGGCATGATGTGGGGGCGAGTAGTAGCCGCCCTGAGAGGTCCCATAGGACCCACACCACGGGGGTAGTTCCCGTCGCACCGATCCTACGTGATCATGGTGGCCGATGCCCTAGGCTTGGGGGTTTTTGAGATTTTGCCTTTTTGCGAGGTCAGAGGACCGGTTTATTGTAGCCTACGGGCATTTTTGATGATATATATATATACAGATGACTTTCTTTTGTTTATACACGTGTTGTGATTTGATTTTATGCATAGTGACTGATGTTTGATGGATGTATGTTAATTTACATTATGTATGGATATGTTGTGATGAATGCTAATATTTCTAATTTATATGATTATGCAAATGGAATGGATGAATTGAATTTGTGATTTTTGGTGATGGCACCATAGACTATTTAGAACTTATGGCTTTTTGTCCTAGGCGATTGTTGTGGTAAATGACTTTTTTATGTATACATGTTTTTTTTTTGTATTTTCTGATGGCGATGTAAAAGATATCACAGTTGGTTTAGAATGTAGTTAAGGTTTCTGAGACTCAGGTGTTTTAACTAACTAGCCAAGACTGTACTTTTATCTGACAAGACTTTTGAACAAGGTATGAATCCGACTTGTTTTTGACCAAGTTATTTCACATCCCTATGTGTGCAATTGAGTTCGTTTATGTGGTATTTGTCAGGATACCGCCAGTGCCAGATAGGCTGTCAACCAAACCTGTACTGAGGATCACCTAATTAGCTCCACTAACTCCTTTGTTGTATTTAGTCAGATTAATCTATGATGCTATCTAGGATACCATAAGCTAGCTCATCCACATGCAAACATTGATCTGCACACAAGTTAATGTGACAGATATATCGTCATGCGGGAGGTTTGCCACCAGTGACCGATAGGTTATCCACCAAACCGATACTGAGGTTTACCTCATGACCTTCTGAATGTTGAGAGTTCCAGGGATTCAAGTTCGACTCCCTTCTTTTCTTCAATTGTATTGGGATACTTGCTCTTTTGTAGTGATAAAAATCATTGTTTATTTTTGTTTTTTTCTTTTGAGCAAGGGATTTGAATATGGAGTGATGAGAATCACTATTGCCTATGCTATTTGATGTATGCACTTTGTGGGATTTGATGTCAAACTTTGTAGTATTGACTTTTGCAAATTTTTGATGTTTTGCAACTTTTTGAGAACTTGGGATTCTTGGGGAATTGGGTAGGGAAGATGCTTGTCCTTTTGCCAACTCTCAGCATTCTTGGGGTCATTCGCATAGGGGGATGAGCAAGATAACCTTTTCACTAGATGGTATCCTGGATTGCTTTGCAGATTTCATCTTTCATTTACACAACTTGGGAATTTTTATGTGTTTTAACTTGTGTTGGGATGCTACGTAACAAGGTGTGATCCAAGTAGAACTCTACCTTTGTAAAATCTGTCTGACTTTGTACAGTATTTGGCTAGAAAGCTAATGATAGCTGAATGACAAAAACTCTAGATACATTAGAAGACAACTGACTATGATATGGTGAAATGGCGTTTATTTTTGATGGACTGTTTATAGAGTGGAGAGATGTGGAAAATGATGGATTTGCCGAGTAATTACAGTATATGGTGCCTTTGACCTGTATGACCAACAAATATGCAATGTATGGATGTGATGCTTAATGCAGCTATTATTTTTGTGTTTTTGATGGATTGATTTTTGTGAGTATGAAGATGAGATGCAAAAGAGTTCTTTATTGTTGTGATGATTTTGAGTATGCATGGAGATGAGATGCAAATTTTTGTTATTTTTGATGATTTTATTGTTTTTGAATTTTCTTATTTTTGACCAAGCGATTGTGGGAGCCCTTGGAGCTTTTGGTTTGACCAAAGGGATTATGGGTACCTTTGGGGCATTTAGGGGTTGACCAAGTGACTACGGGAATCCTTGGAGCTTTTGGTTTGACCAAGCGATTATGAGAATCCTTGGAGCTTTTAGGGGTTGACCAAGTGATTATGGGAATCCTTGGAGCTTTTTGGTTTGACCAAAGGGATAATGGGTACCTTTGGGGCATTTTGGGGTTGACCAAGCGATTATGGGAATCCTTGGAGCTTTTGGTTTGACCAAGCGATTATGAGAATCCTTGGAGCTTTTGGTTTGGGCTATGGCTCTCTTAAATATGGAATGGCCTCAAATGACTGATGTTCAAGGGTTCTAGTTCCTTGATTCCATCAAGAGAGGCTAGCCGGTATGTTCCAAGTCCTATTTTACTATCGATGACATAAGGACCTAACCAGTTTGCCATGAACTTGTCCCTTAGATGGGGTGGCAAGTTAGAATTTTGCTGGTTCTCTTTTAAGACCAAGTCACCCAACCCCCACCCCCCTGTTTTTCCCCCCTATCCCCCCAAAAAAAAAAAAGTCTAATCGGGCTCGTCATGCGGTGTCATCATCGATGAACTCTTGCATTGATATGCGTAGGGAAGGAATTTCCAACTCGAGAGGCATGACAGCCTCGGAGCCATACACGAGCAAAAATGGAGTTGCCCTAGTGGGTGTCCGAATGCTAGTGCGATAAGCCCATAGGGCAAGCGGGATTTGAATGTGCCAATCCTTATGACTATCTGTGACTATCTTTTTGAGGATGGTGACTAGCATTTTGTTTGATGCCTCTGCTTGCCCATTTGCCTACGGATAATAGGGTGTTGAAAAACTATGCTAAATTTTGTACTTTGTGGTCAAAGCACGCACATCTTTGTTCTTGAATGACGTCCCATTATCCGAGATGATCTTGGATGGAATACCAAAATGACATATGATGTTATGTAAAATGAACTCCACAATGCGGGTTCCAGTCATAGAGGTAAGCGGAATTGCTTCCACCCACTTGGTGAAGTACTCTGTGGCCGTTATGATGAATGTGTGATGACCCGACGACGCAGGGGAGATCTTTTCGATTAGATCTAAGCCCCACTATGAGAATGGCCAAGTCGATTGGATCGGCTGTAAGGCCTGAGAAGGTACGTGTGTCAAATTGGCATGGTGTTGACACTTCATGCACTTCCTTACATACGCGCAACAATCTCGCTCTAAATATGGCCAATAATAGCCCATGTGGAGAATGCGCTTTGTGATGGCCATACCACTGAAGTGGCCACCGCATGTACCATCGTGCGCTTGGGTGATCGCCCAAGTGGACTCCTGCTGGTCCAAGCAATGAAGGAGGATTCCTTCATAGCTACGATGGTACAAAATGTCTCCTAACAAGACATGTTTTGCCACTTTCTGCTTGAATGATCATTTTGCGGCATGCGTCAATCCAAGTGGGAGGTTACCTAGCTTGAGGTAATCTCGTATGGGTGTGTACCAATCCTGCTGATCGAAAACCTCGATAGCATGAACAACCAATCCCTCTTGAAGGTCATCCCTAGCAAAAGCTGAGCGGGAAAGAACTTGTAAGAATAGTGTTGTGTTGCTATTAAGGGGAGTAGGGGAGAACAAGGACCCCCAGTTGGCGTGATTCAGACAATCATGGATTCGAGAGAACTTGTTCGGGGATGGTTCAATCTGGATCAGGTGGATTCCTGGCGTTAAGTCAGAGCTTGCACGCTCCATCGCGGATTGCGATAGTGTTTTGACTTGAATGGTTGTCATATCACCAGAAATGTCTTGCGGGATTAGTGACCCCAAGGAGGCCATAGTGTCCACAAAATGATTCGATGATCGAGGGAGTGCCTCGATGTCGTACCATTCAAGATTTGCCAAGAATTTGTCCACAAGGGCTTTGTAGGCCTGTAGAACTGGGCATTTACATTGGAATACCCCTTTGACTTGGTTGACAATTAACAGTGAATCACCAAAGATGTTCAATCGTTTGATGTTCATGGTGATTGTTGTCTGAAGACCTATGAGCAAGGCTTCGTATTCGGCATTGTTGTTGGTGCACGGGAAATCTAATTTAAATGATAGAGGCATTGGAGCCCCTTGCGGTGTGAAGAATACAATTCCCGTGCCACCCCCTTGCTCACATTTAGAACCATCAAAAAATAGGGTTATGTCGGCCTGTGACTCAGGCTCATCAGAATCTGGCGATTCTGAGACATGGAAGACCCCATCATCGGGTAGCTCTATGGTCGGAGGCTGATCATCTTCGAGAGGAGCCTCTGCTAGTTGATCGGCGATGACTTGACCTTTGATGGATTTCTGTCCAATGAACTCGATGTCAAACTCCATCAACAACATGATCCATTTTGCCGTGCGGCTACTATGATAAGTATGACTCATCATGTACCGCAATGGATTCTCCTTAGACACAACATACGTCATGTTGCTCAGCATGTAATGGCATAGCTTTTTGGTAGCAAACACCACTGCCAAGCAGAGCTTCTCAACGTATGCATAGTTAAGTTCATAACTGACCAGGGTGCGGCTAAGATAGTAAGTAGCCTGTTCTTTGTGTAGTTCATTTTTTGGGCTAGCATGGCACCCAGTGCCACCTCAATAGCTGAGATGTATAAGTAGAATGACACTCCTGGTCTAGGTGGTGCCAATACTGGCGGTGAAGCCAAGTATTGTTTAATATCATCGAAGGCTAATTGGCACTCGTCATCCCAGTGAAATGCTACCCCCTTGTGCAATAATTTATTCATGGGTCGGCACTTGTCGGATAGCTGTGCTATGAAGCGCTTGATTGATGCGACCTTTCCCTATGAGCTTCTGAGCTGCTTGATGGTAGTTGGGGGAAGCATTTCAAGGATTGCCTTGACTTTGTTTGGGTCCACCTCGATGCCTCACTTTGAGACTATGAAACCCAAGAGTTTTCCAGATGTGATGCCAAATACGCACTTCTTGGGGTTCAGTCTGACTTTATGTTCCATGAGGCGATCGAGGATCTTGCTTAAGTCATCGAGATGATCTGGGCGCAAAAGAGATTTGGCCAACAAATCATCCATGTAATCTTCCAAAGTTTTATGCATGTGATCATGGAAGATATGTATGTCATGGCACGTTGGTAGGTGGCACGAGCATTTTTAAGGCCAAAGGGCATGACCTTATAACAAAATGTCCCCCAAGGCATTGTGAATGCCATTTTTAGTTGGTCCTCGAGATTGATACGAATTTGATTGTATCCCGAGAAACCATCCATGAGGGATAGCATTTCATGGCCTGTTGTAGCGTCTACCAATGCATCGATGCTAGGCAAGGGGAAATCATCCTTAGGACTCGCTTTGTTTAGATCTCAAAAATTAGTGCATATGCGAATCCTCCCGTCAGGATTTTTGATGGGCACCATGTTGGATAGCCATGGTGGGTAATCCACGTAGATGACAAACTGTGCATCCAACAACTTTTGTAATTCATCTTTGACCATTAAGGCCACTGTTGGGTGCATCTTACATAGTTTTTGCTTAAGCGGCTTGACTGTCGGATCAAGCGTTAGATTATGCATGACTAGCTCGGGATCTAGCCCCGACATGTCTTTGTAGGACCATGCAAAAACCTCCTTCTTCTCTTTGAGAAGGGCAATGTAGTCGGCTTGCTCTTCGAGGGATAGGCTTACCCCCAACTTAATAATCTATGGATTCATTGGATCAGAGTCGATGTCTACGTCAGTCATCTCCTCGACCGACATGTGGGATCCGTCCTCCAACTGGTGTGGAGTTGGGATCAAGTGGATATCATTTGCTGAGTTTAGATCTACATTGGGAACCTCGGGTTCCTCTTCAGCATGGAAGATATCTTGAGTTGGCCCTAGGGTGAAATGAAGCATCTCATCGAAAGGCTAGTACTCTGATGGGGATGGTGGTGAATTGATGTGATCCCAATCTATGGCATCTATGTCTAGATACAATGACTGTGTTGGATCGGTCGGATTGTGGATGGGGGTGGTTAAGTCAATGGAGATCATGTTGATGAAATGATTTTGGTCTCCATTACCGTGGGTGTGGTTACTCGGACATCCTGAATGATTTTTGTGCTTCGGATCTGGCTCTGGAGGTATTGGCATGAATGGATCGGCCCTATGTGCGGGGAGGAGGACAGGGTCTACCCTCGACACTGATATCTCTATAGGGTCTCTGGGTGGTAGGTGTTCTCTATATGCCCAAAGTGGCGGATTCAACACTTGGTCCCACTGCATTGGGTTTAGGTGCCACTCATGCCCTGGCCTTATGTTTAGTTGTTCAAATATGTCATCAATATCTAGGGGGTATTGTTGTTGCATCTGCCGCATGTGATTGAGATATGCCATCTCAGTTTCATCTTCATAATCACTGTCGGAGATCCAAAGGCCTTCGTTGGTTCCAACAATGGTTTGCGACATTAGAGGCTCGTCTTGCTCGAGAAAATTGATCTGGCCCCATCGGGGTTGTTCTGCTCTCTACGGGGGGACCTGATTTTCTTGAGGGGGCACTTGCTCGATTGGAGCATCCAAAGGGAACATTGCCAAGAGGCTTTCTTGATAATCATCCATGGGGGTCACTTGTGAGTGATTGCTATCCGATTCAAAGGGGTCCCATGGTGCTACCTCATATTCTGACTCATCTTCTGAAGATCCTTCTTGACCTTGTCTATACCCCTCTTGTAGGTGAGTTTTCGAACTTTCTCCTTTCTCGATCAAAGGGAAGGGTTTGTGAAGGTCAACAAGGTTGGTTGCCGACAATGGGAGATAATCCCCCAATGTATATGTTGTGTTAGGATTGGCATATGGATCTAATGCCAACCCATCCTTGTTGCCTATCCCTAGGCCTTGCATGTTCTCTACCAAGATGTCCAGGGGCAAGGGGTGGTTGAACCCTACTCCTGACTTGTCGTATGGCATATGATATCTTGGTTGGCAAAGAACTCGCACTCCTTGCTCATATCTGCCTAACCCATATCCATGCCAATTGCATTGGCCAAGATATCTCAAAGCAAAATTTGGGTTGGACAAATAGTTGACATCTTCAGCAAAGGGCTCTTCATCTTCGTCCTCTTGCATGTAAGGTTCAATACCATTATCAAGGCCCCCATACACAAAGTTTGTCTGGTTTGGTGGGTAGCCTAGAGGAACAATAGTACCGATGGGGAGGCGAGGTCTCCCCATGTCCTGCATGGACTCCAGTGTGGGTGTTGCTACAATATTCCACACCAGATACTCCCCCAGGCCTGTATTGGCCATTTCAACGATGATTGTTGGCGATTGAGGGGGAGGGAACGGAAGTTCTTCCTAAGTCCACTCCATGTCGGGTGAACTAGGAGCCTCGACTTCCATTCTGCTAGGCATCTCCTCAGTAGAGATGGTTGAGACTAATGGCGGTGCCTCTTCCAGGGGTTTCTTCCCTTTGTCCTTCGGTGTGGCCACCGTAGGTGGCATCGTTGGTGAAGGACCAGACGATGAAGATGGACCCGTCTGGGGATTCGATGGACTTGTCAATGGGGATGCCTATGGAATCAGACCCTATTTAGATGGATTCAACTAAAAATCCAAATGCATTGATGGAAGGGTCGATTGCGGCATTAGCTGCATCGTATTGCAATACTTGAAGGGCTCCAAGTCTGTCGGGACTACATGCACTTGCCCTTCAAATGTATACTTTAAGCATTGATGAGCTATCGAAGGGACACACTTCATGTCCCTGATCCATGGTCGGCCCAACAAGATGTTATAGGCCATCTCACCCTCCAAGATGTGGCACAATGTAGGTATAGTCTTTTGTCCCACTTGGATGGGTAGGACAATTGTGCCAACTATCGAGCATATTGCATCATTGAATGCTCGTAGTGTATAGGTGGAGGCCACTATGTGAGATGCGGGCAACTTTAGGTGCTTCAAGGCCGCTGTTGTAATGATATTACTGGATGAGCCAGTGTCCACCAATACCCTCTTGTATGGAATCCCGTTGACCCATGCATGATGACGTGCAGGGGTGGATCCGCCATGTCACCAACCATCGATTTCAATTCATCCTCTCGAAAGGTGATGACTGGCTCGGTGCATCATTTGACATGTCCCACGAAGTTGTTGAAGGAGTTTGCTTCATGGGGCTGCAACTCGATGGCTTTTAGTATCTCCATTAGAGCCTCCCGATGGGGCGATGATTGTTGTATGAGCTCGTAGATGGAGAGCCTAGCCGATGTGGTCCTCAAACTCTGGGTGAGTTTGGTTCGAATCGTGGCCACTGGTCTAGGCAGAGCAGGTTGCGTAAGGTGTTGTTGTGGTTGTGACGTTGTTGGCACCTCTCCTGTAGATGCCATGGGGGCAGCTGTGCTCGGGTACCTCTTGTTTCGAGTCACTATACTGATCATCCCTACATACCCCTGCATGGGGCAGTTCTGTGTTACCTCATTGACTTGTAGGGTCTTTGCCTACGCATCATGGGTAGGCAAGGGGTCCTTAAAGACCTCCATTTGTTGGTTGCTTGGTGCCACGGGATTATCCACCGCTAATGTCTTGTTATCTATTAGGTCTTGCACCAAGCCTTTAAACTTCCAACATGCATTAAGGTCATGTCCCTTCCATCTGTGGAACCTATAGTACAAGTCTTCCCTATAGCCCTTAGGTTTTGGTGCATTGGGGTCTATGGGTTGACTCTCGAGCAGGTTGATCAAGTTTACCGCTGACAAGCGGTCAAACAGGGAGTCTCTGGACTCTGTGTAAGGTGTGAATTGTCGCCTAGGGCGACGCTGCTGATTTTGTTCTTGCCTCTAATTTTCTCTGTCATAACTGTTAAGAGGCACCACCTGATAGTTAGCCTTTTGGGGTTGTGTTGCTTGTGCAGGCTTAGGGATGTTTATAGCAACCTGATTGACCACAGTGGGTTTCTGTTGCGTGGTCCCTATTTTGGTATTCTTAGACCATTCTTTCTTCTTTGGCTTGGCTATCTCGCCATCCTGAATCTTGATCTCCTCAATGATTCTGGCTTGCGCCAGAGCTTCCTCTAAAGTGGCATATTGTTGCAGCTGCAATAGCATGGAGATCGATCTCAAATAGCTCTTTGAGAACATTTGGGTGAGGTCGGACATAGGAGGGAGGTAGGGCAGCTTTGAAAGCAAAGTCCTCCATCGGTTCCCATAGGCCACCATGGTTTCTTCCTCATACTTGCCTGAGGCTGGCTAGGTCACTTAGTGATGCCTTCTTCTTGGTGTTGAAGGTGAAGCATTCGAGGAACGCATCCACTAGCTGATCTAAGTTACTAATGTTGTGCTTTGGCAATTGAGTGAACCAATCCGAGGTAGGGCCTACGAACGTGGTGATGAATGTTCTTAGTAGCAAAGCATCATTGTCCTGAATGCCAAAGCATTGGCTCAGGAATCTAGTCACATGCTCTTGGGCATCTTCCTCCCCTCTAAAGATTGCCAACTGAGGCAGTTTAAAGTGTTCAGGGTAAGGGGGTGCCGGCACTGACGGATGCACAGGATGACTATGGAGTTGGCGTAAAGTGGGCTTTTGGGGCCCAGAAGTCTTGGTCTCCATAGACTCCAAGTGCTCTAGCAGTGCTTTATATGCATCGAAAGATTTAATCTCTTCCTCCTTAGTTTGTTCCTATTGCGGGTTACGGGGAACTTGAGGCCTATAGAGGGGTGGCCGAATAGCGCCCCCTCTGCCTTGGTAGGGCATTTTCGCCCACTCTTCTTCTTGCTCATACTCCTCATAAGCTTCTTGAGGAGTTCTCGGGTGAGACCCATGACCATGGGTGGGCACCCGTGGAGGGTACCCATCATTGTTCCTGGGAGTGGCCTCCCGCTCAGGTCTAGGGGGTCTCGGAGGTAGCACTTGGTAAGGTCTTGGAGACCTATCTTGCACTAGGGGGTTATGCCTCTCGTACCTTTCTACCCTCTATGTTCGAGGGGTTGGAACCCTCTCAGGCATAGTGTTGCAGAGCAGCTCATCTATTTGGCGTCGAATGCGCTCTTTGCTAAGGCGATATAGATGCTCTAGCTGCTGTTGGTCTTGCTCAAGCTGCATGATCTGCGCTTGGTGGGTGGCATGTCTAGAAAATTCTAGGTCGATCTGCTCTACCATCTTGAGTCTAGGAGGCCTAGATGCCTCTCCTACACATCTATCTCAGTCATGGTGATCCGATATTTCTATAGGTCGCTTCCCTCTATCGAGGTTAGCGGCATTCACCTGAGGTTCTGGCCTCAGTGGGTGACCCTGATAAATAGCAGGTGCGGAGGTGCATTGCTCCCATGTTGTATATTGCTCTTGAGGAATGTAGTGGTCTTCCTCATTTTCCCTTTCATAAATGTGAAAGGGGCGGGCGGAGTTGGCTCGCCCTGCCAGAAGAGCCTTGTGCTCTGGATTTGTCCTGTTGTTTTTGACAATAAGAGGGGGTAAAGGAGGGATGATGTAATCATGTGGCCCCTCCCGATGGACCCTGTGCTGTCCTAGCGCTTCATTGCATGGTGGCCACTCGTAGCGAGCATCTAAGGGAGCTTTCCCATCTATGTTGAGTGCCACGTGTAGAGACTCCTCCTAAAAGGGTCTGTGCTGAGTGGGCGTGCCCCTCGAAGGGGTGCCTCTATAGTCCCATTTCATCAAGGCATGAAGTGGACTATCTCGTGGGTCAGGCCACCAAGGTGGAATGACCAAGTCCTTGGGGCTATAGCGGAGGTGACTTGTGCCCCCTTGTACACTCTCCGTAGCTTCCGCCCTTGATTGGGCTTGGCTACGGGTGTACACCATGGTGGTGTCTCCCTACAAGATGTGTCGATTTTTATTTCTTTTTATGATTTTTATGCTACACTAAATAAAAAATATCACACACACACAAAGCAGTGATTATCTCGTTTAAAGATTAAAGGTGTGCCCTAAACCTGGTTTAGTGTGTTTTGATTTTTGTTTTGATAGTTTTGTAAAGAACATTTTGTAGCAAATGCAATATGATGGCTCTTATGACTCCCAAAAATGGTCGCCCCTTCGATATACCATTTCCAGGCCATTATACCAAACCTCTCTATATACCCGCCCTTACGTGAGGGAAACTATTGGTACGTGAGAGAAGAATGGTACGTGGAACATAGGCGGTACGGAAGGGGGATCACCCTATTTTTGACACCTACCATAGAAGACTTATCCTCATGCACTGGGAATCACCCCAGCTACACTTGGTCAGCTTTCATCAGGATTTACGTCTAGCAACAGTAGCGATCGGGGTTATGGATGCAAAAAATTCAAGCCAAGGTGGTGATGAAATCCACCGTTGGTCTTGATCAAGGGCTGGGGTCTTACGACCAGCTCCTTGGTGTTTAAATTGCCATGTGATGTGTGGGGTTCTTTTTATTTTGCATAAAAGAAAGCAAACATGCAGTAAAAACTTTCCCTAAGCAAGCAAATAACCAGAAAATAGAAAACAGAAGACAAAAAATGACAGAAGGTGTTTAGGACCTCTACCTCTTCTCTGCCCAAACAGGATGCCTCTGAGTTTCTATTCTGAAACTGCACAGAGAGCTATTCATCCCTGGGTGGGATGAATAATAGAGCTGTATTCATCACAGGGTGGGACGAATGCCCATTCGCCCCAGGGTGGCACGAATTTCAGCTCTGTATTCGTCACAGACTGGAACGAACAATAGTCCAACGTTTGAAAACTTGGTACCTGCAAGCAAAAACAAACAAGTTTTGATCAGATTTCTGATCTCAAAAATAGAGGACAGGGTCCCACCATGATCGCCACTGAAAGCACGAGGATACGAAAACAAAAAGGAAATGCCAAGATGCGATGTAAACGAAACTAAACTTAACGCTAAATCCTACGAACTGAAATGCATGAAAGGAGAGAAACATAAACGCATTGAAACAAGGTATAAAAGTGAATATGGAGTACAACCCTTTTTATTAATGTGCTTTAAAACCTAGTTACAATCCGTCTCCTCCATTTTCAGGGGCTAGGAGCGTTAAATATGTTCTTGTCACATCAACAGATGGTATTCCTTCTTTCGCGTGCCCACATGTAGAATGGGCGGACCAAACGTCGCCGTCGCTTGCGTTGGTGAGTCTTGAATCTTTGCTGCTCCTCTAATGTCGAGATCCTACGTTCAAGGAAATAGAAAATAGTCAGTAGCACCTGTAGATAAAATGAAACATGCAATCCCCAAGCCTACGATTAGTGCATGCGAAAAATAAATAAAATGATAACTAAATAGCATCAGAATGATCTAAAAATTTAATAGAAGCATGAGGACATTACCAGGAGGGCACTACAAATGGAACAGTCAAAAAATTCACCATGGATTTCTAATCGCCCCGGGGTGGGACGATTAGACCTGCAACAAAATGTCAAAAAGCATAGTCCCAAATGTCACATCCGGGAAGCTCCAAATCACCTGCAAAGTTGGGGGTTAGGTAAAAAGGGGTATTTTGGGATGACCCAGATGGTCGGATTTTTCCAATTCGGCCTCTATCACCGGGAATTTGATGATGCTACCTGCATGTTAGCAAAAGCGAGAAATAACAAAAACATGATCAAAATAGCTCAAAATGATGTGAAATTTGAATGACAACCTATCTAAGCAACATAGAATCAGATGCAAAAATAATAGAAAGGAAATCTACTACAGATTTCTAATCGCTCCGGGGTGGGGCGATTAGGACTACAGTAGTGCGGGGGCGCCCGGGGGTAGGACGCCCACCGTTTGGGGCCTGATTTTGGCACCAATCCACTTGGGATGGGTCCAAAACCTCTTGTGGGGTGTTTTCGGCAAATTTGGTAGGATTTTATGGCCAAATGTCGGGTCTTGGTTTCGGATTTGCGCTTCCAATAATCACCCAATGACCTCCCTTCCAAAAGAGATCAAGGATGTGAAAGGCACAAATCAAAAAGGTGTGAGGATGTAAAATGGTAGCACTTCATTGCTCAAAATGCTCCTTCTCTCCATATTTTGGGGTGAGAAGACTCACCATTTTATAGACCTGACGGTCTCTTTGGATGAGCATGCAGAGGCGCCACTTGGCAATCATGCCTTCCCGAGGGGGGAGAAGATTCCTCCCTGATTAGGGGCTCCATGACTGCCCATGTAACCGCCTCTAGCACTCAAAAATGCTCACTCACACTCCCATGCAATGAAGGAAGAGTTAAGTGGTGGATCTGAGCTGCCATTTGTCAAGATTTGACTTTTTTCCCGTCAAACCTGCTATTCGCCCCACCCTGGAGCGAATGCTGCTAATCGTCCCTGGGTGGAATGAATACCAGTTTGTAATCATCCCTGGGTGGAACGAGTAGAGAGCAGAGTGCCTGAAAGGTGCCAAATTGACCTCTGACCTTCCAAAACTGTTGTGTGAGTGGTTAGGACCACTGTTTAACCTCTGGGGGCTGCCCTGGGGGTTGTGTGTGTCAATGCGATCAGTGTTTGCAGTCACATAATCTGATTGGTGCTGTTTTGGTGTCTACACATAAGCCTTCTACATATCAAGTTTAAGAAGCATTCTAGCCAACCTAATTTTTGACATACAATGTAAAGTCTTATGAATCATAATGATCTCGTTCACAGTCTACCTACCATGAAAAAAACCACCTTGAAGAGGAGAAATCAATATGGAGAGAATCCTTTTCAACCTATTAGCAAGTATATTAGTAAGCAACTTATATAGGGTATTGCATAAGTTGATAGGTCTTAAATCCCTTAGAGAAGAGGCACCATATTTTTTCAGAACCAAAATAATAAAGGTAGTATTCCATACCTACAACAAAGAGGAATAAGGTTGGAATTATCTTAAGGCTTATGAAATATCTAAACCAAGAAGGTGTCAAAACCTCTAAAAAACTAGTAGGGAACCCATCTGGACTAGGTGTTTTGTCCTTATTCATATTAAATAGGTTGATCTTGATCTCATCACTAGAAAAGGTGGTATTCTATCAACCATCACCTAGGGAATGTTCTTGAGAAATTCCTTCAAAGAATCCTTATCTTCCCCCTATCTCTAGAAAACAAATCCTAAAAGAAGTATATCATGGTAGTAGTAATTTCTTCCTTATATTTATGTTATTCACTGGAGTCCAATGTATGTTTTCTTATTTTATTAGCACTCCTAGATTCCAGAGTTGAGAGGTGAAAAACTTGGTATTCCTATCACCCTCCTTAAGCCATCTAGCTCAAGATTTTTAACTCCAAAAAGACTCTTCATTGGCAAGAATATTATGAAATTCTACAAGAGTATTTTACTCTTTTTTTTGGCTAGCTCATTTGACCAACCTTCACTTTGGTATTTTTCCTCAATTTCCTACAATTCTTGAAAGAAGTTTTGCTTACTATGGAAGAGGTTCCCAAAACCCTTTGGCTACATCTTGAACCTTTTTCTATAAGAGCATATTATATTTTTTTGGTCTTCTTGGCCCCTTCCCACTACTTAGATCCATTATTTTGTGGGTGTTTTAGATGGGAGGTATTGATCCAATCATTCCCTTCTTGATTGATTCTATAAAATTGAGGAAGGAGCTATTAATATTGAGTTATATTATTTAGTCTCATATTTCACCTATTTAGAACTTATTGAAATTCATCTTCCTCTGAGGAATACCAAACCTCCTTTGATTCTCTATTCAATGCACTTGTAGAAATATCTCCCACTTCTACATTCCAGAGAGACTCTGTGATAGATTCACATTTTTCCTTATCAAGAGAGGCAACAACCCTCTAATTATACAAAATAGGAGCATTTATTCTCGAAAACACCTCAACATGATCCTCTTGAAGGGGGGACAAAGGAACTTGATCAGAATAGTGTTGATCCCCTTGATGATCTAACATATCAATTCCCTTATCCAAAACAACATTCAACACAACCTTAATACCAGAATGCATCATCTCTCCTAATACAACATATTTATTTGGATTTACCTTTGTACCCTTGAAATGCCCAACAACTTCTAGAAAATCCCTATCAACTTTAGAGTAGTCTTATTTTTTCTTTCTTTATATTTGGACCTCGTATTTTTGAGGAGGTTTCTTCTTAGGAAACTTAGTCCATAAATGACCAATTCTTTTACATTCAATGCAAATGGGTATAGAGGTTTCATATTTTATATCCTGGATCCAAAGTACAAAATTTGAAACCAACTTAATAGAAGAATAAAGAGGCTTAGAGAGATCAGTGTTAACACAAAACCTAGCAAAAACTATCCTTATTTTTTCTCGAGTGATCAGATCCATCGTAATCAAGTTGCCCATTGATTTAGCAATACCCTTAAGGATTTCATGATCCCATAATACCACATGTAACCTAAGTAGACACACCCCAAGGGGTTCCCTATTAATATTGTTCATGGATGGATTGAAGTTTGAGGACCATTTCCTCAAAAAGAGGTCTTTTTGACCAAAGAACCATGGTCCCTTCATAACCACGACCTACATGTCTTCTGAGGCCTTCAAATTAAAGAGCATAAAGACTTTGGGTAATGCCACCACTTTCAAATCCCCCATTGTCCTCCATTTTTTAGTAGTTTATTTTATGATAGAGTCCAAATATGGTCTGACCCCAATAAAATTTTCAACCAAGGAGTTTTCTTGTTCGACTATCATTTGATGAAGAATAGGTTTAGGAATCCACAAAGAAGGAATATCAATCTCTAGCTCTAGAACCAAATCAAAGTGAGTCTTAAAAATAGGGTCAGCTCCTAATAACACTTGAGATCAAGAAGAGTTTGAATTGTCCATAGAGGGAGCATAAGACATTAGAGTTTTTGGACCCCCCAATGTCTGGATCAAACACATCAAAACCAATATAAAGCCATAAGGGCCCACCTATCATGTCCCAATTTCCATTAGTGCTTGTATTACTTTGCAAATCTTCCACACTACCCTTACCCTCAAGCCCCTACACCTCCTTCGACCATTTAATTTCCATTTGAAATTGATGTCATCTCCTCTACATTTTCTAGGTCTATATTTCTCGATGGAACTATTATCCCAATGATACAAATGTACTAGCATCACAAATATCCATTGATACAAATCTCTCATTGATGCAAATGTAGTTATATTATAGCTCTCCTAATGACATTGATCTTACAGTGATGCAGATCTCTCAATGATACAGATGTACCAGCCTCATAAATATCCCAATAGCACAAATATCCCATAAACACAGGTGTTCTTATCTCATAGCTCTTCCCCTCCATAGTTGCAGCTTTAAAAACCTTAACTTTCCACATTTATAGCTTCGAAAACCCTAGATGCAAAAAAAAATCCATAATCACAACTTTGAAATCTCTCCATAGTCGTAGCTCTGATAACCCTAAATCTAAAAATTCTAACTCCTAAAAGACCTCCACAATAGCTCTCCACAATCACAACTCCAAAAAACCTAGATTTGAAAAACCTTCACAATCATAGCTCTAAAAGCTCTCCACAGTCATAGATCCGAAAACCCTCTCTGAAAAAACCTCCATAGTAGCTCTCTATAATCACAGCTCCAAAAACCTTAGTTTTAAAAAAACCTGAATAATCATAACTGTGAAAGCTTTATATTTTAAAATAATTTGACTATAATGCCACACGATAAACATAATAAGGAATGTCCACTAATTTATATTATAATATTTAAAAATAAAAATTGTTCTTAGATGCATGTTGAATCATAACTCATTAATCTAAAAATATCATTCAACCAAACTTAATTAACATGACAAACACAGAATATATAATTATTTATATGATTATTTATTTGTAATTAATACAAAATATAATTAAAACACAATCAGAAACCATTCTCCCATGATTTGAACTTAAATACTTTAAATAAAATTTAAAATCTGAAGATAAACATATAAATATTATTTTACACCTAAAAATTAAGAATAAAAGCATTATATTATATCTTAAATTTATACTAATTACCATTTAAAACATTAAAATAATACTACTACATGAGATTGAAGATATTTGAATTTTTTTCCGGAATGAACGTTTGTCCCTTTTCTGGGCGTAAAAGGTTTAAAATGATTGTGGCATAGTGGTTATAGGAGCGGACTGCGCGAAAATTTGTGTAGCAGTTTCTGGGCGAACAATGCAGAATACTGTGGCGACTATAAAAAGCTGAATAACCTGCCCAGATTGATGACGGCTACCGATTTCACCATGTAAATTTAAAAAAATAAAAATAAATAAATAAGATATTTAAATTTTGATTGTAATATCCATCACAGCAAATCTAATACATATCATATCATACTAATTTAAACTGGTCATAAAAATATATAAATTACTATTTATTAATTGTTATTATATTTTCTTACTTCATATCACAATATTTATCTTTTGTGTTTGCTATAGTTTGTATATAAATTTATTACATTCTCGCATAAAAATTAAAAACAAATTTTTAACTTGAACATTAGTTAACAATCCTCTAGCATTGGTGCATATATCACAGATACATCTTTGTGAGTGTGTGAGCCTTCTTTATTTCGAAATAAGTGTCCATAATAATTCCCCTTTCGCGGGAGTTCACGCACCTGTCGTGCAAACAGACATGTTACTTTCAATTATTTAATAATTAAAAGAGCGGAGTAATGCAAAAAGTTGGTGTGTTGGAGAGCCAAACGATGCCATTGTTATTTGGTAACAAACAAATAAAATCTTTTTATTTTTATATATAGAAGCAATGGTTACAATCACGATTTTTAGTAACTACCAGCACAGTTGGTAGGGTTCAAACTATCTGCAAAGGCTCCCAGGACTTCCACCGTCTCGGTACATGGTAATCCGGCATGAGATGGGGACCGTCGGACGCACAAGGGTCTCGGTACATGGTAATCCGGCATGAGATGGGGACCGTCGGACGCACAAGGGTTGCACCGTCGTCATCAATCTGGCGCACCACTCAGAAGAATCAGATCTGGGCTACTGTCTATGCATGGGCAAGCCCGTGGGATTGAAACCTAGGTCTCCTCTCGGTAAGCGCCCCAACTTACCAATCCACCTAGACCCACAGGACAACAAATAAAATATTTTTAACTGTAACATCCATCTCCAGGCTTCAATATATCATGCCTTTATGTATACTTCAACCATTAAAAAACATGCCTTAAACAAACCTTATGGAACTTTTCGAAGATTGTTTTTTTTTTTTAATTATTATTAAATAAGAGAGTTGGTTACCAATGTTATTTTAGTAATTAGTAAGCGCAGAATTCAAACCACGGGGACTATTCTCAACAAACTTATCTGACTGTTCTCAATTAACCTATCCTTCTAGTTGTTGTTGACCTGGGAATATTCTCAATAAACCTAGTGTGACTGTTCTCAATTAACCTATCCTATCCTTCTAGTTGTTGTTGACATGGGAATATTCTCAATAAACCTTATCCTTCTAGTTGTTGTTGACCTGGGAATATTCTCAATAAACCTAGTGTGACTGTTCTCAATTAACCTATCCTATCCTTCTAGATGTTGTTGACCTGGGAATATTCTCAATAAACCTAGTGTGACTGTTCTCAATTAACCTGTCCTTCTGCTTTTTGTTGACCCGGTGTGAGATGGAGGCCATCCCTCACTAGGAGTGCACTTTGAGGATTTGGAGCATACTACTAAAGGTTTGAAGCTAGGCCTCTTCTTGACAAGTGTTCAGCCACACCTGCACTTCCCAATCCACCTAAACTTTGGAGGTAGCTCTATATTGAAGAAAATATAGATTGTAGAACAACCTCTCAAATTGATTTTTTTTTTTAAATATATGGTAATTGGAGGAGGTACATTGGAAACTATCCTTATTCACTCTTATGGTGAATTGAGCTTAAGTTTTTTTTTTTTTTTTTTTTTTTGAAAATAAACAGTACATTGGAACATATGTTGGAGGTACATTGGAGACCACCCTTTCTTACTCGAGGTACATGGGAGACCACCCTCCCTTATGCTGGAGGTACATTGGAGACCACCTTTTATCCGAGACCACCCTCCCTTATACTAGAGGTGCATTGGAGACCACCTTCCATTGGAGACCACCCTTCCTTATGCTTGAGGTACATTGGAGACCACCCACTCTCATTGCAATTCGAGCTTAAAGTATTTTTTAAAAATATACAATACAGTTGAAACATAGGTACATCGAATACCACCCTCCCTTATGTTAGAGGTACATTGAAGACCAAGATACATTGGAGAACACCCTCCATGTAAAACCACTATCTCTTATATTAGAGGTACATTAGAAACCATATAAGAGGTACATTAGAAACCACCCTTTACGTTGTAAATTGAAGACTATCATCTATTGGAGTCCACCCTCATCCACTCTCATTGTGAATCGAGTTTTTTGAAAATATGGAGTATAGATTGGAGACCACCTTCATCCACTCATTGAGGGCCGAGCTATACAGTATGAAACATGTTTTTTAAAGTAATAATCAACACTTCAGTTTTTAAGTAATAGTCAAAAGCTTGCAGTTGAAGGTACATCAAATACCACCTTCTCATAAATCGAATTTAAGACATCTTAAAAAACCTATAGATTAGAGGAGACCACCCTCCGGTAAATCCAACTTGAATCTTTCTACTTAGATCAAGTTGAATTTTTCAACTATGAATCTAGATCAAGTTCAATCTTTCTCCTCTAAATCTAACTTAGATCTTCGTAAACCACTCTTAGATCTTCTTAGACCACCCTCAGACCTCCTTACACCATCTACTCTAAATCCATTAGACCTTCTTACTCTAAATCCAACTTAAATATTTCTCCTATGAATTTAACTTAGATCTTTGTAGACCACCCTCCTTTGAATTTCGTAGACCACCGTCCTTTGAATCCAGATCTTCGTAGACCACCCTCTGGGAATCCAACTAGGGTCTTCCTAGTTGGAGTCTTAGGAAAGAAAACCTACTGCTTTTTAAGTATGCACGTTCATTCTAGTTGCTTTTGTAACGACGAAATATATTTTCGAAGAATTAAGAGTTTAGTAAATGCCATGCCATCTTAACATAAAGAAGTCAAAATTTGAAGACACGTATCCTTGGGTACGGACTATTAATTAATGTACATTGGAACATACAAGACACGCCATTCAAATGTGTCCTAAAATGCAACGAAGGCGTGCACTAAACCCAGATGATTTTCCTTTCCAGATCGTCCTTCCTAATTTGCCACACTTACAAATGGTTTTCAATTACCTGGCGATCTGAACATTTAGTCTCCTGAGCCATATGGAATGGAGAATCATGTGGAACAGATCGAAGGGTCTGGGAGGCTGATTGACTGCAAAATGTTTCTGGACTTGCTTCACCCTTCTTTGCATCTGCACATATCTCTCTCTAGAGATAGATTGGAGCATTCTTTTCAGATTCGGTATTTCAGACACTGCAACTTGTACAGAAAATGCATCCCAATTGAGCACGTCGCTGAAAGGAAGCACATAATGATCAGAAAGTATGACAGGCACACATTCGCTGTAAATTGCCTCCACAATTCTTGGGCTGGCAACCTCATATCCGCTTGGGCACAGACAATATTTGGTCTTCCTCATCATGTCATAATAGGAAACTTCTTTCGGAAGGTTTTGGTAGACTCGCATATCTTTATCTGTGCCATTCCAATGCTTTAGAAGCAGAGGTCTCACCGGTCCATGATCACGCCCTGCAAAGAAAGCAAGAAAAGGTCTCTGGAGAGCTGATTGACCGCCCAGCAAACCAGTCGTTAAGCCTGTCTTTAAATTCACCCCTGGAAGCGTCGCATCTTTTGCAGGATTGAATCCCTCTGAAGTGTTTGCGTTGCATAGAACGCGGATGGACGTGTTGTACAGAAAAGGATTGGCTACAGAAACATATGGCCCCTGTATGAAAATTCATGAAAACCCACATGTTAAAAGTCTTTACCTTTACTTTCCTAGGTTTAAAATAATAATAGGTTTAAAATAATAATTGTGGCATAACGATTATAAGGACGAACGAACTGTGTGTAGGACTTCCATTCCACTATATAAATTAAAAAAAAAAAATTTACCTTTAAACCCATGATATATACAAATTATGGAGGAAGGGACATACCCAGTCGTGGCAGGACAACATGAAGTGATCGGCTCCAAGACTTCTGTTCCAGAAGGGATATTTGTTGGCGACGACCTGGATGTAATCGCTCACAAATTTTTGCAAGGGCGCCATATCATGCGAATCCGGCCTGTAGATGTAGCCCACCATCCGAACCACGCTGAAGGGAAGGAAGTACACATGTGCCTCCCTCGGATTCGATGTCAGGAACGGGTTTCCCTGTTCAAGCTCCTCAATAAACCTACCTTCTATGGAGTAAATACTCTTACATGGCCCGTCGTGCATGAGAGGCGGTTCTCCCTCAGGGTATACAAAAATCTTGAACCTCTTTTCCATTTCCGCGTAACTCCTGCGAGAAAATACAGAACAGAAATTATACTACAAGGTCGTTAAGATACTTGTTGAAATACAAATGACGAAGCTCGTCAGAATCCACATACTGTTGAAATGCATAGACATTTCGATAGATTCTCATTCCACCACGCAGAACGAAGTGAGTTCTATGGAATGTGGCGTTACGGATGCGTCCAGCCTTCCGTATGACAGTCCTCGCCCTTCGCAACTCGACTTCCGCCTTTGGAATAAGGAGCATCGCCGCCTTCTGCAAATTTACTCCCAAAAATTGCTTCATTCCCTTTAACTTTTTCTCTGGAAATTAATAGAAACCTTAGAAATGCAGCAATACTTACATTAATGTGCTTCGCAGAGTTATCATCCGACCATTTCCATGGCCGTTCGTTGGCATTAAAAAATGTTAAATTGTAGACAGTCCTCTTAACATCAATGCCGGTGGAGTAGGGGGGTTGTTGGAGCTCCACATTCCCATGGGAAAATGAAGTTAAAGCAGCAGGAGGAGGAGTATTCCATTCTGATATTTCTGAGGAATTAAACGCCCACGGAAGGGGAAACAGGCTAAGATGGAATGAACGGAAAAACAAAAAGCTGACGAAGAATATGAGAACAAGTCCCAGAGCGGAACTATGTTTACAGGAGCCCTTCATTTCGATCAGAATTACCAATAAGATCGAAATTGAAGACTCTTCGTTAACGATCCTCAACATTTAACCTATACCCTCACAAGCTTCAAATTTCTTCACTCTTGTTTCATTCAGACAAAATCAAACTTATCTGGTTTTTCACATGCAGAGGCCCCTGCTCCCTCCCTCTCAATTGGGTGCTTCGAGGCCATACTGCACTGCCACGTCTTTATACACGTGTTGGTGGTAACATGGCAATCACCCTTATCACCTTCGAGCATTATACAACTGCCATTCCTACAAGAGCCATTGGAGGTAAATCTCTTTTTTTTAATCAATTCGCATTTAATTAAGAGTGTCATTAACCACAGTATTAAGTGGAGTAATACATAACCTTGCACATGAAAGAGACGTTACAAGAAAACTATCAAGAAAGAGCCCAGTCTGGCCGTTACTATTCAATTGTTGGCAAGGAGCACCGTTGGAGATTGCGCGGACAGGAAATCTACAAGTTGTGAGCGTCGGCTTCACCAGAAAGCATTCCATTAACCACGCATCACATTGAAAGCATACAGACCGATACAATACAGAGGTGTTGTTGTGGTACAATTGGCTCGAAGGCTAGTTAACCTCATCAGAAACGATCTATGCTAGTTTTCCGTTTTATCTTTTTCAACCAAAATTTTTTATCTCTTATCTTCTTCAACCAAAATGTTTTATCTCTCTGCCAATCAAAACATGGCTTCCATGGTTTCACCCTGAAACCTCCTACTCCGTGGTGCTTTAGCGCTAGCTAGGCCACCGACTAGACTAGCCACCCAAACAAAATCAAAATAGCACCATGAAATATTTGTTTGCTTAAAAAAAACCCACTTTAAAGCCCCTTTTTTTTATTTATTTATTTATATATATATATATATATATATATATATATATATATATATATCCTTTATTACCCAAGAGGTTGATGCTCTATAATTTAAACCATTTTATATTAAAATATTTTAAATCTTATGATTTAAATATTATAATATTAATTTTTAAACCTTTGTCTCACTGGTAATATTTAAATCTTTTTGTCTTAAGCTTTTAAATATTTTTATTCCACACCTTTAAACCTTTTTGTCCCAAGTCTTTGTCTTTCTCTTTATAATAATCTTTTATTTCATATATTTTCCTTGTTTTACTTTATCTGAAATATATGATTGCCTTGAATAATTATCCATTGTTTGTTATTCATCAAGCCCATCTTTGACATCATTGATATATTATCCATCCTTATAAACTTATCACTTTGAAGAATATTTCTGTCTTGAATATCATGCTTCTTTGACATCACTGATAACTTAGTATTTCTAACATGCAAATCTCCTATTGACGTAAATGTACTTGCCTCACAACTCTTCCAATAACATAGATCTTCTAGAAATGCAGATATTTCAACAATACAAATGTATCAACCTCATAAATCTCCCACTGATGCAAATGTACTTACCTCACAACTCTTCCCCTCCATAGTTGTAGCTTTTTTTTTTTAAGTGAAAAACCTCTTGTGGGGCTGCCTTGGTCTAAGAGACCACGAACAGGGGGTTCTACATCATCAAAGTCACTCGGGAGTCACACCCGACCCTGCCCGCACCAACATTGTCAATTGGATTTTGGATACCCAATTCAGCCTTTTGGTAGGGTGGAGATTTGAACCTGGGACCTCCTTTGGAGGATTGCCCTCTCCTCTCCAACTCACCTACAACACCTGAGTGTCCATAGTTGTAGCTTTGAAAACCCTAACTTTCCATAGTTCTAACTTTTCATAGTTGCAGCTTTGAAAACCCTAGCTCCAAAAAACCCTCCACAATCATAACTTTGAAATCTCTCCACAATCGTAACTTCTAAAATCCTAGCTTTGAAAAACCTCCACAATCACATTTTTTAAAGTTTTATATTTTAAAATAATTTAACTATAATATTACATAATAAATAATAATAAACAATGTCCATTAATTTACATTATAATTTTTATAAACAAAAATTATTATTAGATACATGTTGAATCATAACTAACATAAAAATATCATTCAACCATAATTAATTAACATAACAAACATAAAATATACATAATAATTCATATAATTATTTATTTATTTATTATTAATTAATGTAACAAATAAAAGTCATTCTCTATAATTATAACTTAAATACTATAAATAAAAATCAAAATTTAAGGCGATTCACATGAGACAAGAAAAAATCATGCGTAAATAAGGAGGTAGAATCGTGTGTGTTTTGAAATATTTATGGGGAAAATCGAAGGACAAGTAAAAGGGGAACTTACTCCATGTTTCAAGGCTTTGGGTAGCGACAAAGTTTTCTTAATATGGGAAAAATAGATCAATGAAAAAATATTTCTCATTGCGAATTCGGCGAGACGTTTTTCGCAGGACTGCCCAAACTACCGAACTCGTTTCGGCCATATCTCACTCATCCGAACTCGGATTGAGCTGAAATTTTGAGGGTAGATGCCTGAAAAACCCTAGAACGTCTCCACCAATTTTCATATCATTTGGAGCAACACAGATCCTAGCGCATCCCTATGTGTGAACGATATATTTGGCAAGCGGCTATGCGAGGGTTTCATCCGGGTTGAGTGCAAGCGGCTCCAGAGGTTGGTTTTAGGGCCTTCGGGCCCTAGCGGCCAATATTTTTGTGGTTTATGCTCAATATTTTAGCAGGAAATTTTGCGGGGGATACAAGATGGGTTAGAAATTTGTCTTTCAACGGATCATACTGTGAACTTGAGTGACAACGGCTTCCAATTTGCTGCACAAAAGAAAAGTGAAAACCATACCTTTCCACGGCGTCTAGGGCAAGGATTAAAGAGACCACGAAATAAGTTTCAAGCGGTTGATCAAAAAATGGCTCATATCTCAAGTGAATCTGGTGCTAAGGTGCACCCACAAAATAATTCTACTATGAAAACCCCTATCAAGGGTAAGAATTTTGAAGACTCGGTCCCAAAAATGAATTTTAGGGATGCCCTTCATGGTGGACAGCCTCAGCCCAATGCTAATATCAATATTAGGGCTTCTCATAAACCTCTAAGAATGCCTAAGATTGATCCCAGGAAAATGGAACTCCTATTGTTAAGCTTGATATGGGTAACATTCAGACTGGCATTGAAGATTTGGAAAAAAGAGGACTAATTTGTCGGTTCGTGGGTTTTCGTTCGAGTCTATCTGCTTTCAAAGTCTGGGCTGCAAAAAGCTGGAAAACTAAAGGTGAGTTACAAATCTCTATTTATCCAAATGGTTATTTTCTTGTTTTATTTGCTAATAATGAAGATAGAGAGAAAACTTTTCAAGGGGGTCCTTGGTTTTTTGGAAGGGCGGGGCTTTTCATGAAGCCCTGGCATACTAAATTTAAAGCCGAAGAAGAGATGCCTTCTATAGCTCCCGTGTGGGTTAGACTCTTTGGCCTCCCTATTGAATTTTGGAATCCTACTATTTTTTCTTCAATTGGAAACTCTTTAGGAACTTTTATGATGATTGCTTATTGTACTCAAAATTTTGAACATATTATTTATGCTCGAATTTGTGTTTTAATGGATTTTGACAAACCCCTACCTAAAAATATCACATTACAATTTGGGGAAGACACTTGGGAGCAAGTAGTGGACTATGAGAACATTCCTTTTCGTTGTAGAATTTGCCATGAATATGGTCATTTGGCCGGTGCTTGCCCAAATAAAATTCTTGATCAAAAGAAAGAAGATATAAACTCAGCGAGGTTTCCAAATACCTAAGAAGAAGAACACTAAGAAAAAACCAGGTAATGAAGGATCAATCAAAGTCATTTGCTAATATGTTTGAAATCCTTTCCACAAATGATGTCCCAAGTGAGGAAGAGGAAATAATGGAAGCTGAAATCTTAGAAACACAATTTAAATATGAAGGAAAGAACTCGAGAGACAAACCAACAAATCAAAGGTTTTCAACGAAAAAAAAAAGGAGAAAATTTACACAAGAAAAACAATATTTCAAATGTCAAAACTTCAAATAATGCGAGTCCCAATATAGACTCCATTGAACCATCTAGTAAAATTTTGGTTGTGTATGAGCATTCTTCAAGGTTAGAAGCCATCTCAGATTCAATTGGAATAAGTCAAGAAACAGGGAAAAAAAATTGAAGATGGATTCTAATCAAAAAGTAGGTCGCAAGACCAATCAATATCATATGGTAAAAGAAGGTGAAAAGCTTGTAGAGGAAGGTAAGATTAATGCCCTTCCCAACATTTTTAGCCCTGGTATTAATGAAGATCATCACTTGGAATATTAGAGGACTCAAAGGGAGTCTTTCAAAACAAAATGAAATTAGAAGAATGATTCGGATAAATCATCCACATCTTGTTTTCCTTCAAGAAACAAAGATGTCAATGGAGGATATGGACTTAATTGCCGATAAAATTTGGCCAGTTGGAAAAGTGGTTTCCCTCGGTTCCCAAGGGACTTCGGGTGGCATTGCTTGTCTTTGGGACCCAAAAGAGGTAGTTATTCACCATATGGTTGGCGGTTGGGGTTTGTTGGCTATAGCTATTCAAAGTAGACATTCCAACCAGATTATGCTCTGCATTCTTGTTTATGCCCCGACTTCTTTGGAGGAAAAAAGAAGGCAGTGGAAGGATATTACTCATATTATCTCTCATTTTCCTAAAGCTTGGATCTTGATCGGAGGAGATTTCAATACCATCCTCTCTCTGGATGAGAAAAGGGGGGAAATAGAAATTTGGACAAAAGTACTGACCTCATGAGCGAATATATTGCAAACCTCCATCTTGTGGATATCCAACCAGATAATGGCCTTATGACTTGGTCTAATAGAAGGCAAGGCTTAGCTTGTATAATGGAGAGATTGGATAGGTTTTTGCTCTCTAAAAATTTCTTAATCCATGGTCACATTCCTAAAGTGAAGACTCTTAATAATGTTGGTTCGGATCATTGGCCAATCATGGTGGAAATGTGGAAAACCAATGTGAGTTTCTCTCCTTTTCGTTTTCAATTAATGTGGCTTAGAGACATTTCCTTCGAGACCTCATGTGCAACAATGGTGGAAGGAAGGTAAACCTAGGCATGGGACTAAGATGTTCTGTTTTGCCAAAATACTGCAATACATTAAATCCAAAATCAAGACTTGGAGCTGGAAAGAGTTTGGGGATGTTCATAAAAAAAAACATGAAGTTATTGCTCATCTTGAAAATTTGAATAAGAAAATCCATTTAGATGGCCTCACGAGAGAAGAGAAGTGCGAGATGAAATTAAACTCACAACTCGGTTAGAGGAATGGGAAAAAGAGAAGAAATCTTATGGAAGCAAAAATCTAGAATTCAATGGCTCAAAGAAGGAGATCGAAACACAAATTTCTTCCACAAATCTCTTCTAGCTCGAAGATCTCACAACTTTATTTCTTCCTTAAAATCAGATACTGGAGATGTTGTTTATACTTGGGATGGCATGAACTCTATTGTTGTTGATTACTTTTCCAATATTTTTCTTGCTACTCCTCTTGACTCGACTTCACAACAAAATGTTCTTCAAGCAATCCCTTCTCTTATCACTTACGAGGAGAACTCTATTTTGACTTGCTCCTGTTACTATCAATGAGCTTCAACAAGTAGTTTTTAAAATGCAAAAAGGGAAAACCCGAGGTCCTGATGGTTTTCCTATTGAGTTCTATCAAGGGTTACGGGATATCCTTCATGTTGATTTATTAGAGGTGGTGGAAGAAGCCGGGAAATCCAAAGAAATTTTGAAGGTTATCAATAAAACTTATATTACTCTTGTTCCAAAAGCTCAAGAGGTTGATCATATCTCAGCTTTTAGACCTATTGCTTTATGTAATGTTCTTCTCAAAATTATTACTAAAATCATGGCGAGAAAGGTTGAAGCCTCTTTTGCATAAGATTATTTCCCCGAGCAAGGGGGATATGTGGAAGGACGTCAAATAGTAGATGAGATAGTTCTTGCTCAGGAAGCCATCCATTCCATGGATATGCAAAATTCTCCTTCTATGTTCATCCGGTTAGACTTATCCAAAGCTTATGACAGAGTGGATTGGCACTTCCTTATCAAAGTTTTGAGGCAATTTGGTTTCTCTAAGGATTGGATGGATTGGATTATGGGATGTATCTCTTCGATTTCCTACTTAGTTCTTATCAATGGCAGGCCTTCTCAGTCTTTCCCAGCTTCCAGAGGTATTAGGCAAGGTGACCCGCTATCCCCTTATTTATTCATCATTCTTGTTGAATGCTTGGGTAGGACTATAACCAAAAAGAGGGAAAACAAAACCCTTGAGGGAGTTACCATTGCTCATGGAGCTAGACCTATCTCTCATCTTCAATTTGTGGATGACTCTACCCTTTTAGGTAAAGCTACGATTAAGGAAGCTTCTAATATTAAGCAAATCATTAGCTATTTTTCTAAGGCTACTTGGGCGGTTGATCAATGAAGACAAATCTAAAGTTATTTTCTTTCACTGCTCTGCTAGACGAGGAATCCATGGTCTTGGATAAATTAAGATATAAGAAGACCTCTCTTCCAATCACTTATTTAGGTATTCCCATAAATATTCAAAGGCAGAAAAATAAAGATTGGAATTGGTTGTTGGACAAAGTCAAGAAGAAAATTGGAAAGTGGACCAACAAGTGGCTTTCTTAGGGGGTAGAATCACCTTGGTAAAATCAGTCCTTCAAGCTATTCCTATTTATGTTTCTTCCATTTTGAATATCCCAAAGGCTGTTCTTCGAGAATTGGATCAAATCAGTCATCGTTTCCTTTGGAGTGGTACTAAGGAGAAAAGAAAATGGGCCTTGGTGAAATGGGATACTTTATGTCTTCCTAAGAGTGAAGGGGGGTTAGGATTCCGGTCTTCAATTAATAACAACAAAGCTTTAGCTGCTAAATTATATTGGAGGATGTTGCATAACCCCAATGCTCTTTGGGCCAATAATCTTCGTGCTAAATATGCTTGAGAACAAAAGTCCTGAAGACCTTGTTCGCTATCAACTTCCTACCAAAGGTTCTCCCATTTTAGCAGTTCTTAAGACTGGTGAGGATTTGATAAAGAAAAAATTATTTTGGATCATTCATAATGGTCAACATGCAAATTTTTGGACAGATTCTTGGGATGGTCACAAGCCTTTGATAACTCAGTTTCTCGATTGGAGGCCTTGGATGGAGGAGCTTCACCGAGCTAATTGGATAAAGGTGGCTAATTACTATCGGTACCATACTTGGTAATTCAAAGGTTGGTAGATATTGGATCCCTATTGAGGACTGGCCTATTCAAATCCCAGAAAGGCAAAGACAAGATATCCAAGGCATCCTTCATATGAGATCCCTCTCTTGGTCCCATGAAAAAGATTGTTTTGGATGGAACAACACTACTAAGGGTGAGTATTCGGTTGCTCAAGGTTATTTGACCTTATGCCATAATAATCCCAACCATTCTTCGACATATTTTCTCAATTGTGGGCTCAAAAGCTCTGGCCTAAGGTGAGGTTCTTTAATTGGCTTTTATTGCATCGTAGGGTGCTTACTTGGTGAGCAACTTATGAAGCGTGGTTTTCATGGCCCTTTTAGATGTGAAATGTGTGAAGAGAATGTAGAAAATATCAACCATATTTTTATTGAGTGTACTTTAGCCTCTGAGCTATGGAGGAGAATGGCAACTTTACTTGGCTTACAGTGGTCCAATTTTTTCACTTTTGAACAGCTTTGGAGGGATTGGCCTAATCAAGAGGGTGTTGATCATTTTATTAGGCAATTAGTTTGGATGGGTTCTACCATTCTTCTTTGGAATATTTGGAATGAAAGGAACAACCAAATTTTTAATCAAGATAGGAAGGATATTCACTATATTTGGCAAAAGACCATAGCCAACTTAGTTGAATCGGTCCATCAACTCCTTAATCACCCCCAAAACTCCCACCAAAGATGGGATCAAGTGATGCAAAGATTGAAGATTAAACCTTCTAAGGGCAACCAACTTAAAGGGAATGTGAGTATTAGTAAGATGGATAGGACTAGAAATTGGCAACCTCCTCCTAAGGATTTTGGAAAAGTCAATGCTGATGGAGCCTCTAGAGGGAACCCTGGAAAAGCCGGTGTGGGAGGAATTGGTAGACTTTCAGATGGCTCCCTGGTTTTTACTTTTGCTGAGAATTTGGGTATTCTTTCCAATAACCTTGTTGAGGGGTATGGTATCCTTAGAGGCCTTCGGGAGGCTACTAAGGTTGGATGGGAAAAGGTGTTAGTTGAGTCTGACTCTCAACTTATGATTAATCTCTTGAAGACTCCTTCTAAGAATCATAAGGTGGATTGGAGAATAAAAAGAATTATTGAGAAGATTCGGTTAATCCGGATGGGATTTTTGAAAGTTGATTACAATCATGTGGTCAGAGATCAAAACAAGAGTGCTGATGCTTTAGCTAATTGGGCTTTGGACAAAGGTGATCTTACTTGTTATGGCCACCCTCCTATATGGTGGGCTTCTCAAATTAGGGAAGCTCTTCTTTCTATCATTTCTTTGGATGGCTCCAATTACGAAGGTACCTAGTTTCTTCTTGTTTTTTTTTTTGTTTCTCTTTGGTTCATTCAGTTTTTTTAGTTCCCTAGCTCATTCTATTCTTTATTTTGTTTCCTCTGTTGATTCTTGCATTAATAGTCTTCTGGTCTAGATAGGTCATTGTTTTGTTCATTTTTTTTCTTTTGTCTTCTTTGTTTTTTTGTTTAGTTTTTTAAGGTGGGTGGGTTCTTTTGTTTTGTTTTGTTTTTGTGTTCTTTGTGTTGTTTTTTGTTGTTCTTGTGTTTTTGTTTTGTTTTTTTTTTTTTATGTTTTTTGTTATTGTTCTTGTGTTTTTTTCGTTCTTGTTCTTGGGTTTCTCTTTGTTTGTGTTATTTCATTTTTTTATGTGTGAGTGTTTTCTATGTTTTTTGTTTTTGTTTATTGTCTGTTGTTGGTTGTTTTTATTTTTATTTTTATTTTTTATTTATTTTATTTTTAGGTTTTGGTTGTGTTTATTTTTCATGTTTTTTGGGTTATGTCTTTGTAGTGTTCTGTTGTTTTTGTCTTGTTTGTGTTTTGTTATGTGGTTCTTGTGTTTTTCTATGTGGTTTGTGTTGTGGTTTCTTTTATCTTATTGTGCGTGTTTGGTTGTGCTTTTGGTTTTGACACACTCAAGGAGCATGTTTTTATTTTATTTTATTATTTTTGTTGTTATTTACTTTTTTTAATTTGGTTTTGTGTGTTTGTTTGCTCCTTGAGTATGTCAAAGGTGGTAGGCCAGGTCCGAGTCCTGGGCGTTTTTGGCGGAATGGATACCCCTGCCTCCTTGGGTCTTACCAGAAAGTGGCATCCCTTTTGGGATGTTTTCCACAAATAAAAAAAAATAAATAAATAAATAAATAAAAATCAAAATATAAAAATAAACATATAAATACTATTTTACACCTAAAGATTAAGAATAAAAACATTATATCATATCTTAATATATACTGATTACCATTTACAATCGTAGTATTATACTGTAGTGTCCATGATAGCCAATCTAATACATTTTATGATAGTTTAAATTGGGCATAAGAATGTAAAAACTATTATTTATTAATTTTTATTTTATTTTTTTATTTTATACTATAATATTTATGTTGTGTTTGTTTTATTTTATATATAATTTTTGTTTTGTTTTTATATATAAAAAATCTTTAATTGTTTTTCTTTTTAATCTCTATCTTGTTTTGGTAAACATGATCCGGAGTAAAAGAGAGCTCCTATGGCTCGGAGTTAGTACCACCATCATGATGCAGACACACTCAGCCAACTGACTACTACCTTTTCCTAAATTAAACATACCCAAAATTTAAACCTAATTTTTTTTTAATAAATGTCCAACATCTTATTAAAATATATAAACTTATTACATTCTCAAAAAAAAAAATTTAACATTAAAATCTTCTTTTAATAAATATCCAACATCTTATTAAAATATATAAATTTATTACATTCTAAAAAACAAAATTTTAACATTACTTAACATATATCACAGATACATCTTTGTGAGTGTGTGAGCTTTCTTTATTTCGAAATAAGTGTCCATAATAATTCCCGCGCAGTTGTCGCACCTGTCATGCAAACGGACAAATATGTTCCTTTCAAAAAGTTGTGTCGTAGAGCCAAACAATGCCATTGTAACAAAGAAAAAACATATTTTAAGTGTAACATCCATCTCCAAGCTCCAATATATCCTGCCTTTATGTATACTTCAACCATTAAAACACATGCCTTGAACAAACCTTATCGAACTTTTCTAATATAGGCCGTCAGTGGCTCTATATTGAAGGAGATACACTAACATAGTTATTGTGAATTGAGTTTAATTTTTTTTAAATACCGTACATTGAAACATATGATAGAAGTTTATTGAAGACCATCTTCCATTTCTTGGAGGTTCATTGGAGACCACTTTCTTATATTGGAGGTATATTTGAGATCACCCTCTTATGTTGGAGATACATTGGAGACCACCCATCATCGGAGACCACATTGGAGGTACATTGGAGACCACCTTCCATGGGAGACTACCTTCATCTACTCTCATCGTGAATCAAATTTAAGTATTATTTTTTTGAAAATATACAGTCCATTGTAGGTACATTGGAAACCACCCTGTTAGAGTAAATCACTATATAAAATATAGAAAAGCAATTATAGTGTTTCAAACTTTAACAGCAGAATTAACAAAATAAGACAAACACACAGTAGAAGAGACAACGATTTTAACGTGGTTCACCCAATGTGGGTTACATCCACCGAGAATTTTCAGTCCTTCCTTTCTCAATCCAAGCAATAGAGGGTTACAACCTACAACAAACATCTGCTGTAATTTCCTCTCTATATTTACAAGGAATCAACACAGTAATTTTCATTGTCATATTCTCTGTTTTTCCTCACAACTATATATAAGAAAAAAATAGAAAAACAAACTGCTTTTCTTAATACATTCCAAGATTAACATTGAGTTCCCAACATCTAATTTTGGGATAAAAACAAAAAAACTTTCCCTGGTTGTCCTGTTGTAAATCCGAAAACTTTCTCTGGTAGACTAACAGACTGTAAATCTGGAAACTTTCCCTGCCCGTCCTGCAGTAAATCCAGAAACTTTCTCTGTTTAGCCTCCTCATAATTAGGCTCCATTCCTAACAATCTCCCACTTGGAGACTAATTCCATTGCACCATACTGCAACCAAGGATTGAAAAATTCTCATCATGGCCTCTTATTCCTTAAGGCCAACTGAAGTTGAGCAAAAGCTCAACTTTTCTCTTGACACCACTTTTGTAAGCATGTCAGCGGGATTTTGTGATGTGTGAACTTTCCCTAATTTCAAAGATCCATCTTCCACTACTGATCTAATGAAATGATACCTGAGTTTGATGTGTTTAGTTTTTGAATGGAATGTTGAATTCTTCGCAAGGTGTATAGCACTTTGGCTATCACTCCACAACCTATTATCCTCTTGCTTCTTCCCCAGTTCTTCCATTAGTCTTTGCAACCAAACCATCTCTTTGCTTGCTTCTATAGCAACAACATATTCAGCTTCAGTGGTTGAAAGGGCAACTACGTGTTGGAGTTTAGAAATCCAACTAACCGCTCCTCCTCCTATAGTAAATATGTAGCCAGTAGTGCTCCTTCCACCATCAAGATCACCTGCCATATCAGAATCTACAAAACCTTTCAAGCATATATTAGAGCCTCCAAAATTCAAAGAATAATTTGAAGTTCCTCTCAAGTACCTGAGTATCCATTTTACCGCTTGCCAATGTCCTTTTCTCGGATTACTCATAAATCTACTCACTACTCCCACTGCATGGGCAATGTCTGGTCTTGTACAAACCATTGCATACATCAAGCTTCCAACCGTTGATGCATAGGGAACCTTAGCCATATGCTCTTGTTCCTTTTGTGTCTTGGGACACAAATCTTTGGTGAGTTTGAAATGCTTTGCCAATGGAGTAGCAACAGACTTTGCATTGTTCATGTTGAATCTCTTAAGCACTTTTTCAATGTATTTTGCTTGTGATAATTTCAGAGTGTGACTCTCCTTGTCTCTTGTTATCCTCATACCAAGGATTTGTTTGGCTTCTCCCAAATCCTTCATGGCAAAGGATTTAGCCAACTTCTTCTTGAGCATGTTTATATCTTGCATATTTGTTCCTGCAACTAACATGTCATCCACATACAATAGCAAAATAACATAGTTACCATTTCCAGTTTGCTTAAAATATACACGGTGATCACTTTGACATCTTTCAAACCTTTGATTAGCCATGAACTTATCAAATTTTAAATACCACTTTCTAGGAGCTTGTTTTAACCCATACAAGCTCTTTTTCGGTTTACATACCCAATCCTCTTTACCTTTCACCTGAAAGCCTTATGGTTGGTGCATATAAATTTCCTCCTCCAAATCACCATGAAGAAATGTTGTCTTCACATCCAATTGCTCCAGATACAAATTTTCTATAGCTATAAGACTCAAAATAGCTCTAATAGAGGTCATTTTTACAACTGGAGAAAAAATCTCATCAAAATCAATACCTTTTTTCTGAGCGAATCCCTTGACCACTAGTCTTGCTTTGTATCTCTTATGCCCTTCATTCTCCTCTTTAATCCTGTACACCCATTTATTGGTCAAAGCTCTTTTACCTTTGGGTAGCTCAACCAAATCCCAAGTTTGGTTGTGGAATAAAGAGTCCATTTCTTCATTCATTGCAAGCTCCCACTTATTCCTGGTATCCATATGTAATGCTTCCTGAAAACATTATGGCTCACCAGCATCAGTATACAAAACATAATCAGAGAAACGTTGAGGAATTTTACTTATCCTGGTAGATCGTCTAACAACACTTTCTGGAGATTGAGGTGCTTGTTGTTGCTGCTTGTACATTTTGATCTTCTACCACTTTTGGAGTTACCTTTTCTATGTGTCCATCAAGGTCTATGTATTCAGTAATTTCCTCTTTCTATTTCTTTCCATGCAACCGATCTTTATACAAGTTTTTTCATTAAATATGACATCCCTACTTCTAATGACTTTTCGGTTATCACAATCCCATAATCTGTAACCCAAGCCATCAATACCGTAACCAATAAAATAGCACTTTTGGGCCTTAGCATCTAACTTATTTATGTTCTCTTTGTCTATATGCATAAAAGCCTCACATCCAAATACCTTAAGGAAAGAATAATTTACTGGTTTACCTGTCCAAAGCTCTTTCGGAATTCCTCCATCCAAGGCACTAGACGGTCCTCTATTAATCAGATATACTTCAGTATCAACAACATGAGCCCATAAAAATAATGGTAAGCCTGCATGTATTCTCATGCTCCTAGCATGCTCCATGATGGTTCTATTCATTCTTTCTGCAACCCCATTTTCTTGAGGTGTTCTTGGAACTACCTTGATTCTTCTAATTCCATTTTTAGAACAAAACACATCAAATTCTCTATTGCAATATTCTCCACCATTATCCGACTTTAGACACTTTAACCTTTTTCCAGTTTCATTTTCAACTAATGCTTTCCAATTCTTGAAGGTATTAAAAACATCACTTTTATTCTTAATGCAATATATCCATGTTTTCCTTGTTGCATCATCAATAAAAAGTACATAGTAAGAGGAACCTCCAAGAGAAGTTACATGAGCTGGGCCCCAAACATCCGAGTGCACAAGCTCCAATTTCTCTTTCTTCCTTTCCTTGCCATCCTTGAGAAATCTAACTCTCTTTGCTTTACCATAAACACAATCCTCACAAAATTCCAAATCAATCTCTTTTAACTTAGGCAATAACTTTCTTGAATGTAAAATTTCCATACCTTTTCCACTCATATGGCCAAGTCTTTGGTGCCACAAAGATGCACTCTCACCTGTAGAAACTAAATTCATGGAGCGGTGAGAAAAATCAATAAGTAAATAAAGAGTACCCACCAATTTACCTCTAGCTACTATCAATGAACCTTTAGTAACTTTCCAAGCATTTTCTCCGAATGCAACCGTGTATCCTTCACCATCAAGCTTACTTGCCGATATAAGATTTCTCTTTAAATCTGGTATGTGTCTCACCTCTTTAAGAGCCCATTGACATCCATTTGGGGATTTAATCAAAATCTTTCCAATACCCACGATTTTACATGGTTGGTCATTTCCCAATAGAACATGTCCATAATCTCCAGAAACATAATCTATGAAGTATTCCTTATGTGAGGTAGCATGGAATGAAGCACCACTATCAATTACCCAATAATCACTATTTCTATCAAGAGATAAGATTAAAGCATCTTGTAGAATTTGTCCAGTAATATTGGCTTCTGAAGTGTTACCATTATTATCATTACCTTCATTTCCATCACCCTTTCTTTGCCAACAGTCCTTCTTGAGATGACCCTTTTTGCCACAGTGCCAACACTGTAGCTTTCCTTTTCCACGTGATTTGGATCTGCCTTTGGATTTGCCACGATGTGAACTCTTGCCTCTTTCTCTTCCTCTTCCTCTATTCTCAATGGTTAAGGCGGTGCTAGATGATTCTCCTGTGGTTTTTCTTCTCATGTCCTCATTGAGTATCACACCAACCACATCATCAAATTCTAATTTATTTGAACTCGAAGCAGAGTTACTTACCGCCATTACCAAACTGTTCCAACTTTTCGAAAGAGAGCATAAGATTAATAAGGCCCTAAGCTCATCATCAAAATCCAATCCTACTGAATGCAATTGATTAGTGACAGTATTAAATTCATTTAAATGATCATGCACAGATCCTCCTTCACTCATTTTCATGTTAAATAACCTTTTCATTAAGAATACCTTATTTGATGCTGATGGTTTCTCATACATCTTGGCCAACTTATCCATGACTCCCTTGGTAGTCTTTTCATCAGAGATGTTGAAGGCTACGGTGGCTCCCAAGCACGGCCTCACAGTACCCAATGCCTTTCTATCAAGGAGACTCCACTCCTCATCGGACATAGATGAAGGTCTCTCTGTTTCCCCCTCAAGAGGTAAGTAAAGATCCTTATGGTACAAGTAATCCTCCATCTGCATCTTCCAGAATTGAAAGTTTTGGCCATTGAATTTTTGAACTCTAAACCTCCCTTCTTCCGCCATTGCTCCCACTTGATCCAGAAATTCTCCTTCTATCAAGTGCACCCAACAAAACAACCGCTCTGATACCACTTGTTAGAGTAAATCACTATATAAAATATAGAAAAGCAATTATAGTGTTTCAAACTTTAACAGTAGAATTAACAAAATAAGACAAACACACATAGAAGAAGAGACAACGATTTTAACGTGGTTCACCCAATGTGGGTTACATCCATCGAGAATTTTCAGTCCTTCCTTTCTCAATCCAAGCAATAGAGGGTTACAACCTACAACAAACATCTGCTGTAATTTCCTCTCTATATTTCCAAGGAATCAACACAGTAATTTTCATTGTCATCTTTGTTTTTCCTCACAACTATATATAAGAAAAAAACAGAAAAACAAACTGCTTTTCTTAATACATTCCAAGATTAACATTGAGTTCCCAACATCTAATTTTGGGATAAAAACAAAAAAACTTTCCCTGGCTGTCCTGTTGTAAATCCGAAAACTTTCTCTGGTAGACTAACAGACTGTAAATCTGGAAACTTTCCCTGCTCGTCCTGCAGTAAATCCAGAAACTTTCTCTGTTTAGCCTCCTCATAATTAGGCTCCATTCCTAACACACCCTCCCTTATATTGGAGGTACATTGAAGATCATCTTTCAACTTAAATATTTTAAGATACAATCAATCAATGCATACAGTTGAAAGAAATAAATCAAATATCATCTTTTCGTAAATAGAATTTGAACCTTTCAAATATCATCTTTTCGTAAATCGAATTTAAACCTTTAAAAAAACTTACAACATGAAGATACATTGAAGATCACCTCCCTATATTGAAAACCACCCTCCTGTAAATCCAACCACTTAGATCTTCCTCCTGTGAATTAGGATGCACGCTGTGAATCCAACTTAGGTCTTCGCATGCACGTTCCTTTTGTAAGGACGAAATATATTTTCGAAGAATTAAGAGTTTAGTAAATGCCATGCCATCTAAAGATAAAGAAGTAACTCCATCAGATATTTGAAGGCATGTATGCTTGTGTAAGTACTTTTAATTAATGTACATTGGAACATACAAGATACGTGTTCTAAAATTCAACGATGGCGCACTAAACCCAGATGATTTTCCTTTCCGGATCGTCCTTCCTAATTTGCCACACTTACAAAAGTTTTTTCATTTACCGGGCGATCTGAACATTTAGTCTCCTGAGCCATATCGAATGGAGAATCATGTGGAACAGGTCGAAGGGTCTGGGAGCCTGATTGATTGCAAAATGTTTCCGGACTTGCTTCACCCTTCTTTGCATCTCCACATATCTCTCTGTACAGATAGATTGGAACATTGTTTTCAAATTCGGTATTTCAGACACTGGAACTTGCACAGGGAAGGCATCCCAGTTGAGGACGTCGCTGAAAGGAAGAACATAATGCTCAGAAAGCATGACAGGCACGCATTCGTTGTAAATTGCCTCCACATGTCGAGGGCTGGCAACCTCATATCCGCTTGGGTACAGGCAATATTTGGTCTTCCTCATCATGTCATAATAGGACACTTCTTTCGGAAGGTTTTGGTAGACTCGCGTATCTTTATCTGTGCCATTCCAATGCTTTAGAAGCAGAGGTCTCACCGGTACATGATCGCGCCCTGCAAAGAAAGCAAGAAAAGGCCTTTGGAAAGCTGATTGACCGCCCAACAAACCAGTCGTTAAGCCTGTCTTTAAATTGACCTCTGGAAGGATTGAATCCCTCTGAAGTGTTTGCGTTGCATAGAACGCGAATGGACGTGTTGTACAGAAGAAAAGGATTGGCTACACAAATATATGGCCCCTGCATGAAAATGAAAATCTAGATATTACTAATGTAAAAGGTTTAAAATAATTGTATATAAGGTAACCACTTCCTGTAAATAAAAAAAGAAGAGGGGACATACCCAGTCGTGGCAGGACAACATGAAGTGATTGGCTCCAAGACTCCTGTTCCAGAAGGGATATTTGTTGGCGACGACCTGGATGTAATCGCTCACAAAAACTTGTAAGGGCGCCATATCATGCGAATCCGGCATGTAAATGTAGCCCACCATCCTAACCACGCTGAAGGGAAGGAAGTACACATGTGGTTCCTCAGGATCCGATGTCAGGAACGGGTTTCCTGTTCAAGCTCCTCAATAAACCTATCCAGTTCGAAACTCGCGAGTAACTCGCAGGTTACTCGCGAGTACCCGCTAAACTCGCGGGTCAGGAGGCCTGCCAGTTTTTCCAATTAAAAGCTAGGGCCGGGTATCTCGCCGACTTGCCATTATTCACGGAGAACTCGGCGATTAGTACGGAGAGAAGCAGGGGCCAAGGCAGGGGAAATACAGGGCAAGCAGAGGAAAGATAGGGGAGGCAGGGGCCGGGGTCGAGGCAGGGGAAATACAGGGCAAGCAGAGGAAAGACAGGGGAGGCAGGGGCCGAGGCCGAGGCAAGGGAAATACAGGGCAAGCAGATGAAAGACAGGGGAGGCAGGCCGAGGCCGGGGAGAGATAGGGAAGAGGCAAGGGAAGGATCGAGGAAGGAAAGGCATACAAATAAATTTTAATTAAATATTTTAAAAATATTGTTGTAATAACTACATTTGCACCATCGAAACAGTATATGCTAATATTTTTTTCTTTATGCTCTGCAATTTTGGCTTGTGATTTGGAGATGAACAAAACAGCTACGAAGTGTTAAGTTATGGAGTTCGATCTCGATTAAATATGGATAAAACGATTATCTGTTTCTTAACTGGACTGTAGATGACCAATCCCGAACTAGAGGTGGAAAAGGAAAAGTTAATTTTAGGTTTGGCTAAAATTGACTTTTTTCTAATCGTAAACTTTCTAAGTTTGAAGTAGGCCTAAAGTGGGGATTGGGTTAATTATAAGATGTTTGTTTTAGCATGCATGTAACTGATTTCCTTATTTATGTAATACCTCCGGTAGAGAGGATTGTAAGTTTGAACTAGGCCTTAAGTGGAGATTGGGTTAGTTATAGGATGTTTGTTTTAACATGCATGTAACTGGTTTCCTTATTTATGTAATACCTTTGGTAGAGAGGATTGTAAGTTTGAACTAGACCTTAAGTGGGTTTGGGTTAATTATATGATGTTTGTTTTAGCATGCATGTAACTGGGTTTCCTTATTTATGTAATACCTCCAGTAGAGAGGATTGTATCTTGTTTATGGGAAGTGCATAGGATTGTGCATCTTCTACAGAGAGATCAGGAAGCTTGGTGTAGAGTTTGATGCAAGGGTGTTTGCATGTTTAATTATTGCTAGAGTAATTGTGTGGAGATGCTGGTATTTTGAAGAGGAATTTGCAACTGGTTGTGTTGTAGGATTACTCCCTTCAGAGATTGTATTGGTGTTAATGCAAAAAACTGGTATTTCTTGGTGGATGTAACCCACATTGGGCAAACCACATTATATGTTTTGTTTTCTCTTGTCTTGCTCGTTTATTATTGCTCTTTTGTATTTTATATTTATGCAGTGAATCCTAACACGAAGCACTGCCCATTTATATTTTTTTCGCTCTCATTGGCTTGGCGTTCTATATCTAAATCAAATAAAAATTAGGTCAACAACTCTCAGAAAGACATCTTAGAAAGCAACAAAAAAGAACATAAGTTGTATGCATTTAACCATGCCAGGATGAAGAGGAAGAGATGTTGACATTCATAGGATTCGAAGGGCCCAGGCTGAGATTGAGATTTGAAAGGTGTGATATTATGCAAGGCTGATATTAGAAAGGCACGAGGAGCTGAGATTAGAAATGTGGGTCATTATCGATGTGCTAATTTCTATAAGGCTAAGATTAGAAAGGTATAAGGGGGTGAGATTAGAAAGGTGTGTCATCATACGTAATTGCTAATTTCCATCGAGGCCGCTCCTGTACCAAATGTTTTGCAAGCTAAAATGGTTAATTATGTGTCGCCTTCCAATGCGAAGGACACGGATCGACACAGATTGAGCAACATAATGTTGTGGTGACTTATGTTTTTTTCTCGATATTTTCTCGAGTTTTTTTCGAGTTGCCGAGAACTCGCAAAAATTAGACTCTCGAGTTAATAGTGAGTCGCAAGTTTTGAAACAATGAACCTACCTTCTAAGGAGTAAATACTCTTACATGGCCCGTCGTGCATGAGAGGCGGTTCTCCCTCAGGGTATACAAAAATCTTGAACCTCTTTTCCATTTTCGCATAACTCCTACCAGAAAATACATAATAGAAATTATACTACAAACTCGTTAAGATACTTGTTGAAATACAAATGAGGAAGTAGGTCAGAATCCACATACTGCTGAAATGCATAGACATTTCGATAGATGCCACCACGTAGAAAAAAGTGAGTTCTATGGGATGTGGCATTGCAGATGCGACCAACCTTCCATATGTTAGTCCTCACCCATCGCAGCTCGACTTCCACCTTTGGAATAAGGAGCATCGTCGCCTTCTGCAAATTTAATCCCAAAAATTGCTTTATTCCCTTCAATTTTTTCTCTGGAAATTAATGGAAACCTTAGAAATGTAGCAATACTTACTTCAATGTGTTTGGCAGAGTTGTCATCCGACCATTTACATGGTCGTTCGTTGGCACTAAAAGATGTTAAATTGTAGACAGTCCTTTTATCATCGACATCTATGGAGTAGGGGGCTGTTGCTCCTCATCCACATTCTCAGGGGGTAATGAAGTTAATGCAGCAGGAGGAGGAGCATTCCATTATGATATTTTTGAGGAATTAAACACCCAGGGCAGGGGAAATGAAAAGAAAAAAGCTATCGAGGAATATGAGAATAAGTACCAGAGCGGAACTATGTTTACAGGGGCCCTTCATTTTGATCAGAATTACGAATAAGATCAAAATTGAAGACTCTTCATAACGATCCTCAACATTTAACCCATACTCTCACAAGCTTCAAATCCATCTGAATTTCTACACTCTTCTTTCGTTCGGAAAAAATCAAACTTATCTAGTTTTTCATAGGCCTCTCATGCTGAGGTCCTTCCTCCCCCCGGCTTCAACTCCCTCTCGATTGGGTGCTTCGAGGCCATACTGCACTACCATGTATTTATACACGTGGTGGTGGTGTAACATCGCAATCACCCTTATCACCTTCAAGCATTATACAACTGCCATTCCTACACGAGCCATTGTAGTATAGTGGAGGACGTAAATCTCTTTTTTAATCAATTCGTATTTAATTAAGGGTGTCATTAAGCACAGTATTAAGTGGAATAATGCATAACTCAATATTAAGTGGAATAATACATAACCTTGCACATGAAAGAGACGTTCCAAGAAAGCTATTAAGAAAGAGCCCAGTTTTATCGTTACTATTCAATCGTTGGCAAGGAGCACCATTGGAGATTGCGCACAAGAAATCTACAGGTTGTGAGCATCGATTTCACCAAAAAGTAGTCCATTAACCACACATCACATTGAAAGCATACAACGTACACAAATACAACACAGAGATGTTGTGGTCCACATGGTATAGTTGGCTTGAAGGCTAGTTAACCGCATCAGAATCAATCTACGCTAGTTTGGCTAGTTAACCACATCAAAAACGATCTACGCTAGTTTTTCGTCTTATCTTCTTCAACCAAAACTTTTTATCTCTCTGCCAACCAAAACAACGTCTCCATGGTTTTGACCCTACTAGCTAGGCAACCGACTGGACTAGTTACCCAGACGAAATCAAAATTGCAACATGATATATTTGTTCTCTTTTTGCTCATTGTTGCAAAACGTGTTCTTTTCCTCCTCTTATTTTCTGCTTCGATTTTTCGCACGAAATGGTACCCACTTTAAAAATGATTTTGTGCTTCATATATATATGTTTGGCTTTATTACCTAAAGACATCGGTGCTTTTAAATTGAAACCACTTTATATTATAATATTTTAAATCTTATTATTTAAACATTATAATATTAACTTTTAAACCTTTGCCCCTCTTTTGTAATATTTAAATCCCAATCCTTTAAAATTTTTTATCCCAAGTCTTTAAACCTTTTTGTTCCAAGCCTTTGTCCTTTTATTTATAATAATCCTTTACTTAAATATATTTTCCTTGCTTTGCTTCATCCAAAATATATGGTTTCCTTATAATTATCCATTGTTTGTTATTCACCAAGCATATCTTTGACATCATTGATATATTATCCATACTTATAAACTTATCACTCTTGAAGAATATTTCTGCATTTAATACCATGTTCCTTTGACATCAATGAAAACTTAGTATTTCTAACAATCTTCCCTTTTGTCATTGATGGCAACCGTACAAAAAAAATCCTCTTACTGCAGTTGGATTCCAATTTGGTCCCCTCGACAAATTGCTCCCCCTTACTGAATTCTTCCCCTTTGACATCAATGACAAAGGGCTCCTTGAGGCTGAAAGATAAGACACTAAACACAAACCCCTCACCACCTCCTTGTCTTGAGATGATCAATTTTGAGATGGGAGTTAAGTTACTCCCAACTTACAATGCTCTTCTTCTTTTTCAATTTTCTTTTTTCAAAATTTTGTAGTCATACCTCTTTGAACATTTTGAGCATCATTTTTCTTACCTTTTTTTGGAATTTTTGGGAACACTGTTTTACACCATTTAGCTTTATGCCCAAAATTATTGCAATTGTAACACATGATTTTGTAGTCCTTGAAAGGTGCAAATGACTTGAAATTTCTTTTGGTGAAGCCATAATCATTCTTACCATGAACCCTGCAATGTACAACTTTATGACCAAAATGATTACATGAGAAACAATAACCCTTGAAAAAATATTCATCTTGCCTTCAAGGATATGGGCGCATGGTTCTTTCTTTGCTTTTCCAATGATGTTCCATGTTCCTTGATGATGCATTGTTTTCTTCCTTATTGATGCTTCAACTTTTCAACATATCATCATAGTTCTTGGAATCTTCTTCTTCAATTAATTTCTTTGATGCTTCTATTTCTTTTGAGCTTGACTCCCCCTTTTATCTATATTGACCTTCTTCAAAGCCAATTCGAGTCTTCGTAAATGAATATCTTTATGCTTTGATAATATCATCCAAGTTTTTTGAGCTTTTCCTAAACTAATATATCTTATCATTAAATTTTTCAAGTCCCTTCCTTAAAATGACAGCTTCATGTTCTAGTCTCTCACACTCTAGTTCTTTTGTATTTAACTGTTCAACCATACCTTCTTCAATTCTCCTTGCCTCTTCAACCTTTACTTTTAAGTTTGTGAGATCTTGTAGAAGTTTTGCCTTTGTTTTCTCATCCTATTGTACTTGAGCCTTCAATCTTGAGTTCTTCTTTCTAACCCTCTTTAACTCTTCAAGAGCAACAATAAATTCCTCTTCTATGTCAATTGTGCCTTCCTCTCCATATTTAGAATCTTCCTATTCTTCTTGGTCTTCAATAACATGATCATCTTCTTTCTCTTCTATGGCCAAAAATATAATTTCTTCTTTTTCATTATCGAAGAATATTTCATCACTGCTACTAGAAGCACTACATGCTTCTTCAACATAAAAACTCTTCTCGTGTCTTTGAAAGATCTTCTCATGTTTGCCTTGATCATGTCTATTTTTATTTTCATGATGAAGTTTTCTTTCTTTCTTTTTCTTATATTCATTTTCTTCTTCATTGCTACTACTTCCCACCTATGGATAATTAGATGCATAGTGACCAAGGTTACCACAATTTAAACATCTCATGGACTGCATACCTTTGTGTTTTCTTGGAACCTTATTATTCCTTCACACACAATTAGCTTCTTCTCCACTACTCGATTTTGGATCTTTATTTTTTGCCTTCTTTGAAGATTTGAATGTTGCCTCTCGTTTGGATGTTTGAACTTTTTTTCCCTCATCTCATAGGTTGTGAGAATCCCATGTAGCTCATCCATGCTTAAAGTTTTGAGATCCTTCATTTCTTCAATTGCTGAAACCTTTGCATCAAACCTCATGGGAAGTGACCTCAAGATTTTTTAAATAATATTATAATATTCAATACCTTCTCCAAGTCCATGAATGCTGTTGACAACCTCATCAATATGAAGTAGATACCTAGCAATATCTTCCTCATATTTCATCTTCAAGTCTTCAAATTTTCTCCTATGGATTTGAAGTTTTGTCATTTTTGTTTTTGTAAGACCTTCCTTCAAGTTGTTTAGGCTTTCACAAAGGAACCTACTCTAATACCAATTTAAGAACACAAGATGAGAGGGGGGTGAACAGTATAAGATAAAACTTTTCACTTTTCAATCCAAATGATAACAACAATAATATTAATGCAATAATGAAACAAATCATCACACATATGAGAGACATAAATTTTACATGGAAACACCCTTTTGAGAGAAAACCATGGTAAAATATTACTTATAAATTTCTTAACAAATTTCTTGGCACTAACCCACAGGAGACACCAATATTCTATTATAATGTTCATAGAAACCAATCCACAGGAGACACCAATCCCCTCTCAAGTTCGTGGACACCAATCCATAAAATACACCAATCCTATCTCAAGTTTGTGGACACCAATCCACAAGAGACACCAATCCCCTCTCAAGTTCATGGACACAAATCCACAAGAGACACTAATACCCTATGCTGGTTTGTGGACACCAATCCATAAGAGACACCAATCCCCTATGTTGGTTCGTGGACACCAATCCCCTCTGTTGGTTCATGGATACTAATCCACAAGAGACACCAATCCCCTTTGTTGGTTCATGGATACCAATCCATAGGAGAAACCAATCCCCTCTATTGGTTCGTGGCTTTGCTCAGGTGTGTTCGCAAATCTTGCTCACAAACCTTCTCACAAATACTGCTCAAATCTTCTCCAAAACCTACTCACAAAACCTACTCAAATTTACTCCAAAAATTACTCACAAAACCTGATCAAATCTACTCCAAAACCTACTCACAAAACATGCTCAAACCTACTCAAATATTCTCCAAAACTTGCTCACAAAACTTTCTCATCTATTTTCAAATATTGCATAATGATGTCATCAAGTTCTTCACCTATTATTTAATGTGCTTTCCTCAAATAAAGCAATTTAGACATATTCTACTCAGAATTGTTTCATGAACATATAGAGAATGATATGCACTTATCAGATGCACAATATATTCTTCACATTCATTATGTCTGTCACTTCCACATGTCTCACATTTATTACATTAAAATGTAGCTCTAGTCTAGCACTTGATAACTAACCTTGTAATTGTTGATTTACCCCTTCCTCCCCTTTTGTAGATAGCTGAAAATGTCCTTTTCAATTTAATCCTTTCACATTATCCTTTCACTATGTGACACTTTGAATTTCTATAGAACAATCCTTCTATTTGAGTGAGACTATACTATTTTTCTTATTTCCACATTCACTTCAAAACCAATCACAATGCATAAATTTGTCCTTCTCATCTACTCCCAAAATCAATCATGAACAATGCACAAATTTGCTCTTCTCATCTACTCCCAAAATAAATCATGAACAATACACAAATTTGCTCCCAAATATGATCTATAACTCATTCACATTTACTCCCAATTTCAATCAAAATAATGCACAAGTTTTCTCACAAATATGATCTATATCCTTTGCACATTTATTCCCAATTTACAAACAAAGTAATGCACATCCAAAAATTCCTTATACCTCCAACTATATGACAACAAAAATATTTTCCATAACCAAAACCACCTAAGAAAGGAATTATATCATCATACCTCTAAATATACCTCAATGATGATGATATTCTTTTGCATGAGCTTTCCAAACCTGTTTTGACAAAAATAAATTTTCTTTTGTTTGCCCCTTCAAAAGCTGGTTAGCAATTCTCTTTTTATTTTCTTGATTAGACATCAAATCAATCACTTAAAAAACCCTTAAAAAGATGCACAATAAAACCTAAAATTAACTCCTTATATCTCCCTTTTGAAATTCTCAATATAAAGCTTTATTAAAAATTAAACCCTTAAATCTCATTTTTCTAATATGCAAAAATACAATTTAAAAATTAACCACAATACACCTTATATCTCCTTTTTTAACATTGAAAAATACAATTTTCAAATAATCACGCTACACCTTATATCTCCCACTCAAATTAAATTAAAAAAAAAAAAATTTGCCCTTACCTCACATAACAAGCCCAGTAAATGTGGAGGAGATTCGATCTCCTGACCTCTGCCAATGCAAATCCCTAGCACAGACTGGGCAACTAGCTAGGCTACCCCAATGGGTAGAATAAAAAACGCATCACAAACTAAATAAGTCCTCTATTTTATCTTCTTCAACCAAAACGTTCTATCTCTCTGCCAACCAAAATAGCGTATGCATGATTTCGACCTTACAACCTTTTGCTCCACAGTGCCTTAGCACTAGCTACGCGACCGGATGGGCTAGCCACCTAGATGAGACCAAATTGGCATCACGATATATTTGTTCTCTTTTCGCTCACTATTGTGAAATGTGTTCTTTTCCTCCTCTTATTCTCTGCTTCAATTTTCGCACGAAGGGGTATACGAATTGCGCTTCAAAAAACCCACATTCAAAATGAATTTGTGTTTCATATATATATGTTTATCTTTATTACCCAAGGACGTCGGCGCTTTTAAATTTAAACCACTTTATATTATAATATTTTAAATCTTATAATTTAAATATTATAATATTAACTTTTAAACCTTTGTCTCTCTCTTGTAATATTTAAATCTTTTTGTTCCAAGCCTTTAAACCTTTGTCCTTATTTTTATAATAATCCTTTACTTGAAATATTTTCCTTCCTTTGCTTCATCTGAAATATATGACGATCATAAAAGTCGGATAGCCTGCATAGATTCGTGGCAACTAACAATTCCATTATGTAAAATAAAAAACAAAAAGATATTCTCTTAAACCTAAATATTAAGAATAAAAGCATTATGTAGTGTCTATGACAACCAATCTAATACATATTATATAGTTTAAACTGGGCATAAGAATATAAAAACTATTATTTATTAATTTTTATTTTATTTTTTTACTTTATATTATATTTATGTTATGTTTGTTTTATTTTATATATAATTTTTTTTGGCTTTTGATACATAAAGGAATTTGTAATTGTTTTTTTTTATCAACAGGTAACTTTAACTCCTATCTTTCTCGGGTAAACAAGACCCCGAAGTGAGGGAGAGCCCCTGTGATTCGGAGTTGGTACCACCGTCATCAATCTAGTACAGGCCCACTCAACCAGCGACTCAAGTCAAACTATTACTTTTAGGCAAATTGAATACATCCAAAATTTAAAACTAATTCTCTTCCTAATAAACATCCAATATCTTACTAAAATATATAAATTTATTACACTCTCAAACAAAATTTTAACATTACTTAACAATCCTCTATCATTGGTGCATATATCATAGACACATCTCTGTGAGTGTGTGAGCCTTCTTTATTTCGAAATAAGTGTCCAACAAATAAACTGTAACATGGCTCCAATATATCTTGCCTTTATGTATACCTCAACCATGAAAACACATGCCTTAGAACAAACCTTATCGAACTTTTCTATGATAGGCCATCAATACATTGTAGAACATCCTCTCATAAATTGAATTTGGTTTTTTTTAAACATATAATTTTAAATTAATAATAATATGAGAGGTACATCTGATATTATTTTTATTTAAGTTTAATTTTTTTAAAAAATATATAATACATTAAAATATATGTTAAAGATATATTGGAGACCACCGTTCATCCAGACCACCTTCCCTTATATTGAAGGTACATTTAAGACCACCCTCCCTTATGTTGAAAGTATATTGGAGACCACCCACCATCCGAGACCACACTCCCCCTTACACTGGAGGTACATTGGAGACCACCTTCTATCAGAGACTACCCTCATCCACTCTTATTATAAATCAAACTTACACATTTTTTAAAATATACAGTACAATCAACATCTGTAGATACATCTAAAACCACCCTTAAATTGGAGATCACCTTTCAACTTAAGTTTTTTTTAAAGATACAATCAATCAAAACATATAGTTCAAAATACATCAGATATCGCCTTCTAGTAAATTAAACTTAAAAAAAAAAACCTACCACATAAAAATACATTCAAGATGTGAATCCAACCACTTAGATCTTCCAAATCTGAATCCAACTTAGGTCTTCGCGCATGCACGTTCTTTGTAGTTGCTTTTGTAACCACGAAATATATTTTCGAAGAATTAAGAGTTTAGTAAATGCCATGCCATCTAAAGATAAAGAAGTCAAAAGTTTAACTCCATCAGATATTTGAAGGCATGTATGCTTGTGTATGGACTTTTAATTAATGTACATTGGAACATACAACACACGCCATTCAAATGTGTCCTAAAATGCAACGAAGGCGTGCACTAAACCCAGATGATTTTCCTTTCCAGATCGTCCTTCCTAATTTGCCACACTTACAAATGGTTTTCAATTACCGGGCGATCTGAACATTTAGTCTCCTGAGCCATATGGAATGGAGAATCATGTGGAACAGATCGAAGGCTCTGGGAGGCTGATTGATTGCAAAATGTTTCTGGACTTGCTTCACCCTTCTTTGCATCTGCACATATCTCTCTCTAGAGATAGATTGGAGCATTCTTTTCAGATTCGGTATTTCAGACACTGCAACTTGCACAGAAAATGCATCCCAGTTGGCCACGTCGCTGAAAGGAAGGACATAACACTCGGAAAGTATGACAGGCACGCATTCGTTGTAAATTGCCTCTACAAGTCGAGGGCTGGCAACCTCATATCCGCTTGGGCACAGGCAATATTTGCTCCATCAAAAGTTCTTCCCTCTTTTTTCATTCAGACAAAATCAAACTTATCTGTTTTCTCTTACGCCTCTCATGCAGAGGCCCCTGCTCCCTCGCTCTCAATTGGGTGATTCGAGGTCATACTGCACTGTCACGTCTTTATACACGTGGTAGTGGTAACATCGCAATCAAACTTTTGTCGAAGAAGATACACAGAGAATCGTGTCCGTGTGCCGTAAGCACAACGGCAGAAATCGGAATGGGATGCCGTAACCGCGACGTTCGGCGGAGGTGGAAATCGAAATACATTAGTCTATTTTTTTTACGCTTTCCAAAAAAAACATTTTTTTTTCCAGAGTTGATCACACTATTTTTTAGTAAATTTTCCAAAAGAACATTAGTCGTACAGATATGGCGACGGCACTAGCGAACGGAGTGCACCACGTTTTTTTAGTTATTTTAGAAAGGCGATGTGCTAGTTTGAGAAGAGAGCCGGTTGTCAACGCCACACGTGGTATCTTCATTTTAGGGGAGCCCTAAGATTCGGAAGTATTTTGAACCTCTAAAAGATGATGATATCGATGGTGTAGACAATTCAATCTTTCTATTGTTATGTCCATGTCCACTTTACATGCTATACATATATGTATGGACATTGGGTACGAGGCAAAGCAAATCAAAAAATAAGTTTGACATGAAAACTTTCGAGATGAGCTGTTGAACTAGTAAGCACACTTCCACATATTTGTTTCTAAGCAAAGCAAATAAAAAAAAAATAAGTTTGACATGAAAACTTCAAGAGGAGTTGTTGTATGGACATTGGGTACGAGGCAAGGCAAATAAAAATAAATAAATTTGACTTGAAAACTTCAAGAGAAGTTGTTGAACTAGTAAGCACACTTTTGCATAGTTGATAGTTGTTTTTAAATGTGTCTGAGGACTATGAGTTTACATGGAGTATTATTAGTGTATGGTTTATATCTACTAAGGGAAAAAAAAATTCTATGATAGTTGAAGATAAGAGAAAATAAAGTTTGTATTAGACCAAATATTCTTCAAAGGAGTTAGAACAAAATAAGTGTGGGATTGTTTAAATGTTGGGATAGAACCAATATCGATAAGGATAGGTTGAAATAGAAGCCACAACAATAGTTGTTAGGAGTTTGAAGTGTTGAAGATGCAATGCCATCCAAGCACTTGGCATATTGGTTCAAACTTGACCTTTAAGATTTCTAACACATGGTGAATCCATTTAGTTTTAGAAAGGACAATCTACCACTTAGATTTAAGCCATGTAGAAATTTAAAAGGGGTCTAATAAACGAGAACATAAAACATGAAACCTATAGTTTTGATTAATGTCTCATTTGGCTAATGTGAGTCATGTAGAATATTAGAAGCCAAAAGTCCCGAGCTCAATAATGACCTCATCAAGAACAAGACTATAAATTTGGTTGTAACATATTTCATACAAGCTCATAATTTATACACCTCTTTAGCAAGACTCTAGGACAAACAAATTGGTTGAGTAATCCTAAAACCAAATTCAAGTCCTTTTTTGAAAAGGTAAGTTCATAAGATGGAAAAATATTGCAAGAGTCTTCTCCTAACACATAACAATTATGTGCCACCATATGCTAGAACACCAAATATTGAGCCTAGTTCTTAAAGAATCATGTTTTCATCTCAATATGGGAGCCAACTCCTCCCTATATACAAGATTCTCATGAGTGATAAGGATCCATTTATTTGAAAATATGTGTCAATAATTATCTTATCCTTTAAGGGAATAAGATGTCACTTGCCCTTAAAAGAGGCCTTACAAATCCTAAGGTGAACTAATTCTTTCTAGGGTGCCAAACTAGCCAATGCAAGGGCTACCCATTTTGCTTCCAATGATTTAATCTAAGGGAATCCAACACTATACCAAAAAGTATTTTAAAGACGGTTTTTAACCACCCTTAAATATCTTTAAGGGTGGTTATTCAACTGCCATCTATGAGGGCATCATAAAAATTCCACGTCCTATGACGACGGTTAAAAACTGCGCTCTTAAGGTCTATTAAGACAGTTAAAAATCACCTCAAAAATTGCCTTAGTTTATCACTATGAAGGCGGTTTAAAACCACCCTCTTAGGTATAGACCCTAAGAGGGTGGTTTTAAACCACCCTAATAGAACCTAAGAGGATGGTTTAAAACCACCCTCTTATTATTACTTTTCTAAAAATTTATATATAATTTTTTTTTTTTAAATATAAAAACCTAAGAGACTGCCCTCTTATTATTACTTTTTAAAAAAATTTAAAACACATGAAAAGCTAGTTTTATTATTACATGAGAATCTTAGTAGTTTATCATTAATAATTGTTTATTATATAAAATTTGTATATAAATAGGTGACTAATCCAAATCAGGGTTATGCATAATGGTGAATATTCACAAATTGGGTGAATATTAGGATTTCCAAAATTTGAAATTGGCAAATATGAGGACCCTCGACATCGGCCCATTCACCTAAAATTTTCAGGACCAATCGTTTCTTAGGATCAATTCGCCACAATATATATCCAAACATAGGCATATTTATACTCATTGGAAAGCTATTTTCAAGACTGATCTAATTGTGGTGTTTTTATGAAGTTATAAGATGATTTAATAGGTGAAAAGTGACTCCAAATATGAAATTGCATTTTAGGACTTCAAATACCCCAAATTTTGGTATGAATATGCTTGATTTGATTTGCTTAGGATTCTTTATGATTCACCATTTTTTTACAAGTACATTTTGACTCCAACTCCTTATGGATAACCCTGATCCGAATTTGATTTTTATTATGACTCATATGATTGTATTTTAATAAAATGGTGGTTTACAAATGCAGAGGAAAAATGAAGTGTTTTGGTCGTTTAAGTGTAGCCACGTATAGTTGAAGTTTCCATTGTAACTTATTTGGATTGGATTTGGGAAAATTTAGAGAAATTTTAAAAGCTTTAAGGTGAATCAATGCTAGAAAACAAATGTAAGCAATGTACAGACTAAGCTCTCCACCCAAGAAATAAATATGTTGAATCCAGGAATATATGATGCAAGTATTGCATGCCTAACAACAAAGCCCACATGAAGAATCTTAAACAAGGTCATTAGCATATGAAAGAATGATGTTTTCTAAAACCAGTTGTTTTTCATTAATTTTGTTTTAAATTTTTTTTCATGACTTGAAATATGAATAAAATAGCCCACATGTAGAGCAATTGTAGACCAATAACTAAACATTTTTTAATTGCAAGATATCTTCTTTGATCCAAATATAGCATAAAAAGTAGTAATAGTGTAAAATTCAAAACCCATTACTTCCAAATTTTCATCTCTGTCATTGTAGCTTCAAGTGATGATGTTAAATTGAATTCCTTAAGCAAAACACTTCAACCCTAACAGCATCATAATGTGAAGTCTGCAAGCTTGTGAAAGTATTTAACTCCTCTCGACCTTAAAACAACATAAAATCATTCCTCATGTGAAGAGAAATAATACCCCGATAAATGAAATCCAAAAAATTAGTAATTGCATAATCAAAGAAAAATAGAGAATAAGAACACATTACACAAGGATTTATCCTATGTAACCCTTTTAGGGAAAAAATCCAGCAAGAATATCTCTTTATTGTATAAACTTGACCGTTTCCAATACAATATCATCATGTCACTCGCTTTTTGCTTGCGATTACATTTATTGCAAATTTATTACCAAACACTCATGCAAGTGTTGCTTTATATACCAACAAAAAAAGAAGGGATTTTACAATACCATGGGCACAAAACCATGGATCGATATTACATTAACTCAAATATATCCATATGGGTCTAAAAATAGCTTAAACCCCCAAAAATATTTCCTTGAGGACATTCCCCAAATAGGGGCTACCACCCTCGTACCCCTGCTCGGGGCTTGAACCGATCCCAAAATCTGATGAGAAAATTTTCACTGAGTGTAAAGTCCTTTCAAAGTTAACCCATCTTGAATAACATGGAAAATATTCAACATAATTCCAATATTTTCCCACTTGTTGAATACTTTCCATAGGAGATAATAACTACCATTGTCAACTGTCAAGGGCAACCATACCCATAGATCTTCTACACCAAGATATTTTTTGAGAAAGTACAACCTTTGTTAATGAATCAATAATATTCTTCTTTGTATCAAATTTCTCCAATAGCACTCCATTCTCTTCAACCATCTCTATCACAAAATGATACTTGATATCAATATGTTTTGACCAATCATGAAAATTAGGATTGTTTACCAAAAGTATTGCACTATGACTACCACTATCTATTATTATAGCCTTTTGCTTAATGTCAACTATTGAACATAGCCTTTATAGCCATCCTTCTTCTTTACAGGTATGAGTTGTTGCAATGTACTTTGTTTCTGTAGTGGAAAAAACAACAACTGATTGCTTTTTACTCATCCAACTTACTGCCCCTACAAACAACACATATAACTACTCGTGGATATTCTCTTGTCAAGATATCCAACCCAATCAACATCCACAAAACCTTGTAGATTTACAATATTATTATCTCTAGATTTTCCTTCATAACAAATAGCATAATCTATAGTTCCATGCAAGTATCTAAAGATCCTCTTCATAGCAATCTAATGTTCCTTTCTTGGATGGAAATTTATCTGCTAACTACTTCCACTACATGTGTAATATCAGGTCTAGTACAGACCATTGCATACATCAGACTACCCACAACACTAGCATAAGGAACATGACACATTTCTTCAATTTTCTCATTTATTTTAGAACATTGTTCAGTACATAAATTTTGACCAACTAGATATGGAGTACATACTGCTTTACAATCATGCATCCTAAACCTCTGTAGTATCAAATCAAAAATTTTCTTTTTATTTAACCATAATTTTCTAGTTGTACGATATGTAATTATTTTCATACCCAAAATATATTTTGTAGAACCCAAATCCTTCATGTCAAATTCAAAATATAACTAAGATATTAGTAAATTTATCATCTCTTTATTGTTACCAATTAACAACATATCATCCACATACAATACAATAATAACAAAAAAATTGCCTTCCTTTTTGAAATATACACATGGATCTACTTTGCCTTTTCTAAGCCCAAGTGTCAAAACAAACCTATCAAATGTTGGGTTCCACATCCTTGGAGACTCCTTCAACCCCTAAAGAGACTTCTTTAGCTTGCATACGAAGTCCTCATTACCTTTTCTCCCAAAGCACTCTAGTTGTGACATATATATGTCTTCATCAAGTTCACCATGTAGAATAGTTATCTTTATATCCATATATTCTCTTTCAAAATCAAAAGCAGTAAAAATAGTCAATAAAAATCTAATTGATGTTAGTTTAGCCACATGAGAAAAAATCTCACCAAAATCAATTTCCTCAACTTGAGAAAATTCTTTTGCTACTAGGTGAGCTTTGTAATTCTCCAAATTTCCTTCTACATTGTACTTTTTATTAAATAACCACTTACAACTAACAAGTTTTCTAGCAAGGGGTAATTTCACCAAGTCCCATGTCTTATTTTTATCTAAGGACTCTATTTCTTATTCCATAACCCTTTTCCAAGACTTATTATCGCTTGATTGAAGTGCCTTCTTTATAGTCTTGGGTTCTTCATTAGTAACTGATAAATAAAATGCATAACAAAATTTTTAAGGGTTATACCTTTCTAGGAGTCTTCTAACCCGATATGATCTCCTCAAAATTAGAGTTCTAGGTTTTGCATCTTCAACTTTCTCCTCACCCTCTTCCTATGAATATTCCTCTTCAAGACTCTCTTTGTAATTCAGGTTCTACCACATGTTCTTCATCTTGTTCTAATTTTACCTGAAATATGTCTAGTCCTTTGCTTGGTTGCATTTCCTATTTTGAAACCCTTTTTGTTTCTCTAAAGATCGCAATACGACTGTAAGTAATCTTATGTGTTTCTAGATTCTATAACGTATATCCTTTCACACCAGTACTATAACCTAGAAATATGCATTTCTTAGATTTATAGTCTAGCTTGGTCATTTTCTCTTTTGGGATATACATATAAGATTCACAATAAAAAACCCTAATGTGACTGAGAGAGGGTTTCTTATCAATCCATACTTCTTGTGGAGTTTTATCCACCAAAGTTGAGGTAGGATATCTATTGATGAGGTAGCAAGTAGTTAACACAACTTCTACCCAAAATTTATTTTCTAACCTTGTACCACATAGATACTTCTAGCCTTATCCATAAATAATCTATTCATCCATTTTGCAAATCCATTCTTTTGTGGAGTATATGGAGTTGTTCTATACCTTTTGATTCCATAGCCCTTGTAAAACTGCTCAAATTCATTAGAGTAATACTCACCACCATTATCGATTTTCATAACCTTTATCCTTTTTTTTTTTTTTTTCTACAAGAGCCTTGAACTCTAGCTGACAACACACAATACTGTGGCAGCCATAAAAATAAAAAAACTTACCCAAAATCATGACGACTACAGATTCCACCATATAAATTAAAAAAAAAAAACATGTAGTGACATATACAAATTACAGAGGGAAGGGGCATACCTAGTCATGGCAGGACAACATGAAGTGATCGAGGATACCATACCCCTCAACAAGGTTATTGGAAAGAATACCCAAATTCTCAGCAAAAGTAAAAACCAGGGAGCCATATGAAAGTCTATCAATTCCTCCCACACTGGCTTTTCCAGGGTTCCCTCTAGAGGCTCCATCGGTATTGAATTTTCCAAAACCCTTAGGAGGAGGTTGTCAATTTCTAGTCCTATCCATCTTACTAATACTCATATTCCATTTAAGTTGGTTGCCCTTATAAGATTTAATATTCAATATTTGCATCACTTGATCCCATATTTTGTGGGATTTTTGGGGGTGATTAAGGAGTTGATGGACTGATTCAACTAAGTTGGCTATGGTTTTTTGCCAAATATAGTGAATATCCTTCCTATCTTTATTAAAAATTTGGTTGTTCCTTTCATTCCAGATATTCCAAAGAAGAATGGTAGAACCCATCCAAACTAATTGCCTAATAAAATGATCAACACCCTCTTGATTAGGCCAATCCCTCCAAAGCTATTCAAAAGTAAAAAAAATGGACCACTGTAAGCCAAGTAAAGTGGCCATTCTCCTCCATAGCTCAAAGGCTAAAGTAAACTCAATAAAAATATGGTTGATATTTTCTACATTCTCTTCACACATTTCACATTTAAAAGGGCCATGAAAACCATGCTTCATAAGTTGCTCACCAGTAAGCACCCTACGATGCAATAAAATCCAATTAAAGAACCTCACCTTAGGCCAGAGCTTTTGAGCCCACAATAGAGAAAATATGCCAGAAGAATGGTTGGGATTATTATGGCATAATGTCAAATAACCTTGAGCAACTGAATACTCACCCTTAGTAGTGTTGTTCCATCCAAAACAATCTTTTTCATGGGACCAAGAGAGGGATCTCATATGAAGGATGCTTTGGATATCTTGTCTTTGCATTTCTGGGATTTGAATAGGCCAGTCCTCAATAGGGATCCAATATCTACCAACCTTTGAATTACCAGTATGGTACCGATAGTAATTAGCCACCTTTATCCAATTAGCTCGGTGAAGCTCCTCCATCCAAGGCCTCCAATCAGAAACTGAGTTATCAAAGGCTTGTGACCATCCCAAGAATCTGTCCAAAAATTTGCATATTAACCATTATGAATAATCCAAAATAATTTTTTCTTTATCAAATAATCACCAGTATTAAGAATTTCTAATATGGGAGAACCTTTGCTAGGAAGTTGATAGCGAAAAAGGTCTTCAAGACTTTTGTTCTCAACATATTTAGCACGGAAATTATTGGCCCAAAGAGCATTGGGGTTATGCAACATCCTCCAATATAATTTAGTAGCTAAAGCATTATTGTTATTAATTGAAGACCGGAATCCTAACCCCCTTCACTCTTAGGAAGATATAAAGTATCCCATTTCACCAAGGCCCATTTTCTTTTCTCCTTAGTACCACTCCAAAGGAAACGATGACTGATTTGATCCAATTCTTGAAGAACAACCTTTGGGATATTCAAAATGGAAGAAACATAAATAGGAATAACTTGAAGGACTAATTTTACCAAGGTGATTCTACCCCCAGAAGAAATCCACTTTTTGGTCCACTTTCCAATTTTCTTCTTGACTTTGTCCAACAACCAATTCCAATCTTTATTTTTTTGCCTTTGAATATTTATGGGAATACCTAAACAAGTGATTGGAAGAGATGTCTTCTTATATATTAATTTATACAATACCATGGATTCCTGTCTAGCAAAGCAGTGAAAGAAAATAACTTTAGATTTGTCTTCATTAATCAACTGCCCAATAGCCTTAGAAAAACAATTAATGATTTGCTTAATATTAGAAGCTTCCTTAATTGTAGCTTTACCTAAAAGAGTAGAGTCATCCAAAAATTTAAGATGAGATATAGGTCTAGCTCCATGAGCAATGGTAACTCCCTCAAGGGTTTTATTTTCCCTCTTTTTGGTTATAGTCCTACCCAAGCATTTAGCAAGAATGATGAATAAATAAGGGGATAGTGGGTCACCTTGTCTAATACCTCAGGAAGCTGGGAAAGACTGAGAAGGCCTGCCATTGATAAGAACTAAGTAGGAAACTGAAGAGATACATCCCATAATCCAATCTATCCAATCCTTAGAAAAACCAAATTGCCTCAAAACTTTGATAACGAAGTGCCAATCCACTCTGTCATAAGATTTGGATAAGTCTAATCGAATGTACATGGAAGGAGAATTTTGCATATCCATGGAATAGATGGCTTCCTGAGCAAGAACTATCTCATCTACTATTTGACGTCCTTCCACATAACCCCCTTGCTCTAGGGAAATAATCTTATGCAAAAGAGGCTTCAACCTTTCTGCCATGATTTTAGTAATGATTTTGAGAAGAACATTACATAAAGCAATAGGTCTAAAATATGAGATATGATCAACCTCTTGAGATTTTGGAACAAGAGTAATATAAGTTTTATTGATAACCTTCAAAATTTCTTTGGATTTCCTGGCTTCTTCCACCACCTCTAATAAATCAACATGAAGGATATCCCAGAACTCTTGGTAGAACTCAATGGGAAAACCATCGGGACTCGGGGTTTTCCTTTTTTACATTTTAAAAACTACTTGTTGAAGCTCATTGATAGTAACAGGAGTAGTCAAAATAGAGTTCTCCTCAGAAGTGATAAGAGAAGGGATTGCTTGAAGAACATTTGTTGTGAAGCTAAGTCAAGAGGAGTAGCAACAAAAAGATTGGAAAAATAATCAACAACAATAGAGTTCATGCCATCCAAGTATAAACAACATCTCCAGAATCTGATTTTAAGGAAGAAATAAAGTTGTGAGATCTTCGAGCTAGAAGATATTTGTGAAAGAAATTTGTGTTTTGTTCTCCTTCTTTGAGCCATTGAATTCTAGATTTTTGCTTCCATAAGATTTCTTCTCTTTTTTCCCATTCCTCTAACTGAGTTGTGAGTTTAATTTCATCTACACTTCTCTTCTCTGTGAGGCCATCTAAATGGATTTTATTATTCAAATTTTCAATATGAGCAATAACTTCATGTTTTTTTTTATGAACATCCCCAAACTCTTTCCAGCTCCAAGTCTTTATTTTAGATTTAATGTATTGCAGTATTTTGGAAAAACAAAACATCTTAGTCCCATGCCTAGGTTTACCTTCCTTCCACCATTATTGCACACGAGGTTTGAAGGAAATGTCTCTAAGCCACATTAATTAAAAATGAAAAGGAGAGAAAATCACATTGGTTTTCCACATTTCCACCATGACTGGCAAATGATCCGAACTAGAATTATTAAGAGTCTTCACTTTAGGAATGTGACCATGGATTAAGAAATTTTTAGAGAGCAAAAACCTATCCAATCTCTCCATTATAAAATCTAAACCTTGCCTTCTATTAGACCAATTCATAAGGCCATTATCTGGTTGGATATCCACAAGATGGAGGTTTGCAATATATTTGCTCATGAGGTCAGTGCTTTTGTCTAGATTTCTATTTCCCCTCCTTTTCTCATCTAGAGAGAGGATGGTATTGAAATATCCTCCGATCAAGATCCAAGCTTTAGGATAATGAGGGATAATGTGAGTAATATCCTTCCACTGTCTTCTTTTTTCCTCCAAATAAGTCGGAGCATAAACAATAATGTAGAGCATAATATGGTTGGAATGTCTACTTTGAATAGATATAGCCAACAAACCCCAACCTCCAACCATATGGTGAATAACTACCTATTTTGGGTCCCAAAGACAAGTAATGCCACCCAAAGTCCCTTGGGAACTAAGGGAAACCACTTTTCCAGCTAGCCAAATTTTACTGGAAATTAAGTCCATATCTTCCATTGACATCTTTGTTTCTTGAAGGAAAACAAGATGTGGATGATTTATATGAATCATTCTTCTAATTTCATTTTTTTTGAAAGACTCCCTTTGAGTCCTCTAATATTCCAAGTGATGATCTTCATTAATACCAGGGCTAAAAAATTTTGGGAGGGCATTAATCTTACCTTTCTCTACAAGCTTTTCACCTTCTTTTACCATATGATATTGATTGGTCTTGCAACCTACTTTTTGATTAGAATCCATCTTCAATTTTTTTTCCCTTGTTTCTTGACTTATTCCAATTGAATATGAGATGGCTTCTAACCTTGAAGAATGCTCATACACAACCAAAATTTTACTAGATGGTTCAATGGAGTCTATATTGGGACCTGTATTATTTGAAGTTTTGACATTTGAAATATTTTTTTCTTGTGTAAATTTTCTCCTTTTTTTTTTTCTATTGAAAACCTTTGATTTGTTGGTTTGTCTCTGAGTTCTTCCCTTCATATTTAAATTATTTTTCTAAGATTTCAGTTTCCATTATTTCCTCTTCCTCACTTGGGACATCATTTGTGGAAAGGATTTCAAACATATTAGCAGATGAATTTGATTGATCCTTCATAACTATTTTTTTTTAGTGTTCTTCTTCTTAGGTATTTGGAAACCTGCTAAGTTTATATCTTCTTTCTTTTGATCAAGAATTTTATTTGGGCAAGCACTGGCAAAATGACCATATTCATGGCAAATTATACAACGAAAAGGAATGTTCTCATAGTCCACTACTTGCTCCCAAGTGTCTTCCCCAAATTGTAATGTGTGTTAAACTTACAATGGCACTGAGAGGGGGGGTGAATCAATGTAGATAATTAAAATCTTAAATCTATAATTCTTAATGCTGAAGTAATGCAAACTTAAAATAGATATAGTAATTATGACAAGAAAGCATCACACAACGCAACATTTTAACGAAGTTCACCAATGTGGCTACTCCTCAAAAATTGACTTCTTGGACTACCATCCAAATCCAGCCTTAGCAAAACAATCAATTTTACAGCAAATTTACCAGCACCTACTGGAAGGAGCACCAACTCCTAATTTATATGCACCAACAGAAAGGAGCACCAACCCCCGATTTACCAGCACCAAGCTGGAAGGAGCACCAACCCCTAATTTATCTGCACCAACAGAAAGGAGCACCAACTCCAGATGCCAAGCAGCAACTTGGACTGCAATTCTAAATCTATAAATGTTACAAAAAAATACCTTTGCTTCCACAAGACCCTGACTGGTCTAGAACTTACAGTTTGTAAGACACTCACATCTGTTGTACTACTACAGTCGAGTTCTATGATCGACTTAGCCTTTTGTGCACTCTTGCACACTCTTCTTTCTTTGTATACACACTTTGCACAGTCTGCATCATAACAGTCGAACAATCGTCTCTGCCTTCTGCGTTCCCTGCTCTTTGTGCGCTCTTACTTCGCACTTAGCTTGATTTTGACATGACTCGCTCACTCTGTGCACTCCAATAAAATTTTTCTCACTATGTACTATCATCGAACGTCGTAGTTCCCAACTCACCTAACTCATCAAACCAGCCTTCCTTTTATAATCACATTTTCATGAACAAAAACTTGATTCTTCGTCAGCTGTAACCTTAATCTTAGTAGGCTACAAAACCCTAGACTTTTTCAGCTGCAAGCCCTAATCTTTGTCGGCCAATACTTGAATTTTTTGGCTTCACTGCCTCTGTAACTCTTCTGTAGCTTTTTCTACGAGAAAACATGTCGCGATATCACGACACTTTTGCCTCCGTACGCTTTCTTTTGGCTTTTGTCGCGATATCGCGACACTTCTGTCTTCGAAGTCTTCTATTTTGTATTTGTCATGAAATCATGACACTTCTCCCTTTGTATCCTCTGACTTTCTTTCTGTCGCGATATCGCGACACTTTTGTCTTTGAAGCCTTTGTCTTTCTTTCTGTCGCGATATCGCGACACTTCTGCCTTCATCAATTTCATCTTCGCTTTTGTCATGAAATCACAACATTTCTGTCTTCATAGCCTTCCTATCTGCTTTTGTCGTGAAATTGTGACACTTCTCCTATTGAAGACCTATTTTCTGTTTCTGTCGTGAAATCGCGACACTTCTGCTTTCGTCTGCTTTCTTTTCTGCTTGTCGCAAAATCGTGACACTTTCTACATCCGTACGCTTTCCCTTCATCCTATCGTGAAATTGTGACACTTATTATTTTGAACACTTTCCTTTACTGCATGTTGCGAAATCGTGACAGTTCTCACTTGGAGTTCTGCAGCATGTCGCAAAATCGTGACACTTTTTCTTTCGGACTCTTTCTCCTGCAACATGTCACGAAATCGTGACACTTTTGTCTGTACAACCTTCCTTGCAATATGTCATGAAATCATGACACTTTTCCTTCTCTGCCTTCCTGCTCTTGTCAAGTCGCAAAAATGTGACATGTCGCAAAATCGTGACACTTTTCCTTCTATGCCTTCCTGCTCTCGTCAAGTCGCGAAAATGTGACATGTCACGAAATCGCGACACTTTTCCTTCTATGCCTTCCTGCTCTCTTCAAGTCGCGAAAATGCGACATGTCACAAAATCGCAACACTTTTCCTTCTATGCCTTCCTGCTCTCGTCAAGTCACGAAAATGCGACATGTCATGAAATCGTGACACTTTTCCAACTTACTCTTTTTCTTTGCCAACCTGTCACGAAATCGTGATAGTTTTCTCTGCTGTTTCTCTCTCCTCCAGTATGTCGCGAAATCACGATAGAAAACATGTCGCGATATCATGACAGTTTTCTTACTTGTCTTTTTCTTGATCTTTTTGCAAAAGGTCCACTATGGTCTTCTTGGAAACTCACTGTCCATACTCTGACTAACCTTAGAACTCTTGTCCTCTGCACTTGAATGGATTTTGAACTGCCTTCCCACTGCATCATTAGATCTAACTGACTGTGTTGACAACAATGACAATACTCCTGTCTGCACCTTGCTCAACAATCTCCCCCTTTGGAATTGTTGGCAACACATGTGTAATTTCCTGTAATTCTTCTCCCCCTTTGTCAATAATACCAAAGGGCTACTGCAGACTCCCCTGAGTCCATGCACAACATTCTTAGGCACAATTTGTTGCACTTAGCACAAATTATGATTATGAGCAACAGAATAATCAAATACTCAAATGCTCCCCCTGAGAAAGTGATCCCTGTAGCTAGTCAATTCTTGGGAAGTGGGATAACTCCCAATTTGTTTCAAAGATACTCAAACACTTCCTTGGGCAATGGTTTTATGAAAATATCTATTACTTGTTCTGTAGTTGGAACAAAATCCAGCTTAACCTCACCTTTAGAAACTTTCTCTTAAAATGATATCTGATAGCAATGTGTTTTGTCCATGAATGCATTACTGGATTCTTAGAGATGTTAATTGCACTGGTGTTGTCACACTTAACTGATATTGGCTCACTGAAGTTAATACCAAGATCTTTTAGAGTTTGTTTCATCCACAAAACCTGTGTACAACATGTTGCTGCAATATATTCTGCCTCTACAGTTGATAAAGAAACTGACTCTTGTTTCTTACTGTGCCATGCGACCAACCTGTCTCCAAGATAGAATGCACCTCCACTGATACTCTTTCTATCATCGACACATCTTGCCCAATATGCATCTAAAAAAGAAATGACAGTGAAGTCCTTGCCTTTCGAATACCATAACCCATACTCCATAGTACCCTTGAGGTACCGAAAAATCCTCTTTACCGCTGTCACGTGAGTCTCCTTGGGATTAGCCTAAAAACGAGCGACCATGCAAACTGCCTGCAAAATATCTAGTCTGGTAGCTGTCAGGTACAGTAAGCTCCCAATCATAGATCTGTAGAAGGGATATTTTTTGGTGATGACCCGAATGTAATCACTCAAAAAAACTCGCAAGGGCACCATATCATGTGAATACAACTTGTAAATGTAGCCCACCATCCTAACCATGCTGAAGGGAAGGAAGTACACATGTGCCTCCTCAAGATTTGATGTCAGGAATGGGTTTCCCTATTCAAGATCCTAAATAAACCTACCTTCTAAGGAGTAAATACTCTTACATAGCCCGTCGTGCATGAGAGGTAGTTCTCCCTCAGGGTATACAAAAATCTTGAACCTATTTTTCATTTTTGCATAACTCCTACGAGAAAATACAGAACAAAAATTATACTACAAGCTCGTTAAGATACCTGTTAAAATATAAATGTCAAATTATTTACATACTATTTAAATGCATAGACGTTTTGATAGATACCACCATGCAAAATGAAATGAGCTCTATGGAATGTGATGTTATGGATGTGACCACCCTTTTGTATGACAGTCCTCGCCTGTCACAACTCGACTTCCACCTTTGGAATAAGAAGCATCGTTGCCTTCTACAAATTTACTCCCAAAAATTGCTTCATTCCCTTGAAATTTATCTTCAAAAATTATGTACCTAGACTAGACAAAGATATGGAAACCTTAGAAATGAAATGATACTTACTTTAATGTGCTTGGTAGAGCTATCATTTGACCATTTTAATTGCAGTTCGTTGGCATTAAAAGATGTTAAATTGTAGGCAATCATGTTACCATCGACATTGGTGGAGTAAGGGGGTTGTTGCTACTCATCAACAATCTTGACATGGAGCTCCACATTCCCAGAGGAAAATGAAGTTAAAGCAGTAGTAGCAGGAGGAGCATTCCATTTTGATATTTTTGAGGAATTAAATGCCTAGGGAAGGGAAAATAGGTTAAGATGGAATGAACAAAAAAACAAAAAGTTGATGAAGAATATGAGAACAAGTCCCAGAGCAAAACTATGTTTATAGGGGCCCCTCATTTCGATCAGAATTATGAATAAGATCAGAATTGAATACTTTTATTAACGATCCTCACACATTTCAAATCCATCAAAAGTTCTTCCCTCTTCTTTCATTAGATAAAATCAAACTTATCTATTTTTCATACACCTCTCATGTAGAGGCCCCTCCTCCCTCCTCCTTCTCCCTTCAGATCCCTCTCAATTGGGTTTTTCGAGGCCATACTACACTGCCACGTCGTTATACACATAGTGGTGGTAACATTGCACATAAACTTTTGTTGAAGAAGATATGAGAGCAAATATATTCAATTTTTGGGCATCACAGAGAAACGTGTTTGTGTGTCGTAAGCACCATGAACCATAAATGGTAAATGAAATCACCATAATATTTGATCAGTCATCCTCCTAACTTTGAAGGGCATTATAAAAAGAGACATATAATAGACATAAATATTTTGGAGGGTAATATGAGGCAATTGCAACTTACCTATTTGGTTCAAGAGATTACCTTTCCACCCATCTAACATTTTTTGAATCCTATCCAACACAGGAGACCACAACTCCTCTTTCATGCTACCAGTGAAAAATAGCATGCCTAGATATAAAAAAGGAATGTTAGCAATGCCACAACCAAAAATTATTATAATTCTATGTTGAAGTTGCTCCCCAGTATTCACAAAATTATTTGACTTTTATGAAAGTTAATTTGTTGGTTGGAAACTTTCTCATACAACTGTAAAATATTCATGAATTCCTTAGCCTCTCTCAGAGTAACCTCACCAATAACTATAGTTTCTTCTACAAACTATTGACAAGAAAATTCCTTTGCAATACCATCAGGTCTAATACCATTAATCTTAGAAGATAAGGTAGCAACAAAATTTGGTCTTGCTAAAGCTTTAGCCATCAAAATGAAAAGATATGGAGACAAGTGATCACCTTACCTAGAAGATAAGGTAGCAACAAAATTTTGTCTTGCTAAAGCTTTAGCCATAAAAATGAAAAGATATGGAGACAAGTGATCACCTTACCTAATACCATTTTGACCTGGAATCCCCTTGATGATGATAGAAAATTAAGCAAAGGATATGCAAACTCTAAACCACTTCCTCCATAGATGCCCAAAGCCAAATTTTTGTAACACCTTGTCAAGGAACTCCCAGGAGACCCTATAATAAGCCTTCTATATATCAAATTTAAGAAGCATTCCAGCCAACCTGCTTTTGGACATAAAATGTAAAGTCTCATGAATCGTAATGATCTCATCCACAATCTACCTACCATGAAGAAAACCACCTTGAAGAGGAGAAATCAAGATGGGGAGAAGCATTTTCAATCTATTAGCAAGTGTCTTAGTAAGCAACTTATATAGGGTATTGCATAAGTTGAAAGGTCTAAAATCCATTAGAGAAGAGGTACCATGTTTCTTCAGAACCAAAACAATAAATGTAGTATTCCATACCTACAAAAAAGAGGAGGAATGTTGGAATTTTATTAAGGCTTCTAAAATATTCGAACCAAGAAGGTGCTAAAACCTCTAAAAAATAGCAAGGAACCCATTTAGCCCAGGTGCTTTGTCTTTATTCATACTAAATAGGCTGATCTTGATCTCATCATTAGAAAAGGTGGTATACAAAGTATTATTCATATCAAATGTCATCACTTGAGGAATGTTCATGAGAAGTTTCTCTGAAGCATCCCCATATTCATCCATGTCTCTAGAAAATAAATCCTAAAATAAGGATACCTTGGCAATAGCAATTTCTTCCTTATATTTAAGGCATTCACCAGAGCCCAATGTAATTTCTCTTATTTTATTAGCACTCCTATGTTTCAAGGTTGAGAGGTGAAAAAAATTGGTATTCCTATTGCTCTCTGAAATCCACGTAGCTCAGGATTTTTTCATCAAAAAAGACTCATTGCTAGCAAGAATATTATGAAATTCTGCAAGAGTAATTTGTTCTTTGCTAGCCAACTCCTCTGACCAACCTTCGTTTTGTCCTTTTTCCTTAATTTTCTATAAGTCTTGTAAGATTTTTTTGCTTCCTATGGAAGAGGTTCCCAAAAACCTCTTGATTCCACCTCATCAAGTTAGCATTAATAATGTTTATCTTCTTGGCCACTTGAAACATCTTAGTGCCATAGACATTAAAATTCCACCAAGCCTTAATCAAGCCTTTAATATCCAGATGAGAAATCCACATTATATCAAACTTTAAGGATAACCTTTTGAACAGTTATCCTCCATGATTTCAAATAGTAATGGGTTTTGGTCAAAATAAATTCACGGTAAAGTTCTCAAAATGTAATCCTAAACCATGGTGAGAAAAATCACCGAAGCAAGGCTCCTATCAATCCTAGATTGAATCAAACCCCCTCCCCTTCTTTTGTTGGACCAAGTGAATTTAGAACCTTGTAAATCAATATCTAATAGTCCCATTGAGGTCAAGAACTCACCAAACTCCTCCATGTTGTCCAAAAAAATAGTCGAACCTCCATGTTTCTCACAAGGGAGTAGAATAGAATTAATGTCACCAATAAGGAGCCATGGAAGGTCAAACAAAGAATCAAGGGCTTTTAAGTAAACCCAAAGTTTTCTTCTATCCACAACAACATTAGGAGCATACACATTGGTAGAAATCCAAGAAAAAAGAATCTTTTTATAACAAAATAAAAAAGAAGATAACCTATCAACCTAATGAATGAGCTTGTCCTTCACATAATTAGGATTCCAAAACATCCAAAACCCACTGAAAGTACCATGAGAAAACCTATTCAAACCTTCACACCCCTACCAAAAAAACCTTTGTAATCTATCAAAATCCTCAGCGCCCATCTTAGTTTCTTGTAAGAAAAGAATATCAGGATTGAAACTTTTTCTAAAATATTTTAGCACTCTTTGTTTAGTTTAGGCATGTAGACCCTAAATATTCCATGATACAATCTCAATTACTTCAATTATTACGGAGCCTTCCCTCCACTCAAAGGTAATGTAGACTAGGAGCCATTAGCCACATCTTGAGCCATTTTATTTAAGAGCGCCTCATATTTTTTGGTCTTCTTGGCCCCTTTCCACTACTTAGATTCATTATTTTTTGGTTATTTTGGATGGGTCTCATAGAACCAATCATTCCCTTCTTGAGTCTTCTTATAAAATACGTACAACCTATAGATACATTGAATACCACCCTACAGTAAATCCAACTTGAATCTTCCTCTAGTGAATCCAACTTGGATCTTAGTAAAGAAACCCTATATATTTGAAGGCATGGATGCTTGTGTAAGGACTTTTAATTAATGTACATTGGAACATACAACACATACCATTTAAATGTGTTCTAAAATGCAACTAAGGTATGCACTAACCTAAATGATTTTCCTTTACAGATCCTCCTTCCTAATTTTCCACACTTACAAATGGTTTTTATTTAGCAAGCGATCTAAATATTTAGTCTCCTGATCCGTATGGAATAGAGAATCATGTGAAACATATTCAAGGGTATATGAGGCTGATTGATTACAAAATATTTCTGGACTTGATTCACTCTTATTTGCATGTGCACATATCTCTTTGTAGATATAGATTAGAGTATTTTTTTGAGATTCAATATTTCAGACATTGGAACTTGTATAGAAAAGGCATCCCAGTTGAGCACGTCGCTGAAAGGAATGATATAATTCTTGAAAAGTATGATAGGTCCGCATTCATTTTAAATTGCCTCCACAAATCAAGGGCTAGCTACCTCATATCCGCTTAGTCATAGGCAATATTTGCTCTTTCTCATCATATCATAATAGGACACTTCTTTTGAAAGGTTTTGGTAGACTCATATATCGCTATATGTGCCTTTCCAATGCTTTAGAAGCAGAGGTCTCACTAATCCATGATCGTGCCCTACAAATAAAGCAAGAAAAGGCCTTTGGAGAGTTGATTGATCATGTAACACCTCAAGTCCTACCCACTTGGTTTTCCAAAAATGAAAAATCAACTCAAAAAATTTCATTAAATATCTTTATTAAATATCAAATTTGTTTTAGTACGAGGCATGTTAACTTCTTCATGAGTGTCATTTCTCTACTGTTGAAATAACTCATGAGATCGAGACTGGCCAAATCTCTCTGGTGTTACCTTGTTTGAACTTCACTCTCATACCTGATTCCAAGTTTAGGCAGGGGTTTCTTTTTCTCTAGGGCCCATAACACCTAGAGGTGTGATGCATATTTTCCCCATATCTTATCATGAATTCATGTCATGTAAGAACTAGCGCATACATGCCCGAGCTATATGAACAACCATCTTAACTAGAGTTCATATAGGGTTTACCAATACCCTAGTAACTATTTGATGTCTTAACTTGTTAACAACGTAATGTCCCATACCATTATATTGGATTGTATTCATTTAGTGATTCAAGTGCAACATTCACCACTCAAGATCTGACATAGGAGTGATGCCCATACATCCCTCTGTTACCTCCCATTCTAACCCTACCTATCAGAAGTATGGTTAATATTGAGTGTGGTATTTGTCCTCCTACAAATACCATAAAGGCTTAAAACCAAGATTGTCTTGCCCACAATCTTGAATTACAAAATCAAGATTGTCCTTTCTAAAATCTTGATATTTTTCCATCTCATAATTGTCTCACTAAGGTTAAAGAGGTCACTATTTGCAATGGTTTTCAGGTATAGAATAATGGTTTGAGTAAAATACTCCTATATTTATAACCAAGGTTAAAACTACACCATTTACCAATTGTCATCAAAGCTTATATTTAATATCAATAACAATATTTAAACATTTTATATTTCACATTACCTTAAAGAGATCCTATTTATAATATACCAATCTCACATCCTATAAATATTATTTATTTTAATTGTAACAATATTAATAACTTTTACTATTAAAGAAAGAATTAAAGCATTCAAATAACTAATCATTTGCTTGCCAATATGAAAGAATGAATATCAATGAAGTCATAAGATGACCATCTGTAGACACCAAAACAACACCAATCTGATTATGTGACTAAAAACATTGATCGCATTGACACACACAGCCTTCAGGGCAGCCCTCAAAGGTCAAACAACGGTCCTAGCCACTTACACAACAGTTTTGGAAGGTCAAAAAGTAATTTGGCACCTCCAGACACTCTGCTTCAAATTCGTCTCACCTCGGGATGAAATGCAAACTTGAATTCGTCCCTGGGTGGGACAAATTCCAATTCGTCCCTAGGTGGGACGAATTCCAATTCGTCCCAGGGTGGTACAAATTCCAGGTTCAACGAACAAAAAAATAAAATCGTGACATGCGGTAGGAGAAGTCAGTGACCACTTCTCCCTGCCTCGCATGCGCGTTAGTGCGCCGACAGAGGACTGTCATGAGGGCAGGCCAGACAGGGAGAATTTATCCCATCACACACTAGCATAACACCAACTAGCATCCCTGCATGCCCATACCAATCTGCACCCTAGGAATTCTATAAATTATAGAGTTCTCTCACCAAAAAGGGAAGCAGAGAAGAAACGTTTGGAGCAGTGAAGCCCTGTCGATTTACTTCCAGACGTCCTTCCTTTGATTCATTTCTTTCATCCTTGATCTCTTCTGCAAGGGAGGTCATTGGGTGGATATTAGAAGCATGAATCCGAATCCGAGGATCCATCTATTTTTTGACAACCCTCGATACTTTGTTATCGTTATTTTTGCATACTAATTTCATGATTGCAGGCCACTAGGAGCGTCGAAGACAGGACATTTCGTGGACCATCCCTCACTATTTTTGTGCAGTCAAATTCATCCCTACCCTAGGACGAATCCCAATTCAACACAGTCAAATTCGTCCCTGCCTGGGACGAATCCCAATTTGACACAGCCAAATTCATCCCTGCCCAGGACGAATCCCAATCTGACACAGTCGAATTCATCCCTGCCTGGGACAAATTCTAATTTGTTGTTTTAATCATCTCTTGCATGCATGTTTTGTTTGTTTTGAGGATCGAAGGCTTTATTTTAACACATGTACTACTAGCTCTCCTTTTGTTGTTTCTTTGAACGCAGGAGAATCGTCAAGGATCGAAGATTAACCAACACAAGCGGCGACAACATTTTGGCCTACCCATTTTACATGTGGGCACGCGAAAGAAGGATCACTGGTCACTCTTGTGACCAAAATTTTGTTAACGCTCCTAGCCCCCTAAAAGGGAGGAGATGTCTTTGTAACCAATGTTAAAGAGAGTATAAATAAAGAGGCTGTGCTTTCTACACTTTCGTTTATCTCATTTAATTTGTTCTCTTTATTTCGTTTGCATTGCACAAGATTTAGTGTTTCCTTTGCATCTTTCAAAATCTCATGTTTTCAGTGGCGATCACGATGGGACCCTGTCCCCTGCTTTTTGAAGATCAAGAAACTGATCAAAATTTGTGTTTTTGTGCTTACAGGTACCATTTTTCGAGCGCTGATTGTGGATCGTTCCAGCCGAATACAATCCTAGAATTCGTCCCACCCAGGGATGAATTCAAATCCATCCCAGCCTGGGACGAATTCTATTTTGGAATTCGTCTCACCCAGGGACGAATTTTGTCTATGCAATTTTAGGGCCGAGAGTCAGAAACAGCCGATTTTGGGCAGAAAAGAGGTAATGGTTTCTAACTGTCCCTGTCATTTTCTACTGTTATGTTGCTATTTTTTGTCAAGTTTGCCTTCTTAGGGAAAGTAGTTGCTACTTGTTTCATTTTTTGATAAAAAGAACCACACACACTTCACGCAACATTTTTAAACCAAGGAGCTGGTCGTAAAACCCCAACCCTTGATTAATACCAACGGAGGATTTCATCACCACCTTGTCTTGATTTTGCATCCATTACCCCAATCATGACTGTTGCTAGATGTAAATCCTGATGAAAGCTGACCAAGTGTTGCTAGGGTGATTCCTAGTGCATAAGTCTTCTATGGTAGGTATCATAAATAGAGCAATTCCCCTTTCGTGTCGCCTATGCACCACGTATCATATGCTCTCATGTACCTATAGTCTCCCTCTCGTAAGGGCGGGTATATAGAGAGGTTGGTTTATCGGCCTGGCAATGGTATATCGAAGGGGCGACCATTTATGGGAGATATAAGAGCCTTCATAATGCATTTAAACGTCCTTCAATTTTTTTTCAAAAACAAACATTAAAACACACGAAACCAGACTTAGGGCACACTTTTAATCGTTAAAAGAGATAATCATCGCTTGCATGTGTGTGATATTTTCTATTTTGTGTAGCATAAAAATTAGAAAAATCATAAACAAAAGATAAAAATCTACGCATTTTGTCATTCGCTCCAAAAGCTCCAAGGATTCCCGCAATCGCTTGGTCAACCCAAAAGGCTCCAAGGATTCCCATAATCGCTTGGTCATCCCCAAAACGCCCCAAAGGTGTCCATAAACGCTTTGGTCAACCCAGAAGTACTCCAACGGTGCCCATAAATGATGTGGGAGCATCCAACAAAATTTAGGAAATTTTACTTTTTTCCTAAATTTTAGTGCATCTTGCCGAGGCCATAACTTCTCAACCGTAGCTCCGATTGACTTGAAATTTTACAGGGAGTTAGTTGGGATAATTTTAAACAAATATGACTCCATTGAGTCCTATTTGTCTAGAAAAGTCAGTTTTTGGGGCCAAATTCCATCATCTAGTGCCCCAAAATTAGGTTTTAAAATTACTCGGCTAATTTTTTTTCGCTTTTTGAGTTGTTCGAAGGTCAATATCTCCTGTAATGTTCCCTTCTAATCAACTAGTGGGAGCACATAGAGACTAGCCTATACACGGGTTCCCGTAGGCTATGTCATATGGATGAGAGCCTTTGGAGATATTTGAGACAACTTTTGGATTCTTAGAGCTCAATTTTGGTGGTCGTTCGGGGTCAAACGGAGCTAGGATGTTGGAATTGCTATTTTTAGCAATGTCGGGTTTTAGGGTTTCTTGCCGAGCGGACAAGGGGATGTTGTTCTACAACGAAATGGGTATCCGGAACAGGTTTCAGTTGGTCATTCGGAGTTTCATAAGGCAGAGTTTTTAAAGCGCAAAGCTTGGCTTTATTAAGTGAATTATTAAATTCATTTTATAAAGTTAAAACTTTATATTATAATTAAAGGGGAAGAAATATGTTTATCCCACATTGAGCGCGAAAAAAAGAGTTTGCCAAGGAGGAGCCTATTTATTCAGTGACTTGGTCTCATTTTAGACATTTTGGTTTATGTTATTTCTTCTCTTGGAGATTAAGGCCGATGGCTGATATTTCTTCATCGAAAGGGACGCAAACCCCAATCGATAACCCGATGGACGAAACCCCGAAGGGCAGATCGGTTCCATTTCAAGGATCGAAAGTGTGCAGATTGTTGAAGTTCTGAGGACGGAAACCCTCAGTATTGGAGAAGGGAGCTGGACGAAAACCCAGTTCTTGGCTGGTGAATTCACTCAGGATTCACGCTTATGTGATTCAATCAAAGATTCAGAGGTTTATAGTCCATCAGTTTGAGATAATAGCAAATTGGTATGTTTATAATGATATTCTGAAGACATTTATCCATCTGGAATTTCTAAACATTGTTGTTAATTTGCTGATATGAATTAATAAGCTATTTTTGATCATGGGTTCTGCATAAAAATCGATTATTCAGTGTTAAATCCATCTGGGTATCATTGCATGTTGCTGTTATTGGCTTCTTTCATTTGGGTATTATTGCATGTTCAAATTAATCCATAGTTATTGCAAAGACAAACCAAAACCACGATAATTTTTTTTTTTTTCTAGATTTGGGGGTGGAACATTACAGTGGTATCAGAGCAGGTTTTTCCTGCCAGCCTGTTCAGGGTTTCATTGCGAATTTTGTGAAGTCTTCTATCGAAGACAAAATTCTCAGGTTTGATTTGGTGGAAATAATTCTTTGTCTGAAATTATATTGCTTGAAATTTGCGGAGTATAGAAGATTAGCAGACGATAGGGTTTTGCTGAGGAATCCCGACTGAAGGTTTAGTATATGTCGCGGATTATTAATAATTCATACTTCAAGAGAATCGATTGTTGTGAGAAGATATTATCTCAGCAGGTTTGGCCAAATATAACGTTCAACAATTTCCAGAAAGCACGGGCTCCTAATTGTTCAACAACTCCTTTCTCTTTTCTCAGGCGTTGTCAGTAAAGGAGCAATTTGTAGCTGCCAATCAATTAAATTTGTCGGAAGATTAATTCATCATCGCGACTCTTTAGAGTTGGCCATGAATGAAATAAAAACAGAGATTTCCAATACCTAGCACACAACCACTTCATTGTAAAATCATCAATCCATATAAGTTGGATGTGCAGTAGCCTCTTGGGCATTATTTGAAGCATTTTCTGATTGTTATATCAGACCCTCTGTATTGTCCAGTAGCATCAATAAAAGGGAGCTTGCAAAATAGGCAATTTATTCATAGGGGGATACTACAGGGTTCTTTATCTGGTATGTTGAGTTGCAGCTGAGAGTGGGTTAGTTCAGTGTTAAGATGGAGCCACTCAGTGATTGGGCTAGGTTTCAGCGTGAGTTTTGGCAGGGTCAGCGAGAGTTGCAGCGAACTCTCAATCAGATTACAGCTGCTATGTCGCCTAAGTCAGCACCTATGGTTCCCTCTAAGGCTAAGGTTGAGCATCACACATCCAATAACAAAAAATAGATTCAATCTGCAGAACATTTCAGTAAAAGAATGGATGTAAGTTGTAAGCTCTATGCTTTGGGGAAACAACTTGAGTCCCAAAAATTGTCAAAAGATGTTCTTCTTGACAGTCTAAAGGAAATGGATACATGTCTAGTTGAACTAGATCAATCTGATCGTGAGGTTTTGAATTGGGCAGCGAAAGTACCTATAGTTGCATTAGGCCAGCATTGGATTATGAGACATGCAAGACGAGGGACATGAGACTTGTAGTCACCTCTTGTCTTAGTGAGATCATAAGGATTACAGCTCCGGAAGCACCCTACAATGACGACATCATGAAGGAGGGATTACAGCTGATGGTTGACAATTTTCATGGTTTGAATAACATCAGGGACCGATCCTATGGTAAGAAGGTTAGAATTTTGGAAGTGATGGCAAAAATTAGAATATATGTCTTTTTGCTTGATTTAGATTGTGCTGATCTTAGTCTCCAGATGTTTCGACATTTTATGGCTTCTATCAGTGAAGATCATGAAGACATAATATCCTCTTACATGCAAACCATCATGGTACGCATCATTGAGGAAAGTGATGACTTTACCCAGCCCATCTTGCCCAAGTTGATGGCTGTTTTGAGGCAAGGACAGATTACCTCTTCAGCTGCACGTAAATTAGTTGACAATGTTTCCAAGCAGTGTGAGAAGAAGCTGAAACCTCTCTTGGTACAGGAGGAACAGGAGAAGGAAAAGAGACCGAGTGACTTACAGATGCCAGGACTACCTCTCAAAAGCAAGAATCAGTTGAGAAGAGAACAACGTTGCTTCACTTGCCAAGAAGAGTGGTCACTTGGACATATATGTGGGCCCATAACCCACAAGTCCCAGGACAACTATAGTACCGAGGGTAATGACAGGACAACAGTTGTGGAATTGCTTCCAGAGCAATCCAGTGAGGTCTGTGAGACCTTGGACATAAGGTATGATGAGCCTTGCATTTTTCCTGGCAACAGTTCATTGTTGCATGATGTTTTTTTTCATGGTGAAGACTCCAAATTTGATGAGGAGATCGATGTCGATGAAGATGTCTCCTGGTTAAAGTTAGAAACAAAACAGACCAGCAAGTGGTTGGATGGTGGCTTTCCTGATGAGTTGGAGAGTTATGCTGATGAAGTAAATGAGAAGATTGATAGAGACAAATTTCCTTTTGATCAGGGTGCTGACCTGAACATTCAGACTGCTGAAATTCAAAATATAAACATGCCACCTCTTCAAGAAACTTGTGTGGAAGTACAGGAGGGCAAAATTGATGAAGATGAAGTTAATTCATCTTGTGGATCTAATTTTGGTGAGGGGCATAATGAATTTCGTGATAGTGGTGAGATCATAGAGCATGCTGATTTTGACATTGTTAAATCAGCAGCTGGTGAGGATGTGCATGCAGTTGATAATTCTTGGGTTGAGCATGAGTCAGTCCTAACTTCAGTGCACGAAGTTGGAGAGTGTAGTGTCAAAAGGAATGCTGATTCTGATCATTATGCCAAAGATGGTAAATCAGAAACTTTATTGTGTGCTGCTGATCACAATCCAGAACTTGATACAATGCAAAGTTGGAAGGATAAGTTGCAGGTTACAGAAGAGAAGATTGTCCAAACATTAACCCATTTGGATAGCACACACAACTTTGTTGAATATCTTCTGTGGACAGCTCAGCTCAAAGATAGGCAGATAGGGTTGATTGATGGCTCCTCTGTTGAAAGCGTGCAAACTATTAAGGTAGAAACTATCAAGCATGCTTTGGAGAAAATAAAATCTGATTACTTGCAATTGTTATCTGATAGGGATTTGGCTATCCAAACTGCAGAAAAGATGTACCAAGAACTCACCAAAAAGGAGAAGATAATTAACAAACTTAACCTTGAGTTAAGTTTTGTTCACAAAGAAGAAAATTGGTCAACTGTTACAACCACTCAGAAGGAGCAGCCCGAGTATGATGCTGATGCAGGTTCATTTCCTTGTGTTATGATTGGCGAAACATCTCCTGACTTCTGTGTGCAGAATGTTGAGAGTTGTAGCACAGGTGATTGTATAGACCCTTCCATGGAACCGGTTGGTGAAGTTCAGATGGACTGTATAGTGAGGTATGCTCATAGTTTTTCTTTCAGTCCACATGTTGATGATTTGACCATGTCATATATGAATGGGAAGAAGGGTTGGTATAAGGAGTTATATGTATCACCTTGGCATGAGGTGCTCTTCCCTATAGTTGTAGAATCAGTTTCTTGTTGGGTTCCTCGTTTGTCAGTCCAGAATGGGTTCTCCGTTGAGCTGCAGAATAATTCAGTTGTAGTCAGAGTGGCACAACATAAATTATCAAATTTCGGGAATGACAAAATCCCTATTTGGCTATGGGATCCAGGAATTCCTCTGAGGGATGGATTGTTTATAGAGTGGCAGAGCTCGACAGAGTTACCGGGGCCGGTTGTATCGGATTGATGACAGAGTTTGTTAGTGTTGCCATCTTCAGTGATATCAGTTTGGTGACAGAGCTTGACAGTGTTTTCAGTTTCTGGGATGACAGTTCAGGGCAGTGTCTTCATCATGAGACATTCTTCAGATTTATTTGGGATCCTGGCATACAGATCATATTGCTTGAGGACAAGCAATATTTGGGAAGGGCGGACTGTAATGTTCCCTTCTAATCAGCTAGTGGGAGCACATAGAGACTAGCCTATACACGGGTTCCCGTAGGCTATGTCATATGGATGAGAGCCTTTGGAGATATTTGAGACAACTTTTGGATTCTTAGAGCTCAGTTTTGGTGGTCGTTCGGGGTCAAACGGAGCTAGGATGTTGGAATTGCTATTTTTAGCAGTGTCGGGTTTTAGGGTTTCTTGCCGAGCGGACAGGGGGATGTTGTTCTACAACGAAATGGGTATCCAGAACAGGTTTCAATTGGTCATTCGGAGTTTCATAAGGCAGAGTTTTTAAAGCGCAAAGCTTGGCTTTATTAAGTGAATTATTAAATTCATTTTATAAAGTTAAAACTTTATATTATAATTAAAGGGGAAGAAATATGTTTATCCCACATTGAGCGCGAAAAAAAGAGTTTGCCAAGGAGGAGCCTATTTATTCAGTGACTTGGTCTCATTTTAGACATTCTGGTTTATGTTATTTCTTCTCTTGGAGATTAAGGCCGGTGGCTGATATTTCTTCATCGAAAGGGACGCAAACCCCAATCGATAACCCGATGGATGAAACCCCGAAGGGCAGATCGGTTCCATTTCAGGGATCGACAGTGTGCAGATTGTTGAAGTTCTGAGGACGGAAACCCTCAGTATTGGAGAAGGGAGCTGGACGAAAACCCAGTTCTTGGCTGGTGAATTCACTCAAGATTCACGCTTATGTGATTCAATCAAAGATTCAGAGGTTTATAGTCCATCAGTTTGAGATAATAGCAAATTGGTATGTTTATAATGATATTCTGAAGACATTTATCCATCTGGAATTTCTAAACATTGTTGTTAATTTGCTGATATGAATTAATAAGCTATTTTTGATTATGGGTGCTGCATAAAAATCGATTATTCAGTGTTAAATCCATTTGGGTATCATTGCATGCTACTGTTATTGGCTTCTTTCATTTGGGTATTATTGCATGTTCAAATTAATCCATAGTTATTGCAAAGACACCAAACATAGAATAGGGGGGACATTACATCTCCTAATTTATTTAGAGTTAGGACTTGAAACTTCATTTTTGGCTTATCTATTGTAAGAGGGATGTGCACCCCAATTTTGGGCCCCATATGACTCATTTCAATTTTAGGGTTTTTTAGAGAGACATCGTCATGGTGCTCACCCGTAGCCAAGCCCAATCATGGGCAGACGCTACGGGGAATGTCCACGGAGGCACAAGTCACCTCCGGTATAGCCCCAAGGATTTGGTCATACCACCTTGGCGGCCTGACACACAAGGCAGTCCCCTCCACACCTTAACAAAAAGAGACTATAGGGGCACATCTGCTAGGGGCACTCCTGTTTACCATAGCACCCAACACACACCCTTCCATGAGGGGTACATCCGTAGGAGATCTCCCTTAGATGCTTGCTATGAGTGGTCACCATGCGATGAAGCGCTAGGTCAACATAGGGTTCGACGAGAGGAACCACATGATTACACTCTCCCTCCTTCACCCCATCTAGTTGTCAGGACTACACGGACAAATCCAGAGCACAAGGCTCCTCGGGCGAGGCAAGCCAACTCCGCCCATTCCTTTTTCACTTATGAAAGAGAGCACGAGGAAAACCCTTACCTTCCTCAAGAACAATATACATCATGGGAGCAATACGCCTCCGCAACTGCTAGCTATCAGGATCACTTACTGCGGCCAAGGCCTCGGGGGAATGTCGCTACCCCCAACCGAGGGAGGCGGCCTATAGAGATCTCGGATCACCACGATCGAGATAGATATCTAGGAGAGGCATCTAGGCCTTCTAGATATGAGATGGCAGGACCAACTATCTTAGAATCTACCAAGCATATCGCACGTCGGATGGAACTCACGCTACTTGAGCTAGAACAATAGTTAGAGCAATGTTATCTTCAAAATCAAGAGCACCTTCAATGCCAGAAGGATGAGTTGTTCCAACACACTATGCAGGAGAGGACTCCAACCCCTCACATGCATAAGACAAAACATTATGAGGGACACAACCCTTGGGGGTGAGACATGTCATCGTGACCTTATCAAGCACTACCCCTAATGCCTCCTAGATAGGAACGAGAGGCTACTCCTTCGATTCCTCAGACACCCACCCAAGTTCATGGGCCACCCTCAAAAATCCCTCAAGAAGCCTCTAAGGAACCTGAGCAAGAAGAAGAGTGGGATGAAATGCCATACCAAGGCATGGGGGGTGCTATCCAGCCGCCCCTCCCAAGGCCCCAAGTTCCCTCCAACTTGCAATAGGAACAAACCACAGAGGAGGAGCTCAACTCCCCCGATACATGCAATGCGCTACTAGAGCGCTTAGAGTCGGCAGAAACCAAGACTTTGGGACCCCAAAATCCCAACTTACAAGAGGTTCCTTTCGAGGAGGATCAGCCTCTGACCATAGAGATACCTGATGATGTGGTCTCCCATGTCTCAGAATCGCTAGATTCTAATGAGCCTGATTCACTAAGCAAAGACGAGTCAGAATACTTGGTAGCACCATGGGACTCGGTCGAATCTGACATTAATCATTCACAAATGATTCCCATGGATGACTACCAAGAGAGCTTAATGGAAATATCCCCCTTAGAGGCACCAATCGAGCAAATGCCACATCAAAGCAATCAGGTCCCCCCGCAACAAGCGAAACAACCCCATGAGGACCACATCAATCTGCTCGAACAAGAAGAGCCTCACATATCACAAATAGCTGTTGGAGCCAACGAAGGCCTTTGGATCTCTGACAATGATTATAAAGACGACACAGAGATGGCCCACATTAATCACATGTGACAGCACCAACACCCCATGCATATGGATGATGCACTTCAACAACTAAACATAAGGCTAGGGCATGAGTGGCATGTTAACCCAGCCCAGTGGAACCAAGCGCTGAGTCTACCACTTTGGGCATACCAAGAACAACTTCTGCCTAGCGACCCCATAGCCACATTAGTGCCAAGGGCAGACCCTATCCTTTTATCTATACATAGGGCCAATCCATTCGTGCCAATACCTCCCGAGCCAGATCCGGAGCATAAAGAGCATCAAGCTGGGGGTACCTCTATCCCCTGAAGAGCCATAGTTCAAACCAAAAAGCTCCAAGGATTACCATAATCGCTTGGTCAAACCAAAAAGCCCCAAGGATTATCGCAATCGCTTGGTCAAACCAAAAAGCTCCAAGGATTATCACAATCACTTGGTCAAACCAAAAAGCTCCAAGGATTCCTAAATCGCTTGGTCAATCCCAAAAATGCTCCAAGGATTATCGCAATCACTTGGTCAACACCAAAAAGCTCCAAGGATTATCGCAATCTCTTGGTCAACCCCAAAAAGCTCCAAGGATTATCACAATCGCTTGGTCAAGAAAACCCAAAAAGCCCCAAGGATTATCACAATCGCTTGGTCAAACCAAAAAACCCCAAGGATTATCACAATCCCTTGGTCACCCCAAAAAGCCCCAAGGATTATCACAATCACTTGGTCAAACCAAAAATCCCCAAGGATTATCGCAATCACTTGGTCAAACCAAAAATCTCCAAGGATTCCTAAATCCCTTGGTCACCCCCAAAGCTCCAAGGATTATCGCAATCACTTGGTCAACCCCAAATTGCCCCAAAGGTGCATACAAACCCTTTGGTCCCACCAAAAAGCTCCAAGGATTCCTAAATCCCTTGGTCACCCCAAAAAGCCCCAAGGATTATCGCAATCACTTGGTCAACCCAAAAAGCCCCAAGGATTATCACAATCACTTGGTCAAACAAAAAAGCCCCAAGGATTATTGCAATCACTTGGTTAAACCAAAAAGCTCCAAGGATTCCAAGCAATCACTTGGTCACCCCAAAATGCCCCAAAGGTGCCTACAAACCCTTTGGTCACACAAAAAAGCTCCAAGGATTATCGCAATCTCTTGGTCAACCTCAAAAGCTCCAAGGATTATCACAATCGCTTGGTCAAGAAAATCCAAAAAAATTAAAAAAAAAAAAAAAAAAAAATATTCAAAAACAAACAAACAAAATCGACATCTCAATTTCATACATACTTCCAAAATCAAAATACAAAATAGTTGCATAGACACCGAATCCATCCATTGCATATTGTTGATCACACAAGGCAAAAGCACCATAGACTGTCATTACTTGGCAAAACCACCACCTTTTCACATTTTCCACTTTGAACAAAAGTACACCAAAATAAATGCCCATCACCATTTCACCATATCATAAATCAGTTGTCATCTAAACATATCTAGAGTTTTCGTCATTCAACTGTATTTAGGTTTCTAGCCAAAAACTGTACAAAAGTCAAACTGATGTTACAATGGTAGATTTTTACTTGAAATACACCTTGTTACGTAGCATCCCATCACAAATTCAAAAACACATAAAAACAATTCCTAAGTTGTGTCAATGAAGGATGAAACCTGTAAAGCAATTCATGATACCAAACAACGAAAAGATTATCTCGCTCATCCCCCTATGCGCATGACCCCAAGAATGCTGAGAGTTGGCAAAAGGACAAGAATATTCCCTACCCAATTCCCCAAGAATCCCAAGTCCTCAAAACATTGCAAAAACATCAAAAAGTTGCACAAGTCAATACTCCAAACATTGACGTCAAATCCCACAAGAAATAGTGATTCTCATCACTCCCAAATTCAAATCCCTTGCTCAAAAAGAAAAAAAATATAAATAGTGATTTTCATCACTATAAACGAGCAAGTATCCCAATACAAATAAAGAAAAGAAGGGAGTCGAATTTGAATCCCTAGAACTCTCAGCATTCAAAAGGTCATGAGGTGAACCTCAGTACCGGTTTGGTGGATAACCTATCGGTCACTGGCGGAAAACCTCCCGCATGACGATATATCTGTCACATTTATTTGTGTGCAGATCAATGTTTGCATGTGGATGAGCTAGCTTATGGTCTCCTAGATCGCAAAATAGATTAATCCGACAAAATACAACAAAGGAGTTAGTGGAACTAATTAGGTGATCCTCAGTATAGGTTTGGTTGAAAGCCTATCTGGCACTGGTGGTATCCTAACAAATACCACATAAACAAACTCAATTGCACACATAGGGATGCGAAATAACTTGGTCAAAAACAAGCACGATTCATACCTTGGTCAGACATCTTGTAAGATAACGGTCCAGTCTTGGCTAGTTAGTTAAACCAGCTGAATCTCAGAAAAACCTATCTACATTCTATGCCAACCATTGCATATAATCCATTCCTATATCACCATCCAAGAAAAAAAAGAAAAAAAAGAAACAATATATATACACAAAAAGCATTTACCATAGCAATCACCTAGTACATAAAGCCATAAGTCATGTATAGTCTATGGTGCCAATGTAAGGTTATCAAAAAAATCATTTCATCCATTCCATTACTTATCATATAAATCAACAACATGCACATTTATCATACCATATGCATTCGTCACCATAAACATGCATCCATCAACATCAATCATTTTTCATAACATAAAATCATGACATATACACAAAGCAAGAAAATCCAAACAACAAAAACATCACAAAAATGCAACATAAACAAACAGCAATAAACATTGCCAGACAAGAGTGCTCTTGCACTTAACCTCTTGGCATAGCAAAACTGATGTCAGGGTTTACATTTTCACTATCCTACTCCCTAAGAAGGCTACCATAGCCGGACCACTCCACGGGAGGTCGGAATTTTGCCAGTTTTAATCCCAAATGGCATCACAAAAACAATAAAACAACAAAAACACCACAATAAATGCAACACAAAAACATAACAATAAACATTGCCAGACAAGAGTGCTCTTGCACTTAACCTCTTGGCATAGAAAAACTGATGTCGGGGTTTACATTGTCACTATCCTACTCCCTAAGAAGGCTACCATAGCCGGACCGCTCCATGAGAGGTCGGATTTTTGCCAATTTTAATCCTAAATGGCGTCACAAAATGGGTCAAAACCCACTCAAAAACAACAAATAAATGCAACACAAACAAACAAAGCAATAAACATTGCCAGACACAAGTGCTCTTGTACTTAACCTCTTGGCATAGCAAAACAGATGTCGGGGTTTACATTGTCACTATACCAATCCCCAAGAAGGCTACCATAGCCGGACCGCTCCAAGGGAGGACGGATTTTCGACAATTTAATTCCCAAAAGGTGTCACAAAACAACAAAACAACAAAAATAACAAAAAAAAAAATGCAACACAAAAACAAAGCAATAAGCATTGTCGGACACAAGTGCTCTTGCACTTAACCTCTTGGCATTAAAAAACTGATGTCAGGGTCACAAATTGTCACTATCCTAATCCCTAAGAAGGCTACCATAGCCGGACCGCTCCATGGGAGATCGGATTTTCACCAATTTTATCCTAAATGGCATCCCAAAATGGGTCAAAGCCCACTCAAAAACACCAAAAAAAAAAAATGCAACACAAAAACAAAGCAATAAGCATTGCCGGACACAAGCGCTCTTGCATTTAACCTCTTGGCATAGCAAAAATGATGTCGGGGTTTACATTTTCACTATCCTACTCCCTAAGAAGGCTACCATAGCCGGACCGCTCCACGGGAGGTCATATTTTCACCAATTTTAATCCCAAATGGCGTCACAAAAACAACAAAACAAAAAAAACACCACAATAAATGCAACACAAAAACACAGCAATAAACATTGCCAAACAAGAGTGCTCTTGCACTTAACCTCTTGGCATAGAAAAACTGATGTCGGGGTTTACATTTTCACTATCCTACTCCCTAAGAAGGCTACCATAGCCGGACCGCTCCACGGGAGGTCAGATTTTTGCCAATTTTAATCCTAAATGGCATCACAAAATGGGTCAAAACCCACTCAAAAACAACAAATAAATGCAACACAAACAAACAAAGCAATAAACATTGCCAGACACAAGTGCTCTTGTACTTAACCTCTTGGCATATCAAAACAGATGTCGGGGTTTACATTGTCACTATACCAATCCCCAAGAAGGCTACCATAGCCGGACCGCTCCAAGGGAGGATGGATTTTTGACAATTTAATTCCCAAAAGGTGTCACAAAACAACAAAACAACAAAAATAACAAAAAAAAAAATGCAACACAAAAACAAAGCAATAAGCATTGCCGGACACAAGTGCTCTTGCACTTAACCTCTTGGCATTAAAAAAACTGATGTCAGGGTCACAAATTGTCACTATCCTAATCCCTAAGAAGGCTACCATAGCCGGACCGCTCCACGGGAGATCGGATTTTCACCAATTTTATCCTAAATGGCATCCCAAAATGGGTCAAAGCCCACTCAAAAACACCAAAAAAAAAAAAAATGCAACACAAAAACAAAGCAATAAGCATTGCCGGACACAAGCGCTCTTGCACTTAACCTCTTGGCATAGAAAATCGATGTCGGGGCGCAAATTGTCGCTATTCTACTCCCTAAGAAGGCTACCATAGCCGAACCGCTCCATAGGAAGACGGATTGTTGACACTTTAAACCCCATTATGGCATCACCAAAAGGGTTTTTGCCCACCAAAAATAGGTCCAAATTTCAAAAAACTGCTTGCAAATTCAACGGACAAACATCTGAAGACACCCTAACCTAAGTCATATTGGGTCAAGTGACTCGTCGCTTTTCTCATGGCAGTCATTCCCTCATCGATTCGTCACTTGAGGGGGTAGTCACACTTAGTCATCAATCAACAAACACACACCCAATCAAGGCAATGGCATGCATTCAAAGAATCATTGACAAAGACAATCACGCTCCTGCTTGGGGCAGCAAACAAGCAATAATCACAAACTAATCAAACACTTGGCATTCTTGAAGCATGAACACAAGGTTCCCCCATGGATAAAAGGTTGTGCCCTTTGCCTACTCATGACTGATCAATGTCCAAGCTCAAGTCACACCTCACCAAAACAAGTTAATACTTGAAATCAAATTCCTTAGCTCGTCAGAAGCAAGGATTCAAGAATGCATGCCCTTTCCATGCTTGGGGCATCAAAAGTTGGTTAGGTTACTAAGAAACCCTAATCATTAGTGCTTTGGTTATCTATTTTTGCTCAGAACTGCGTCACCCGTAGCACCTTCCAAAAAGGGGCATCTGTAGACACCAAAACAACACCAATCTGATTATGTGACTGCAAACACTGATCGCATTGACACACACAACCTTTAGGGCAGCCCTTAGAGGTCAAACAGTGGTCCTAGCCACTTACACAATAGTTTTGGAAGGTCAGAAAGTAATTTGGCACCTCCAAACACTCTGCTTCAAATTTGTCTCACCCCAAGATGAAATGCAAATTTGAATTCGTCCCTGGGTGGGATGAATTCCAATTCATCCCTAGGTGGGATGAATTCCAATTCATCCCAGGGTGGGATGAATTCTAGGTTCAAGGAACAAAAAAATAAAATCGTGACATGCGGCAGGAGAAGTCAGTGACCATTTCTCCCTGCCTCACATGCGCGTTAGTGCGCTGACAGAGGACTGTCATAAGGGTAGGCCAGATAGGGAGAATTTCCCCCATAATGCACTAGCATAACACCAACTGGCATCCCTACATGCCCATACCAATCTGCACCCTGGGAATTCTATAAATTGTAGAGTTCTCTCACCAAAAAGGGAGGCGAAGAAGAAAAGTTTGGAGCAGCGAAGCCTTGCCGATTTACTACCAGACGTCCTTCCTTTGATTCATTTCTTTCATCCTTGATATCTTCTGCAAGGGAGGTCACTGGGTGGATATTAGAAGCATGAATCCGAATCCAAGGATCCATCTATTTGTCGACAACCCTCGATACTTTGTTACCGTTATTTTTGCATACTGATTTCATGATTGTAGGCCACCAGGAGCATCAGAGACGGGACATTTCGTAGACCATCCCTCACTATTTTCGTGTAGTCGAATTCGTCCCTGCCAGGGGCGAATCCCAATCCAACACAGTCGAATTTGTCCTTGCCTAAGACGAATCGCAATTTGATACAGCCGAATTCATCCCTGCCCGAGACGAATCCCAATCTGACACAGTTGAATTCGTCCCTGCCTAGGACGAATTCCAATTTGTTGTTTTAATCATCTCCTGCATGCATGTTTTGTTTGTTTTGAGGATCGAATGCTTTATTTTAACACAGGTACTACTAACTCTCTTTTTGTTGTTTCTTTGAATGCAGGAGAATCGGCAAGGATCGAAGATTAACCAACATAAGCGGCGATGACATTTTGGCCCACCCATTTTACATGTGGGCACACGAAAGAAGGATCACTGGTCACTCTTGTGACCAAAACTTTGTTAACACTCCTAGCCCCCTAAAAGGGAGGAGACGTCTTTGTAACCGATGTTAAAGAGAGTATAAATAAAGAGGCTATGCTTTCTACACTTTCGTTTATCTCGTTTAATTTGGTCTCTTTATTTCGTTTGCATTGCACAAGCGTTAGTGTTTCCTTTGCATATTTTAGAATCTTGTGTTTTCACCATCATATCTAGAAAAACCTAAAAAATAGAGAATCTTAAATTAATTTGTTTTCAACTATTTTGATTTCTGATTGAGTCCTATAATAGTTTAAGGAATCTACTCTACGGTTTCGGTATATCTCCTTCCCTCTGTTAATTATTACCCAATATTACTTATAGCCACTTTCGTGTTGCTATGTGGTAGACTCTTTATATTCAAGCAAAGATAAGTCTGACTTAATACTGTAGTTGTGATATGAAGTCTAAATAAGCTTTATGGAGTCTCTGGTTCATATTACACAATCTAAGAAAGAAGATATAATATTGTCATCCTACGTATAGCGGCTCTCATAGCCATAGAAAGTTTAAAACTATTTTCTTGTGCCACTACATATTTTATTTCTTAAAAGAACACGCTGCCATACAAATACATGCTACAGGTTTCAATATATTCCATAACATCATTTAAATATTTATAACTCATTCAAAAGGAAAATATAAATTGAAAATGAGAGATATTGATCAACAATGTATATTTTGGTCCTAGTATAATGTCGAGTTTTCCAGATTTAATCTTGTCCAGAAAAATAAATAATAAAAATTATTTCGAATTATATAACTTTGCTATCTTAATGTATAAAAGCATAAGGTAACAGACTTCAGATTTACTCTTCAAGAATGTGAGCAGAGTGGTAACTATAAAGACAATTATCAACAACATAATTTTAAATAAGGTATTAAGTATCTAATTTAATTTCTCTTTCATGCATTCCAAAATTCGCTTGGAGATTTCTAAACTAGAGTGCATCTTCCGAAAATAGGTCCATAGCCAGTTTTATTGGATGCATAAGTGCAAGTTTAGCAATGTTGACGGATTGGACATCTTTCACAATGGCTTAAAGAACTTAATGCAATAGTTCATTCAAAATAATATCCTCTTAACAGGAAAAATGCAGAACAAAATATATTCTTTATGTCTAAACATAGTATAATCCTCAGACGTCATATAAAATCCCTCAAGAAATCTTGTTCATCCATATCTAAAACACATAATAGAACCGTCCATCCTTTCAACAGGTATATTCATCATAATAACCAGGAAGACGTTCAAAAGCATGCCATGCAATTCGTTCTAAGTTTCAAATACCAGAATACATGTATTGATATGTTCAATGATAAATTTGGGTACTCTATATATATCATCTGGGTTCTAATTTCCCAATTTCATTATTTTACAATGGCCTCAAGTAGAATAACAATTTCATATTCCATATGGGAATGTTGTATCATGCAACCGAACTCAGATATTTCTCATATAAATTGTTGGGAAGAGAAAATAGCTTTCGTCTTCAGGAGTTCTTCATATTTCACTCCAAGGTTTGTCGGAGTTATTCCAAGGGTCAGAGTGGCCAAACTAAGATGATATGCAGCTAATATTATACATGCATACAATATTTTCACATCCAACATAGAAAAAATCCAAGAAAAAATCTCATGCACCAGATTGTATTCTTTTCACATCTAGTTCACATTTCGTTCATTTATTTTACACTCAACAAAATTTTCCACATATTTAACAATCAGTTTACTATATTTTTATGACTTTAACTTGACAATTAAAATTGCTGAAAGAAATCCATCCTTACCAGTGAGTGCTTGTTCCCTTCTTTCTATTCCAGAAAATTTTTTCCTTTCCCTTCCTTTCTTCGTTCTTTTTCCCCGCCAAAGAAGACAATGCTTCTGTTTTTCTCCACTTTCCCCTTTTTTAGAAGAAGAGTGCTATTTTCATGTTAACAACTGTTGATGGTTCATGAGTCCTCCATCCTGAGGCTTGCCATGTGGAATCCACATTGTTTCCATGTTCAACAACCAAAGCATCATAATAATTTTAATGCCTAATATTCTCAATTGTCTTGTATAATAAGTAATAAGGTTCTTTTTAATTTTCTTTTTATTATATTTTGTTATTAATATTTTCTATTTTATTTTATTTCTTTTATTATTTACTTTCTTTATTATTATAAGTATTATTAATATTATCATTATTATTATCTCTTTTTAATATATATATATATATATATATATTTACACATTTTTTTTTAAAATAAATTCCAAAATAAAACATTCACAAGCATACCTATTAATGCAACTACATGATATGCATCTATATGGACCGTTGGCGGATGCATTGCTAGTAGGGTTCTTTGCCCCTATCAACAATGAATACTCTGCCGCTCATCATTTACCTTATCTTACCTGCCTTCGGTCAACCCTTTTTTCCAACCAAGAAAATATCTATCCTTTGAATTGTTCTCACCAGTAATAGTATATGTTCCTACATCCATGGATACATTAGTAGTATCTCATCCTTGCGAATAAATTAGGTATACAAAAAGTTATATCTTGGAGGGTTATTATAGATCGCCCAACAAACTAGTCGTTAAGCTTATCTTTAAATTCACCTCTAGAAGCATCACATCTTTTGAATGATTGAAACCTTCTAAAGTGTTTACATTGCATAGAACGCGAATGAACGTGTTGTATAGAAAAGTATTGGCTACAAAAATATATGGCCCCTATATGAAATCTATGAATATCCAGATATTAAAGTATTTACCTTTAAACCCAATTTCTTTAATACAGGACTATTGCATGTATTGGTGGTAACCATGACATATACAAATTACATACCTAGTCATGGTAGGACAACATGAAGTGATTAGATCCAATACTCATGTTCCAAAAAGGATACTTTTAGCGATGATTTGGATGTAATTTCTCATAAAGTGTTGCAAGGGTACCATATCATGTAAATTGGGCTTGTAAATGTAGCCCACCATCCTAACCATACTTAAGGGAAGGAAATACACATGTGCCTCCTCCGAATTCGATTTCATGAACTGGTTTTCCTGTTCAAGTTCCTCAATAAACCTATCTTATTCATTTGGCCCAGGTGCTTTGTCCTTATACATATTAAATAGGTTGATCTTGATCTCATTATTAGAAAAGAGGTATTCAAAGCATTATTCATATCAACCGTCACCACCTAGGGAATGTTCTTAAGAAGTTTTTGCGAAGCATCCTCATCTTCCTCCTTGTCTCTAGAAAATAAATTCTAAAAGAAGGATATTGTAATAATAGCAATTTCTTGCTTATCTTTATGACATTCACTAGAGTCCAATGTAATTTCTCTTATTTCATTAGAACTCCTTTACTTCAAGGTTGAGAGGTAGAAAAACTTGGTATTCCTATCCCCCTCCTTAAACCATGTAGCTCAATATTTTTACCTCAAAAAAGACTCATCTATTATGAAATTTGGTATAGGTTGAGAGGTGGAAAAACTTGGTATATTATGAAATTTTGTAAGAGTAATTTGCTCTTTTTTGGTCAAATCCACTGACCAACCTTCACATTGGTCTTTTTACTCAATTTATTGCAATTCTTGAAAGATATTTCGCTTCGAATTGAAGAGTTACCAAAAACCTCTCAATTCCACCTCTTCATGTTAGCTTTGATGATTTTCATCTTCTTCTCCACTTGAAACATCTTAGTGCCATAGACATACAAATTCCACCAAGCCTTAATCAAGCATTCAATATCTAGATGAGAAATCCACATTGTCTCAAACCTAAAAGGATAACCTTTTGAACATATCTCCTCCATGAATTTAAATAGTAATGGATTGTGTTTAGAAGCAATTCTCGGTAAAGTCATTAAAGACAAATCCTAAACCATGGTGATCCAAATCATTGAAGCAAGGGCCCTATCAATCCTAGATTGAATCATACCCACTCCCTTTATTCTATTGGATCAAGTGAATTTAGAACCTTGCAAATCAATATCTACTAGTCCCATGGAGGTTAAGAACTCACAAAACTCCTTCATGATATCCGAAAATCAATCAAAACTCCAATTTTCTCACAAGGAAGCAGAATGGAATTAAAGTCACCAAAAAGAATCCATGGAAGGTCAAATGAAGAACCAATGGATTTTAATTCAACCCATAGTTTCCTTCTATCCATAGAAACATTAGGAGCATACACATTGATAGAAATCCAAGAAAAAATAGTCTTTTTATAGTAGAATAAAAAGAATATAACCTATCAACCCGATAAATGAGCTTCCTCTCCATAGAATAGGGATTCCAAGTGTCCACAACCCTCTAGAAGAACCAGAAGTAGCCCTACTCACACCTTCACATCCCTTCCAAACAAACATTTATAATCTATTAAAATCCTCATCTCCCATGTTAGTTTCTTGTAAGAAAAAAATATTAGGATTGATTTTTTTTAAATATTTTAGCACTCTTTATTTAGTTGGGGGATGCAAACCTCAAAAATTCCACAAGATAATATTCATTACTTCAAGGATTGTGGAGCCTTCCCTCTGCTCAAAGGTAATGTAGACTAGGATCCATTAGCCACATATTGCGCCATTTTATTTAAGAGCACATCAAATTGTTTGGTCTTCCTGGCCCCTTCCCATTACTTAGATTCATTATTTTTTGGGTGTTTTTGATGGGATGCATAGAGCCAATCATTACCTTCTTGATTGATTGATATTGAGTTGTATTATTTAGTCTCATATTTCACCTATTTGTAACTTCTTGAATGTCATATTTCTCTATGGAAGACAAAACCTCCTCTGATTCCCTATCTAATGCACTTGTAGAAATCTCTCCCACTTCTACATCCTAAAGAGACTCCATGATAGCTTCATATTTTTCATTATCAAGAGGGGCAACAACCTTATTATTATACAAAATAGGGGCAAATGCTCCTAAAAACACCTCAAGATGAGCCTTTTGAATGAGGGATAAATGAAACTAATAAAAAGGTAGATGATCCCCTTGATGATCTAGGGTCTCCACTCCCTTATCTAGAATAGCATCCAATCCAACCTCAAAACCAAAAGGCAGCAACTCTCCTAATAGAAGAAATTTATTTGGATTTACCTTTGGACCCTTGGAATGCCCACTAACTTTTGGAAAAGCCCTAGAAACTTTAGAGCAGTCCTATTTTACTTTCTCCATATCTAAGGAGGTTTCTTATCAAGACACTTAGTTCATAAATGGCAAATATTTTTATAGTTAATGTAAATGGGCATAGAGGTTTCATATTCTATATCATGGATCCAAACTCTAGAATATTAAACCAACTTAACAGAAGAACAAAAAGGTTTAGAGAGATCAATGTTAACACAAAATATAACAAAAACTATCCTTGTTTTTTCTCGCATGGTCAGATCCATTGTAATCAAGCTGCCCATTGATTTAGCAATACCCTTAAGGATGTCATCATCATATAAGACCATAGGTAACCTAGGTAGACACACCTAAAGAGGTGCCTTATTGGCATTCTTGATGGATGGATTGAAGTCCAAGGATAATTTCCTCAAAAAGAGATCTTTCTAACCAAAGAACCATCATCCAATCATAGACATAATCTACATGTCTTCTGAGGTCTTAAAATTAAATAGCATACAACTTTTGGGTAATGCCACCACTTCAAAATCCCTCTTTGACCTTCATTTTTTAGTAATCCATTTTTTGAGAGTCTAAAACTAGTCGGACCCTAATAAACTTCCCAACCAAGGAGTTTTCTCATTCTATTATCGTTCAATGAAGAATAGGTTGAATCTGCAAAGAAGGAATACCAACCTCTAGCTCTATAACCATATCAAAGTGAGTCTTAAAAATAGGGTCAACTCCCAATAATACTTGAGACCAAGAATGGTTTGAATTACCCATAGAGGTAGAAAAATACATTGGATCTTTTAGACCCCCCAATGCATCACTTTGCACATCTTCCATGCTACCCCTACCCATAATCCCTTGCATCCCCTTTGCTTGTACAAATTCCATTTGAAATTGATGTCATATCCTCTATAATTTCTAGGGCCAAATATCTCGATGACACTATTCTCCTAGTGATAAAAATATACCAGCCTCATAAATATACCAATGGTGTAGATCTCCCATTGATGTAGATGTACTTGCATCACAACAACAACAAACTTACATAGCTCTACTCAAAATTTGATCATCAATTTCGACCTTCAATTGCATACAGGATTGCATATAATTATATCTTAAAGTCTTCTTGGATTTGCACTCTAATATATGCTCATTAATATATTATAATCCTTGTTGAACCTTACTTTCACTCTTTAAAATTCTTCCCTTTTCTTGAGTTTGCTTTCTTCAACTAAAGGCAATTCAGACATATTATACCCATATTTGTTTAACCTTCGAAAAATATAGAGGTTGATATACTAGCGTTGGAAGCTTCAAATGGGCAAAATGTCCTTCACATTCATTAAGTATGTTGCTTCCACAAATCATGTATAAAGCTTGTTTAAGTCTTCTAAAAAATATTGATTATTAATGGTTGTACAAAGAAATATAGAGAAAAAGTTTTGCAGGTTGTTGAGGATATTTGACCCTTAAACCTTTAGCACCGTAGAGCCCTAATGTGGGCTTGTAACTGATTGGGCTAACCCAACGGTTGAAACTTAAAGAGTAAAATATTGTATTTAATTTTTTTGCACCTTGCACAGTAATCACAAAAAAACTTTGGTAGTTTGTCGAGGAGATTCAAACCTTGGATCTTTAGCATCATAGCACCCTAATGTGGGATTGTAATCAACTAGGCTAACACAATGGTTGAAACTTAAAGAGAAAAATATTGTATTCAAATATTTCGCACCTCACACAACAATCATAGCAAAACTTTAGCAGGACATCGAGGAGATTTGAACCTCAAACCTTCAACACCATAGCGCCCTAACACAGGCTTATAATTGACTGGGCTAACCCAACGGTTGAAAATTAAAGAGAACAATACTGTATTTGATAAATTTCATTGTGCTACCTTGCACAGTAAAACTTTAGCAGGCTACCTGATAATAACTAGAATCCTTGTGTCTCTACTGTGCTATTTCATTGAATTTCTTCAGTTCAAATCATAGGCTCCAAAATGTTCCCTATCGAATCTCACCAAATATCCTACTCAAAAATCCATTTTTATGTGAACATCACTTGTTTATCTGGTACTAATTTACTCTAATCTTCCTAAACATCAACCCTCTGGGCCTTCAAGCTCTTCGACTCCTTGTTATCCTCCTACCAGTCCAAGTTAGCAATTGAGTTCCATGTATGTAATGACAAATACCTCTCTTTCATAGCACGGGTGTATCAGATTCATACAGACTTAGGTATTGCTTGGCTATGTATGTTGGTTCATTCTCTAATGCTCATAGTTCATCCTCAATGATATCCTCAACGACGTCCTCAACGACATCCTCTTTCATCACTTGTCATTGTGTAGCCTTCATGAAATAAAATAGTAGCTTCTACTATGCCTCAATGCTTTCAATGTTTTTCCATTGGTAAACTCAAACTATCCTTGCGAGGCATATTCCTATTCACACGTATGTGGTTGCTGCTGCATATCCAATGCTATAAATCACTTTTTATCTTTCGTTATTTGTTTGCCACTATTTTTGATACTCAAATTTATCAAAAACATTTGAGTGGATATCATATTTAGAAATAATTCTAAACATAAATTTATATGCAATCATTTGTCTTGTTTCTTTGGTGCCCAAGAATTTATCTTCACTTTCTTAAAATTCATCTTAATGTTTAAATATTTTATTTAAATATTTTAACCTTTGCCCATTGCACACATTAGAAATATTTAAATCTTTAATTTAAACAGTTCAACCTTTGATAGTACATCACCCTTGAAAATATATTTGCCTTGAATAATTCGTCCACCATTTGCTAGCAATCAAGTTGACTTTTGACATCAATGACAACTCAATAATTCTAACAATCTCCCCCTTTGTCATTGATGGTAACCCTGCAAAGAAACTATCCTTTACTGCAATTGGATCACAAGTTGCTCCCCCTGACAAGCTGCTCCCTCTTACTAAAATTACATGTTGCTCCCCGTTGACTAAACTTCTCCCCCTTTGACATCAATGGAAAAGGATCCTTAGGACTGAAGGATAAGACACTTGATAACACCTTGTTAAACCTACTTTTATTGAGACGTTCAATGATGAGATGGGAGTGAAACTACCCCCAACTTACTATGCTCCTTTTCTTGTTCTATTTTCTTTTTCCAAATTTTTGAGGACATATTCTTTTGAAAAGTTTGACCATCCTCCTTATTTAATTTTAGAAGTTAGGGGAACACCATTCTACACCATTTGGCTCTATTCCCAAAATTATTACATTTGTAAAAAATGATGTTGTAGTCCATGAGAGGTGCAAATGAATTGAAATTCCTCTTGGTGAAGCTGAAATAATTTTTAGCATAAACCTTGCAATTTACAGCTTTATGACCAAATTGATTACATGAAAAATAATAACCATGGAAGAAATATTGAAACCTGTCTAATTGCCTTAGAGGATATGGCTGCATGATTCTCTCATTGATGTTTCTGTGATGGATCTTTTTCCTTGATGATATTTTGTTTTCTTCCTTCTCAATGCTTCCACTTCTCAACACATCAGCATAGGTCTTAGGATTTTATTTAATTATTTTCTTTGATGCCTCTGTTCCTTTTGAGCTTGAATCCCCCTTTTGTTTCTTTTGACCTTCTTCAAAACAAAGTACAATCTTTATAACCAAATATATCTATGCTCTGATAATATCATTCAATATTTTTGTGCTTTTCTCAAACCTAATATTTTGTTGTAGTTTATTATTATATTTTTCGACTTCCTTCCTTAAAGAGACACTCTCATGTTCCAGTTTTTCACATTCCAACTCTTTTGCCTTTAACTGCTCAGTCATAACTTCTTCAATTTGCTTTTCCTCTTCAATTTTAACTTTTAAGTCGATGAGATCTTGTGAAATCTTTACCTTTATCTTTTCATCCTCTTGTACTTGAGTCTTCAATATTGAGTTCTTTTTTCTAAGCCTCTACAACCCTTCAAGAGCAAAAACAAGTTCCTCTTCTATGTCAACTATGGCTTCCTCTTCATTTTTTGAGTCTTTTTCCTCTTCTTGTTTTTCAACAACGAGAGCATATTCTTTCACCTCCATGGCAAAAAATAGGATTTCTTCTCTTTCACTATCGAAGAGATTTTCATCACTGCTGTTGGAAGAATTGCTTGCTTCCTCAAGATAAATACTCTTCTTGTGCCATTGAAATATCTTCTTTTCATGCTTGCTTTGACCATACCTCTTTTTTTTATAATAAAATTTTATTTCCTTCTTTTTCTTGTATCCCTCTTCTTCTTCACTGCTACTACTTCTATATTATGGGCACTGAGTTGCATAGTGACCAATGTTACCATAGTTAAAACATTTCACAATATGCTTACCTTTGTGTTTTCTTGATCCCTTCTTATTTCTTCACACAAAGTTGGCTTCTTATCTGCTGCTCTATTCTTCACTTGACTTTGGTTCCTTATTATTTGTCTTCTTTAAAGATTTAAATGCGGTCTTCCATTTGGATGTTTGATATTTTTCAATCCTCGTATCATAGACTATGAGAATTTTGTGTAGCTCATCCATGCTTAAGGTTTTAAGATCCTTCATTTCTTCAATCATCGAAACCTTCGCATCAAACCTCATAGGAAGTGACCTTAATATTTTTTGAATAATATTAGAGTCATCAATACTTTCTCCAAGTCCATGAATGGTGTTGATAATTTCATCAATGTGGAGCAGATATTTGGTAATATCTTCCTCATCTTTCATCTTAAAGTCTTCAAACTTCCTCTTGTGGGTTTGAAGTTTTGCCATTTTAACCTTGTCATATCCTTCATATGTTATTTGTAACTTGTCCCAAAATTCTTTTGTTGTGGTACATTGCATGACTTTCACAAACTCAAATTCACATAACCCACTTAATATTGCATTCATTGCCTTGGCATTATCTTCAAATGGTTTCTTGTCATCTTTATGTATAGGAGGGGTTGTAGGTGGTGTAAACCCATCCATGATATATTGCCATATATCATAGCCATGTGCCATCAAATAGGTTCACATTATCACACTACAAAAAGCATAGTTAGTCCCATCGAACAATGGAGCCCTGCTTTATGAAATACCTTCTTGGTAGGCCATGTGTTTTCTTTTAAGATCTTCCTTCAAGTTGTTAGGCTTTCTCGAAAAAACCTACTATTATACTAATTGAAAAAACACATGCTTGTACTGAGAGAGGGGGTGAAAAATATAAGAAATTTTTTTTTCTTCCAAACTATAACTGTAATAATATGAATGCAATAATAAATCAATGCATAAAATCCATACACAAGAGACAATAGTTTTACGTGGAAACACCCTTTCGGGAGAAAACCATGACAAAATATTGCTTATATTTCTTCAATAAAATTCATGAGCACCAAACCAAAGGAGACATCAATCCCCTTGTACAAGTTCGTGTGCAACAACCCACAGGAGACACCAATATCCTTGTTACAAGTTCGTGGGTAACAACCAACAAGATACACCAATCTCCTTGTTACAAGTTTGTGGGCACCAAACCATAGGTTACACTAATATCCTTGTGCAAGGTCATGGGCACCAACCCATAGGAGACACCAATCACCTTGTTACAAGTTTGTGGGCACTAACCCACAGGAGACACCAATCTCCTTGTGCAAGTTCATGGGCACCAATCCACAGGAGACACCAATCCCCTTGAGGCACCAACCTTTGAATACTGATCAAAAAACTTACATAACTTTGCTCAAAATTTGATCATCAATTTTGGCCTTCAATGGCATACAGGACTGCATATAATTCTATCATGAAGTCTTCTTGGATCTACACTCTAATATCTGCTCATCAAGATATTATAATCCCTACTGTACCTTGCTTTCACTTTTTAAAATTATTCCTTTTTCTTGAGTTTGCTTTCTTCAACTAAAGGTAATTCAGACATATTCTACCCAAAAAAAATTTAACCTTCAGAACATATAGAGGTTGATATACTGGTATTGGAATCTTCAAATGGCCAAAATGTCTTTCACATTCATTAAGTTTATCACTTTCACAAATCACATATAAATATTTTTCAAGTCTTCTCCAAATTTTTTATTATTAATGGTTGTACAATAAATTATCGAGCAAAACTTTAGTAGGCCATCGAGGGGATTTGACCCTTGAACCTTTAGTACCATAGTTCCCTAATGCGAGCTTGTAGCCAACTGGGCTAACCCAACAGTTGAAAATTAAAGATTAAAATATTGTATTTAAATATTTCACACCTTGCACAACAATCACAAAAAAACATTAGCAGGCCATCGAGGATATTCGAACTTCAAACCTTCAACATTGTAGCACCCTAACATGGGCTTGTAACTGATTGGGCTAACCCAACAATTGAAACTTAAAGAACAAAATATTGTATTTAAATCTTTTGCACTTCGCACAAAAATTATAGCAAAACTCTAGCAGGCCACCAAGGAGATTTGAACATCGAACCTTCAACACCGTAGTGCCCTAACACGAGCTTGTAACCTACTGGACTAACCCAATGGTTGAAACTTAAAGAACAAAATATTATATTTTATAATTTTTGTTGTGCTACCTTCCATCAAAAAACTTTAGCAGACCACCTAGTAATAATTAGAATCCTTGTGTCTCTATTGTGTTGTTTCGTTGAATTCCTCTAGTTCTAATCATATCTCGCCAAATATCCTACTTGTAAATCTGTGTTTATGTGAACATCACTTGTTTCTTTGATTCTACTTCACTCGAATCTGCATTAACGTCAACCCTTTGGATATTTAAGCTCTTCAACTTCTTGTTGTCCTCCTCCTTGTCAAATTTAGCAATCGAGTGCCACGTATGCAATGACAAAGACCTCTATTTCATAGCACGGGTGCATCAGATTCACCCAAACTTAGGTATTGCTTGGTTGCGTATGATGGTTCATTCTCCAATGCTCATAGTTCACCCTCAATGACATCCTCTTTCGTCACTTGTCACTATGTAGCCTTCACAAAAAAAAAATAGCTTTCACTACGCCTCAATACTTTCAATGTTTCACCGTTGGTAAACTCAAACTATCCCCACGAGGCATCTCCCTCTTCATACGTATGTGGCTTTTGCTACGTACCTAACACTACACTCACATTTTATCTTTTGTTCTTTGTTTTTCGTTATTTCTAATACTCATATTTATCGAAGAAATTTGATTAGATATCGTATTTAGAAAATAATTTTAAACATATATTTATATGCAATCATTCGCCTTGTTGCTTTGGTACCCAAGAAGTCGACTTCACTTGTTTTTAATTAATTTTAATATTTAATTTTTTTATTTAAATATTTCAACCTTCGCCCATTGCACGCATTTGAAATATTTAAATATTTAATTTAAATATTTCAACCTTTGATATTACATCACCCTTGAAGAAAATATATTTGCCTTGAATAATTCATCCATCGTTTGCTAGCAACCAAGTCAACCTTTAACATCAATGACAACTCAATAATTTTAAAAATATTCCCCTTTGTCACTGATGGCAACCCTGCAAAGAAACTATTATTTACTGCAATCGTATCACAAGTTTCTCCCCCTGACAAGCCACTCCCCCTTACTAAAATTACATGTTGCTCCCCCTTACTAAACTTCTCCCTCTTTGACATCAATGGAAAAGGCTCCTTGGGGCTGAAGAATAAAACACTTGACAACTCCCCCTTACAACTGCTTTTCTTGAGATGTTCAAATATGATATGGGAGTGAAACTACTTCCAATTTACTATGTTCCTTTTCTTGTTCCATTTTAATTTTTTAAACTTTTGAGGACATATTATTTTGAACGATTTGACCATCCTCCTTACTTGATTTCAAAAGTTTAGAGAATGCCATTCTACACCATTTATCTCTATGCCCAAAATTATTACATTTGTAACAAATGATGTTGTAGTCCATGAGAGGTGCAAATTAATTGAAATTCCTCTTGGTGAAGCTATAATCATTTTTAGCACAAACCCTACAATTTACAACTTTATGACCAAATTGGTTACATGAAAAACAATAACCATGAAAGAAATATTGAAACCTATCTGATTGCCTTAAAGGATATGGCTGCATGATTCTCTCATTGATATTTCTATGATGGATCTTGTTCCTTTATGATGCTTTGTTTTCTTCCTTCTTGATGCTTCCACTTATCAACACATCAGCATAGGTATTAGAATTTTCTTTAATTATTTTCTTTAATGCCTCTGTTCCTTTTGAGCTTGACTCCCCCTTTTGTTTCTTTTAACCTTCTTCAAAACCAAGTCCAATATTTATAACCAAAAATCTCTATGATTTGATAATATCATCCAATATTTTTTGTTGTAGCTTATTATTAGATTTTTCCACTTTCTTCCTCAAAGAGACAATCTCATGTTTAAGTTTTTCACATTCCAACTCTTTTACCTTTAACTACTTAGTCATAAATTCTTCAATTTTCTTTGCTTCTTAAATTTTAACTTTTAAGTCGATGAGATCTTATGAAAAATTTACCTTTGTCTTTTCATCCTCTTGTACTTAAGTCTTCAATCTCGAGTTCTTCTTTCTAAGCCTCTTCAACTCTTCAAGGGAAAAAACAAGTTCCTCTTCTATGTCAACTTTGGCTTCCTCTTTATTTTTTGAGTCTTTTTCCTCTTCTTATTTTTCAACAACGGGAGCATCTTATTTCATCTCCATGGACAAAAATAGGATTTATTCTCTTTCACTATCAGAGTGACTTTCATCACTACTGTTGGAAGAACTACTTGCTTCCTCAACATAAAGACTCTTCTTTTACCATTGAAATATCTTCTTCTCATTCTTGTTTTGACCATACATCTTTTTCTTTTCATGATAAAATTTTATTTCCTCTTTTTTCTTGTATTCCTCTTCTTCTTCACTATTACTACTTCCAGCTTGTGGGCACTAAGCTGCATAGTTACCAATATTACCACAATTAAAATGTTTTATAATATGTTTACCTTTGTGTTTTCTTGATCCCTTCTTATTTGTTCACACAAAGTTGGATTCTTCTTTGCTGCTCTATTATTCACTTGAATCTAGTTCCTTATTATTTGTCTTATTTGAAGCTTTAAAGGAGGTATTCCATTTGGATTTTTGATATTTTTCAATCCTCATCTCATAGACTATGAGAATTTCATGTAGCTCATCAATTCTTAAGGTTTTAATATCTTTTATTTCTTTAATCGTCGAAACCTTCACATCAAACCTGATGGGAAGTGACCTTAATATTTTCTAAATAATCTTAGATTCATCAATACTTTCTCCAAGTCCAAGAATGGTGTTTACAATTTCATCAACGCAAAGTAGATATTTGATAATATCTTTCTCATATTTCATTTTTAAGTTTTCGAACTTCCTCCTGTGGGTTTGAATTTTTTCCATTTTAACCTTGTCGTCTCCTTCATATGTTCTTTGTAACTTGTCCCATAATTCTTTTGCTATGGTGCATTGCATGACTTTCACAAACCCTGATTCACATAACTCACTTAATATTGCATTCATTGTCTTAGCATTGTTTTTAAATTGTTTCTTATCATATTTATCCATGGGAGGGGTTGTAGGTTGTGTAAACCCATCCACGATGGATTTCCATATATCATAGCCCTGTGTTGTCAAATAGATTTGCATCCTCACACTCCAAAAAGCATAGTTAGTCCCATCAAAAAATGGAGCCCTGCTTGATGAAAAGCCTTCTTGGTAAGCCATGTGTGTTCTTGTATGATCTTCCTTCAAGTGGTTAGGCTTTCACAAAAGAACCCAATCTGATACCAATTGAATAAACACACGCTCATACTAAGAGAGGGGGGTGAATAGTATAAGATAAAAATTTTCCTTCCAAAAAATAACTATAATAATATGAATGTAATAATAAATCAATGCATAAAATACATACACATAAAAGATACGAGTTTTACATGGAAACACCCTTTCAAGAGAAAACCATGGCAAAATATTGATTATATATCTTCAATAAAATTTATGAGCACCAACCCACATGAGATACCAATCCCCTTGTACAATTTCATGGGCACCAACCCATAGGAGACACTAATATCCTTCTTACAAGTTTATAGGAACCAACCCACAGGAGACACCAATATCCTTGTTACAAGTTTGTGGGCACCAACCCATAGGAGACACCAATCTCCTTATTAGAAGTTCATGGGCCCTAGCCCATAAGAGATATCAATATCCTTGTGCAAGTTCGTGGGCACCAACTCACAGTAGACACCAATCTCCTTGTTACAATTTCATGGGTACCAACCCACAGGAGACACCAATCTCCTTGTGTAATTTTATGGGCACCAACCCATAGGAGACACCAATACCCTTGAGGCACCAACCTTCGAATACTACTCAACAAACTTACATAACTTTGCTCAAAATTTGATCATTAATTTTAGCCTTCAATGGCATACATGACTACATATAATTCTATCACAAAGTCTTCTTGGATATGCACTCTAATCTTTGATCATCAAGATATTATAATCCCTATTGTACCTTGATTTCACTCTTTAAATTCTTCCCTTTTCTTGAGTTTGCTTTCTTCAACTAAAGGTAATTCAAACATATTCTACCCATAATTTTTTAACCTTCAGAACATATAGAGGTTGATACACTGGTGTTGGAAGCTTCAAATGGTCAAAATGTCTTTCACATTCATTAAGTTTATCACTTTCATAAATCACGTATAAATCTTGTTCAAGTCTGCTCCAATTTTTTTATTATTAATGGTTGTACAAGGAATTATCGAGCAAAAATTTAGCAGGCCATCGAGGGGATTTGACCCTTGAACCTTTAGCATCGTAGTGACCTAACGCGGACTTGTAACCGATTGGGATAACCCAACAGTTTAAACTTAAAGAGAAAAAAATTGTATTTAAATCTTTTGCACCTCGCACAATAATCACAACAAAACTTTAGTAGGTCGTCAAGGAGATTCGAACCTCAAACCTTCAGCACCGTAGTGCCCTAACATGGGCTTGTAATCGATTGGACTAAACCAATGGTTGAAACTCAAAGAGCAAAATATTGTATTTAAATATTTCACACCTCGCACAGTGATGAGCACTAGAAATGCTCATATTTTTGTATATGTACTAATGATTTTTGCACAACATTATATCATGAGTTGTGTATTTTTATGAAGTATTATGTATATATTTAATAAAATCATGTGCATTATCTAATCCATGTGTGAAGTGTGTTTTGTGGAGCTATTTTATTGATTTTGTCATATTTTTCTCAGTTGAGGTCCTACATGGACCTGGCACAGTTCTGCTGAATCAAATAAAGGTAAATCGAAGTATGCACCTTATTGAGTTAGGCACATTATCGAAGTAGGCGTCTTACTGAGTTAGGCACATTACCAAAGTAGACGGCTTACTGAGTTAGGTGCCTCACTAAGTTGGTGCCTTACTAAAGTAGACGTCGTACTCGAGTAGGTGCCTTACCAAGTTAAACACCTTACCAAGGCCGATGCTCGAATTATGCGTGTTGACCAAATGATTGGAGAAGGATCCTATTGACCACAGTTCCATGTCATCTATGGGAAACCATTTATGGATGGGTTATCTTAGCGAAAGTGGGTGGGCAAGCAACTACTCACGAAGTCAAAATTTAATGAAGTAAAATTTATCTGAATACTAGAAAATGACGTAGAGCTTCTTATCGTGAACTGGTTGTAGTAACTGAACTATCCAATTTTAGGCTTAATCGAGACACCGGTTGCAACGAAACTATCATAGGAAGTTCTGTGTGTGTAGTATATAAAAACATGGACTTACCTATAGTAGGAGAGACATATTTGATAGATAATTGTTGTATGTAATATTTCATTGCATTATTAATAAAGTGTGAATGTTCATCAAAGCAGCGTTTCATTTGTGAGTTTTATTGGGCAGGATCTGCATGGAGTTCGGGCCCACTCCAAGCTAGTATTTCTCCCCTCTTAGTTATTTACGTAATTTCATTATGCATGGTAGTATGGTTATGTATTAGGCTTAAGTTTAGTTATCTGGTGTGTTTATTTATAAGAAGCATTTTCATTTTGTATCAGTTGGTGTGTTTATTTTATCTGCATTATTATTTATGAGTGAGTTTTATTGAGGTGGATGATCTTGTTGATGTTATAAAAACACCCCCCAATGGTTGTTGAATGGATCATATCTAAAGTGGTAGTGTGACTAGTCTCAACCGTGACCCTTCACAAGCTTACGAGTTCCCTGGATTGACAATTTAAATGAGAAGTGTTGTGATAAATATAGGACAAATTCACCAGTGTTTGGCACCCAATATTTTGGCATCGTTGCCAAGGAAGCATCACTAGTAGACTAATTACATTACCCATTAAGACCTTCGACCTGACCTTGTATGAGTCCACCAAGAAAAAGAGGATCATACGGTCATTTTATAAAATAGAGTGCACCAGATTAGTTAGAGTCAGCAAAAGACCTAGAGTTTTAATTAGATTCTCTCGAATCATCACCAACAATACTTTGGAGTCAGAGTCCTCACTTCGTGCAAAGTGCCTCCTTATATCACCAACCTGGGTAAGAACAAACTATTGTAAATTCATTGTTTAAGAGGACACACTCAGAGGAAGCCCTATTGTGGAAAGCTGTAGAGGATCAAACTATAATTCCAATTGACTTCAATGCCCTGACATAGAGAGTTTTGAACGATTGAGAGACTATAGACAAAGTATTAGAGACCACATTTCATGAAAAAATGGAAGAAGTCTCATCTAGGTTCATTTTCCCGATAGAGGAAGGGGTAGGAGACACCAAAATGAAAAACATTTCCCTTGCCCATCTCCCTACCTTTAGGGGATACCCAACCGAAGATCCTAACCTATTTTTATTCAAATTTGATGTATTGTGTAGGTTCGTTGATTATAAATCGGATTCCTAGAAGCTGAAAATCTTCCCATCGACCTTAGATGACTCAACCCTATGATGGTTCATTGGGCTGGGGAACAAGAAGATTGCCACATGGGATGGGATGACGAAGCTCTTTTTGTAACAATATTAGGAATCCAACAGAGCATGGGATTCCAGAGAGGAAGTCCTCAACATGACACAAAAAGAGGATGAATCCCTAGAGGAATACTAGGAAAGGTTTAATTTTAACCTGCAATGATCCCCTCATGAAAGTTAGGGGATAAGTCCCTCAAAAGTATTTTCTTGAGGGGACTAAACAACGAGTCACTCGAAGCATTGAATATGATCTCCGGAGGAGACATTTACCAACATGCTATGGAAGATATTTGGAAATTGTGCTAGAATTACTCATGGAGGAGAGTTTAGCCAACCATTAGAATAGTGAAAGCAACCGTTTTAGTCACAAAAATATATATAGGCAACATGTTGGAGGATTTAAATAGTGAAATACTATCTTCTCTAGCTCTAAAGCTAGATACGTTGTTGCTGAAGAAGAAGAAACATAAGAACGATAAAAACATTAACCTATTTTTGTCCCAAATGCAGAGGGAAGCATACCAAGAATACCTACCTAGAGAATAAGGTTAGAGTATGTGCGATTTTCCAAAAGAATAAAAAACTTGACTGTGCCCACAACTACCTAATGCCAAAGAAGATGTTGACGTAATCAAAGCCTACTTCAATAGCAATCAGAGAAATTTGTAGAAAAATCCTATGGAAAATATACCCATGGGGATGCCACCTTATGGAGGAGGACCATATATGTCACATGGGCAGCCGCCACCACCCAAAATGGGATGGTGGGGACCACCATTGGATTAACATACCTCCAAGTGTGACATTTCCAAATCAGCAAACATGGATGCCATATCAATAGCCATGGAGGAGCCACGTCCCATGGAATACACCTCCATAAAACATGGTGTAGGGATCACCTAAACAAGGCTTCCCAGCCCTGTCTATGGTAAGACCTACGTAGTTACCAACACAACCAATGGTGAACCTGAATAATAAGGTTAAAAAACTGGTATACTAGGTGGAAGGAGAGATGTATCCAATGTACCATATTAGTTGTAATCCAATACATCTTAGATCAGGAAAGCATATAGGAGTAGAAATGCATTATCTAGTAGAAGTGGAGGAGGAAGTAGGAGACTCCCCTCTGATAGAAGAGGTAGGGAAAGAAAAGTTGTTGAGAAGACAGGGGCCCCATTCCCTAAATAGTTGCAAGAGTAGAAGAAGCTGACATAGCCTGATTTTGATATCCTATCAAGCCTAAAAAATTTCACCGTAATTATCCTACTTTTCCAAGCTATATGAGATGTGCCAATAGACACTAAGGTGATAAAAGAAATATGCCTAAGGAAACCAGGATGTAAGACATCACAAACCATCAATGTCATGGGAAAGTTAGTCGACTTGATTATGGGGAATGCATATCATCCCAAATATGCAGATATAGGTAGCCCAGTATTGACGATAAAAATAGGAGGGCACTCATTGGTGAATACATTGGTCAACTTGGGGGTAGCCATCAATGTAATGCCACAACATACCATGTAGAAGTTGGAGCTCACCGATCTGAAGCCTACCAAAATGGTGTTATAATTGACCGATCGATCAATGGTGGCACCAAAAGGAATGCTCAAAGATGTCATAGTAATAATCAATGCATGGGATTATTCGATGGATTTTTTGGTGCTACAATCCAAAATCAGACAAGATGGTTACCCACTCATCCTAGGGAGACCATGGTTAGCTATGATTGACACCTACATCAGCTGACGTGATAGATTGATGAACATTTTATATGGCTAGAATGTCAAGAGATTAACGATCTCTCCCCTAGACCAATCGATGGATGCATTGAGAGAACCTAAAATGGAAAATTAGGAGGACAGTCTGCTATTTATGCTCCAGTTGGTAATGGTGTTAATAGAAGTGAAGGATGAAGTCGAATAATATGGCATCATCTCAAGATTTTTCTATGGAGAATCCTCCCTCCCAATTTTGGAGTCACAATTTGTGGGTGCTCAGGACCACCACACCAAGAAAATCGACATCGAGCCTGGAAAAATGTTGAACATCAGCAGTAAGCTGATCGCCGCATAGCTGGTGAAATTGAAAAATCTCCTAACCGAACATCAATAGGCATTCACGTGGGATTATGCAGATATGAAAGAAATCAGACCAAAGGTGTGCAATCACCATATATATCTGGAAGAAAAATAAACTCCCATCAGATAGTCACAGAGAAGGATGAACCTGACCATGAAGGAAATTTTCAAGGTCGACCTACAAAAACTCATGACGACGGGATTCATCTACTCGATCTTTGATAGTGAATGGGTATCACCACTCGTGGTGGTCCCTAAGAAGAATGGGAAATGGAGGATCTATGTTGACTATAGATCGCTGAATAAGGTGACTAAAAAGGACCATTTTCCACTTCTTTTCATTAACCAAGTGCTAGACACATTGTCTAAGACGAAATACTTTTCCTTCCTGGATGGATTCAGTGGGTACAATAAAATCTAGATCACATAAGAATACCAAGATAAAATAACGTTCACCTGCCCATGGGGAACGTTTGCATATAGGGTGCTACCTTTCGGGCTATGCAATGCATCGACCACCTTCCAGAAGGCAGTGCTTAGCATATTTTTGGATATGATAGGTGAAGCATTCGAAGTATATATGGATGATTTCACTTTTTATGGGGAAACATTTGAAGAGGTGATGAAAAATTTGGAACGTGTACTCCAGAGGTGTGAGGAAAACAATCTATCCCTTAGCAATGAGAAATGTTTTATGATGATGTGGTAAGGCATAGTGTTAGGGCATCATATCTCGACAGAAGGGATTAAAGTGGATCAAAAGAAGATAGAAGTCATCAAAGACTTACCCAACCCAAAAACATAGAGGGAGGTAAGGAGTTTCCTCGGCTCTACCAGGTACTACAGGTGATTTATCATCGATTTTAGCAAAATTGTCAAACCACTACACACCCTTATGACGAAGGACGTAGAATTTATCTGGATAGATGACTGTTAGCAGGTATTTCAAACGTTGAAGGAGAAGCTAATCTCTGCCATAGTGTTATAAGGCCCAAATTGGTCTATCCCATTCCACATATATTGTGACACATCCAATAATACAATTGGAGCGGTCCTCGGGCAACAGGATGGCAAAGAGTTCTATGCCATCTATTACGTCAACAAGAACCTAGCAGGGGCTGAGATTAATTACATGGTAACAAAGAAGGAGTTTCTCGTAGTAGTACACATCGTCAATAAATTCCACCACTACATTATTGGGTACGAAGTATTCATCCACACGAACCATGCAATCATCATGTATCTAATGAGAAAACTAGCGATTAGCGTCAAGATCATCAGGTGGCTTTTGTTACTATAGGAATTTGATCTTACCATAGTCGACAAGCTCGAGAAAGACAACATAGTCATGGACTTTCTATCCAAATTAATTCTTACAAATCACATAGTAGTAGAGGACCAGTTCTCGGATGAACATCTATTTGTCATTAGCGAACAGACACCATGGTACGTAGACATTGCTAATTATCTAGCCACTGGTAGAACCCCCCCTACCCTCTCGTACTAGGAGAAGCAAGGGGTAATTGAAAAGAGTGCATCATACCAATGGATTGATGACCTCTTATTAAAAATAGGGTCTGATTAGATCGTAAGAAGGTTCATGCCCGAGCACAAATTCATAGAGATACTCAAGGCCTGCCATAATGAGCCTTGTGGTGGCCACTTCTCAGGGAGAAGTACTGCATATTTCAAACCAAGTATTTTTGGCCCACGCTATTCAAAGACACAATCGCATACGCCAAAAAATATGATGAATTACAGATAATGGGCAGGCCGACCCACAGGGATGAAATACCCCTACAACCTCATGTGCACATCGAGCCATTTGACAAATGGAGCATGGATTTTATGGGACCCATTAACCCACCTTCGATCGGGAAGAGGTACATTCTATCCTGTACAGACTATGTCACTAAATGGGTTGAAGTCTAGGTGCTAAGAGACTCCAAGGAGCGGATGGTCACCGAATTTTTGTTCTCCCACATTTTTACAATATTTGGAGTTCCTAGGGAAATTACAATAGACCAGGGACCCAAATTCACATCTAGATTAATTGAGGAGCTAATGGAATGGTACAGGGTTTGGCATAATAGGACTACCCTATACCATACATAGGTGAATGGACAAGCAGAGGTCACTAACAGGGAAATAGAAAACATCTTGACAAAAACCATGTAGCAACATATGAAGGATTGGGCTGCAATATTACCAGAGGCAGTATGGGCATATAATATGACGTGGAAGTCGACCACTGGTTTTATCCCTTTTTGATTGGTCTATAAAAAATATGCAATGATGCCCATAGAATTCAAAGTTAAGACACTTTGAATGGCGATCGAATTAGAAATGAACCTGGATGATGCATAGAAGGAATATATTCGACATCTAAATTAGTTGGATGAATTTCGTATGGATGCCCTACAAAGAACAAAAATTGTGTAGAGGCAAAGGAAGTAGTGGCATGACCACCGCATTAAAAAGAAATAGTTCAAAGAAGGAGAAGGGGTACTATTGTATGACTCTAGGTTCCAAGAGCAAGAGGGGAAGCTGATGTGGATATGGATGGGACCATACAAGGTGGTGGAAATAATCAATAACGATGTTGTACATGTCAAGACAATTGATAGTAGCAACAACATCCTAAAAGCTAATGGCTATCGATTGCAACCATACCATACGTCTGAGGGATTGTTGGTGGAAACTAGAACAGGTGTGGGGGAGATCCCATCCAAGTAAAATATCCAAAATTCTCAACAACATGGTGGATACAAGGACGTCCACCAAAGATAAGTTAGAGTAGTTTCCAATTTTTTAGCTTACGGTGTGTTTTTTAGGAACAACACCCGCATGCAAGTTGTAGGCATCCTGAGAGCCAGGGCCTAACAGGAATGGATCCCATTCAACTACACTTTTTTTCTTTCTTGTGTTTTATTTTTGTAGGGACATGGCCTGATTTTTCGAATAATAGTCATCTTGGAAAACAAGGGATAGATTGGCTTAGCATCCATGTACCTGTGCACTAGGAGGATAACAACGATTCAGGCATGGGGGGACACCGAATTCCTCATTGAACATCCCCATGCCTTAATGAGGTGAACGCTAATGTAATATAAGGATAATTTTAGGAGTATTGATCAACCTCACATCAAAAGACACATCAATCATCGCTAACATTTTCAAAAATAAAGAAATGGCACCTTACTTTGGAGGAGCAACACCTTACTCAGATGCATTACCCAGGTGGAGTGGTATCTTACTAAGGAGCTTTACCTAGGTGGAGCAATGCCTTACTCTGGTGCCTTACCCAGGTGGTACGATGCCTTACTAAGGCACCTTACTCTGGAGGAGTGGTGCCTTACTCTGGCACCTTAATTTTTAAGAGCTGTGCCTTACTATGATGCCTTAATCTAGAGGAGCGATACCTTACTCTGGTGCCTTACCTAGGAGGAGCAGCACCTTACTAAAAATATTTAGGGGGCTATTGTCACGAGGATGTGACAATCCTTAAATGTGGGGGAAAATGGTGCCTTACTCTGGAGGAGCAATGCCTTACTCTAGAGGAGCAGTGCCTTACTCTGGCACCTTACTCCGAAGGAGCGACACCTTACTCTAGGCACCTTACCCTACCAGCCAAGCCACCCCTAAACATTCATGTAAAAAAAAAAGTATTTAAAAAACTAATATATATATATATATATATATATATATATATATATATATATATATATATATATATATATATATATATATATATATAAAATGGTCAAAGTGGTGCCTTACTAAGTTAGGCACTTTACCGAGTTAGGTGCCCTGTTGGCACCTTACTAAGTTAAGCGCCTTACTAGCACCTTATCGAGTTAGGCACCTTACTAAGTTAGGTGCCCTACATATGACTTACTCTGGTTCCTTACCCAAAAATAGGTGCCATTTGAGCACCTTACTCAATCGGGTGCCTCGATCAAGAAAACACATGCACAACATGGCTATACGTGGAGCAGTTGAAGACGATGCCATCATCTCATGTGATGGAAAGCACATGAAAATATTTCAAAATAATTGGTGGATATTTCTGCTCATCCCAAGGCCAACCATCAAGAAGATATGCATCCCAACTGAAACCAATAGGATTCATTGCATCTTTAGTGAAGGACCTCAAAACGAACAAAAAATGTAGTACCCTTGGTGACTTAATTAGCACATGGGAAAAATCTTACTGAGTACTAAATTGGCACACTCCACGCACCTCAAGAATGACCAATCAGGTATGCGCATGATTTATTTTTAGATATATATGTAATTTTAATATAATAAGCTCTCTGAAATGATGATGGCGCAAGAACAAAATCACCCCTCATGCCTAATACGTCATGTCAAAAATTAATTTGGGTGGTGTACCCTGCTAAACCCAATATGGAAAAAATTTCTAGAGTTAGGTACCTCATGTTATAAAAAGATGCCTTACTGAGTATAGAACTCGAACTTAGTAGGGAATTCACCATGGGAGGACCTATGAAGAAACATGTGATTAAGAAGTAGGATCCTAGTTGCACTGAAGGAATTAGAGGGGAAGTCCACAACCGGTTCGAAGCGACATGATAGATGAACTACTATTGCCTAGTCAGCCAGTAACAAGATGTGGAGGCAGCCAAAGAATTTGCCACCACTTTGAATGGATAAGTGGACCAACTGCATGGACTGGTAATTCCAGTCACCCCAGAGCACATTTCCCAGGTCACTGGCCTCCCCCTCACTGGGAATGTATGTACAAGGATGGCATGGCAAAGAAATGGATTGAAGTACTGCTCAGACAGGGGAATGTCCCCTGCGACCAAGGAGGGCTTCCCAAGAAGAATATCTTGACACGCCTATGAAATATTTTTGAGTAGGTTACGAGATAATTCACATACACTAGGAAGTATTCACACCTGAATGCAAACCACATGCAATTCATGAGCCATTTGGTGCATGAGAGAGAAATCAACATCTAGTTCTACCTGGCAAAGGCGCTATAGGACGAGGCATCATGGTACCAAAGAGTGGCTATCTCTACCTTAGCCCATCACAAGATAATTACAGTCTTGATATGCCACATAGAGGAGCACAGGGGAAGCTCATCAATGGTAGAAGCCAAATTCTCTAGTGCGTAGCAATAGGTGACAGTTGAAGCAGGGTACAAGCCAAAATTAAGGGGAACATCCGAGGAGATTAGGGCTAAGTCATCTGATGCAGTGGAGCAAACAACCACAGAGGTAGGGCATGATGTTGAATTGGGGGAATTTTCAAGGAGGAACACCCCAAATTTTCACCAGATATTGCAAAGGAAGGGAAGAGCTCTCTACCCAATTTCGTGGAAGAGAGGCCAAAATCCTCTAGTCCAGAGGCCGTAGGACGCCAGAAAGAATGCAGGCACGGTCAAAAATGACTATGGTGCCTGATCCTATCAAATGAGGAAATTTAAGAAGATGTAGAGCTCAGTGTTGCGGTGCAAACCTTATAAAATTTGGCCACTCGTAGTTCGCAAGACCCACAGTCTTCCACATGCTTGCAGGGACCGATCGAGACACCAATGGAGGAGGACCACACCGAATAAAGTGAGAAATCCCTAAAGTAGGCACTATTTGAGGAGTATAAAGAGATGACCACAAGGAAAATTTAGATACAGGAGGCGACCATTACTCAATTGTAGCAATTGATCCAAAAACTTAAGGAGGAGAACCAATAGTTGCAGTCTAGGATAATAGAGAGGTAAGACACCTCTACCCAGATCGATTGGGCAATGGAAGTGCCCATGAACTCTCCAAAATCACCAGAAAGAGTAGTCTCATCTGGGGAATTTAGGTTAGATGCTAGAAATGAGGAATTGGAAGCAGGGGAGGGATCACATGCCTTAGACAAGACAGTTCTAAAGGAATTCTATTTTTCAAACAAAAACCTGTATTATAAACATTGAGGATGACGATGAGCCTTCGGGGCAGAGCTAAGGATAAAACCCTAAAATTGAGGTCAAGGAGGGTTATCCAGGGTGCCAGGCACCTGAAATTGAGGATCTGCCACCCGAGGGACCAGTGAAGCAAGCGCCAAGGGAAACAACCACGTGGGACCTCCGATCAAGGGAGAAGCTCCCTGAGTCGTCCAATAGAGAGGCAGCCTTCATGAGGCAGGAAGACTTCCCCACACAGGTCACCATAAGACAAAACAAAGGAAAGAGGAAGGCCCCTCAAATGACTTAGAAGAGGGCCAAAAGGAAGGCCAGGGTGACATTTATCGAACTGAACCCTCGTTCAAACGAAGAATGGGAAGAATGTGTGCAGGCCTTCACTGAGTGGAAGGTGAAATTTGAATAGATTTGTAAGGAGTTCGAGGAGGCAAAGGCATCTATGAAAGCTACCAAAAATAAATAAATAGGGCTAGGAATTTGTGTGCATATCGTTGACGATGACCAATTTTGGGACATCTATGGTTCGTCGTCGGGTCAACCCTCTAAAATGAATAAATGGCTGGCAATATGGGGAGTATATGTGCCAGAGGCAGAGGTAGCAACAATTGCAGTAGAAAATGTTGGCCTCACCCTTGAGGAACTTTGGCTATACAAATCTAGTGTGGTTAAGCGAAAGAGAGGCAACTCCGATATTCTCTTCGAAGAGTTGTGCCCTCAACATGCTGACCTATGGTAGGAAGCAAAAGCAGCATTTCAAAAGGAGGCGATGATTGTGGTAGCAAAAACCAGTACAGGTGTTGGGCCAAGTAGGAGATAGAGCTAGCACAATAAGAGGCAGACGTATAATGAATTTCAACCCAACACAACCAGACATCAACGTAGCCAGAGGGCAGTACAGCCCAGGGATGCCCCATAACAAGCTAGGGTCCCTCAGTAGAAACAAAAACCTCAAGGAGTAGATCAAGCCAAGGCCACCAACAAGAAAAGGAAATGAAAAGCAGTGGCCTACGGAGAGGAGGTGATTACCGATTTTAGGTGCCACGAGGGCATGGCACATGTTAGGCATGGGGGGATGATGAGCACCAGAAATGCTCATATTTTTGTATATGTACTAATGGTTTTTGTGCAGCATTATATCATGAGTTGTATATTTTTATGAAGTATTATGTATATATTTAATAAAATCATGTGTATTATCTAATCCATGCATGAAGGGTGTTATGTGTAGCTATTTCCTTGATTTTGTTATCTTTTTCTTAGTCGAGGTCCTACATGGACCTGGCATAGTTCTTCTCAATCAAATAAAGGTAAATTAAAGTATACACCTTACTGAGTTAGGTGCCTTATTGAAGTAGACACCTTACTGAGTTAGGCGCATTACTAAGGTAGGCACCTTACTAAGTTAGGTGCGTTACTAAAGTAGGCGACTTACTGAGTTAGGCACATTAATAAGTAGTTGCCTTATCAAAGTAGGCATCGTACTCAAGTAGGGACCTTACTGAGTTAGGTGCCTTACGAATGCCAATGCCCAAATTATACGTGTTGACAAAATAGTTGGAGAAGGATCCTATTGACCACCGTTCCACGTCATTTGTGGGAAACCATGAATGGACGGGTTGTCCCAACCAGAGTGGGTGGACACGCAACTACTCAAGAACCTGAATCATAATGAAGTGGAATTTATCTAAATACCAAGAAACGATGTAGAGCTACTTATCATGCGTCGATTGCAGTAGCTGAATTATTCTATTTTAGGCTGAATCGAGACACCGGTTGTAACAGAACTACCGCAAGAGGTTTTGTGTGTGTAGTATATAAACACACAGATTTACTTGTAGTAGGAGAGACATATTTGATAGAGCATTATTGTATGTAATATTTGATTGCATTATTAATAAAGTGTGAATATTCGTCAAAGCAGTGTTTCATTTGTGAGATTTATCGAGCGGGACCTGCCTAGAGTTCGGGCCCACTCCAAGCCAGTATTTCTCCCCTCTTATTTATTTATGTAATTTCATTATGCATGGTAGTATGTTTATGTCTTATGCTTAAGCTTAGTTATCTTAGAGGTGTGTTTATTTATAAGAAGTATTTTCATTTCGTATCATTTGGTGTGTTTATTTTATCTGCATTATTATTTATGAGTGAGTTTTATTGAGGAGGATGATATTGTTGATGTTATACAAACACCCACAAATGGTAGTTGAACAAATCATATATAAAGTGGTAGTGTGACTAGTCTCAACTGTGACCATTTAGATCTAATGCTAAAAATGAGGAATTGGAAGCAGGGGAGGGGTCATGTGCCTCAGACAAGACAGTTCTAGAGGAATTCTATTTTTCAAATAGAAACCCCTATTATCAACATTGAGGATGATGATGAGCCTTCAAGACAAAGCCAAGGGTAAAACCCTAAACTCGAGGCCAAGGAGGGTTCTACAAGGTTACAGACACCCAAAATTGAGGAGCCACCACCCGATGGACCAGGGAAGCAAGTGCCAGGGGGAATAGCCATGGGGGACCTCTGATCAGGGGAACAACTCCTTGAGTCATCCAATAGGGAGGCAACCTCCACAGGGCAGGAAGACTTACCCACACAGGCCACCGCAAGACCAAAAAAAGGAAAGGGGAAGGCCCCTCAAACGTCTCATAAGAGGGCCAAAAGGAAGGTGAAGGTGATATTTGTCGAACCGAACCCTCATTCAAATGAAGAATGAGAAGAAGGTGTGCAAGCCTTCACTGAGTAGAAGGTGAAATTCAACAACTTTGTAAGGATTTTGAGGAGGAAAAGGCAGCTAGGAAATATACCAAAAAGAAAGAAATAAGGCCAAGAATTTGTGTGGACCCCATTGACGATGACTAATTTTGGGACATCTATGGTTGATTTTCGGGTCAGCCCTCTAAAATGAATAAGTGACTGGCAAGATGGGAAGTATATGGACCAGAGGTAGAGGTCACAACAATTGTGGTAGAAAATGATAGCCTCACCCCTAAGAAACTTTGGCTATACAAAGCCAACATGGTTAAGCGAAAGAGAGGCGACTCTGACATTCTCTTCGAAGATTGCATCCTAAATACGCTGACTTGTGGTAGAAAGTAGAAGCAACCTTCCAAATGGGGGCAACGACTATGGTACTTGAACCCAGTACAGGTGTTGGGCCAAGTAAGAGATAGAGCCAGTGCAATAAGAGGTCGGTGTAGAATGAAGGTCAACCCAGCACAACCAGACATCGGCATAGCTAGAGGGTAGTGCAGCCCAAGGATTCCTCACAACAAGCTAGGGCCCCTTAGAAGAAACAAAAGCCTCAAGGAGGAGAGCAAGCCAAGGCCACCAACAAGAAAAAAAAATGAAAAGCAGTGGGCTACGAAGAGGAGGTGATTATGGATTTCAAGTGCCATGAGGGCATGGCACATGCTAGGCATGGGGGGATGATGAGCACTAGAAATGATCATATTTTTGTATATGTACTAACGGTTTTTACGCAAAATTATATCATGAGTTATGTATTTTATGAAGTATTATGTATATATTTAATAAAATCATGTGCGTTATCTAATCCATGCGTGAAGTGTGTTGTGTGTAGCTATTTCCTTTATTTTGTTATCTTTTGCTCAGTTGAGGTCCTACATGGACCTGGCACGGTTCTTCTCAATCAAATAAAGGTAAATCAAAGTATACACCTTATTGAGTTAGGTGCCTTATTGAAGTAGGCACCTTACTAAGTTAGGTGCCTTACTGGGTTAGGTGCCTCAATAAGTAGGTGCCTTACCGAAGTAGGCATCATACTCAAGTAGGTGCCTTACCGAGTTAGGCGCCTTACCAAGGCTGATGCCCAAATTATACATGTTGACCAAATGGTTGGAGAAGGATCCTATTGACCACCGTTCCATGTCATCTATGGGAAATCATAGATGGACGAGTTGTCCCAGACAGACTGGGTGGACATTCAACTACTCATGAAGCCGAATCATAATGAAGCAAAATTTATTAGCTGTAGTAACTAAACTATCCTAGTTTAGGCTGAACCGAGACACCGATTGTAACAGAACTACCACAAGAGGTTTTTTGTGTGTAGTATATAAACACATGGACTTCCCTATAGCAAGAGAGACATATTTGATAGAGCATTGCTATATGTAATATTTGATTGCATTATTAATAAAGTGTGAATATTTGTCAAAGCAGTGTTTCATTTGTGAGATTTACCGTGTGGGATCTACCTAGAGCTCGGGCCCACTCCAAGCCAGTATTCCTCCCCTCTTAGTTATTTACGTAATTTCATTATGCATGGTAGTATGGTTATGTCTTAGGCTTAAGCTTAGTTATCTTAGAGGTGTGTTTATTTATAAGAAGCATTTTCATTTCGTATCAGTTGGTGTGTTTATTTTATCTAAATTATTATTTATGAGTGAGTTTTATTGAGGCAGATTATCTTGTTGATGTTATACAAACATCCCCCAATGCTAGTTGAATGGATCATCTCTAAAGTGGTAGTATGAATAGTCTCAACCGTGACCCTTCGCAAGCTTACGAGTTCCCTGGATTGACAATTTAAATGAGAAGTGTTGTGACAAATATAGGACAAATTCACTAGTGTTTGGCACCCAACACACAATAATCATACAAAAATTTTAGCATTCCACGGAGGAGATTCGAACATTGGACCTTCAACACTGTAGCACCCTAACACGAGCTTGTAACTGACTAGACTAACCCAACGGTTGAAACTTAAAGAGCAAAATATTGTATTTTATAACTTTTGGTGTGCTATCTTGCACAACAAAACTTTAGCATGCCACCCGATAATAATTAGAATCCTTGTGTCTCTACTGTGTTGTTCCGTCGAATTTCTCCAGTTTAGATCATAGGCTCCGAAATGTTTCCCATAAGATCTCATCAAATATCCTACTCGTAAATCCATGTTTATGTGAACATTGCTTGTTTCTCCAGTCCTACTGTACTCTGATATGCATGAACATCAATCCTTTGGGACTTCAAGCTCTTTGACTCCTTGTTGTCCTCCTACAAGTCCAAGTTAGTAATCGAGTGCAATGTATGCAATGATAAAGACCTATCTTCCATAGCACGGGTCCATCAGATTCACCCAGACTTATGTATTGCTTGGCTGCATATGCTGGTTTGTTCTCCAATGCTCATAGTTCATCCTCAATGATAGCCTCTTTCATCACTTGTCACTATGTAGCCTTCACAAAACAAAATAATATCTTCCACTATGCCTCAACGCTTTCAACATTTCACCATTGGTAAACTCAAACTATCCCTATGAGGCATCTCCCTCTTCACAGTATGTAATTGCTACTGTGTACCTGATGCTATCACTCACATTTTATTTTTTTTCTTTGTTCACTGCTATTTCAGATACTCATATTTATCGAAGACATTTGAGCGGATATCATATTTAGAAAATAATTTCAAACATATATTTATATGCAATCATTTGCCTTGTTTCTATGGCACCCAAGAAGTGGGCTTCACTTTTTTTAATTCATTTTAATATTTAAATATTTCATATAAATATTTCAACCTTTGCCCATTGCACACATTAAAAATATTTAAATATTTAATTTAAATATTTCAACCTTTGATATTACATCACCCTTGAAGAAAATATATTTGCCTTGAATAATTCATCCACCGTTTGCTAGCAACCAAGTCAATCTTTGACATCAATGACAACTCAATAATTCTACAAGATCTTCCAGTGATGTAGATCTCTCAATGATGCAAATGTACCATCCTCATAAATACCCCAACGATATAGATCTTCCATCGACACAAATGTACTTACCTCACAACTCTTCCCCTCCATAGTTGTAGCTTTGATAATCCTAACTTTCCATAGTCATAGCTTTGAAATCTCTCTGCAGTCACAGCTTTAAAATATCTAGCTCTAAAAATCCTAACTCCTAGAAAACCTCCATAGTAGCTCTCCACAATTATTAACTTTTTATGAATAAGCCATGAGAGATAACAATCACAAGATGTAGAATAACATGCAAGAAAGTAAATCTACTAGATGATTGAAGTATGTTGAAATATAAAACATATAAAAGATTACAATGTAGATATGGAGGAAGTGAGCACTCCATTAACAAAGCTACATATCTACATCATATCCATCACCAGTAAATGGTGTGGAACATAGAACAACATAATCCACTAACCTACACTATCTGATGATGTCCCTCAATTGTCCTATCTATCTATCTAAGAGGCCATCCTTATATATGTAAAATAGGATGCTTGCCCAACACTCTATCTAGATGTGCATAGGACACCTTGCACATGTACAACTTGCACATTGACACTTGTCCATTTATTACATTACATGAAGTCACTAGATAACTTGTACATGAAGTAATCTAGGTATCTATCTTGGAGGATACATTTACATAACCCAAATTATGGAATAGAAATTATTTCCAACACCCCCTGCATTACATTATTTGGGTATTGAAGGCTTTAGTCTTCAATATGTATTTTGATTTGGTTCTTATTCTACTACTACAGTATTCATGTCAATGCTTTTTGTGTTTTTAAATTCTTTTCTCCTTGGTCTCAAGCGTATTTTGTGATTCATAGCTCTCATGATAGTGCATGTCTTGAGTGGATCTAAATTAACCATTTTTCCTTCTTTTGTCCCTTGGTAAGAGCTGGTTCTTTATCCTTCATAAGTACCAAACTTGAGCTCAATGTTAGTATATTTATCTGAAATAAAATTTTAATGATAATAGTTTAATATTTAAATCAATCTTCTTTCATATTTTGTACAATATCTATATTTTATGTGACAGGAGAAATATGAGTTATTTGTTTTCTTATAATATTCGCATCGATGTAAACTCCAACAATTCAGTTTTTCATGACCATATTGATTGTAACGAGTGCACAATAGATATGATCTAGCAATTTTATGATCAATTTTAGGAATATCATGTTTGTCTATCTCCTTAATAAGGTCTACAAACCATATGTGCACAATTGAAGCTATTCCATTTTGCATAAAATCTTGTTGATCAATATTTCCCTATTTTTGTTCAATTGATTCATTAGATGAATCTTCCTTTGCATAATTGTTGACTTCAAAAATTATATCATATTGTAGAGGTTCTTCCTTTTCTTTCCTCTTTTCATAATTGGAGTCCATCAGATTCTTGATCCACATTGGTATTGATCCACATTGGTATTTCTCCTATTCCCCTTCGAAGAGCATTACCAAGTATGCTAGTAGACATTTGTATGACCTGAATTTTTTTATAGCCCTAATATTTTAAAATATGTGCTCCTTGATTGAAGTATATAAGCTTGATTTTGTAAAAACCTTTATAGATCCTTAGATTTATTGACTACCTTGTAAATCCCACCTAATTTTAGGTTTTGAATAAATCTTTTATCTTCCCAACTTAATAATATTAGACAAATATTAATGTTATCAAGTTTTGTAGAATGCCTTATGACTCCCTAATGTTTTGAAGTATGATATAGTGCTTTTTGTAAAAATATATAGTTCAATTTTAGTTGATTTTATAAAATTTTTGCAAGAATCAAAAATCAACTTTTCAACATGTTATTACTCCTAATTGAACTAAGCACTATTTCAGTTTTGAATATGTTTTGATGTTGGAATTCTTTTGTTCCCTTTTTAAAAATTTGAGACAAGTAAAAATAAATTTATCCAACCTTAATAAAATCCCTTAATAACCTCTTTTATATCCCTTGGATTATTTCTAATTTCCAAATAAAATAAATTTGATGGAGTAATCCTTATGACTCCCAAATTTGGAAAATTAGAGAAATGATAATAATATTTGCAATATAGTTTAATCCGATTTGAATTCCTTATTCCTCCTAAGTAAGATTACAAATATTAAAATCATAAGATAAGTCACCCCTTTAGCTTTCAAAACCTAATTTTTAACCTTAATTTATAATCCTTATAACTCCAACTTATGAAAGCAATAATAAATGGGATTTAGACCTTACCTTATGGACACAATATCTCCTCAATATTTGGTGCTTTCTATGGTTGAGTATAACAACGTATAAGAGGTACCTTGAGCACTTGGTTTAATGGAGATTCGATGGAATGGCTTGACGTGAATTTTGTACATATGGAACTGAATGTTGACATTTCAAAATGGAGAGATTTTAATGATCCTTCCCCTTATATTCTACACTTCACTTTAAATGGTTCTGCTACTTCTCTCATGCCTTGATTGTGCTACATTCCTCCTTCGAATGCCTTTGACTGCACTTCACTCTTGCATGCTGATCTTGGACTTAAGATGCCTTTTAAGCACTATTGATCATAGGCATTGTGACAAGTGTCATGTTCATTACAAGTGAGAGCACTCATTTCTTCACGTAACGCTCCAAAACATTTGTTCAATGCTTCTTGGATAAATTCGATAACGTATGGGTGCTTTGTGTGAAGCTGGTGGAGAATACCAAGTGGCACATCTTTGCTTGTAACTCCTTCGTAGAAGTCTCTAGAACGTTGAGAGGAATGATGACCAGAATGCCAAGTGTCATTTCTGCATGGAGACCATTCTTGTAATACCTTCGAAGATGGAGATTATAACTCCATAACCCCTTTGCTTTGCAACATTTCTTGGGCAGCAAGCAAGATTTCTTCTCTGTAGGTGGATGGGCGATGCACTATGGAGCTTGGATGATAGTTTGATGCTTCCTTTGGTGAGTGGTCTTCTCCAAGATAGAGACCATGAATGTAACACCTTTCCCTCTTTATTTTATGCCTCCAAACGTATTGATTTCCCTATTGATATTTTGACGTCTTTTTTTGAGATTTATTTGCACTCGCTTGTCTATGTAAATGTGGCTCATGAATGATCTAAAATGAGCTTTGATTCTATAGGTACGTACATACAAGATGAGCCCTTGAATGGCTCCTTCTAGCTTGGGAGGAAGAGTGTTAACATCTGGTCTTTGTTGGTTGTTCTTTTCCCTATAGAAAAACATGCCCTAATGTGGCACTTCCAAATCTACTCTTATGCTTTCAAAAACCATATTAGAGTAGTGCAAGATAATGTATTATATTTTCTACAATAAGGCATTTTAATATACCTTCTTTTCCACTCTATTTCCAGATCTTAAATTCTGGTTTTGTGGCAGATTTCTTGCAATACAAGGGTTTGAGGTTGTCTTTAAAAATAGGCACACCTTTCCCTTTTTACTTGGACACTTTTGATAACAAGTCCAAGCTTCAATAATAGTAGACAAGCCTTTCTAATTGATGCAAATTTTTTGCATTCTTTTTCCTTGCATTCAACTTGTAATGCTTTTGATTTTGAGACTCACCAAGTCTCACTTTCATAAGCTTCTATTTCTATTTTTGGTTAGTTAAATTCTTCTCCAATATACTGGAGGATTCTAACCCTTTTTGTGGCTTCTATTGGCCACTTCAAGTTGTATATTTTTGTGCTTCAATAGTGTCTTTAGACACTTGATACAAATAAGATTTTGTGCCTTTCAGAAAACACAAAACTAATTTTCTTTTTGAGAGTGGTATAATAGTACACATTTTTTTACTTTTAATGCACTAATATTACACCTTATCACTCCAATAAAATCTTAAAGTCATGCACTAATAATCTACTACAACTAATCAAGAATAACCTAAAATGAATCTTTAGGAGTTATTTTGCAATTTCACTACAATCAATGTTGTAGGACTTAGTCTTATTTTTTCAAAAATAGATAATAGGTAGTTGATAGAAACTAATATGAAATCTAATAAAATCCTAATAAATGTGCAATTGAATCCTTAAAAAGAATTTGTTTTCCTTTGCACTTTAGAATACTGTAATCTAATTTCCTTTTTGCAACTTTAATCCAATATATAGGTGCTCTAATAAATCTGATAAATAGTTCAATTTAATGAATCATTTTGCACCATAAGTTGCATACATTTTTCTATAGCTCTTATCTTACATTTGTAGAGGATGTAGACCTTGGTGTCTAAAAACATCAAGTTGTTGCTTCAAGTAGGATGTCCTGCACAACTCCTTCATCACCAAATTATGGTCTCAAACTTTCTTTTACGAGCCTAGGATTTGGTGGTTTGTTCTCCTCTTGTGTTCTCCTCCTTTTGCTATAGATTTGGAGAATTCTATGTCTCTAGGGCGGTGCCTTCTTGCTATGAGAGGTAATCTTCAAATATCCAATATTTTGTGAGCTTCTTATGTCTTAAAGTCTTCTTATCAAATTCTGACTTCAAGCAAGATCTTCTTCTAGGGTTTGGCACTTCTTGACAAAATTTTCTTCTCAAATTTGACACTCCTTTCCAAATTCTTCTTCTCGAATTTGGCACTCCTTACAAAATTCTTCTCTTGGGATTATTTTCGGATGGCGACAATTGTTCCAAATCCTTCACTATCAGGGACTTCACCTAGATAGTGGATTTCACCAATGATTTCTCAAAGAACTCTCTTGATCTTCAGTAAGGTTCATGTATGCTCGATGATACCTTCACAAGGTCTTTGATCTGGTAGCTTTTGATGGTCCTCGAGACTTTTTCTTCAACCTTCTACTTCTAGAAGTGTTGGTGGTGAGGTCTTCTCCTAGATTTTTTGATTCTATTGCTTCTAGATTTGAGCAGGAATCTCCTAGTCCTTCTTCTTCTTCCAAGACTAGAAGTTCTTCCATGAGATATTCTCTCGATCTCTTCTCTTTTGCTTTAGTATAAGCTGATTCTGAAGAAGATACTCTTCCTAACTTTCTTATATGAAGTCTCCCAACTCACTGAATCTTTTGTTCTTGCAACAAAGATATTAGTACTGAAATATTTAGTCTACTTCTGAATTAGATATTCTTCTCAAATTATTCTTTAGGATCAAGGCTTTTGTGGCCTATTTCAATTTCAAGGCTCCTATGGCCTTTTTTAGTACCAAGGCTCCTATAGCTTTTTTATTATCAGGGATTTTATGGCCTTTTCAATATCAAGGATTCTATGGCATTTTCAATATCAAGAATTTTATGACTTCTTCTTCAAGGCTTCTATGGTCTTTCTATATCAAGTCTCTTATGGTCTGTTATTCAACTATGGAATTTTACAATCTAGAAATGGATATATTTAGTCTCCTATATTTATCGTAATCCTTCACTAAAAGTCTTCTTTCATAATATTCTTATCTTGACGATGAATTGACCTCTACACTATGAGGGCACGTCGATCGTCGGGCAACGAAGTTGAAGTCTCCTAGATTTCTATTGTTGGAGGAGTCCCAATCCTCTGAGGATTAATTTCCTACAACAAAAGAAACTTTAGGCACTAGTTAGAAAATTCCATATGACCTGTATGATCTTCACTAAATGATTTGTCAATCTAGTGGATTGAAATGCTGAGTCCTAATCTTCACGAGTTTTCATAACAACTCTATGGAAAAGACTCTATATGAAAATGATCTCAATATTTTTTGAAACTAAGATTCCTTTCAGTTCTATCTTTGTGACTCTCCCAAAATATACCACCTAGATACTCCTGAGATCTTTTGTCAGTGGTTGGTCCAATGGCGCGCCAGTTTGACAAAACTCTTAGGAAAACCAACAATTGTGGTTTCCCTATTGACCTGCATAGACTAGATCTATCGTAGCTCTGATACCAATGTTAGCTTTTGATGAGTGAGCGATGGGAGATAACAATCACAAGATGCAAAATAACATGCAAGAAAGTAAATCTACTAGATGACTAAAGTATGCTAAAATATAAAACATATAAAATATTACAATGTAGCTATGGATGAAGTGAGCACTCCATTAAAAAATCTATAGATCTACATCATATCCATCACCAATAAATGGTGTGGAACACATAAAAACACAATCCACTAACCTACGCTATCTGATGATGTCCCCCAACTATCTTATCTATCTATCTAAGAGGCCATCCTTATATATGCAAAATAGGATGCTTTCCCAACACTCTATCTAGTTGTGCATAGGACACCTTGCACATGTACAAATTGCACATTGACACTTATCCATTTATTACATTGCATGAAGTCACTAGATAATTTGCACAAGAAGTAATCTAGGTATTATCTTGGAGGATTACATAACCCAAATAATGGAATAAACATTATTTTCAACAATAATCACAGCTCTAAAAACTCTCCACAATCACAACTCCGAAAACCCTAGCTATGAAAAACCTCCACAATAGCTCTCCATAGTCGTAGTTTCGAAAACACTAGCTCTGAAAAAACCTTCACAGTTGTCTGAAAGCTCTATACTTTAAAACAATTTGACCATAATACCACATGATAAACATAATAAATAATAATAAACATAATAAGCAATGCTCATTAATTTACATTATAATATTTACAAACAAAAAATGTTCTTAGATACATGTTGAATCATAACTCATAAATATAAAAATATCATTCAACCAAAATTAATTAACATGACAAACATAAAATATATGTAATAATTTATGTGATTATTTATTTATTTTTAATTAATACAACTATAATTAAATCACAATTGGAAACCATTTTCCCATAATTCAAACTTAAATATTATTAATAAAAGTTAAAATTTGAAAATAACATATAAATATTATCTTAAAAAAAAGCATTATGTTCACCTAGGTGTTGTAGGTGAGTTGAAGAGGAGAGGGAAATCCTCCAAGCGAAGGTCCCAGGTTCAAATCTCCACCCTACCAAAAAGCTGAATTGGGTATCCAAAATCCAATTGATAAGGTTGGTGTGGGCAGGGTTGGGTGCAACTCCGAGTGACTTTGACGGTGTAAAACTCCCTGTTCGTGATCTCTCAAACCAAGGCGATCCCGCAAAAAATTTTTCGCTTAAAAAAAAAAAAAATAGCATTATGTTCATCTTAATATATACTAATTATCATTTAAAATTTTAATAGAAAAATACTACATGAGATTGAAGACATTTGATTTTGAGTGTAGTGTTCACCACAACCAATCTAATACATATCATAATAGTTTAAACTCCTTGACCCATGGGTTGGTACGCGCTCTTACGCTTGACCTATGGGTTGGTAGATCAGGGCATCCATTCATTCATGCGCCTTTTCATTTTGATCTGTCATAAGAATATATAAACTATTATTTATTAATTTTTATTATATTTCTTTACTTTATATTACAATATTTATCTACTGTGTTTACTATATTTGTATATAAATTTATTACATTCTCACGTATAAATAAAAAACAAATTTTAAACTTCAACATTACTTAACAATCCTTTAGCTTTGGTGCATACATATATCACAGATACATCCTTGTGAGTGTATGAGATATATATTTTTTAATAAGTTAATTGAAGGGTGAGTATTGTGAGGGGCTTTTAACCAAAAAGTCAAAAGTTCTATCAAAGACCACATAGCAGAACAAACAAAAACCCACCACAAAGACCAACTAGCAGACCAAACAAAAACCCACCTATTTACAAGCCAAAAAAAACGTCCCAAACCACCTCAAGGCGTGTGTGAGCCTTCTTTATTTCGAAATAATTGTGCATAATAATAACCGCTGCGCGGGATTAAATATAGTTCCGCACCTGTCGTGCAAACCGACAAATATGTTCCTTTCAATTATTTAATAATACGAAATGTTGGCGTGTTGTAGAGCCAAACGATATCATAGTTACTCCGTAACAAACAAATGAAATCTTTTAACTGTAACATCCATCTTCGGGCTCCATTATATCCTACCTTTACCTATACTTCAACCATTAAAAAAACATGCCTCGAACAAACCTTATCGAACTTTTCTAAGATAAGCTGTCAATGACTATATATTGAAGAAGATACATTGTAGAACATCCTCTCATAAATTGATTTTTTTTAAATATATAATAAACATCGAAGACCACCTTTATCTTTTTATCGTGGATTGAGTTTAAGTGTTTTTTTTTTAAATATACAGAACATTGAAACATATGTTGGAGGTACATTTGAGACCACCCTTCATCAAAGACCAGTTTTCCTTATGTTGGAGGTACATTGGAGACCACCCTCCATCAGAGACCACTTTCCCTTATGTTGGAGGTACATTGGAGACCACCCTCCATCAGAGACCACTTTCCCTTATGTTGGATGTACATTGGAAACCACTCTCTCTTATGTTGGAGGTATATTAGAGATCATCTTCCATCGGAGACCACTCTCATCCACTTCCATTGTGAATTGAACTTAAGTATTTTTTATAAAATATATAGTACAGTTGAAACGTACAGTTGTAGGTACATAGGAGACCATCCTCCTTTATACTGTAGGTACATTGAAGACCACCTTCCAACTTAAGTTTTTTTTTAATATATAGTAACAGTCAACGCATATAGTTCCTCATCCACTATCATTGTGAACCGAGTTTAAGTTTTTTTTTAATATATAATAGAGTTGAAACATACAACTGTAGGTACATCAGAGATCACCCTCCCTTAAGTTGGAGGTACATTGGAAACCACCTTCCAACTTAAGCTTGATGGACTGCATAAAGTTAATCATTCTCTTCTTGCTTGATTTTATTGATTGAGGAAGGAGCACTTGCTGAGCTACCTTCTTTAGTCTCATCTTTCATATATTTAGAACTTCTTGAATTTCATCTTCCTTTGAGGAAGATCAAACCTCCTTTAATTTCCTATCCAATGCATTTGTAGAAATCTCTCCCGCTTCTACATCCCAAAGAGACTCCATGATAGCTTCATCGTTTTCCTTATCAAGAGAGGCAAAAACCCTCTTATTATACAAAATATGGGCAATTGTTCTAAAAAACACCTCAACATGAGCCTTTTGAAGGGGGGACAAAGGAACCTAAGAAGAAGATAACTGATCCCCTTGATGATCTAGGATCTCAATTCCCTTATCTAGAATAGCATCCAACCCAGCCTCAATACCAGAAGGCAACAATTCTCCAAATACAACAAATTTATTTGGATTTACGGTAACAACCCAAGTCTACTCACTTGGTTGCATCACTAAAATAGACAAGGAAAATAAGGTCTATCTTTTTTTTCCTATAAATTGTTTAATAGCAAACCTATAAGGTACATGGCAAGATTTTATTCACCCATTAAATTGTTATCATAAACTTAATTTAGTATGACCTTTCTCAGGTTCCCGTCCAACTCCTTACTCATCCTAGCCCTTCCAACACTAGATCTATCAAGTTCCCTTGATGCATCCTCTAACCTGTCTAATATAATTCCTCTTTTTCCAGTTAAGTTTTCTATAACCCACTGTTGTTGGGCAATGATTTCTTGTTATTGGACCAAATGGTTTTTCTATTGGGTCATCTCTTCCCTTTGTTGCTCCATGTGTGTTTGCAGCAATTACACAACTTTTGCAAGGTTTCCACCCCTTCTATCGGGTTCATTTGGAAGTGGATCATTTAATCGTTTCATCCTTCTTTCACATTGGGGAACCTCTCACATTAAACTCGTTCTTGGTCCCCTTATAGGTATTTCAGTAAATTCCTCCTCTCTGCCTCCCGTAGTGTTTCCCGAGGATCCACCTCACAACATATGTGCCATTTAACCTATAGGTGAAAGAGGTAGTACATTAGTTTTCATCAACTAATCTATTTCACATTCAGAGTCTACAACTTAGAATCATGTTTGCTTTGATACCATATGTAACAAACCAAGTCTACTAACTGGGTTGCACCACTAAAATAGATAAGGAAAATAAGAAGGTATGTTTTTTTTTCCTATAAATTGTTTAATAGAAAACCTACAAGGTACATGGCAAGATTTGATTCACCCATTAAATCATTATCATGAACTTAATTTAGTACAACATATTGCACCACTTTTGGATTTTAGACTACTACAAACAATCATCTAAGTGGACGAGATAGGCCACATCCCATAAAGGTGTCATTGAGTGGAGTCAACATATCTCATTTATCATCCTCGTTTTTCAGCATGAGGGTCGATCCACGATAGGGGTTATCCTCTAGGGCCCATATCACCTAGAGGGTGGACACTTGCTTCCCCATCCCTTGTCATTTCGAACCTTTGACCTTTTCATCAATCAGGTTCTACTATTGAATGTAAGGATTTTAGTGTATATATACCCCATGTCTATCTTATTGTCCTCTTCCCAAAATTAGATAGAGTCATGCCAATGCCCTGGCCTTGGTATTAATCGCACATACTCGCTGCAACTCATGATCGTTTGTCCCATACCAAATATTGAGGCTAATTTAGCTAAGTTACACGGGCATGGGACTTATCACATTATTATCAAGTAGCAATCTAGAGATGGTGTCTCGTACCGCCTTCTCATTAAAGGGTTATCGAGTCATATATTCTGACCAATTCTATCAAACCAATGATTGCTCTCAAAATATGTTGTGTGCATGCCCACACCTCAACATATTGGGTGATGTTTATGCATCCTTAAATATCGATGCTGATATTAATGAAAGGTAGGGTTTTTTGACCTCTAACTAATATTGAAGGTTTTTTTTTTAGATTTTCTAATGTTTCCTCTTAATAAGTTTTACTCAAAGTTTTAAAAGAAACTAACTAAAATTTTATTTCATGATAGAATACAACAAAAATCAATATCCTCATCTAAAATCTCCTTTACAAAAAAAAAACATTTTGACAATTAGAATATTACTATATCCAATTTCCTATGTCTTTGAGCTTAACTTCGTAATCTTCACACATTATTTTTCTAAGCTTTATACTTTCGTTTCATAGTGCGCTTGCTCATGCATCTAAAAATATGGTCTCTTCCTTAATTTTCTTTACACAACTAAGTGAATGAAACCAACTACTAAACTAAGCTTTCACATTGAATACGTTCTTACATAAGATACCAACAATTGCTGAAACCAACTAGGAGAAAGCTAGTTTCTTTTATGTTTAAAGTTTGATCAAAACAGGTAACAATTTATGTTCTAACACACTTTGGCTACCTTTAGTTCCAAAACAGTCTTTGACCAAGTACAATGTAGGAAACTGAAGATGCATAACGAGTATACAAAATCCATTCACCATTCAACAGAGTAGAAGAAAACATACTTTTATTTTCTCTTGTTAATAGCATCTATTCTAATTGCATCGACTAGCAAAACAAACTATTGGCTTCTAAAGATAGGTGTCGAATGACTTAACACCAATAAATTAACAATTCTTTAAGACATAACAAATTTCTTTCTCAGAATCACACTTTCTTATATCGCTTCTAAAATTTACCTTGAGCAAGAAGAAATAGAAGGAGTTCAACAAACACCCTTTTATCATTTATAGAGAATGGATAATAAAGTCACCACAGAGAATACTTATAAGCCATACTTTACTTGAACCCATTCAGTTAATTATTTTTATTGACTTCTGAAAGACGAATAGTTTTACAATATTTTAGGATAGCTCAATTTAAATTTTGGCAACAAGCAATATTTCTAGATTCTCATTCCACCTTTACAAGATAATTCTATAACTAAATAACAAAGTTCTGGTTTCCATAGTCACTAAAAAACTATCAGAAACCTTACAACATAGAGATTCTTTTTCTAAATAAATCTCAAATCTCGATCGTTGTTACACAACGACATATTTCATAGAATAAGTAAGAGGAGGTTCTTTGTTCAAAGGTATCATAACCTTCAAAGCCTAGTTTCACTGGTTCTTTTACAACTTCCACTAAGCTCGTCGTCCTTTAAAGCCACCGTTCGGATCCGATGATAGCCAACTTATGGAAGGTTTGAGTTTAATATAGTGGGGGATTAGATTCCAACTCCCAATTCAATTAATGCACCTCTAAATGCAGCAACTAATTATTTCAAACAAAGCATTCCAATAAATCACATTGCATTTCATTAACATGTGCATGCATCTCGATATTGGTTGTCCACTTTTACCAGACAACATTGATATCTACAACGCAGAGCTTGTGTTCTCTTATAAACAATAAATCAAATAGGCATAGCCAACTATTATTTCCACACACAAAATTCATCGTATTCCTTACTTTTTTACACAACGAACAAATAAAAACTTACTATACCAAAGCATTAAGAGTAATTCATTGTTTTTCTTTTACTCATAGTAAACAAAGAAACTATCCAGCACATAACACAGAGAGTAATTCATTCCTTTTCTTTTACTCAGAACTATTAGAGGAAATATTTCTATATCCAAGCATAGAGAATATTTCATTCCTTTTCTTTTACTCACTATTAACATGGAAAATATTTCTATATTAAAGAACACACGTTTCATTTTATTTTTAAGAAAACTCATTTTCAAACAATTATATAAAAGGGATTCCACCTGGATTCAATGCCTCACTGAAATTCTTTCCCGAGCGCTCTCCTCACGCATACAACCTTTCTTCTTGTCATCATTTTTCCTTCCTCCTTTGCAGCCAAAAGATGTGTGTTGTTTTTTAACCACCCTCCTCTTTTGCACTTAAGGATGTTTTTTAATCTTCCTTACTTTTCAATCATGGAATATGGTGGAAGTTAAAAGTCATAATGACGCCACTCACTTGAATCTCACACAATTCGACCGTCACCTCTCTACTTCCATATCCACCAATCATCCCGTCCAATATTCTTCAATGTCATTTCAATATATTTTCTTTCCACATGATTAAGTTTTGGAGGAAGCTATTTAAAATTTCCACGTATAATCCCAATCAAATGTTTCTTATAACAAACATGCAAGGATACATTCCAATAGTATATTCATATACACATATGCTAAATAGTCACACATACTTATATTTACATGTACCTTTGACTAATAATCAAACACATAACCAAAAGAAAATAATAAAGTGGCTCCCATCATCATCGCCACACAAGACATATGCACATCCTAATTTATGTCATCAATAATAGACAAACCTTCAAAAAAAACATGCACACCTTTCATTCAATCATGAACCCTATATGATATGCAAGTGTGTGAGCATCCATGTACTCACGAGCTGAATCATCGCTTCCCTTATCCTTTTCCGCTGACTAACTTCTTTTCATTGACATCTTGCAACCATGGTACACTCACAAATACCATCAGTAGTACCATGGTTCACAAGAAAAAGATAATATTTTATTTTATTCATCGTGTGAGGAGGTTTGTTACATTTACCTTTACACCCTTGGAATGCCCATCAACTTCTAGAAAAACCCCAACAACTTTAAAGTAGTCTTCTTTTTTCTTTCTCCATATATGAGGAGGTTTCTTCTTAGGACACTTAATCCATAAATGACCAATCCTTTTACAATCAATGTAAATGGACCTAGAGGTTTCATATTCTATACCATGGATCCAAACTCTAGAATCTGAAACCAACTTAATTTAAGAACAAAGATGCTTAGAGAGATTAATGTTAACACAAAACCTAGCAAAAACCATTCTTGTTTTTGCTCAAGTGGTTAGATCCACCACAATTGAGCTACCCATTAATTTAGGAATACCCTTAAGGATGTCATCATCTTAGAAGACCACAAGTAACCCAAGTAGACACACCTAAATGGGTGCCCTAAAGAGGCCTTTTCGGACAAAGAACCATGGTCCCTTCATAACCACAGCCTGTATGTCTTCCAAGGTCTTAAAATTAAAGAACAAAAAGCCTTTGGGCAATGCCACCACTTCCAAATCCCCCTTTGGACTCCATTTTTTAGCAATATATTTTTTTATAGAGTCTAAAATTGATTGGACCCTAATAAACTTCCCAACCAAGGAGTTTGCTCATTCCATTATCATCTGATGAAGAATAGGTTGAGGAATCTACAAAGAAGGAATATCAAACTCTAGCTCTAGAACCAGATCAAAGTGAGTCTTAATAATATGATCAGTTCCTAATAACACTCAAGACCAAGAATGGTTTGAATTGCCCATAGAAGGAGCAGAAAACATCAAAGCTTTTGGACCCCCCAACACTTGGGTCAAATACATCAGAGCCTAGACAAAGTCCGAAGGTCCCACATACCATGTCTCCCTTGCCATAAATGTCTACCTCACTTTGCACATCTTCCACGCTACCCCTGCTCCTGAGCCCCTAGACCTCTTTTGCCTATGCAAATTTCATTTAAAATAGATGTCATATCATCTATAGCTACTAGGGATAGATCTCTCGATGGTATTATTATCCCAATGATACAAATGTACCAACCCTGTAAATCTCCCAATGGTGTAGATCTCCTACCCATGTAGATGTACTTGCCTCATAACTCCCAACACCGTAGATCTTCCAACAATGTAGATCTCTCAACAATGCATATGTACCGACCTCGTAAATCTCCCAACAACATAGATCTTCCATCGATACAAATGTACTTGCCTCATAGCTCTTCTCCTCTATATTCATATCTTTGAAAACCCTAAATTTCCACAGTCATAGCTTTAAAATCTCCCACAATTGTAACTCCAAATGTCCTAGCTCCAAAAATCATAACTCCTAAAAAACCTCCATAGTGGCTCTCCACAATAACAACTTTGAAAGCTCTCCATAATCGTAATTTCGAAAACCCTAGCTTTGAAAAACCTCCACAATAGCTATCCATAGTCACAACTCCAAAAATCGTAGCTCTGAAAAAACCTTCATAGCCACAACTTTCAAAGCTTTATATATTAAAAAAATTTAACCATAATACCACATGATAAACATAATAAGCAATGTTCATTCATTTACATTATAATACTTACAAACAAAAATTATTCTTAGATGCATGTTGAATCATAACTCATAAATGTAAAAATACCATTGAACGAAAATTAATTAACATGACAAACATAAAATATATGTACTAATTTGTGTGGTTATTTATTTATTTATAATTAATGCAAAGTATAATTGAAACACAATTGGAAGCCATTCTCCCATGATTTAATTTTTTTTTTTAATTTACATGGTGGAATCAGTAGCCGTCGCCATGAATTCCAGCAAATTGTCTGACTTTAATGGCTATCACTGTATTCTGTGTTGTCTGCCCTGGAAGCCGCCACATAAATTTTCATACAGTTCGTCTCTATAACCACCATGCCACAATTATTTTAAACCTTTTACATCATTGAAATCACCAGGAAAGGGACAAGTGTTTATTTTGATAAGGCCCGGGATTTGAACTTTGGACCTTTACCCCTTACGAAGTTTGGTGGAATCAATTGGTCTACACCTCATACATTTAATTTAAACTTAAATGCTATAAATAACAATTAAAATTTAAAAATAAACATATAGATCCCACAATTATTTTAAACCTTTTACATCGTTAAAATCACAAGGAAAGGGACATGTATAGTTCGATAAGGTCCGGGATTTGAACTTTGGACCTCTACCCCTTATGAAGTTTGGTCGAATCAATTGGTCTACACCTAGTACATATAATTTAAACTTAAATGCTATAAATAACATTTAAAATTTAAAAATAAACATATAAATCTTATTTTATACCTAAAAATTAAAAATAAAAACATTATATTATATCTTAATATATACTGATTACCATTTAAAATCTTAATATAATAATACTACATGAGATTGAAGAAATTTAAACTTTTACAGTAGTGTCCATCACAGCCAATCTAATACATATCATAATAGTTTAAACTGGACATAGGAATATATAAATTATTATTTATTAATTTTTATTATATTTTTTGCTTTGCTATATTTTGTATATAAATGTATTTCATTCTCACATAAAATTTAAAAAACAACAATTTTTTAACTTGAACATTACTTAACAATCCTACAATTTTTTAACTTGAACATTACTTAACAATCCTCGAGCATCGGTGCATATATCACATATACATCTTTGTGAGTGTGTGAGCCTAAGTGTGAATAATTTCCCTTGTGCGGGAGTTCTCGCACCTGTCGTGCAAACGCACAAATATTTTATTTTCAATTATTTAATAATTATAAGAGCGGAGTAGTGTAAAAAGTTAGCGTGTTGTAGAGCCAAACGATGCCATTGATACTCCGTAACAAACAAATAAAATCTTTTAACATCCATCTCCAGGCTCCATTATATCCTGCCTTAACAAACAAATAAAATCTTTTAACATCCATCTCCAGGCTCCATTATATCCTGCCTTAACAAACAAATAAAATCTTTTAACATCCATCTCCAGGCTCCATTATATCCTGCCTTTATCTATACTTCAACCATTAAAAAACTGCCTTGAACGAACTTTTCTAAGATAGGCCGTCAATGGCTCTATATTGAAGGAGATTGTAGACCAACCTCTCTCATAAATTGTTTTTTTTTTAAATATATAATAATTGGAAGAAATACATTGAAGATCATTTTTATTAGAATTGAGTTTATATTTTTTATTATTAAATATATATTTCATGGAAATGTATACATTGGAGACTACCCTCCCACCCTTCATCAGAGACCACTCTCCCTTGTACTGAAGGTACATTGGAGACCACCTTCCATGAAAGATCACTCTTATCCACTTTCATCGTGAGCTTAAGTAAAGTATTTATTTATTTATTTTTTGAAAATATACAGTTCAGTTGAAACATACACTCGTACATGAGAGACCATCTTCCTTATTGTTTTTGGAAATGTACAGTACATTGAAATGTATGTTGGAGGTACAATGAAGACCACCTTCTATGGGAGACCACCCTCACTTATACTAGAGGTACATTGGAGACCACCCTCACTTATACTAGAGGTACATTGGAGATCACCCTCATCCACTTTCATCGAAAATTAAGCTTAAATATATATTTTTTGAACTAAAGGTACATTGGAAACCAGCATCCACCCTCATCCACTCTCATCGTAAATCGAGCTTAAGTATTTTTTTTTTTAAATGTGTAGGATAGTTAAAACATACACTTGCAGTACATCGGAGACAACCCTTATCCACTCTCATGGTCGAGTTTAAGTATTTTTTTTTTAAAATATATATTATAGTTGAAACATAAGGTTGTAGGTATATGGTAGACCATTCTTTTTATTGTTTTTGGAAATATTTAATACATTGAAACATATGGAGATACATTGGAGACCACCTTCCATCTTAAACCACTCTCATCGTAAATCGAGCTTAAGTATTTTTTTGAAAATATATACAGTTGTTGGTACATCTGAGCCCATCTCTCTTGTAGGTATATTACAGACGACCTTCTAACTTAAGTTTTTTTAAGATACAATAAGAGTCAACACATACAATTAGAGTTATATCAGATATCAGGTGGTATCTGATATACCTCTAATTCTATGTGTTGACTCTTATTGTATCTTAAAAAAATTTAAGGAGAGATGGGTTCAGATGTACTTGCAATTGTATATATTTTTCAAAAAAATACTTAAGCTCAATTCATGATGAGAGTGGTCTTAGATGGAAAGTGGTCTTCAGAGTGGTCTTAGATGGAAAGTGGTCTTCAGAGTGGTCTCCGATGAAGGGTGATCTCCAATGTACCTTCAACATATGTTTTAAGGTGGTTTCCAATGTACATTCGGTATAAGAGAGAGTGGTCTCTGACAAATGGTGGTCTCTAATGTAGAGAGTGATCTCTAATAAAAGGTGGTTTCCAATGTACCTCCATTATATGTTTCAATATATTGAATATTTCCAAAAACAATAAGTTTCCAAAAAACAATAAGAAAGATGGTCTCCCATTTCAACTATAATGTATATTTAAAAAATACTTAAACTCGAATATGAGAGTGGATGAGGGTTGTCTCCCATGTACTGCAAGTGTATGTTTCAACTATACTGTACATTTAAAAAAAAATACTTAAGCTCGATTTATTATGAGAGTGGATGAGGGTGGTCTTCGATGGAAAAAATACTTAAGCTCGATTTATTATGGGAGTGGATGAGGGTGGTCTTCGATGGAAGGTGGTCTTCAATGTACCTTAAGTTCAAAAAAATACTTAAGCTCGATTTACGATTAAAGTGGAGGGTGACCTTTAGTGTACCTCCAACATATATTTCAATGTACTATATATTTTCAGAAAAACAATAAGGAGGGTGGTTTTTGATGTACCACTATATGTTTCAATTGTACTGTATATTTAAAAAAATAATACTTAAGCTCCATTCATGATGAAAGTGGATGAGGGTGGTCTTCTATTGAAGGTGGTCTTCAATGTACTTCAATGTACCTCCAATACATTTCCATGAAATGAATATTTAATAATAAAAAAAATTAAGCTCAATTCTCATAAAGGTGGTCTCCAATGTACCTCCAAATATTATATATTTAAAATAATAATATCTAGTAGATTTACTTGTCTCACATTTCTGACAATGATGTAGATATTTCAATAGTGACATAGATCTCTCAATAACATGTAGATGTACAATCCTCATAAATATTCTATTGGCACATATCTCCCATCCAAGCAAATCTACTTACCTCATAGCTCTTCTCTTTTATAGTTGCAGCTTTGAAAACTTTAACTTTTTACAATTGTAGCTTTGAAAACCTTAGCTCCAAATAAACCTCTATAGTCGTAGCTTTGAAATCTCCACAATCGCAACTCCAAAAGTCCTAACTTCAAAAATCTTAATTTCTAAAAAACCTTCACTATAGCTCTCCATAGTTGCAGCTATGAAAGCTCTCCATAGTTGTAGCTCCAAAAATCCTAGCTTTGAAAAAAACTCCACAATAACTCTCCACTGTTAACTTTCTATAATTTTAGGCCAATAAACCAAAAAAAAACTTTTGCTGTAATGGAAGTTGCCTAATTATTATCATTCATGTGGTTGTAAGGTCGATTCCTCTTGTGTTTGCTCGAACGAACGCTGATATTTGTAAATATTTGTAAACTATGTTCAATATAAAAAAAAAATCCTTAATAAAATTTTGAAAGCTCTATTTTAAAACAATTTAAAGATAATAAACTATAATAAACAATGCCCATTAATTTACATTATCATATTTACAAACAAAAATTGTTCTTAGATGCATGTTAAATCATAACTCATAAATGTAAAAATACCATTCAACCATACATTAATTGACATGACAAACATAAAATATATGTAATAAGGTTATTTATTTATTTATTTATAATTAATTAATGTAAATTATAATTAAAATATAATTAGAAACCATTTTTCATTATTCAAATTTTAATATTATAAATAAAATTTAAAATTTAAAAATAAGCATATAAATATTATCTTACACTTAAAAATTAAAAATAAAAACAGTCATATTATCTTTTAATATATACTAATTACCACTTAAAATCTTATTATAATGCTGCTACATAAAATTGAGGAGATTTGAATTTTGACTGTAGTGTCCATACAAGCCAAGGTAATACATATCATAATAGTTTAAACCATAGTAGTCAGACTCTTTTGGACTCCCGAGTACTCCATTGAGTCCGATTTCGAGTGGGCTCAGCCATGCCGAGTCCACTCCAACTCCTTTTTTTTGGACTCCATCGAGTTTGGCTGAGTCCTGACCCGAGCCTGAGTCCATCTCAGACTTTCGAGTCGTGGGCCGAGTTCAAGTACATCCTGGACTCCCGAGTCCTGATGTCGATATTCGGCTGGCCTAAAAAATGAAAGTATAAAAAAAAAGAAAAATTACTTTTAGGGCGATTAAGTGTTGATGATGCTCCACAACTTAAACATCCATGGTTGCCAATGCGCAATCACGAACAAGACATTGAAATATTTGTTTACTATATTAACGAGAGAATGTGCAATTTTGCTTCTCAAACCTTCGGAATGCTTATCCCTAAATTATAATTTATTTTAACACAAATATATCTTTCATCGATGGATACATCATCCGCATCTTGTTTGGGAATGGAAACCGCTTCAGAATGCACGTATGCATGTCCTATGGGGTGTGACGATTCGGGCATAGAATGACATGATTTTTAGATGTGTTTGATCAAGGAAGGCTTGAGGTCGCTAGTGTTGAGACCTCTTATGGAAAGTTTGTAGCACAAATCTTGCACCTTAATTTTCTTCTATTCTTTTCTCTCCTTCAATGCATCCTCTTTCGTCATCGTCACTCTCTTTTGTCATCGTCACTGCCACCACCACGCCATTGCAACCAATACACACCACCACGCCGCAATGAAAAAATTTAAAAATGATAATTTATTTCGCTCTGAAACCCTCAAATGCCAACGAAACAATTGTTACGCACGAAGCTCCCCCAGAATAATGAATGTCGCTTCTACCTTGAATTTTGGTAAGCAGTTTTCAAAAATTGCTTCCCATTTTAAAATCGAAAAAATGACTAGGATTAAATATTAGCTTTATTAATATTTAAAGAATTTTATTTTCTCAATATCCTTTTAATAAAAGAAAAGTTAATAAATCGCAACCAACCATCCAACATCCAAGAAATCTAATCTAGACAATCCACCGATTGTTTTTAAACATGGTATTTGAATATTCTATTTATTAAACATGGTGGACTAAGTTAAGGTGATGCGGTCCCATGGTTTCTCTATTAAACATGGTATTTGAATATTTTATTTATTAAACATTGCGGACTAAGTTAGGGTAATTCCATCGTACAGTAAAGTTTATCATTATTTAATGTTTTTATTATTATTTAATGTTTTGTAAAATGTTAATAATGCTTTTGAAATTTATGTATTAAACTTTATTTTATCATTATATTATTTATTTATAATTTTATAAACCAAAGTGGTCAGGCCTACAAAGGTCATAGTCTGTTATGAATCCTATGAGTGCACGCCATATCGACAACGATGGTATGAATCTCGAGCGACTGGTGGTCCTCTTCATGTTGGGTTATAAAATAATGAGATGGTATAGGCTTGTTGGGGGCAGCCCTTGTAGTTTGAACCTTGCACTTGGCAGTTACTAAAAATAGTGCGGATGTAACCAACTCCCTAAAAAAAAATTATAAAATAAAAGTATTAGCTTGTTATTAGAATATGGTCCTTCCTCTTGTTAATTCTTATTTGTATAATGTTTAATGTTGAGTAAGTGTTAGAATATACTAAATTAAGTAATATGAATGAAAAAACTTATTTTTTCAACAAAAATTTGTATTTTTTTTTTCATTTTTACTTTTTTTTTTCGAATTTTTATCGAATCTTATCAAGTTTTTTTGTCGAGTCCTGAGTCCGACTTCCGCGTCAAACTTTCTGAATCCGAGTGAGTCCGAGTTTTGCTAATATAGTTTAAACTGGTCATAAAAATATATAAACTATAATTTATTAATTTTTATTATATATTTTTTATTTTATATTATAATATTTATCTTCTTACTTTATAGGGTAGTAGGTTTAAAGGTAGAAGCCCTTGGTCCTCCTTATATGGGACTCCTCACCCCTATTAGGGGTGAGCGCCGTATGTGTGGGGTAGTTTGGACTCCTCACCCTATTAACATAGTGTCGGTGACATGTGTGTGGTAGTTGGCCCTCTTGCTTTCTAACCAATTCATGTGTGATGTTGTTCCCTTACAAGCTATTTATATCCAGATTCATGTGATGTTGTTTCCTTACAAACTATTTATATCTTATTCCCTTGCAAACTATTTATTTTCAATAACATATTCCTACAATGAAATTTAGTTCCACCTTATACCTCATCTTCTATATTTGCTATATTTTGTACATAAATATATTAAATGCTCACATAAAAATAAAAAATAAATTTTTAACTTGAACGTTACTTAACAATCCTCTAGCATTTGGTGCATATATCACAGATACATCTTTCTGAGTGTGAGCCTTCTTTATGACGAACTAAGTGTCCATAATAATTCCCGCTGCACGGGAATAAATGGAGTGCAATCACAGATACATCTTTCTGAGTGTGAGCCTTCTTTATATCGAATAAGTGTCCATAATAATTTCTGCTGCACGGGATTAAATGGAGTTCTGGCACCTGTCGTGCAAACGGACAAATATGTTCTTTTTAATTATTAATAATTATAAGCGCGGTGCAACGCAAGATGTAGAGCTAAACGATGCCATTGTTGCTCTTAACAAACAAATAAAATCTTTTAACTGTTTCTTTAAAAAGCTTATTAACACACTCACGGTAGTTTGAATTTGTATTTCTCTAAAGCCCAAATCTTTTACCTGTTACATCCATCTCCAGGCTTCACTTCAACCATTAAAAAACATGCCTTTTCTAAGGTAGGTCGTCAATGGCTCCATATTGAAGGAGATAACATTCTTTCATAAAATGATTTTTTTTTTAAATTATAATAATTGAGAAAGTACATGGAGACCACTTTTATCTATTTTATGGTGAAGTTTTTTATGGTAAAGTTTTTTTTTTTTTAAATATACAATATATTAAAATATATGTTAATGGTATATTAGAGACCACTCTTATCAAATTTTTATCATGAATTGAGTTTAAGTTTTTTTTTTCATTGAAACATATGCAGATCACCCTTATCTACTTTTATCAGGAATTGAGTTTTAAGTTTTTTTCTTTTTTTTTTAAATATTGGAAACCACCTTCCAAGGAGACAACCTTCCTTATACGGTACATTGAGGACCACCCTTCACCCTGGAGATCACCCTCAATGGGGAGGACCATCCTCCACCCTGGGGATTAGATTACCCTCAATGGAGACAACTTCCCTTATACGGTACATTGGAGATCACCCTCCATAAAAGACCACCCTTATCCACTCTCATCTTGAACTATGAGTTTAAGTTTTTTTTTTTAAGACTACCCTCCCTTATGTTGGAAGTACATTGGAGACCATTTTCATCATGAATGAAACTTAAGTTTTTTCTTGAAAATATACAGTACAGTTAAAACATACATACAGCTGACCACCCTCCTTTATGCTAGAGGTATACTAGATTGAAGACCACCTTCAACTTCATTTTTTTTTAAGAGAGTAACAATCTACAATTGAACAAAAGTACATCAGATATCACTTTTTCCTAAATAGAATTGTACATCAGATATCACTTTTTCCTAAATGGAATTTGAATCTTCTTAAATAAAATTTGAATCTTTTTAGAAAAAAGATAAATACCACCCTTAATCCAACTTGGGTTTTCCTATGTGAATCCAAAGAAAACCTACTGCTTTTTAAGCATGCAAGTTCTTTCTAGTTCCTTTTGTAAGAACGAAATATATTTTCGAAGAATTACTGCTTTTTAAGCATGCAAGTTCTTTCTAGTTCCTTTTGTAAGAACGAAATATATTTTCGAAGAATTAGAAGTTTAGTAAATGCCATGCCATCTAAAGATAGTCAAAAATTGAAGGCATGTATGGACTTTTAATTAATGTGCATTGGAACATACAACACACGCCATTCAAATGTGTCCTAAAGTGCAACGAAGGCGTAGCCAGACGATTTTCCTTTCCAGATCGTCCTTCCTAATTTGTCACACTTACATATGGTTTTCATTTACCGGGCGATCTGAACATTTAGTCTCCTGAGCCATATGGAATGGAGAATCATGTGTAACAGATCGAAGGGTCTGGGAGGCTGATTGATTGCAAAATGTTTCTGGACTTGCTTCATCCTTCTTTGCATCTGCACATATCTCTCTATCGGAGTTTGTGAGGGCTGAACTGTACCCTGAGATGTCTCGGAAAGGCATCTCAGATTTGGTCACCTGAACTTCAGTGGTCTGAATCAACTGCACAAGAAGCATATGGTGAAGGGTTTACCTCTTATTGAGCAACCGAACCAAGTTTATGAGGGCTTCTTAGTCGGAAAACAACACAGGGATTCGTTCCCTTCCGGTCAGTCTTGGAGAGCATCACAGCCATTGGAGCTGGTGCATTCAGACATTTGCGATCCGATGCAGACCACCACGTTTTCCGGCAACAAATACTTCTTGACATTCATAGATGACTTCAGCCAGAAGTCTTGGATTTATGCCATCAAGTTGAAATCAAAAGCATTTGCCAGATTTAAGGAGTTCAAGGCTCTGGTGGAGAAATAGAGCGGATATCAGATTAAGACTCTCAGGACGGATGGTGGAGGTGAATACATCTCCAACGAATTCCATAACTACTGCAAGCAATAAGGAATTCGAAGGTAGTTCACTGCCAGATACACGCCACAGCAAAATGGCGTTGCTGAGAGGAAGAACCGGACCATCATGGAAATGGCACGAAGCATGATGAAGGCGAAGGGATTGTCACATGAATTTTGGGCAGAGGCTATAACATGTGCAGTCTACCTGTTGAACAGATGTCCCACCAAAAGCATGAAGGACAGAATCCCTCAGGATGCCTGGAGCAGAGTGAAGCCAAATGTGGCTCACTTGCGTGTGTTCGGGTGCATTGCATATGCATATGTTCTAGAATAAAAGCGGTAGAAGTTCGATGATAGAGTTGAGAAGTGCATTTTCACAGGGTACAGTGAGCAGGCGAAGGCTTATAGGCTGTACAACCCTGTGACGAAGATGCTCATCATCAGCCATGATGTGAAATTTCTTGAAGATCAAGCCTGGAATGGGAAGTCAGAGACTGGCTAGTCAGAGCCAACAGTAGTACAGTCTGTTGACTTGGAAGAAGGAAGTGTGCAGCCACCTGCAACTTCCAACAGCAACAACGGTGTCAGCAGTAGCACAGCCACTCCATCTCGGTCGCCTCCACTTGCAAGTAGAATCCGGAACCTGGTGACGCCAACGAAGACAAGGAGCTTGCAAGAAATCTACGAGGCAACCCAAACCCATATAGATGAAGAGTACTCTGACTTTGCATTCTTTACTGAAGTTCATCCAGTAGAGTTCGAAGACGCAAGTCAAAATCAAAAGTGGGTGCATGCAATGGATGAGGAGATAGCAGCCATTGAAAAGAATGAGACATGGCAGCTGACAGATCTTCTGGTAAGGAAGAAGACCATTGGAGTCAAGTGGGTGTATAAGACTAAGTTCAATGTCCAAGGAGACGTTGACAAGCATAAGGCCAGACTAGTGGCGAAGGGTTACAAGCAGAAGTCAGTCTGATTAGCCATTTCATGGAGACTCTGAAGGACACGCACTGGCAAGTAGGCAAGAGGATCTTGCGCTATGTCAATAGGACGCGGAATCATGGCCTATTTTACGCTAGACAGGACCAGCTGGAACTGGTCGGCTTCACAGATAGTGAGTGGGCTGGCAGTACCGATGATCGAAAGAGCACCTCCGGGTATGCTTTCCATCTCGAATCAGGGGCAGTCTCATGGGTGTCCAAGAAGCAATCCATTGTTGCATTGTCCACAGCTGAAGCAGAATATGTCGCTGCCACAATAGCCGCATGCCAGGCAGTTTGGTTGCGAAGAGTTCTGAGTGAAACAGAACTATCCTTCGGAAGGCGCGACAACAATTTTTTGTGATAAAAATTTGGCCATCGCACTGTCAAAGGATCCCGTGTTCCATGGCCGGACGAAGCACATCGACATTCGTTATCACTTCATCAGAGAGTTGGTGAAGTTTGGAGAAATTCAACTCTAGTTTTGCAAATCCAAGGAGCAACTGGCAGATATTTTCACGAAGCCTTTGAAGGAGGAAGACTTCAGAAGATTGGGAGAACAGCTTGGAGTCAAAGCGCTCATGAAATTAGGTTTAAATGAGGGTGTTAGAAATATTAACCCAGATTTCACACCTTTGCCAGACTGCGCTCAAAATTTGGGTGAAGCCGAACTGCGCTGGCGCAGTTGGGGATCCCGACAAAAAGGTCTGACATGACGTCGCACCTACCCTCTGAAATATGTGATGTCTAACAAATCTGATCACTGCATAAGTTAATGCCAGTTCGACAATTTAATGTCAGTACGATGATTGGTCAAAAACCCTAGTTGAGGGCCTGTCAGAACCTGTCATAGGACAAACCCTAATCCTCCTCGACCCATGGCTATATAAGGCAGTTCGGGTCTTCAGAGAAGAGAGAGGAAGAAAGGAGGAGAAGAGCATAGAAAGTGAGAAGAGTGTTTCAGTGAGCAGTGTGGCTCATCTGATTAATTTTCAAGCAGCCAACTCGACATTTTGCTTTTTAGTTGATCCTGCAGCTCAGTCTGCAGATGTTGTTATTTTTCCTCAGTTGAGGACTTCTGTAACCCTCATTTCATATGAATAAAGTTTGCTATCGTTTTAAGCATATTTAGGGTTTGCAGTCACTTTTATGTGTTAAACTTTCTTGCTCTCTGTACAAATCGCCTCAGAGCGATTGTGTTCGGGTTCTAATAGTTAAGAGCTCAGATCCAAGGCTGTGCTATTAGTTTCGGTGTTTTTCTCCTCCTAGCCAAGCAGGCCATCACCGTTGTCGCAGCCACACAAACCTTTCGGACAGAACATACTGCTAGGCCAAAGTTGGCTAAGTCCGGAAAAGTCTTTCAAGTTCGCTTCCGCAACCCGACTGTGCCCGAGATCCGAGCACAGCCCGACTGCGCATGCGAAGCGTAAGTCGCTCCATCCACACTTCACCGGGCGCAGTCCGCACTTCACCGTTTTTGCACTGTGAATTTCACCCCCGAAGTTCGCACTATGCCCATTGCTGAGTGCAGTCTGTCGGCACCCCCGAAGTTCGCACTGCACCCATTTTTGAGTGCAGTCCGTCTGGCACCCCCGACGTCCGCACTGCGCCTTCTGCTCTGCGACGTCGGACTGTGGAGAAAGGAAAGTTTAATTTCTTCAGGAAGTACACATGTGCCTCCTCCGGATTCGATGTCAGGAATGGGTTTCGCAGCTCCTGAATAAACCTACCTTCTAAGGAATATATACTCTTACATGGCCCGTTGTGCATGAGAGAATGTTCTCCCTCAGGGTATACAAAAATATTAAACCTCTTTTCCATTTCCGCATAACTCCTGCGAGAAAATATAGAACAAAAATTATTCTACGAGCTCGTTAAGATCCTTGTTAAAATGCAAATGTCGAAGTTTTCACATACTGTTGAAATGCATAGACATTTCAATAGATGCCACCACGCAGAACGAAGTGAGTTCTATGGGATGTGGCATTACGGATGCGGGCAGCCTTCCGTATGGCACTTCTCGCCCGTCGCAACTCGACTTCCACCTTTGGAATAAGGAGCATCGCCGCCTTCTGCAAATTTACTCCCAAAAATTGCTTCATTCCCTTTAACTCTTTCTCTGGAAATTAATGGAAATCTTAGAAATGCAGCAATACTTACTTTAATGTGCTTGGCAAAGCTATCATCCGACCATTTCCATGGCGGTTTTTTGGGATTAAAAAATGTTAAATTGTAGACAGTCCTGTTAACATCGACGTCGGTGGAGGAGGGGGGATGTTGCTCCTCGTCAATGATCCTGACATGGAGTTCCACATTCCTAGGGGGAAATGCAGTAGGAGGAGGAGCTTCGAGGCCATACTGCACTGCCACGTCTTTATACACGTGGTGGTGATAACATCACAATCACCCTTATCACCCTCAACCATTATACAACTGCCATGTTAGAGTAAATCACTATGTAAAATATATTTATATAGAAAAGCAATTATAGTGTTTCGAACTTTAACGACAGAATTAAAGAAAAATTAGACAAACACACACATAAGAAGAGACAACGATTTTAACGTGGTTCACCCAATGTGGGCCACCGAGAATTTTCAGTCCTTCATTTTCTCAATCCAAGCAATAGAGGGTTACAACCTACAACAAACATCTGCTGTAATTTCCTCTCTATATTTCCAAGGAATCAACACAGTAATTTTCTTTGTCATAGTCTTCTTTGTTTTTCCTCACAACTATATATAAGAAAAAAACAAAAAAAAAAACTGTTTTTCTTAATACATTCCAAGATTAACATTGAGTTCTCAACAACTAATTTTGGGATAAAAACAAAAAAACTTTCCCTGGTTGTCCTGTTGTAAATCCGGAAACTTTTTCTGGTAGACTAACAGACTGTAAATCTGGAAACTTTCCTTGCCCGTCCTGCAGTAAATCCAGAAACTTTCTCTATTTAGCCTCCTCATAATTAGGCTCCATTCCTAACAATATCCCACTTGGAGACTAATTCCATTGCACCATACTGCAACCAAGGACTGAAAAATTCTCATCATGGCCTCTTATTCCTTAAGGCCAACTGAAGTTGAGCAAAAGCTCAACTTTTCTCTTGACACCACTTTTGTAAGCATATCAGCAGGATTTTGTGATGCGTGAACCTTCCCTAATTTCAAATATCCATCTTCCACTACTGATCTAATGAAATTATACCTGAGTTTGATGTGTTTAGTTTTTGAATGGAATGCTGAATTCTTTGCAAGGTGTATAGCACTCTGGCTATCACTCCACAACCTATTATCCTCTTTCTTTTTCCCCAGTTCTTCCATTAGTCTTTGCAACCAAACCATCTCTTTGCTTGCTTCTGTAGCAGCAACATATTCAACTTCAGTGGTTGAAAGGGCAACTGCGTGTTGGAGTTTAGAAATCCAACTAACCGCTCCTCCTCCTATAGTAAATATGTAGCAAGTAGTGCTCCTTCCACCATCAAGATCACCTGCCATATCAGAATCTACAAAACCTTTCAAGCATATATTAGAGCCTCCAAAATTGAAAGAATAATTTGAAGTTCCTCTCATGTACCTGAGTATCCATTTTATTGCTTGCCAATGTCCTTTTCCTGGATTACTCATAAATCTACTCACTACTCCCACTGCATGGGCAATATCTGGTCTTGTACAAACCATTGCATACATCAAACTTCCAACTGCTGATGCATAGGGAACCTTAGCCATATGCTCTTGTTCCTTTTGTGTCTTGGGACACAAATCTTTGGTGAGTTTGAAATGCTTTGCCAATGGAGTAGCAACAGAATTTGCATTGTTCATGTTGAATCTCTTAAGCACTTTTTCAATGTATTTTTCTTGTGATAATTTCAGAGTGTGACTCTCCTTGTCTCTTGTTATTCTCATACCAAGGATTTGTTTGGCTTCTCCCAAATCCTTCATGGCAAAGGATTTAGCCAACTTCTTCTTGAGCATGTTTATATCTTGCATATTTGTTCCCGCAACTAACATGTCATCCACATACAATAGCAAAATAACATAGTTACCATTTCTAGTTTGCTTAAAATATACACAAGTGATCACTTTGACATCTTTCAAACCTTTGATTAGCCATGAACTTATCAAATTTTAAATACCACTGTCTAGGAGCTTGTTTTAACCCATACAAGCTCTTTTTCAGTTTACATACCCAATCCTCTTTACCTTTCACCTGAAAGCCTTCTGGTTGGTGCATATAAATTTCCTCCTCCAAATCACCATGAATAAATGTTGTCTTCACATCCAATTGCTCTAGAAACAAATTTTCTATAGCTACAAGACTCAAAATAGCTCTAATAGAGGTCATTTTTACAACTGGAGAAAAAATCTCATCAAAATCAATACCTTTTTTCTGAGCAAATCCCTTCACCACTAATATTGCTTTGTATCTCTTATGCCCTTCATTCTCCTCTTTAATCCTGTACACCCATTTATTGGTCAAAGCTCTTTTACCTTTGGGTAGCTCAACCAAATCCCAAGTTTGGTTGTGAAATAAAGAGTCCATTTCTTCATTCATTGCAAGCTCCCACTTATTCCTGGTATCCATTTGTAATGCTTCCTGAAAACATTCTGGCTCACCAGCATCAGTATACAAAACATAATCAGAGAAATGTTGAGGAATTTTACTTATCCTGGTAGAACGTATAATAGCACTTTCTGGAGATTGAGGTGCTTGTTGTTGCTGCTGTACATTTTGATCTTCTACCACCTTTGGAGTTACCTTTTCTATGTGTCCATCAAGGTCTATGTATTCAGCATTTTCCTCTTTCTCGTTTCTTTCCCTGCAACCGATCTTTATACAAGTTTTTTTCATTAAATATGACATCCCTACTTCTAATGACTTTTTGGTTATCACAATCCCATAATCTGTAACCCAAGCCATCAATACCGTAACCAATAAAATAGCACTTTTGGGCCTTAGCATCTAACTTATTTTTGTTCTCTTTGTCTATATGCATAAAAGCCTCACATCCAAATACCTTAAGGAAAGAATAATTTACTGGTTTACCTGTCCAAAGCTCTTCCGAAATTCCTCCATCCAAGGCACTAGACGGTCCTCTATTAATTAGATATACTGCAGTATCAACAGCATGAGCCCATAAAAATAATGGTAAGCCTGCATGTATTCTCATGCTCCTAGCACGCTCCATGATGGTTCTATTCATTCTTTCTGCAACCCCATTTTCTTGAGGTGTTCTTGGAACTACCTTGATTCTTCTAATTCCATTTTTAGAACAAAACACATCAAATTCTCTACTACAATATTCTCCACCATTATCCGACTTTAGACACTTTAACCTTTTTCCAGTTTCATTTTCAACTAATGCTTTCCAATTCTTAAAGGTATTAAAAACATCACTTTTATTCTTAATGCAATATATCCATGTTTTCCTTGTTGCATCATCAATAAAAAGTACATAGTAAGAGGAACCTCCAAGAGAAGTTACCTGAGCTGGGCCCCAAACATCTGAGTGCACAAGCTCCAATTTCTCTTTCTTCCTTTCCTTGCCATCCTTGAGAAATCTAACTCTTTGCTTTACCATAAACACAATCCTCACAGAATTCCAAATCAATCACTTTTAACTTAGGTAATAACTTTCTTGAATGTAAAATTTCCATACCTTTTCCACTCATATGGCCAAGTCTTTGGTGCCACAAAGATGCACTCTCACTCGTAGAAACTAAATTCATGGAGCAGTGAGAAAAATCAGTAAGTAAATAAAGAGTACCCACCAATTTACCTCTAGCTACTATCAATGAACCTTTAGTAACTTTCCAAGCATTTTCTCCGAATGCAACCGTGTATCCTTCACCATCAAGCTTACTTGTCGATATAAGATTTCTATTTAAATCTGGTATGTGTCTCACCTATTTAAGATCCCATTGACATCCATTTGGGGATTTAATCAAAATCTTTCCAATACCCATGATTTTACATGGTTGGTCATTTCCCAACAGAACCTGTCCATAATCTCCAGAAACATAATCTATGAAGTATTCCCTATGTGAGGTAGCATGGAATGAAGCACCACTGTCAATTACCCAATAATCACTATTTCTATCAAGAGATAAGATTAAAGCATCTTGTAGAATTTGTCCAAGAATATTGGCTTCGAAGTGTTACCATTATTATCATTACCTTCATTTCCATCACCATTTCTTTGCCAACAATCCTTCTTGAGATGACCCTTTTTGCCACAAGTGCCCACACCGTAGCTTTCCTTTTCCACGTGATTTGGATCTCGCCTTTGGATTTGCCACGATGTGAACTCTTGCCTCTTTCTCTTCCTCTTCCTCTATTCTCAATAGTTAAGGCGGTGCTAGATGATTCTCCTGTGGTTTTTCTTCTTATGTCCTCACTGAGTATCACACCAACCACATCATCAAATTCTAATTTATTTGAACATGAAGCAGAGTTACTTACCGCCATTACCAAACTGTTCCAACTTTTCGGAAGAGAGCATAAGATTAATAAGGCCCTAAGCTCATCATCAAAATCCAATCCTACTGAATGCAATTGATTAGTGACAATGATTAAATTCATTTAAATGATCATGCACAGATCCTCCTTCACTCATTTTCATGTTAAATAACCTTTTCATTAAGAATACCTTATTTGATGCCAATGGTTTCTCATACATCTTGGCCAACTTATCCATGACTCCCTTGGTAGTCTTTTCATCGGAGATGTTGAAGGCTACGGTGGCTCCCAAGCACGACCTCACAAGTACCCAATGCCTTTCTATCAAGGAGACTCCACTCCTCATCGGACATAGATGAAGGTCTCTCTATTTCCCCCTCAAGAGGTAAGTAAAGATCCTTCTGGTACAAGTAATCCTCCATCCGCATCTTCTAGAATTGAAAGTTCTAGCCATTGAATTTTTGAACTCTAAACCTCCCTTCTTCCACCATTGCTCCCACTTGATCCAAAAATTCTCCTTCTGTCAAGTGCACCCAACAAAACAACCGCTCTGATACCACTTGTTAGAGTAAATCACTATATAAAATATATTTATATAGAAAAGAAATTATAGTGTTTCAAACTTTAACGACAAAATTAAAGAAAAAATTAGACAAACACACACAGAAGAAGAGACAACGATTTTAACGTGGTTCACCCAATGTGGGTTACATCCACCGAGAATTTTCAGTCCTTCATTTTCTCAATCCAAGCAATAGAGGGTTACAACCTACAACAAACATCTGATGTAATTTCCTCTCTATATTTCCAAGGAATCAACACAGTAATTTTCTTTGTCATAGTCTTCTTTGTTTTTCCTCACAACTATATATAAGAAAAAAGCAGAAAAAACAAACTGCTTTTCTTAATACATTCCAAGATTAACATTGAGTTCTCAACAATTAATTTTGGGATAAAAACAAAAAAAAATTTCCCTGGTTGTCCTGTTGTAATCCGGAAACTTTCTCTGGTAGACTAATAGACTGTAAATCTGGAAACTTTCTTTGCCCGTCCTGCAGTAAATCCAGAAACTTTCCTTGCCCGTCCTGCAGTAAATCTAGAAACTTTCTCTGTTTAGCCTCCTCATAATTAGGCTCCATTCCTAACATGCCATTCCCACAAAATCCATTGCAGTATAGAAGAGGAGGTAAATCTCTTTTTTAATCAGTTCGTATTTAATTAAGGGTGTCATTAAGCATAGTATTAAGTGGAGTAATACATAAACCTGCACATGAAAGAGATGCTACAAGAAAGCTATTAAGAAAGAGCCCAGTCTGGCCGTTACTGTTACTATTCAATCGTTGGCAAGGAGCACCGTTGGAGATTGCGCGCACAAGAAATCTACAGGTTGTGAACGTCCGGAGGGCTGGAATTTCAAAATAAAATTAATTGTCAACATAAATTTTTATGACCGTTAAAATTTTTTATTGACTGGTTTAAAATTTTATTTGCCTTTCAATTTTTTAATTCAAAGATGTAGCGGCTTCGTATTTTTTATAAAGGAAGATGCTTCATGAAGTTTGTTTGAAAACTATTATCTATTCATTAAATTACCAATGATAGTAAGAATGATGAAATTACAATTTAACTTTAAGAAATGAAGTGAATAAGGTTGAGTAAAAAGTAGTTGTGTCAACAAATATCTATCCATTTTAATTGCATATAACCAATTAATAAATATTGTTTAAAATTAATAAATATAAAATTTAAATACATGTGATAATGATTTTTAGATATTTTTTAATTTATTTGACAAATGCGGCAACATACATTTATATGATTTCATACACTTGAAAACCTATCAACAGTACACTAAAAAACTTTCAGAATTGGCTTAAAACTTTCAAAATTGGCTTGCTTTGCTAGTAGCTTCTTGGACACGCATTGAAACCAGCATTGGATTGAGATTATTATATCTAATTCTTTATTTCTTAAATTTGAAAAATGCAAATAACCTTCAAATTGTAGGTTCACACAAGGATTGCATGATAGATACTTTGTTCATAGAATGTGTTCCTCCATTATCATCAAAGTAAATGAAATTTTTCATTCTAATAACATTGTCCACATCTATGATGAAATCTTTCATTCCACTTTAATACTAAGTTCTTAAAATTTTACACTCAGAGGACTAAATCATCATGCTAGTGAAGGAGAAAGCCAATAATAACCCTCAAACTTTACCCATAAAAATATATACATAGATTTTATGTTGAACTGTGAAAAAAAGGAAATAACAAGCAATCAAAACAAAATGTTCACTACCTCCTCTAAATCTGGCAAAAATACAACTAAATGACCAATACATTCCTCCATTCACAAACACACCATCGGCTTGCCAAATATCAATTACAAGAGTTATCCAACAAGATACATAAAATATGGTCATATATCTCATAATTGATAATATGACATATCAATTATCAGATATATGACTGACATATGACCGTATTTTGCATGTTACAGAACAAAATTTCAAAGAAAAATATTAATTAAGAAAATAAGATAGGAAAAAACTTACCTTTGAAACTGTGTGATTGTGAAAACTGACTAACCTTCTCTTTATTTATAATTGTCAAACTAGATGAACCATATAAATGAACAATGAACCATATTTTGATTATTTTATTGATATGTTCTAAAAGCAAAGCCCCTCTGATCCAGGCTTTGTAACTCTCAATCCATTTTAAAAGAGGGTGAGGAGGCTAGGGCTGTAGCTTGATCAATCCCAAGGAACTGCCTGTCGCGTGGCCTTCGAAGTATCATAAATTTTCCAAAAAGAAAATAAATTGGAAGGGTAGGGGAAGCAGAGAGACTAGCCCAAGTTTTATTAAGAGTGTCATTTAAGACAAGCAGAGATGAAGCTATCTGACTTTTATTAAGAGCGTCATATAAGACAAGAAGAGATGGAGCTCTATTTTAAAATGACCTGCCCTTTACTTTAAAACGTTTTAAAATGGGGAGAAAAGCTCTCTATTTTAAAGAGAGATTTTATCCACTTGTAAATGATCGGTGTAAGAGGTGCAGAGTGTCTAATGGATGGATCGTGCAAAGCTGCATGGTGCCATAAATTTAATGTTTGCACATATTGATGCCGAGTCACTGGTGAGGCATAAAATTGGAGAGTGGAGACTTGCATGCAATGCAAATAAAATATAATTAAGTTTAATGTATCATAACATTTAATGTATTTATCTACCCTTACTCTGCACATTTATGTATATATGCATATTATAAGTAAAATTTACAGTTTTTAAATATATTTATCAATAAATTTTACAGGTTATAAAAAAATAATAAGTCAAAATCGAAGGTCGATGTAAAATTAAAACCTTAATTTACAATTTCAAATGCAAAATACGGCCATATGCTTGTCAAATTCCCGGTTTGAGCATCGGTTTCACCAGAAATCATTCCATTAACCACGCATCACATTGAAAGCATACAACATACACATATACAACACAAATATGTTGTTGTGGTCCACATGGTACAATTGGCTTGAAGTCTAGTTAACTGCATCAGAAGCGATCTATGCTAGTTTTCCGTTTTATCTCTTTGCCAATAAAAACATTGCCTCCACGGTTTCGACCCTGCAACCTCCTACTCCATGGTGCCTTAGCACTAGCTAGGCGACCAAATGGACTAGCCACCCAGATGAAACCAAAATGGTAGCATGATATATTTGTTTTCTTTTCGCTCACTACTACAAATCGTGTTCTTTTCCTCCTCTTATTCTTTGCTTCGATTTTTGCATGAAAGGGTATACAAATTGAACTTCAAAAAACCCACTTTAAAAATGAATTTGTGCTTCATATATATATAAATATGTTTGCCTTTATTATCCAAGGACGTCGACGCTGTTAAATTTAAACCACTTTCTATTATAATATTTTAAATCTTTATGATTTAAACATTATAATATTTACTTTTAAACCTTTGTTATTTTCTTTCGTAATATTTAAATATTTTTATCCCAAGCCTTTAAACCTTTTTGTCCCAAGCCTTTGTCCTTCTCTTTATAATAATCCTTTACTTAAAAATATTTTCCTTGCTTTGCTTCATCTAAAATATATGCTTGCCTTGGATAATTATCCATTGTTTGTTATTCACCAAGCCCATATTTGACATCATTGATATATTATCCATCCTTATAAACTTATCACCCTTGAAGAATATTTCTCCTTTGAATACCATGCTCCTTTGACATCAATGACAACTTAGTATTTCTAACATTCTCTCCCTTTGTCATTTATGGCAACCCTACAAAAAAATTCCTCTTACTACACCTAGATTCGCAATCTGATCCCCTTGACAAGCTGCTCCCCCTTACTAAATTCTTCCCCTTTGACATCAATGGCAAAGGGCTCCTTGGGGCTGAAAGATAAGACATGAAACACAACCCCCTCACCGCCTCCTTGTCTTTAGGTGATCAATTTTGAGATGGGAGTAAAGTTACACCCAACTTACAATGCTCTTATTTTTCAATTTTGATTTTCCAAACTTTTGTAGTCATACCTCTTTGAACATTTTTAGCATAATTTTTCTTACCTTTCTTTGGAACTTTTGGGAACACTGTTCTATACCATTTAGCTTTATGCCCAAAATTGTTACAAATGACTTGAAATTTCTTTTAGTGAAGCCATAATCATTCTTACCATGAACCCTGCAATGTAAAAATTTATGACCAAAATGATTACATGAGAAACAATAACCCTAGAAGAAATATTCATATTGCCTTGGGGATATGGGCGCATGGTTCTTTCTTTGCTTTTCCTATGATGTTCCATGTTTCTTGATGGTGCATTGTTTTCTTCCTTATTGATGCTTCCACATTTCAACATATCATCATAGTTCTTGGAATCTTCTTCTTCAATTACTTTATTTTATGCTTCTATTTATTTTGAGCTTGACTCCCCCTTTTGTTTCTCTTGACCTTCTTCAAAAGCAAGTCCAGTATTCATAAATGGAGATCTTTGTCATTTGATAATATCATCCAAGTTTTTTGAGATTTTCTTAAACTGATATATCTTATCATTAAAATTTTCAAGTCCCTTCCTTAGAATGACAAATTCATGTTCTAGTATCTCACACTCTAGTTATTTTGCATTTAACTATACAACCATACCTTCTTCAATTATCCTTACCTCTTCAACCTTTACTTTTAAGTCAGTGAGATCTTGTAGAAGTTTTGCCTTTGTTTTCTAATCCTCTTGTAATTGAACCTTCAATCTTTAGTTCTTATTTCTAACCCCTTTTAACTCTTCAAGAGAAAGAATAAGTTCCTCTTCTATGTCAATTGTGGCTTCCTCTTCATCTTTTGAATCTTCCTCTTCTTCTTGGTCTTCAATACTAAGATCATCTTCTTTCTCTTCTATGGCCAAAAAATAGAATTTCTTATTTTTCATTATCGAAGAAAATTTCATCACTACTACTGGAAGCACTGCTTGCTTCTTCAACATAAAAAATATTCTTGTGTATTTGAAAGATATTCTTCTCATTTTTTCCTTGACCATGCCTATTTTTCTTTTCATGATAATTTTTTTTTTCTTTTTTTTTCTTATATTCTTTTTCTTCTTCACTGCTACTACTTAACATATGTGGATAATTAGATGCATAGTGACCAATGTTACCACAATTAAAACATTTCACATATTGTATACCTTTGTGTTTTCTTGGACCCTTCTTATTCCTTCACACAAAATTAGCTTCTTCTCCACTACTTGATTCTTCACTTGATTTTGGTTCTTTATTCTTTGCCTTATTTGAAGATTTGAATGTTGCCTCTTATTTGGATGTTTGATCTTTTCCTATCCTCATCTCATAGGCTATGAGAATCCCATGTAGCCAATCCCTGCTCAAAGTTTTGAGATCCTTCATTTCTTCAATTTATAAAACTGTTGCATCAAACCTCATGGGAAGTCACCTCAATATTTTTTGAACAATGTTAGAGTCTTCAATACTTTCTCCAAGTCCACAAATGGGGTTGAAAACATCATCAACACGAAGTAGATACCTAGAAATATCTTCCTCATCTTTCATCTTCATGTTCAAATTTTCTCCTATGAATTTGAAGTTTTATCATTTGTGTTCTTGTAAGACCTTCCTTAAAGTTGTTTAGGATTTCATGAAGGAACCTACTCTAATACCAATTTAAGAACACAATATTATACTAATAAGGGGTGAACAATATAAGATAAAACTTTTCACTTTTCAATCCAAATGATAACAATAATAATATTAATTCAATAATGACACAAATCATCACACATATGAGATACATATATTTTACGTGGAAACATCATTTCAAGAGAAAACCATGGTAAAATATTGCTTATAAATTTCTCAACAAACTTCGTGGGCACCAACCCACAGGAGAAACAAATCTCCTATTACAATGTTTGTGGACACCAATCCATTGGAGACACCAATCCCCTCTCAAGTTCATGGACACAAATCCATAGGAGACATCAATCCCATTTCAAGTTTGTGGACACTAATCCATAGGAGACACCAATCCCATATCAATTTTGTGGACACCAATCCATAGGAGACACCAACCCCCCCTCAAGTTTGCGGACACCAATCCCCTCTCAATTTTGTGGATATCAATCCACAAGAGACATCAATCCCATCCCAAGTTCATGGATACCCATATCCTCTATTGGTTTATGGACACTAATCTATAGGAGACACCAATCCCCTCTGTTGGTTCATGGACACCAATCCACAAAATACACAAATCCCCTCTACTGGTTCATGGACACCAATCCACAGGAGGCACCAATCCCTTTTGTTGGTTCATGGACACCAATTCACATGAGACACTAATCCCCTATTATGGTTCGTGACTTTTTTTACGTTTGTCCTCAAATATTTATCATAAACTTACTCACAAACACTGCTCAAATCTACTCCAAAACCTGCTCAAATCTACTCCAAAACCTACTAAAATCTACTTCAAAACCTATTCAAATCTACTCCAATACCTACTCACAAAACCTACTCATCTATTTCCAAATATTGCATAATGATGTCATCAAGTTCTTCACCTATTCTTTAATGTGCTTTCCTCAAATAAAGCAATTTAGACATATTCTACCCATAATTATTTCATGACCATATAGATAATGATATGCACTTATCATATGTCCAATATGTTATTCGCATTCATTATGTCTGTCACTTCCACATGTCTCACATTTATTACATTAAAAGGTAGCTCTAGTCTAGCACTTGATAACTGACTTTGTAATTGCTAATTTGCACCTTTCCTCCCCCTTTGTAGACACCAAAACTTGCATAGAAAATACATTCCATTTGAGGACATCACTGAAAGGAAGGACATAATGCTTAGAAAGTATGACAAGCACACATTCGTTGTAAATTGCCTCCACAAATCGAGGGCTGGAAACCTCATATTCGCTTGGGCATAGGCAATATTTGCTCTTCCTCATCATGTCATAATAGGAAACTTCTTTCGGAAGGTTTTGGTAGACTCACATATCTTTATCTATGCCACTCCAATTATTTACTAGTAGAGGTCTCATCTGTCCATGATTTCCCCCTGTAAAGAAAGCAAGAAAAGGCCGTTAGAGAGCTAATTAACTGCCCAACAAACTAGTCATTAAACCCGTATTTAAATTCACCTCTGGAAGTGTCCCATATTTTGTAAGATTGAATCCCTATGAATTTTTTGCATTGCATGGAACATGAATGGACATGTTGTATAGAAAAGTATTGGCTACATAAATATATGGCCCCTATATGAAAATCCATCAAAATCCAAATGTTAAAGTCTTTGCCTTTAACCTCAATTTCTCATATACAAATTACAGAGGGAAGGGAAATATGTACCCAGTCGTGGTAGGACAACATGGAGTGATCGGCTCCAAGACTCCTATTCCAAAATGAATATTTGTTGGCAACGACCTGGATGTAATCGCTCACAAAAAATCTGAAGGGAAGGAAGTACACCATCCTATAGAATCAAGCTTGTAAATGTAGCCCACCATCCTAACCACACTAAAGGTAAGGAAGTAGACATGTGCCTCCTCTGGATTTTATGTAAGGAACGAGTTTCCCTGTTCAAGCTCCTGAATAAACCTACCTTCTAAGGAGTAAATACTCTTACATGGCCCATTATGCATGAGAGGCGGTTGTCCCTCAAGGTATAAAAAAATATTGAACCTCTTTTCCATTTCCACATAACTCATGCGAGAAAATATCGAACATAAATTATACTACAAGCTCATTAAGATACTTGTTAAAATGCTAATATTGAAGTATTCACATACTATTCAAATGCATAGATATTTTGATAGATGCCATCATCCAGAACGAAGTGAAATCTATGGAATGTGACACTATGGATACGGGCAACCTTTCATATGGAACTTATCACCCATTGCAAATCGACTTATAGCTTTGAAATAAAGAGCATCGTCGCCTTCTGCAAATTTAATATCAAAAATTGTTTCATTCCCTTCAACTTTTTCTCTGGAAATTAATGGAAACCTTAGAAATGCATCAATACTTACTTTAATTTTATGTGCTTGGCAGAGCTGTCATCTGACCATTTCCATGGTGGTTCATTGGGATTAAAAGATGTTAAATTGTAGATAGTCCTATTAACATCGATGCCGATGGAGTAGGGTAGTTGTTGCTCCTCGTCAACTATCCTGGCATGGAGCTCCACATTCCTAGGGGGAAATGAAGTTAAAGAAGCAGGAGGAGGAGGAGCATTCGATTCTAATATTTATGGGGAATTAAATACCCATGGGAGGGGAAATAGGCTAATATGGAATGAAAACAAAAAACAAAAAGCTGTCGAGGAATATGAGAACAAGTTCTAGAGGGAAACTATGTTTACAGATGCCCCCTATTTCTATCACAAATAAGGTCAAAATTGAAAAAATTTCTTAATGATACTTGAATTTTAACCCATATCCTTACACGTTTCAAATCCATCCAAATTTCTTCACTATTCTTTCATTCATACAAAATCAAACTTATCTATTTTTTTCATACTAGCATATTTAAGAATTAAGTCCACCATTCAACACAGGCACAAATTCTAGGTAAACATCCCTTATAATTATTTATCCATCAATTTGTAGAGATTTATACAGTGGTGCAAGCAAAAACTCCAAAGTTGACCATTTGGAAGGAGGTTGCTGCCCTTATTTATAGGTTTTACAATAGTCATTTTACTCTTAAGCATTACAAGGAAATTTGATTTTCTCATAATATCTCTAACCATTTGATGTTCGTGATGCTTGCCAACTATGCCCTAGTATTGTTGCAATGACTTTTTTTTTGAGCTCATCATCCCCATCGGTGATTATTGAAATCAATTCATCTTCATTGATATCTCAATTGAATTTGGTTCAGCAGGATGTTATGGAAGGTTATGGAATGTAACTACTTTCTATTCAGCTTCTTTGACATTAGTTTTAGTTTTTCCTCTACTTCCTAGATTATGTGCACAAAAGTTGACCAAAAATCCTTAAAGGAGACTAAAATTATAATTTTGGTCGTAGATCTGACCATCGAACGGTTGTAATACCACTTCTTGTTTACGCGATGGTAACGAAGGAAGGAGAGAAATCGTAACTTTTAACCTTTCATTTTTTCTCTTCTTTTCTGGTGGTTCTCACTTTTGGTTTGATTTCAACACTTTCATATTTGCACAACTTATGTGAAGAAGGAGAGAAAACACAAATTTTCGTTCTTATTTTCACGTATTTTCAACGCTTCTCAATTTTAGCCTTTTTTTGACACTTTTTTGTTTGCGCGACTTATGTGAAGATGATCAAGAAGCACAACTTCCGTGACTTATTCATTTTACTCCCTTCTCAGTGCTTCATATTTTTGGGCTCTTTTCAACATTTTTGGGTTGCGCACTTGACAAAAAGAAGGTTGAGAAGCATAATTTTTCTAGATTGCTCACTTTTGGCTTGATTTCAATGCTTTCTCGTTTTCCACCTTTGTGTGACACTTTTTAGTTTTTAGCATCCTTCACTTCTATGTGATGAGTACAAAGGAAACCGATAAGCACACCCTTTGCCAAACTTTTTACTTTTGAGATTATTTTAGCACTTCTCAGCTTTGGGCAGGTTTTAGAGATTTTGTGTTTCCTTCACAAACTTAGCCAAATTTTGCAAAATTTTGGCTTAAGTATGAATGTACCCATTTTTGGACGACAAGGACCATTTCTTAGTCCTTATCTATCTCCAATATCCAATCTTCAATATGTAATGAGAACCTTCTACATAGGTATCTTCAATCTCCAATTTGTAGTTTTCAATCTGCAATATTCTATCTTCCAAAATTGGAAGTTCTTCAATCTGACCTATCTCGAGTCTCTTCAACTTCTCCAATCTATAGTCTTCAATATTCAATCTCCTATCTCCAATATTCTATCTTCCAAAATTAAAATTTCTTCAATCTGACTTCTTTTATTTTTCTTCAACTTCTCCAATATACAACTATATTAAATTTACAATCTTCTATGGGGAATTATTTCTTGAATCTCCTCAATATTCAATATCGAGTGGGGTCTTTGGCTTATACCTCCTCACTCTTAAATCTCTAGTTTTTTGTAATAAATAATTAATCCCTGCATGAGGAAAGTACATATAATTATAAGCAACGAAGGCGAAATTCTTCTCTATCTATGGTAGGATGCTTCTCAACTTCTAGGTGTTAATTTTCTACAACAAGAAAATTAGATAACAAAACCAAATATATTAGAATTTCTAGAATTCTAAAATAAATCAACTTCACTAGTTATTCTCAAAACTAGTGGAAAAAATTATGTGCTGAGTCCTAGTCTTCACGAGTTCTACAACCCTGTGGAAAGACACTAGAAAATTTGCAATTTGTAGTCTCATTCGATCTATCAACTTATCTAATAGGACTTCCTTCTTGGGTCTCTTAATCTCCTCAATATCCACAATATCAAGGCTTGACTTCAAGACCTGAACTCTCCTTCTACTTTGAATTTATTCTTGGAATAGGAATTCTCCAATATTCTCTAGTTTCACCTTCTAGAAATAATCTCCTCTCCCTCACTAGTTTCTCATTCACAACTTCAAAAATTTATGCAATTCCAATGCTTGCAATAGCTCCCCTTATCTCCCGTCAATGTCCTTTATGTATTTGATACCGTTGTTAGCTTTTGATAATGTTTAATTTGTAAAATAACCACAAGATATAAATTAGAATGAAATAGACTTCTACAATAACCCTAAAATATACTATTAATAGAAACTCATGAAAATATGGAACTACTCTACTAATGCATGCTATGAGCAATGCACCTTCGATACCCATTACAATACTTTGTCACACATATTATAGTATGTGACTCTTTATATGGTGCAATCTTGACCTTCACATTTCTAGACTATTCAGCTCTCTATTCTATGGACTCATGTACATATGGAGTAATGTGCAAATTTATATTATTGAATATTATGCACACTTGTGCATTTATTACATTACATAAATTAAAGCCTAATATAATACATGTACCAAATAATGTAATATAATCCAACAAGATCATAGGACACACACTCTTTGTAACTGGGTAATTACTGAGGTCCTTATTTAGTGGCATGGTCTACAACCATAATATGCTATGTGGGAGTCTCTCCATTAGCCACAAAACCAATTTCATCATCTACAACTTTAAGGAGAAATTTTTTTGAAGAGGAAGGACATGTTAGAACCCCATCCTAACATTATTTTTGGAATTTTTGTATGATTATGTAATGACCCACTTCCAACATGGGGACCCCTTTATAATGTTATTCCATAATAATTTGTAATGGTATGTGGCAAGTAAGGCACCTAGATAAGTGGGGCCATTTCATATAACTATTATTAATATGTAACCAATGTTTGGTATAATATTCTAGCTCAAGTGGCATTTTGCACGTAAGCCAACTATTGAGAATTAGGTTAGGGTTACATGAAGTGTATCTTTAAAAGACATGGATCCATGTATGAATGTATCTTTGGAAAATTAATAAAAGTATTAAAGGACATTGCTTCCTCAAAGAGGCCTATTATTCTTTTTTACTTTGTGAGATTGTTTCATTTTTTATTTAAATTTTGTATTGTAATAGTTTGTATTTAAGGGCCACCCTAGTCAAGGCCTTGATAACATCACTAAGGTCTTGGATATGATTGAATTTGGTGATGAAGGATACCCCAAATTTCTCTTTGGGATTGAAATTCTCGCCATGTTCAAATAACTTCAGTGTAGATGACCTAATAAATGGCTCTTATATCTTGCTAACTTTAGAATGAGGGGCCAAGTCTTCAAAAATATTTCCATAATTTTCAATAATTATAGGGGATTTACCTTTCCCCATTTGAGTCTTGGCCCTGGATGAGTGCTGAAACTACTCAGCCTTACAAGTAACTAGACCATCATTGATAGGAGAATCATACTTGAGCATCCAAATGGTGGTTTGAGAAGGGCCCACCAGGGTACTCTTCTTAGGAATGCCACCAAGGGAGCTACCACCTATGCCAGTGTTTGTAAAATTTTCCAAAGAAGATATAGAAGCAAGAATGATAGGAATCCTCTGGGATTTTTGTGGACCATATGTTTGAAAAGGATTTAATGAAGTCCTTGGTGAATAGGGCATGAATACATCCCCTTATGAAAATTGAAAACAACTCTTTCGATTGACCTGGACATATATTAAGGTATATTGATAACCTTATTTCCTTGAAGGTGGTTGAGGAAAGTGATATGGAAGCTCTTTAAAGGGGTGTTAGACATATTCACAGTGAAGTATTGTAGGACAATGATCATCACCTTGTCCTAGGGCTTAGGAAGGTATTTTTGAACAATACCACCTTTATCATGACTTAAGCTTTCCCATTTATTCCTAAATTGGTTTAGCTCGACCAGCATGGAGTATTTCTCTCATAGAATAATTTCTCCATAGTTTGGAATGCTAATGACCTCAGCCAAAAGACTACTATTTATCTAAAAATGGATGTCCTTGACAATGACTTTACCCTCATTCTGTGAATGGGCAATTTTCATCGATAGATATTTGTTGTGCCCAACAATTTTTTTAAGAAAGGGTAGAAGCCCATGATCAACAAATATATCCTTAACAAGAGCATATAGTTGGAGGGACTTAAGCTCAAAGCTATTAATATCAGCCTTGGGAGCCACCAAGAGGTGAATAGAAAAATAATTATAGATATGGAAAGCAAGCAGGGGCAAAAAACCAAAACTCAAGGGATTATTGTCTAAAAAATTAACATTTCAAAGATTTAATGAAGCATTAACATCTCTGTGGGCATTGTGGCTGATAATCTTTGGCCACCAGTTCAAGGAATCATGAGGCTCATGTCAAATAGATTGGTGGAAGTTAGTACCATGCCATGAAATCATTGTTGGGTGAAACACAATCATGGAAAGAGTAAGGTGGAAGTCAATGGAAGTCAATTGGTAGAAGATCAATGTCCTCATAATGTACACAAGCATGAACATGAAATAAGAAATATTGATGCGTTAATATTAAACCACAAAGAAATTATTAATGATTCATAAAATGCACATAATTACATCTTAGATACATAATTAGAATGCATGTGAATAGATTTTGGATATTTATATAGTAATAATAATTATAATAAATGTATAACCTATCTAGTATTTCTATAACTATTAACTTATTGTTTAATGCTTGTTAAAAAACAAGCTATGATATAGAATAACACTATGACAACTATGTGGAATAACTCAAAATACACTATTTTATTCACTTTTTACATCCATCTATCATAAAATTTTTAATGGAAACTATGGGTAGATAGACTTGTATTCTAACTCAAAATATGTAATTTTATGATCACTTAACCAAATTAAATATTTAAATTACTATTCAATACTTTTTAAACAACAAGCTATGATATAGAATAATACTTGGACAATCATGTGGAAAAACTCAAAACACACCATCATCTACCAAAATGATGCACTATATTAACTCTAAGTGTAAAAACATGTTAAGATTTGGATTATACATAAAAAAACTTAAAATCTAATCAATGGCCATGATTGCCACTTATAGATGGTAAAAATATGACAAACTAGATGATAAAAGGGAAACAGAATCATTGACCAGCATGGATCGCAATTTTCCTACCCAAAGACTAAAACAATTAGCCTAACTCTATCCAATATTAGGAGGATAAGACTCTTCACCATCTATAAGTTATTTTTTAGTGTTATTTTTAGAAATAGATATTTTCCATCCATAAGGAACATGGATGACATGACATGGGATATTCAACCATGAGTCGCTAGATAAAAAAATAAGTATTATGTGATAGCTAAATCAACAAAAATTTAAATTCTATACTATATGGTGTAAAAATATTTAGCTTGAATCTACTATTTATGCCATTTATATAAAAAAAATGCATAAACACATTCAAATAATATGATAGTGGAGGAATAGCAAGTGCAAACCAGGAGTGATGAGGAAGTGTGAGCGGGGAAGTAAGAAGTAGAAAGAAAAGTGTGATCAAGGAATAAGTGCCACTTCTTGGTCCATATCTTAGGAGAATTTGAAATATTCATTTGAAAAAAATCTAGGTAACATTGAAAGAAAGTCATTTGTGAAAATTCTTATTCAAATTATGAATGGCAAATTTGGAAGTATGGATGCCCTAGCTATCAATAAGAGGAAGAGTGAACCTATGGAAAACCATGTCAAATTATTAGATTCCACACCTGATATTTCAACTCATTAGATTAATTATAACTGAGAGCTTACAATGAATTTATAGCACTTGAAACAGTTAGGAATCACTATTCCCATGGAGATATGCTATCAACACTCTAGAAAACTCTACGTTTAGAACACTCTAAACAATTCTCTATATGCTTTCAAAGCTAAAATAATAACCTAAAAATAGCAACACTCTAACCTTCGTAACAATAACTTTTAACAATAACTTAGGACTTTAGGGAAATTCCAACATTCTCCCCCTTGATGTTGATGGGACTTCTACCAGAAGTTTCATCAACATCACAACATTGGAAGAAACTCAATCTTTTTTGTCTCCTCCAGTTTTGTAACAAGAAATAAAAAATGGTAAAATTTTGTCTTGGGCACTCCTTCCATAGTTTGTGTGGGATATACTTCATATTTTTTATCGATCCTTATTGCAAGTAACCAAGTGCCTCATTTTGATGAGCTACTCACGCTTCATCAAAAGCTTCTTCAAATGATGGCATCCTCATAAAGCCACGAGTATTGGTTCTTACTAACCAATCAAGCACATTTCTTGCATCATTCTTTCTATGGTCTTCAAACCATATTTCAGCTCCTAATACTCCTCCTGAGTATGTACAATGCATCATATTATGTAGATGATTTTACCATATTACAATTTCACATACTTCTACACAGATCTTCAAACAAAATATAGCTATGCAATAGCTAGTTACAAATGCAACAAACAATTGTTGCTCCTCACACAATGTTTCACTCTTTACTATGGTTGTACAATATTCCTTCTTCCAAGGAATTTTAAACACAAAATACTCATTTCTCACAATGAGATACCATAACCAACACATATCCATGGTTCTCATCACCATGCTATCCATGTCCTTTGCAAATGAAAGAAATTCATCCAAATATGTATCTATAAGATAAAAATTTTCAATAATACCTTTGGAAGACATTCTCCTTCATTCTTCAAATACCTTCTCACAAAAAACAAATCATTAATCATAAAAACATTACCTTTAGTATGATTAGATTTGGTGCTTCCCATAAAGTTATTTTGTGGCACAATTCTTTCATAGTATGTTGCTTCAAAATCAACCATCAACTCTTCACTAAGAGTTCTCCTCCCTTGTTCAATCCATGTTGGTGTGTTCAAACAGTCATACATTGTTTCCTTTTCAAGATAACTCTCTTTCTTTAGTGTAGTCACTCTAAATGAGTGATCTTCATACACAATTGCCTCTTCAATACAATTCTCAATCTCCTTTGATGATGCCTAAATTACACCATGAAGTCCATTAAATACTATCTCACTATTTTCTATCTCCTCCTTGATATAGTCTTCCTCATCAAGTTCTTTTTATTTCATTATCTCATATATGAGATAATTTTCATTAAACTTCACTCTTTGGGAGTGATCTTATTCCATGAGCATGGAGTCAATAGCTCTCATCTCTTCTTTTTCTTCAATACTTGGATAATCATCCCATAAAATATCTTCTTTTGTTCTCTCAAGAGAGCACATAACCATTCCAAGTGAATGGTCTTCAAGATAAGTGAGCCAATGGTCTTCCATGAACATTGCTTCTCCATCATCATACCAAAAACCTTCTTTATTCTCCTCCATGAGAATTGTAGGTGCATTATCCAAAATACACTCTTCATTTGTCTTCTCCATGAGATATTATTTATTGTACACCACCTCATATAGGTGATATTTAAGAAAGGAACACTTCAATGTGAGTGTTTCTCTTCCTTCTTCTTGGGTTGCTTCTTCAAGCAAGACATCATCCACTTTAGAGTGGTCTTCACAGTAAACATCATTTCTATAGAATGATATTTCAACAATTGTCTCTTAAATGAGATATTCATCCTATTTTTCATCAATGGGAATGATTTCTAAGCATGCCATTCCTACAAGGGATTCATCAAAACAATTTTACTTTTCATCATCATATTCTCCCTCTAAAGGAAAGAATTGACAATTTTCATCATATTCTCCTTCTAAAACAGAGAATTGACACTTACAAGTTTTCATGCCTTCACAAGTAATGTCTTCATCAATGAGAGTCTCCCATGGTTGCTCAAAACAATCTTCAGATGAGTCTTCACAAGACTCTCCAAAAGGATCTTCTAGGGAACAAGGTTCCCTCTTGAAACAATCTTCATCATAACTCTCTTCAATGAGAATTGTACAAGGCTCCTTCTCATCCTCTTCTCCATGAAGGGATTCTTTACTCTCTTCCACACAAGTATCTTCTTCAAATATGTCTTCCTCTTCAAGGAAGAATTCTCCACTTCAACGCATGCCTTCATATAAGTATTTACAAGACTCTTCAAAAAGTCCAAAAAAATAAAGACTCCTCCTTGCTTAAACAATATTCATGATTGTCACATATGGCGTTTGTTGAGCAAGGTGCAGCAACAATATTGTCATTGTTGTCAACACAGTCAGATAGATCTGTTGATGCGGTGGACAGGAAGTTCAAAAGCTATTCAGATGCAGAAGACAGGAGTTCAAAGGTTATTTAGAGTATGTACAGTGATTTTCCAAGAAGACCGAAGTGGCCCATATGCAAAAGATCAAAGAAAAAGACAAGTAAGAAAAGTGTCGCGATATCGCGACATATACAACAGGCAAGAAAAACTATCACAATTTCACGACATGTTGGAAGAGAGAAAAAGCAAGAAAAACTATCACGATTTCGCGACATGTTGGAAGAGAGAGAAAAAGCAAGAAAAACTATCACGATTTCGTGACATGTTGGAAGAGAGAAAAAAGTAGGAAAAACTATCACGATTTCGTGACATGTTGGAAGAGAGAGAAAAAGTAGGAAAAACTATCACGATTTTGCGACATGTTGGAAGAGAGAAAAAGCAAGAAAAACTATCACGATTTCATGACATGTTGGAAGAGAGAAAGCAAGAAAAATTGTCACGATTTCACGACATGTTGGAAGAGAAAAAGGCAAGTGGAAAAACTATCACGATTTCATGACATGTTGGAAGAGAAAGAGAAAGCAAGAAAAAGTGTCACGATTTCATGACAAGTTCGAAGAAAGAGAACAAGTAAGAAAAGTGTCACGATTTCGTGACATGTCGCATTTTCATGACTAAAATAGGAGAGAGAAAGTAAGTTTGAAAAGTGTCACGATATCGTGACATGTCGCATTTTCACGACAAAAGAAAGAGAGGAAGAAAATTTAAATTAAAAAGAGAACAAGTAAGAAAAGTGTCACGATTTCATGACATGTCGCATTTTCATGACTAAAATAGGAGAGAGAAAGTAAGTTTGAAAAGTGTCACGATATCGCGACATGTCGCATTTTCATGACAAAAGAAAGAGAGGAAGCGTACGAAAGCAGAACTGTCATGATTTCATGACAAAAGCAGAAAGCAAGACTTCGAAGCAGAAGTGTCATGATTTCATGACAAAAGCAAAGAAGTAAAGTACGGAAGTAGAAGTGTCATGATTTTATGACAAAAGTAGAGAAGAAGACTTCGAAGGTAGAAGTGTCACGATTTCATGACAAAAGCAAAGAAGCTAAGTACGGAAGCAGAAGTGTCACGATTTCATGACAAAAGCTAAGTTGAAGACTACGAAGGTAGAAGTGTCATGATATCGTGACAAAAGCAAAGTCGAAGTCTATGGAAGCAGAAGTGTCGTGATATCACGACAAAAGCAAAGTCAAAGTATACAGAGGCAAAAATGTCATGATATCATGACAAAAGAAAAGACGAAGTCTACGGAGGCAAAAATGTCGTGATATCATGACAAAAGAATAGAGAAAGCGTACGGAGGTGAAAGTGTCACGATATCATGACATGTATTTTCATGGCAACAGCAACAAAAGAAGCTACAGAGGCAGAAATGTCATGATTTCATGATAGGTCATAAATGCGCAAGTCAAGAAGGAGAACCCGACTGAAATGAGAAGTATGACAGTGGACCGACATCACTATGACATTTATAGGGGCAGTTGAAGCCGACGAAGACCGATGACAACCGACTAAAATTAGGGTTTATAGTTGTTATGAAAGTCGACTAAGATTAGGATTTATAGCCGACTAAGATTAGGGTTTTCATCATAAAAAATATTGTTATAAAAGGAGGGTTATTTGGAGAATTGAAGTATGGTCGAATGTGTGTGAAATACGGTCATTGTGCATAGAGAGCAAGTCGTGTCGAATCATGCTAAGTGCAAAATTTGCAAAGAGAGCAGAGTGCACAAAAGGGAGAAGATGATCATGAAGTTCGACTATAACGAAGCAGAGTGTGCGAAGTGATTGCATAGAGAGAGCAGAGTGCATAGAGAACGCAAAGGTGAAGAAGACCAGTTAGGGTCTTGCAAAAGCAAAGGTATCTTACTATCAAACTTATAGATTCAAATTGAAGTCCAGGTTGCAGCTTGGCATCAGGGGTTGGTGCTCCTTTCTATTGGTGCAGATAAATAAGGGGTTGGTGCTCCTTCTAGTTGGTGCTAGTAAATCAAGGGTTGGTGCTCCTTTCTATTGGTGCAGATAAATCAGGGGTTGGTGCTCCTTCTAGTTGGTTTTGGTAAATTGATTGTAAAGTTGGTGCTTTGCAAAGGCTAGATTTGGATGGTAGTCCAAGCAGTCAATTTTTGAGGAGTAGCCACATTGGTGAACCTCGTTAAATCTTGTGTTGTGTGATGCTCTTTTGTTATACTTGTTGTATCTAGTAATAAGTTTTAATTGTTATGGTATTAAGAGCTATAAATTTAAGTTTATAGAGCTACACTAATTCACCCCCCCTCTCAGTGTCATTGTAAGACTAACAATTGGTATCAGAGCTAAGTTCCTGTACAAGCTTAACCGGCTAAGGTGATCTTGGAAGTAACACAATGGCAGGTGGTGAAGGCTTCTCATCAAACAAAGCACCATTGTTTGATGGATCTAATTACGCGTTCTAGAGAATCAAGATGCAGACATATCTCTATGCTTTGGGATACGACATCTGGGATTCAGTAGTTAGTGGATACACAATACCCATCACTCCTCCAAAAGAGGCTGATGAAAAGAAACTATTTGAAAATAACTCAAAAGCAAAGAATGCTATCATGTGCGGATTAGCAGACAGTGAACTAGTAAAGATCATGAGTTGTAAAATGGCAAAAGAAATATGGGACAAACTGAGGAGTATTCATGAAGGAGATGATAAGATCAAGGAGGCCAAGTTACAGACACATCGAGCTCAGTTCGAAGCATTAAAGATGAATGACGATGAAAACATTGAGGCATATATGCTGAGAGTTAATGGAATCATTAATGCGATCAGAGGACTCGGCGAGGATATCGAAGACTCTGCCGTCATGAAAAAGGTATTAAGATCTCTTCCTCAAAGGTTTGATTCTAAAGTCTCAGTGATAGAAGAAGCTAAAAATCTAAATTATTTTAGTATAGATGAGATGTATGGTTCTTTGACTGCATATGAGATGAGGATAGGAAGATCTAAACCCATAGACAGAGAAGCTGCTTTTAAAGCCCATAAAAATATGAAAGCAAAACAAGAATCCGAGGAAGAAGAGACATCAGATGAAATGGAAGCAAACTTTGTTCGAAAACTAAAAAGGGGAAAAGGAAAATACAGAGGAAAGTTACCGTTTAAATGTTTCAATTATGGAGGCGTTGGGCATTTTTTAGCTAAATGTCCACTTAATGAGAAGAACAAAAGTGATGAAGGATCGCACCAAGAAAGAAGTGACTGGAAGAAAAAAACAAATTTCAGAAAAGGCAACTTCAAGAAGAAAAGTTTCATCTCCAAGAATGTTAGTTCATCAGAAGACAGCTCCGGTGAGGATTCTGAAAAGGAAACAGGTGAAGCTCTTTTCATGGCACTCAAAGAAGAAAAAATAGAAAAAGAACAGGAATGTGATGAAGAAGAAATTGATGCAGAAGTAAATTTGGAAGAGGAACTAATTGCAGCTCTGGATGAATTGAAGATAGAAAGAAAAAAGAATAAGAAAATTTCAAAAAAGCTTGAGGATGCAAATGAAATCATAACCAGTATGAAAGTACAAATAGAAGAATACAAGAAAATATCTAAAGATCTCGAAGTACAAATTACCATGAAAATAGATTATTGCTACAAACTAGAAGAAGAGAATGTTGGTTTAAGGATGCAGATAGAAGAGATGAATCACAAAATTAGTTGCTATCACAAACGTGAAGAAAGTTCTATGAAGCTGGATAAGATTATAAATGACCAAAGGCCTACAGGCATCAAATTTGGTCTGGGTTTCATCGAAGGAGAATCATCAAATGGATCAAAGGCCAGAAATGTAGAATCCATAAAGAATGAAGATAAGAAACAGGTTGATCAAGGAAAAACGTCTCATGCAAAAGAAAGCAATAATGCCAGGCACGAAAGGAGAATTGACAATGATGGATTCACCAATGTCACACATCAAAGAAGAAGAAGACCTATGGCTCCTACGACAACATGGCAAAGACCATCACCCAGGTTCAATTATCCCTTTTCTGGTTTTTGTTTTAAATGCAATGGCTATGGACATAAAATCTCAGACTGCAAATATAATGTAAGACCAAGGAATTTCACCAGTAGAAATGCTTTTTCTCCTCTGATGAATTATACAGTAGAATGTTATAACTATCATAATTTTGGGCACATTGCAAGAAACTGTAGAAGTACATTTGCATCAAATCAGTTTCAGGGAAGAAAATTTCAACCAAATAGGATGAGACAAAATAGAAAACTTCTCGAAAAACATGCACAAGCTATTGATAAGGGAAAGGCAAAACAAGAGCCCAAAACTACTATCAAAACGGAGTGGAAAGAAAAAGAGCGACTTAAGGAAGAAAAGGAATCCTTAATCGTACAAACAACATTTAAAGCACAGAATAAATATGTACCATGGATACTTGATAGTGGATGCTCCAGTCATATGACAGGTGACAAACAAAAATTTGAGAAGTTACAGAAATATGAAGGTGGTTCAGTAAAGTTTGGAAATAATGATGGAGCTAAGATAGTTGGCAAAGGTTCAATTAAAATTAGTGACGAAAAAATTAAGTCAGAAGAAGTCTTGTTTGTGGATGGTTTGAAACATAACTTGTTGAGCGTAAGTCAGATTTGTGATAAAGGTCATGAAGTAGTTTTTATGAAGCAGGGTTGTGAAGTCGAGAAAAACAAACAGTGGAAAATTGATAGCAACTGGATCAAGGACATCTGGCAACCTGTACACGCTCTCAGAGACTTCAGAAGGAGCTTGTTTTATTGGACAGGAAGAAGAAAATTGGTTGTGGCACAAGAGACTCGGTCATATCAGTTTTGATAATCTAGTAAAAATCAACTCAAAAAGGGCGGTGAGAGATATTCCCACCATCAGCAAACCTGCAAACAACATTTGTGCTTCATGCCAAAAGGGGAAGCAAACTAGAGTCACATTCAAAACAAAAGAGTACTACACAAGCAAACCTTTGGAACTAATACACACTGATTTATGTGGACCCATGAGAACACAAAGCATAAATGGTGACAAATATTTTATGTTGTGCATTGATGACTATTCCAGAATGACATGGATATTTTTCTTGAAGCATAAATTAGAAGCTTTTGAAATGTTCAAGACTTTCAAAAACCATGTTGAGAATGAAACAGGAAAGAGGATCAAATGTTTAAGATCAGATAGAGGAGGAGAATTCATTTCAGAGGAGTTTACAGAGTCCTATGAAAAATACGGTATTAGGAGACAATTTTTAGCGAGCCGGGACACCTCAACGAGAATGGAGTGGTAGAAAGAAAGAACAGGACGAGTGCAGGAAATGGCACGGACTATGTTGGCTGAAAGTAGAGTAGCAGATAGATTTTGGAAAGAAGCAGTCCATACTATGGTGTATATCCAAAATAGGTACATGCTGAGAACACATGAAAGCAAAACTCCTTATGAGTTGTGGTTCGGTAAAAGGGCAACAACAAAATACCTCAAAGTTTTTGGCAGCAAGTGCTACATCAAAAGAACTGAAGATAATCTTGGTAAGTTTGAAGATAGAGCGGATGAAGGTATTTTTGTTGGTTATTCATCAAAAAGCAAAGCTTACAAATGCTACAACAAGAGGCTAAAGAAAATTGTGGATAGTGTCGATGTTAAATTTGATGAAGGTAGAGAACGAGTAATTAGCTATGAAAAGAACTACCCAATTTATGAAGAGGTTATTGAAGGAGATGAGGAAAACGAAATGGAAAAGATACAGAAAATTGACTCAGATGATTTAAGTTGTGATTCAGAAGTGGAAGAAAATAAGAAATTCAAAACAAGTAGCTGGCAGAAAAATCATCCTAGAGAGCAAATAATTGGAGACCCCAAAGTTGGTGTTCAGACAAGAAGAAGAGTAGTAAGTAACTACTCTCTATTATCCAGCATTGAGCCCAAAAATGTTGCTGACGCAAGCAAAGATGAAAGTTGGATGAAGGCAATAAATGAAGAATTAGATCAGATCGAGAAAAACGAAACTTGGGAGTTAGTACCTAGACATGCAAATAAAAATATAATCGGGACTAAATGGATTTTTTGAAACAAATTGAATGAAGACGGACAGGTAGTCAGAAATAAAGCAAGATTGGTATGTAAGGGTTATGCACAAGTTGAAGGCATTGACTTTGAGGAAACTTTTGCACCAGTAGCTAGACTAGAGGCAATTAGAATGTTTCTGGCTTTAGCAGTCTACAAGAATTTCAAAGTTTATCAAATGGATGTGAAATCAGCGTTTTTGAATGGGAAACTTGAAGAAGAGGTTTATATTGAGCAACCGGATGGTTTCCAACTTGGTGATGATCCCAACTTGGTTTGCAAGTTGAAGAAAGCATTATATGGCTTAAAACAGGCACCCCGAGCATGGTATGCAAGGCTAGACAACTATCTCACTCAACAAAGGTTTAAGAAAGGTATGGTGGATAGTAATTTGTATGTCAAAATAGAAAATGGGCATCTTATTGTTCTTGTTGTATACGTAGATGATATCATATTTGGCAGCAACAAAGATGAGTCATGTAAAGATTTAGCAAATAAGATGGAGAAAGAATTTGAAATGTCAATGATTGGTGAACTTTCGTATTTCCTCGGGTTGCAAGTTAATCAAAATAAGAAGGGCATATTTATTTCTCAAGTTAAATATGTGAAAGAGATGTTAAAAAAGTTCACAATGGAGGATTGTAAGCCGGTTAGCACTCCCATGACGACAGGTTGCAAGTTGAGCAAGGATGACAAATCTCCACCTGTTGATCAAACCATGTACAGATCTATGATTTTGCAGGCAGTATGCATGGTAGCACGATTTCAGGCTAATCCCAAGGAGACTCATGTGACAATAGTGAAGAGGATTCTTCGGTACCTCAAGGGTACTATGGAGTATGGGTTATGGTATCCGAAAGGTAAAGACTTCACCCTTATTTCGTATTCAGATGCAGATTGGGGCAGGATGTGTAGATGACAGAAAGAGTACCAGTGGAGGTGCATTCTATCTTGGAGACAGATTGGTCGCGTGGCACAGTAAGAAACAAGAGTCAGTTTCTTTATCGACAGTAGAGGCAGAATATATTGCAACGACAACATGTTGTACGCAGGTATTGTGGATGAAACAAACCCTGAAAGATCTTGGTATTAGCTTCAGTGAGCCAATATCAGTTAAGTGTGATAACACCAGTGCCATTAACATCTCCAAGAATCTGGTTATGCATTCACGCACAAAACACATTGCTATCAGGTATCACTTTTTGAAGGAGAAAGTTGCGGAAGGTGAGGTTAAGTTGGATTTTGTTCCAACTACAGAGCAAGTAGCAGATATCTTCACAAAACCATTGCCCAAGGAAGTTTTTGAGTACCTTCACAATAAATTGGGAGTGGTCACACTTCCCAAGAATTGACTAGCTACGGGGATCACATTCTCGGGGGGAGCATTTAAGTATTTGATTATCTTTTTGCTCATGTTCATGATTTTTGCTAAGTGTAATAAATTTTGCCTGAGAATGTTGTGCATGGACTCGGGGAGTCTGCAGTAGCCCTTTGGTATTATTGTCAAAGGGGGAGAAGAGTTACAGGAAATTGCACATGTGTTGCCAACAATTCCAAAGGGGGAGATTGTTGAGCAAGGTGCAACAACAGTATTGTCATTGTTGTCAACACAATCAGATAGATCTGTTGATGCAGTGGACAGGAAGTTCAAAAGCTATTCAGATGCAGAAGACAGGAGTTCAAAGGTTATTCAGAGTATGTACAGTGATTTTCCAAGAAGACCGAAGTGGCCCATATGCAAAAGATCAAAGAAAAAGACAAGTAAGAAAAGTGTCACGATATCGTGACATATACAGCAGGCAAGAAAAACTGTCATGATTTCGTGACATGTTGGAAGAGAGAGAAAAAGCAAGAAAAACTATCACGATTTCGCGACATGTTGGAAGAGAGAAAAAGCAAGAAAAACTGTCACGATTTCGCGACATGTTGGAAGAGAGAGAAAAAGCAAGAAAAATTGTCGCGATTTCATGACATGTTGGAAGAGAAAAAAAGAGGAAAAACTATCATGATTTCGTGACATGTTGGAAGAGAAAAAAAGAAAAAGATAATGTTAGAAAAAAAAAGAAAAACTGTCACGATTTCGTGACATGTTGGAAGAGAAAAAGGCAAGTGGAAAAATTGTCACGATTTCATGACATGTTGGAAGAGAAAGAGAAAGCAAGAAAAAGTGTCACGATTTCGTGACAAGTTCGAAGAAAGAGAACAAGTAAGAAAAGTGTCACGATTTCATGACATGTCGCATTTTCATGACTAAAATAGGAGAGAGAAAGTAAGTTTGAAAAGTGTCACGATATCACGACATGTCGCATTTTCACGACAAAAGAAAGAGAGGAAGCGTACGAAGAACTGTCACGATTTCATGACAAGTTTGAAGAAAGAGAACAAGTAAGAAAAGTGTCACGATTTCGTGACATGTCACATTTTCACGACTAAAATAGGAGAGAGAAAGTAAGTTTGAAAAGTGTCACGATATCGCGACATGTCGCATTTTCATGACAAAAGAAAGAGAGGAAGCGTACGAAAGCAGAACTATCACGATTTCATGACAAAAGCAGAAAGCAAGACTTCGAAGCAGAAGTGTCACGATTTCATGACAAAAGCAAAGAAGTAAAGTACGAAAGCAGAAGTGTCACGATTTCATGACAAAAGCAGAGAAGAAGACTTCGAAGGCAGAAGTGTCACGATTTCGTGACAAAAGCAAAGAAGCTAAGTACGGAAGCAGAAGTGTCATGATTTCATGACAAAAGCTAAGTTGAAGACTATAGAGGCAGAAGTGTCACGATATCGCGACAAAAGCAAAGTCAAAGTCTATGGAAGCAGAAGTGTCACGATATCATGACAAAAGCAAAGACGAAGTATACGAAGGCAAAAATGTCATGATATCATGACAAAAGAAAAGACGAAGTCTACGAAGGCAGAAATGTCATGATATCACGACAAAAGAATAGAGAAAGCGTACGGAGGCGAAAGTGTCACGATATCATGACATGTATTTTCATGGCAACAGCAACAAAAGAAGCTACAAAGGCAAAAATGTCATGATTTCATGACAGGTCATAAATGCGCAAGTCAAGAAGGAGAACCTGACTAAAATGAGAAGTATGACAGTGGACCGACATCACTACGACATTTACAAGGGTAGTTGAAGCCGATGAAGACCGATGACAACCGACTAAAATTAGGGTTTACAGTTGTTATGAAAGCCGACTAAGATTAGGATTTACAACCGACTAAGATTAGGGTTTTCATCATAAAAATATTGTTATAAAAGGAGGGCTATTTGGAGAATTGAAGGATGGTCGAATGTGTGTGAAATACGATCATTGTGCATAGAGAGCAAGTCATGTCGAATCATGCTAAGTGCAAAATTCGCAAAGAGAGCAGAGTGCACAAAAGGGAGAAGACGATCATGAAGTTCGATTGTAACAAAGCAGAGTGTGTGAAGTGATTGCATAGAGAGAGTGCATAGAGAACGCAAAGGTGAAGAAGACCAGTTAGGGTCTTGCAAAAGCAAAGGTATCTTACTGTCAAACTTATAGATTCAAATTGAAGTCCAGGTTGCAGCTTGGCATCAGGGGTTGGTGCTCCTTTCTGTTGGTGCAGATAAATAAGGGGTTGGTGCTCCTTCCAGTTGGTGCTAGTAAATCAGGGGTTGGTGCTCCTTTCTGTTGGTGCAGATAAATCAGGGGTTGGTGCTCCTTCCAGTTGGTGCTGGTAAATTGATTGTAAAGTTGGTGCTTTGCAAAGGCTGGATTTGGATGGTAGTCCAAGCAGTCAATTTTTGAGGAGTAGCCACATTGGTGAACCTCGTTAAATCTTGTGTTGTGTGATGCTCTTTTGTTATACTTGTTGTATCTAGTAATAAGTTTTAATTGCTGCGGTATTAAGAGCTATAAATTTAAGTTTATAGAGCTACACTGATTCACCCCCCCTCTCAGTGTCATTGTAAGACTAACAACGTTATGGGTGTCCTCATCAAACCCATAAGCATCCTTCAACACTTACCATGCCATTGTAGCTGATATACAATTGGCTATGAGAGGAAAAACACTCTTTTCCATTCCTCTCCTCAAATCCATAAGGGCTAAGCAATTTGCATATTGTTGCTACTTCTTCTATTTTATCTCCTTGCCTCGTAGCTTGCTTCAAGAGGGTTCCTCATAGACTTCTTGAACTATATACCATAAGTCTTGAACCTTCAAGAAGGTCTTTATCATTATGCTCCAAATAGCATAATTATCTCCATTGAATTTGGGCACTTCCAATTACATGGTGATCATTATGTCATCCACCACTCATCAATATTCCACCAAGCTCTCAGCCACTCCTTTCAGCCACTCCTTTCCTGAATCTACGTAGATTTTATGTCTTACTGGTACCAAACAGTAGCAAAACTCTATGTTTGACTCGCAACAAATGTAAAAAAAGTGAATGATATCAATCAATCAAATTTAAATAAACTTACTAGCAGTGTCTTCTTGAATGTGCACTAATATTTCAAAGGACAGCAGTCCTCACTGCAGTCTTCACTTCGTAGTGCAAGCTCTCCTCACTGTAACAAACCAGCTCGCGTGACGTTTAGTGGTGATCACATGATGTCTCCAAAAAACCAGTATCCTCCTCTAACATAATACCAAGGTAATTGTTGTCATCTGAGTGCGTAGTAAATTACAACATGTTCTTCAACATTTTAAACAATGCTCTTTCTGCATATACACAATACCAAACGTCGGTTGGGCAGATCTCCCCACTGCAATGTTCGTGTCTCAAAACTCCATTGACTTGCTTTGTCAATGGCACCTGCACCTGCGTGATATCATCAAGATCATGGGCTATTTCATTGGCAGAAGCAAATATAAATTCTCCTCCAATAGTTATGCACTCTATGTGTCATAATACATAAATATTTTTGCTTAAATCTCAGATGCCCTATACACAAATATTTTCTCGTAGATTAAATATCTCGGGAGCAGATGCCCTCTCTGGATGATCTCCTACATATTTCTTTCAGCAACAAAATGAATTCGCTATCTTTTTTGTGACATTTACCTCCTTCAGCAGCCTCACACTAGCTTGATTTGATGCACATCCTTTGATTATTCTATGAAACTTGGCTTAGTCTCCATGGTGTCCACGTAGGATGCTAACACCATTTAACAATCAAACGAGATTCCTTTTAGCAAATCAGACAACAACATGAATATCTTCTAATGCCTTCTATACGTAGCTTAGCGTACTGGATGTCAATTTCGCTCCAACAATCCATATACGAATTTCTCTTGCATCTATGCTTGACCTCTCCTACAAGGCTCAAAATAATGAATCAAATCATTCCACCCATGACATCCATAAAAAGACATTCAAACACGGTTCTCCTATTTTCGATTGCACTTGCGTCTCCAATCAGCAATGTTTTCCACTTAGCAAAATTTTCCACATAACGACATATCGTCACAACAACGTATCATTTTCAGGTCCATGCAACATATCAGACGCTATAGGGTGAGTGTTCTCTTAACTGCGTCGTATTCATGAACTCCTCGTCTTGCAAACTCCTTTCTACACACAGTCAGGCACTGCAACATTTGCGTTGTTTTTTTTATTTTTAACCTCACACGGTCTCCATATGCGTAGGTTACTCCTCCTCATGGCCTTTACATAGCATTGAGTGACATCTCAAATCGTCTAGAAAACACCTCTTTTAATGTGCAAAAACTAGATGTCCTTTGATTTTCTTTGTCAGAACAAAACATTGGATTCTCTTCGCAGCCTCTACGTCAGCATGAGAAAATTCTCCTTCAATCGTCACTATATGCAGGTCCACTATTGGTAACTCTAACTTATAGTGTTCCACCACGCTCAACTAACGTCTGTAACAAAGCGAACACGCTTTAATTCCGATCACCACAAGTAGAATTTAACAAACATCAAGCGTATTGGCAGTATCCACCTTTCTCAACACAGTCAAAATGAAAATATCCTCACAACAGTTCTAATAGAGAACACGGTATCTCTTCTCTAACAGATCAAACACACAAGTTTCTCAACTCTGCATATTAGGTGAATTTCAGCATGTCTACTTTCAAGCGTTGTGTCAAGAATATTTTAAACTCCTAACGTTGTCTACGTTCAACTCACTTGAACAACGTAAATCACACGTTTTCTTTTCCACTTAATATATCATAAAAACAACACAGAGGTCTCTAACACATCCACAATATTGTCAATCTCGACTAATCGTAGTCCTTTCAACAATCTTGTAGCAGAGTCCTTACTGTGTGTCAACCGTAGCAGATTGCAGCCTTCAACAGTATGACACCCACCTTGTGAGCACAACATCTCCTCTCACAATAAAGGGTCAAAACATTACTCCACATCAAGCGTCGCTCCACAGGATTCACAGAAAAAAAATACTCCTCTCCTCAAATGAATTGAACTCATAGATGGTGTGATGGGCAATCCATAAAAATGGAGTATTTTCCTCAACTTTGATTCGGGATCCTTTCGATAATGTGTCCAGGAGGAAGAAGAAAAAACTTCCTACCTCCTAGATCCTGCTCACCTCTAACCCAATAGATATACCACAATGAGATTTCAACTCATTAGATTAATTAGAATTGAGAGCTTACAATGAATTTATAGCACCTGTTAGGAATCACTATTCTCATGGAGATATTCTATCAACACTCTAGAAAAATCTACGTTTAGAACACTCTAAAGAATTCCCTATATGCTTGCAAAGCTAAACTAATAACCTAAAAAATAGCAACACTCTAACCTTCATAACAAAAAATTTTAACAATAACTTAGGACTTTAGGAAAATTCCAACAACACCAGAGGTGATTATCAAGGATGATATGATTGAGCATGATATAATAATTCTTAAAACTAGAGGGTTAATATATACATTTCATGAATACTAGTCAAGATTTTTTGAGATTCAAAATTGGATCAAGTGGAAGTGGGGATTGAATTCAAATTACTTCATGAATTTTCTTCCAAAAGGATTTTTCTTCATTATATTCTCTAGTTTAGAAATAAGGGATAAAATAATGGATGGAGATCCATGGTGTAGGGGCAAACATGCATTATATTTAAGACCTTGGAGTGAGAAATTTTTTGTGGACATAGAAACTATTAAAAGGATCCGTTATGGATTAGGGTTTTTGGACTTCCTTATCAACTCATCAATAAGGAGGTTTTGATGAATATTGATGATGACGAAAATTTTATCATGGAATATTAGGGGTATGAATAAAGCCCTTAAAAATATTTATTAAGAAATTAATAGGAAGTTATAGTCCTAAGTTTATTTTAATACAAGAAGCAGTGAGGAATGTGAGGATGCTTTTAAGAAGATTTGGAATATGGGTGATTGTTGAGAAATTTCTTCTACAAGAGATTTAGACGGTAATGTAATAATATGGGATAAATGCAAATGGGATGGGTAATTATTAGAAGAAAAATGTAACTGGGTTGCTGGATTATTTTGTAGGAAAGAGAAAATATCAAAGTTAGGGTTATAAATGTATATGCTCCAACTATAATTACTCCTCATGATAAATGTTGGAAGGATCTTAGCATTTTTTCAAATACAATGATGATTCATTGTGATCTATAAATTCTTCATGATGATTTTAATACCATTATGTCTCCTTTGAAAAAAAAGGTGGTATTCTAGGATGGTCTAAATCAATGCAATATTTTGCCTCATTTATCAATTAAAATGACCTTTGCGATGTTAGTCCCTCAAGATTTCAATATACATGGGATAATAGATGCACTAGGAAAAATCATATAGCAAAAAGACTAAGATTCTTGTTATCCCATAAATGGTTACAAACAAAGTATACAGTCTCTTCAAATATTTTATTGCAAGCATGATCACATCACAAAACCATTCTTTCGACTTGTGAGTTACCTAATAATGGTCATCCAAATGCATTTCACTTCTAATCTATGCAACATTATGTTATAGGGAAATGAACCAAAATTTGAAGGATCATGTATGTACAAGGTTGTTCAAAATTTGAAATATTTAAAGGAACAAATAAATATTTGGAATGACAAATATTTTGGTAACATTTTTAAAGAAAAAATAAATAAATTGAACCCAACATAAAAAGTTTACTAGAGATAGTATAAATTAATGGGATGGATCAAGATTCTTATTTGAAAAAAAAATAATTACTTTCTAACTATCATAATGCATTGAAAAAGGAGTCATATTGGTTCCAAAAATCTAGAGAGAAATGGCTTAAGGATATAGAAATACAAAAAAAAACATGCTACAAAATTAAAATAAAAATGTGCCATATCAAAAATATTTTTACTCTATATGGAAGAAATATTGAGGACCAAGAAGATATATGGAAGGAAACAATTACTTATTTCAAAAATATTTTGTTAGAATCTGGGCAAGATGAGGCACAAGAAAAAAATCTACAAAATATTCCATCAATTATCACTTAGGCACAAATGAAATCTTGATGAAGAAGATATCTTTGGATGAGCTCCGTGAAGCAATTTTCTCCTAACATCCTAACAAAGCACTTGGCCTCAATGGATTTCTTACAATTTTCATTCAAATTTAATTGGGATTTATTGAATAGTGATATGTTAGTTGTAGTTGAAGAGACCTAGAAAAGGAAGGCTATAATAAGTAAGATCAATGCTACTTTTATTAACTTGGTTCCTAAGAATAACAACACAAAATATTTTGATAATTTTCATCCAATAAACCTTTGTAATATGATTTATGAAATCATTTCAAACATTATGACAAACAAGTTGAAGGTCATTCTAGAGTGTCTTATATCAGAGGAACACGATGGATTTGTTCATGCTAAACAAATTCTTGATGGTATAATTATTGCACAAGAGGTCATACACTCTTAATTTCATGAAAAAAATAGGTATGCTTTTGAAATTAGATATGAACAAAAAATATGATAGGGTTTCCTAGAATTTTCTACATGTTATTATTAGAAAGGTTGGATTTGATTATAGTTGGTGTGAGTGGATTATATGTTGTTATAGCACTGTAAAATTTTCTATTTTAACCAATGGTTCTCTTGTTGATTACATTAAATCATCTTATGGGCTTCATAAAGGTTATCCACTTTCTCCTTATCTATTCATTATTCTGGTGGAAGCATTATAGAGAGCCTTTTCAAAGAAAAAAATGGAAGAATAAATCAAGGGTATTCAAGTTGCAAAAAATGATCCCTTTGAATCTCATCTATAGTTTGTTGATGATACTTTTATTTTGGGCCATCCCTTAGTCAGTGAGTCCATGGATTTTAAATCAATATTATAATGCTATAATAAGGTTACTTGATAGTTGGTAAATACTACAAAATTCAAGATTTTCATTAATATTTCCCTAGATTTACAACAAATTATTATGAATGTTTTAGGGTTTAAAATTAAAAAAATTCCATCAACCTACTTGAGTATTCCTTTGTCTTATAAAGGAAATAAAAAGGATCTTTGGATATATTTTTTTTTATAGAATGAAATCTTATTTGGTAGGTTGGAAAGGTAAGTTATTAACCATGGTAGGAAAGCTACAACTCATAAATAATACATTGCAATCCACCCCTATTTATATGATGTCACTTTCAATACTACCAACAAGTATAGCATCAAAATTTGATAAAATTCAAAAAGAAATTCTATGGAAAGGTGTGAGAAAAAAATTGGGTTTCCTCTTTGTAAGTGAGATAGAGTTTTCAAAGGAGACACTATTAGAGGAGTATTCTTGCATAATTGCAAACTTATGAATTTGGCATTAAATCTTGGGTGGAGATTATTTAGAGATAAAGAAAATAATTCGGAAAAAAATATTACTTCAAAAATATACAAGTTTTCTTGATGCAAATTATTTAGGAAAATAACTCGACTCAAAGGATCATCAACATTGAACTCCATATCAAAGATTCTACAATTGATAAATAAAATGTTAGGTGGTTAGTCAATGAGGGGAGTTAAACAATTTTTTGGTCTAATGCTTCTTTGAAGCCTTATCCTCTTATCTCTAACTCAAAATGCAAACCATTGGCTCAAGAAAGCTTAGCATGTAAAGGTATAAAGGTCAAATACTATATTATTATGAGAAACTATTCCAAATCATGGATATATTTTAGTAAGCTGGTTGAAGGAGAGGAACTCAAACAAATTGCAGATAAACTTTGAAAGAAACTTCAAGAGTGGTATTTGTAGATTTTTAGACAAAAGGATGATTTGATTTAGAATTTATCAAAGGATGGTGGATACAAAGTCATGTTGGGATATGAAGATTTAGAACAATCAATATTTTGTTCTCCTAAATACTTTTCTTGGAAGAATGTTTGGTAATTAGAGGCTCTTCCTAAGGCATCAACATTTATTTGATTAGCTATTCAAAGTAAGATTCTTATAGGAGAGAGTCTACAAAGAAGAGGACATTATGGAACCTTTAGATGTGCCTGATATGAGAATAATTTAGAAATATTAGACCTTACTTCTTTATTGTTTTTTTGCTCAAACCATTTGGGGTTATTTTTTTAAAAAACATGAAATTACCTTTGGTAGCTCCATCAATATTGAAATAGTTGATGAAATATTGGATAAATTATTTTATAGCTAAAGGATTATGTATTCTTTTAAGGATTAGCCCTGCTATTATTTGTTGGAATTTATGGCTTGAAAGGAATAACAATTTTTTTAAAAATAAATCTCAAAATCATGCCTAAGTTTGGAACCATATTACTGCCTCTCTTGCAAAATATCTACAAATATGGTGTTCATAATGGGAAACCTTATTTATAGAAAAAGAGGAGCTAATAAATTGAATTCATGAATTAAATATACATGGAAGAGTCATCTACGACAATAAAATTAAAAAAAAGGATCTACTTTTATCTATGGTAAAATGGAAATGTCCAAAAATTAGGTTTATCAAAATTAATTTTGATGGTCCTTCTAAAAGAAATCTAGGGAAAGCTAGTGGAGGTGGTGTTTTTAGAAATAGTGAAGGTGAAATTATCCTCACTTATTTAGAATCATATGGAACTTCAACTAACAACTATGCAAAAGCTAGGACACTTCTTACTAGGATTAAAATTGTAGTAAAAAAAATATGGAAATATATTTCAATTATGGGGGACTCACAAATTATCATCAATGCTATTAGAAAAAATAGATGTGGAAATTGGATAAGAAGTAATATTATTGTTGACGTTAATCATCTATTACTAAAGGTAATCTCTTGGAATTATGAGTATATTTATAGAGAGGGAAATCAGGTAGTAGATAAATTAGCAAATTGTTATATTGATCTTCATCTCGATGAAAGTCAAATTTTAAAAGGCAACTAACCAACTGATATTTTATATCTTAATCAATATGATGTCAAGAAGTTGATTGTGGAAACATAGCACTTTGAGGAAATTGAAGAATATATTTAAGAGAAAAAAATTAAAAATTTGTGATAAAAAGGTATATTGTAGCAAATGCAATATTTTGGTATTTTGATGGGAGTGGCCCCCAATATAAGCCACATATATCTTATTAATTTTTTTTTTTAATATATATGAAAATAGAGGAAAACATATCTAATACTTTTCGGTATGCACTCTTGTAAGTTTTTATGAGATAAATATAATTTTTGTTTGCCCCATGCAACTTTGAAGGAAATAACCTATAATAATGCCTAATCTAACCATAGTGATTTGATATATTATACATAAATTTTTCTATGAATAATCATAAGAAGTAAAATTATTGTAATTGCATCAAAGGCTGAAAAACTAAACAACCATTCATACTAACATCATGGCATAAGACGAATGACATGGTTTAGTACTTCAACTATAATCTAGATACCTTAGTCAACATAGTTTTAGGGGGACCAATTACAAAACATAATTTTAGATAGAAATAAAACATTTAAGGTACAATTCCTTGCTTTAACACACAAACTATTCAAAGCACATGGCTAAAAAAGGACTAAGAAGAGATAGGGTACCAATAGGTTGGGTCATAGTCTCAAGGACTAGTACTCCTACTATTAGGGGTACCTCAAGCAATACACAATTAGAGAGGTACTAGTTCCTCTACATATAATTTAGCAAAAGTAAATTTTGGTGAGATAAATATAATTTTTGTTTACCCCATGCAATTTTGAAGGAATTTACCTACAATAATGCCTAATATAACCATTCTGATTTGATATATTATACATAGATTGTTCTATGAATCATCATAGAAAGTAAAAATTATTGTAATTGCATTAAAGGCTGAAAATTTAAACAACCATTCATGCTAACATCATGGCATAAGAGGAAAATCATGGTTTAGTACTTCAACTATAATCTAGATGCCTTAGTTGACATAGTTTTAGGGGCACCACTTACAAAACATAATTTTATATAGAAATAAAAAATTAAGGTACAATTGCTTTCTTTAACATGCAAACCATGCAAAGCACTTGGCTATAAAAGGACTAAGAAAAAAGAGAGTACCAATCAGTTGGGTCATAGTCTCAAGGATTGGTACTCCTACTATTAGGGTACCTCAAGCAACACACAATTAGAGAGGGACTAGTTCCTCTACATAGTAATTCTACAATAGAATTTTTTTTTGAGATAGATATAATTTTTGTTTATCCCATGCAACTTTGAAGGAATTAACCTATAATAATGCATAATATAACCATTGTGATTTGATATATTATACATAGATTTCTATGAATCATCATATAAAGTAAAAATTATTCTAATTACATCAAAGTCTGAAAAATTAAACAACCATTCATGCTAGCATCATGGCATAAGAGGAACGACATGGTTTAGTACTTCAACCAAAATCTAGATACCTTAGTTGACATAGTTTTAGGGGGGCCACTTCCAAAATATAATTTTAGATAGAAATGAATCATTTAAGGTACAATTTATTACTTTAAAATACAAACTATGTAAAACACTTGGCTACAAAAGGACTAAGAAAAAAGAGAGTACCAATTGGTTGGGTCATAGTCTCAAGAACTGGTGCTCCTACTATTAGGGGTTTCTCAAGAAACACACAATTATAGAGGAACTAGTTCCTCTACATAGTAATTCAAAAAAGGTAAAGACTTATAAGTGAATCTACTTGTCTATTATAACTCTAATAAAAAAAGGATCAATATTATGTCAGGTATTGGTTTTATATTTACAAAATTTAAAATTTACATGAATGTCTAAAAATCAAAAGGAGTCCTCACAAGCAATGGATTGAAGAATGTCATTCACATATGTGTGTGTGTGTGTGAGATAAAGAATGCACATGTGTTCTGTGTAGCAAAGTCTCTATAAGATATCATTTTTAAAGTATATGCTATAGCATACTTTAATAATATTTATAATATATAAGACTTGTGAGGGATACCCTAGTGGTAAGCATTTGGGTTATCATCCAAGAGATCCATGTTCAAACCCAAGTATGAGGGGACTGAGACCTCTCATAAAAACCTATGTAAACTCAAATTTTGTTTGACAAGGATAATGTAGTGATTAGGTCTTTGGACTCTCTTTGGGGAGGTTCAAGGTTTAAACTACAAAATTCCCAAATGGAAATAGGTTGGATAGTAGTAACCAAGGTTTTATCAATTGCTTGCCCCAATGACAAGGACAACGTAGTGATTAGGGCTTTGGTCTTTCTTTAGAAAGTCAAAAGTTCAAACCATGGTGTGCTCAAATGGGGATAAGTTGAATGGTAGTGGCCAAGGGTTTTTCGGTTGGTCCTGTTGACTTTGTCTAACCCTATGGGATAGATTTTATAGCGGTAGCACCCAACGGTGTTACAGGGATTGGTTGCATGGTAGTGGCCAAGGGTTTTTTGGTTGTTCCAATTTGATGGCCCAAGGGTTGGGGTCTCATTGAATTTATTTAACCATGCAGGCTAGAGTTTATAGTTGCAACACCCAATGGTGTTCCCAATTCCTCTATGTATTAAATAAAATTACAATAAATACAATTTTTTTACCTTTATTATGATTGAAAATCTAGTTTTTAATTTTTATTTTAATTCCATGATTTGATATTTTCCTATTTAATATTTTAATATCTTTCCAATACTATGAATATTTTTAGTATTCTAACTATGAATTATGACTGGAGGATTAAACATGTAAACACATACTTCTCTTTTATCAACTTCAAGTACACAAATATTGTGTTACATGATTTGTGGCTGTGAAAATGTTAGGTTATAAAATTATGGTCCTTCAAATATCATAAACTAAAGATTTAATGTATGGAAAATTTTATTTGTTATATTTTAAAAGGAAAACATGATAAATAGTTTTTTATTAATGGTAAAAAAGCAGGGTTTTTAAGGATCCCAAAATCTTTTACATTAGAGGAGGTAGACAAAGAGAAGACCAATTAAGCACAGGATAGCCTCCAAGGACAAAATAAAAAAAACTTAACCCAATAGTCACCCAAGAGAACAAATGAGAAAGATAATGCCATGATACAACATAGACCAACCCACCACCCAATAGGGACATAAAGGAGATTTTTTTTTTTCAAATTTCTTTTAGAGGAACCAAATATCTTGCTCCATTTTTGCATAAGACTGGAAGAGTAACAAATACATCAAGAAACAGATAGCAAAATACCAATCCTAGAAAGCAAGGGTGAGGGCAATACACCAAGCATATTCCTTGAGAATGGAAACCACCAAGGAGCAAAAGGACCAACCCCCCAAAAAAACCAAGATAGAGGATCACGTAAACACAAAGGAGACCTCATCCAAGCAAAAAGACAATAAAAAGACCTACTATATAGGTAGGCTCAATGCTTCCAAAGAAACAATTATCATTAACCATGGAGTGAAATTATCTTCTCAAAAATTGAATTGGCCACTATCGACCTCTAAATTGGCCATAATATTAGCAACCTGGTTACCTTACCTATAAATATGCTCAATTTTAACTTCTAACATACCTTCCAAAATATTTAAGATGTCTTAATAATTTTTAGGATGAAACAATTATCAGTCTTCCATCTTCTAAATCTTGAATGATGTTCAAGGAGTCACCTTGTATAAGAAGTCTTTTGAAGTCCTCTCAAAAAATTGATGAACACCCAAGAAAAGCACCTTAGCTTCAGTTAGGTGGTTGGTTTGAATACCATAATATTTGGTGTAAGCCCAAATGACCTCACTATTATCATTTTTGATAATACCTCCTCCACAAACCCTCTCAAGGTTACCTTTGGTAGCCCCATAAAAGTTTAGAATGACCCATACTTTAGCTGGTTTATGCCATCTAGTAGCCAATATTTTTAATAGTGGATATAGAAGTAGAATATCCTAGATTCTATTTACAACTAAAAACAAACCCTTTCCCCATAGCTTTCTCCCTACCATTTCTAGCAGTAAAGACAACTAGGTTATTCTCAATAGCAACTTTAATCCTTCTAAATATAAACGATTCATCTATAGCAATATCCTTGAAAGTTATTTTTTTCCTCTCCCACCAAATACCCCATAAAAAATGAGGAAGAACCAGGTCCAACACCCTAGAGAGGTTGTGAGAGGGTTATTTCCGCTAAGTGAAAAGTTTCTTAAGAGTTTGAGACAATGCCCACTTGATAGAAAAAAATATAGTAAAGCATTAAGAGCCTTATTTGAGAAATCACAATGGATAAAATGATGATTCACAAATTCAACATCCTTGAACATGAGACAAATATTAGGAAGATGAAAGTTTTTCTTACATAAATTATCAACAGTCAAAATTTTATTTTTCAAACACAACCACATAAAATACAATATTTGGGATCAAATGATTATACCGAACCCTTACCACTAGAAATGATCCTCTCTTGGACAATTTTTGGGCCTCAAATGCAATATTTATAGAAAAAAATAATTTAGCATAATGAGTCTATAGAATGAAGTCCTTGTCATTCCATTGAGGAAGAAAGTACTCTCGCATCAACATGTTCAAATTTTCCAAACTTTGAAGAATCAAAAGATCAACTGTATGTAAAGTTAGATGCTTCTAAATACTCTTGCCATTAGTGATGATTATATAATCAATTAATTTTTCTCCATATTTTAGTGACAACGGAGCCTTCAAATCATAAAACTTACTACTAAGAAATAGGGGTTCAGGAAGAATCCAAGTATCCTACCAAAAGAACACGTCCTTTCCATTCCTAATATGCCACCACATCCTCTTTGTAACCAAAATTATAACCCATAATAAACCATTCCAAATCATAGATCCCCTAGGAGGAGGAGCACTTCTAAAAAAAGAAATGTTATTTTCTAGATATTTACCTCTCATAATATCTTTCCATAGTTGATCCTTCTCAAAACATAATCTCTGAGTTATTTTTGTAATCAATGCATTATTGAACAAAAACATATTTATAATCACAAGACCACATTATTTCTTAGAAGAGAAGATCCTATCCCAAGAGATAAGGGACACCCTCTGTTTATCCTCCACCCTAGACCATAGAAATCTCCTAAAGATCTTGTCAATCCTCCTCCTAGATTTGAAGGGAATTCTAAAAAGAGACATATAATAGAGAGGAATGGTTTGGAGTGTAGCTTGAAGCAATTGCAACTTACATTCTTGGCTTAGGAGATTACCTTTCCACCCAGCTAACTTACGTTGAATCCTATCCAACACAAGACACCACAACTCCTCCTTAATCCTACCAATGAACAATGACATACCTAGATATAAAGAAGGAAGGTTAGCAATACCACAACCAAAAATCCCTATAATTCTATGTTGAAGCTACCCCTTAGTATTCAAAAAATATTTGATTTTTATGGAAGTTAATTTTTTGGTTGGAAGCTTTCTCATATAGGTGCAAAATATTCATGAATTCCTTAGACTCTCTCATAGTATCCTCACCAAGAAGTACAATATCATCTACAAACTATTGATAATAAATTGCCTCCACAATACCAACAGATCTAATACCCTTAATCTTAGATGACAAGTTAGAATCAATAATTGATCTTCTTAAAGCTTTAGCCATCAAAATAAAAATATGGAGACAAATGATTACCTTGCCCAATACCTTTTTGATCCAAAAAAAAAGCACTTGGAATCCCATTGATGATGATAGAAATATTAGTAGAGGAAATACAAACTCTAATCCACTTCCTCCATAGATTCCCAAAGCCAAATTTTTGCAACACCTTATTAAGGAACTCACAGGAGACCCTATCATAAGCCTTCTGCATATCAAGTTTAAGAAGCATTCCATCCAACCTGCTTTTGGACATAAAATATAAAGTCTCATGAATCCTAATGATCCCATCCATAATATACCTACCATGAACAAAACTACCTTGAAGAGGATAAATCAATATTGAGAGAAGCCTTTTCAACATATTAGAAAGTTTCTTAGTAAGAAAATTATATAGGGTATTGCATAAGTTGATTTGTTTGAAATACCTTGAGAAGAAGCACCATGTTTCTTTGAAACAAAAACAATAAAGGTAGTATTCCATACCTACAACAATGAGGAAGAATATTGAAATTCTCTTAAGGCTTCTAAAATATCTGAACCAATAAGGTGCCAAAACCTCTAAAAAGGACCAGTAGGGCACCCATCCGATCTAGATGCTTTATCCTTATTCATATTAAATAGATTGATATTGATATCATCATTAGAAAATTTGGTATTCAAATAATTATTCATATCAACCATCACCACTTGGGGAACGTTCCTGAGAATATATTTCAAAGCATTCCCATATTCCTCCTTATATCTAGAAAACAAACCCTAAAATAAGGATAATGTGGCAATAACAATATCTTCCTTATGTTTAACTCATTCATCAAAGTCCAATGTAATTTCTCTTATTTTATTTGCACTCATATGTATCAAGGTTGAGAGGTGAAAAAAATTGGTATTCCTATCACCCTCCTTAAGCCACGTAGCTCAAGATTTTTGACTCCAAAAAAACTCCTCGTTGGCAAGAATATTATGAAATTCTACAAGAGTAATTTGCTCTTTGGTGGTCAGCTCCTCTAAACAACCTTCACTTTGTTTCTTTTCCTCAATTTCCTCAATAATTCCACCTCTTCAAGTTATCTTTGATGATTTTTAGCTTCTTGGCCACTTGAAACATCTTAGTGCCATAGACATCCAAATTCCACAAAGCCTTAATCAAGCCTTCAACATTTGTATGAAAAAGCCACATTATCTCAAGCAAAAGATAACATTTTGAGTGTTTCTCCTCCATGAATTCAAATGGTAGTGGGTTGTGGTCAGAAGATATTCTCAGTAAAGTCCTCAAAAAGTAATCCTGAACCATGGTGAGCCAAATCACTGAAGCAAGGGCCCTATCAATCCTATATTGAATCATACCTTCTCTCCTTCTTCTGTTGGACCAAGTGAATTTAGAACCTTGCAAATCAATATCTACTAGTCCCATGGAGGTTAAGAACTCACCAAAATCCTCCATGATATCCAAAAAAATAGTTGAACCTACAATTTTCTTACAAGGGAGAAGAATGGAATTAATATCACCAATAAACAACCATGGAAGGTCAAACAAAGAACCAAGGGCCATTAATTCAAACCATAGTTTCCTTCTATCCAAAAAAACATTTGGAGCATACACATTGGTAGAAATCCAAGAAAACTTAGTATTTTGTAGAAAAATAAAAAATAAGATAACCTATCAACCTAATTAATAGCTTACCATCCATAGAATCAGGATTCCAAAGCATCTACAACCCTCTAGAAGAACCACGAGTAGCCCTACTCACACCTTCACACTCTTTCCAAATAAAATTTTATAATCTATAAAAATCCTCATCGCCCATATTAGTTTCTTGTAATAAAAGAATATCAGGAAACTTTTTTCTAAAATCTTTTAGCACTCTTTATTTAGTTGGGGCATGCAAACCCTGAATATTCCATGATACAATCTTCATTACTTCAAGGATTGTGGAGCCTTCCCTCTACCCAAAGGTAATTTAGAATAGGATCCATTAGCCACATATTGAGCCATATTATTTAAGAGCACCTAATTTTTTTGGGGTCTTATTAGCCCCTTCCCACTACTTATATTCATTATTTTTTGGGTATTTTTGATAATATTTCGTAAAGCCAATCATTTCCTTCTTGCTTGATTCTACTGATTGAGGAATGAGCTGATGCTACTGAGTTATATTCTTTAGTATCATATTTTACCTATTTAGAACTTCTTGAAAGTCACATTCCTTTTAGGAGGACCAAAAATCCTCTGATTTCTTGTACAATGCATTTGTAAAATCTCTTGAACCTTTACATACCAAAGAGACTCTATGATAGCTTCATATTTTTTATTATAAATAGGGGAAAAAACCCTCTCATTATACAAAATAGGGGTAACTACTCTTGAAAACACCTCAACATGAGCCTCTTGAAGTGGGATAAAGGAACCTATGTAGAAGGTAGTTGATCCCCTTGATGATCTAGGATCTTAACTCCCTTATCCGGAATATCATCCAATCCAACCTCAAAATCAGAAGGCATCAACTCTCCTAATACAACAATTTTTTTTGGGATTTACCTCTCCACCATTGGAATACACACCAACTTCTGGAAAAACCCTAGAAAATTTAGAGTAGTCTTTTTTTTTTCTCTAGATCTAGGTATCATGTTTCCAAGGAGGTTTCTTCTCAGGGAACTTACTTCGTAAATGACCAATCCTTTGACAATCAATGCAAATGGGTATAGAGGTTTCATATTCTATATCCTAGATCCAAACTCCAAAATCTAAAACCAACTTAATATAAGAAGAAAGAGGCTTAGAGAGATTGATGTTAACACAAAATATAGAAAATACCATATTTATTTTTGCCCAAGTGGTCAGATTCACCGCAATCAAGTTGCCCATTCATTTAACAATACCCTTAAGGATTTCATCATCCCATAAGATCATAGGTATCCTAGGAAGACATACCCAAAGGGGTTCCCTATTGACATTATAGATGGATGGATAGAAGTTTGAGGATCATTTCCTCAAAATGACCTTTTCAACCAAAGAGCCATGGTCCGTTCATAACCACTACCTACATGTCTTCCGAGGTCTTCAAATTAAAGAGCATAAAGCCTTTGGTAAATGCCACCACTTCCAAATCCCCCTTTGGCCACCATTTTTTAGTAGTCCATTTTTTGATAGAGTCCAAATATGCTCAGACCCCAATAAACTTCCCAACCAAGGATTTTTCTCATTCCACTATTGTCTAATAAAGAATAGGTTGAGAAATTCATAAATAAATAATATCAACATCTAGATTTAGAACTAGATCAAAGTGATTTTTAACAATAGGTTCAGATACAAATAACACTTGAGATCAAGAATGGCTTGAATTACCCATAGAGGGAGCAAAAGACATCAGAGCTTTTGGACCCCCCAATGCCTGGGTCAAACACATCAAAATTGAGATAGAGCCCCAATGGTCCACCTGCCATGCCCCTATTACCATGAGTGCTACCTCACTTTGTACATCTTCCATGTTGCCCTTGCCCTTAGGCCCTTACACCCCCTTCTCCCGTTCATATCTCTGAAAACCCTAGCTTTGAAAAACCTCCATAGTCAGAACTTTAAAAGCTCTCCATAGTCACAACTCCAAAAACCCTAGCTCCAAAAAAACCTCCACATTAGCTCTCCATAGTTGGAGATCTAAAATCTCTCTACAATTGCAGCTCAAAAAACCCTAGATCCAAAAATCCTCCATAGTTGTAGCTCTGAAATATTTATATTTTAAAACAATTTAACTATAATACCACATGATAAACATAGTAAACATAATAAGCAATTTTTATTAGTTTACATTATGATATTTACAAAAAAAAATTGTTCTTAGATGCATGTTGAATCATAACTTATAAATGTAAAATACCACTCAATAAAAATTAATTAACATGATGACATCTCATTTTACTAGCAAAGCTACTTGATTGACCTTTGATATTTAATGGAAGAGAGCCATTTGTTGACTTATTTACTAAGAAGTAATAATAAGAGAATTGTTAGTGATGGAGATGCATTCCAATTTACCAATTCCCATACTCATTGAGCCCATGACAAATAAAAAATGTAGCCAAGACTGTTATAACATTCCAACAATATCAACCCTTGGAAATTCTTGTAATCGATGTGAATGTGACTACCACTATATCACATAATTTCTACCTAATTTACTTCGATGAGAGTCCATGAATTTGAATATGGTAATGGTGGGTCAATGCTAGGGTCGAATGGAATGGTTGTTTCATGTGGATCTAATGGCAATTTGTATATGCTAAAAGGGAAGGGGGACCCTGGTGGTTTTGGTTTGCAGGTGGTGTTTCTTGATGGTGATTCCTTAAGTTTTGGATAGCCCTTTAACCCATCCATGTTTTCTTTTGTTGTGGTTGCTACAAAGAGTTACAAGTCCCATAACCCTAGTTTTTTATTTGATCTAGCTCCTTCCTGTAATAAGTTGGTCATTTTGGATGAGCTAATGGTTGTCACCATGGAGGAAGGCTCATGGAATTTGGTTAGTAAAATCCAATGGGGTCATTTCGATATTGATGCCATAACTAGATGAGCTTTAATCAAGTAGAAATCCAAAATATCCTTGGATATTGTGGTGGTTTTCAATGCTTTCTTCTTAATCAAACTTAATCGTGAAGAAGACTCAAAGTGTATCCTTGGGGGAGGGCCCTAGTTTTTCATTAGAAGGGGGTTCTTCCTACAAAAATGGGGGTCATATTTTAACCTAAGGACTCAAAAATTTAATATGACTCCTCTTTGTGTTAGGCTTCCATATTTACATTTCCACTTTTGGCATGAAGATATATTGAGAGGTATATCTAAAGCTTTTGGGAATTTAGTCCCATTTATTCTGCCACTCGAGCCAAGTCAAGAATTATTTTTACTAGGATGTGTGTAATGGTATACCCCGAGGCAGATTTACATGACCATATTGATCTCATTTCCAATAAGGATTTATGGACCCAATCCATAGTTTACGAGAATATACCTATCAAATGCTTGGTCTATAGAAGATTTGGTTATTTTTTTGGTGCATGCCCTAAGAGCACTTAGAAAAAAATGGAGACTCTTAAAAGGGATCCTCCAAGAATAAATGGACTAAGAAGCTGCCAGTGTCATCTTAGGGTCATAATCAGAGCATAGGGTCCAAGGCAGATCCTATGACAAATTCACATCTCTTTCATTCTGAGTATGAGGATCATGATGTTGGGGATAGGATCATGGATGAGATAGTGGTGATTGATATTAGCAATCTAGAAGTGGTATTTGGTAATAAATTTATAATTCCTTCAGAGACCATCCTTAGCCTGACCACGCTGATTTGATTTTTGAAAATCATATTTCTTAATATTTCCTTCAAAATTCTTTTCTCGGCTTAAATTCTCAAGAAGTGGCTCAAGAGGAGTATGGTGTTCCTCAAGATGTAGTTGAGGGTGGTTCTTCCCCTTCAAATGTTGTGGTAGAGCTTGATTCTCCTTTGAAGGTTGTGGCTTCTCAAAAAGAAGTTATATCCCTTCTCCCTGAGGAGGGATCATCAGGGGTAAGATTTTCTTGGCCTAATACAAGAAGCATCCAAAAAGGCCAGAGTGATTTAGGGGTAAAAAAAAGATTGTAAAACATCCTAGGTTTTAGGTAGTAGATGTAGGGGATGAAGACGAACTTTAATTTTAACCAAATTTTGAAAAGGAAAAGGAACCAAAAGGTAAACAATTTAAGCTTGATTTATTTTTCCAATCCCCCTAGTCTCCTGAGGGGGGAAATCATAACAAATATTGTAAATGAAGATATTACCTTGGGTTGGTAGAATACGTGATTATTGGTTGCAGTTTCATAGTTGTGTGGGAAATTGGGGTTGTGGGTTAGTGGGGAAGCTTTATATGATCTCCAGCTTCCGACGGAGGTTTAGACTGTCTCAACTGAAAGGAATCAGAGAATGCTCCTACGCATATTGGTGGTTTGGGTGCTAATCCAGTGTGATCTAATATTTTTCCTAATTTTGGCTAGAAGGTCTTGTTTCTCATTTCAAATTTTAAACTTTTCTAGACTCATGGTTTCCAGTTTCCAGTAGAGATCCTAAATGTTTCATCAAGAATGGGATGAAAATTGTCTCTAAGTAGAGTGGCAATTTTTTTGAGCGTAAAATTTGTGTGGTTTTCTAGGGTGGTTCTCTTATTTTCCTCTTTGGTGCCTGGTTATTGTTTGGTTGGGTGGGATGCCTATTTTCTTGTTTAGCTCCAAATTGTCTAGGTGGTATTTTTAGGTTTGAATTGCCTATTCTTGATCCGTTTAAATATTTAGTTTTAATTTATGTTTGCACCTTGATTTCGATGAGTGTTTCAGTTTCTATCTTGGTTGGATGACAATTCGATTTCAAATTTTAAAATTTTCTAGACTCATGGTTTCCATCTTCCAGTAGAGATCCTGAATGTTTCATCAAGAAGGGGATGGAAATTGTATCTAAGTAGAGTGGCAATGTTTTTGAGCATAAAATTGGTGTGCTTTTCTGGGGTGGTTTTCTTATTTTCCTCTTTGGTGCCTGGTTATTGTTTGGTTGGGTGGGATGCCTATTTTTTTGTTTAGCTCCAAATTGTCTAGGTGTTATTTTAGGTTTGAATTGCCTATTATTGATCCGTTTAAATATTTAGTTTTAATTTATGTTTGTGCCTTTATTTTGAGGAGTGTGTCTGTTTCTATCTTGGTTGGACGGCAATCTGATTTCAAATTTTAAAATTTTCTAGACTTATGGTTTCCAGCTTCCAGTAGTGATCCTAAATGTTCCATCAAGAAGGGGATGGAAATTGTATCTAAGTAGAGTGGCAATTTTTCTGAGCATAAAATTGATGTGGTTTTCTAGGGTGGTTCTCTTATTTTCCTCTTTGGTGCCTGGTTATTGTTTGGTTGGGTGGGATGCCTATTTTTTTGTTTAGTTTCAAATTGTCTAGGTGGTATTTTAGGTTTGAATTGCCTATTCTTGATCCATTTAAATATTTAGTTTTAATTTATGTTTGCGCTTTGATTTCGAGGAGTGTGTCGGTTTCTATCTTAGTTGGACAGCAATCCAATTTCAAATTTTAAATTTTTCTATTGATGTGAGTATCACCCGATAGCTTTTTGTTTAGCAACTTTATCTTTTAGTTGAGGTATTTTGTCACCTTTTTAGTGACTGCTCCGTTTTATTAAAAAGTTTGGAGGTCCTTTTAAAACTCCTCGATCCATCTAATAAAATAATAATAATTAACATGACAAACATAAAATATATGTAATAATTTATACAATTATTTATTTATTTATAATTAATAAAATTATAACTGAAACATAATTGAAAACCATTTTCTTATTATTCAAACTTAAAAACAAAAGTTAAAATTTAAAACTAAACAAATAAATATTATCTTACACTTAAAAATAAAAATAAATACATTATATTATATCTTAATATATACTAATTACCATTTAAAATCTTAATATAATACTACTGCATGAGATTGAAGTGATTTGAATTTTGAGTGTAGTGTCCATCACAACCAATCTACGAGATTTGAATTTTGACGGTAGTGTCCATCACAACCAATCTAATACATATCATACTAGTTTAAACTTTGACATAAAAATATATAAACTATTATTTATTAAAAGATTTGAATTGTGACATAAAAAATATATAAACTATTATTTATTAAAAGATTTGAATTTTGAGTGTAGTGTACATCACAACCAATCTAAGAAATTTGAATTTTGACGGTAGTGTCCTTCGCAACCAATTTGAATTTTGACGGTAGTGTCCATGACAACCAATCTAATACATATTATAATAGTTTATTAAATTTTATTATTCCATACAACCAATATAAACTATTATTTATTAAATTTTATTATATTGCATTACTTTATATTACAATATTTATCTCCTGTGTTTGCTATATTTTGTATATAAATTTATTACATTCTCACATAAAACAAATTTTTAACTTGAACATTACTTAACAATCCTCTAGCATTGGTGCATATATCACATATACATCTTTGTGAATGTGTGAGCCTTCTTTATTTCAAAATAAGTTTCCATAATAATTCCCGCTGCGCGGGATAAAATGGAGTTCTCACACCTGTCGTGCAAACGGACAAATATGTTCCTTTCGCTTATTTAATAATTATAAGCGTGTCCTAGAGCCAAACGATGCCATTGTTACTCCATAACAAACAAATAAAATCTTTTAACTGTAACATCCATCTGCAGGCTGCAATATATCCTGCCTTTATGTATACTTCAACCGGTAAAAACCTTATCGAACTTTTCTAAGATAGGCCGTCAATGGCTCCATATTGAAGGAGATACATATGTAGAACATCCCCTATTTTTCGATTTTTTTTAAATATATAATAATTAGAAAAAGTATATGAGACCATTTTTATTTATTCTTATCATAAATTGAGTTTAATCTCACACACTCACTCATGCCACTGTATGAACTTTGGATCTCTCCAGAAGAAAAGCCAAAGCCCAAACCATTGCGCTGCACCCTAGGTGCATTTTCTGTTTTTTGAAATATACAATACAATGAAACATACGCTGGAGGTACATTGAAGACCACCCTCCCTTATGCTAAAGGTACATTGGAGACCACCCTTCATCGAAGACCACCCTCATTGTGAATCAACCTTAAGTTTTTTTTTTTAATATACAATACAGTTAAAACATATAGTTGTAGGTACATGGGAGACCACTCCCATATATTGAGGTACATGGGAGACCACTCCCTTATATTGAGGTACGTTGACGACCACATTTTAACTTAAGTTTTTTTTTAAGATAAGTCAACACATATAGTTTCAAATCCCTTTTCCAAATCTTCCTTTGGCCTCCATTTTTTAACAATTTATTTTTTTGATAGAGTTCAAATCTAGTTGGACTCTAATAAACTTTTCAACTAAGGAGTTTGTTCGATTCATTGTGGTTTGATGAAAATAGGTTGAAAATTTTATAAAAAAATAATATTAGCCTTGGAACCAGATCAAAGTGAGTCTTACATCTCCTAATAACATTCCAAACCTAAAAGGAGCATAAGACATGGAATATTTTGGACCCTCAACACCTAGTCAAACACATTAGAACCTAGGCAAGTCCCCAAGGGCCCACTTACCACATCTCCTTGCCATTAGTGCTAGCCTCAATTTGCACATATTCCACGCTATCCCTATCTTCGAGCCTCACCCCCTTTGCCCATGCAAATTCTATTCAAAATTGATGTCATATCCTCTACAATTTGATGGCACTATTCTTCTAATAATACAAATGTATAAACCTCATAAATCTCCCAACAATGAAGATCTTCCATTGACATATATGTACTTGCCTCACATCTCTAGATCTCTCAATAGAGTAGATCTACTAGCCTCATAAATCTTCTAGCTGCATAGATATGCCATGGATGCAAATGTACTTACTTCATAGCTCTTCCCCTCTATAGTTATAGCTTTGAAAACCCTAAATTTCCATAGTTACAACTTTGAAAACCCTAAATCCAAATAAACCTCCATAGTCGTAGCTTTGAAATCTTTTCACATTGGCAACTCAAAAAACTTATACTTAAAGCTATTTATACAATGCTAGAATAACATAAAGTACTTATAACCAAACTTTCTAGAATCTGAAATGTGCCTACTATCATCCTAAACCTGATAACTCATGAGAAGCTTCCTGAACTTGTCCTTGTAATACAACATGCTCCTGGAAACCTATATAGCAATTTTGAAAATTGTGAGTCTCCTAAGAGACCTAGTAAGAAACCTCTGATCCGCCTAGAAAATATCCTTGTTTTTGGCTATCCATAAAAACCATAGAATCTCAGTAGAAATTAAAAGCTAAAATATGTTATAAAAATTGCCCATATGCGAAATAAAACCAAAAATAACATGTTGTTTAACCATATCAAGATTATAATTCTAGCCTAAAGTATCGTAGAAAAATATGTCATATTTTTTTAACAAAAAAACATTCAAAAAATATATGCCAAGTAGATTCAGGAACCTTACAGATAGAACATAATGTAATATCCTTCAGATCTCTAGATATAGGAAGTCTTTGAAGTGAAAAAAGCCACCGAAAATAACTCTTTTTAGGCTGTAAAATACTGAACCAGATAGTCTTCAACGTGTTTTGCCCAAACATAATGCTAACATCTAAATGCCAATTGTTTATGATACAAAGAATGATATCATTAATATCCATAACCAAATTATACAGAAATTTAGGTTTAAATTTGCTAAATTTTGTACCATCTTGCCACATAACCTTGTTAAAAAAATTATGCTCATCATATATAATAACAAGCTTAGATTTCCTAATAAAATCACTTAGTAAAGAATATGTTCTCCACTAAGCTAGAGGAATATCACACTAAAAAAACCTTCACAATTACAACTCTATAGTTTAAAATAATTTAACTATAATACCAGACAATAAATATAATAAACATCAATGCCCATTAATTTACATTATAATATTTACAAACAAAAATTGTTCTTAGATGCATGTTGAATCATAACCCATAAATGTAAAAATACCAACCAAATGACAAACATAAAATATATGTAATATTTTGTTTATTTATTTATTTATTTATAATTAATACAAATTATAATTAAAATATAATTAAAAGCCACTTTGATGATTGAAACTTAAATATTATAGATTTAAATCAAAATTTGAATATAAACATATACACCTAAAAATTAAAAATAAAAACATTATATTATATCTTAATATATAATATATATTAAAATAATTTAACTCGGTATAAGAATATATAAACTATTATTTATTAATTTATAAATTATTATTTATTAATTTTTATTTTATTTCTTTACTTTATATTACAATATTTATCTTGCGTTTGCTATATTTTGTATATAAATTTATTACATTCTTACATAACAACATTTTTTAAACTTGAACATTACTTAACAATCCTCTAGCATTGTTGCATATATCACAGATACATCTTTGAGTATGTGAGCCTTCTTTATTTCGAAATAAGTGTCCATAATAATTCCCCTTCCGCGGCAGTTCTACCTTTCGTGCAAACGGACAAATATGTTCCTTTCAATTATTACACCGAAAAGCGGCTGACTATTAATATTTTATTAAAAAAATTAACATTAAAAAAATTATCTGCTAATATTAAATGTTACGGTAAATTAAAATATTTACTCAAACTTTCTAATATTATTTAAAAAAAACCTTCGGTAAATTTAAAATATTTAAAAAATATTTAAACTATTTAAATTAAAATAATGCCCAAACTTTCTAATATTATTTTAAAAAAATCTTGAAATAACGTTATATTTATAAACTCGAATTATCAATCTAGAGGTGTCAATCGATCACACCCCCAAGAAATGATATAAACTCCTCTAAATTAATAACTCTCAGGCGTTTACAGATATATATATATATATATATATATATATTTTATATATCTAAAAATAGTTTAATAATTATACGAGCGGAGAGCCGAGTAATGCAAAAAGCCATTAACAAACAAATAAAATCTTTTAACCGTAACATCCATCTCCAGGCTCCAATATATCCTGCCTTTATGTATACTTCAACCATAAAAAAACATGCCTTGAACAAACCTTATCGAACTTTTGTAAGATAGGCAGTCAACACATGCCTTAAACAAACCTTATCGAACTTTTCTAAGATAGGGCGTCAATGGCTCTGTATTGAAGGAGATGCATTGTATAATATCTTATAAATCGAATTGGTTTTTTTTTAATATATATTAATTGAGGAGGTACATTTGAGACTATTTTTATTTATTTTCATTTTTATTTTTATTTTTATTTGAATTTGTATTAATGTTCATGGGTGACTAAAAAAAGTTAATTGCAAAGTAAAACATATACAAAGCAACAAGAGTGTTTAATGCAGCTTGTAAAAAAAACATAGAGTAAGAAAAACAGTAAACAAAATGACATATATGATATACAAGATACTCCAACATTCAAGTGAGTGATATAAGAGTTGGATTATTGTAAATTGAGTTTAATTTTTTTTTTTAAATATACATTATATTAAAACATATGTTGGAGATACATTGGAGACCACCCTTAATCCCAGATCACCCTCCCTTATACTGGAGATACATCTAAGACCACCTTCTCTTATGATGAAGGTACATTGGAGACCACCCGCCATCGGAGACCACAAACCACCACACTCCCCTTATATTGAAGGTACATTGAAGACCACCCTACATTGAAGACCAACCTCCATAGGAGACTACCCTCATCCACTTTCATCCTAAATCAAACTTAAGTAATTTTTTTAAAAATATATAGTACAGTCAACTAGACCACCCTCCCTCCCTTATATTGAAGGTACATTGGAGATCACCTTTCAACTTAAATTTTTAAGATAATCAGTCAAAGCATACAGTCAAAAGAAATACATCAGATATCACCTTCTCTTAAAGCCAACTTTAAGTCTTTTAAAAAAAATTTACAACATAAAAACACATTAAAGACCACCTTTTTGGATTTAAAAAATTTACAACATAAAAACACATTAAAGACCACCTTCTTGTGAATCCAAAAACTTTGATCTTCCTCCTTGAAGACCACCCTCAGTTCTTCCTCCTTGAAGACCACTCTCCTGTGAATACAACATGTGAATCCAACAACTTAGATCTTCCTCCTGAGAATCCAACTTAGGTCTTCGCATGCGGGTTCTTTATAATTGCTTTTTAACGACGAAATATATTTTCGAAGAATTAAGAGTTTAGTAAATGCCATGCCATCTAAAAATAAAGACGTCAAAAGTTTAACTCCATCAGATATTTGAAGGCATGTATGCTTGTGGAAGGACTTTAATTAATGTACATTGGAACATACAACACACGCCATTTAAGTGTGTCCTAAAGTGCAACGAAGGCATGCACTAAACCCAGATGATTTTCCTTTCCAGATCGTCCTTCCTAATTTGCTACACTTACAAATGGTTTTTAATTTAGCGGGCGATCTGAACATTTAGTCTCCTGAGCCATATGGAATGGAGAATCATGTGGAACAGGTCGAAGGGTCTGGGAGGCTGATTGATTGCAAAATGTTTCTGGACTTGCTTCACCCTTCTTTGCATCTGCACATATCTCTCTCTAGAGATAGATTGGAGCGTTGTTTTCAGATTCGGTATTTCAGACACTGGAACTTGCACAGAAAAGGCATCCCAATTGAGCACGTCGCTGAAAGGAAGCGCATAATGCTCGGAAAGTATGACAGGCACGCATTCGTTATAAATTGCCTCTACAATTCGAGGGCTGGCAACCTCATATCCGCTTGGGCACAAGCAATATTTGCTCTTCCTCATCATGTCATAATAGGACACTTCTTTCGGAAGGTTTTGGTAGACTTGCATATCTTTATCTGTGCCATTCCAATACTTTAGAAGCAGAGGTCTCACCGGTCCATGATTGCCCCCTGCAAAGAAAGCAAGAAAAGGCCGTTGTAGAGCTGATTGACCGCCCAGCAAACCAGTCGTTAAGCCCGTCTTTAAATTGACCTCTGGAAGCGTCGCATCTTTTGCAGGATTAAATCCCTCTGAAGTGTTTGCGTTGCATAGAACGCGAATGGACGTGTTGTACAGAAAAGGATTGGCTACAGAAACAGATGGCCCCTGTATGAAAATCCATGAAAATCAAGATTTTAATGTATTGTACTTTCAGTGGCCTAAAAGGTTTAAAAATAATTGTGACAGGTTATAGTGACGAACTGTGCCTTCCGCATAGCTTCCCCGATTCTAACAGCTACCGATTCCATCATATAAATTAAAAAAAAATAACTTACCTTTGAAACCCAAATTCCCCAAATTCTCTAAATTAGAGAGGGAGGGACATACCCAGTCGTGGCAGGACAACATGAAGTGATCGGCTCCAAGACTCCTGTTCCAGAAGGGATATTTGTTGGCGACGACCTGGATGTAATCGCTCACAAAAACTCGCAAGGGCGCCATATCATATGAAGCCGGCTTGTAAATGTAGGTCACCATATTAACCACGCTGAAGGGAAGGAAGTACGCATGTGCCTCCTCCGGATTCGATGTCAGGAACGGGTTTCCCTGATCAAGCTCCTCAATAAACCTACCTTCTAAGGAGTAAATACTCTTACATGGCCCGTCGTGCATGAGAGGCGGTTCTCCCTCAGGGTATACAAAAATCTTGAACCTCTTTTCCATCTCCGCATAACTCCTGCGATAAAACACCCAACAGAAATTATACTGCAAGCTCGTTACAATAGTTGTTAAAATGCAAATGACAAAGTAGGTCAGAATCCACATACTGCTGAAATGCATAGACATTTCGATAGATGCCACCACGCAGAACGAAGTGAGTTCTATGGGATGTGGCGTTACGGATGCGGGCAGCCTTCCGTATGGCACTTCTCGCCCGTCGCAACTCGACTTCCACCTTTGGAATAAGGAGCATCGCCGCCTTCTGCAAATTTAATCCCAAAAATTGCTTCATTCCCTTCAACTTTTTCGCTGGAAATTAATGGAAACCTTAGAAATGCAGCAATACTTACTTTAATGTGCTTGGCAGAGCTATCATCCGACCTTTTCCATGGCGGTTCGTTGGGATTAAAAGATGTTAAATTGTAGACAGTCCTGTTATCATCAACGTTGGTGGAGTAGGGGGGTTGTTGCTCCTCGTCAACGATCCTGGCATGGAGCTCCACATTCCCAGGGGGAAATGCAGCAGCAGGAGGAGGAGCATTCCATTCTGATATTTCTGAGGAATTAAACGCCCAGTGGAGGGGAAATAGGCTAAGATGGAATGAAACGAAAAGCAAAAAGCTGCCGAGGAATATGAGAACAAGACCCAGAGGGGAACTATGTTTACAGAGGTCCTCCATTTCGATCACAATTACGAATAAGGTCGAAATTGAAAAATTTTCTTACCGATCCTCAACATTTAACCCATAGACTCACAGGTTTCAAATCCATCCGAATTTCTTCACTATTCTTTCATTCAGAAAAAAATCAAACAGAAACTTATCTGTTTTTTCATACGCCTCTCATGCAGAGGCCCCTGCTCCCTCCCTCTCAATTGGGTGCTTCGAGGCCATACTGCACTGCCACGTCTTTATACACGCGGTGGTGGTAACATCGCAATCAAACTTTTGTTGAAGAAGATACAAGAGCAAACCTCATTAATTTTTGGGCGTCACAGAGAATCGTGTCTGTGTGCCGTAAGCACAACGGCAGAAATCGGAATGGGATGCCGTAAGCGCGACGTTCGGCGGAGGTGGAAATCGAAACACATTAGTCTATTTTTCTTACGCTTTCCAAAAAGGACATTTTTTTTTTCGGTTATATAGGAGAGTAGTAAACTTTCCAAAAGAACATTACTCGTACAGATATCTAGCGAACGAAGGGCACCACGTATTTTTAGTTATTTTAGAAAGATGATGTGCTAGTTTGAGAACAGAGCCGGTTGTCAACGCCACACATGGTATCTTCATCGTAGCGGAGCCCTAGATTCGGAAGCATTTTGGACCTATAAAAGATTGATATACTTCCGAATCTATAGAAGATTGATGATATCGATGGTGTAGACAATTCAATCTTTCTATTGTTATGTCCTTGTCCCCTTTATGTCCTTGTCCCCTTTACATGCTATACATATGTGTATGGACATTGGGTACGAGGCAAAGCAAATCAAAAAATAAGTTTGACATGAGAACACCAAGAGGAGTTGTTGTATGGACATTGGATACGAGGCAAAGCAAATCAAAAATAAGTTTGACTAGAAACTCCAAGAGGAGCTGTTGAACTAGTAAGCACAATTCCACATATATATTTCTAGGCAAAGTAAATAAAAACTATGTTTGACATGAAAACTTCAAGAAGAGTTGTTATTTGACATGGAAATTTCAAGAGGAGTTGTTGTATAGACATTGGGTAAGAGGTAAAGCAAATAAAATAAAAATAAAAAAAATAAAATTTAACATGAAAACTTTAAGAGGAGTTGTTTAACTAGTAAGCACAAGACTATGAGTTTACATGTTTCTCATGGAGTAATATTAGTGTATGAAGAAAAACAAATTTTTATGATAGTTGAAGATTAGAGAAAACAAATTTTATATTAGATCAAATATTTTTCATGGGATATTTTTACAAGGGATATTAATAAAACAAAATAGGGTTATAGTTTTAGAATCATGATTTTTGAGCCACACACATCATAATAATATTAGAGTACCTCTTGGATCATATTTTCTATTTTCTAAAATCAATACAGAATCTGATCCAAAACTCAAAATTTTGATTAATCCAAAATTTAGAATTTTGAGTTAGAAAATATTATGAAAGAGTATAATTCAAAAATTACAATATAAGAAACTAGAACAAAAGAGTATACAAACAAAATAGTGTAATGGTACAAACTAGAATATAAGAGTATACAATCAAAATAGCGTAAAGGTACAAACTAGAACATAAGAGTATACACACAAAATAGTGTAAGGGTTTGACTACTTGAAAAATAGAGTATAATATAAGCAATCTTTGAGAAGATATGTGAGGCTATAACATTGAAACCATTAGTCATAGTTTTTTTAGTTAGGGATGCATCTCTCTTTATACAAGAATTAGTGTGTTAAAGTCCACCTTATTGAATATGAAAGGCTACCCATATGGATAGATGGTGATTCACCTTCCATGAGTTAGGTCACCCATATAGAAATGTGGTGATTCACCTTTCATGAGATACAAAGTGCACATTTAATGAAAGTTACATGTATGTGACTTATCATTTTGTGTTTTATTTTCTACTAATGTGTCAACATAGCTAGAGAAGCATTTTGGTTACAAAAATCTAAAAATAGAAAATTATTTTTAGTAAGTATTTTGTTTTAAATTCTTGAAGGCCTTCAAAGCATTTTTCCACAAATGTGTAGTCAACTTTATCTATGACAGATTTGCCTACCAAAATTGTTGTTCTCTCTCTAGTCTTTCCAATGCTTCTTGAATGGATCAAAGTAGAATTCCAAACACAAAGTTATGCCCCTAGAAATGCAATTAGGATCAAAACTACATTTTTGGGTATTTTTTAGCATAAAACCATTGAATAAAAAGGTCACATTGATGGGATACTTGTCCCTATTGAAATAAATGGTCCTTATTGTGTTAACTTTTAACATCATGTACAAAAATTGGTTTTTTATCTAGTTTGTTGTAAACCATTTCCCATCAAGTTGTCCTATCTTGACCACTCTGTACATCTAAGCAGACATCCTTCTCATGATCTTGGTTCATGTGTCAACAATATGATCCTCCTACATTGGTGGTAAGTTGTCTAGATTGAATTATTCAATGCCCAATTGTTTTGCTACTATCAAAGTGTCCAACAAAGGTGCATGATATAGCCTAAGAAGTTTGACATTAAATATTGAATGCAAACCAATATAAGATATAAGATTCAATTCAAAGATATTTTCTTCCACCTTATTATGATGGTCAATAATCTATAGCAAAGAGGTTTGTGTTCGAAATACGAGCAATTTTTGTTTTCATTGATGTTAATAATATGATGACCAAGTTTATTGTCATCCAAGTATTCATGTCCAAGTTTTTTTTGATAAGGTTGATGTTCAAGTTACATTAATATTCTCTAGTGGTTTTTCCAAAAAGGTAAAGAAGTAGGTTTAATATTATAATACTTAATATTATAATATTTAAGGATATAGGTTGGGTTTATGAAAAATAAATGCCAAGGAGTTGTCGCATTTTAAATCTCCGACAACACCCATATGACATATTTGTGGATTAAGGGTTTAATTATTTAATTTTAAATATTTTAACCTTAGGGTTAAAATATTTAAAATTAAATAATTAAACCCTTAATCCACAAATATGTCATATGGGTGTTGTAGAAGATTTAAAATGCGACAACTCCTTGGCATTTATTTTTCATAAACCCAACCTTAAAATTAAATAATAATATTATTCAAGGTACCTAAGTTAAAATATATAATTCAAATTTAAAAATTTGAATTCCAAATAACCCACTAACATTGTGAAGCACATTGAAAACATTATAAATAAGCCAAAGTTTTTGGTTAGAAGGCATCCATGCAATAATTTGTGAATCCAAAGGAAAAATCGTGCACTGTGGTGATAGAAAGGGAAGAAGGAAATTCGTGTGATTTAAACCCTTTGGAGGGCAAGCTAAAGTGTAAATGCATGAGGTGCGTGTCTAGCATATCCAAAGAGCTAGTTAGCGTAGTTAGAAACTGAGGTAGATTTAAGGTGCTTTCATGGCAAAAGGTTGGGGTTTTGAATCCCGATGAGGATATTTTGAGGAAGGTCTATTTCTTTTTTCAAGCATCGGGTCTTGTAGAAATTTTTTAGTGAGGATCCTACACCTTTAGACTCATGTGGGTGTGTGGTCCAATGGCTGCTAGAGTGGAGCAAAATCAACAAGGTTGTGGGTTCGAGGCACTACCAAAGCATGCACCATTCATTTTTGCATGTGGGCCAAAGAAACTAAGGTAAGAATTAATTTTTGGTTTAATTAATTTTTGTGCCAAGGTTTGGGAAGCACGTTAGGCCACGTGAATAATATAGTGCTTTGGAATGTAGGAAGTTATAAGGTGTTTAGATTTTATATTAATTTTTGGGCATTTAAAATTAATTAAGGCTGGAGTGATAAGGATATTAAGGTTTTAATTTCTAAATATTATTTTGAAATTATAAAGGAAATTTTCTTCTATTGATTGATTTGGAGTTATTAAAGAAGATTGATGTTTGTGTGTTGAAAAGTAATTGAACAAGGTTGGAGATAATAAGGTGTATTTGAGTTTTGTTAATTTATGTAAGGGTGAATTTATTTTGAGGAAATCATTTGAGTAAGAATATTTGAGTGAAGGTATTTTCTATCTAACCTTTGAGATTGGCAAAGAGGTTGATTGTGATTGAGACAGGTTTTAAGGTTATTTCTCCATCAAGAAAAAGGTATGGGCACATCTTCCTTATGAGTGAAATATTTTTAAGTTGGATGTTGTGAATGCTAAGTTAGAGTTAACAAGTTTGTTTGATAAGCATTGTTGAGTAAGATTTCATTGCATGATTGGTGAATGTTTGTTAGAATATTTGAGTGAGAAATTGAGAACTATCTTGAACTAGGGTTTGTGAAAAATCATGAGTATCATTGTTATGTGAGATTATTTGATAAAAAATGTTGGAAATATTTGAGTAAACCTTCATATGCTTGATTAGGGTTTGTGAAAATAACATGAGTATCATTGTTATGTGAATTTAGAATCAACTTGGGTCAAGGTTGAGTTCCATAGTGTGCATTGTTGAAAGCATTGTGAAACACCTCGTTAGGGTTTGTAAGCAAGTTGTGTTTCATTGAGTGATTGGTTGAGTGGAGTTGATTGAGTATAGCTGATTGGAAGTGTTGGAGTGATAGTTCAAGTTATGTGAAACAAAATTGTTCTTTATTCTTAATTGATTTGAATAGAGTTTGGAAGTGATTGAGTGTTGTGTGAGAGTGAAAGATATTGAGTCCCTAACCATTCTCAATATGTTTCTGTGGTTAAACAAGAGAGTTTGAAAGTGATTGAGCATTGTTGTGAGAGTGAAACATATTGAGTCTTTAACCATTCTCTATATTTTTTTTGAGATTAAAACAATATTCTATGTGAAACTTGTTTGTGTTATTGAAGAGGTTTTATGTGATAGATTGAGTTGAGTTGAGGAAGACTTTGTGAAAGCTTAAAGACAGATTTGAGTAAGCTTTTTTGGAAGCCTATAATGCATATTTGAGGCAAGTCTTGGTGAAGAATTGTTGAGCATATTGGACAAGTTCTAATAAGGACTTGTTGAGTAGATTTGAGATAAGTCTTGGTGAAGATTTGTTGAGCATATTGAACAAGTTCTAGTGATGAATTGTTGAGTAGATTGAACAAGTTCTAGTGAGGACTTGTTGATAAAATTTAAGGTAAGTCTTGGTAATGACTTGAGAGTAGTTTAAGCAAGTTCTAGAGAGGACTTGTGGAAAAATTTGAGGTAAGTCTTTGAGAATAATTGTAAACAAAGTTGATTGATTGATTTGTTCAAACCTTGAGTTAATATTTGGGGTAGATATAGCATAGTTGATTTGTTATTGGATCAAGTTTTGTGTTAAGGATTGAGAAATATTTGAGGATATATTTGGGGTCATATTTTAGTGCAGATTTGAGGATAGGTTTGTGCCAGACCAGAGACAAATATTGAGTAGATTTGTGCTAGATCGAAGGATTATGTTTAGTACAAGTTTGAGATAGGGCTTGAGTATATTTGTGCTAGAATTAAGGACTATTTTTAAAGTATATTTGATAGAGATAAGATCAATATTTGGAGGTGATAGAGTAGAGGATAGAGATGCATTAGTTAGAGTAGTGAGAATAAAGGTCTTCTAAGTGAGGATAGGAGTCTTTAGTGGAGAGAGATCCAAAAGCTAGAGTAGTGGAGTTAGTAGTCTTCTAGAGGATCACCAACTAGAATAGAGGAGAAGAAGTTCTCCTATGGATAGAGATCCACAAACCGGTAAAGGATATTGATGTCTCTTATGGGTTGGTGACCACAAGACATATTAGGATATTGGTGTCTCATTTGGAAAAAGGTCCATAAACATTGTAATATGGAAATGATTCGCAAGAGATTTGTTGAGAAAATTTTAGTGAAATATTTTCTCCGTGGACGTAGCCCACATTAGGTGAACCATGTTAAATTTGTGTCTCTATTATGTGTGGTGATTTGTGCATTGCTTTGATTACTGCTATTGATATTGCCATTGATATATTGGATAATATTTTTTGATAAAATAAAAGTAAAAAGTGATCTTATACTATTCACCCCCTCCTCTTGGTATAAGCTTGTGTTCTTCAATTGGTATCAGAGAGGTTTCCTTCGAAAGAGTTTAACAACTTGAAGTAAAAGCTCTTAAGAACACAAATTGACTCTTAGAATGGATCTTTAGTAAATTTGACACCATTGTTCAATGGGAACGCTTATGTACTTTGGAGTATGATAATGAAGATTCACTTAATGGCACTTGGAAATGAAATATGGGAACCAATTGACAATGGATACATACCGCCAGCTACTCCACCTATAGATAAATATGGTAAGCTCATAAATATTAATAATTCAAAGGCAATGAATGGAATTTTAAAGGGTTTCCATGAAATAGAGTTTATAAAGGTTATGCATTGCAAATCAACAAAGGAAATTTGGGATAAGTTGAAAGGTATATATGAGGGAGACAAAAAGGTCAAAAGAGCAAAGTTGCAAAATTACAAGAGAATATTTGAAGACCTAAAGATGAAGGATGAGGAAAAAATTGTTGCATATCTATTTCATGTGCATGAGGTTGTTAAATCCATGCAAGGACTTGGGCTCAAAGTTGAAGAAACAATGTTTGTGATAATATTTTAAGGTGACTCCCAAAAAGGTATAGTGAAAATATTTCAACTATAGAAGAGTTAAAATATATTGAAAATTTGACAAGGGATGAGTTACATGGAATTCTCATAGCTTTTGATATGTGAATAAAAGAGGAACCTATTCCACAAAAGGAAGCAACCTTCAAATCTACCAAGAAGAAAAATGGTAAGAAGCCAGATTCAAGGAATGAGTCATCCAATGATGAAGAAGCAAATTATGGTAGAAGGAACAAGGACTCAAGAAAATATAAAGGTACAAAATCAGTTAGATGTTTAAATTGTGGAACATATGGTCACTATGCATCTGATTGTCTAGAGGCTGGAAATAGTAATGATGAAGAAAAATAATATTATAAGAATAGGGAAACAGGAAAACACAGGTACCAAAAGAAAAGCAGGGATGGATAAGGTAAGCAAGGAAAGAATTTTTTCCAAAGGCATAAGAAGACTTTCTATACAAACAAGGTAGGTAAGAGTTCAAGTGATAGTGATGAAATTTTATCAAATAATGATGAAGATAAAATTCTATTTCTAGCAGAAGAAAAAGAAGTGGTTAGAAACATGTCACTAATAATTCTCAAGTGTTTTAGATGTGATAACTTTGATCATCTTTAAGATAGTTGTACAAGGAATGAATTCAATTTCAGTGAAGATGAGTATGAAGATGCTAGTGAAGGTCTAGTAAAAGAAAGTCTTCTTATGGAAATAAGATAAGAATAAGGTGCTTCTATTGAAGACAAATTAGAAAGGAATGAATATGATCCAAAATGCAAACAAATAGAGAAAGAATCAGATAAATGAGAAGTTGATCTTAAGGGTGAGCTTATTTCTTCCTTTGATGCATTAATAAAGGTAAAAAAACATAACTCAAAAGTCAAGCTTCAATTTCAAGAGTGTGATGAAGAGAAAGGTAAGCTTATAGATGATCTAACCAAATCAATAGCCAATACAAGGAAATTTAAGGAAAGGTTAGAGGCTAATATTTTGGAATGTGAAAGGTTAGAGCATGAGGTAGCTTCACTAAGGAAGAAAGTAAAATAGTCTAAGGACAAGTTACATAGGTTTGGGAGAATCTCAAAGAACTTGGATAATATTATCAAAGTACAAAGATCTTCATAAAAAAAATAGGACTTGGTTTTGAAGAGGTACAAAGAGAACAAGGAGAGGAGTCAATCTCAAGCTTCGAAGAAGAATAAGATTCAGAAGAAGAGAGTGTAAGAGAAAGTGAGTCTTATGAGGAAGAGTTGAACAATAGAAAGTTCAATATGAGAAGGAACAATGTAAAAATGAGGAACAAATGGAATGGAAAAAAACACAAGGTAAAAGAGACTAAAATACAAATGGGGTCAAGGAAAAATAGTTTGGATGATGCTTCTCATGTCATAGGTTTGGGAACAAGGCTACTTAGTGTAGGACACATGAAATACAAGAATATGGAAATTTTAGAAACAAGCATCTCATTAAAGGGTATTGTCACTCTTGTAATCAGTTTGGTCATAAGGCAGTTAATTACAGGGTTCATAATAATAATGGATATGGCTTCACCAGAAGGAACTACAAGATATTTACACCTTCAATGAATCACACCATTAAGTACTATAAGTGAAATAATTTTGGGCACATAGCTAAGTGGTGTAGATCAAAACTTCTAGAGACAAGTAGGAACAAGAACAGTAAGAGGAATCAAAAGGATCACTTAAGGAAGAAGGTAGTCAAAGGAAAAGATCAGTGTATGCTGGGAGTAGAGATACTCCCACCCCATAATTAACCACCTTAATAAGAGGTGGGGGAGGGGCTAAGCAAAGAGTCTCATTCTTAGCCCTAAGACCCAAAGGTTACCCTTTGCCATTGATGACAAAGGGGAAGATATTTGAGTTAGGGGGAGAGCATTCAGTTAGGGGGAGCAAAAGAGAAAGAGGTAAAGGAAATAGTAAAAGGAAAATGGGTTGCCATCAATGACAACAGTGGATATTGTTGGAATATGAGCAAGTTTTGTTGTCATTGATGTCAAGAAGATGATGACCAAGTTTGTTGTCATCTAAGTATTCATGTCTGAGTTTTGTTGGTAAGGTTGATGTTCCAATTTCATTAATGTTCTTTGGTGGTTTTTCCAAAAATGCAAAGAAGCAGGTTTAATATTATAATACTTAATATTATAATATTTAAGGGTACAGGTTGGGTTTATGAAAAATAAATGCCAAGGAGTTGTCACATTTTAAATCTCCTAAAAAACCCATGACATATTTGTGGATTAAGGGTTTAATTATTTAATTTTAAATATTTTAACTCTAAGGTTAAAATTTAAAATTAAATAATAATATTATTTAAGGCACCTAAGTTAAAATACATAATTTGAATTTAAAATTTTTAATTTCAAATAACCCATTGAGGTTGTGAAGCACATTGAAAACATTATAAATAAGCCAAAGTTTTTTGTGTGAAGGCATCCATGCAATAATTCGTGAATTCAAAGGAAAAAATGTGCATTGTGGTGATAGAAAGAAAAGAAGGAAATTTGTGTAATTTAAACCCTTTGGAGGGCAAGCTAAAGTGTAAATACACGAGGCGTGTGTCTAGCATATCTAAACGCTAGTTATTGCAGTTGGCAACTGAGGTAGATTTAAGGCACTTTCATTGCAAAAGGTTGGGGTTTTGAATCCTCATGAGGACATTTTGAGGAAGGTATGTTTTAGTTTCGAGCGTCGAGTCTTGTAGAGGATTTTTAGTGAGAAGCCTAAAACTTTAGACTCATGTTGTCATGTGGCCCAATGACTATTAGAGTACAGCGGTAGCAGCGAGGTCATGGGTTCGAGGCGTTGCCAAAGCGCATGCCATTCATTTTTGCAAGTGGGCCAAAGGAACTAAGGTAAGTATTAATTTTTGGTTTAATTAATTTTTGTGCTAGGGTTTGGGGAACGTGTTAGGCCATGTGAACAATAGAGTGCTTTGGAAAGTAGGGAGTTATAAGGTGTTTAGAGTTTATATTAATTTTTGGGTATTTAAAATTAATTAAGGTTAGAGTGATAAGGATATTAAGGTTTTAATTTCTATATATTATTTTGAAATTAATAAGGAACTTTTCTTCTATTGATTGATTTGGAGTTATTAAATAATATTGATGCTTGTGTTTTGAAAATTAATTGAACAAGGTTGGAGATAATAAGGTCTATTTGAGTTTTGTTAATTTATGTAAGGGTGAATTTATTTAGAGGAAAACATTTGAGTAAGAATATTTGAGTGAAGGTATTTGCTATCTAACCTTTGATATTGGCAAAGAGGTTGATTGTGATTGAGATAGGTTTTAAGGTTATTTCTCCATCAAGAAAAAGGTATGGGCACATCTTCCTTGTGAGTGAAATATTGTTGGGTTGGATGTTGTGAATGCTAAGTTGGAGTGAAAAGGTTGTTTGATAAGCATTGTTGAGTAAGCTTTAACATGCATGGTTTGTGAATGTTTGTGAGAATGTTTGAGTGATAATTTGACAACTATATTGAACTAGGGTTTGTGAAAGATCATGAGTATCATTGTTATGTGAGATTGTTTGATAAGTATTGTTGGAAATATTTAAGTAAACCTTCATATGATTAATTAGGGTTTGTGAAAAGAACATGAGTATCATTGTTATGTGAATTTGGAATCATATTGAGTCAAGGTTGAGTTCCATAGTGTGAGTTGTTGAAATCATTGTGAAACACTTGGTTAGGGTTTGTAAGCAATTTGTGTTTCATTGAGTGATTGGTTGAGTGGAGTTGATTGAGTATAGTTGATTGAAAGTGTTGGAGTGATATTTTAAGTTCTATAAAACAAATTGTTCTTTATTCTTAATTGATTTGAAGAGAGTTTGGAAGTGATTGAGTGTTGTGTGAGAGTGAAGCATATTGAGTCTCTAACCATTCTCCATATGTTTTTGTGGTTAAACAAGAGAATATGAAATTTATTGAGAATTATTCTGAGAGTGAAACATATTGAGTATATAACCATTATCTATATGTTTTTGTGATATTAAAACAATATTCTATGTGAAACTTGTTTGTGTGATTAAAGAGGTTTTCTATGATAGATTGAGTTGATTTGAGAAAGATTTTGTGAAAGCTTAAAGACAGATTTGAGTAAGCTTTTTTGGAAGCTTACAATGCATATTTGAGGTAAGTCTTGGTGAATTTTTTTTGAGTAGATTGAACAAGTTCTAGTGAGGACTTGTTGAGCAAATTTGAGGTAAGTCTTGGTGAAGACTTGTTGAGTAGATTGAGAAAGTTCTAGTGAGGACTTGTTGAGAATATTCGAGGTAAGTCTTGGTAAAGACTTGAGAGCAGTTTGAGCAAGTTATAGAGAGGACTTGTGGAAATATTTGAGGTAAGTATTTGGGAAGACTTGTATGAAGATTCGATTGATTTATTTGTTCAAACCTTGAGTTAAGGTTTGGGGTATATATAGTAGAGTTGATTTATAATTGGATCAATATTTTTGTTAAGGCTTAAGGACATATTTAAGGATATATTTGAGGACAAAATTTGGTGCAAATTTGAGAATCGGTTTGTACCATACCATAGACAGATCTTGAGCAAATTTGTGCTAGATTGAAGGACTGTATGTAGTATAAATTTGAGATAAGGATTGAGCATATTTGATAGAGCTAAGATCAATATTTAGAGGTGACAGAGCAGAGGATAGTAGTATCTAGTGGATAGAGATCCATTAGATAGGGCAGTGAGAATAGAGGTCTTATGAGTGAGGATAGGAGTCTTCAGTGGAGAGAGATCAATAATCCAGAGTAGTGGAGGCAATAGTCTTCTAGAGGATCACCAACTAGAGAATAGTAGGATAAGTTCTCCTGTGGATAGAGAATTGCAAACCAACAATGGATATTGGTATCTCCTATGGGTTGGTGCCCATAAACCATATTAGGGGATTGGTGTCTCCTTTGGATAGAGGTCCATAAAAATTAAAATAGGGAAAGAATTTCCAAGATATTTGTTGAGAGAATTTTAGTGAAAGATTTTCTCTATGGATGTAGCCCACATTGGGTGAACCACATTAAATTGGTGTCTCTATTGTATTTGGTGATTTGCACATTACTTTGATAATTGTTGTTGATATTACCATTGATATATTGGATAATATTGTTTGAGAAAAGAAAAGTAAAAAGTCGTCTTATACTGTTCACCCCCCGTCTTAGTATAAACTTGAGTTTGATCATCATATGGGGTCCTACAAGCCTCTCTTCTTTAAGATGTAACCATACCTTATATGTAACCTTGAATTGACATGGAACTTAATATTGGTCATGGTGTTTATTGTATTTTTATTTTCTTTTGTAAGAGGTCATGGACCTATTGCTAGATGTGATGAATTTGTTCCACAAATAGTGCTACCTTTTTTGCTTATTCTATCCATGAATTGAGTACTCAATGGGTTACATAGGGAGAGCTACATCAATGGATTCCAAGGGTTAGAACCTGAAATAGATATGAAATGGGTTGTGTTTGGAAACATGATACAAAGCTCAATTGTACCCTTTCCAATTGTTGGGAAGGGTTTATTCTCATGTGCATGAATATGTACAATAAATCGATTCATAACTTCTATCTGAACATTAGTCTAAGGATGAAAGGATGTGGACATGGTCAACTTAGTATCCATCATGCTTCATAGGGTGGACAAAAAAATATTGAGAATTCTTTTATACCTATTAGATATAATAGACTTTGGCAAGCCAAGTTGAGCCACATATGGCTAAACTATAGCTTAGAAATATCCTTAGATGAAATATATTTATTATAAAATTATTATAGCCATTTTTTGAAAATATTTGACTACTATAAAAACACAATTAGTACCATGCTTAGATGTTGTAAATCTAATAGAATTTCCATGAAGACAATTCCCAAGACTTGGATGACATTGGTAATGGTTTTTGTAGTCCCTGCTTCTTGTTACTTGGTTTGACAATAGCATAGAGATTACATGACTTGCTTTATCTCTTGATATCATTCCTCATATTGGGCCAATAGAAGTACATTGAAGTACAACCCACATTTTTCCATCCCAATGTGTGCTTCCCAAATCATCTTTGAGTACTCACTATCTAGTACACAAATATGTCCCATGTGATAGAGGAGGTTACCATGCAAATAAAAATTAGAAACACACTTACCCACATGAAAATATTAGTATGTATTTGCAAATTTAGAATCTACTTCATATAAGGTGGACCAATTAGAAGTTTCATACCCGAAAAAATTAAGAATGGTGGTGGATGATATTATTAGAGGTCAACTCAAATAATCAACTATTGAATTGGCACTCCCTTTTTATGCTTGATGATAAAAACAATTGTCATAGATATGTGGCCAATTTTGATGATATTTATTCCTTAGCTTACCCTACATCTAAATGACCTCTAGAGGTTTGTGATATATGTGGATAATCTTGCCTATTATGTATCTTCCCAATGGAACTTGGATTTGTCATCTCCTTTGTTAACTTGGTGTATTAGCCAAGCAATGTGTGAGAACCCCAATATAAATCTTCAATAAAATTTGGCAAAAACCAAAAAGAGATTTTGAAATAAAGCAATTTTCAAAAAAAGAAGCATCAATGATATTTTTAGGATTCAGACGTATTTCTCTTGCTAATTTTAATTTTACTAGTGTACCAAAAGGTTCTGGTGTTGGGTTGGATGAAGTTCTTGTTAGCATATGATTTTGTCGAAAAGCGATGTTTGATGATAAGGATGGTAGTAGAAGAGAATTATTTTTTAAATTCTCTTTACTCCCCTATTTTCTAGATTCACATTAGTAGGTATTTTCCACAATTGTAGGTCTTTCCTAAGCTATATAAGCTTTGTAATTTGCAATTTAATGTTAATGTGAAATCATTTTATTCACTTGGTATCAGAGTTGTGTGAGGGGTTAGGGAATAGCACCACATTAAACATGCATCCTAAAGAGTGGCTTGTAGGGGAGCCTACACACATGGAGAGCACATGACATGGATCTCGAGGATTTAAATGGACAAGGAGATGAAACTGGTCTATAGCATGAGGACCGAGGAGCTAACTTAGAGCTGATGTCATTGCACATAGATCAAGGAGCTAACATAGAGCTGACATGGTAGATGGTGGTACAACTCCTGAGGTAGACATGTTGCAAACAACAGGAGCTGACCTGGTAGAAACGTGGTGAAAAGCCATTGGATCGAAGGAAAAAATATGGCAGATGGTAGGAGAGGACACATGGCATCTGACTAGGCTAAGCTGGCAAGGGCACACAAATCGAGGACCTAACTAGATTGACCTAGAGGATACGTGGTAGTTGACTGGACTCAAATTGGGCACAGGAACATAGACACATGTGGTGAACTATGATTGGTTTCTGAGTTGGCAGTGTTGATGTGGCAATATAGGATTGGTCAGTTCGATGATAAAAGGGTGGAAGTTGATTACTCGAAGGCAATCGAACATCCTTGTGTGTGTGTTTATTTTTAAAGAGCAAAAAGACATCTACCTTGCAGATGTCAGATAATAATCCCATTTTTTTTCTTTTCGCTTCGAGTGCGACAGTTTAAGTGAAGGCAACTCACTTGCCTTCACATTGGGCAAGGTAGCCCGAATGGCTTGAGGATCCAACCGAGTGTCAACTACCACAGGGTCGTCAGTTTGACTCCCCACGGAGTGGCAACAGTGTTATTTTTAATTTTTTTTTGGCCAGTTTAAAGGTGAAGGGGCTCACCTTAGCTCACGGCAGTTGAGCTATCATGGCAGTTTTTTTGCTGCATGGTAAGGCCCAGGGCCATAAGGTCGAGGGTTCGAAACCCTCCAACCCACCAAAAGGTTAATTTTTTTATATATATATATTTTTTATTTTGCAAAGTTTAAAATTAATTTTATGAAATTAATTAATAATTTAATATTAATTTTAATTAAAATTCATTTTTAAAGTTTATTTTTAAAATGTTTTTTAATTGATATTAAATTTTATTATTAATTAAAATTTTTGATAAAATTTTATTTTTATTTTGCAATTTAAAAAAATATATAATTTCTAAGAGGAATTTTTTGTAATAGCCTAAGAGGCTTTAAGGGGGGATATTTTTTGCATCAAAGGGGAATATTTTTGCAATCATTAATGTTAAGGTCAACTGGATGCTATTATGCCCTTCATTCTCTTTTAGCAAGAGAAACCCCTGAATCTTTTGATGAAAAAGTTCGAATGTATGGATTGAATATTGTATTCAATCAACTTCAAAATGTTGTAATAGCAAATCAAAGAGCACCAGATGCAGGATATGATGGTGATTCCGAAGACAATTCTTTTGGTAGCAGATATGAGGAGTCAGAATCTGTAGAAGTTGCACCATAGGAGCCTGAGATTATTTATCTGAGTGACAGTGACTCAGTTGAAATAGTGGAGCTAGAACCGTATTCACCTGAAGTCATTATTGTTAGTGACGATGGTGATTCAGTTGCTGACAACTTTGTCAATCAAGTGATAGGAGATCCTATGCAAGTAGAACAGGATATCTACGAGAGAGTAGATCAAGTTAGATTTGATTTAAATCTGTAATTTTTCCTTTGAAAAGCATAGTGCATTGATTGTATTGAGAAATAAAAGAAGTGTGTTTCTAGTTTATTTTCAAAAGCTATGGCATCAAATAATAATCTACCCATACCTGAGTTTCATGGGTTAGATTATGAGTACTGGTCTATCAAGATGAAGACCCTACTCATTGGTAAAGGTTTGTGGGATATCGTTGAGGAAGGCTACAATGAACCTCAAGACTGGACAACCTTGAGTGCAGCTGATAAGACTGCTAAGAAAGATGCCCAAAAGAAGAACTCATTCGCTCTCTACCATCTCCAAGCAGCCTTGGAGAAAAGCATCTTTCCCAGGATTGCTGCTTGTACAACAGCACTCGAAGCTTGGAAAGCTTTGAAATAAGGTTATCAAGGGAGCGATCAGGTGAAGCAAGTGAGGCTTCAAACCTTAAAGCGAGATTTTGAGAATCTCAAAATGTAGGACAATGAGAAAGTTGGTGACTACTGTGTACGAGTGAAAGCAGTTGTCAACAAGATGGAGACCCTTGGAGAAGACATAAAACCTGAAATGGTTGTGAAGAAAGTGTTGAGAACACTTCTTCATAAATGGAACCATATTGCTATCATCATTGAGGAATCTAAAGATCTTTCTACTCTAACTTTTGATGCACTAATAGGTTCCTTGATGTCTCATGAAGAAAGACTACAGGGCTCTACTTCAACCAGCTATGGCGGTGATGATAAAGCTTTCTCATCCAATGAGGGTGTAGGCAGAGGCCAAGGAAGAGGCCAAGGCAGAGGACAAAGAAGAGGTAGAGGAAGAAGTAGCTCAAGAGGTGGAAATCCAAGCAGAGGTGGCAATCAAGGCAGAGGTGGCAATCAAAACAGAGGTGGCAATCAAGGAAGGAGTGGCAATCAAGGAAGAGGAGGTGAAAAACAAAGAAAGCTTGTTTCAATTGTGGCAAGCCTGGTCATTTTGCTCGAGATTGTTGGTCCAAGACTTCTCAAGATGGAAGAGGTCAATATGGCAACTATGGTGAAGAAGAAGGAACTTCAAATCTATTTCTTACTTATGGAAAATCAGACCAAAATCTAAATGACACTTGGATTTTGGATACTGGTTGTTCCAATCACATGAGTGGCAAAGAAGAGCTCTTTGCTACAATGGATTCCACCTACAAATCAAGAATCAAGTTGGGAGATGACAAAGCTCTGCAAGTTGAAGGTATTGGAGCCATGGAGGTTCCAACAAAAGAAGGCACCAAAAAGGTAAATGACATCTATTACACCCCCAAACTCCAACATAATTTGCTTAGTGTTGGACAAATGATGGAGAAAAATTATAGACTTGTTTTTGATGAAGGCAAATGTGTAATTTTTGATAAGAAAAATTGTAATAGAGTCATTACACAAGTACCTATGACAAAGAATAGGTTGTTTCCCCTTAAGTTTGGGGAACCAGGGGGTGCTCAACTTGCTAGTATTGCTATAGCAAATCCAAGTGTACTTTGGCACTTGAGATATGGTCATCTAAATTCTGCAAGCTTGAAATTGTTAACTTCTCAAGCTATGGTGTGTGGACTTCCAAAAGTTGATGAACACAAGGAGGTCTGTGAAGGGTGTGCTTTGGGAAAGCACTCTAGATCCAAGTTTCCAAAAGGACAAGCGTGGAGAGCTCGACATCCACTCCAATTGGTGCATTCGGACATTTGTGGTCCAATGCAAACCAAAAGCATTGGTAATAATTCCTACTTTCTCACTTTCATAGATGATTTCTCTAGGATGTGTTGGATCTATTTTTTGAAAACCAAAGATGAAGCTTTTGATTGTTTCATAGATTTCAAAAATACTGTAGAGAAACAAAGTGAGTTTATTGTAAAATGTCTAAGGACAGATAGAGGAGGAGAGTATTCTTCAAATGCATTTCTAAAATATTGTAAGGATTGTGGAATAAAAAGGCAATTCACAACTGCCTATACTCCACAACAAAATGGTGTGGCTGAAAGAAAGAACCGCACCATAGTAGAAATGGCTAGATCGATGCTTCAAACTAAGCATCTAAGTAACATGTATTGGGCAGATGTTGTTAGAACTAGTGTTTACATTTTAAATAGGAGTCCTACTTCTAGTCTAGATGGGATCACTCCTTATGAAGGATGGAATGGCAAAAAGCCAAATGTAAAACACTTTAAGGTTTTTGGTTGTCTTGCATATGCCCACATTCCTGATGAAAAAAGAAAGAAACTTGACCCCAAAAGTCAAGCATGTATTTTTGTTGGATATTGTGAGTCTACCAAAGCATATAGACTCTACAATCCCAAAACACATAAAATTGTACTTTCTAGGGATGTAATTTTTGATGAAGGGGGAGAATGGGGTCATCAAAAACTTTTTGTTGATGATGGATCTCATGATGCAAGTACCTCTCAAGTGCAGCAAGTGCAGCCCAAAAACAGCAAAGGAAGTCCTCCAAGCCCAAGTATGAGTACACCAGATGCTACTCCAAGTCCTTCTCCACAAATATCAGTAAGTTCTTCACCAATGGACATTGATTCTCCATCAAGAGGTAGAAGAATACTTCAGCACCATCCATATTTTCAAATGTTGGATAAGAATTTCTAGAAAAGATACACTAGAAGTCAAGCTAGTGAAATGAATGCAGTTTTAAAAAGACTTGAAAATCTGCATATGTATGGTGATGATGACTCCCAAGAGCCTAAGGGAGATGTAGTCAATTATGCTTTAATGACTAGTGCACAGCTAGAGCCATCTAGCTATGAGAAAGCATGCACTCATGATGTATGGCAGCAAGCCATGGAAGAGGAAATAACCTCTATAAAAAAGAATGATACTTGGGAGCTAGTGAAGCTTCCTAAAGGTAAAAAATGTGTTGGATGCAAATGGGTCTACAAGACCAAATTCAATGTTGATGGAAGCATTGAAAGACACAAGGCAAGACTTGTAGCAAAAGGCTTCACTCAAAAGTATGGCATTGACTATGAGGAGACCTTTGCTCCTGTTGCTAGATAGGAAACTATCAGATCAATACTTTCCTTGGCTGCCCACAAAGGGTGGAAAATTCAGCACATGGATGTAAAAAGTGCCTTTCTCAATGGGTACTTGAATGAAGAGGTTTATGTCCAACAACCTCAAGGTTTTAAAGAACAAGGTAAGGAGAACCTTGTATACAAACTGAAAAAAGCACTATATGGCCTCAAGCAAGCACCAAGAGCATGGTACTCTCGCATTGATGGCTACTTTAAGGAGTATGGATTCACTCGGAGCAAAAGTGAACCTACTCTCTACTACCTAAAGCAAGGTAAAGATATTCTCATTGTATGTTTATATGTGGATGATCTAATATTTATGGGTAGTAGTGACAAGATGAATAAGGAGTTCAAACACTCCATGATGAGTGAATTTGAAATGAAAGATCTAGGCTTAATGCATTACTTCCTAGGCATGGAAGTTCATCAAACAGAAAAAGGGATCTTCATATGTCAACACAAATATGCTCAAGATATGATTAAGAAGTTTGCTATGGAGCAATGCAAGCCTGTTGCAACTCCAACGGGTCATGGGATCCAATTGAGCAAAGATGATGGAGCATCCAAAGTTGACATGACCACTTACAGGAGCATGGTTGGGAGTCTGATGTTTCTCACCAACACAAGGCCTGATATTCAGTATGTTGTTTCTCTTGTTTCAAGGTTTATGGCTGATCCATCAGAACTACATCTTCAAGCAACTAAGAGAATTTTGAGATATGTAAAGGGTACTTTGGATTTTGGGATCCATTACCACAAATGTAATTCTGTAAAATTAGTTGGCTTTAGTGATAGTGACTGGGGCAGCAATATAGATGATAGAAAATCTACTTCAAGAAATTGTTTTAGTCTTGGGTCAGGACTAATTACATGGAGTTCCAAAAAGCAGATTGTTGTAGCATTGTCATCTACTGAGGCTGAGTATATAGCAATCACACATGCTAGTACTCAAGCTCTATGGTTGAGAAAAGTCCTTGAAGATATTGGAGAGCAACAAAGTGGTCCTACAAGATTGTACTGTGACAATATGAGTGCCATTCAATTGGCATATAATCCTATCCACCATAGCAGATCAAAACACTTTGATATGAAGTATCACTTCATTCGAGACATGGTGGAGAACCAGGTAGTTGAGCTTAAACATTGCAGCACTTTGGACAACATGGCGGACATCTTCACCAAAGGCATTGCTAAAGCTCAATATATAAAGTTGAGAGACTGTCTTGTCAGCCCTCTCAACTTTAAGGGGGAGAATGTTAGCATATAATTTTATCGGAAAGCGATGTTTGATGGCAAGGATGGCAGTAGAAGAGAATTATTTTTTAAATTCTCTTTACTCCCCTATTTTCCAGTTTTGCATTAGTAGGTATTTTTCGCAATTGTAGGTCTTTCCTAAGCTATATAAGCTTTGTAATTTGCAATTTAATGTTAATGTGAAATCATTTTATTTAGTTCCACTTGATCAAGATTTATTTTTACAAGGCAACACACCCACTACTTTCCAAGTATCATAACTACTTCGAGATAATAATTGAAATGAAGGAGCAGAATGTTCAAGAAAATATCCTCTTAGGAATCCAACACCCCTAAGGCTCATCCTTGACTAGAGGATGAAAGATTAAATATTTCTAAAAAATATTTGGTTTTTGATAACGTTAAATCAACCATTAAGGATTTACTACTTCCATATATAACAAAAATAAAAAAATGTGAGTATCAGACCAAAGTGTTGATAAAAGAAATTAATACCCGATACAATAATTTTTCAAAAAGATAAAACAAATTTTCTATTGCTGAAAATGAACCTAAAAAGATGGAGGCTCTACTACATCAAGTAAAATATGGCATTGTGAAGGTTAATACATCTTACATATATGAAATTTTAAATTTTATGTTGAACATATTGAAGAACATAAATGGTGAGGCCCAATATTATTATAATTAATAGGTGTGTGATAATAAAAAGGTTGTTGTTGTTGTAGTTGCAAAGAATGTTGTTGAGGTTTGACTTAGTCACGTATGTGTTCAATTTTTTTTTTCTCTTTTTTTGAAATGTAATTATATGTTGACTAATTATTTTCCCTTTTTGATAGTAAAGTATGATAATCTCAAGAAGCAGGTTCAAAAATTGTAAGACTATCTTAGGATGGTAAAGGAGTTCTTAAATACTTCTATGACGATGAAAAAAGAGCTCAGGAAGCATTTCACAAAACAATATTTTGCTAAAAATCATTATCCAAAATGGATTGGATCTTGATGTTCTACTAAAGGAGAAGGATAAAGAAGTTCATGGATCAATATCTGAAGATTTTGGAAAAGAGACAAACACCCTGCTCGATGGATTGGAAATTTTTTAGAAGATCCTTGCCAGTTCTAGAGCAATTGAGAGTACTGTTACCCAACCCGAGGGAGGAGCCATTGGAATGCAAAATGTAGAAGTCAAATAAGTAGTGGAAGAGGAAAATGAGGTGAATAGGGAAAATATGAGGGAGGATCCATTGCTATGCAAAATGTGGAAGTCATTGAAAAATAAAAAGAAGTGGTGGAACTGGAAAAAGATTCTGAAGCATAAAAATGAATTTCAAAATTTGATATTTCAAAAAGATTATTTTATGACATTTCATATGTTTTCATTTGAAAACAAGACACTTGCTTTTATTATTTTACTATTATACTATTTACATTTATAATTGTGTGTTATTTTCATGTCTTGAGTATTATGGTGTTTCAAATATGCTTGAGTTTACGAAGAAAATATGCATGCATGGGTTTAGATTTTCATTTTATTCAAATTTATTCTTATTGTGATATAAAAATGAGTATTGTCTTTTTTATTATGCTATGTTGTTTTTATATTTCAATTTTCAGATGATTTTACAAAGGATATATTTATGCATGTGTTTAAATTTTTAGTTTATTCATAGTCATTCTTGTTGTTGTATAAAAATGTGTTTTATATTTTGTATTATGCTATATTTTTTTATATTTCAAAGTGAGTTTACAATGGATATATTTATGAAGGGGTTAAGTTTCAATTTCCATGTATTATACTATGTTGTTTTTATATTTCAATTTTTAAATGAGTTTACGAATGATATATCTATGCATGGGTTTAAATTTTTAGTTTATTCATAGTCATTCTTGTTGTTGTATAAAAATGAGTATTGTCATTTGTATTATGCTATATTGTTTTTATATTTCAAAGTGAGTTTACAATGGATATATCTATGAATGGGTTTAAATTTTAAATTTCCATGTATTATGCTATGTTTTTTTTCAAATTTAAGGTGAGTTTATGAAGGATATATCTATGCATGGGTTTAAATTTTCATTTTATTCATAGTTATTCTTGTTGTTGTATAAAAATGAGTATGGTCTTTTGTATTATGCTATATGGTTTTTATATTTCAAAGTGAGTTTACGATGGATATATCTATGAATGGGTTTAAATTTTCATTTTCTATATCTAGAGTAATATACTACATGCATTTTTCCTTCTAGAGTCAAATCATACATACTTAAAATACTAAGAAATTTTTACTAGTTATGTATGCATGCATGGTTTACTCAATGATAAAGCATACATCATAAAATTTTGTCAACATAGAAAGTCAATAACACTTCTAGAGTTATAGCATACATACTAATGATACTAATGATACATACATACATACAAAGTCAAAGAAAAAATTATTATATTTTGTCAACATAGCATCATTACGTATGCATGGTTTTCAAATTTCTGGCTTACTCAAAGCTAAAGTATAAATCATAAATTTTGAAAATATAGACAATCCATAACATTAAAAAGAAAATATGGGTAATCATTGAAATTAGAATGATTAAATATTTTTTTTTAAATCATTGAAATTTTACAACTAATAAAATAGGGAAAATCATTGATAATATGAATTTTTTCAAATAATTAACATTTACAAATGATATCAAATATGAAAAATCATTGATGATATGATTTTTTTCAAATCACTAAAATTTTACAAATGATTTCAAATCCAAAAAATCATTTATTATATGAATTTTTCATATAATCATTAACATTTTTACATTTCTAGAAGCTGATACAAAGTTTTATCGACTTCTCCAAAAGATCTAGGAATCATTTATGAATTTTGCGTTTCCATAATCTCATCATCACTCCAAGCTGAATCATTTTTATAATTATCAATAATATTAGTGAGACCCCTCCTTTCCACTAGGGACATCCAATATGTTTATAGGGAAACTTACCCACCTTGTATGATGACACATACATTCTCAAACAATTTTTTAAATTTTTGTCCAACCTGTTACAAACTTTTGATTTAAAAAAAGATAATGCAATAAAATGTTTTTTGTCTTCAACAGATCCCAAAATCATTGTCTGACATAATTCATATAAAACAAAGTATTCACTCATATTTTCTTGTAAGACACTACTTCAATATAATTTTTGCTAGAAATGCATGATTGAACTAGTTACATGTGGATTTTTGAAATGTGCAATTTGATTATCCATTGTTATTCCAAAATTGGTTGATTGTTGTCTTAGAAGATATTTGTTTAGAATCCCATTGAATTCAATGCCATTTACTTCCACACTTTGAAAGAAATATGTCATAAAATTGCACATATATTTTACAAACAACTCACTTCTACTACTGTGGTCAATACAAGTATTCCAAAATATGGTATTAAAAATAGCCATGGCCTCAAGTGTTTCATCTCTCTTAAAACAGTCTCTTATTTCACTTGTTAATGTATTTGTAATTATTTTTAATTTATTATTAGAGTTATCCAAAACCTCATTGAATTTAGAATGTGTTATAGGCACTTGTTCAACATCATCTGTTAGTGTGTATAACCACTTTTCATAATGATATAAATGAATCATATTTACATGGATATAAATACAAAGAATATCATTGATGTTGAACTTTAAAAAATTGTTAGGATCATTGACATCAACTAACGTATACCAACTATCAAACTTGGGATCCTCAAAATGTTTTTTGGATAAGTAAATCCTATCAATAATCATACATATTTATTTTCTCATTCTGATGAAATCAAAAAAATAAATTTCCCTTTCCTATGCGATTTTAAAGAATTCATTTCTTTCAACAATGGAAGAATACCACATAATGTGAGAAGAGTTTCCAAGTAATTCATATGAAATAGCAAATATTTTGCCTTGTCAACATCCCTAAAATGTGCATACATAAACCCAACCAAGGATTGATATTCTAAAAATACTTTTTTTGTAGGAAGAAACAATGAAATCCACTTGGTGTCCACATCTTTTAAAAAATTTCTGCCTTAGGCTACACCTAGATAAAACTATTGAAACTCTGCAAATATTTTTGGACTGTATAAAAATTATGATTGTATTTCATGGATGAGTTCTTCCACTCTGGCTAAATTATCAAAATTGCTCATAATTTTGTATGCAAGATTCATTCAATGAGCCATGCAATGAATGGGAATAACATATGGGATAATTGATGTCTGAATCCTAACACAAATACAATTCCTTTGTACTTGCATTGTAGTCGTGCCATTAGATACAACACAAATTAACTTTGTACCAATTTTATTTTCATCCATTTCAATAATATCCTTTTAACTGGTTACAACAATATTATAAATGTTTTATGCATTACAATTTTCAATCATATTATATAGTTCTAGTAAATGAGGTTGTCTCAAATGATTTTTGAATGTGTAAACATGTATGTGAATCCAAGATTTGTTGTCAACAACTATCATCTCATCAGTGGAAATTAAAATAAATTTGATTTGTTTCACATTCTCTCTCAAGTCTTCCTTCTCAACTAGTGATAGACATTTTACCATTTCCCAACCACTTCGATTTGACCAATGTGAACTAGTAAGGTTTTGTACATAGACTAGTTGAAGTATTTTCTTAAAATCGATAAAATCAAACATGGGTCAACATTTTTTTTAAATATTGTATACAATAGAAAAATACAATTTCTTTGAGGCTAATACAGTCTTATTAATTTTTTGAAATTGTGCCTCGGTTATTCCACCCTTCTCAATGAGAGTTTGTTGTTGTTTCATTACTTTTTTGTATTCAAGTGCATATCTCACATGCACACATTCTGATGCTTCCTTCCACCTATGAATTCTTTTAATTATTCCATCACTTTGTATTTCTTTGATGTAAAATTTCCCACGATGCTTTTCTATTATGTCTTTCTTATTTTGTAATAAATGATACTTTCCCACCTTACATGTATAAATAATGCATTTACACACATTATGTTTCTCATATCACTCAATAAAGGGGTATAATTGTTCCCATTCATTTTTAAAATCCATTCCAATAGTCAATTCGCTTATCTTTTGAAGTTTAGATTTTTGACTATAATATTCCCCAGAGGTTTGCATTTTAATTGTACTGTCATTTTATTTTTCGGTTGATGTGTCTGAATTTAATATCTCTTGAAGTGGTTTTTGAATGCCATTATTAGGAAAATTATCAAGTGGTCCCATCTCATATGTTGGAATATCTTCGAGTGAATGTACATCAGGGTCAACAATGTTTACTGCATTCAATGTTTAGTGTTCTCTATCATTTTTTGATGTCAAAAAGCACTATTTTAAAGAATTAACAGAATACAATTTTACAGAGCATTTAAAAAGAGGTACATAAGTAGACAACCATTTATATATTAATAAATAAAGGCTTTATATTTAATAATAACATAGAAATATTAAAAATTTAATGGTGAAAGGTGTTTGTACCTATATGTTGTGTAGAATCTGTAGAGATTGATGCCTCACTACATTTTCATATTTATGTAAAATATTTTAGAATTGTCTTTTTAAAATAATATTGGCTTCCCTTCTTTCCATATTCAGTAGGTGACATTGTATTCATAAATAAAAAACCTTTAGATGTTAGAAAATGAATATGAAATTGAATAAAAATATCATACATCCCTCAATACAAACCTATGCTACCCTATAGAATGACATATAATAGACAAGAAGCAGCCTCTGATAAGAATATAATTCTAAAGCACAACAAGACATGGTTACTTATTAACCATAGTTGCAGATAGTGCTTCTACACTACCTATGAAACATACTCTAAGAGACAAGAAGTAGTCTCTAACAATAAAAATTCTCGTGATACACAACCATATGCCATTGATATTTGTCTACCATAGTTGCATATAGTGCACCTACAGTACCTATGAAACTAAAGAAAAAGGTATTTGGATAAAAGAATAATGGAATAAGAATACTCTACCTATTTTTACAATCATCAATTTTTGTAACCGATCGCCCTATGCCGATCGACACACTTATGCAATAGATCATCTTAGGACCACAAAAAAACCTCTGCAACTGATTATATTTTTACGATAGTCTCTACTCTATAACTGATCGACATATATCGACCAACACTTCTCTACAACCGATCAAATTATGTTTATAGACACGTCTCTATAATCAATCGAATTATGTTGATTGACACTTCTTTGCAACCAATAAACTTATACTGATAAACTCTCCTCTATAACCAATCAACTTATATCGATAGTTTCTCCTCTACAATCTATTGGCTTAGGTTAATAAATATGTCTTTGCAACCAATTGGCTTATTATGATAAACACTACTTTGCAACTGATCATCTTATGCTGATAGACATGTCTCTACAATTGATTGGCTTATGTCGACTGACACTTCTCTGTAACCGATATACTTATGCTGATAGACTATCCTCCACAACCAATCAATTTATACCAATAATTTCTCCTCTATAATCGATCGTCTTATGCCAAAAAAAATAATATGTAATTGATCGACTTATGCTGAGAGATACTTCTCTGCAACTAATCAAATTATACTGATAAACACTTTTTTGCAACCAATCGTCTTATGCTGATAATATTTGCAACTGATCGTCTTATGTCGATTGACACTTATTTGCAACCAATAAGTATATGTTGATCGATACTCCTCTACAACCAATTGGCTTATGTTGATCATTCTAAGCTGATCAAAATTTCTCTGCAACCGATAGTCATATGCCAATCAACACTCCTCTGCAACCGATCGACTTATGTCGATAGACACATCTCTAAAACCTTGTCAAGTTTTTTGTTGTTTCAGAGCTATTTTTGAGTTAGAGTATTTTAGATGTATATTTATAGATACCCCCTACAGTATATATATGGGTAGTATATGAGGTGAATTGGGCGAGAAAAACAAAATAATTTATAATTTGAAGGTGAATTATCCATGGAATGGGGTGAAAGTGGTCAACAAATTAAAATAAAAATAGGATAATTATTATCAATGATGGGCGAATTTATCCCAAAAAAACTTCCACCCCGTAAATTTTGGGTGAATGGACCCTAGTGAAAGGATCCAAAATTAGCCAATTTAAAATTTTAAAAATATTAAATACATCCAATTTATGATATTTTGCACTTATACATAACCCTACTCATAAGTGTGGAAAGAGCATTGATCAAGCCAAAATCCATACCCAACAATTGAAATAAATCCTCCTTCCATTTGAATGTAGGATTCACATGTCAGTGGGCTCTATGGGTATTTGATGATAACTATATTTGAAATCAATTCTGGTGAAGAACTTTAACTAGTCCAACGAGTTATCTATTTGAGGGAGTGGATAAAAATTATTCATATTGATTTTATTCAAATCTCTATAGACAATACAAAGTATCCATGTTCCACATTTCTTTATATCCAAGATTATTGGACTATAAAATATCTTGGTATGATGTATCTTCAAGAAATGGAAAATTATGGAATGGACATCATGAATGGTCTCCTCATAATATTCTCCACTCTCTTCTCTTCTCTCTTTGATAATAGGGGATGTTTTCAACTTTAAGTCTAGTTTGTTGAGTTGATTGAAGAATACCTATGATTGAACTTAAAATCTAGTTTTTTGAGTTGATTTTGGTATCATTTTTACATGAAAAATGAAAAACACCTATGATTATAGAGATGTTTTGATATATGTTTGTTACTTTAAAGATATTATGACATGGTCACCCCAAGTGCTCATTTTATAGGTAACTATGGCTCTTTGGGGAAAGAATTGCATTGATGATGACATGATAGAAGGTAAGAATTTGAAAAGAAGATCAAGATATCATTAATAGAATATCATGAGAGTGTAAAGTATTTGATTTAGGATTTTGTATAGGGGTTGAACATCAAAGTTTTGAGTATTGGGTTCATGAATGGTGGGAAGCTTGAAAGAGATAGGAAGTCAAATCTTTTCATTTTAACCCATAACAATAAAAAGCACCAAGAGGTGATAGCACCACTAACGCTATTGTACCGGTGCTTTCACCTCATGATATTTGGAGGTAAAAATGAGCAAGAAAAGATTAAATTTGAGAAGTTTTGCAAAAGCACCACAAGCACTATCATTCATGCCCAACTCTACCCAAATCTTGTCCAACTCTTTCCATATGGTATGTGGGGCAGCAAGGATAGAAAATTTATAAATTGGCATGGCCTGAATGATTGATTGTAAAAAATTTAATCTACCCCCATAGCTTAACCATTTGTGAGACCAATTATTAATTATTTTCTTGATACAGTCCAAAATATTCCTTTGCATATCTATTTTTTGTTTTTTAAAATGCAAAGGGACCCCCAAGTATACCATTGGGAGAGAAGTCCCTGATCCCAAGATCTCTAAAATTCTATCCTTAAGCCTTTGATCAAGATTGAAAAATACCACTTTGATGACTTGGTTTGTAGTCCTAAGATAAACATTAAGTGTATCTCTAATCATTCTTGCTTCCCTAAAGTTGGCCACTCCCACCAATCCTATGTCATCCACAAAATGTAGGTGAGTCAACATTTCCTCACCCACCTTGATACTCATTAGAAAGGCTTGTTATCTTCTCCTCAAGATGATTCTACCCAAGCCTTCAACCAATATGATAAAAATATAGGGGGAACAAGGATCTCCTTGATGAAGGTCTCGAGTAGCTCCAAATAATTGAGAGGGAAGACCCTTGATTAACACTGAGTATGTCAGAGTAGAAACACAAATCATGACCCATTCTATACAATCCTAAGAGAAACTAAAGGCTGCCATCATCTTTGACAAGAAGCTCCACTCCACTCTATCATAAGCCTTTGATATGTCCAATTTTATGAATATTCCTCTATTACCATATGTTTGAATTGAATGTATTACCTCCTGAGCTAGAACCACACCATCCAATATTTGCCTACCCTCTACAAAACCCCCTTGCTCTAAGGAGATAATACTATTTTGAAGAGATTTTAACCGCTTATCCATTACCTTTGTGATTATTTTATATATGGCATTGCATAAGGCAATAAGTCTATAATCTCAAATATGCAACCCCTCCTTCCCTTTTGGAATTAAGTCAATGAAAGTATGATTTAATGCTTTAATAATTTTTTTACTACCTTTGGACTTCTCTATAACAACCATTAAATCCTCCTCTATGTTGTCATAGGAGGCCTAAAAAAACTCAATTGGAAATCCATATGGACATGGATTTTTTCCGGTGCTCATTCCAAAGAATACATTCTTTAGTTCCTCTCTATCAATGGGTTTAAGTAGGCCTAATTTTCTTCTTCAAAGATAATAGAGGGTATGACAACAAGAACTTATTTTTGAGCCTCTTCATATTGCACCTTACTTTCCTTAAATAGTTTAGAGAAATAATCCATTGAATGGAAATACATATCTGAAATTGTATCAAAGGAGTGTCTATTCTCATATTGAAGAGCTTCCATGTTGTTCGTCTGTCTCCTAGCACAGGTAGCTTGATGGAAAATTTTGGTATTTTTATCACCTTCTAATAACCAAGTGGTTCTTGCTCTCTATTTCTAGTAGGTCTCCTCTTGGTTGTCAATGTTCTCAACTACTTTATGCAATGCATCATCCTCTTATTTGAGCTGATCTGTAATTTTTCCTTTTCTAAAATGTTTTTGAACCTCATCCTATATGTCCACCTATGGAACTCTTTGGACATAGAATTCTATCTTGTTAGCTCATCTCCATTATTTTAGTTGATATTTGACATAATGAAGCTATTTGTGAAATCTAAACATTGTTGTCCCATATGATGGGCGACCTTCTTCCCACCATTATGGAATTTTATTTCAAAGTTCCTCTTTTTGTAACCAAAATTTTTCAAATTTAAATGGTTTGTGATGTTGCACTGTCTTGATACCCTCTTCCAACAAAATGGAAAAGTGATTTGAAACTGGACCCTCTAAAATATGAAATTTTATATTCCATTTTACAAATGCCTCCTCTGATACCAAAAAATTATTTAACTTCACATTCCTGCTATGTGGCTCCCTCCTCTTATTAGACCAAGTATAGTTGGTTCCAGGGCATTTAATATCCACCAAGTGTAATACCTAGACTTGGGCAATCATAAGTCGATCCCTTGGGTTCAAAATTGTGGTTCCTCATTTTTTATATCTAGAGGATAATTGAGCATTAAAATCCTCAAAAATAATCTAGTATAACTCTTCCCTTGAGACTCTCATGTTATGCACAACTTTCCATTGATGCATCTAACCATCTAGGTTTTGAGCCCCATAAAATTTTATGATTAAAACATGTTCAGCTGTGACATTGTTCCTAAAGTGTGATGTGAGGACACCCTTCTAAGCTACATGTTCTATTGCAGTCCATTCAAGAGAGTTACAAAAAGTAACTATCCCCCTTATACCCCTTGGGAAGCTACTTCCATATGACTAGCACCCCTCCAAAGTTTATTTACTATTTTACACATAAGATCCAATGATATTTTTATCTCCTGGATAAGTAAAAATTGTGTTTTACATAATTTTCTAAGAGTCTTCGAATAATAGATTGATGAATTCTACTATTTAAACCCCTAACATTCCATGATTGTATAATCATAAGTTACCTTAAGCATAGTAAAAATCTATTGGCCTCATCGATGCTCTAGTGATTAGCTTGTCTCCTTGAACTGCTATCAATATTTTATTTTATTTTCTACCCACTCCTTGAGAGTTGTTATTTTTTAATCTCTTTTCCACCTGAATTATCCCTAGAGTTGGCCTTTCTCTATTCTTTTATGCTATGCCCATGTTGACATCCTTAATTATCGATTGCTCCTAGTTATGCACTATTAATACCCCTGAACTCTATGATTGTGGTAACTCACTGCACTCAATTACCTACTCTATTATGGGAGGATATGAAAGAGGAGCTTGAACATGGATGTTATTATTTTTATTATTTCCATCCACTCCTTCCATGAATTGTTCTTCTTCTTGGTCCGTTAGTGTCTTAAAGATCTCATAACTATTTGAGGGCTTGATTTGGGTTTGCTCTTTACCATATTTTCTATTTTTCCTTCTCCTTCTTTGTGGATGTTCAAAACCATCTCCCTCTGCTTATTTACCCTGATAAATATTGGTTGTTTCTTTATTGATTGTTGTCTTACCCTCCTTAGGAATATTTGACATTCCTAGAGGAGCCTCCATTTTTATGTTTATTTTTTTGGGCAAGATCAGGCCAAATACCCATATTTGTGGCAAAATCTGCATCTAAAGTGGAATGCCTCATAATATAGTTGTTGAATCCAAGATAGTCCTGCAAGTTTGAGTTATACCTCTGCCGACAAAGGCTGGATAAGATCAATTTCCACACATAATATTGCATAAATAGTTATGTATCCTTCTGTTGTGTCTTTGGAAACACCCAAATGTCTTCCAAGGGAATTGTCGATAATTTCCAATACCTGCTCACTCCAAACATCCATTGGAAGTGCATACAAAAGGATCCAAACCAGAATAGTAGTGGGTTCAATTTGAGGATCAAATCCAACTCTCCAAGGTTGAAAAATAATCCTACCAGACCATGATTTATATTTTTAATTTGAAAGCCCTATTTATATCAGTAAGTGAAGAAAAAATAACAATAAAATATCCATTTCTAATAAACTACAAAGAATACTCACCAAGAGGCTTCCACTTTTGCCGAACTCAATAATGTAAAAAATTTAGGGTAGGATTGTCTCTATATAAAATTATTTCTTCTACCATACTTTTTTGAATGAAAATATTTGGCCTTGATTCTGATTGTGGAAAGTATTCATTAACTCGTTGAGATGTTGATATATTTACAATAGTCGTAAAAGTTTTTTTAATGCAGTTTTTTGTGCTTCTTAAGTCTCTGATGGAGATTTATCCTTTAAAAAATATGCAAATGAACTATGTATCTCTAAAATAGGATTTTGAGGTGTTCCCATTTGGCCCTCCTAGGACAGCAATCTTGTCTTCAAGTCCACAATAACCATAAATCTCTTCGGCTACCCAAATAATGCCCTAGTTTTCTCTTCTAGAGCTCTCAAACCTCCATATTAAACATCACTTTAAGAGATCAAAGTTGAACTGATTAGGTGAAGAAAGAGGTATAATATTCCTAAGAGGGCACTACTATAGTACAACTATATATAAAAATAAAAATATATACATAAATATTTTCCCAAGGGGTTAATTTTTAACATGCCCATGGGAAATTTAGGTAGCTTTTCCTAGATAACTTTTGGTTAGCTTTAGACTTGCATAGGAGGACTTTAGTGAGCATTGGTCAGAGGACTCCTAGTTAGCTTTAATATTTTCCTAGGTAGACTTTCATTAGCTTTACCCAAAATACTTCTTATTAGCTTTGAGATTTATTCGAGGGGACTTTAGTTAGATTTACCCAATGGAATTCTAGTTAGCTTTGATATTTTTCTAGGGGAGCTTTAGTTAGCTTTGCTTGGAGGAATTTTGTTTAGCTTTAAGATTTTCCTGATGGTATTTTAGCTAATTTTATTGGAGGACTTCTAATTTAGCCTTACCTACAGAACCTTTGATATGAGATTTTACTTTTAGCATATGCCTAAAGGACTTTTGCCTTTCTTGTAAGACTTTTGATTTACCCTTAAATAAATTCTTAAAGAAATTATGCCTTACCTTTAAAAAAATGCTTAAAGGAATTTTACTTAGACTAGTTTTATTCCTAAAGAAATGTCATAGGGGAATTATGATTTATTTATGTATAAATAAGTGATACCCATACTTGGGAACACAAGTTTATTGTTGACCAGTTATGCCCATGAAAGGTGTTATGTGGGAAAATAATAGTTGACAAGATTTATATTACTATAAACACCTAAAAACCTTGCACTATTCATCATGTATAAATTAATGAGATAAAAAATTTTGATTTGATTTTACCATCAAAATCTACCAGCTCATAGTTTTTATCATGCGACAAGGGAGTTGTAGTTTAAAAGACTTGATAGATAATATTTTAAAAAAATTAGATTGAGAAATAAATAAAGTGATGAGATAGAAATTGATAGAGATAGTGATTGTGTGAACCCTATGTTGATTCACAAATATAGGACTAGGATGATTAATTTGCATTAGTAACCTAGTGTAATAAAAATGAACTATCCTTACCAAGATCATCATTTGCATGTCATTGTGCACCCCTAATTGAACATATATCAATAATTCTAGACATAGATAGGCATGTGCATGCAAGAAAATATGAAATCAAGAAAATTCAAGCAAGCAACATTCAAAAGCTAAAAGAAATAAGTATCCATGAATACTTAAATGCAAATACCTTTTAGAATGCATTATATTCATTGATTCTTTAAGGTATTTTTCATCAATTTTGTTAAGGCAACAAGATCCTAAACTAAACATGGTAGTTATGATGAATGGACCTAGACAATTAGGCTCAAACATAACTTTAAGCTCAATTTTATAAATTTTTTCTTTCAATTCTATTTAAGAATAATTTCACTAATCTATAAGGAGTGACATTGCACCATTTTACTATAGGTATGCTTTAGTATTTCTTGTAGACCCACAAGTGCTCTTGGTCATGGAACTACTTTCATCAAGTATGTCAAACTAGCTAAGATAAATGACATGATATCCATCTTAAAGAGGATTCTTGCAACGATATATGCAAGGCATATCAAGCTTGAAACATAAGATGAGATCAATTACATAAACTAAAGCATGGGAGTTCAAACACTAGTGCAATAGGCCAATGGGGAAGGATAAAGTTGAAGATGCCAATATTTACTAGTTTTTCTAATGATATTCTTAAGGATCTTGAAATAAGTCTTGTTAGAAGCTTCAACTTGGCCATTTCCTTTAGGATAGTAAGGAATTGACTATTTGTGCTAAATATTGTATTTAGCATTTTTTTTTTGGATATCCTTGTTCTTGAAAAGTGTTCTTTTGTTAGATGTTAGCATGGAAGGGACACTATAATGACTAAATATTTGGTTGCGAATAAACTTGAAGACTTGGAATCTAGTGATTAAGGCTAAAGGCACAAATTCAACCCACTTAGTGAAGGGTTTAGTTGTTGTGATGATGAACTTATGCCCATAATATCACACTGGGTTATTTTTCTAATAATGTTTAATCCCCAAATGGAAAAATCCAAGGAGAGGTCAAGCGTTGAAGAGTTTATAATGGAGTGTGTATATGGTTATCATGTTTTTGACACTTATCAAATATCCTAATATAGTTATAATATCCTTTTGCATGGAGTTCCAATAACAACCCACCCATAGGAGTCTCTTGGTGATGTATATACCACTAAAGTGACCATTGCATGATCCATCATGGTTCTCTTTAACGATTGCTTAGAATTTATCTAAGGTGATGCATCTAAGGAGAATACCATTAAGAGAATGGTGGTGTAATATCTTGCTAATAATAACATGCCAATATGTGCATTGCTTAAGGATCTTATTTTTGTTGTGGTTTAAACCATTAGACAACATATCATTCCTAAGGAAGGTAAATTTACCCTTGAACTAAGGATTGAGAGACACCAATGAGTTTTTATCTAGATTGAATCATAGGTCCCATGTACAAGATCTTAAACAAGCTCAAATATTAGAGAATTCAATATTTTCAATCAATATCAATGAACATAAATTTCATGAAATAACAATAATGTAATATAACACAATGAACAAACTCATTGTATTATTGATGAATAAAATATACAAGCTGAGTTTAGCTCAATACATTTTTTTTGTTATTTCTTGATACAATACATGGAGCTTTGTCTCCATTGTAAAACCTTAGACGGTGACTCTTCAATACTTGACTATTGATCTCCTCACCTATCTGGGAGATGCATCATTTCTTATTCCACACATAATATAAACCTCTTATTTCTCTTGAATTTACATCTTTCCACATACATATGAATCTTTACTTGCATACTTACCACCTACAGATATGACTTTACACTTGCACACATTATTACATGCCACATGGATTCATCCTACACATTGAGACATAATTTAGAGGAAATATAAATCACACATATAATATAATAACTCACACCTTATTCTAATATTTACAATAGTACCATGGGGGTACTTAGCATCATTACCAAATAATGTAATATTCCCCAACACCCCCATATTACATTATTTGGTTTTTTATTCTTCAGAAGTTATCTTCATATTTCTTTGGTTTGTATTCATATTTTGGATCTAACTTTGACACTACTACTGGTACATATTTTATGCTAAATCAATTCTTATAGAATTTCATACTCTTTCTTTGACCATATATAACATTAAAACATTTTTCTAAATAAATTCATTTGGTGCTATCCTTGTAATAATTTATTCCATCATATACCACTTGTTCATGTGTATCCATCCATGATTCATATTATCATTTTATTTGTACCAACAATACCTTTGAGATTTATTGGTGCCTCCACAAATTTTACAACAATGAATATTCCAACATATTTCTATCTTGTGTCCATTATTTCCACAATGTTCACATTTGTTTTTGGATTTTTTCAAGTATTCATTATTCTTCCTTACAATATTACAATGTTCTTTCTCACACACATTATCTCCACACTCTTTTTTTCATGAACTATGTTTAGATCATTTGTGTCACATGCACAATCTACTTTTAAAATAAGTTCTATTTTTGTCATGAATCTCAAATTGTAAATATTATAGCAAGTTTTTTTTTTTTATGAAGATCACTAGTTTCACAACATGCATCTATCATCATGGGTTTTAATTCCATGGTATCATAGGCATTAAATTATTTTTGTCGCAAGTTATATCCTTCATTATAAACTTTATCTTCAAATATTTAATTATTTTATCTTATCGTTTAGTTTTTTATTCTAGAAAGATAAATGTTATATTTATTTTATTTCTTATGTGAGCAGATAATGAGATAGAGCGATCCTCAATTTCATCGAAAGCAACATTGTATTAACTTTTAAGTGTTGAAATATTTGGTTTCTTAAAGAATTATGTCTTGAAATAATGTCAATTCCAGTGACATATATTCTTGATCATTTAAGATATATATTTTTAGCAAGTTTTCTTCTTCATTTGCTTTTTACAATCCATGGTCTTGTATTTTTTATTTTTTTTATCATTTATTTATCTTTTTGTTTTCTTTTTCTTTCCATACTATTAACTAAAAAAAAAATATTTTTCAAACAAAATTCATCCTTTAAGAAAAATTTTCAATAATTTTCTCCTTATAACTCCCCCAAAATTCTTTTCAATAAATACCATTTTTTCAAATTTCAATTTGAAAAATTAATTAACTAATTTTGCATTCAATCTTCAAAAATAAATTCTTCGAATGATTCAAATTATCAAATCTCAAATTTTTAATTTTCAATTTTCCTTATAGCTCCCTAATTGTCAATTTAAATTATTTTTCCAATAATAAAAAGCTTAAATTTCAATAATGCCTTATAACTCCAAAAATAAGATTATGAAGCTTTAAATATTTTCAAAATATTTGATTACTCCAGTAATAGAGATATGCACCCTAAGTATGCTTTCTTTAAAAGAAATTTGGAATATAATCGAAATCTTACCTTAATCTCTCACCAAATTCATTGTATTTTTCATTTTTTTGTGGCTTTCAACTCACGTCCACGTCTCATCAATATGTCATAATGTTTCCCATGCAAATATGACTTTAGCACATTAAAATATGAGTACATTTTCAAATATGTTGCTATCCTGGTGTATTCGATTCATTGTGACTTCTACAAGCTAATTTAAATGGACATTCATCTTTGTCCGTCGATAAAAATTCACACTATTGTTATTCCTTCTTCATAAAGACATCTAGCTATTGTAGGTTCATTGCATTCAATGATTTTTCTCATAGATTTGAGCTCCTTATATGTTATCCAAATTATATGTGTTCTTGAATCCTTTCTCGAGCAACTTGAATGGTGAATAAAAATAGTTTCAATTGACTTCAAAAAATCATAAAATGTTGTCTAGAAATATCTTCTTAGGTGCTTCACAATGTTATCAATTACTTCACAATATCTTGTAATATTTAGCAACTTATTTTATTTTCAAATAAATAATAGTACCTTCAACACAATCTTCTTTGAATCATCTTTTTAAATGACATTCTTAAATTTTACCTTTTCAATAATATTTTAGGCAACAATAATTCATTTTTTTCTTAATATATCCAGCAACAAACATTCAATATTCAATTCTTCTAATTATTAAACTAATTCATATTCACGACAAAGTTTTCCTTTGATGTTATCTTTTCAATTTGAAACTTATCACTCCAATATTTATTAAAAGTTCACACTAAAAAAATTGGTGCTAGCTTTTAGCCATTAGCGTTTGAAATTCTTCTCACATAAAAAATACATGGCTCTGATAGAGTCTAATCAATGTAGCTCTAATACATGGCTATACATGGCTTTGATAGAGTCTAATCAATGCAACTCTAATACCCCATGATGGATTTTTAACCATATTAAATCATAGGTCCCAATATCTAGGATCTTACACAAGCTCAAATATTAGAGCATTTAATATTTTAGATCAATATCAAGGAACATAACATTCAGTAAATAACAATAATATAATATAAAAAAATGAATAAAATCATTGTATTATTGAAGAATTAAATATACAAGTCGAGACTAACTCAAGACAAGTTTCTTATTTCTTGATATAATAAATGGAGCTTTATCTCCATAATATAACCTTAAATTTAGACCACCCTTATCCACTTTGATCGTAATTTTTTTTTAAATATATTTAGTACATTGAAACATATGCTGATTGTATATTGTGTTGGGTTCTAGTATTTTCAAATACATATTTAATAATTTTATGTGAAAACTAAAACAAAATTAATACATTTATTAATGGTGAAAAATAGAAATGCAAATTACAAGATGAGAGACCAGCATGTAACGAGGTTCACTCAACCTACCTTCTAAGAGAAACCTTCCTTTAGTCCTTCTTTATTCTTCTAGTCAAATATATTTAGTCCTTCTTTATTCTTCCTCCTTGTAATCAAATATATCAACAATGTTACCCACTGCAATACATTATAATACAATGCAACCTCACTTACGAACAGTCTCTCAATCTTCACAATGCCACAAAATTGCAAACTTACAAATTTTGCATACATACTATGAAAATCCTGTGCATATCATCCTGATCTAGACCTATGGATTTATAGTAGTTTTATACCTTCAAGATAGTCATAAGACTGATAGGACTGATCAACAGACTTTTGAAAATGTTCTCTAACACTACTAAACTCAAAAAAAAAAAAAAACCTCTCATTAAATACGTATTGAAAATGATTATTGACCGTTTCAAGTTTGAGTCACTACCACCAACACGAGATTCAACCATCCAATATGAATACTGACAAACAACTGAAATGAGGATTATGTCAAACAGAATAAAGGAACAAGCTTCACACCCAACATATTGGAGACCACCCCTATCCACTTTTATCGTAAATTGAGTTTAATTTTTTTGTTTCACACCATCGTTATCATCCACTTTTATCATGAATTGAGTTAAATTTTTTTTATTTTTGTTTTTTTTTATTTTTTTTGTTTATGTTTTTTTTGAAATATACATATGCTGATGGTACATTGGAGACCATCCTTATCCACTTTTGGAGACTACCCTCTATGAAAACAACAGTGATGACCACCCTTATCCACTTTTATTGAGTTTAAGTTTTTTTTTTTTTTAAATATACAGATATGTTGATGGTACATTCGAGACCACCTTCCATGAAAACAAGACCACTTTCCATGAAAATAACCGTGGTGATCACCCTTATCCACTTTTATCATAAATTGAGTTTAATTTTTTTATTTGTTTTCAAATTTTTGAAATATACAATACATTTAAACATATGCTAATAGTACATTGGAGACCATCTTTATCCAGTCTCCATCTTTATCCACTTTTATCATGAATTGAGTTTAAGTTTTAAAAAAAAAAATTTCAACCGTATATTGGAGACTACCCCGTGATGGTACATTGGAGACCACCCTCCATCATCATGAAGACAACCTTATATTGGAGACCACCCTCCATCATCATGAAGACAACCTTTTATTGAGACCACCCTCCATCATCATGAAGACAACCTTATATTGAGACCACCCTCCACCATGGAGACTACCGTGATGGTACATTCACGAGCTTAAGTATTTTTTTTCTCCACCATGGAGACTACCGTGATGGTACATTCACGAGCTTAAGTATTTTTTTTTAAATGTAAAGTATATTTCAAACATACACCAGTACATCGGAGACAACTCTCATCCACTCTCATCGTCAGAATTATACTAGAAGCTTGTTAAGATACTTCTTAAAATGCAAATGTCGAAGCCCGTTAAGATACTTCTTAAAATGCAAATGTCGAAGTTCGTCAGAATTCACATCCTGTTGAAATGCATATACATTTCGATAGATGCCACCACGCAGAACGAAGTGAGTTCTATGGAATTCGGCGTTACGGATGCGGGCAGCCTTCTGTATGACAGTCCTCGCCCGTCGCAACTCGACTTCCACCTTTGGAATTGCCGCCTTCTGCAAATTTAATCCCAAAAATTGCTCATTCCCTTTAATATTTTCTCTGGAAATTAATGGAAACCTTAGAAATGCAGCAATACTTACTTTAATGTGCTTGGCAGAGCTGTCATCCTGCCATTTCCATGGCGGTTCGTTGGGATTAAAAGATGTTAAATTGTAGACAGTCCTGTTATCATCAACGCCGGTGGAGTAGGGGGGTTCTTGCTCCTCGTCCACATTCCCAGGGGGTAATGACCTTAAAGCAGCAGCTGGAGGAGCATTCCATTCTGATATTTCTGAGGAATTAAACGCCCAGGGGAGGGGAAACAGGCTAAGATGGAATGAACGGAAAAACAAAAAGCTGCCGAGGAATATGAGAACAAGTCCCAGAGGGGAACTATGTTTCCAGAGGCCCTCCATTTCGATCACAATTACGAATAAGCTCGAAATTATGAATTCTTTTAACGATCCTCAACATTTAACCCATACCCTCACAAGTTTCAAATCCATCTGAATTTCTTCAATCTTCTTTCATTCAAACAAAATCAAAACTTAGTGTTTTTTTCATGCAGAGGCCCCTCCTCGCTCCTCTTCGGCTCCCTTTCAATTGGGTGCTTCGAGGCCAGACTGCACTGTCACGTCTTTATACACGTGGTGGCGGTAACATCGCAATCAAACTTTTGTTGAAGAAGATACACAGAGAATCGTGCCCGTGTGCCGTAAGCACAACGGCAGAAATCGGAATGGGATGCCGTAAGCGCGACGTCCGGCGGAGGTGGAAATCGAAACACATTAGTGTATTTTCCCTATGCTTTCCCAAAAAAAACATTACTCGTATAGATATGGCGAGTCCACTAGCGAAATGAGGGCACCACGGTATTTTTAGTTATTTTAGAAAGGTGATGTGCTAGTTTGAGAAGAGAGCCGTTTGTCAACGCCACACGTGGTATCTGCATCGTAGCGGAAACCTAAGATTCGGAAGTATTTGAACCTATAAAAGATGATGATATCGATGGTGTAGAATGTCCACTTTACATGCTACACATATGTGTATGGACATTGGGTACTAGGCAAAGCAAATCAAAAAAATAAGTTTGACATGAAAACCCCAAGAGGAGTTGTTGTATGGACATTGGGTACGAGGCAAAGCACATTTAAAAAAAAAAAAAATTGATATGAAAACACCAAGAGAGTTGTTTGACTCGTAAGCACACTTCCACATGTCTGTTTCCAGGCAAAGAAAAAAAAAAATGTTTGACATGAAAACTTCAAGAGGAGTTGTTGTATTGACATTGGGTACGAGGCAAAGCAAATCAAAAAATAAGTTTGACATGAAAACTCCAAGAGGAGTTGTTGAACTAGTAAGCACACTTTCACATATTTGTTTCTAGGCAAAGCAAATAAAAAAGAAAAAGTTTGACATGGAAATTTCGAGAGGAGTTGTTGTATGGACATTGGGTATGAGGCAAAGCAAATTAAAAATATATTTTTTGAAAAATTCGAGAGAAGTTGTTGAACTAGTAAGCACACTTTCACATAGCTAATAGTTGTTTTTGAAGACTATGAGTTTACATGTTTTTTTATGTTTTTTCATAGAGTACTATTAGTGTATGGCTTAGATCTACCAAAAAAAAACAAATTTTCATGATAGTTGAAGATGAGAGAAAACAAAGTTTATATTCGATCAAATATTTTTTAAAGAAGCTAAAACAAAACAAGTATGGGATAGAACCAACATTGAGAAGGACAAGTTGAAATAGAAGCCACAACAGTAGTTGTTAGGAGTTTGAAGTGTTTAAGATGTAAGCACTTGGAACCTTGATTCGCACTTGACCTTTAATATTTCTAAGGCATGGTGAATCTTTTTAGTTTTAGAATGGAAAATCTACCACTTAGAGTAAAGCCATGTAAAAAGTTATAAGGGGCCTAATAAAAAGGGACATACAACATGAAACTTGTAGTTTTGATTGCATGTCTCATTTGGCTAATGTGAGTCATGTAGAATATCAAAAGCCAAAAGTTCCAAGCTCAATAATGACCTTATCAAGAACAAGACTACAAATTTGGTTATAACATATTTCATACAAGCTTATAATTTATACATATCTTTAGCAAGACTCTAGGACAAACAAATTGGTTGAGTAATCCCAAAAATATAAAACCAAATTCAAGTCCTTTTTTGAAAAGGTAAGTCCCTAAGATGGGAAAATAATGCAAGAGGCTTTTGCTCACACATGACAATTATGTGCCACCATATGTTGGAACACCTAATATTGAGCGCAGTTCATAAAGAATCATGTTTTCATCTCAGGATGGGAGCCAACTCCTACCTATTTACAAGATTCTCATGAGTGATAAGGATCATTTTATTTGAAAATATGTGTTAATAATTATATTATCCTTTAAAGAAATAAGATATCACTTGCCCTTAAAAGAGGCCTTACAAATATTATGATAAACTAATTCTTTCTAGGGTTCCAAACTAGCCAATCCAAGGGCTACCCATTTTGCTTTCAATGATTTTCTCTAAGGGGTTCCAACATACTAAGCCTCCTTTTCTTAGGTTTGATACAAATTTTCCAATATGCCTCACCCTTCCATAAGAACCATGCCACTTGGACCAAATTTAACACTAGATTATCTGAGTTAAACATCGATAGGTTTCCTAGGAAGACATTTTTTAGAAGAATAGTATATATGAGAGTCCACCAATACATTAATCACCACCTATATTTCACTAGTTAGTGACATAGATTTAATAGACTAGCTTTCAAACTTATTTTGAAACATGGAAAACACCTAGTCCCTCATGCCATGGGGAGAAACATTAATGCCAAAAAGAATTCCTAAATAATTTAACATCTAGCCATGTGGGATGATTTTCCAAGAGTGTATATTGCTACATGGGAGATTAAAAATAAAATAAAATAGGGCTATAATTTTAGAATCATGATTTTTGAGCCACACACATCGTAATAATGTTAGAGCACCTCTTGGCTCATCTTTTTTATTTTCTAAAATCAACATAGAATCCGATCTTAAACTCAAAATTTGGCTAATCCAAAATTTAAAATTTTGAGTTAGAAAATATCATGAAAGAGTACAACTCAAAAATAACAATATAACCAACTAGAACACAAGAGTATACAAGCAAAATAGTGTAATGGTGCAAACCAGAATACAATAGTATAAAAGCAAAATAGTGTAATGGTACAAACTAGAACACAAAACTATACAAGCAAAATAGTAGAAGGGTTTTACTACTCATAATATAGAGGATAATATAAGCTATCTTTGAGAAGAGATGTGAGGGTATAACATTGAACATATTAATCACATTTTTTATATTCAAGGGTGTATCTCTCTTTATACAAGAATTAGTGTGTTAGAAGTCCATATTATTGGATATGAAAGGCTACCCATATGGATAGGTGGTGGTTCACCTTCCATGAGTTAGGTCACCCATATGGAAATATGATGATTCACCTTTCATGAGATACAAAGTGCATATTTAATGAAAGTTACACATATGTGACTTGGCATTTTGTGCTTTATTTCTGCTAATGTGTCAACATAGCTAGAAATGCATTTTGGCTACAATAATCTACAAATAGAAAAAACAAATTAGTAAGTAATTTGTTTTAAATTTTTGAATTCCTCTAAAGTATTTTTTACAAATGTTTAGTCAACTATGTCTATGACAGAGTTGCCTACCAAAATTGTTTTTCTCTCTCTAATTTTTTTAATGCTTCTTAAATGGATCAAAGAAGTGCCCCATACACAAATTTATACCCCTAACAATGCAATTAGGATCAAAAAATAGATTTTTGGGTATTTTTGAGCATAAAGCCATTCAATAAAATGGTCACATGCCTAGGTTACTTGTCTCTATTGTAAAGCAATGGTCCTTACTTTGTTAACATTTGACACCATGTACAAAAGTTTGATCTTTATCTAATTTTTTGGAAGCCTTTTCTCTTGGTGATAAAATTGTTCTATCTTGACCACTTTGTATATCTAAGTGGACTACCTTCTCATGGTCTTAGTCCATGCATCAACAATATGATCCTCGTGCATTGGTGGTAAGTTTTTTGGATTGAATTATTCCTTTCCCAATTGTTTTGCTACTATGGATGTCTCCAACAAAGGTGTATGATATGGCCTAAGAAGTTCAATGTTAAAGATTGAATGCAAACCAAGATAAAATGAAAAATTCAATTGAAATACATTTTCTTCCATATTCTTATGATAGTGAATGGTCCATAGCTAAGAGGTCTAATCATCATATAGGGTCCTAAAAGCATCTCTTTTTGAAGATATAACTATACATTATTTGTAACATTGAATAGACATGAAACCTGATATGGGTTATGACATTGCTGTATTTTTTATTATCTTTTCCAAGAGGTCATGGACCTGTTGCTAGATGTGGTGAATTTGTTCCAAAAATAGTTCTATTTTTTTTTCTTCTTTTTATTAGGGGCCACTCAGGGGCTTATAGAATCTCACACAGGTGGGATTATCTTCCATAATCACCTTTAGGGATGAACCTTCGGTCTTCACTTTCTTAATATTTTGCCAAGGGGACTCCCAAACAACATCAAGACTATATTTGCATTTACTCCCACCCTTTTTGTAAACAAATCTTAAAATTTTTTGACTGAAGCATGTCTTCTAAAATTGGTCCAAAGCTTGATTTTTTAGCTGATTTTGACATATCAGGGGATGCGATTTCCAGAACACCTTATTTTTTGACCACATATTTGATAGGGGACTCCGGAATCAAGCTATGAGCAAGGTATGGATCATAAGGATTTATAGTACAATATATAATTGACTTTTGGGCTTGCTTTTGGAGGGCATTCCTATAAAGGATCAAATATAAACCTTGGTGGATGGGATGGGAATAATTACCCTTCCTTACAATATCAATGGATATTTACATGGACCTATAAAGGTAATCAAGCACATTATTCACCTTGATGTCCCTAAGGTGGTATAAAAAGGCAAGGTGAAATCTTTGGAGAGGAAGATAAATTTTATCAATGGTGAAATATTGCATCACCAAAGTCATTTCTTATTCCCAAGGGATCGAAAGGGACTCCCTTATAATTCATCATTTTTCTCTAGCAAGCTTCTTACCTTTTTCAATAAAAATATTAGTTTCCTCCACCAGAGAGTGTCTATCACAATGGATAGCTAGCCGCTCATTTGAGATTTTAGTAACCTCCACCATCATTTGAACACTATATTTGAACTGTAAGCCTCGAACATTGGCATACCCCTTAACCCACAACATTGGAAAAATTAATAGAGATATCTAGATCATTCCCATTAAACTTATTTAGAAAGGGTATGAACCTATTATTGGCAAGGATATCTTCAATAATTGGGTCAAGCTATAGAGTATTAGGTTCTAATAGGGCCATTCGCAACTAGAGATAGGACTCTTCGAGGATGGAGACAGTCCTTAATCTAACATAGGGAGGGTAACTAGGGCAGTGACGATGGCTAATACTATCCCTATAAACAATGTTATGCATAAGTGCGAATCTTCACAAATTGGCTATGCTTAGGATTTTTAAAATTTTAAATCTGCTAATTTTCTGACCTTTCACTAGGGCCCATTCGCCTAAAATTTCTAGGGTGGAATTTTTTTTATGGTCAATTCACCCGATGGTGATAATAATTATCCTTTTTTATTTTAATTTCTAGCCACTTTCACCCAATTCCATGGATAATTCATATTCAAATTATAAATAATTTTGTTTTTCCCACCCAACTCGCCACATATACTACCCATATAAATACTAAATGGGGTACTAATAAACATACATCTAAAATACTCTAACTCAAAAATAGCTTTGAATCAATGAAAAACCTATTGTTAGTCGACATATTTTTCGATTGGTTGTAGGGGATTGTCAATCGAAAGACACCGATCGATTCCATAAACATGAAAAGGTTGTAGATAAGTTCTTCTAAACATAAATTGATTTGTTGTAGAGGTGTGTCAATCGACATAATTTGATTGGTTGAATAAACATGAAAAGGTGAATCGGTTTTAGAGGAAAGCTTCTCGATATAAATCGATATGTTGTAAAGGAGTGTTAGTCAGCATATGTTAATCGATTGTAGAAACCTAGGTGAATCAATTTCATAGGATAACCACTTGATATAAACCAAACGGTTGTAGAGAATATCAATTGACATATGCCAATCGGTTATAAAAACCTTGAATAGGTGAATCGATTTTAAAGAATAATATTTTGACATAAAATGATCAGTTACATAGGAGTGTCAATTATCATAAGCCGATCGATTGCAGAGGAGTTTCAATCGATATAAATCGATCGGTTGTAGAGGAGTGTCAATCAACATAAGCCAATCAATTGTAAAGGAGTGTTCATAAGCATAATATGATCAGTTGTAGGTAAGACTATTGCATTCAAAGAATTATCAATCCACAATTATCGATCAGTTGCAGATGTTTTGATAACGATAATCTATAGTAGAGGACTACCCCTTGATGCATACTAATTGGTTGCAGTAGATTATTGATCATCAAAAACTAAATGGTTGCAAATATTTTGATAGTATGAAGATCTATTGTATATGATAATTTATTGTAGAGTATTGTCAATCAGCCATGACCAACCGGTTGCAGTACCATTAAAGTGACTATCGATGATAGAAAGTTATAATGACTATGACAATAGGTAAATTGAAAGCTTCCAAAAATCAATGTGCTTGTTTTGTTTTGGATAATATCTAGAAATAAATTTGACTTAATACCTAATTTTTTTGTAGACTTGTTACTTCTTTTTTAACCTTTGTTAGTTTCTTTAGAATTGCTAGGTGCAGTATTATTCTTCCATAATTTTGTAATCCAAAGCTCTTTTTCTTTAGTTTCATAGGCAGCATTGATGCACTATCTACAACTGTGGTAGACAAGTATCCATATCATCTTGTTATATGTTAGGAGTATTTTTGTTGTCAGAGATTACTTCTTGTCTATTAGAGTATGTTTTCTTAATTTTGTTTTTATTTATTGCTATTCTTTAATAATGCAGGTAGAGTTCATTCTAGAGGGTATTGTAGGTTCGTATGAAGACTCATTTTATAGAATTATAGTTTAACCTTGGTTACTTAGAAACACCAATTATTATTGAGGGAAGTATGTGATTTTCCTTCGATTTCATATTCATTTCCTAACATCTAAAGGGTTTTTATTTACAGGTACAATGTCACCTACTGAATATGGAATTAACAAAGGTAAATATTCTAGTAAAAAGATCATTCTGAAATATTTTACACAAATATAAAAATGCAATGAGGCATCTACATCTACACAACATGAAGGTACAAACACCTTTTACCATAAAATCATTATTTTTTCTATATTTTATTCTTAAAGTCTTTCTTTATTAATAGATAAATGGTTTTTTTCTTATCTACCTCTTTTTAAACGCTTTGTAAAATTCTATTATGATTATTCTTTAAAATAGTACCTTTTTACATTAAAAAATGATATAGAACACCAAATATTGAATGTAGTAAACACTGTTGACCATAATATGCATCCACTCGAAGATATTCTAGAATATCAGATGAGACCAAATGATAATTTTCATACTAACAATATTCAACAACCATTTCACAAGATGCCTAATACAAATACATCAATCAAAAAATAAAATGATAGTACAATTAAAATGTAGACCTCTTGGGAATCTTCTAGTCAAAAATCTAAATGTCAAAAGACAAGTGAATGGACTATTGGAAAGGATTTTAAAAATGAATGGGCATGGTTATACCCCTTTATTGAGTGATATGAGAGAGAAAATGTGTAGATGCGTTATTTGTAATTGGAAATTGGGAAAGGATAATTTGTTGTAAAATAATAAAGATGCAATAGAAAAACACTATAGAGAAATTTATATCAAAGAAATACAAAGTGATGGAATAATTAAAAAATATCATAGGTGGAAGGATGCATCGTAAGGTGTGCATATCAAATATACACTTGAATACAAAAAATCAATGAAACACCAACAAACTCTCATTGAGAAGGGTGGAACATTCCAGGTCTAATTTCAAAAAATTAATAAGATTGTATTAGTCTCAAAATATTTGTAGTTTATTGTTGTATGCAATATTCCAAAAAATGGTCGATCCATGTCTAATTTTTCTGATTATAAGCAACTATTTCAACTAGTTTATGTACAAAACCTTACCAGTTCCCATTGGTCAGATCGAAGTGGTTGGAAAATATCAAAATTTATATCACTGGTTGAGAAGGAGGACCTAAGAGACAATGTAAAACAAGCTAAATTTATTTGAATTTCCATTGATGAGGTATCGACTGTTGACAACACATATTAGATTTTTATAGATGTTTACACATTCCAAAATAATTTGAGATAATATCATTTACGAGAACTACATAATATGATGGAAAATTATAATGCGAAAAACATTTATAGTGTTGTTGTAACCAGTTTAAAGGAGATTTCTAGAACGGATGAAAAAGAAATTTCCATAAAATTAATTTGTGTTGGAGCTGATGGCATAGCTACAATGCAAGGACAAAGGAATGATCTTTATGTTATACTTTAGATATCAATTACCCCATATTTGATTCCCATTCATTGCATGGCTCGTCAAATAAATCTTGCATACACAATTGTGAGTACATTTGAAAATGTATCTAGAGTGGAAGATATCATCCGTGAAATACACTCCTAATTTTCATGTATTCCAAAAAGGTTTGCAGAGTTTCAACAGTTTTCTCTAGGTGTAACCAAAGGTAGAATATTGTTAAAATATATGGAAACTAGGTGGATTTCATTGTTTCTTCCTACAAAAAGTTTTTTTTTGTCAGAATATCAATCCTTAGTGGGGTTTATGCATGCATATCATAGGGATGTTGACAAGGCAAAAAATTTGCTATTTCGTATGACTGACTTGGAAACTCTTCTCACATTATGTGGTATTCTTCCATTGTTGCAAGAAATGAATTCTTTGATTAAACTCACACGCGAAAGAGAAATTTATGTTACCGATTTCATTAGGATGAGAAAACAAATATGTATTCTTATTGATAAGATTTATTTTTCTGAAGACAATTTTAAGGATCCTTTGTTTCATAGTTGGAATATGTTAGTTCAAGTCAATGATCCTAATCATTTTTTAAAGTTCAACATCAATGATAATCTTTGTATTGCTATCCATGGAAATATGATTCCTTTATATCATTATGAAAAGTGGTTAGATACACTTACAAATGATGTTGAACAAGTGCCCATAACACATTACGAATTTGATGAGGTTTTAGATAGTACTAAAAATAAAGTTATAAGAATTACACAAACATTAACAAGGGAAATAAGAGATCATTTTCATAGAGATGAGCTGCTTGAGGCCATGGTTGTTGTTAATCCCATGTTCTGGAATCCTTGTCTTGACCATATTAGTAAAAGTGAGTTGTTTATAAAATATATGGGCACTCTTATGACATATTGCTCTAAATATGTGGAAGTAAATGACATTCAAATCAATCATATTCTAAAAAAAGAAATTCTAAGACAAAAATCAACCAATTTTCAAATAACAATGGTTAATCAAATTGCACATTACAAAAACCCACATGACAATGGTTCCATCACACGTTTGTGGCAAAAATTGTATCCAAGTAGTGTCTTACAAGAAACTATGAGTGAATACTTTATTTTATATGAATTATATTACACAATGATTTTGAATTTTGTTAAAGACAAAAGGGTTTTCAGTGCAATATATATTTTTTAAATCTAAAGTTCATAACAAGTTGGACAAAAATTTGGAAAATTATTTGAGAATGTATGTGTCATCATACGAGTTGGATAAGTTTCCCTATGACAGAGCTTTGACATATTGGAAGTCCCTAGCAGATAAAAGAGGTCTCACTAATATTATTGTTAATGAGGATAATCAGTGAGCTTGTAGTGATGAGATTATGAAAACACATAATTCACAAAGGATTCTTGGTTCTTTTGGAGAAGTTGACAACTCTATTTAATCTTTCAAAGACTCTATTTTAGCTTCCAACAATGTAAAATTTCAATGAGTTTAAGAAATTCATGTTATCTATGATTTTACGGATTTGATATCATTTGTAAAATCTCAATGATTTAAAAAAAATCATACAATAAATGATTTTTTGTATTTGATATCATTTGCAAAATTACAATGATTTAAAAAAATTCTATAATCAATGATTTCTTGTATTTGTTTTTAAATGTTATTGAATATACAATTTTATGATTTATGCTTTAGATTTGAGTAAAATGGAGATATTAAAACCATGTATGCATACATTATTAGTAAATATTTCTTTTATAAAGTGTTGTACATAGTCTAGAATAGTAGAAAGCATAATGCAAATAGCATAAGTATCAAGTTACAGAAATAATAATACAATATAAATGGAAATAACATGAAATTTAAGTCATAGAAATAGCACAAGACAAATCTTATTATTATATCATAGCTTTGTTATTGAATTAACTATCTATGTTGACAAAATATTATGATTTATGCTTTGACTTTGAATAAACTAAAAATTTTAAAACCATGCATGTATGTATCATTAGTAAATATTTCTTTTAAAAGATGTTGCATGTACTCTAGAAGGCAAAATGAAAATATCATATTACTCTAGATATGAAAATATAAAAGTAATATAGCATAATACACAAGACAATACTTATTTTTATATCATATCAAGATTGGCTTTGAATAAAATGAAAATGTAAACCCATGAATAGATATATCCTTTGTAAACACAAGCATAATTGAAACACCATAATACTCAAGCGATGTTATAACACACAAATATAAATATAAATAGTATAATACTCAAGTAATAACAACAAATGTCTTGTTTTCAAACGAAAACATATCATAAAATTATATTTTTGATAAAATCAAAATTTTAAAAGTAATAATATGTCCAAGCTATCCTTTTCACCCCTTAGATGAGGGGCTAGAGGATTTTATAGCTTATTTTCCCTTTTTTCTGTTGTTTCCACATTCTACATTTCAAGGGGTCCTCCCTCAGGCTAGTTATCAGTCCTCTCTATTGATCCATAACTGATAAGGATATTTTCTACACTTTTTAAGACCTCGAGTAGGGTTTTTTCCATTTTTCCAACATCTTCAAATATTGGTGCAACAACTTATTTACCCTTCTCCTTAAGTAGAACATCAAGATCCAGTTCATTTTGGATAATGATCTTCCTAAAATCGTTGTTTTTTGAACTACTTTCTGAGCTATTTTTTCATTGCTATAGAAGCCATTAAGAAATCCTTTGCCATCTAGATATAGTCCTGTAGGTTTTGAACCTGCTTCCTCATATTATCAAACTTTACCTACAAAAGGAAAAACAAGAAGTAGTCGACAGATATTTACATTTTAAAAAAGAGAACAAAAAAACTTTAGAACACATTAGTCTAACCTCAACAACATTCCTTGTAGATACAAAAACAACATCCATTTTCTTATCACATGTCCATTCATTAAAATAATCTTGGCCTTCAACATTTAATTTCTCTAATATGTTCAACATAATGCCTAAAATTTCATCATTATAAGATGTTGTAACCGTCACCATGCAAGATTCAGCTTGATGTAGTAGGGCATCAAGATTTTTCAGGTCATTTTCAACTAAATAAAAATAACTTTTCTCTTTTTGAATTTTTTTTAATCGGGTATTTATTTCCTTTATCAAAAATTTTGTATGATACTCCCATTGTTTCATTTATTTTACATCTGGAATGAAAGAATATTTAATGGTTTCTTGAACATTGATAGATACATTTTCATTTTAAAGAAATTTTAGTTTGTCATCCTTTAGTAGAGTATGAGCCTGAGAGGTGCCAGTATTCTTATGAGGAGATGGAATTGAATATTCTGCTCTTGCTTCATTTTGAGGATCTCAAAGCAGATCTGTTGCTTGAAAATTAGTGGGTATGTTGCCCTGGAAAAAGAAATCCTCATCAAGTGGAGGATTATTTAACCCAACACCATAATATTCCTTTACACTTCTAAAATCACCAAAAGATATATTTTTGAATCCTAAAAATTGCTTGGATGTTGTTCCTTGTGGCCTAAATGGAAGAAAATATTTTCCACCATAGAATTTTTGTTGACCTCGCATTTGAGGTTGGCATGGTGGATGATGGTGGCGGCATCGACTATTGTATTTCTTGTCAAAATTGTTGTGGAGCATCTTAGAAAATAAAAATTAAATATGATTATAAAAATTTGTGAAGGTTGACTGTAAAATTTACTATTAATTTATAACACTTACTGGCCTAAGATGAGATCTCTTACATAGCCGCAATTGCAAATGGAATGTTGGTACATTATACATCTGAAAATATATTATAAAAATTAATAAAAAACATAGTAAAATTTGGTAATAAATTTTGTGAAGGCAGACTGTAAAACTTACTTTGCAAAATATGAGACCTATTACACAACTATGCTAGTTGGCAGTGGACATGCAAGTGGAGGTTGTCGATAATTAGAAGAACTAGATCTTATATGTTTCCTAGATATTCTTATTAGTGGTGGTGTTGTTTCCTCCGAAGGTTTTTCAGAGTCTCCTAATTTCTTTGGATTATGACCTCTAACAACATCCTACTTTGAAGGGGAAGAGGATACACATTTCTATATTTTGTATAAATTGTTAAAATTATAAAAATGACAAACATATTGAATATAAAAATTATTAGTTTCATATTAAGTAAAAATTACCTACACCTATTGTACTATCATGGCTGCAGTGGCTAGGTTTGAGTGCCAAGAAGTCGATATTGCAGTATTCTTCAAATTATAATATGATTCATAAAATACAAAGAATGTAGTTACATGTGCTGAGTTTTGGAGTTAAAAAAACATGGATTTATAAGTTTTGAATATCCATTTTGATGCGATGCAATACATAGGTGGACCAGTCAAATTTTTGTTGTGCAATACAATGAACCAAATATGCCAGCACCCACATTGGAATTTCTATCAGTCTTCTTTGCAGAATAATTTTGGCTAGGAAGAATTCACAACCTGGTCAAAGAAACTTGTTCTGAATACCTGGTATAGTCAAATCCCTTTTGGATCTCATAGAGGTAACTATAAAAAAAACAAATAAGTAATTGTAAAACCCTAGACTATAAATTCAATTAAATATAAAAATATGCAATTATACCTGAAAATGATTCTAACTGGACATTGAATGTGGTCTCTAGGTAGAGTTTGTCATCATCAGTTAAAGTGATTTTTGATGTGATAAGATCACAACCAATGTGAGACAATCCTATCAATCTAGAGATGTTTGAGGTTGTGAAATAAAATCTAACATTTTTTTTGTCGATGATAGTATTTATTGTGGCTAAATCAATGTCGTAACCTGCAATTATCCTATCTAGTAGTTTTATGTCTGTATCAAAATGTGACATTGAAACTAGATCTTGAAGACCAGAGTCTTGGACCCATGGCATGTTGTAACCCAGTGTTGCTAAAATTTTAAAAATTAGGGGGCAAACAAGGGTTTTGAAATTAATTTTTGATATTGCAAGGGTGGAAGGGGATGCCATTGGTCTATTTTTTAGGGTACGAAGGACTATGGATAAGGACATAGGGTGGAAGGTATTGGAAATTTTATGGATAACATTAGAAAATGGTTAAAATAGAAGGTGTGATGAAAATAATTTTAGAAAAGGTGAAAAATTACTGTTTATGCTTTTACATAGATTTTTGAATGAAACCATTGAATAAATAATCGACACATGGCATATGCATGCAATATTTTTGTACATGATTAACACATGGTACATATGCAATGCATCATAAATACAACTCATTGATATAAGATCGATATTGTTGCATCTTATCGACATTGCTACATCAGATCGATATTACTACATCCAGTCAACATTACTACATCTTATCGATATTACTGCATTTGATTGGTATTATTACAATAGATTTTCACTGCTACATCTTATAAGCTTTTCTACATTTGATTGACATTGATGCAAATAACCAGAATTGTTGTATTAAATTGGCAATAATGCAACGCATCAGTATTGCTATATCTGATCGATTTTGCAGCATCTTATCAGTATTATCGCATTCGATTGAAATTATTGTAATACATCGGTATTGTTGTAGCACATCGGTATTACTGCATTACATCAACATTGCTATAGTACATCGGTATTGATGCAACACATCAACATTGTTGCAACCGATCAACATAGACCAATCGATATTTTTTGATCATCATGTTTGCAATTGATCGACTCAGTTCGATTGACATATATTTTTCGTATCGACATTCTTCTATAGGCATAGTCTGATCGACAAATTTAAAATATTGGTGTAAATCCTTTGTCTTTATTGTACAGGTATAGAATTTTGGTATAAGATCAATTCACCATGATTTTATAAATAGATTTCAGGGCTGGAACCTTATGCATAACCCTACCTATAAATGAATTTAAAACACTCTATGAGGGAAACTCTTCAAAATATTTGCATAAGATGCATATTGAAGTTTCTGGTGATAATTTACTTCAAGATACATTTATGAGAATTATAGCTAAATATATTTGAAACGTGTGCCTTGATATGCAATGGTATCACAACATGTAAATGGTAACAAAGAAGAAGAATCAGATCATGCTTAATATCAGTAGATCTGTGCATGAGGATGCTTTGAAAATGATAATTCTAGGAGGTGCACTTGAAAGCACTAATTCCAATCTATGTGAGCATGGAAAAAAATTCAATCAAAGGGTAAGGTTGGCATGGGCTTGAAAAAGGGTGGGGACCCATTGCAAACAAAATAAGAGCCATGATGAACACAAGAATACCAATTGATCAAAGAGGAGGCAAACAGGTGGTGAGGGGATCATTGGTAGAAAGGATATGGGATCTTAGGGTTTCAAGACCAAAAAGGACATGATGGCAACAAATATGACAAGTGGTAATGGGACCAGTTGCACAAGGGTAGTGAGAGTAAGGTATGATGGGGATAAAACCAAGAATGCCATGGTGGTAGAAGGCCAAGGAGACCCATAGACCAGGATTAGTATGACGAGGTACAATTATTGGAAGAATCATCAATGAGAATTTTGAGGAAAATCATCACACCAAACCTCGAGAGACTCAAATAAGAGACCCAAGTTGGCCATCAAATCAATTACACAATTTCCTTCTTTGTAGACATGTTGAATAACAATATTGTTGTGGTTGTAGAGGAACCACTTAGATACAATAATGATATTAGAGACTCTCCAGGAAAATATCTTGACACTTTTGAGATCATTAATGATGTTCAATGAATCTCCTTCAATAACAAGATCTCAGGGAAGATCACTAAGAATAGTCCTCAAAAAATTGCTCTAGCTTCAGCAACATGGTTTTTTTGAGAGCCTATATTCTTCATGAATGAAATGATGATATTACCATAATGAACCCTGATGATACCTTTTCTTCTTAATCTTCTTGGATTTCCTTTTTTAACTCCATCAAATTTAAGTTTTAACCAACCTTCAGGAGGAGGAGACCATCTAATTCTAGTTCTATCAACTAAAGGGATGATCAATCACATCAAATCCATAGAGAGATTAAAATATCTTGTAATGGTGGTATCAAGTCCTAGGTTGGGGGTCTTGGGACAAGGGACAAGATAGGAATGATTAGTGGCAGCACTTAGCACTCTATTTCAAATGGAAAGAGTGTTCTTGGAACTGTTGTAAAAGGCTATGTTGTTGTGCTCAAGCCAAACTTACCATAGGAAGTGATGGAGGTAAAAAGACCAAAGATTTTTGAGCTGAGTGTTTGGAAAGGGATTGGACCATTGAGTTAACAAGTCATAGATCATGTTTGGTTGGACCCACTAGATTATAAAAGTTTATAGGATGAAGTTAAGGACTATTTTGGAAAAAGAGAATTCAAGTAAAACATGGTGAGTTGAATCCCAGCTAGATCGACACAAATAACAACAATTGGGTATGATCATACATCTAGTAAGAAGGTTTTTGATGGTCAAAATTTTATTTTGGATCACCAACCATGATAAAAAAGTGATCTTGGGGATTAAACTTCTAATCCAAATGGTTTTGATTGGGAATTGGTAGAATGTGGGGTCTTCCTAAAGGAAATAAGTAATTTTGACTAAAAATTGACCATTGTTTCTCTCTCCAAACCAGGTAATCTGAGGGACAACTATTGGGAATGACATAGGATTTAAGGAGAGAGGATAATGAGTTGATAGCAATAATAAGGTCATTATTGAGATTGGTCAAGGGGATAAATCTCTAGGAAAGTATGTCATGAATATGGATTAGAAAGTTAGAGACTTTTTCTCTACAGAGGTGATCAGTGATAGGTTTCACCATGGCTAGACTGGGGTTTATAATCAAGGGTTGATCACAGATCCATGGATATTTTCAAAATTTGATGAGCTATCCATTACTGAATTACCACTTGGTGTCATTCTAGATTATGGGCTTGGACTTAATAACAAAATTCCAAAAAGCAAAGCCTCTTGGGGGTGATCCCTCATCCATGAAATTATGGTTCTAAAGATATTTTCTTTTGATTATGGAGACCCACTAATAGTTGGCATTGGTGAATATTTTCTAGCCTTATTTTAGCTATAAGATCCATGTATATTTTGCAAATTTTCTTGAATCCTAGCTCTCCTTGAGATTTTTTGGTACATATCTTATCCCAAGCCACCAGGGAGAACCTTTTTTGTTTTTTTGGTCTTGACCATAAAAATATTTTTTGGATTTGTTCTATTTTTTGGAATATTGTTGTTGGGAATTTTAATATTGACATAAAATATACTAGAATACTTTAGAGATAGGCATGAACTAGAGCGGCTTTGGTTTCTTGGCTTAGGAGAGATTATTTCCAACCAACCAAATTTTTGAGGAGTCTTTTGATAATTTTATTCCACATGCTTTTGAAAGAGGAATGAACCAACAATATCATTCCACACCCAAATAATTTATTGCATTATTCAAAATGACAAGAGGCCTTGCTTAAATAGGCAAGGAGAGCAATAAAATCCACACGATCAGTTGGAGAGGATCAATATCACAATCATAAATAAATAACAAATAGATAAGGATGACAAAGCATACCAAAATTATTAAATACCTAGGAACACACTATCTTATCTACTGAACTTAAGCTAGCCTAGATACCTAAAAAGATAGGTATATAAATTTGCTCTAACACCCCCCCTTATGTGATACTAGGAAGGATTGTGGAAAACTAACCAAAAAAAATATAGTAGCAAGATCCACAAATATGAGTTTTGACAACAAGGCCTGATAAGGTACTCATGTATAATGGCTATAACATAAACATAAAACTATCTTGTAGATGATGAAAAACCACATGGGAAAAAACCATCTGCCAAAAGAGAAAAGAAGATGCAGAAGAATATGTCCGCTCAACACCCTTCAAGGACAACTTCCTTCACCCCTATAAAGCCACACAACTCAATAAAATGAGGTGATGCAAAAGTTCTAGTGAATATTTTTACAATCTGCTGTTGAGTAGGAAGATAGTCCAAACCAAGAATGCCATCTTGGATGTGTTGGTGGATGTAATGTATATGAACCTCTATGTGCTTGGTACGTCGATGCTCAACAATATTGTGTTAATGTGGATGGCACTTTGGTTGTCACACCAAAGAATTGTAGCCTGATCCTATGGGAAACAAAACTCCTCCAACAATTATCGAAGCCAGAGATCCTCCTAACTCGCAATAATTATTGCCTTGTACTTTGTCTTAGTCGATGATAGTGTAATATCCTACTGCTTATTACAAGACCAAGCAATGGGATAAGTGCCAAGATAAAACACATAGCTGAAGGTAGAATTATGGTCATCAAAAGAACCAGACAAATCTGAATCAGTGTAGCCAACCAAAACTAGATCATCTCTGGTATAGAACAAACAAAAGTGTGAAGTGCCCCTCACATAGCAAAGAATCCTCTTGGCTTCCTACTAATGAGTCTCATGTGGGTACTATGCAAATCAAGAAATAAGCCCAACTGGATAGGAGATATCAAGATATGTATGTATGAGGTAAAAAATACTTCCAACCAACTATAGATACAAAGTAGAATCGCACAATGGTGAAGTGTAATAATAAGTTAAAGTAACCCCCATTTGGAAATATGTCAGATATGGCTTGTAGTCAGTCGTACGAAACTGCTAAATAAGATTTAAGGCATACTTCTATTGACATAGTGAGATTCCAAAATATATCTAAGTGACCTAAAATATAAGAAAGTAGTAAGCAAGTCCAAGGTTTTCCATATCAAAATGAGCAAAGAGATACTATTTTATAGAATGAGTGTGATAAATGGAGATTACAATGAGAAGCAAGTCATCGATATACAACACAAGGATGGTGATGTGGTATCCATATCTCCAAATGTAAATAATAAGGTTAGACTGGCACTGGATAAAACTAGTAGAGAGAAGAAAAGAGTCCATCTTCTCATACCAAGATCGAGGTGCTTACTTGAGGCCATAGAGAGACTTCCTAAGGTGAAAAACAAGTGAATGATCCTAGATAAATCTAGCGGGCTGCTCCATATAGATCTCTTCTTGCAAATCACCATGCAAGAAGGCACTCTTCACATCCATTTGTAATATAAACTATCTCTGTGATGCAACAATAACAACTACAAGACAAACATAATCCATATTGTCCACAGGAGCAAGGGTATCAGAGTAGTTGATACCTTAAACCTATGAAAACCCCTTAGCTATAATATGAGTCTTGTACTTGTCAACATAACCATCTACTGCATACTTGGTTCAGTAAATCCACTTACAACAAACCAACTTCCTCCCCTTGGGAAGAGTAATAAGATCTCAAGTCTGATTCTTCATCAAAGAGTAGTACTTTGCCACCATAGCATCATCCCACTTCTATATCCCATGAGCTTCTAAAAATGTTTTTGGATCACTTGAAACTACCTGACAAACTAGTCTAGTACTAGTAGAATGATGATGGGAAGGAGGAATATCCTAAATAAGAGGTGTTTCATACTCAAGTGTAATATGATACCACATAGGCAAGGTAGGAGAAGTAGGAGCAATAACATTAGAAGTATCATCAATAGCAAGAGGATAAAAAACTATAGGAATGTCCTCCACATCCAAAATATCAAGAGTCGTGTCATGTGAGTCATCTATATAAACCGAAGAAGGAGAGGAATGAGAAGAAGGAGGAGGATCAAAAATATGCTCATCAAACAAAACATGATTATGAAAGAAAATATCATGTGTGTCAATATTTAGTAAGTGATAAGACTTCATGTTCTCACCATAGCCAACAAAGATAAGTGGCTTACTCTTACTATCCAAAGCCTTAAACTATTTCTTTGGAATAAATTCCCAAGCATGACTACCAAAGATCTTGAAGGATGACACATATGGCTTGTGTCCAATACAAGCCTCTTCAGGAGTCATATGTGCAAGTGCACGATGTGGAGTACAATTTTGGATGTAATTTGTACAATTAACTACCTTTGCCCAAAAGGTGGGAGGTAAATCCTGAGAGTACATCATGCATTTAGCCATCTACTTCAAATTTCTATTCTTTATTTCTGCAATCCCATTCTGTTGTGGAGTATGAGGGACTAAGTGTTGATGAATAATGCCATATGTCGTAAGGAAATTAGAGAACCCTTTGTTGAATTATTCCCTCTCATTATTTGTACGAATCTTCTTGATGCCACTAGAAGCCTAATTATTGAACAAAGCCTTAAATAATTTGAAGTGAGAAAAGACCTCACTTTTTTACTTGAGAAATTACACCCAAGTACACCTCGATTAATAATCAATGAATGTAAGTGCATACCAATATCTAGTGAAATATAGATGAGGAAAGACCATCAAGTCACTATGAACAAGCTCCAAGGGTGAATATGAACGATGAGATTTGACTTTGGGGAATGGGTCTTGATGTTGCTTGCCAAGAGAATAACCAAGACAAACACCATCAACACAATAAAGCTTTAGCAAACCGGCGATAATTTCATGAGTTTTCAACTATTGTAAATACCGGTAGTTGAGATGCCCAAATCTCTCATGCCAAAGTCTACTCAAAGAATATGCATGAGCAACTAACCCAGTACAAAAAGTAGAATCATACAAGCTCTAAAAATGATAGATTCTTAAATAGTGATCAAAAATACCCTATGAAATAAATTATTGTGGCTACAAAAAACTACGAATCTCAAATCGCTATGGTGTGAATAAAATAGTCCGCCCAATACCAAAACTATAAATTTGATACATAGAAATCAATTTGGTGATGATATCAAGAACAAAGAGTACATCATTGATGCAATCACCATTCAAAATAATATCACCCTTCCCCTTGACAAAAATTAAAGAGGAATCATCGACTTCAATCCTTGAAATAGAAGTAGAACCAAGAGATGCAAATGACTTCCTGGAAGAAGTCATATGATGAGTAGCACCCGAATCCATTACCCAAATCTAAGAATCATAATCTGTCCAACCATGAACATTCAAAGCCTTACTATGATCCTTAGGCACATTATTAGGAACATAAATCTTGTGCTTTTTTATGGAATATTTCAAAGCATACATCTTCTTGGAATATCAAGATAAAGTATGACCAACAATTCCATAAAAATCACAAGTATCATAAGACTTTGATTTATTCTTATTAGAAGAATCTTTCTGATTGGGTTTGGAATCCTTAGGATGAGGAGCTAATTGTGAAGGAGGTGCACTGTGTTGAGTCTTAGATTTGGTATTACCTTTACATTTAGGATGTGTTGTTCTCAATTCCTTAGTCAAAGAATATGAAGAAGTATCAAGAGTGGAAATTTTGGTCTCTTTGCTCATAATATGACCACAAAACTCATCCAAGCTAGGAATTTTAAAAGTATCACCCATAGCATCCATAGTAGAGAGGAATGTGGAAGCAAAAACATGAAAAGTCACCTTTCAATTTTAACAATATTAAGAATACACATTCATCTTATTTTTTGGATTGACAACTGCCTTTAAACTGAGTATAAATCTCCTTAAACTTAGTAATACAATTAACCAAGGTGGGATAATCATCAGGTGATAAAGAGGTAAGTTGTGCATCCAATTGAATTTCCCTAATGTGATCAACTTTACCAAAAAATGATTCAATATTATTCCATGCCTCATGAGGAGTAGTTACTTTATCAAAATGAAACTAAAAACTCTCACTAGTATTTGCTCTAATCGTCCCAAGTGCTTCACCAAGTGCTTTAGAAAAATACCATGTCTCATAATCTATCTTGAAAGAGAATTTTTGCTCCTTAATAGTGTGTTTAATCCTTTTTTTGCCAGTAGTTTTAACATGTGTGGATTCCATGTGTGATAGTTAATCCTAAATCCATATTCAGGGATCACAAAAGCAACAAGAAGAAACAAGGAGCCAAGCAACATACAATGGTGCTTTCAATCAACACCGACATAATCCCCATCAAAAAAGATTTTATTTACAACTTTAAAATACATGAAGGAAAAATTCAATTGATCCATGAAAAATTTGGTAGAGTAATAATCCCAACGCAAAAATAATCATATGAATCAGAGTCCGTATGTGGATTCTGTGCAATTAATCATCAAGTGCCTTCAAAAAACAAATTAAAGGGCCCAAAAACTTTACAATATCACAAAAATTAAAATTTAATGTGAATCAATATTTTTTAAAGTCTAATGTGAATGAACCAATAATTAATTTACAAGATCCTAATACATGCAAAAAATAAGGGCGCACACAACCAAAATACTCACAAAATGCAAAGAGTGATGTTGTGGAGGGATTGGGATGGGAGGAAGGCCTTGAGACTAGAGAAGTTGTGCATCAGGAAGAAAAGGCTAGCGCACCTTACAAATATGTTGTTGGAGTAAAATACACCAAGCAATGAAATGGTGTTACTAAACTGTGCATATCTGAGAGTGTAGATCCTCCATGAGATGGTGAGTTTGCTAGTGAAAGGATTTCATAGGTCATTGAATGGGCTGATCCACTTGTAGGAATACCTCACAATATGGAGTGAGCCACATGAAGAAAGGGTAATTTGATCAATGATTATAACCACATGATAAGTAATAATGATATGATTCTTAGAGGATCGATCATTGTGAGAGTGGTCACATTGTGTGAGATTTGGGAGGAGATCAAAAGAGTTGTGCTGGTGATCAAGTAGTAGGTCACCAACAAATAATGTCAATTTATCACAAAAAAATGCATGTAGATCGAGTAGATATGCTGAGATGTTAGGGAGAATTGTGAGACACCGATAAATCATAATTTGGGTTGAAAAAAACTGTGATATACTTGGATTAAGAAAGTCCTAAAGATCCAAAAACTCTGGATCTACATAATGAAGGACTAGAGAGCCAAGACGCAAGCAAGATCTTCAAAGAAAAATATTCAAAAAAAAAATACTTAGCTCTGGTACCATGAAAGAGGAATGAACCAACAATATCATTCCAAACTTGAGGCTTTGTTTGTATCAAGCTTGAGGAAGAAACTCACTTTTTGGATTTTATATACAGAATGCATAAGCTCATCAATTGTTATGACCCCATCGATGATGGTTATACCTTGGATAGTGCTTCCCTAGCATGGATCAATGATTCTAGCATGGATCAATGATGTGTGGGAGGATCTCCTTCATTCTATTGGTTATGAATTTGGTAATGATTTTGTAAATAATATTGTACATGCTTATTGGTCTAAAGTCAGAGAGAGATCTACAAATAGAAGACTTTGGTATGAGGGTTAGGAAAGTTGAATTGATATCCTTAGGAATTAACTTCAACTTCTAGACTTCTTGGATGGCCTCATAGATATATCTGCCAATGATGTCCCAAAAAAATTGAAATAAGCAAGGCAAAAAGTCATTCGGGCTTGGGGATTTGTCAACCTGCATGTATAAGAGGACCTTCTTGATTTCATCATGAGAGAAATTTTTGAGAAGGTGCATATTGGTTTTAACATTTATGAGGCATAAAATTTTTCATAGTAGGAAGTTATGGGATTAAGAAAATCAAGGGGGTGAGGCCCAAGAAGATTTTCAAAGTGGGCGACAACTTTAGAGGGTTGAGACATTAAAAAACTAGATGTGATAGAACCATCACTCCTAACTAGTTATCTTATCTTACTGAAACTGTGATGCCTGAGAGTCAAGGCATAAAAAATTTCATGTTATATTCTCCTTCATTTAGCCATAGGGCTCTTGATTTTTATCTCCAAAAATTTTCCTCTTTGGAAAGCACATTGTGATAATCTACCAGAAGTCTCCTTTATTCATACCTAGTTTGTAGAGTCATATTCCCTAGTTGGATTTGATATTCTAAAGATTTTAGCTATTTATTGATGATCTATTTATTTTTGAAGATATTACCAAAGATCTACTTGTTCCACATACGAAGGTTTTCTTTGATGAACCATAGATTTTTAATATTTTTGGGAGATGATGGGGCCAAAGAAGATTTGATTCCACCAATAAGCTATATGGACTTTGAGATCAGGGTGTTGGATCCACATGGCTTCAAACTTGAAGGGAATTTTTAAAGTTGAAGTAATTTTGAGCTCTTTGAGAACCAAAGGGTTGTGGTTCAATATGATTTTGGGAAGGGGATGTAGGGAAGCATCCTCGAACAAATGGATCACTTCCTTAGATAAGAGGAACTTGTCAAGTGTAAACTATATAAGTTGAATCCCAATCCTCCTATTACTCCATGTGAATTTTATTCCTTTGATATAGACATCCATTAGCTCATTATTATCAACAAATTTTTTAGAATACTCATAGTATCTTGGAGAAATAACAGTGCCTCAACTTTTTTCACACGGATAGAAGGAGAGTTGAAATCTCCTACAAGCATCCAAGGTTCATTTGAGAAAATGGTTCTCATTTGGTTGAGGGTATTCCACAAGGCTAGCCTCCCCTAAGGATTATTGGGGGCATAGATATTTGAGAGAACCCATGTAGCTTTGGTATATTTATAGTAAAAATGGGTATTTGTGATTATGTTTGATGAGAATAAAATAATTTCTTCCACTCTAGTAGGATCCCATGGGCAAAGGAGTCCTCCCTAAGTTCCTTGAGTAGGACTAGCAATGAACTCATTGTTTCTCCAAATATCTTTGATGATTCTCCTAGTATTTATTTCTTCAATTTCAGTCTCCTAAAGTACAAAATTGGCTCATATATTATTCTACTCTTCATTATTGATATTTTGATCTTTAACATTGTAGATATTTTATATTGGGACTTGTGATATTTTGTGGTAGTAAGGTTTTAAAAGCTAAAACAAGGTTCAAGCTCCATGTAGTATGAGGGGACTAGGACCCCTCATAAAAACCTATGTAAACTCATTGAAAAAATAATGTACAACAATGGGACAATATGGGACCTTTGTCTTATTGACCATTTGAGCTAAAGCTAGTTTGACAAAAATTCATTCACATATACTCTAGAAGAAGAATCTTTCAAGATAAATTCAGTGTGATGAAAATTATTTCACTAATGCTAATCCATCTAACCATTTTGAGGATATATTTCTAGTGAATTATATCATATGGCTTGTAAAAATAAATTTTAACTAGTAGAACATCTTGATTTGACTCTTAGGATCACTATGAGGCTTCCCAATATAGAATCAAATTCATAAAATTGTAGTATCCTTTGATGAAACTAATTCATAAAGAAATATATTGGAGGTAATATGTCTAAGGTAGATATATAAGGCTTTAACTATGATGTTATATAAACCATTGAGCAACATTATGCAGTGCTAACCAAAGATACAATCCCTATAAACATTCATTGGGATAAGTTTGATTAGACCTTAGTTAATGAATGATCCTAGATTTTCTTTCACAAAGGTCTCTGTATACAATTTGTGTAGATCAAAACCAATGACCAACTAGAGTTTTTGGTGGAATTCATTTAGCAAATCATCATTGCCAAATGCACTTTTCTTCTTATTTCACCATAAAACTTGCATCAATAATTATAGAGACAAAATATTTTTAAGTAGCAATTTAGAAGAAAGGGAGAGAAGATACAAGATGCTATCTTAAATGTAGCTAGTAAGGATAGGATATAACTTATCAATTTTATATTTAATGAATATATTGATCAAAATGGGATGAAAATGCATTAGCAATTTGAAGCAAGTCAAAAATGATAAAGCCATCAAGCTTATTCAAAATGGATATTCTCTCAACATTGACTTCTTGCATAGGTAAGTAAAAAATATTTGGGCCTCTTATATCCATGTGCTAGATAATTTTGATATGTACATACTCATTCACCATTAGATTTCTAAGTATAAAATATTCTTAGTTCATTTTAAGCCTATGCAAAAAGAGACTAGAAACTAGGTTATATTTTGTGTTCAACATCACATCTAAGTTTAGTAAAAAAATTTATGCTTACTCCCTTCATATTGTTATTGGTGACATACCATACAACAATAATCTCTTTGGAAGTTGGTCGTCCTCTTAACTATAGATTCCCAACATTGAATCCACCCTTCAAATACTTCTAGGCATGGTAAATAATTCCAAAGTTGTTGCATGGATTAAATAGTCTTTAGATTCAAGGTGCAATACATTTAACTTGAAATGGAATTGGATAATACCACTTACATAAGGGAATAAATGTAATCAAAGTATATAGACTCAAGATATGATAGCATACTATATAGACTAAAAAAGAAAAACTATCCTATAATAATTTTTTGATTAAATATTTTATGGAAATATACCCTATATAATATAATAGACCTTCTATAGAGATCTAACCAACCTTTTCACTAGGGCATGACTAAACAAGGGATCAAACACTCAAAAAAAATTAGAAGAAATAATTAGAGAATTCTTCATTACTTAGTGACTTGTCACATTGGAAACTATAATATGTAATATTTATCTACCATATTAAAGTAGCCTAGAAGAACCCAATTAATATTAGGGAAATAGGTACACAACTAGTTTTAGAGCACAATTATTTCTACCTAATTTTTGGGTGCATAAATAGATTATAGGCCAAAAAATTGATTGTCAATTAACATAGTCACCCATACATACCTCTTCCATGGGTGTTTCCTAAAGTCCAAAATATAAATATGAAGAGGAGTAAAACACGAGAAACACCACCTATGCCAAATTTACAATTTTCTAAGAAGCTTCCAAAAATCTCAACTTGAAGAAATAAAATAATTTTAAATTTTTTTATGGGACCTTCGAAACATGGAATTTCCATGCCAAGATCATTGAATCTTGCATATTCTAAGAAACATAGTTGTGATTCATTAAAAATTTATAAAAATAAGTTGCTCAATCACATCAACCAATATGCTAGACTAGTTTTTCATAATAGTATTTTTGGTGGTAGGCCTAGGTGAATATGGAGTTTGACTTACACCTTGAGAGGGAATGGAATAGGTATATTTATGGGATTTATAAATTGGAAAGTGACAGAGAATATGATAAATGGGCAAGGGATATTAGAAGATGTAAGCCCATTCTATAACAAATGACCCTTTTTACCATAGGACAAAAATTTCAAATCTAATTAACGGGTGATGTATACCCCCTTTTGCCTTCCATATTCCAAATTTCAACCATCTGGATATTAGAAATTACATTTGATTAAATGAGACTCAATGATAGTTTATTTTTATTTTTATTTTTATTTATTTTTTTGCTTGGACTTGTTAAAATAGGGTTAACACCAATCTATAAAGAGGTATGATATCCACCCATGCCATTTACATGGAATTAATTATAGGCTAGTCCAATTATTTTTATTTCGATAACCTCCTTGTTTCATTGTAAATTAGGTGGTATACTTCATAGTAGGAGCAGACTCTAGCTATATTAAGATAGTACAGTGGCTATGAAGCTAAAAACCTTAGAACCAATATTTCTATCAATGATGATAAAGACTTGGAGTTATCCATCTCAATACAAATCCTATGATACACTTTGAGCCCTTAGTATTTTCCCCTATCACTTTAGAACTAAATAATGCATGTAATCTAAAACATAATGGATGGAAAAAAGGTCTAAAAAATATATTAAGGAAAGGATATTCAATCCAAACAAGGTACTATAGACATCCAATTTTGTGCACCCAAAAAAATATGAATTTTCTCAATTAACCCTATAACTAGCCAAGACATTCTAAACCATATCAACACAATCTTGGGGTATTTAACCCTTATATGCAAATGTGCTAGTCGCTAAGAATTTGCACTAGTGACACAAATGCAACAACTACCAAATTAATTTTTCTCATCCAAAGTAAGATTTCAAATTATCAAATACCATTTACACCTAGATGCAAATGAGTTTGGCAAAAATGCTCTTTACAAATTGAATCTCAAAAACATGCCTTGTAGGCATGCCTCCATCCTTACAATGATTGTGCATGCTTCTTCCATATACATACCTAGTTCCATTTTAATGTTAAACCTCTAGAAACTTTCCTACAAGAATCCTCCATGGAAAAACTATAAATAAACCTTATAGGGAAGGAAAAAAACAAGAATTATTACTGTACACATGTTTCTACAATATTTATTGAATATTATTAGCTTCATACTACCATTTTACTTAGTTTCATATGTTCTTAATCATTCCTCTTGCAAAGGTATTCGATGAAAAAAATAGAGAAAGCAAAGGGGACCATCAAGCCATCATCTATAGCAAAGGGGCAAGGAGTTCATTGGGAAACAACTACATAGAGGCTCATCATCAAGTTTGGGTGATGCCATATCTCTCATTCTATGCTATTTTCTATTTCTCACTTTTTATTTGTCATTTCATACATTCTAATAATTTTTCTTGTCATATGTTTTAACTAACCTATTTCTCTAATTTTCTTAATATATGATTGCTAATAGTCTATTTCAGACATAATACTCCCTCATTTCATTCACTTAACATTTAATTTTATAACATTATTATATGCATTTATGTTGGATTTATGATTTTATTTGAAGGGTAGTCAACTCTCTCCTCTACCTAGACCTGTTCCTCCTTTGTAAGATACCTAGATTTTTTATTTTCTTCCACCTACTTGTCTATCCTCCTTTAGCATTTGTGATATCCTAGTTATATAAGGCAACACATTTGCTTTTAGTATATCTTTACTATCACTTTTCACCTAAAATTGGTCTCTTCAGTAGTCACTAGCATTATAGCTCTTCGATTTGGTGGCACCCTAACTAAAACTAATATCCTTGATCTCATACCTCCATGTGTTTCTTCCTTTAGCATTTGTGCCATCCTAGTTGTAGGAGGCAGTGTATTTTCTATCTAAAGCTTTCTAGCAACCTTCCTCCCCAAAAAAATACATCCACTACATATATAGTATAATGCACACTCTATAAGGTAAATCTCAGTTACATTTTAGCATATCTCATATTAGCTCCAACCATTATTTTGTTATCAATATTTTCCTTCATCATTCTATTATAGGTGGCACAAACATGATTAGGGAATGTTTGGTACATATTATTTCATTTTTATAAGTTTCCTTAAGTTTCCAAGGGGTCTAACTTATCAACTTAGAAATTTTAATAATCTCTCTTAGTTGGGAAGACCCCCTTGCTCTTATATCTATTGCTATTTTATTTGTTTTTATAATTGTTGCATTTGTACCAATTGAGAGCATTTGATTTAATAATATTGTAGTGACACATTTATACATAGATAGTGTATTTTTCTATGAGAAAGGATTGGGTTACCTATTTCTAACATTATTTCTATCTAGGACTTATTATTTTATCATTTGGTTTTGATCATTGTATTCTTTGCTCTATTTCTATTTTTTATTGTAGACCTAATAAAAAGGACAAATAGTAGGCTTAGCATATTTTATATAATTTTTTCATTTAATTGAGGCAAGGAATTAGAATAGTATATAGTTGCATCTAGTCTAGTTTGTATATTTGCATAATAGCTTGTATTCCCTTGGAAAGAAAATACTCTTTACTTGTAATCATTAGAATAGGAAGAGCACATAATTTAGATTCTCATTTGTTAAATATATGTATTCTTGCATCATTTAAGTTTCTATTTTAGAACCATCCTTAAGAGGTTTTAGTTTTCATATTGAACCCTAGGTGTTTTGAAAATTTACACATACTACATAGTTTAGGATATGTACATAAAACATATTGAGGTAGACTCACCATGTGATTTAGATCACATTTGGAAATAGAACTTAGGGAATAAACATGTGCATGGATCACTATATACATCTTTGGATAACCCAACATGAACATCCCCCAAAGGTCACTAGATACCATAAGCCTAGCCTTAACAAACGATAAAATTAATTAAAACCCAAATAAGACCATCTAAAGTTGTTTGATTAGATTATTTCATAATAAAAAAGATAAAAATTTTTGCCTCTTTACTACTATTATATATCAATACCAAGTAAAGTATCTAGGTTTGGTTTATCCTCATATCATTCCTTATTCACATACCTCAAGATTTTCCCTCAAATATGACCACGTATGTTGGGGGAACCAAGCCTCTTCCACATATCAATAGGTATATCAGGAGGTCATGAAAATTATATTGGTTTAGCTATATCAAGAGACCCTTATAATGTATATTTGCTAGTATGATATTCATAGCATTTGCTATATATTAGAAATAAATCATATTCCATCATTTGGGTCATGTAAATGTTGGAAATATGAGTAGTATTTGTTGTCATTGATGTCAAAGGAATGTGAAGCAAATGTCAAAAGAATGTTAAGAAAATGGTTCATGGTTTATTTTCTAAGAGGCAATGATATAATATTTAATTTAAATATTATATGCCTATAAACCTCAAAAGAGAAGCAAAAAGGATAATAATATTATAATATTTGGGCAAAAGAAAAGGGTTGAAAAGATATCTTTGTTACATGGTGGTTGAAAGAAAATAATAAGGTTAATTTGCTAAGGTGAAAATGGCAAAAGTTTTTCCTAAAACCCTAAGAAATATTTTATTTTATTTAAAAAGTCCAAAAGGTCATTTAAATATTTAATTATAATATTTAAATTCATTTTGAATTTAAAATAATTATAATTAAAATATTATTTTCGAAATGCAAAGTTTTTTTTGAAAAATGGTGGCAAAATTAAAATGAGGGTCGATGCATTCATATTCATCACATTGCATATAAAGAGGGGGTAAATTATTTCCCCAAAGTTGATCAAGAATTCAAAGTTTGAGTTGAGCAAAGTAACATTTCATGCATGCGCTTTGAGGAAGGATTATTCGTGCATTTCAGAAAGGATAGAATTGCGTGTGTTGAAATAAAAGTGGGCAAGGCAGTGATAAGACTTTTGTGGAGGCTAGATCGTGGGTTCAAGTCGCATGATTGTGTTTTGCAAGGAATAAAGGAAAGACATTTTGCATTCAACGTGTTTGGCATGGAAGATAAGGATAAAAAGGACATTGTGTGCTCTTTGTTTCAAGTGGGCATGTTTCCCATGCAGCAAGCCTAGCTTTCACTAGGGTGTAGCGTTGGCAGTGAGGTTTTGGGTTTGAATTTGTGCAGAGGTAGTTTGTGTGATGGAAAAATTTTTGGTGTAAATTCTAAGGTATGAAAAATTAATTTAATTTTTTCAAGGCCTATGTTATAATAAAGGGTGTTTTGAGGCATACATGTTATTAAGAGGGAATTGTTTGAAGTAGGGAGGTAGAAGGATTAAAATAGTTTATTTTAATTCTTTGATTCCTTGGAAATGAATTAGAGAGTGGATTTAAAATGTGAAAAAGGAATTTTATTGTGATCTTGCTTTATAAAAGGGAGATAAAATAATTTGATTAAAAATCAAGAAAAACTTGTCAATGCTTTGGAATATTTTGAAGTGGTGATTATTTTTCTTTTTAGAAGTGCATTAAAATCTAGAGGGAGTGATAAGGTGTATTTATGAGATGTAAACCTTGTGATTGGCAAAGAAAGTGGTTATTATTGAGAGGTTTTTAAGGAAAATTATTCATCAAACAAAAGGTATGGGCACAACCTCCTTGTGAATCATTGTTGGATGTTGTGAACACTAAGTTGGAGAGAAAAGGGGTTGTTTGACAAGCATTATTGATTTTAATTGTTAAAAGTTTTTCTGAGTGAGAATTGATGATAAAAACCTGGTTTTATAAGTATTGTTGAGTTTGATTTTTAAATGTTTTTTTGAGTGAGAGTTAATGATAAAAACCTTGTTTGATAAGAATTGTTGAGTTTTATTGTTAAAGGTTTTTCTAAGTGAGAGTTGATGATAAAAATCTTGTTTGATAAGCATTGTTGGAAAAAATAAATGAGCCTTCATATGCATAATTAGATTTTGTGCAATATCATGAGTATCATTGTTATGTGAAGTTGAGAACTATCTTGAACTAGGGCTTGTGCAAGATCATGAGTATCATTGTTATGTGAAGTTTTGAACTATATTGAACTAGGTCTTGTGCAAGATCATGAGTATCATTGTTATGTGAGATTTTTTTATGAGCATTGTTAGAAATAATTGAGTGAGGATTCATATGCTTGGACTAAGATTTGTAATTAAGAGTGTTTCATTGAGTGATTTATTGAGTAGATTTGATTGAGCCTTGTCAAGTGGAAGTGTTGAAGTGGTAGTTCAAGTTTTGTGAAACAAATTGTTCTATTTTCTAATTTTCTTTGAGAAAGAGATTGAGAGTGATTGAGCATTATTATGAGTGTGAATCATATTGATTCTTTAACAATTCTCTATATGTTTCTATGAGATTTAACAGGGTTCTATGTGAAGCTTGTCTAAGTGATTGAAGAGGATATTATGTTAGATTGAATTGAGTTGAGTAAGATTTTGTGGAAGCTTACAATACAAATTTGAGGTAAGTCTTAGTGAAGACTTGTTGAGCAGTTTGGAAAAATTCTAGTGAGGACTTGTTGATCAAATTGAGGAAAGTATTGGAGAAGACTTATTGAGCAGTTTGGACAAGTTCTAGTGAGGAATTGTTGAGCAGATTTGAGGTAAGCCTTGGAGAAGACTTGTTGAATAGTTTGAAAAAGTTCTAGTGAGGACTTTTTGAGAAATATTTGAGGTAAGTCTTGAAGAAGACTTTTTGAGTATACTAGATAAGTTCTAGTGAGGACTTGTTGAGCAAATTTGAGGTAAGTCTTGGAGAAGACTTGTGGACATATTGGTGTGAGCTTTTGTGGAAGCTTACAATATATATTTGAATATAGATATTAATATCAGATTGGATAAGTCCTTGAGATAACCTGTGGATATATTTAAGGTAAGTCTTTTGAGAAGACTTGTGAGCAGAGTTGATTGATTGATTTGTTCAAATGTTGAGTTAATATTTGGAGTAGATCTAGCAGAGTTGATTTGAGATTGAGTCAAGATTTGTGTTAAAGCTTGAAGATAGATTTGAGGACAAATTTTGATGTAGATTTTAGGATAGATTTTTGCCAGAGTAGAGATATATATTGAGCAGATTTATGCTAGACCAAAGGACCATGTTTAGTATATATTTGAGATGGAGTAGAGAGTAATATTTGGAGGTGATAAAATATAGAGGATTATAGTCTATAGTGGATAGAGGTCCATTAGTTAGGGCAGTGAAGAGAGGTATTCTGAGTGAGGGTAGGAGTCTTTAGTGGATATATATCCATTAGCCAGTGTAGTGGATGTAGCAGTTCTTCTAGAATATCACCAGCAAGAGCCAAGGATAAAGGAGTTCTCCTCTGGATAGAGATCCATGAACCAACTAAGGATATTGGTGTCTCATGTGGATAGATATCCATGAAATTTATTAGAGGATTGGTGTCTTCTTTAGATAGAGATCCATAAATATTTTAATAGGGAAAGGTTTACCAAGATATTTTTTAAGAAAAATTTAGTGAAATATTATCTCCATGGAGTATCCAACATTGGGTGAACCACACTAAATTGGTGTCTCTATTGTGTGTGGTGATTTGTGTATTGATTTGAAACTTTTTTTGATATTGCTATTGGTACATTATAAAATATTGATTGGAAAATAAAAATTAAAATGTGATCTTATATTGTTAACCCCCCCTATTAGTATAAGCTTATGTTCTTTAATTGGTATCAAAGTAGGTTCCTTAGAAAGAGTTTAACAACTTGAAGGAAAATCTTACAAGAACACAAATGGATTCTACGAGTGGATCCTCAGATAATTTAGCATCGATATTTGATTGGAGTGATTATGTATTATGGAGTATGATAATGAATATTCACCTAATGGCACTTGAAAATGAAATATGGGAAATAGTTGAAAAATGGATACACACCACCAGCTACTCTACCTACAAATAAATATGGCAATATTCTACATAATTACAATTCAAAAGCAATGAATACAATTTTGAAATATTTGCATATAACAAAGTTCATAAAGGTTATGCATTGCAAATCAAAAAAAGAAATTTGGAAAAAATTTCAAAGCATATATGAAGGAGATAAAAAGGTCAAAAAGTCAAATTTGTGAAATCTCAAGGGATAATTTAAAGATCTAAAAATAAAGTATGAGGAAAACATTAGTGCTTATCTACTTCATATATATGAGGTTGTTAACTCCATGCAAGGACTTGGACTTGAATTTAAATAATATGATGTTTGTGATAAAATTTTAAGGTCACTCCCAAGAAGGTTTAGTGAAAATATTTCAGCTATAGAGGAATCAAAATATAGTGATCTTTTGACACGGGATGAACTCCTTGGTATTCTTATAATTTTTGATATGAGAACAAAAGATGAACCTAATATCCAAAAATAAGTAGCCTTCAAAGTTACTAAGAATACAAAGGGTAAGAATTCAGATTCAAGCAATGAGTTATCCATTGATGAAGAAGCAAATTATGGCAGAAGGAACAAGGATCCAAGAAGATTTAAAGATGCAAAATATATTAGATTTTTCAATTGTGGAAATTATGGTCACTATGCATCTAATTTTCAAGAAGCTGGAAATAGTAATGATGAAGAAAAACATGATCATAAGAACAGAGAATCAAAAAAATGTAGGTACCAAAAGAAAACTAGGGATGGTCAAGGCAAGCAAGGAAAGAAGTTATTCTGAATATAGAAGAAGAGTTTCTATGTAGACAAGGCAAGTAAGTACTCAAGTGATAGTTATAATAGTTCCTTGGACAATCATAAAGATGAAGTTCTATTTCTAGAAAAACAAAAATAAGTGGTTAGGAAAAGGACACCAATAATTCTCAAGTGTTTTAGATGTGGTAAATTTGGTCATATTGAAGATAGTTGTACAAGAATTTGTTTCAATTTCAGTGATTATGAATATGAAGATACACTTGAAGGACTAGAAGAGAATATTCTAAGGATATTAGAAGAAGAAGGAGGTGATCCTATAAAATATGAGTCAAAAAATAATGAAGATATTTTCAAAGGTAAAAAAATAGAGGAAGAATCAGATAATGAAGAATTTGATCTTAAGGGAGATCTTATTCATGCCCTTGATGTATTCAAAAAGGTAAGAAAGTAAAAATCCCAACTTAAGATTTAGTTTCAATAATATGATGAAGAGAAAGGAAAGCTTATAGAGGATCTAAGTAAGTCAATGTCTAAGACAAGGAAGTTCAAAGATAAGTTAGAAGCAAAGGTCTTAGAATGTGAAATGTTAGATCATGAATTAGCTCTACAAAGGGAAGAAGTAAAAGAGTCTAAGGATAGGTTACACAGGTTAGGGAGAAGCTCAAAGAATTTGGATAAAATTATTAAGATACAAAAATCTACATTAAGTAATATAGGTCTTGGTTTTGAACAGGTACAAAAGAAACAATGAGAGGATTCAACCTCAATTTATGAAGAAGAAGAAAATTCAAAAGAAGAGAGTGTAAGAGAGAGTGAGACTTTTGAGGATGAGTTAAAACATAAAGTTCAAAAAGGAAAGGAATAATGCACAAAAGAGGCACAAATGGAACAGGAACTAGCATAGGGTAAAAGATACTAAGAGACCAATGAGGTCAAGGGAAGGTAGTTTCAATGGACAATTTTTTTCATGTCACAATTTTGGGCACAAAGCTTCTCAATGCAGGACACATGAAAGACAAGAATATGGGAAGTTTAGAAACATGTAATTTTTTCAAGGGTATTGCTACTCTTGTAATCAGTTTGAGCACAAGGCAGTGGATTGTAGGGTTCATGATAGGAATAGATAGGGTTTCACCAGGATAAATCCCAATACATTTGTAGCTCCAAGAAGTAATAACATTAAGTTTTATAAGTGCAATAATGATGGATATACAAAAAAGTGGTGTAGATAAAAAATTCGAGAAACAAATAGGAATAGGAATAGTTAGAAGAGTCAAAAGGATCAAATGAGGAGTAAAGTGGACAAATTTAAATATCAATGCATGTTGGGAGTAGAACTACTCCCACCTCAAAATTTATCACATCAAGAGGAGGTGGAGGAGGGTGTAAGCTAAGAGTTTCATTCTTAGCCCCGAGCCCCAATAGTGACCCTTTGACATTGATGACAAAGGAAGAGACATTTTAGTAAGGAGGATATATTTGAGTTAGAAGGAAAGCATTCAATTAGGGGGAGAAGTTTCCCATGGGGATCATAACAGAAAGAGGTAAAATAAATGATAAAAATTAAATGGGTTTCCATCAATGATAAAGGGGGAAATTATTGGAAATATGAGCATGATTTTTTGTCATTGATATCAAAGGAATATGAAGCAAATGTCAAAAGAGTGTTAATAAAATGGTTCATGGTTGATTTTATAAGAGGTAGGGATATAATATTTAATTTAAATATTATATGCCTAGATACCCCAAAAGAGAAGCAAGAAGGATAACAATATTATAATATTTGGGTAAAATAAAAGGGTTGAAAATATATCTTTGTTCCATGGTGGTTGAAATAAAATAATAAGGTTATTTTGCTAAGGTGAAAATGGAAAAAGGTTTTCCTAAAAATGTAAGAAAGATTTTATTTTTTTTTTAAAAGTCCCAAAGGACATTTAAATATTTAATTATAATATTTAAATTCATTTTGAATTTAAAATAATTATAATTAAAATATTTTTTTCGAAATGCAAAGTTCTTTTTTAAAAATGGTTGTAAAATCGAAATGAGGGCTGATGCATTCATATTCATCACATTGCATATAAATAGCGGGTAAATTATTTCCCCAAAGTCGATCAAGCATTCAAATTTTGGGTTGAGAAAAGTAACATTTCATGCGTGCGCTTTGAGAGAGGATTATTCATGCATTTTGGAAAGGATAGAAGTACATGTGTTGAAATCAAAGTGGGAAAGAAGATCCTACATGATGCACTGGGTAGCATAGATGGGAAGCAAGGTAGTGATAATACTTTCGTGGAGGCTAGGTCATGGTTTCAATTCACACTATCACATTTTACAAGGAAGAAAGAAAAAACCGTTTGCATTCTGAAGAACACAAGCTTATACTGAGAGGGGGGTGAACAATATAAGATCACTTTTTAATTTTCTTTCCAAATAAATATTATTCAATGTATAGATAGAAATATTAATATAATTAATAAAATAAATGCACAAATCACCACACACAATAGAAAAACTATAATTTACATGGTTCACCCAATGTGGGCTACTCCATAGAGAAAATAATTCACTAAAATTTTCCAAATCAATCTCTTGGGAATTCTTTCCCTATTACAATGTTTATGGACCTCTGCCCAAAGGAGACACCAATCCAGTAAATCAAGTTCTTGGATCTCTATCCATAGGATAAATCCTCCTATGCTATGGCTGGTGATCCTCTAGAATACTACTACCTCCACTGCATTGGCTTGTGGATATTCCTTCACTGAAGACTCTTATTCATACTCAAAAGACCTATCCTCACTACCCTAGATAATGGATATCTATCCATTGGAGACTATTGTTCTCTCTACTCTATCATCTCCATTGCTCTATCTCAAATCTACACTTAAAATAGTCCTTCTATCTAGCAAAAATTTGCCCAATATCTATCTCTAGTCAGGCACAAACATGTACTCAAATATGCACCAAACTCTATCCTCAAATTTGTACTAAACATAGTCCTTTGGTCTAGCAAAAATTTGTCCTTGATCTCTATCCTAAAGCCTTAACTCAAGGCTTAACTCAACTCTATTGGATCTACCCTAAACATTAACTCAAGGTTTTAACAAACCAATCAACTCTACTCTCAAGTATTATCAAAGAATTTTCTTAAATCTGCCTTGTAAGCTTCCACAAAATCTCACACTAATCTATCCACAAGTCCTCTCTAGAACTTGTCCAAATATTCTCCACAAGTCCTCTCTAGAACTTGCTCAAATCTGCTCTACAAGTCCTCTCTAGAACTTTCTCAAATATGCTCTACAAGTCCTCTCTAGAACTTACTCAAATCTACTCTACAAGTCCTCTCTAGAACTTGCTCAAATCTACTCTACAAGTCCTCTTTAGAACTTGCTCAAATCTGCTCAACAAGTCCACACAGAACTTGTCCAATCTCATAGAAAAATAAATAGAATTGTTAGAGACTAATATTCTCTATACTCATCACAATTCTCTATCACTCTCTTGAAAAAATAAGGAGAATTGTTATAGACTCAATATGCTTCAAATTCAACTCAATGCTCAATCACTTTCTCAACTCAATTCAGAATATAGAATAGTTTATTTTATGGAACTTGAAAAATTACTTCGCACTTCCACTTGACTAGGCTCAACCAACCCTACTCAACTAATCACTCAATGAAACACCCCTTTCTCACAAAACCTAGTCCAATCATATGAACACCAACTCAAAATGTTTCCAACAATGCTCAACAACCAATCTCACATAACAATGATACTCATGATCTTTGCAAACCCTAGTTCAAGTTCTTTTCTCAACAACTCACTTCAAAAACAATGCTTATAAAAAAATCCTCACATATAAATGATACTCATGTTCTTTTAAAACCCTAGTTCAAGTTCTTCATATAACCAATGGCTTCAACAACAATGCTTAACAAACAATCCTCACATAGCAATGATACTCATGTTCTTTTCAAACCCTAGTTCAAGTTCTTCACACAACCAATGGCTTCAACAACAATGCTTATAAAAAAATCCTCACATAGCAATGATACTCATGTTCTTTTCAAACCCTAGTTCAAGTTCTTCACACAACCAATGGCTTCAACAACAATGCTTAACAAACAAGGTTTTAACAATAATTCTTTATTCCAAAAAACCTTGAAGCTTTAACTCAACATACTCAATAGGAAACCCTAATCAAATCCTTTTAACTCCAAATTTATTTTTAGAAACACCAATCACACAACTTAAATTTTTAATAATATGCCCATACCTTTTTATTGATGACAAGGAACTTCAAAAAACTACCACAACAATAAAATACTTCTTTGCCAAGCTCAAGAAGGTTAGTTAACAATACAAGGCATATAATAACTCATGAATACACCTTATTAATCCAATATTAAAATAATATCCAACACCACAATAATTTGAATATTCACTTCTCAAAACCCTAGGACATCACAAATTGATCTCAATCAAACATGTTTGTCATAAGCCCCTTCAAAATTTTATTCTTAAAAAATCAATCTACTTTTCTACTTATGACTTCCTATTTTATTATTGCATTTTAAAGCTAAAATCTTTAATAAATAATGCAATAACTAATATTTCATTTTCTAATGTTAAAGAGCTTTTATCGACTAATTAAACTTTCACCTAACAATTTTATAAAATCCAAAAAACTCCCTTTTAACTTAGACACTAATCAAACCATTTACCTCCTTATTTCTCCTAAGTCTATCCTTAGCCTAAGTCAAAAATCAAATATCAAATAAAAAAATGTTACCACTTTGAATTTGCAAGAAGCACTTCTCTCCTTAAGCACTTTCACCTTGGATCCCAATGATTTGGAGCCACGTACTCCCTTGGAGCCTCCACTCCCTTGCACCCTTTGCTTTCCACAAGCCACATCTTGGCTTCTTCTCTCATGCTACCCTAAGTCTTCGCACGAACTGCTATTTCACGAGGACAAATTTTGCAAAGTTTGAAGATCAATTATTTCAGCAGATGAGAGGATGCATAACCTTTGAGAAGGCTATGGCATTTATATACCATATGCCTTTGTTTCTTCACATCGACGGTGAGAGCACGGTGACGTCGGCAGAAGAGGGGAAAACCTTATTTGTGAATAACCTGGTGCTCAAGATTTATAGTATGTGCCCAAACTTTATTAAAGCACCCAAAATTTAGCTTATTTAATTTATTAAATATAATAAATTAATTTTTTTTGAAGAATTTAATTATTATAATTTAATAATTAAATTGGATTTGGTCTTTTAAACCAAACTTTAGGGCATCCTTAGTTTTTAGAAAAACCTTGCAACTTGCCCACATGGTTTTAATGAAAACCATTACATTACCGCCATTGGTTTTAATAAAAACCATTAAAATTACCACCATTGGTTTTAATAAAAACCATTTAAATCTATCATTCATAATATTGCAAGGTGTGCTATGATGTATTTTCACTTGTAGATTTCAACCATTTGGCATCACTGGTGATTCACTTCATGGCATCAATGACAACTTCATGTTTTGACATAAATTAACAATACCATATTTCTATCTTGACATCAATGAAAACTCTTATGGACTCAAAATGTCCAACACATTCGACATGTTTGGCATGGAAGACAAGGATAAAATAGATATCGTGTGCTCTTTGTTTCAATTGGGAGTGTAGCCCACACGACAAGCCTAGAGTTTGCTAGCGCGCAGTGCTAGTAGTGAGATTTTGGGTTCAAATTTGTGCAGAGGTAGTTTGTGTGGTGCGCAAACATTTTTGTGTAAATTCTAAGGTATAAAAAATTAATTTAATTTTTGCAAGGCCTATTTTATAATAAAGGGTGTTTTGAGGCATACATATTATTAAGAGGGCATTGTTTGAAGTAGGGAGGTATGAGGATAAAAATAGTTTATTTTAATTCTTTGATGCATTGGAATGAATTAGATAGTGGATTTAAAGGGTGAAAACATAATTTTATTATGATCTTGCTTTATAAAAGGGAGATAAAATAATTTGATTAAAAATCAAGAAAAACTTGTCAATGCTTTGAAATATTTTGAAGTGGTGATTATTTTTCTTTTAGAAGTGCATTAAAATCTAGAGGGAGTGATAAGGTGTATTTGTGACATATAACCCTTGTGATCGACAAAGAAAGTGGTTATGATTGAGATAGGTTTTTAAGGACAATTCTTCATAAAACAAAAGGTATGGGCACATCCTCCTTGTGAATCATTTTTGGATGTTATAAATGCTAATTTGAAGATAAAAAGGGTTGTTTTATAAGTATTTTTGAGTTTGATTGTTAAAGGTTTTACTAAGTGAGAGTTGATGATAAAAACCTTGTTTGATAAGCATTGTTGAGTTTGATTGTTAAAGGTTTTTCTAAGTGAGAGGTGATGATAAAAACCTTACTTAATAAGTATTGTTGGAAACATTGAATGAGCCTTCATATGCATGATTAGATTTTGTGGAAGATCATGAGTATCATTATTATGTGAAGTTGAGAACTATTTTGAACTAAGGCTTGTGCAAGATCATGAGTATCATTGTTATGTGAAGTTGTGAACTATATTGAACTAGGGCTTGTGCAATATCATGAGTATCATTATTATTTGAGATTGTTTGATAAGCATTTTGGGAAATAATTGAGTGAGGATTCATATACTTGGACTAGGTTTTGTAAGCAAGGAGTGTTTAATTAAGTGATTTATTGAGTGGAGTTGATTGAGCCTAGTCTAGTGGAAGTTTTAAAGTGACATTTCAAGTTTTGTGAAACAAATTATTCTATTTTCTAATTTGATGTGAGAAAGATATTGAAAGTGATTGAGCATTGTTCTGAGTGTGAAGAATATTCAGTCTCTAACAATTATCTATATATTTCTATGAGATTTAACAATATTCTATGTGAATCTTGTCTAAGTGATTAAAGAGGATTTTGTGTTAGATTGAATTGAGTTGAGTAAGATTTTATGGAAGCTTACAATACAGATTTGAGGTAAGTCATAGTGAATACTTGTTGATCATTTTGGACAAGTTTTAGTAAGGAATTGTTGAGCATATTTGAGGTAAGTATTGGAGAAGAATTCTTGAGAAGTTTGGACAAGTTCTAGTGAGGACATGAGGTAAGTCTTGGAGAAGACTTGTTGAGTAGTTTGAAAAAGTTCTAGTGAACACTTGTTGAGCAATATTTGAGGCAAGTCTTGGAGAAGACTTTTTGAGCAGATTGGACAAGTTCTAGTGAGGACTTTTTGAGCATATTTGAGGTAAGTCTTGGAGAAGACTTGTGGACATATTGGTGTGAGATTTTGTGGAAGCTTACAATACATATTTGAAGACAAATATTGAGAGTATATTGGATAAGTCCATGAGGTGACTTGCGGACATATTTGAGGTAAGTATTTTGAGAATACTTGTGAGCAGATTTGATTGATTGACTTGTTCAAACCTTGAGTTAAGCTTTGGAGCAGATCTAGCATATTTGATTTGATATTGAGTCAATATTCATGTTAAATCTTGAGGATAGATTTGAGTATAGATTTTTGTGTAGATTTAAGGATAGGATTATGCCACACTAGAGATAGAGATTGAGTAGATTTGTGCTAGACCGAAGAACTATGTTTAGTGCATATTTGAGATAGAGCAGAAAGTAATATTTGGAGGTGACAGAGTATAGAGGATGATAGTATCTAGTGTATATAGGTCCATTATCTAGGGAAGTGAAGACAGGTCTTCTCAGTGAGGGTAAGAGTCTTCAGTGGATAGATATCAATTAACTAGTGTAGTGAAGATAGTAGTTCTTCTAGGAGATCACAAGCCAGATCCAAGCAGAAATGAGTTCTCCTGTGGATAGAGATACATGAACTAGCTAAGGATATTGGTTTCTCCTATGGATAGAGATCCATGAACTTGATTAGGATATTGGTGTCTCCTTTGGATAGAGGTCCATAAAAATTGTAACAGGGAAAGGTTTCCTAAGAGATTTGTTGAGAAAACTTTAGTGAAATATTTTCTCCGTGGAGTAGCCAATATTGGGTGAACCATGCTAAATTAGTGTCTCTATTGTGTGTGGTGATTTGTGCATTACTTTTAGTATTGCTATTGATATTGCTATTGGTACATTGCATAATATTTATTGGAAAATAAAAAGTAAAAAGTGGTCTTATACTATTTACCCCCCATATCAGTATAAGCTTGTGTTATTCAGTAAATGTATCTTCCAAGGTACATACTAAGGAGATTATATTACTTTAGGGGTAAGTTATCTAGTTACTTCATGCAATGTAATAAATGCACAAGTGTCAATGTGTAAGCTATCCCTTGCATAGCTAGGTAGAGTGTTGACTAAGGATCCTATTTTTCTATATAATAAAGGCCTCATTGTAATATAGACAAATTCAGGGGACATAGTCAGATAGAGTAGCCTAGAGCATACTCATAGGTATTAGCATAGTTCTATGTAGATCACCATCTATTGGTAATGGGTGTAATGTAGTTCAATAGATTTATTAATGGAGTTTTCATTTCCTCCATAGCTATATTGTATACTTTTATGTCATTTCTATTTACAACATATTTTAGTCATCTACTAGATTTACTTTATTTCATATTATTTTGCATCTTGTGATTGCTATCTCCCATTACTCATTACATCAAAATCTAATAGTGTTATTAGGGCCATGATATATCTAGCCATAGTATATCAATAGGGAAACCACCATTATCATTGAGCCTAAGTTTTTTATCGACCTGACGTGCTACTAGAATAGCCACTATAAAAAACTCTCAGAATATTCTAGGTGGTAGAATTAGAGAGAGCCCAAGTGAGGACTAAAATAAAGATTAGTTCTAAGAATACTGAGATTATATTTGACTAGAGTCTTTTCATAGAGTTGCAAGAAAAACTAGTGAAGACTATGACTCACCATTCAATCCACTAGATTGACATATCACCTAGTGAAGATCATTTAGGATATTTTCATTTTGTTAACTATTACCTAAATTTTCTTTTGTTGCAAAAAATTAATTCTCAGGGGATTAGAATTCCTTCTACAACATAAATCTAGGAGACTCCAGCTTCATTGCTCTAATATCGATGTGTATTCATACTACAAATAGTAGTTTCTTGTGCAAGATAAAAATACTATGAAAAAAGACTTTTAGTGAAGAGTTGTGGTGAAGTCAAGAGACTTAAGATTTCCATTGCTGGATTGAAGAACTTCATAGTTTAATAACATGCCATAGAAGCCTTGATACAAAAAAAGTCCATAGAAGCCTTGAAGAAAAGGCCATAAAAGCCTTGAAGAAGAAGCCACAGAAATATTGATACTCAAAAGGCCATACAAGCCTTGATATTGAAAAGGCCACATAATCCTTGATATTGAAAAGGCCATAAAAGGCTTGATACTGAAAAGGCCACAAAAGCCTTGATACTAAAAAATACTATAGAAGCCTTGATATTGAAAATGCCATAGAAGCCTTAATAATGAAAAAAGCCACAAAATCCTAGATACTAAAAAATGCCACAAAATCCTTGATCCTAAAAAATCATTCAAAGAAGGTCCGAGATGTAGACCAATTTGTTCATCCAAACCCCATATGGGATGTGGAGGTCCAAGGTTCAGATCTTGGGCCTCACCGGACTGAACGCTTGTCCCTTTCCTAGTTATTTCAACGACATAAAAGGTTTAAAATGATTGTGGCATGGTGGTTATAGGGGTATACTGCACGAAGATCTGTGTGGCAGCTTCTAGGGTGGAAAACATAGAATATTATGGTGGCCATAAAAGTTGGACAGCCTACCCGGATTAGTGGTGGCTACCAATTACACCATGTAAATTCAAAAAAAAAATTAATTCAAAGAGAATATTTTATTTAGAAGCAGATTAAGATTTTAATACTAATATTTTGTTGCATGGAAAGAAGATTAAATGAGTTGAGAAACTTCCTACAAGAAAAAAAATAAGAGTATATTCTTAAGAATCAATTTAACATTTGAAGAAAAATTGAAGATATTAGGAGAAGATCTCATTGAAGAACTTCCAATATTGGATGAATAAGAAGAAGGACTAGGATCACATCCAAAAGTAGTAGAATTAGATACAAAAGAAGATATTACCACCAACACTTCCAGGAGAAAAATGTTTAAAGGAATGTCTCAAGGAAGACCAGTAGAAGTTGCAAGATCAAAGACCTTGGGATGGTTTCAATGAGCATCCAGTAAAAGGCTAGGAGAGCCTTACTAAAGAAATTATCAAAGGATAATTCACTGGATAAATACACTACCAAGGAGAAGTCCCTGATAGTGAAGAACTTGGGACAATTATCACCATTCGAAAAAATCCCAACAGAAGGAGAATTTGGCAAGGATTTCCAAATCTGAGAAGAAGAATTTGGCAAGGAGTGTCAAATACAAAAATAATAATCCAGTGAAGACATCAAGACATTCATAATATTGATAAGAAGATCTTGCTTGAAGTTAGAATTTGACAAGAAGACTTGAAGATAAAAAAAATCTCACCAAATCCAAGATATTTTAAGATTATCTCTCACCGCAAGAGGGCACCACTTTAGAGACAAATAATTATCCAAATCTATTGCAAAAGGAGGATAGCACAAGAGGATAAAAATACAACAAATATTAGGCTCGTGAAAGAAAATTCAAGATCATTTTTTGGTGAAGAAAGAGCTATTCAGGATAGTCTACAAAAAGCTACAAGATCCTACTCGAAGAAACAACTTGGTGATCTTAGACACCAATATCCACATCCTCTACAGAAGCAACAAAAAGAGCTACAAAATATTTTAAAAAGGTAAGAAAATTTTGGTGCAAATAGATTCATTAATTGGATTACTTATCAGATTTGTTAAAGCACCTTAATGTGGATTAAAGTTACAAGAAGAAAATTTGGATTACAGTCTTCAAATGTGCAAAAAAAGAAAATTTCCTTTTAAGGTTCATTTGCACATTTATTAGGAGTTGATTAGATCTCATAAATAAAAATAATACTAAGCCCTACAATATTAATTGTAGTGAAATTGCAGAATAATTATTTGAAGATTCATTTTAGATTATTCTTGATTAGTTGTAGTAAATTGATTAAGTGCATTAATTTAAGATTTGATTGGAGTAATAATGTGAAATCATTAGTGAATTAAAAGAAATTTTATTAGATTAATTTGCACTATTCTAGTACTGTCAAAAGAATTATTGTTTGTGTTCTTGAGAAGGGCACAAAATCAAAAATTGTCAAAGTTTCTAAAGACACTATTAATTTAAAAAAATCTACAATAGTGGCCAAGTGAAGACATAAAAAAAGGTTAGAATCCTCCAAAAATTAGAGAAGATGACTAACCAAAATCAGAAATATAAGCTTCAAATTTTGAGACTTGGTGAGTCTCAATTCCAAAGCATTACAGGGTTAATTGCAAGGAGAAAAGTGCAAAAAATTGCATCTTATAAGGACCTTCTATCTACTTCTATCCAATATTGGTTTTGTCATCATAATATCCAAGGAAAATGGGAAGGTGTCTGAAAAAATACATACTCAAAACCCCTACACTACATTAAAAAATTCTATCATATAAATAAAAATATTAGACCTACAAATAGAAGTGCAAGAAAGGGTACAAAAGGCATCTTATTTACAAATATTGTTACATTGTATAGCACTTCTCTAACTCATTCTACACAGAAATATTATAAATTGCCTCAAAGGAATAATATAAGTAGGGTAAAATAGTCAATGGTGACTGAACGCTATCATCCTCTCAAGCATAGCAAAGATACATTCGTATAGGATCATCTTCTATGTATATTGGATGGTTGAACTTGCAAAAGGCAATGCACAAAACTAGGAATAAATCAAGTAGTGTATGAGAAAAACTAAATTGATGCAAGAAAATTGGAACCATACAACCAATCAAGGAGAATTCATTACCTCAAATGTAGCATCATAGATTTGTCATCAAAGTGCTACCATATCTCCATCAAAGCTCCACCAAATCTCCTCCATATCTCCACCATATCTCCACCATGATCATTGCTTGAATGGAAAAATCTTAGCTCCAATGAAGTACAAAAAATAACAAGATGGAATAATACCTTTGAAAGGCTTGCAATAAGGTGTTGATAAGACAAGGGCATGTAGAGGAAATAAGGCATTGCTTGTCATTCTCCAAACGAATCATAAAAAATGTCCATGAAGGAGATGTTACAAAATTATCTTCGTGTCCATACTCCATGCGGTAGGGTATTTATCTATAGTCATAAGAATTACAAAAATAAGCTCATACATGTTGAGGTAGAAATTTCCCTTGGACAATGCATAAAGAGGGGATAAAAAGACATTTTTCAAGTGGAGGTGAAACTTGTCACAAGTGTTAGAACAAGACCAACATCTCCAAAAACACTCTAATAATTCTTAAAATATCTTAAAACTACTGTGACACTTGTCACTTGATGGACCACCTATTAAATATGACTTTGACCAAGTAAAATGGTAGCACCTCAGAGAAACTTGGTAGTAGCTCAACTGTAACTTGATATAAATTCAGTGACAAACTGGTAGCTATTCACAACAATTCAAGAGTATTTAGAAGCACTCTCGATCAAACGGGTCAAGGAAGCATTAAAGGAAAGCATTGAAGCCAAGAGCACATTGAAGGATTTGCACTCAAGAAGGATAAACCACCACCATTTGCATCCAATTTCATAAAAGTACAAAGCCTTACTAAGGTAGAATTTCCTCATCTAGTTTACTTTCATTAAAAAAGAAGTTATAAGGTTATATTATAAGTTTGAAGTATTAAAATAATTCAACCTTTATTTGAAAACAAAACTTGGGGAGATTACTCTAATATTTCCAAAACCAACTTAGGATAAATAAAGAATATTGCTTGGAGTTAATCCATTTAATTTTTGCAAATATTAATGTGTTCTAAATTTTCTAATTAGGGAGTGATAAGGGTTACAACACAAAACTAGGTTATTGGAAATAAGAAACACCTAAATAAAATCCTAAGGGATATAAAAAAGAGGTTATTAATATTTATTGTTAAGGTTGGAAATATATATATGATATTCTTGTCTCAAAATTTTCTAAAAAGGGACAAAAGGAATTCAAAATTAAAACCTCTTCAAAAAATGGAAAAGTGTTTAGTTCAATAGGAGTAAAAAGGTGTTTAAATAGTTTATTTTTGATATTTCTAAAACTATACAAACTCAACCATAGATTGAACTATGTTTTACAAAAAGCACTATATCATATTTTAAAATAATTAGAGAGTAATAATTGTTAGCATAAAAGGTTTCATATTTCATTAATGGCAATCTATAAAAATAGCGATATGCTAGCGCTCTCCAATTTCATGGTGGTTAGTTAAACCACTTTAGGTGGTTCAACCACCTGAACCACCTTTGAGCATTGTATATATTCTACATTTCAAATAGTGAGAAATTGCTTCACATTCTTGGCATATTACATAATTATATATGTTATCATAGCTTGGAGCTTGGAGAGGTTGGCGAATGCAGTTGGAGAAGACAGTTACCCATTAACTGCTCCACTAAACACAAACCAGACATCCTGGGTACAACAAGGTGGATGAAAGTGAAGTAGATTAGACAAAACATGATACAGACCAAAAAAAACACAGACCAAGGCAGACACCACCACATGACACAGACCAAACAACACATAGACCAAGACTCTACATAGAACAGAGTCAGGGTTGGCCAGACATGCCATGTGGATGGAGGAGAGACACTGAGTTTGACGATGTGGGAGAGATGTAAGTGCTAAGTTGGATGAAATGGGAGAGGCATAAGTGCTAAGTTGGAGGTTACGTGGATGTAGGAGAGACGTGGAAGCAACACTGTAGTAGATTCTCATTCATCGACGAGAATCAAAAGGATAGCGGGGGGGTGACGACCCGAAGGTAGTCACTGCAATAGTGATGAATTTTAATTTTTAAACTGAATAAATGTATCTACATGATGCATGTGGTATTATCCCAAATTTTTTAACAAAAACAAACCCTCCACTGCTTTAAGATTGCCCTCAATTTTTTGTTCTTCATAGCCTGCTCTGCAGCTTGGCTAGTTTGTCTACTACATGTTCCAGCTATGGTCGCTGGTTTGAATCTCGAGATGGGGCCTTGGACATTCTAATTTTTTTTAGAAATGCATGAATTTTATGCCCCATGCATGCTATGATGGTTGGTGGCCCTTTGTGATGCCTCGTAGTGTCCGTTCACACCCCGCAGTGCCCTGTTGATGTCCAAAACACCATTTGACACCTTGAAGGCTTCAAACACAAATTTTTTTTGGGGGGGTTTAGGTACACTTTTTTTTCCTTCTCTATTTTTTCAAACATCTGAGCTTGTTCTCTATCAATCATCAGGGATAAATAAGATAAAATAGTTCTATTATTCATTCCATTTCATACCCACATCGTGATTGTTGTTAGGCATAAATCCTAACAAAAGTTTTTTTCTAAAGTGTTTAGGGGAAGTTACACCCCATGCATGAGGAAAAAAATTTCTATGGTAGGTGTCATTAACAACACGATGCCCTTTTAGTATCACCAAAATTCAACATGTTGTGCTTCTCATATGTACTTATAGTCTCCCTCACGTAAGGGAGGGTACATATTGAGTGGTATGCCATTCATATATACCTATAGTCTCCCTCATGTAAGGGTAGGTATATATTGAGTGCTTACGATATATAGATTTTGCAGGTATAAAGAAAGGGAGACCAATTGATTATATAAGGAACCTTTAAAAATGGCCACTCTTCACAAATATCTCTTAGATTCATAGTTGCTGAAAGGTCCTAACTTTATTCCATGGAAGAAAAATATGAGATCCATTCTTCAGGTGGAATATTTATGGGATGTAGTGATTGCCACTACAAAATGCCTTCAAACAGTAGGAGCAGATCAAGAAGCTTCAGATAAGAAGGACAAAATAGGTCTCATGTTTATCTTGCTTGCTACTACAAATGAGGTGCAACCTCATATTTGTGATGCAAAAACCAGTAAGGAAGCTTGGGATGCTTTGATTATAGTATATGAATGGAAGAATCGGTCCACTATTCTACCCATTCAAACTCTACTACATACCCTCAGTATGAATTCTGGGGAGACAGTTGATTTATTCCTTTGCAGAGTGGTAGACTTGAAAATAAAACTGAATGTTATGGGAAAACCAGTGGATGATGATATCTTGAATTCTATCATTTTGAGAGCATTGCCATATTCCTATAAGATGTTGATCACTTCCCTCAATGTTTCTGGTAGACAAGTAACACTTGTGGAACTGGTAAATTTTCTTCAAACTGAGGAAGAAAATCAAGTTTAGAAGGATGATGTGCCAGATAATGCCCTTTCTACCCAACAAAAGGGTAAGAAACAAGGTCAATTTCAAAAAGGGGGTTCTTCTTCAAAAGGAAAAGAGAAGAAAAATCAATAGAAAGATATACAATATTGTAAGATTTGTGATATGAATAACCATGACACCAATAGGTGTTGGTTAAAAAACAAGAAACAAAACAACCAAGGTCCTAAAAATAAGTGCAAAGAGAAATATAAATACAAAAATAAACATAAGCAACCTAAGGGCCATGTTGCTTATGCTGACTCCAATTCAGAATCAGATTCACTTGGGTTCGATTCAGATTTTGACTCTAAAAGAGCACACAAGGTGCTCATGACCCATACTTCATCTTCCTAGATAGATGTTGTATGGTATATTGATTCAGGAGCTATTAAACACATGACTGGGAACAAATCATGGTTTAACACTTTTGAGGAGAAAGAAGGTAAGCCAGTAACAATTACTGACAATCAAGCCTACCAAGTGAAGGGTGAAGGGGATTTTTATGTGTCTCTTAACGATGGTAAATATCACATAGAGAAGGTCCTCTATGTTTCGAGACTAGCCAATAATCTACTGTCAGTTACACAAATGTTGTATAGAAATATGGATGTCATGCGAGTTGTGAAAGGAAAAAAGAGATGTTTTATATCTCACAATGGTAAATATGTTGCAACCGGATCTTACAAGCATGGCTTGTTTATTCTTGATGCTATTTCAACTCCTCATGTTGTTTTGGCTGCAACTACAAAGGAGGCCACTTCTCTCTGGCATAGACATTATGGGTATCTAAGTTCAAGATATTTTCTTGAATTACAAAAATATGAGATGGTGAAAGGCCTTCCTCATCTCTTCTTTGTCTTACTAGTTTTCTCAAATTGCTTAGCAGGGAAGCAACACTGAGTACCTTTTGAAGCTAGCTCTTCCTGAGATAAGAAACCTTTAGAGTTGGTACACACCGATATGTGTGGCCCTATGCCAACCAACTATGGTGGAAAGAAGTACTTTTAATTGTATGTTGATGATTACTCATGAAAGATGTGGGTTTTCTTCCTTCAGTTTAAATCAGAGGCTTTTTCATACTTTCAATGTTTCAAGAAACTTTTTGAGGAGTCAGGATGTTTCATAAAAGTCCTTCGCTCATATCAAGGGGGGTAATACACCTTTGAAGAGTTTTCTTCTTTCTTGAAATAACATGGGATTAAGAGACAACTGACTACAACCTATACACCTCAACAGAATGGAGTTGTAGAGAGGATAAATCATTCGATTGTGGAAATGGTTCGATGTACGCTAAAAGGAGTACATATTGAGCATCAATATTGGGCGGAAGCAGTAAACACAACATCATACCTTATAAATAGAGCACCCACCAAATCTCTACAAGGAAAAACACCACAAGGATCTTGGAGTGGTAAGAAACCCTCCATTTCTCATTTAAGGTTTTTTGGATGTAAAGCATTCATGCACATTCCAAAATAAAAAAGGAAGAAGCTAGATGAGAAGACCATGCAATGTATTTTTCTTGGTTATGATGAGGTTTCAAAGGGATATTGATTGATAGATCTGCTAACCAAGAAAACACATACAAGTAGAGATGTATTTGATGAAGATTCCATATTAGATATCATATCTACAAATGTATACCTTGAAGAAGAAGAATAACCTAAGATATAAAGCTCATTTTAAAAGAAAAAAGGTTCCAAAATGGTATACTAGTACATTGAGATATTCTAAATTGAATACAATTCCAGATCTAACTCAAGATCGACCATGCACTCGGAGTATGACACAATAGATAAGAGTAGAGGCATCATCTTCAAAGGTTGATGAGCTTTGCCAATAGTTTGATGATCTATCTGTAGATGCCGAGGAAGACATAGACACATATATGGATAATGAATAGGTTTATATGACAACATTGGATGAAAATGAGCATGTAACATTTAAAGACACACTTAGTGAGCCTTAGTGGAAGGTTTCTATGGAAGAAGAACATACATATCTCATTAAGAACAATATATGGAAGCTAGTCAATATACCTATAGGAAAGAAGCCCATTGGCTGCAAATGGGTGTTCAAAGTAAAGTATAAGGTAGATGGTACTATTGATAAGCATAAGGCCCGTCTTGTTGCAAAGGGCTATGCTAAAAAATAAGGCATTGATTATGAAGAAATTTCTTCCCCTACTTCAAATATGACTACCATTCGAGTACTCTATGCCATGGCAACTCGGTTTGGGTGGAAGTTGCATCATATGGATGTTAAAAGTGCCTTCTTGAATGGTGAATTGTAAGAAGAAGTATACATGACTCAACCAAAAGGATTTTTGGTTGAAGAACAAGAACATAAAGTTTACATATTGATCAAATACTTGTATGGGTTCAAACAAGCCCCTCGATCTCGGTGTATAAAAATAGACAGTCACCTAGTGCATCATGGTTTCAAAAGAAGTCCTTTTGATGCAAACCTCTATATTAATAATAATGGTTATGATATAGTAATTCTAGTGTTATATGTAGATGATCTTATCATGACAGGAAATTCAAAAAAAATTATTGATGCAGTAAAAGATGATTTGAAACAATCATTTGAAATGACAGATCTAGGAATTATTCACTATTGTCTTGGTTTGGAAGTGACTCAGAAAAAGTATCATATTAGAGTAACACAAAAGAAATATGCCAAGACATTAGTAAAAAAATATTGGATGACTAACTGTAAGTCTAAAGCAACTCCAATGGAGCAAGGACTTAAGTTATCACGATATGATGAATCACCTAAGGTAGATGGTACTCTCTATCACTAGCTTATTGGAAGTCTCATATATGAAACTAATACCATGCCTGATATCAATTTTTTTGTGGGTTATCTTTCACGGTTCATGGAGGAACCCAAGGTAAGTCATTGGAAAGCAACAAAAATAGTTCTACATTATTTTCGTGGTACAATAGATTTTGGCTTGGAATACAAAAAGAATAACAAGTTCTATCTACAAGAATTCATGGACTCGGACTATGCTGGATCCATTGATGATCAAAAGTCAACTTTTGGATACATTTTTTATCTTGGATCTGGTCATGTATCTTGGCATAGCAAGAAGTAGTAAGTGGTTGCTATATCTTCTATAGAGGTAGAATATCATGCAGCTTGTGGAGCAATCTATGAGATAATGTGGTTACATCATATTTTTATAGATATGGGTCTTCCAAGGAATCTTCCACTTCATTTTTTTTGCGATAATCAAGGTGTTTTAAATCTTGTCAAGAATCCAATCTTCCATGATTTCACTAAACATATTGACACTCATTGTCATTTCATTCGTGATGAAGTTCCAAAGCACAATATACAGCTCCACTACATTCCCACTAATGCACAAGTTGTAGATATTTTCACCAAGGCACTTGCACATGTCAAGTTTGAATTTTTTTGCAATACCCTGGGTATTTGCAAATAATGTAATAAGGGGGGATGTTAGCATAAAAGGTTGCATATTTTATTAATGGCAATCTATAAAAATAGCGCTATGTTAGCGCTCTCCAATTTCATGGTGGTTAGTTAAACCAATTCAGGTGGTTCAACCACCCGAACCACCTTTGAGCATTGTATATATTCTACATTTCAAATAATGAGAAATTGCTTCACATTCTTGGCATATTACATAATTCTATAATAATTCATTCTATAAAACTTGATAATAATATCTATCAAGTATTATCAAGTTGGGAAGATACAAGCTTTATTCAAAACCTAAAATTAGGTTTTCATACTCTCATCACCAGGGAGACATAAGGAATCATAAAAATCTAAGGATTAATAAAGGATTTATCAAATCAAGATTATATACTTCAATAATGGATCATATACCCTAATACATGTAGCTATAACGTAGACTACCCTACCTGAAATAATTCAGGTTATATAAATCACTACTAGCATGCTAAGCAACACTCTTGGAAGAGGAATAAGGAAAATACCAATATGGATTAAAAACCTGATGAATTACAATGATGAAAAAGGGTAAAAAAAATGATGAACCAATACAATGCGAAATAATTTTGAAATCAAAAGCTATGTATAGGAAGATTCATCTAGTGAATCTAATGGAAAAAAACAAGAAAATATTGATCAACAAGATTTTATTCAAAAAGGAATAGCTTCATTTGTGAACATATGGTTAGAATATCTTATCATGGATATATAAAAACATGATATTCCTAAGATAGATTACAAAATTGTCAGATCATCTCTATTGTGCACTCATTGCAATCAATATCTATGCAAATATTGTGATGGAACAAATCACTTATCTTTATCCTATCGCTTAAAATACAGGTACTATCAAGACTATGAAAGAATATTAATTCAAAGAATATACTATTATCTACAAAAATTTATTTTAGATGGATCTACTAACATTGAGCTCAAGGTTGATACTTATGAAGAACAGAGAAACAAGTCTTATATAGGTACAAAGTAAAGAAGAAGAACCAATTCAGATCCACTCAAGACATGCAATATCATGAGAGCAATGGTCCATAAAAGATGCCTGACATCAAGGAATAAAGAATGGAAAAAGATGAGAGACCATGACATGAATATTGAAGTAGTAGAAAAAGAACCAAATCAAGACTGCTCTGAACAAGCCAAAGATCATCCAATGGAATAAGATCCATATTCAAGACTAAATTCTTTAATAGCCAAGTAATGTAATATAGGTGGGTGTTAGAATAGGATTATATTCCATCATTGGGTCATTTAAATGTATATTCCAAGGTACATACTTAGGACATTATATTACTTTAGGGGGAAGTTTTCTAGTTACTTTATGCAAATGCACAAGTTGTATATGTGCAAGTTGTCCATTGCACAACTAGGTAGAGTGTTGGCCAAGGAACCTATTTTCCTATATAAGAAAGGCCTCATTATAATACAAACATAGATTCAAGGGACATAGTCAGATAGAGTAGCTTAGAGCATACTTGTAGGTAGTAGCACAATTCTGTGTAGATTACCATCTATTGGTGATGGGTGTAATGTAGTTCAATAGATTTATTAATGGAGTGTTCATTTCCTCCATAGCTACATTGTATTATTTTATGTAATTTCTATTTACAACATATTTTAGTAATCTAGTAGATTTACTTTCTTTCATATTATTCTGCATCTTGTGATTGCTATCTTCCAGTGCTCATTATATCAAAAGCTAACACCATATTTCCTAATTAACTTCAAAGTAATTAATCACTTATTTCTTCCTAATCCTACCCTATGGTTGAAAATTGGTAAAATACCCATAATAGGGAGTAACCATAATCCCCCTATTCTTCTTTTCCAATAATTCATGAAGAATAAAATACATGATCAAACCTTAATTTTGAAATAGAAGAATATAGAGAAGGTAGAATTTGATTATGTAGATTGCCTAAGAGACTATGTATGACAAAATCAAAATAACTTTTTTGATATCCTTAGAGAGGACATTGATAATAAAAGTACGAAATAACCACATAATTATAATGTAAGGTCATCTCACAAAATTATTGAACATTCAAATAGTTAATGAAATAATACAAAATAAAATGAAAACGTTAATCAAGTAAGAACCTCAAGATCTAATGCATATATTGTCTTTTTTGTTGATTCTACCATTAGAACCACAAGCTCTAATGCATCTATTGCCCATTTTGTTGATTCTACCATTCCTCCTATTATTTCCATAGGTATCAGGATACAAAATATCTTGTTATCCTCTATAAATATTTTATGAACTAATATATATATATATCTTTATCCTCTCTTCTAACACCCCTTTACATAGCCCACCCCTTTCAGATACTCTCTCCATTAATCCTTTCTTTTTGAGCTATTTAGGGGTTAATGATATACCAAAACATTTGGTATCAAGTCATATGGTGCCACCTTTCATGTGATTTTGACCACATGGTGCTACTATAAGAACCCTACTATGTCATCTATCAATTCCCACTGGTGCTACCATAAGAACCCTTGAATCAACCTTTCAATTAATATCAATGCATAAATTCTAAATTGGAACACCTTGATAAATGAGACTCCAAACTAGAGGATCTAGAATAACAAATAGCTTCTCTCCAAGGGGCTTTGGCTGGACATAAATACTATGGTGATGAATTTTATAGTTGACCATTAGGCCCTATAGTATCTAGTCATCCATTCCCACCAAATTTTGAAATACCAAAATTTCAAATGTATGATGGCAAGCAAGATCCTATTAACCATCTATGATTATTCCAAATTGATTGTAACAATGTTATTCACAATGAAATATTTTTCCTTGGACTATTTTCCAATAGTCTTAGTAGTCTACCATTAGAATGGCATTTTCAAATACCTTGTTATTTGATTAAAAATTTTAGGGAGCTCATGAAATCATTTGCAAAACAATTTTTAGTTTATATTGAAGAAAATATCATTACAGATGATCTTTAGCAACTAAAACAAGTTGAAGATGAAATATTTACCACCTTCATGGAAAAACAAAAAACCCTTATTGGTATAATTCAATTCATCATCTCATCAAATAAACTCTCATACCTCTTCATACATAATATCCACAACTAGTTATCCTATCCTTTGAAAACTATGAACATTTTCTCCTTTGAAGAAGTGGTTGACCTAACTGAATGTGTAGAAGTTGCCTTCCTATGAAGGGGGCAACTTAAATTTAAGAATAAATAAGACAAATCATCTTCTTCTAGCAATAAATAATAATATAAAATTAAACATGTAGTGGTCAACGGTGTTAGCATTTATCACCAAGTGAACAATGTAAATATGAAAATTACTACTCCCTAAAATATTTTCCAAACAAAATAAGAAAATCCTAGACATGAGTTCACTAACAGAAGACAATCCCAATCTACTATTTTGAAACTACTTGTTCATGCAAAAATGATATAAATTCCACTAATTAAACTTATAGATACTACCAAAGAAATTCCTAATATGTATAAACATGATTAACATTGTGATTTCCATCATGTTGGTGGCCACAAAATTTATAGGTGCAACACTATACATAATATTACTCAAAACCTTATATATGATGGAAAAAATAATCTTTAATAGTGCCAATTAACCAAACCTCCTCTAATAAATACTTATAAATATTTCAAAATCCTTTCCCTACTCATGACCAAAAGACCACTAGTTATGTCCAAGGGCATAATATGATAGGTACGATTTATTTGGCTACCCACTATGTAGTAACCTAACAATAAGCTAAGAACTAATATTTTGACCAACCCTTGCAAACACCATTGGTTCTTCTCCAAAATATGAGGGCATCTCCTTGTAATAGACCTCCTTTAGTTATTTGACCTACTAGGCATAACCAAAACACATTTAACCTTTGATAGCAATTAGATAGTATGCTCACCAAGATATCTCTTGTAGAACTACTAAGAACATCACCCACTCAAAGGGACATATTTCTCAAATTATTGAGTAAATAATAAGTTCCTCAAGAACTTCCTCCTAATTATATCACCAATATAGTAGGTTCTATTGGAGTTAATAATATTGTCCTTGATTTTCACAAAATTGATATCCCTTTGTCTTGAATATCAATGGACTTACCCCTCTATATGATAGCATATATCAGTGAGAATCTCATTAAAAGTTTTCTTGTTGATAATGGATGAAAAATTAATATTTGTAATGTAAAATGCCTCGGGAATTTTGGGTTAACCTAGAAAAAATTACATAAATTTGATCTCATCATCAGATATTTTAATAACAAAGAGTGAGACACTAGTGGAACAATAACCTTACATTTAAATGTAGGATCCCAATTTTTTAACACCCTAATTTATGTCATCCCTTGTTATGTGACTTATAATGTACTTCTTTTATTCCCTTATATCCATGCCATTATGGTTTTCGATTCAGTGTTTCATCAATATCTTAAATACAAATCTCAAGGAAGGATGATCCACATCCCTACTAACCTTGAACCCTTTGCCTATTATCAAATCAAAGAGGTAAAACGACTTGAGCAAAATATATATCCATCCCTCCATCCATCCTTACCATCTACCTCTTCCTAACCTATGGAATACAATAATCAACTTGAGGATTCTCTCACTAATCTAAGTGACAATAATCAATATCAACCTAATGGTCAAATAAATCCAAGAATTTAAACTAAATATCCATTCCTAGACCTAGTTAGCCTTTTCCTCTCCCATTTTTCCTTTGGCTTACCTACTAAGAAAGGGATAATCATAAAAATGGGGAATTGTTCATTCATTTGTTCTAGAACTACTCATGAAGAACAAATTTTTGTTTCCTTCAATATAAGTTGTAATTCATTTGAAGATTCATATCACAACTCACAGATAAGTGTTAGGCTTTCTATAATATTTTGAGAAAGGATATTGAATTTAAATGGAATCATGATTATCAAAGTACCTTTTATGCCTTAAATAAGTATCATTTGACAATCCCTATACTTGTTTCATCTAATCTAGATCAACCATTTTTATTTTATATAGAAAATATAAAACATGTCCTTGGGGCCATGTTAGCTTAATATGATGATCAATGCTAATAAAGGGTTATTTATTATATTATTTGGACATTTTTTAGGTATGAGACTCATTATACATAATTATAAACAATATGTGTAGTGGTCATCTTCTCCTCCCAAGGGGTTTGTACCCCTCCACATCCAATATATATTTGACATGTAAATATTTACAAGTGTGTTAGTTAATGTATAGAGGGTTCTAAACCTCCATGGTTGGAACACTAGGTAACCTAGGATAGTATACTCACCAATTATCTTCAAACCAAGTAATCTAATTGCCTCATAGATCAATGAGAGGATCAAATCTCTCTGCCTCCAATAACTTGGGGATATGCAAATATTTATATATTTTTTAGATAATGGAAAGTGGGCTTCAAACATCTTGTAGGTGTATTAAGAAATTATGTATGTCCTAAAATCATTACTTCCTCTCAATCAATTTGGTTGGTTGTCTCATACTTCATTTTAAGGTCCAAGCCATGTAAATTGATGTCTCGAGAATGTATAATTATTTATATATTTGATGGGCAATTATTCATAGGCAATGGTACTTACAAGGGTTTATGGTAGGACCTTTAAGGTTCTAGCACAATTGTAATAAAGAAATAATTAACATAACATCTAAATTAAAAGAAAAAATTTTATAAAGAATCATTGATTCACTGGTAGGAAGGTCCCTCCAATGAATTCAATAAACAATTATATATTCTTCTTCATGGATGATTTGATATGTATTACTCTCATATCATATATATAGACTTTTAAATAATAAATTTTCAATCATGATTTCTCAATAATGACTCTTCAATCATGACTTTTCAATCATGACCTTTCAACCATGACTTTTCAATAATAATGAAATATATAATTAAATTAATAATAATAATTAATAAGTAATGCTAGGATGTGGGATCCTAACATGCCACCCTCCTTAAAAAACAAATTTTCCTAAAAGCTCAAATTAATGAGCTTTGCTGCTTGTTTTCCAAGTTGAATTTGCACAAGTTCTTGTACTATCTTAATGCCATTCTTTTGAAGGTAAGGATATCTTGAAGGTCGGAGTGTTAGTGGGGGTTTCTAATAAAAATAGTAGAATATTCCTTAGGAGAATTGTGATGACAATGGGAGGGAAACCCTTGGGGTCCCTCAAACACTTTAGAATGATGCATCAAAAGTGGTGGTAACACTTCCAAATCCTTTTATGGTTCCTTGGTAGAGCCAATGGAGAAGGAGTGTAGTCACTCTATGTCGGTTTTGAATAGGTTTGGTCATGTGGTGAGAACTCCCTAATGGTGAGGAAGGTGTGTCTAGGTCTTGTAAAGTGCATGTCTGACCGACATTGATCACTTCGAGTATGTCTACCTCATCCTTGCTTAGTGCATCAATCACTTCCAACATATCAACCCTATTGCTATCATTTTTAGGGTCAGGTATTTTAGGTATTTCTTGCTAATTGTCCTTGTTTTCCACATATTCCTCCTCTTTGTTATATTTTATGGCTTCCTCATATTCCTTATCTTCCTCATTGTTGTTATATTTAGTGTTATCTTCAGGTGTATCCATCACTATGTCTACCTCAATTGCATTTTGTAATTGGGAGAACTACAAGAAATAGTTGCATTCGAAACATATAGTGCAGGTGTAATAAATTGATGATTATGAAAAAAAATTCTCATCACAATGAAAACAAAGGCCCTTTTCTCCTTGTGCCTTAATTTCTGTGGGGTTAATACATTTAATGGTTAAGATTTAGGTAATTTTTGGGTTGTGTAAGTATTTTGTGATTCCCATAAAGGTGGTTTTATAATTTGGTCATTCGATCTTATTCCAAGTTGAGCATTTAATTTACTTTTAGCTAAAAGGGTGAATCCTATGGCTAGCCTCATGGTGTAGGGTTTGAATTTTATCACCTCCATTTTAATTTCCTCCTTTAATCCATTGATGAAGCAATATCCAAACCTATGTATTGTTTGGTGATATGCTTAAACCGAATTTCATACTCATGCACAAAAGTGTTTTTACGAAGGTCCCAAGTGTTTTTATGAATTTCCTTGAGAAAATCCCACATGGTTGGGTCCCACATGGCTCTGATACCAAATGGTAGAAGCCTGAAGGTTCTAGCACAATTTTAATAAGTAAATAATTAAAATAGCATCTAAATTAAAATAATCACTTTTATAAAGAATCATTGTTTCACTAGTAGGAAGGTCCCTCCAATGCATTCAATAAACAAATATATATTATTTTTCATGGCTGATTTGATATGGCTTCCTCTCATATCATATATATATACTTTTCAATCATGACTTTTCAATCGTGACTATTCAATTGTGACTCTTCAATCATGAATTTTCAATCATGACTTTTCAACCATGACTTTTCAATAATAATGAAATATATAATTAAAGTAATAATAATAATTAATAAGTAATGTTAGGATGTGGGATCCTAACAGTTTATTAAGCAACCAAGCTTCAACACCTCTTGGTTGACACACCAATATGTTCCAAGTTCTCGATTCCTAACACCCTTGCTTTTCTCTCGAATCAAATCAAGTCTCATTTGGTTGTCTCATATACCATTGTGGAGTCCAAACCATATGAACCATTCTATTATAAATATATAATTATTTATAGATCTTATAAGAAATGGTTTATAGGGATTGACCATCTTAAGGGTCTATGAGGCAACTGAAACCATCCTCCATCACTTACTTCCCATAACCTATTTATAGACCCTTGACATGATGTGACATGATTGATCCATACTTTTTAAATACATAATACCTAATAGATATTTCAAGTAGTTGATCAATGTTGCCTTTGTCTCTTCTTGGTCCATAAATTGGTTGGAAATACACATCCTTCTCACATATACATATTATTTTTGCTTATATTACCTCATTAAGGGGGGCTATTTTTTATCATTTTTTTGCACATATAAATTTTTTTGTATACACACTAGAAAATGATGAGAAATATCCCATCTTCTTGATGGCCTATAAAGAAACCAAAATATTTATCTCAAATATTCATGTATAAAAATGGGTACCTATCATCACATTGCAATACCACATAGAACTCAAATAAGAGATGACATTTCTAACCATCATTCTATGAATATATACATTTTTAAACATGTGTTGGGTAACATTTACAAATATCATATTTTCTAGGTAGTCTTGGAGGTAATTGGAAAATAATTTTTATGCACATTATCATATTCATTTAAAAGATATCTGCTTTTTACTATAGCCACCAACTTGGGATTAATTTACTAAATCTATAAACAAAGGACCTATTTTCTCCTATCCATGCTTCTTTATAAACCCTTGCAGAGGGATTATGTTTCCAATCAGTGCATTGTGCATGTATAGATATGTCAAGACATGGTTAAAATAACATCCATCATCAATGGTCCATAATATGGCATGTATAATACCTCACCAATTACATTCACCGTAAACCACATCTATGGAAAATAATTTGTTTTCCCACTAGGAGCAATTAATGGCTTCTCATGCAAAATTTCTTCAAATGACTCACACATCCCATAATATACAATTGCCATTTAATTAGACTAATATAATTGAAATTCCCAACTATTATCATATAGTATTATTACACATGCATATCAATGCTTTCATTAGAGAATGTCGCTTTCTCATTTTACCCTAGGTACATGATAAATGGTAAATTTTTCATTCACTCAAAAGGGTCATATACTTCCATATTAAGGGATATGCAATTATTTAAATACATAGGAAAAATTCTTTGATAAGCCATCTATTCTTTAGATCATCTACTTTTATGGCATGCACATTTTGCATTTATCTTTTCACCTAGAAATTCTCTCATGACATAGAAATTTGAAGTCCATATTGGGCATATACATTTGAAGTCCCCCTATGACATATGCATTTAAAGTCCCTCTTGGGCATAGAAATTTGAAGCCTTTCTTTGGAATTGATTTTTGAAGTTCCTCTATGACACAGACATTTAAAGTCCCTCTTGGACATAGACATTCCAAAGTCCCTCTTAGGCATAGACATTTAAAGTCCCTCTTGGGCACATGCATTTAAAATCACCTCTTGGGCACAAACATTTTGGAGTACCTTTATATCATATACATTTAAAATTCCCTCTTAGGCATAGATATTTTGGAGTCCACCTATGGCACAAATATTTAAAAGTCCCTCTTGGGAACATACATTTTGATTTATTGCATAGACATTTAAAACTTCCTCTAAGAAACATAAATTGTGAAGTACCCTTATGTAAATAGACATTGAAGTCCACCTTGGGTGCATACATTTTGAAGTCCCCTTATGAAAGAGACCTTGAATTTCACCTTGCATACAAATATTTTTAAGTTCCCCTATGACACAAAAATTTACTAAGCGAAGTCCCCCTATGGAATTTACTAACCAAAGTCTCCCTTGTGTATTTACTAGGTTAAGTCTCCCTATCGCATCTACTAATCAAAATATTATACATCTCTTTGTATTATATTATACATATTCAAATAAATTATAACCATTACCTAAGTTCTTATCCTTTATATGGCTCTAAGGCCACAACTTGGGAATGATACAAAAAAATTATATATATCATAGATATATCCTTTCATCCCCTAGGAACTTGTCTTATTTTAGGCTCTTAGACCACTACTTAGGGATGGATCACATTATTGTACATATTATCAAACATACCCACTTTGCACCTAATCCTTCTTTAGGACCTTAGGATAGCACTTACACATGTAAAAATGATTTGTATATATTATTAGGCATGTTATTATCACATCACCTTGAGTGTTTGTCTATAATTAGGTATATAGGACACCACTTAGATACAAAAAAATATTTCATATATATTATTACACATAGTTTTGGAATCTCCTATCCATTTATCCCTTATAATGCCCATTAGGACATCGCTTAAATATGTCTTACATATTCTATAGGTTTGTAATATTAGAATTTAGTAGTTTTGCATATCAAAATCCCCATTTTAATTCAATATTAGCTATCCTCATTATCCATATTTATTTATATAGCAACCAATGTCAAACCTATTATTATTCTACCCAAAATATTACTAGTAGCAAATGTGTTTCCTAATTATAGTCATCTATTGTATTTTTTGATAAAATATTTGTTTGTTTGACCATCCACAATGCTCTTGAATTTATGTAATTGGCCTACACCCAATCCTTTAATCCCCAACTTGCTCATGGTACCCTCAATTTTCCGATAACCCTCTTTAGAATTTTTATTGCATCCAACTTTAGTCAAGTTGTGCATTTACAACTCAACACAATTTACTCATCATAAAATGATATGTACATGGTCCTATAAATGTGATCTCACTCATCGATACCTCACTTGCAATAATTTACCATCTTACACATTTGCACTAACTAACTACAGTTAGGTGATGCATTTGCACCAACAAGCATTTTCCCCTCTATTTTTCTCCTTTTTTATCCCCCAATCATCAATTAGAACTCTTTAATCTCATCAAAAAACTAATTTTTGACCCTATGATACCTCTAAATCATATTTTTAAATTCAATACCAAAATTTCAATAATCTATATATCCACTACCTTTCATATAAACCATAAAGTAATTGAAAAATTACCTCAACAACTAACAATCAAAGCTATATAAACAATTACATCACTATCACAGTGAAACAAGGAATGAATACAATAATCATATGCATATATATGTAAATAAGTTTTTTATACACCATATCAAGACTGAGGTACCACAATGGCAAAATTGGTACTCTCAATCAAATATATAGGACAATGCACCATAATACAAAATTAGTGCATTTGATCTTAATGATTCCACATCACTGGTAGAAAATCCAAAAATAGAATGACCTTAAAAAGATGATCCAATGTCTACCCCTATGGTTAGTGGTGGTGGTGGTACTGGTGGGGGTTCCATAATGGAATTGTACTATTGCCTCATCATAGAATGATATTGAGACCTCATCGTAGACCATAGGTGAGAGGCTACCCTAAAATCTATAGGAATGGTAGCATTATACAAAGCTTAGTAATGGGATACCTTTTCTGAATCCACCCATGAACCTTTCTAGTTGTTCTAGGTTTGAGCTTGAACCTATGCAAGTTATCTCAAATGAACTTCCATGACAACATCTCCACTTTCTCATAATAATGATGACTATACCATTGTTGTGTCCCCCTCTATAGTCAATGGTTGGACCTAAGATAGTGCTTGATCATGCTCCTAGTGTAGCATTGAGATATGCATAGCAACATTATCCCTCTTATATACTACCTAGTCTATCTGAGACTACACTATGGATAAATCTTGCTTCAACACTGGAAACTCCACTTGTCACCCATCCAAATTTGATACTAGTATTACCTAAAGGCTGCCTACCTCTCCCTTTGTCTTGCCCACTTGGGTGGTAAAAATATATATCTATAACAACAATTTCATCTTGTTTGTATCCTAAGAATTTATAGGGTTTTTGTTTGGTCTTACTCCCATCATCATTGGTGGTGTCTTGGCCACTATATGTTGGCTAGGCCTTGTGCTAATTTCCACTCTCAAGACTATTGATATGAACTTCAATGGGGACATGTATAATAGTCCATTGGCTATAACTCTATGTGCTCTCCCTACAACTCCTAGGGTTTATTTTGTCACTTTTGGTGCTGCCCCAATCCTTGCTCATCTCCCCTCCCTCTACCAAGTAACCTCTCATATATTACATACAAAATGTTGATCAACCAACCTCCTCTTAGGTTCCCTCACTTCAGGTCTCATCCTAACCAACCTATAACCAATATAACAGGGCCTATAGTGTAATATTTTCCCTACATCATCCTTTTCTAACAATGTCATGAATGAATCACAATAATTAGGATCAATAAAAATAGTGGTATTAGGATACCCATTAAACTCTAAATCCTAAGTGGTTTATCTATACCACCTTTGATCTCCTGGAATTCCCTACTAGATGCCAATATACCTTAGTATCTAGTCATACTAATGTAGTTCCACATTTTTTTGGATGCCCAACAACCATTTGGTCCTTCACATCCAATCCAACTAATGAACATCATCATACCAACTTTGGCACCTCCTCTAGAGGAACCAATTAGTATGAGAGGGCACCACATCATCCAATCATATTTATGCTACTTCTAACCACACATCACCCTAGCCTTATCTCTCCCCTCTTAAAATCATGTATCCATTTGTAAGTAGTTGGCCACTCAATATCAATAAGAGGCTTAAGTAAACCAGATAACCAAAATACTACTATATTCTCCCAAGTCTATATTTGGAGCAATGTATATTAGGTTAAGATCTAGCCATCCTAGCAACCCATTCAGTGCAACATATGATATAGGTGAGCCAATGTGAAAGCTTTACATGGTAATATTACCTAGAAATCCTATATTATAACTATCATTGGTCCCATGCTCCAATGTATTTATCTGTTGCTAAGGTCCCCTAGTACCAATATATACATGATAGCATTCAAAAGTATGGTATGGAGGTATATGCCCCACTAACAAGTAAGATTGTAATCCATCCTTGATTGCACTAATGTATAAGTAGGTTCCCTTGTCAATAAATCCATAGCTCAATGTTAGCTCCTTGATAGGTTCATCATGGTATTTTTAAGGGCATCCAAAGAATATGCAAAATATCCTCAAGGGTCACTAGCATCTCTCTTATAGGAAGATGAAAAGTATTGGTCTATAAAAATTATCACTTTGCTAGGGCTATTAACAATGCTCTATAAAATTCCACCTTGGGAATTAGCGTAAGGTGGTATAATCCAAATACCTCTAGCAATCCATTATCCTCAACATAGATAAAATCCATCAATATCTCTAGAACATTTGGTTGACATTCCCTTGGCTCCAAAATATCATACACAGACTACAAAAATATAAATTAATAAGAATTAGTTTTCTACTCCATCCATTTTGGGTATTTTTATCCATTTATGATTTTATGCTAGGCAAACCAAATTCATCATTGTAAATGCACTAATATAACAAATATAATGTTGCAATTGTGTTGGTCTACACCAATTACATTCACCAAATGCAAAAATTATAATTTAAAGCAAAAACAAAATCTACGGTTTTGACACTTAAATATAGTATACTTTTTTCTCCTATAGGCAGGCCTTGAATTATGTCTAGATGATGCCTAGGTCTCCTTTGATATGCCATTGAAGATCTATATCACTATTCATGAGGTTAGAGCTCCAAAATTTCTAAACTTGCATGGTAAAAAAATAATATGTTTCCCACTCTAGCCCTATTTATCCCTCCAATTTGCCCTAAAAAAATGTTTTTTCAACTTCTTCCATGTTTCTTCCCATCCATTGTACATACTCTCAAGCCAATAATTTTCATTCAAAATTTCATTTTTTCGACTCGAGGGCCATCCTTGGGGCATGTGAGCATTAATGATGCCTAAAAGTATGATTTTTAGCAATGCCTTTTTCCATAACCACTACCCAAACCAATAATATTAATTAGGGAGATGTAAAATTGGAGCATTTATGTCAAATTTTGACACATTTATCATACAATAAATACATCAAAAAGGGTAAAATGTAGACATCCAATTTTCCACACCTAGATGAGTATGACTTTTTTCAATCAACCCCATAGATAGGCAAGGCATTCCAAAATATCCTAGCCTAATCCTAGGGAATTTACTCATCAAAAGAATTTATGTCAGACATTAAGTGCTTACATCAATGGAGCAAATGCAATGATGTAGATGAAAATACAAAAAATTTCAAACCATATTTTACTACCCAAAGAACAATTTCAAGTTGTCAAAAACTATTTATACCTAGGTGTAGATGAGGTTGGTGCAAATTCTCTATATAAACAAAATATTAAAAACATACCCCATCGACACACCTCCATTCTCTACCTTGATTGCACATGCCTCTTCATTATCCATGTATAATTATTTTTTAACATTGAACCTCTATATAGCTCCATCCAAGAATCACCCATGGAAAAACTATAAATAAACCCTTGGAGGAAGCAAAAATAAAAGAATTATTCTTACTTATATGTTGTAGAAACATTTCTTGAATATTTTTGGTTTGATACTACTATTTTAGTTAATTTAATACCTTCTTAGCCATTCCTCTTATGAAGGAATTTGATGAGCAAAATATAACAAGCAAAGGGGATCATAAAACCATCATGTGTAGCAAAGGGGTAAGGAACTCACTAGACAAAAACTAAGAGGAATCTCATCAACAAGCTTAGGTGATGTCATTTTTCTCCTTTTCTCTTTGGTGTCTCTCTATTTTTATTTACCATTTCATGTATTTTAATTTTTTGTCTCTTGTCATATGTATTGACTAACCTATTTATCTAATTTTCTCAACTTATTATTGCTAATAGGCTATTTTAGACACACTCATTCATTTCATTATCTTAGTATTCATTTTTATAACCTTATTATATGCATTTATGTTGGATTTTAACTATACTAGAAGGTAATCAACTCTCTCCTCTTCCTAGGCCTATTCCTCCTATTCCTCCTTTGTAATATACCTAGAATTTTGGTATTCTTACTCCCTCATACCTATTTGTCCTCATTTAGGATTTGTGTTGCCCTGATTGTAGGAGGTAGTGCATTTTCTTTGAGTAGCTCTTTATTGCCCATTTCTACATGAAACTAGTCTCCCTAGTAGTCATCAACACTATAGCTCTTCCATTCAGTGGTACCCTAATTTAACTTACTGTCCTTGACCTATTACCTCCATGTTTGTCTTACCTAAATGTTTACATCACCCTAGTTGCAAGAGGTGGTGCATTTTCTAGTTATAATATTTTAGGAACCTTTTCCCTTGAAATTGTACATCCATTATATCTAAAGTCTAAGGCACAACTTTGTAAGGTATATCTCAGTTTTATTTTAACATATCTCATCTCAAGTCCATACCTTATTCTATTATTAACATTTTCACTAAGTAATCTATTACAAATGGTGCAAATTTCCCCTTGGGGCATGTTTGGTACATCTTATTTTATTTTTACAAGTTTCCTTAAGTGACAAAGGGATCTAGCCTATCAATTTGGAAAGTTTAAGAATCAATCTCATATTGGTAGACCCCCTTGCTCTCATCTATATTGCTATTTTAGCTATTTTTGTAGGTGTCGCATTTGCATCTATTGAGAGCATTTAGGTTAGGAGGATTCTAGCTATGCATTCTAACATAAGTCATGTTTTTTTCTATGAGTATTCTAGTTTTGAACATTGTATTCCTTACTCTATTTATATTTTTCAATTCAAACCTAATAAAAATGAAAAATAGTAGGCTTAGCATATTTTATTTTATTTTTACTTTTACTTTAGGTAAGGAATTAGAACAATATATAGTTGCATGTCCTTGAAAATAAAAGACTCTTTAATTTACTCATAATAATTGAAATTATAAGAGCACATAATTTAGGTTTTTTTTTGTTGCATACTTGTATTCTTGCATCATTTAATTTTTTGTTTTAGATCCCTCTTGTTGAGTGGTAATTTTTCCCAATTGCAAAACAACATTCACAATTAGGAATTTGGATTAGAAAACCCTCTCTTGCAAAGAAATAGAAATTTATCCAAGGTTACTTTTAGTTAATGTGTGCATGTATGCTTGTGAAAATGTGTTAAATAAGTGCTAAGAATACCTTAGTGATTTGTAGTTAACTGTTAACAAGGGGCCTGTGTTGGTATTACTTTATTATGCTATGCTATTGATTTTTTATGAAACTTAAAAGAAATGAAAATGTAAATGGCCCTCATATGACCATGATGTAAAGTAACTTAGTTCATTTATCTAGAAGTATTTTAGGTAGATTTTATCTTCTTTTGGTTAAGCAGGTTTTAAACAAGTTTTATCTTCTTAAAACCCTGCTTTGAGCATGAAACAAAAGATTAAAATCTATTTTTAAATGTGAATATTAAGTGATGATTGGATTCATTTTAGCTTTCTTTGAGCATGAAAAGAAAACAAATTACATGACTAACTTTGTAAATGCAATATCCTTTTAAATGCTACATAAATTACCCCCTTTGTTGAAATTGTAATTTTCATAAAGAGAAGTTAATTTATTGCTTGAAACACAGTATCCTTTGAAATACCATATAAATTGCCCCCCTTTAGTGAAATTGTAATTTTCATAAAGAGAAGTTAATTTAATGATTGCAAAACGAACATGCAAAGCTTGAAATTTTATTTACCTTCAAAATGTGAAATTATGTAAAATCTGAAATTATAAACTTCCTTTAAAAATAGCTTTGAATAATTTTTGTAATTTTGGATTTGCTTCAAAATGAAATAGAAATGGCCTAATATGAAATATTAAAGGTTAATATTGACATCCATGCATCTCTTTCTTGGAATTTTTTTTTTTAATTTTTATTTTATTTTATTGAGTTTTAAAAAAATGAAAAAGGTAGGGTTAGAAAAATAAAAAGAAAAATCTGGAATATGGACCAGAATGTGGAAATGACCAAAGAAAAATATTGCAAATAAATTTGACTTGTACTGCATAAAACATTAGTTCATGAACATCAAACACAACTAGGTTAGACCTACATTCACACAATCTAAGATCTGGTTATGGTGAGATTCTAAGGGATAAAACATGTATTAAAAATATTCAAATAATGCTACCATATCCATGCATAAAACACCATTAAAATATCTTCAATACATGTGCAAAATAATAGGCATTAAAACTTGTATTATGTTCAAAAACTTCATTTTCTGCATACAAAAATGAAGGAAAACCAGCTCCATAGTAGTTTGGCAACCTTCCAATCTCTCCTTGTGCATCTGCTCCAAAACTTCTAGCCTTGAAAATGCTTATTTTATTTCTTTATTTGTTTGGATTTGTTTTCATAACGTATCCCCTCATGCATTCTCCCTTAAAATATTTATAACTGCCATGCATCATGATTTTATTTTGTTTTTTTAACTAGCTACAACTTGGAAACCCTTTTAATTTATCTTTTATGACCTCTTTCTTTGGCATTTTATTACTACCAACTATGATTTAATTCTTTTACTCATTCAAGCCATCACATGATATATTAAGATGCATTCGGTATAGCTAGAGGTGGGGCTCATGAAGCGGTACACTACAAACAATGTAGATGTGTAGAGGCTCGATATCCATTTTGTACAAGGTAGAGTTGGATGTCTTCACATCAATTAGTGACATGTGGTGGTAGGTGTGTGTATATAATTTATATCATGATGATTTATAAAAATGAGGATTATGGAGGTTATGCTACTCGATGTCGACATAGATTCTGATTGTACACACTCAGACATGATCGCTCATCAACTACCAATGATGCCCTTCCTCTATTTATCATTTGGAAACACATTTTACATTTATGACCATGTTCTACTTTCCTCTACTCTAAACGACTGTGATATTACCTCAATGTATACATAGATACATTTTATTTGATGTATCCCCACAACTTCTCTTGGAATTCTTCCCACGGTAATGCATCAGACCAAAGCTGATTATTTTAGTGTAATTGATGATTTTGAACCCAATGTTTTCTCCTGCATTTGCACATATTTTGATGTTTATTTTATTAAACCTAATGCTAATTTTGTTGAATGATACCATGTTAAACTAATTTCTAATCTAATCTCTTTGCTCCATCGTGGTCGTCACCATGTCTACCCTATTTATATTGGATAGACAAAATGGAGAGAAGATCCAAATATCAATGCACTATGAAATTAATGACAAAAACACCTCTATTATCTCGCGGTCATCCATCATTATAGCCACATCCAGTAACTATCCCTGCTCAAATCCTTGCCCGATATTACTATATTCTACAATCATATGGTGATTTTAAGATGATATGATAGTTCAAAGAAAATAATTGGCCCCTATGATCAAAATATTAGCACCTACATTGCTTATTTGAGTGTAAACTCTAGTCGATTCCTCATTAATTATACCACTCGATGTGCTGCTAACCCATCACCTGTAGTACCCATTATTTGCATTCATTGTTGAAAATTAAATGTAACCCTCTACAACCCTTGTGTGGATTAGTGCCATATATATGATGAGTCTCAAACTCTTCTAGGTTTGGGTGACACTGTTGTCACTTGCCATGTCTACATTTATGCATAGTTGTTTATTTTGGTAGGCTATAACCAAGAAAACATACGTACTCTCATTCAAATGAAAAATCAACGTTACCAAATCTTGGATTCAGGAAATAAAAGTGCTCACCCCTGCCATATAAACAATCTCCATCAACTCTGGAATTCTATTATATATATATATATATATATATATATATAGTTCTTATTACCATTTGTAGAATCAAACAACCGTATTTGACTTGACGATGATTGATGAGCACCAAAAATTCTCATATTTATACATTGATTCCTAACATATTATGCGACATTATTATTATAGAATGTATGCTTTATGAAATATTTATATATATTTAATAGTAAATTATGTATATTATCTAATAATTATTTTAAAGTGAATTGTGTGCAAATTTATTGGTTTTTATATTTTAGCATGTTTACATCAAAGTATCACTTGGAACTAAAACCTTCCATTTCATGAAGGAAAAAAATTCATAGTACACTGGTGAAAAGTGCTAAGTCAGGCACCTGATTCCCTTTGAAGTGTCTGACTTCCGTTTGGTGCTTAACTAATGGGCACCTACTTCTCGTAGTTGTCTACTTCTCATTATGCACATGCTTCCCATTAGGCTTTTGCTTTTTGTAGGCACCTACTTCCTATTAGGCACCTACTTACTATTGATACATTACAACACGACTCCCATTGATGGAAAATTACAGCGTGACCCCTGTTTTCGATAGAACATAACAAAAATTTCAACAATAGATGTGGATGATATTTTAGTAAAGATGCAGATGAAGGAAAATATCAAAGACCATGTGTTATCTATTTTTCAGCAATATGTAAACAACAATGTAAATAAATGAAACATAATATTAAACGTATTCTGTTCTGATAAAAATAGAGTACGTTAAATTAGTCTAAAATTAAATATTTTTTGCTTTATCTCCATTATTCATGTGTGTTGTTGTAACCAAAAATCAGGAATTTATTTGCTCTCAAATGTAACAAGGCATGTTTGCATATCTTATAAATATGTAGGCCACCCCTAATAAAAATAATCCTAGATTTCAATTTTTCTGTATAATTTTTTGAAGCTGCAATATATTTTGAGTGTTTTTATTAATCTCAACTAGTTTTTGGTGAATTAATTGATCGGGTGAAAGACTGCTGGAGCTTGGGACCACTTTAAATAGTACTCCTCCCCTTTTACCTTACTTTTCGTAGTTAATTTATTTACTATTTTTTTATATTATTTAATTTTTTTTAATTTCCCTTGTTTTCTGTAATTTCTAGCAAGTGTGCAATTTTTAGTTTTTGAATATAATTTAGTTATATCTCAGATTATGTAGAATAGATTAGTGGTTTGAAAATTAAATTAGAACTTCAACAAAACACCAACACCCCCCAAACCAATAGGCATAGAGGGACTCATTCCTCGCACTACAGGCATATACTATGTTTGACACTCACAAGTTTACGAGCTATCCTAGGTTGACAATTAAATGGAGGTAATTAATTAAACTGTAGAAAACTAACTAATATTTTACCCGATATTTTGCATCGTTGTCGGGGAGTGTCACAACTGTAGTGTATGATCCTTAGGTCAATTAGTTTGAAAATTAATTTTATATTTCCTTGCCTATAGATCATCTACCTATGAAGCACGAGTTCACTAAGAGCCTAAAAAATCCAATGGACCATTTATTGAAAAAATAGAAAACACCTCAAGCTTAGAATATTCTAGAAATAGTTATTAAAGAGAAAATACCATCCATTTGAGTCATCACAAAAACTTATTATACAAAATATTTTAGTGATCAAGATGGGGAAAATTTAGTAATTATTTTAGAAGTATTCCAGCAAAAAGGAAAAACTTCCAATATGAGGAATAACCTCCACAATTAAAACATAAATAGAAACATTGTTTAATGATGTGAAGAGTGAAATTTTATCTCTTGCTTTACAGTCAAACACATTACTGAAGAAGACGCAAGAATCTAAAGCAATGTCTACCTTTTTCAGTTTGACGTGTAGATAAAATCATGAAAAAAAAAAAATTCTAGAGAATATAGTAGAAGTTTATAAAAACTGTCACCTAGATCATCAGACCAGGTTGTATCAAAAAATACTAAAAGAAAATCCAGAAGAAGTAAAAAATTACTTTGTGGATGTACCTCCATAGACACAACTATTAGAAAATCCTAGTTTACTAGTTTCACCTTCTACTAGACCAAAAAAGTTGTTGGCATCACTAGAGTCAAATCCCAACAGCAACTGTTTAAATTCACTAGATGATCAGGGAATTATGGGAATAAACCCAATGTGCAATAGTAGTGTAGAAATAAATCATACTATTGGAAACCTAAGTAATGAAGGACTTCCACCATATCCCGAAAGGTTATGGAAAACCAAAGAAATGACACCATCTATATTTTATATTATAGAATAGTTAAGAAATATTACTAATATCATTTCTCAAACTATCAGGTATGTGCCTATTTACACTCAATCCATTAGGGAGGTATGCCTCAAGAAACCAAAACAAATGGTAAAAAATACAAATTTAAAAATTTTCAAAACTTTGGTAAAATTTAACGCTGACATTAGATGTAGAATAGGAAAAATGACAGTTAATGAAAAAAGTGTAAAAACAATAGTCATCCACCTACCTACACAATCTACCAATGAGTTGGACGAATATGGTTTTGAGGTCATCTAGGAAGATTCCCTTCCCATGCAAAAATGTATTATAGAATTGAATAAAGAAGGGGATGAGACAAATGAAGTCTTACTTGTATCAAATTTTAGACACAAATTAAAATCTTATCACAAGCACCAAATTCTAGAGGCTTACTTTATTTTAGGAATGGGGGAGACCCCACCTTCAATGTTATCACCCAAAACATGATGAACGCTATTACAAAATTCAATAAAAAAAAACATTAATTAGAGTTTTTTAATGCCATTAGTTTAGGTATTTGTTTTATTTTGATGTGTTTTGTGGACAACATGAGGCTCATTGTAGATCGTAGGAATACAAGGCAATCATACCTAGCAGCATGTGCTGCTCCATTCTATTTTCTTTAAATAAAAGAACGCATTTAGTGGGACTTCCTAGGTGGTCACTCATCCCAATTCTACTCCATGCCATAATGCTTAACTTTAGAGTATTTATGGTCTCTACTACCATGCTCTCAATAAAATACATTTATTGCATATAGTTTGGCATCACGAGAAGATGTGCAACACTCGACCATCGCAGCACCAACTATGGTGAAGAAAATATGAGCTCATATGGGTCATAGAATTCTATTGAGCAGCACATCTCCACTCATAAAAAAAGGGCACAGTCCTTGGGACTTCCCAGGTGGTCACCCATCCCAGTTCTAATCCATACCATAATGCTTAACTTTAGAGTTTTATAGGATCTGCTACCAAGAACTCGATAAAGTACATCTATTGCATACGATTTGGCACCATGGGTAGATGTGCAACACTTGGCCATGGCATCACCAACTATGGCAGACAAAATATGAGCTTAGATGGTTCATAGAATTCTATTGAGAAGCACATATATGCTCATAAAAAAAAAATTGTTATGAAGATTTTACAAAGTGTGGGATTTTTACAAGGAGTCCGTAGTAGCACACGTGTTGAGCAAGGTGCAGTGACAATATTGTCATTATCGTCAACACACTCAGATGGATAGGTTGATGTAGTGGATAGTTTTTCGAAGGTTATTCAGAGTATGTATAGTGGTTTTCAATGCTTATGAGGATATTTTTTATGTTTGGGTGAAGTTGTTATAGGTTGTTCATGCAAATTTGCAAAAGTTGCAAAAATCGTTAGGAAGTTGTCAAAGTAGCAAAAGTTGTCAAAAAGGTGCGCTACTTTCTTGCAATGCATGGTCAGATAGGTCGGAGCATGTTGGGATGTTGGGAAACATGTTAGAATATTTTTGGAGGTGTCAGCTCGATTTTTGGATTGATCGTTTGCATCGTTGGTACTTGGACAAATTTTCACTTAGTTGGACAGTTGTAAAATCTGTGTTAGAGGCCACTTTGCAGGAGGAATATTAAGAAATCCATGAGGTGTTAGACCTTGAAAATTTTACTGGAGGTAGTCTGATATATGGAGAGCTTATTTTTAAAATGCATCCTGAATAGAGACCCGAGGAAGAAACTACAACAATTGCAAAATATCTCCACAACACTTTTTCCAGTTTGTGATGTGTAAATTCTGCATTAGAGGTCACTTTGCGGGAATAATATTAAGAGATCCGTGATGAATTGGACCTTAATTTTTTTACTGAAGGTAGCTGGATATACTAAGATCTTAAGTTTTAAATTTCAGCCCAAATGAAGTCCGGAATAAGAAACAGTGACCATTGCAAAATGGCTCTAGAGCACTTTTTCAGTTTGTGACGTGTAAAATCAACGTCAGAGGCCACTTTATTGGAGGTACTGTGAATAATATATGAAGATTTAAAATATGAAATTTAAACTAAAGGTATTTGGTTTATCCAATAATATATGTTACAATTTTTAGCCCATTTGGATTTTGAGGAGGAAGTTATGACTGTTACAAAAATCCCTATGAGCTCTTTTTGGCATTTTTGGCAGTTTCTAAGAATATAACGATTGAGTGGTACTTTTGTGTAACTGAAAAAAGAACTGCATTTTTTTTGTGAAGCATATATATGTTTTAAAATAAAATATTGCCGATGAATGTTGTGAAGTATTTTTTTCTTTGGTATTTTGATTGAAAAAGTGTGCAAGGTGTGAGATAATCAATGTGTAGAGTTGAGAAGATTGAAAAGGTTAGACATAATATTTTGGAGGAGAATATTTTTGAGCTAGACCACTCAAGGTATTTTGATGATATTTAATACTTTTATCAGAGCTTTTTAATTTTTTTAGGTCAGTGCTTGGCAACAGGGATCAGTGCTCCTTGTAGTTGGTGCTGCTAAATTACAAGTTGGTTGGTGTCATTTCCTACAGTTGGTGCTATAAAAATTTTCTAAAGATCAACAATTTTTTAGGCTGGATTTGGATGGGAGTCCAAACAGTCCATTGGCACAGTGGTTTTCCCACATCAGATTTCCACTATAAATATGGTGTTATGTGATGCATGTTTGTGTGATTACTTGTTTTGATTTGATTTCGTAGTTGGATTAAATTTTTAATATACACTAATTCACCCCCCTCTTAGTGTCACACTTAATTCAAAAATTAGTATTAGAGCGAGGTTCCTAAATAGGCTTAACCGGTGAGGGTGATCTTGGAAATGACACAATGGCAGGTGGTGAAGGCTTCTCATTAAACAAAGCATCATTGTTTTGTGGAACTAATTATGCATTTTGGAGACTTTGGATGTAAACATATATTTATGCTTCAGGGTACAACATTTGGGATTCAATAAATAATAGATACACAATACCCATAACTTCTCCAACCGATGTTGTTGGTAAGAAAGTGTCTGAGAATGAATCAAAAGCAAAAAATGCTATCATGTGTGGATTAGTGGACAATAAACTAGTAAATATTATGGGTTGTAAAACGATAAAGAAAATATAGGACAAACTAAAGATAATTAATGAAGGAGATGTTAAGATCAAGGAGGTGAAGTTACAAACACATCAAGCTCAGTTCGAAGTATTAAATATGAATGAGAATGATAATATAGAGGCATATATGTTGATAGTTAATGAAGTCATTAATGCAATTAGAGGACTTGGGGAGGAAATATAAGATTTTTTCATTGTGAAAAAGGTATTCAGGTCCCTTCCCCAAAGATTTTATTCTAAAGTTTTAGCTATAGAAGAAGCTAAAGATCTAAATTATTTTAGTATGGATGAGATACATGGTTCTTTGACTGCATATGAGATGAGAATAGAAAAATCTAACCCACAAATAGAGATGCTTCTTTTAAAGCCAAGAAAAATATGAAAGAAAAAAATAATCGAAAGAAGAGACAACAGATGAAATGGAAGTAAACTTTGTTCGAAAACTAAAAATGGGAAAAGGGAAATATAGGGAAATTTACCATTTAAATATTTCAACTATGGAGGAGTTGGGCATTTCATAGCTAAACATCCACTTAACGAGAAGAATAGAAGTGATGAAGGATCGCACAGAGAAAGAAGTGATTGTAAGAAAAAAATAAATTTCAGAAAAGGCAACTTCAAGAAGAAAAGTTTCATCTCCAAGAACGTTAGTTCATCAGAAGACAAATCTAGTGAGGATTCTGAAAAAGAAACAGGTGAAGCTCTTTTCATGGAATTCATAGAAGAAAAACCAGAAAAAGAACAAAAATGTGATGAAGAAGAAATTGGCATAGAAGTGAATTTTAAAGAGGAACTAATTGTAGCTCTGGATGAATTGAAGATAGAAAGAAAAAGGAATAATAAAATTTCAAGAAAACTTGAGGATGCAAATGAAATCAGAACAAGTTTGAAAGTGTAGATAGAAGAATCCAAGATCTCCGAAGATCTTGAAGTGCAATTAACCATGAAAATAGATTATTTTAGCAAGTTAGAAGAAGATATTGTTGGTTTAAGGATGCAACTAGAAGAGATGAATCATAAAATTAGATTTTATCACAAATGTGAAGAAATTTCTATGAAGTTAGATAATATCATAAAGAACCAGAAGACTACATGCATCAAATTTGATTTGGGTTTTGATGGAGAATCATCAAATGTATCAAAATACACAAATGAAGAATCCACAAAAAATGAAGAAAATAAATAGGTTAATCAAGCAAAAACAAATCATGTAAAGGAAATTAATAATGCAAGGAACAAAAGGAGAATTGGCAATGATGGTTTCACTAATGTCACACATCAAAGAAGAAGAATAATTATAGCTCCTATAAAAACATGGAAAATACCACCACGTAGGTTAAATCATCCCTTTTCTGGTTACTATTTTAAATGCAATGGTTATAGACATAAGATTTCATTTTGCAAGTATAATGTAGGACCAAGGAATTTTACCAATAGAAATATTTTTTCACCTTTGATGGATTATGCAGTAGAATGTTAAAACTGTCATAACTTGGGCATATTACAAAAAATTGTAGAAGTACATTTGCATCAAATCAATTTTAGGGAAGAAATTTTTAGCCAAATGGAATAAGACAAAATATAAAATTTCCCAGAAAACATGCACAAGCTACTGAAAAAGAAAAGCCAAAACAAGATCCCAAAACTGTAATCAAACCAGAGTGGAAAAAAAAGAGCAACCTAAGGAATAAAATGAATCCTTGATCGTACAGATGATATTTAAAGCGTAGAATAAATCTGCACCATAGATACTTGATAGTAGATGCTCCAGTCATATGGCAGGTGACAAATAGAAATTTGAGAAGCTGCAACAATATGCAGGTGGTTTAGTGAATTTAGGAAACAATTATGGAGCTAAGATAGTTGGAAAAGGTTCATTTAAGGTCAGTGATAGAAAAATTATGTCAAAAGAAGTCTTTTTTGTGGTTGATTTGAAGCATAACTTGTTGAGCGTAAGTCATATTTATGACAGAGGTCATGAAATGATATTTAAGAAACATGGTTGTGAAATCAAAAAGGTAAACAATGGGAATTTGATAACAGATGGATCAATGACATTTGGCAACCTGTACACTCTCAAAGACTTCAGAAGGATCTTGCTTGATTGTACAGGAAGAAGATAATTTTTTGTGCTATAAGAGGCTTGATCATATTGATTTTGATAATCTAGTAAAAATTGGTTCAAATAAAGTAGTGAGAGATATTCCCACCATTGGCAAACCATCAAATAACATTTGTGCTTCATGTCAAAAAGGGAAGCAAACTAGAGTCTCATTTAAAACAAAAGAGTACTAGATGAACAAACCTTTGGAACTAGTATATACTGATTTATGTGGACCCATGAGAATGCAAAGCATAAACTGTGACAAGTATTTCATGTTGTGTATAGATGACTATTCCAGGATGACATGGGTATTGTTTTTGAAGCATAAATCATAATATTTTGAGATGTTCTCAAAAACCAAGTTGAGAATCAAACAGAAAAAATTATTAAAAGTTTAGAGAGAGGAGGAGAGTTCATTTTAGAGGATTTCATAGAGTATTGTGAAAAATATGGCATGAGGAGATAGTTTTTAGCAGCCAAGACTCCTCAAAAAAATGGTGTGGTAGAAAGAAAGAATAGGACAGTGCAGTAAATGGCACAAACTATGTTGACTAAGAGAAAAGTAGCAAATAGATTTTGGAAAGAGGCAGTCCATACTATGGTATACATCCAAAATAGGTGCATGTTGAGGATGGATGAAAGAAGAACTCCTTATGAGTTGTGGTTCGGTATAAAGGCAACAACAAGATATTTTAAAGATTTTGGCAGCAAGTGTTACATCAAAAGAACTGAAGAAAACCTTGGTAATTTTTAAGATAGATCGGATGAAGGTATTTTTATTGGCTATTTGTCAAAAAATAAAGTTTACAAATGTTACAACAAGAAGATCAATTTTTTTTTGGAAAGTGTCGATGTTAAAGTTGATGAAGGAAGGGAACGAGTAATTATATATGAAGATAACTACCCAATTTATGAAGAGGTCATTGAAGGAGATAAGCAAGAGGAAATAGAAAAGATACCAAGAATTGACTCAGAGGATTCGAAAAGTGATTCAAAATTGGAAGAAAACAAGAAATTCAAAACAGGTAGCTAGCAAAAATATCATCCTAGAGAGCAAATAATTGGAGACCCCACAGTTGGTGTTCAAAAAAGAAGAATATTAGTAAGTAACTACTCTTTACTATCCAACATTGAGCCCAAAAATATTGTCAAAGAAAGCAAAGATGAAAGTTTAGTAAAGACAATAAATGAAGAATTAGATCAGATCAAGAAAAAAAAGACATGGGAGTTAGTACCAAGACTCGCAAATAAAAATATAATCGGTACTAAATGGGTCTTTTGAAACAACTTTAATGAATATGGACAAGTAGTCAGAAACAAAGCATTATTGGTATGCAAAGGGTATGTGCAAGTTGAAGGTATTGACTTCGAGGAAACCTTTGCACTTGTGGCCAGACTAGAGGCAATTAGAATGTTTCTTCCTTAAGCAGTTTACAAGAATTTCAAAGTTTATCAAATAGATGTGAAATCATCATTTTTGAATGGGAAACTTGAAGAAGAGGTTTATATTGATAATCTAGACATTTTTCAGCTTGGTGATGATCCCAACTTGATTTACAAGTTGAAGAAAGCGTTATATGGCTTAAAATAGGTACCCTGGGCATGGTATGCAAGGCTAAACAATTATCTTACTCAACAACGGTTAAAGAAAGGTATGGTGGACAGTAATTTGTATGTCAAAATTGAAAATGGTCATCATATTGTTGTTGTATACGTAGATGATATTATATTTGGCAGCAACAAATATGAGTTGTGTAAATATTTAGCAAATAAGATGCAGAAAGAGTTTGAAATGTCAATGATTGGTGAAATTTTGTATTTTATCGGATTGTAATTTAATAAAAAGGAGAAGGAAATATTTATATCTCAAATTAAATATGTGAAAGAGATGCTAAAAAAGTTCACAATGGAGGATTGCAAGCCAGTTAGCACTCCCATGACGATAGGTTGCAAGTTAATCAAAGTTGAAAAATCTCCACTTGTTGATCAAACTATGTACAGATCCATGATTGGGAGCTTACTATACTTAAAAGCTACTATACCAGACATTTTGCAGGCAGTATGCATGGTAGCATGATTTCAGGCTAGTCCCAAGGAGACTCATGTGACAATAGTGAAGAATATTTTTTGGTACCTCAAGGGTACTATGGAGTATGGGTTATGGTATCCGAAAGGTAAGGACTTCACCCTTATTACGTATTCATATGTAGATTGATTAGGATGTGTATATTACAATAAGAGTACCCATGGAGTTGCATTATATCTTGGTTATAATCTTGTTGCATGACATAGAAAAAAGCAAGAGTCAGAATCATTATCCACAGTAGAGGTAGAGTATATTGTAGTGACATCATGTTGTACATAGGTACTTTGGATGAAACAAAATTTGAAGGATCTTGGAATAAATTTTAGTGAGCCCATATAGATTATGTGTGAGAATACAAGTGTAATCAATATCTCAAATAATCCAATTATGCATTCTTTCACAAAATACATTGCTATCTGATACCATTTTTTGAAGGAGAAAGTTGTGAAAGGTGAGGTTAAGTTGGATTTTATTCCAACAATAGAGCAAGTAGCAGATATCTTCACCAAACCATTGCCTAATGAAGTCTTTGAGTACATTCACAAGAAATTGGGAGTGGTCACACTTCCCAAGCATTGACTAGCTATCACGGCCACATTCTTAGGGGGAGCATTTGTGTCTTTGTTTATCTTTTTGCTCATGTTTGTGATTCTTGCTAAGTGTAATAATTTTTTTTGAGAATGTTGTGCATGGACTCAGGGGAATTTTGTAGCAGCCCTTTGGTATTGTTGTCAAAATAGGAGAGGAGTTACAGGAAATTATGTGTGTGTTGCTAATAATTCTAGAGGAGATTGTTGAGCAAGGTGCAACAACAGTATTGTCATTGTTGTCAACACACTTAGATGGATAGGTTGATGTAGTGGAAAGTTGTTCGAAGGTTACTCGTAGTATGTAAAATGGTGTTCAATGCTTATGAGGATGTTTTTTATGGTCGAGTTAAGTTGTTATAAGTTGTTTGTGCAAATTTGCAAAAATTGCAAAAATCATCAAGAAGTTGTCAAAGTAGCAAAAGTTATCAAAAAGGTGCGCTCATTTCTTGTAGTGCATGGTCAAACAGGTCGAAGCATGTTGGCATGTTGGGAAACATGTTAGAATAGTGTTTTAGGTGCCAATTCACTGTTTGGATTTATCGTTTGCATCATCGGTACTTGGTTGGACAATTTTGCACTTAGTTGGACAGTTGTAAAATCTGCGTTAGAGGCCACTTTGTAGGAGGAATATTAAGAAATCCATGAGGTGTTAGACCTTGAAAGTTGTAAAGTATATTTACTAGAGGTATTATAATGTACATAGATCTTATGTTTTTAATTTCAGCCCAAAAGGAGACGCATGGAAGAAACTACAACAGTTGCAAAATGCCTCCGCAACACTTTTTGTAGTTTGTGCTAGGTGTAAAATTTACATCAGGGGTCACTTTGTGGGAGGATTATTAAGAAATACGTAAGGAATTGAACCTCAAATGTTTTCTTGAAGGTATTTAGACATTGTTAGAGCTTAATTTTTAAATTTCATCCCAAACGGAGTCCGGAAGAAGAAACGGTGAGCATTGCAAAATGGCTCTAGAGAACTTTTAAAGTTTGTGAAAGGTGTAAAATCAATGTCAGAGGTCACTTTGTTGGAGGTACTATGAATAATACGTGAAGAGTTAAAATCTAAAATTTAAACTAAAGGTAGTCAGTTTATCCAAGAATATATGTTTCAATTTTTAGCCCATTTGGAAATTTGAGGATGAATTTATGACTGTTACAAAAAGCCATATCAGCTCTTTTTGGCATTTTTGGCAATTTCTAAGAATGTAACGGTTGAGTGGTACTTTTGTGTAACTGAAGAAAAAGAGTTGTGTTTTTTTTGTGAAGTATATATATGTTTTAAAAGAAAAATGAGAAGAGAGTTTTTTGAAGAAAGGACTGTCGGTGCATGTTGTGGAGTTTTTTTTCTTTGGCATTTTGATTGAAAAAATGTGCAAGGTGTGAGATAATCAATGTGCAGAGTTGAGAAGATTGAAAAGGTTAGAAAAATATTTTAGAGGAGAATATTTCTGAGCTAGACCACTCAGGGTATTTTGATGAGATTTAATATTTTTATCAGAGCTTTTTAAATTTATCGAGTCGGTGCTTGGCAACAGGGGTTGGTCCTCTTTGCAGTTGGTTGGTGCCATTACCTATAGTTGGTGCTACCAAAATACTGTGAAGACCAAAATTTTTTGAGGCTGGCCTTGGATGGGAGTCTAAATAGTCCATTTTCATAGTGGTTTTCCCACATCGGGTTTCCACTATAAATTTGGTATTATGTGATGCATGTTTGTGTGATTGCTTGTTTTGATTTTATTTCGTAGTTGCATTAAATTTTTAATACACTTATTCACCTCCCCTCTCAGTTTCATGCTTAGTTCAACAACATGATGAAAAAAATGAGTAATAGTCAATGGCCTCCATTTATAGCCTTGCCATGCACCTCGCATTTGCGATATTGAATCAAACACAAGCATGGGGGAGACTCCATATTTCTAATTCCATACCAGCCATTTGACGAATGTTCATGTATTCATCATAAAAAAAAGGAAATATGACATGGAACCTATTTTGTTTAACATATATTTTCTTTTATTTGTGTTTTTATTTTGTAAGTATCTTAATTTGAATGCAAACTATAGGTAGCCTGGGAAACCTAGGCCTATCAGGTACAGAATCCATGAGCTTATGTTTTACTGCTTTAAAGTTTCATTTTGCAAGAACGATGCCCTAAGTGCAATCGTTAGGTAGCTTGGGAAACCTAGGCCTAACAAGCACAGGATCCATGAACCTATGCATTTCCAATTTTCTAGGAGTAGAAGTAGCTCATCACCACTCAGAGGGGGAATCCTATACTTGAATATGTAAATGGGTGTTTCATCTGGTCTTCATGAAGAAAAACACCTAAATGTTGGTTTAGGTAGTGGATGTTGATTCTATCCATGATTTTCAAACCAGAACACTAAAGGCTTGATCAACTGTAGGCATACACTAGTAGACGCATCATTAGACATTAAAATAAATAAGGAGTATCTACCTTCCTTTTTCTATAGGAGAACGTGTTCGATTCCTATTTTATAGAGAAGAAGGCACTTGATTCCATTGTATTCTATAGAAGGTGTCTGATTTCCATATTGTAGGGAAAAGGTGCCCAACTCCCATTCTCCAGAAGATTGACTCTTGATTCCTATTTTTCCAAGGAAATGGATCCTGATTTCTATTTTTTGAAAGGATGAAACCTAAGTTTCTTGTGTAAAAAAAAGTTTGTATAAACTTTGCTTTATGTAAGGCACCTAATTGCAAGTAAGAAACACTCGATTTCCATTGTTAATTTTGGTGTCCGATTGCAAGTAAAAGGTGCCTATCCTATTTTAGCAAGCACATGCATCCTGTGAACCAAAATAAGGCAACTGATTCCCATGTAAAAGGCACATCCTTTATAGTTCAATGGATGCTTATGCCACGTGTGAATAATCTTCATCATTCAATAAATGGCTCATGCCACATCAATTGACTGCTCATATGCACAAAGTCAAATCACGGATGAAATTATTTTTAATATTATATGTTAAATATATTGTGCACATTCCAAAAATGAAAAAGTTGTCAAAAAATAGCTTTCAAAGAGGGGATGTTTGTCATCCCACAAAGACATGTTTTTTAATATTTTCTTGAATTTTTGCAAGAAACCTCAAATGAATAAATTTTAGTAACCAAGATCCAGTCATGCAGAGGAAAATTTTTACCACATTGTAAAAGCGCTCATCATTCATTGTTCCAGTACACATGGTCATCATCAAACAACTAATACAAGTGCACCAAGAACAGTTGCGTATTATACATGAACAAAACATAATATAGGTGTGTAATTAATTTTTTCTTTTTTATATATAATTTTCATAGAAATATATTTTTATAAAATAGTTCCAACACAATACCCATTAAATTATCCATCCAAGCATTTATCTCCATTTGGTATTTTTTCTACATGCAAATATTTTGTTGGGAGAACACTCATGGTCATCATCCACTTAAAAATCCGACACACGCTTTACAAAATAATAGAGTTGCCATATTTAAAAGTAAATAAATAAATAAAATAATAAAGTGAAAAGAACAAAGAGATTTACCATGGGGATATCCACAAATCAGTTGCTGAAAAAGAATGAGTTACCACAACCAAAAATAGGAGAAAATAAATAGAGCTTATTGGAAAACCGTTGCTAAAACTAGAAATTATAAGCACCGACTGTCACAAGGGCATGTCACTCATTAAGAATGGGGGTGTCACAAGGATGTGCCACTCTTTTAAGCATGGGTGTGTCACAAGGATGTGCCACTCTTTTAAGCATGGGGGGATGATGAGCACAAAAAATGTTCATATTTATAATGAATTTCTAACATATTATGTGGCATTATTATTATAGAATGTATGTTTTATGAAAGTTTTATATATATTTAATATTAAATAATGTATATTATCTAATATTTGTTTTAAGTTAATTATGTGCATATTTGGTGGTTATGGTATTTTAGCTTGTTTATGTCAAAGTCCCACTTGGACTTGGCACCTTCGATTTCATGAAGGAAAAAAACATTCACAGTACACCGGTAAAAAGTGCTAAGTCAGGCGTCCGATTCCCTTTGAAGTGTCCGACTTTCATTTGGCACTTGAATGATGGGTGCCTACTTCCCATTAGGCACCTGATTCCCGTAGGTGCTTGCTTCTTGTTAGGCACCTGCTTCCCATTAGGCACCTACTTCCTATTGATGCAAAATTATAGCCCAACTCCCATTGATGTAAAATTACAACGTGACCCCTATTGTCGGTAGAACAGAACATATATTTTAGCAATAGATGCGGATGATATTTTAGCAAATATGTAGATGAAGGACAATATCAAATATCATGTGTTATCTATTTTTTAGCAATACATAAACAACAATGTAATAGATAAAGCATTATATTAAACGTATTCTGTTCTATTAAAAATAGAATACATTAAATCAATATGAAATTAATTTTTTTGGATTTATCTCCATTATTCATACATGTTATAACAAAAAAATAAGAAATTTATTTACTCTTAAATATAATAGGGTATGGTTGCATATCTTATAAATATGCGGGCCACCCTTGATAAAAATAATCCCTTATTTTAGATTTGTTCTATAATTTTTTGAAGCTAAGATATATTTTGAGAGTTTTTATTAATCTCAGCTAGCATCCAGTGAATGAATTGATCAGGCAAAAGACTATTGAAGCTTTGACCCACTCTATATAGTACTCCTCCCCTTTTACCTTGCTTTTTGTAGTTAATTTATTTACTAATTTTTTTAAATATAATTTTTACAATTTCCCCTATTTTCTGTAATTTCTAGCAAGTGTGCAATTTTTAGTTTCTGAATATAATTTAGTTATATCTCAGATTATGTAGAATAGATTAGTGGTTTGGAAATTAAATCAAAACTTCAATGAAACACCAACACCCCCCAAACCAATAGGCATAGAGGGACTCATTCCCTGCACTACAGACATATACTGTGCTTGACATTCACAAGTTTATGAGCTACACCAGGTTGATAAATGGAGGTAATTAATTGAACTGTAAAAAACCAACCAATATTTTTTCCAAAAATGATGCTATCACAGTCACCTCTATCTTATTTTTCATATTTTGGAGCTGGATACCCCTTTTATTTCATTAATGATCTTGCAACGATATTGTAGCTTTTGATAGAAATCCTATGTTACCAATACTAGTAACCATCTTGATTCAAGCCTTTATCACTATGTTGTCTACCATTGGCCCACGTCGGCATGGGCCCTATCCACGTCACATTGTTTCTGGTACTAGCGTTGTTCGCTACCTCTATTGATCCATGATGTCATTGCTTTATCTACGTGTAATATCTTAAAATAATAAATATTCCATTTTGATTTTAGTGACGAAACACTAATAGCCCTTAATGACGATAAATATATTCATGTAATTTTTGGGATATGAAACCTTCTCCTCATTGGAGTAGCATATGATGATAATGAGGTAGACACAGTAATGCATTTCATAGTCACTCGTGCTACCTCAACCTGATGCAAGAGCATCCATCAGTGTAAGAGTGATCTTGCATCACCTAAATTTATATTTATTTCATTTTGTTGTAAGTTTTTTTAGTTTTTTAGAATATGGAGAAATAGACCCAACATCGAAAGAATCGTCCCAATATCCTGAGCGATTAGGGAGATATGTAAATGTTAAGGTCTTCTACCCTATCAAAACTAGTGAAAATCCTACTATTAAAACTTGGAGGTCAATTTTAAGGGCCTTAGAGGCCTTTTTAACAGCTAAAATATGGCATTACACTATTTAAACATAATAAAACCCTTTGATAGTTTTCCAAAAATATGCACCAATTATCATTTCGAGCAACAAGCGATGAGTTATGACCTCGAGAAGTTTACCTCCAAAATTCAAATTTGAAATAGATGGTTCTATGTGGGAAAAGGGAAAACAAGGTAAAAGAGGAGGAATTTTGAATTTGTAATCAGTTGGTCTCTGTAAGCTCCATTCTCCTCAGTAAAGAATACAAGAAATTTTATTGCATTTCTCCGTTTCTCTGGTTTATGTATGTTATTTTGATCTTAGTGCTGCTTCACAACCTTACAATCCACATCAAAACCATCACAACGTTATTGGCTATCGTCATCATCCATATCTATAGGTTGATCATTATATGAACCCCTGCTACATCCGAGTTAGCATAATTCATTATATATCATCACTATTTGGAGCTTGTTCCTATGCTAGTCCAAATTATCCATCCATTGTGGCGTTCATAAGTTCTATGTTTGGTCTATGAGATGCCATTTAGTGAATTAAAACCCCTTTTGATGTCCATTTCTATGGTACTCTATGTCATCCATTTACTTAAGTCCACAGCTTAAATTTCCACATCCACATAGGTCATCGTTTCATCTTATTTGTCCAACATCGGTATCCCATGCTAAATTGTGTCTTGGTCTAGATCCATGTACATCATCTGTATGTGACGTATCATACTTAGATGCTTTCCACCCCCATGTAATCCACCATCTAGGTTGTGTCATCGTTTTGATAGTATGCATACAAAACAAACTAAAATTAGTCACCTAGGAAACATAAGGTTCCATTGGCACAACATAATATTATATATAACACCATATCCTAGCATGATACATAATATTATGTAAAACATAACCCAATACTATATGTATAATATCATATGATATTACGTATTAGTATAACATAATATCCTATATATGAAATAAAATAATGAGGTATCCATATGACAATATTTTTTATTTAATTATATATATATATAATACATGAGTATATATTATATATATATATATATATATATATATATATATATATATATTTATTATTTTTATTTTTTTATAGTTTGATTTAGTTAATCCCAAACCTAAATTAATTAAAGAAAAACAAAAGGAAAAAGTCAAACAAGAACCCTAAAACAATAAAACAAAATTTTTACAAGACAAGAAGACGCCACAAAATAAGGAACCTTAGAACACACATGGTGAGCCCATGGCTAGGGTCCTATCAAAATGATCGCTCAAAGACAACCAAAATCCCTAATTTTTTTTTTTAATTTGGATCCCCAATTTTGGGGTAAGTTGTGCAATGGCCACAACAAATGGTGACTCTATTGAGAAATGCTCCTAAGCATTTTGGATGAAGAACTCAGTTATGAAAACAAACAAACCAAATATCAGAAAGATAAACCATCTAACAACCTCTAAGAAAGTGGAGTAGATAACTTCAAATGAAACACATGAACCCTTTGCTTTAGCTGAAAGTGTATGGAAGTGATTTAATTTTACATTTCTAAAAACCATCTGGATTTCATCACCTGTTTCACATTAGGCTATGAATTATTACTCACAAAAAATAATTTTTCATATATAAAGTCCTACTGCCAATTAGACATTTATAGCCCCGGTAGAGTTTATCTATTTTACCCTTGTGTTTAATTGATATTTTGCAAAGCCCCTTTTTTTTTAAAAAGATTTTTATTTACATAGCCCTACTGCCAGTCACACGTCTATAGCCCCGATAGAGTTTATCCAGAAATGGTGACTGATTTTAGCATTTTTCCTTCGCTTGTTTTTTTTAAAATGGTAGTGCAAACGTTTATGCAGCACATGGGTTAGAAAGAATTTTATGGAGTGTGTTGTATTTTTCCCTTAATTTGCAAATCAAAATGACTTCATCCTTCAAGATTCCAAGGAATACCCTTTAGTATTATGTTTTCAAGTGTAGATTTAGCAAAATGATTCAGTGTTCCAAAATTTTGTTGGACATTTTGAGTAGATGAGTTGTCATTTATGTCAAAATTGAATGGTCATTGATATCAAAAGTCAGTTTCAGTGAGCAGTGCAAGGAGAAGTAGTTCCGCAATCGGTGCAAAAGGAAATTCTGCTTCCAGGTGGTCAATATGAGTTTCAAGAGCAATGAAGAGGCCCAAGCAAAATAATATTATAATATTTTATTATAATATTAAAAGGGAAGATTTAAATTAATTTAAATAATTTCATTATAAATTAATTTATTAATTAATTTAATTAACTTTAAAATTTATTAAGTTAATTATAGATTAATTATAATTTAATTATTAAATTAATTTATAACCCTAAGGTTGGGTTATAATAAAATTAATTTATTAACACTAAGGTTGGGTTATAAATTTTATTCAAATTCGAAGTTGAAATTTGAATCATCCATCGACGTCTCTCAAAGCATGGACTATGCATATAAGAAGGGGGGCAAAACATTTTTTAAAACTATGATTATGCAATTTGATAAATGCTAATTTTTCGACCATCGTGCGCAAAAGAGAAGATAAGGTTTTCGTGATTCCAAAGTTTCTAGCAGTAGAGGATAGGGTAAAGAGGAATAGAGACTCCATTTTAATTGCATAGCATTGTGTAGCGTAGTTGGAAATTAAAGAAGGTGTAAAGTATTGGTAGGCTCGAGGTGCAAGGTTTGAAACTCGTCGATTTCGGTTTTGCAAGACAGAGTGTTAGTTTTTGGGCACCGCACTGATCAGGGATAAAAAAGAGGTAGGCTTTTCCCTTCCCCATAATGTGGGAGCTAGTAGAGCATGTGGTGGACTAGTGCCTTGGTAAGGTGCTTGGTGGAGGAGTGGTCAGGCATTCAAAACCTGCGGTGATATTTTGATTGCAAGGTATCCACCGTGTATTTTGTGCTAAGGTTATGTGATTTTGGAGATTCTTGATTTGTGATAAATAAATATTGGCAAAGGTTTATAGCGAGATATAAGGGTTTTAAATATTAAATATTTGACTTTAATTTTGGAATTTTTGAATTCTAAAGTTGGAGTAATAAGGAATAAATAAAGTCTTTTTTTCTTATGTGTATTGATGAATATTGCTCTAAAGTTGGAACAATAAGGTGTATGCAAGGAATTATATTTTTATGAATGTGTGTGGTGAATGCGGAGTAATAAGGTGTAATTGAGTTTGATTATTTTTGTAATTGGGAAATATTTTGAGAGAGTGTTAGTGTGATATTTTTTCATCTAACTATTGAAATTGGCAAAGGAGAAAATTGTGTTCAAGACAGGTTTTAAGGGCACTTCTACATCAAACAAAAAGGTATGGGTACATTCTTCTTTGGTTGAAGTGATTGATTGAGGTTTTTTGAAAACAAGACTAGAGTGAAAAGGATTTGGTTAAGGTTTCCTTTGTTGAGTTGATGGTTTTCTGAAATAGAAGTGAATGATATAAACTTGGCTTGATAAGCATTGTTGTTGAAGTAATTGGCTAAGTGAAGAACTTGAACTAGGGTTTGTGCAAAGAACATGAGTATCATTGTTATGTGAAGTTGTGAACTATCTTGAACTAGATTTTGTGAAAGATCATGAGTATCATTGTTATGTGAAGTTGTCTGATAAGCATTGTTGTTGATGTGATTGGTTGAGTTAATAACTTGAACTAGGGTTTGCAAAGATCATGAGTATTATTGTTATATGATATTCTTTGATAATAATTATTGGAAATAAGTGAGTGAGTTTTCATATGCTTGGACTAGGGTTGTGAGCAAGGATTATTTCATTGAGTGATTGGTTGAGTAGAGTTGGTTGATCCTAGTCAAGTGGATGTGTTAAAGTGATAGTTCAAAAATCGTGAAATAATCTATTCCATATTCTAAATTGATTTGAGAAAGAGGTTGAGTGTTTGTGAGTGTGAAACATATTGAGTATCTAACAATTATCTATATGTTTACATGGTAAAAACAAAGATTGAAAGTGATTGAGCATTATGGTGAATGTGAAGCATATTGAGCCTCTAACATTTCTCTATATGTTTCTGTGAGATTGGATAAGTTCTAGTGAGGACTAGTTGAGCATATTTGAGGTAAGTATTAGTGATGAATTGTTGAGCAGATTTGACAAGTCTTAGTGAATACTTGTTGAGTATATTGGACAAGTTCTAGTGAGGACTTGTTGAGCATATTTGAGGTAAGTATTTGAGAAGACTTGTGGACAATTTTGTGTGAGATTTTGTGGAGTATTACAATATAGATTTGAATATAGAGATTGTTGAGCAGATTGGACAAGTTATAGAGAGGACTTGAGTATAGTTTGGTGTGATATTTTGTGGAAGCTTAGAATACAGATTTGATGATACAAAGTTTTGAGCATATTGGAGAAGTTCTGGAGAGGAATTGTGGATATATTAGTGTGAGCTTTTATGGAATATTACAAGGCATATTTGATATAATTATTTGAGAAGAATTGTGAGTAGAGTTCATTTATTGATTTGTCCAAACCTTAAGTTAAGGTGTTGGGTTGATATAGTAGAGTTGACTTGTGATTGAGTCAATCTTTGTGTTAAGGCTTGAGTGCAGATTTGAGGATAGATATTGAGGATAGATTTGTGCTATACTAAAGAATTATGTTTAGTGTAGATTTGAGGACATAGTTTGGTGTATATTTAAGGATAGGTTTGTGTCAGACTAGACATATATATTGGGTAGATTTGTGCTAGATCGAAGGAATGTGTTTAGTGTAGATTTGAGATAGAGTTGAGAGAAAGATTTGGAGGTGATAGAGTATAGAGGATGACAGTCTCTAGTGGATAGAGATCCATTAGCCAAGGTAGCGAGGACAAGTCTTCTAAGTGGGGACAAGAGTCTTCAATGGATAGAGATCCATTAGCCAGTGCAATGGAGGCAATAATTTTTCTAGAAGATCACCAGCCATAGATAAGGAGAAAGGAGTTCTCCTATGGATAGAGATCCATGAAATTGATTAGGGAATTGGTGTCTCCTTTGGACAGAGGTCCATAAACATTATAATAGGGAAAGGATTCCCAAGAGATTGATTGAGAAAATTTTAGTGAAATATTTTCTCCGTGGAGTAGCCCACATTGGGTGAACCATGTTAAATTGGTGTCTCTATTGTGTGTGGTGATTTGTGCATTTATTTGATTACTATTGTTGATATTTCTATCTATACATTGCATAATATTTATTGGGAAAGAAAAGTAAAAAGTGGTCTTATATTATTCACCCACCCTCTTAGTATAAGCTTGTGTTCTTCAATTGGTATCAGAGCGGGTTCCTTTGGAAGAGTTTAAAAACTTGAAGGAAAAGCTTACAAGAACACAATAGATTCTAATAATGGATTCTCAGATAATTCAACACCATTATTTGATGGAAGTGATTATGTATTTTGGAGTATGAGAATGAAGATTCACCTGATGGCACTTGGCAATGAAATATGGGAAGCAGTTGAAAATGGATACACACCACCAACTACTCCACCTACAAATAAATATGGTAAGCTTCTACATCATTACAATTCAAAAGCAATGAATGCAATTTTGAGAGGTTTTCATAGAACAAATTTCATAAAGGTTATGCATTGCAAATCAATAAAAAATATTTTGTATAAGTTGCAAATCATATACAAAGGAGATAAAAGTGTCAAAAAGGCAAAGATATGAAATATCAAAGGACGATTTGAAGAATTAAGAATGAATGGTGAGGAAAACATTACTTCTTATCTACTTCATATAGATGTGGTTGCTAATGCCATGCAAGGACTTGGATTTGAGATTGAAGAATCTGATGTTTGTGATAAGATCTAAGATCTCTCCCAAAAATATTTAGTGAAAATATCTTTGCTATAGAGGATTCAAAAGATAGTGATTATTTGACAAGAGATGTATTACTTGGTATTCTTACAACTTTTGAGATGAGAACAAAAGAGAAACCTAATCTCTAGAAGGAAGCATCCTTCAAATCTACTAAGAAGACAAAGGGTAAGAAGTTAGGTTCAAGAAATGAGTCATCCAGTGATGAAGAAGTAAATTATGGTAGAAGGAATAAGGATCCAAGAAGATTTAAAGATGCAAAATTTGTTAGATGTTTCAATTGTAGAAAGTATGGCCACTATGAAAATGATTTTCAAGAATCTAGAAATAACAATGATGAAGAAAAATAAGATCATAAGAACAGGGAATTAAAAATATACAGGTACCAAAAGAAAGGTAAGGATGGACAAGGCAAACAAGGAAATAAGTTCTTTCAAAGAACAGAAGAGGATTTACAATGTAGAAAAGGAAATTGAGTACTCAAGTGATAGTGATAATAGTTTCTCATATAATGATAAAGATGAATTTCTATTTATAATAGAAGAAAAAGAAGAAGTTAAGAAAATATCACCAATAATTCTCTAGTGTTTTAGATGTGGTAATTTTTGACATCTTGAGGACAGTTGTACAAATAATGGTTTCAGTTTCAATGATTATGAATATGAGGATACACTTGAAGGGCCAGAAGAGAATATTCTAATGGCACTAGAAGAAGAAGGATGTGATCCTATAGAAGACAATTTAGAAGAGAATGAATATGCTTTCAAAGGCAAAAAAATAGAGGAAGAATTAGAAAAAAGAAAAAAAAAAATTGATTTTGAGGGAGAGCTTATTTATGCTCTTAAAACATTAAATAAGGTAAGAAAGCAAAATTCCCAACTTAAGCTTCAGTTTCAAGAATGTGATGAAGAAAGAGGAAAGCTTATAGATGATCTAAACAAGTCAATGGTTAAGACAAAGAAGTTCAAGGATAAGTTGGAAGCAAAGGTCTTAGAATGTGAAAGGTTAGAACATGAAGTGGCTCTACTAAGGGAAGAAATAAAAGAGTCTAAGGACATGTTACACAGGTTTGGAAGAAGCTCAAAGAATTTGGATAAGATTATCAAGACACAAAAGCCTACATCAAGAAAAACATGTCTTGGTTTTGAACAGGCACAAAAGAAACAAGAAGATGAGTCAACCTCAAGTTCTGAAGAAGAAGAAACTTTAGAAGAAGACAATGTGAGATAAAGTGAGACTTCTGAGGATGATTTGGAAAATAGAAAGTTCAAAATGGAAAAGAATAATGCACAAAAGAGGAATAGATGGAACATGAACTAGCACAGGGTAAAAGAGACTAAAAGACCAATGAGGTCAAGGCAAGGAAATTTTAATGGATGATGTTTCTCATGTCATAGATTTGGGCATAACTATAAGGCTTCACAGTGCAACACACATGAAAGACAAGAATATGGGAACTTCAGAAATAGGTAATTGTTTTATGGGTATTGCTACTCATGTAATCCATTTGGTCATAAGGCAATAAATTGTAGGGTCCATGAGAGAAATAGATATGGTTTCACCAGAAGAAATCCCAAGACATTTGAACATTCAAGGAATAATAATATTAAGTGTTACAAGTGCAATAATGATGGACATACAACAAAGTGGTGTAGAACAAAAATTCTAGATATAATCAGGAATAGGAAAAATCAAAGGAATCATAATGATAAGATGAGAAGGAAAGTGGACTAAGGTAAATATCAGTGCATGCTAGTAGTAGAAATACTCCCACCCTAGAATTAACCACCACAAGAGGAGGTGGGGGAGGAGCTAAGCTAAGAGACTCATTCTTAGACCCGAGCCCCAAAGGTGACCCTTTACCATTGATGTCAAATGGGGAGAAATTTGAGTAAGGGGGAGAGATTTGATTTAATAATAGAGCATTGAATCAAGGGAATCAATTTCCCAGGGGGAGCAAAACAAAAACATGTTAAGAAAATTTGAAAAGATAATTGGGTTGCTATATATGATAAAGGGGGATATTGTTGGAAATTTTGAGTAGATGTGTTGTCATTGATGTCAAGAATGAATGGTCATTGATGTCAAAAGTGAATGGTCATTGATGTCAAAAGTCATTTTCAGTGAGTAGTGCAAGGAAAAGCATTTTTGTAATCAGTTGCAAAAGGAAAGTCCGCTTCCAGGTGGTCAAGATGAGTTTCAAGAGAAATGAAGAGGCCCAAGAAAAAAAATTATTATAATATTTTATTATAATATTAAAATGGAAGATTTAAATTAATTTAAATAATTTCATTATAAATTAATTTAATAATTAACTTAATTAACTTTAAAAGTTATCAAGTTAATTATAGATTAATTATAATTTAATTATTAAATTAATTTATAACCCTAAGGTTGGGTTATAAATTTTATTCGAATTCAAATTTGAAATTTGAATCATCCACCGATGTCTCTCAAAGCATGGACTATGCATATAAGAAAGGGGGAAAAACATTGTTCAAAACTATGATTATGCAATTTGATATATGCTAATTTTTTGACCATCATGCGCAAAATAGAAGATTACGTTTTCATGATTCCAAATTTTCTGGTAGTAGAGGATAGGATAAAGAGGATCAGAGGCTCCATTTTCATTGCAAAGCATCGTGTAGCATAGCTGTAAATTAAGGAAGATGTAAAGTATTGGTAGGCTCGAGGTGCAAGGTTTGGAACCTACTATTTTTGGTTTTGCAAGGCGAAGTGTTAGTTTTTGGGTGCAGCATCGATCGGAGATAAACAAGAGGAAGGCTTTTGCCTTCCCCATCGTGTGGGAGCTAGTAGCCCACATGGTGGGCTAGCACCTTGGTAAGGCGCTTGGTAGAGGAGTGGTCACATGTTCGAAACCTGCGATGATGTTTTGCTTGCAAGGTATGCGTCGTGTATTTTGTGCTAAGGTTGTGTGATTTTGGAGATGCTTGGTTTGTGATAAATAAATATTGGCTAAGGTTTCTAAGGGAGATATAAGGGTTTTAAAGATTAAATATTTTATTTTAATTTTGGAAGTTTTGAATTATAAATTTGGAGTAATAAGGAATAAATAAAGTCATTTTTATTTCTTATGTGTATTGATGAATATTGCTCTAAAGTTGGAACAATAAGGTGTATGCAAGGAATTATATTTTTATGAATGTGTGTTGGTGAATGCTTATTTCAAAGGAGTAATAAGGTGTAATTGAGTTTGATTATTTTTTTAATTGGGAAATATTTTGAGAGAGTGTTAGTGTGATATTTTGTCATCTAACTATTGAAATTGACAAAGGAGAAAATTGTGGTCAAGATAGGTTTTAAGGGAACTTCTAAAGAAATAAAAAGGTATGGGTACATTCTTCTTTGGTTGAAGTGATTGATTGAGGTTTTCTAAAAATAATATTGGAGTGAAAAGGATTTGGTTAAGGTTTCCTTTGTTGAGTTGATGATTTTCTAAAATAGAAGTGAATGATATAAACTTGGCTTGATAAGCATTGTTGTTGAAGTAATTGGCTAAGTGAAGAACTTGAACTAGGGTTTGTGCAAAGAACATGAGTATCATTGTTATGTGAAGTTGTGAACTATCTTGAACTAGAGTTTGTGAAAGATCATGAGTATCATTGTTATGTGAAATTATTTGATAAGCATTTTTGTTGAAGTGATTGGTTGAGTTAAGAACTTGAAATAGGGTTTGCAAAGATCTCATTTTTATATGATATTGTTTGATAATAATTGTTGGAAATAAGTGAGTGAGTGTTCATATGCTTGGGATAGGGTTGTGAGTAAGGATTATTTCATTGAGTGATTGGTTGAGTGGAGTTGGTTGATCCTAGTCAAGTGGATGTGTTAAAGTGATAGTTCAAGTTCTATGAAATAATATATTCCATATTCTAATTTGATTTGAGAAAGAGGTTAAGTTTTTGTGAGTGTGAAATATATTGAGTCTCTAACAATTCTCTATATGTTTCTATGGTAAAAAGAGATATTGAAAGTGATTGACCATTGTGGTGAATATGAAGCATATTGAATCTCTAACAATTCTCTATATGTTTCTGTGATATTGGATAAGTTCTAGTGAGGACTTATTGAGAAAATTTGAGGTAAGTCTTGGTGAGGACTTGTTGAGAAATACGCTTTTAACTTTTGCATATTGGACGAGTTCTAGTAAGGACTTGTTGAACAGATTTGAGGTAAGTCTTTGAGAATACTTGTGGATAGTTTGGTATGAGATTTTGTGGAAGCTTACAATACAGATTTGAGGACAGATATTGTTGAACGGATTGGAAAAATTCTAGAGAGGACATGTGGACAATTTAGTGTGATCTTTTGTGGAAGCTTACAAAACATATTTGAGGACACAAATTGTTGAGCATATTGGACAAGTTCTAGAGAGGACTTGTGGATAGATTAGTGTGAGCTTTTGTGGAATATTACAAGGTATATTTGAGACAAGTCTTTGAGAAGACTTGTGAGTAGATTTGATTGATTTATTTGTTCAAAACTTGGGTTAATATTTGGGGCTGATATAGCATATTTTATTTATGATTGGGTCAAGCTTTGTGTTAATGCTTAAGTGCAGATTTGAACAGATATTAAGGATAAATTTGTGTTATACTAAAGGACTATGTTTAGTACATATTTGAGGATAGGATTTTTTTACAAATTTGAGGATATATTTATGCCATACCAAAGATAGATATTGAGCAGATTTGTACTAGAATGAAGGACTGTGTTTAGTGCAAATCTGAGATAGAGCTGAGAGCAAGCTTTGGAGGTGACAAAGTATAGAGGAATATAGTCTCCAGTGGATAGAGATCCATTAGCCAGGGTGGTGAGGATAATTTTTTTGAGCAGGGATAGGAGTCTTTAGTGGATATAGATCCATTAGCCAGTGCAGTGGAGACATCAGTTAGTGTAGAATATCACCAACCATAGCTAAGGAGAAAGGAGTTCTCCTATGAATAGATATCCTTGAACTTGATTAAGGGATTGGTGTCTCCTTTGGACGAAGGTCCATAAACATTGTAATAGAGAAAGGGTTCCCAAGATATTGATTGAGAAAATTTTAGTGAAAGATTTTTGTGGAGTAGCCTACATTGGGTGAACCACGTTAAACTGGTGTCTCTATTGTGTGTGGTGATTTGTGCATTGCTTTAATTACTACTGTTGATATTGCTATCTATATATTACATAATAGTGATTGGGAAAGAAAAGTAAAAAGTGGTATTATACTTTTCACCCTCCCTCTCAATATAAGCTTGTGTTCTTCAAATTCACTATCTTAGTCACAAAATATAGGAATGGTTGCTAAACAACTTCATCTTCTTTTCCTTGATCCACATGATAGGCAATTCATCCTTCATGACAAAGGAGCACAAAAAAATTCAATAGGCCATTAATAGCTACCATAAACACTACCTCAATTAGAGGGACCAACCCAAAATGTAGCACCCAAAAACTAATCAAATTATAACCTAATGAAAAATGACAAGAAAACAAACAACAAAACTCATCAAACCACAAATAAGGGTCAAAGAAAAAAACAAAATAACTAAAAAAAAACATGAAAACTAAAACTATATGCAATAATATACAATAATGTAAAATATGATGCAAAATTTGGGCCATAATTTGCCTGGATCCGAAATAGTATTACCATAAATTAAAATATATGTATAATTATTATTATATCCTTATTGCCACCATTATTGTATCCTTTACTTAAGGGATTCATCTCTAAGCCACATTAACTAAAAATAAAATGGTGTCGGCTTACCCCTGGTTCTCCAAATTTCAATTAAAACTGGCCAATGGTCAGATACTACATTATTTAATATCTTCACTTTTGCGGTGTGTCCTTGTGTCCAAATTTTTTTTGAGAGCAAAAAACTATATAGCCTTTTAAGGATGCATGTTGAGCCTTCCATTATGTTGGACAAAGTTATCAAACCATTTCTTGGATTAACATCAACTAGGTGAAGGCAGACCATGTATTCATTCATGAGTTTAGAACTCCCATCCAAATTCCTACTTCCATCCATTTTTTTTTCTAATGAGAGGATGGAGTTGAAATATCCTCCTATCAAAACCTAAACTTCAAGGAATTGGGAGGTGATAAAAGCTATATTCCTCCACATTGATTGTTTCTCTTCCATAGAACATGGATCATAGACATTTATATAAAGAATAATCTGATCTGAATCTCTGTTTTGGGCACACATTGCTAGCATTCCTTTTCTTCCCATCATGTACTGAAATGTAATTTCCTTTGGATCCCAAAGACATACCACTCCTCCGAAGGCCCCTTGGGTGCTGAGAGACACTACTTTACTAGTTGGCCTCATGTTATTTGCTATTATTTCCATTTCTTCAACTGAAACCTTTGTCTCCTAGGGAAAGAGAAGTTGAGGCTGATTTTTTAATCATTATTCTAATTTTTGTTTGTTTAGAAGGAATTCCTTTAAGTCCTCTGATATTCCAAGTAATAATCTTCATAATTAACAATGTTTGAGAAACTGGGAGAGTATTGTTACCTTACCTTCCTCAACTAAATTTTGGCATTCCTATGATAGGTGATGTTGGTTGGATTTGCATCCTACTTTTTTATTCATTTCCATATTCATATTTTTATTTATATCTTGCTTCATTCCAGCTAGGACTTTAGGCCGGTTACTTAGAACCAAAGCACTACTTTTGGAATCTGTATGGTCATTTTGAGGATCCATTTTATTTTTAGTTTGAATTTGGTCTTTGGTTTTTCACTTGGGTTGATTTTCTACATTATTATTTTTTTATTAGTTTAATTCTAGATGAGATGGCTCTCCCTGGATGTTATTTCTTAGAATTAGGGCAAGTTATTTTAGTGATTCCTCATAATACAATCCTTATGGTTCCCTATCTTCATAAAAATGTGTTTCCATAATTATTATTTCTATTTTATCATCCTCATAATCTACTTTCTCATTTATGGAGGGAATTTAAAAGGTGTTAGGTGCAACTATTTTTTATTCTTTTGCTGCTATTGTTTTCTATGTTTTTTGATTTAGGTATTTGAAACCCTGTCAAGTCCCTGTCCTCTTTCTCTTTTTTAGGGACCTTATGTGGAAAATCCTTGTCTAGATGGCCATATTCATGATAGATTTTGTATCTAAATGGAATATTTTTATAATCTACAACTTTCTCCCATATTTCTTCCCAATATTGCAAAGTGATCTTCTCTAGAATTTGTTTGTCAAAATAAATCAGAACACAAATCCTTGCATATATCATCTGCTCTAACTATTTAGTGTTATCAAAAATCATCATGAAAAATTCTAAAGAAACTCCAATTATTGCTAATACATTTGGGTTCCATTATTCTTCCACAAGACCAAATAAACAAACCCATACATGGGCAATTGATGGTATTTCTTCCTCAACTTTAAACTTGGTATGCCAGGGCTTCATGAAGAGCCCTACCCTACCAAAAAACAATGGAATCCCTTGAAAAATATCCTCCCTATATTATTCAGTAGCAAACACAATAATGAAGTAGCCATTAGGGTAAGTAGATATTTGTAACTCGTCTCTAGTACTCCAATTTTTGGCAACCCATTGCTTGAAGGTAGTAAGAGTCAATCAAAATCTCTAAGAATTGTTAAATTAGACCTCTCCTCTCCATATCAACCATTCTTTCCTAGATATCCTCTATTTCAAAATTCACTAATGGGGATCCATTAGCTACTTTCATGTAACCCTTCTCTGTTTTCCTTGAATCGACCTTTGGCATCCTCAGTGGTTTCCTTGATAATTATTGATTTTTTTTCCCTCTTGTTTGAGGTGATCCTAAAAAAAGAATTTTTTTTAAATTAATTTTTAGAGGTAACTCCCTAGTATCCTTCCCCTCAAGAATTTTTGTCATGGCTAGGTCTCTTTGTATGTGAGCCTTAGAACCAGTTGAATCTTTGCTTAGATCTAGATCTACTATCAACATGTTGTCTCCCTTTGCTTTGTCCATCTCTTGAATCTTGTTTCTACTTAGTTTTAACCCTTGTCTATACTTTAAAGGAGTAGGTCCTACCTCTTTATTTTGAGATATTAATTCAAAAGGGTTATCATATTTATTCAGTACCTGTTCATTTTGTTCAAATCAGTGGTCCACCTGCATGAAGGAACATTGGTATTACTTCCCCTTGGTCGTTTTGCTTACTTATCAATTGATTTTATTCTTGGAATTTTATCCCTATTGAACATAATATTTTTACACTCATGCTAGATTTTTGATAACCTTTTAGGAGGCCCACAGACCCTTGAGTCTTTGGACCAAATGGGCCTCTTTCGTTGTTCTCCACTACTTGTGCTCAATGCATGTAATCTCCAAAATATCTAAGAGGTTATCTTATGATGGAGAACTATAAAAATTTTTGGTTAATATTTTTTGAAACTCTCCATCTCCATAGTATTAGTTTTTTTATTAGGTAGAAAACATAGGATTTTGAAATGATCCTTAACCTTTTACAATGAGAGACATAATAGAAATAAAAACTTTAAGTGGATCAAGAGGATAACAACCCCATGGTACAAGGGTATACAAAAAAATAGCCATAAATAGATAGAAGGAGAAAAGTCCTTCAACAAAAAGCAAGAGGGAGCACCTTATCAACCAGGGACTAAAGAGACCAAAATTTGAAACTAAAACACACTAAGTTAAAAAGGTAGGAAAATTCTTCATCCATATTTTAAGAGCATTCTGATTGACCCCTTGGTTGGCCAATAGGTTAGCTTCCTTATTTCCTTTTGTAAATGTGTGCCTAAATTCAATACCTTCCAAGTTCTCAGTGTGATGATAAATATATTCTATTAAATCTACAATGGACTAGTGGAGGGAATGATTTATTTTAGCAATATTAATGATAGAAAGAGAGTAGAAATTATTTTTAATATCAAGTGTGTGTACGTTTTTAAAGTTCACATGTTTACAACATCATCTTATTTTTAAGATTAAGTGTGCATCCATGCATGTGCACGTGTTAAAATCTTATAAGATGGTTTTGTTTTTTGGACCAGTAAAAACTATGGTTAATAACAAAAAATTTAAAATGCTCCTATAATCTCATATATAATATTTATCATTGTGTGAGAGATATAAAAAATTCTTAAGAAAACAAATAATTTAAGACGTCTTTAAAAATAATTGATTAATTGATCTTTGAAAATACTAATTATGAAAAAAGAGTTTAAGGAAACAAAGTGCATTAAACACAATACTTTAAAAAAACATATATTATATGCCTCCATTATATAAAAACATTTCATATCCTTAACATATATAAAATTATTAAAAAAATAAAATAAATATTATAACAATTCTAAATATCACACATAAATTAATTATATATAATATAATAATAAACATAATTTGTTTTTATTCAACTAATACCTATATTTTCAAGCTACAATTTTAAATTGAAACCTTATCTTTCATAAAAGCAAGTATTGAATTGAAATGCAACAACTTTATTAATCAAGACAAATTGATATCATAGGCCTATTCAAAGAGGCAATCTCCTTGGAAATGAAGATTCATGTTCAAAGAGGCAACCTCCATGGAAATAAAGCTCCATTACAATCTTAGAAACAATGTTATATATTCCATTTCCACATTTGTCTTTATAAAGACTCTTTATCTACCCTAATGATAAAGCTCAAGGGTTAGTTCAAATGTGAGGGACATGAGCTAGTAACTCCTAATAAATGAAATAATTGTGTCTTTTATTAATAAGTATATGTACATCATGGTGGCCTATGCACACTAAATACAAAAATTACACAATGATGTTTGGATAGGATCCTACCACATCTCATTTGATTATAAGTTTAGTAAAACATAGTCAACTTAGATTTGACAAGTTAATATTTTTTCAATAAAATTAGTGAATATAACTTTTAAAATAGAAAAAATCAATAACTTTCATTTCAAAATTTAAAAAATTGCAATGATATGGGTATATATATATTGTTTTACAATAAGGGGTTGTACTCGGGTCCCCTACCCTTGACAAGCTATATCTCTTTTATTGGAGCTTGAGATTTTATAAATATATACACTTCTCATCTCAATTGAGATGCTATAGATAGAAACCAACATCATTTTACATAAAATACCTGAATTTTTTATTTTCATTTTTGGATCTCCTCAAATATCTATATGAATACAATTACTCCAGAATTTAGCATCTTTCTTGATATTTTCTTATAGCAGCCTTCACAATGCCAAAACTTCACCTCTATTATCTATGCCTTGCATCTTAGTAGAGTAATTTCCAAAACATCACACTATCACAGTCCACTTTACAAAATATGTATTACTAGTTTCCTTCCTAACACACAAGTACAACCACAAAAATTATAATAAATAGTCTAAATGAAAACACATTATTGTTACAAAATAAAATAGACATTATCAATGAAAAACATTAAAGTAAATCTTAATCATTAATAGATTTAGGCAATCAACATTTTTTGTCAGCTTCAACTAAAATTTCTACTTCCTCTAACCATGGAAAGGAGAATTTAACTTCACGGTCCTCAATCAAAACCCCTCTATTGGATAGCTTATATGCACATTTGTTTCCTTCAATTACGTTTTAACAAGACATTGAATTTCCATAATTATCTCTATTATATTCCATGGGGCCTTTGCTTTCCTCAAAATTGCATTTATTACTATGAGAGAATCATATTCCATCCATAATCTACTCCATTTAATTTGTTTACATAATTTTAACCCTTCTAAAGTTACCCAAGTTTTAGCTTCATTATTTATATTAAATCCACTATTAAAAGTATAATGATATAAAATCTCTCCTCTATTATTTCTAATTATTCCTCCTCCTCCTACTGGTTCTGGATTTCCTTTAGATACTCCATAAAAAATTTAATTTAACCCACTCTACATCTGGTGGTTTCCAATTTATATTATTTACCTTATTTTTGCTTCTCTTGTACCCAATATCACAATTCAATTTAATTACTTGGCTCCATATATCAAGACTCTATGTTACCAAATTAGGAATTGGGTGAGTTGATAGGGTTGGTTTAGACTCGTCTATGGCTAAACATGTCTTCTTTTTCATTACCTCTAAACTACTTTCATTTCCTTTAAATATTTTTCTATTCCTTTCTAGCCATATAGTCCAAAGTATTGTATCTTTTGATATATCCCATATTGTCTATAAAGCCTCACTTTTATAAGTGCTCTTCCATTGCTTTAACCAATATTCAATTCTGCTATTCATCATCATGCATTGACCAAACATATTACGAATCCATTGCCATAGATTCCATATTATTAAGCAATGTCCCAAGATATGGAGAATAATCTCCTACTCCTTATTACATAAATCACATTGAGAGGGACCATGAAAACTCACTTTCATAAGGTTATCCCAGGATAAAATTCTTCTATGACCTACTAGTCAAAAAAATATTTTGACTTTTAGAATGCTTGGGCTATTCCAAATATTTCTACATATTCTAGTGATATTATTATTATGTTGGTGTTGAACATTATATCCACTTCTTGTTTTGTATTCTCTTGAGCTATTCAAATCCTAAATCAATTTATCCTTGGTACCTCTTGAAATAATCATAGTTGTTATCTTTCTACTCAATTGCCTCCTAGCATCAACATATTTTATACTTATAAAAAAATCTTCTTTCAATTTGTATCTTCCTTCTCGGTCCTTGTAAAAACTATTTGAAACCCTATCATCGTATTTATATTGAAGTAATCTCATCCAAGGTTTCAAAATTGGATCTAAATGAGTGGTTTTTTATCGGACCAAGCATCCATCCAAATAGATTTTTTTTATCCAATTCCCACCACACATTTTAAACATTTAATCAAAATATCAATAGATTTTTTAAACCATTCCAAAGAGCAGAACCATTTGAAAGAGAAAATGCAGTAAATATTAAACTTGAATCATTGAGATCAACATACTTACTTAGATAGGTTTTGATGAGGAAAAACTACTCTGTTAAGGTTTTATGAAGAAAAATTGTTCTGCGGGGATGGCAGCAACTTCTAGAGGAGGTCTAAAAAATTGGAGGAATGTCATGATGGCATCGGGTCTAGCACAGAGAGTGCATGCTCGTGATATTTTTTCATCTAAAAATGACTGGAAGGAACAGGATTTTCCAGTGCATGTTAGGAACCGCTTGTTAAATAACAATGGATGTTTGGAATGATGTGAAGCTAGGCCATTTCTAGTGGTTCAACCAGACTCGATGGTGGAAGTAGTGGAGTATCTAACCAAACATGTCCTTATTGGTAAATTTTTGGGCATCCAAATTTCTCTCCCCTTTGTGGAGGCTTGGGTTAGGAAGACTTGGAATCCTGAAGGTGATGTGGAGGTGATGTTAAGTGAGAATAGCTATTTTATGGTGGTTTTCGCTTGTATTGTAGATCATAACAAAGCATTTGACGGAAGTCCTTATTTCTATAACCAAGTGGGACTATTTCTTAAAACCTGGCATGTGGGTTTCAACCCATCATAGGAGCGGTCATTGTGGGTTCCAGTATGGGTGTGGCTTCCATGGCTCCCATTGGAATTCTAGAGAACTGATATCTTACATAAGATTGCCCTTCTGCTTGGGAATCCGGTTGGATCGTCACAATAGACAATGGATAAAAATGTAATCTCTGTTGCTCGTATTTGTGTTGAAATTGACTTAAATAATCCTATTCCAGATTCTATTGAAGTACAATTTGGATCAACTACATGGGTTCAAAAACTTGACTATGAAGCTCTTCCATTTTATTGCCAGATTTGCCATGAATATGGCCACCTGCAAAGAAAATACCCTAATTTTGTCTCTCCTGTGGATTCAAATCCTGGGCCCTCTTGATTTGGATAAATTTTGGATAAAGGAAAATCCCCAATAAAGGAAGGGGAACGAGATAAGGAAGGTTTTATTTCGATAAAATCCCAAAATAGAGGATGAAGGGCAAACAAAGACCTTAAGGATAGCCAACCAGATGCTCTACTCAACTATTTTGAAATATTAGATGATCTTGATCAATGCATGGATATACCTAAAATGTCGCTACCTAATGCAAATATAACAAGGCCGAATCAAATGTCTCTTCTTGAGTGGGGAATTAAGGAATCATATCTAGGGGGTTTAAATGAAGAACAAAGGGCTTTAAATCTGAGTATAGGGGACATGGTTGGGTCTAGCCCTATAAGGGAAACTATTTTAGAAAGTGGTATAGATTTAGTTATGCCCTCCCCTACTTAGGCACTGATGTAGTTATCCCTGAACTACAAAAATACTATGGTGTTGGGATTGTAGCAGAAAATAATTAAAAAAAAATGGATAAGAATATGAAGGTGGGTCGAAATAAGGACCAAGATAAAATTAAGTTAATGGGGGGTACTTTTGTGGATTCAAGATTGGTGAGAACATTGGACTCCCATTTTTATAACCCCCAAAAATTATTGTCCTCTCATGGAATGTAACAGGGTTGAATAACATCCCTAGATAAAAACTTGTTCATGATTTGGTTTGTGTGCATTATCCGGATGTGGTGTTTATTCAGGAGACTAAATTGGCTATTGATAGTATGTTCAATATTGCTCCCAATTTGTGGATAAGGGGGAAATTCTAGTGTATTGATGCATGTGGATATGTTGGTGGTGTTGCTTGTTTATGGGACCCGGTTAAGATATCCCCTCTTAATTGGATTTCTAGTAGATGTTCTATTTCAAAGGTCAAGCATGATAATAAATCTAGTGAAATCATCCTACTTACAAATGTGTATGCTCCTGTTGATTACAATGGTAAACTAAATTTGTGGAAGCACATTTTCTTTGTGAGAAGTTTGGTTCCCCTATAACCATGGATTTTGGTTGGAGACTTCAACTCTATCACTTGTCTAGAGGAGAAACATCTTTGGGTGGACCATATAAAACCTTTTTATTCTGTCTTAAGTGTTCATATATAGGCCCTAAACTTGGTTGACATCAAGATAGATAATGATATCTTTACTTGGCACAATAGAAGGTGGGGGGAAGCTTCCATATCAGAGAGACTTGATAGGTTTTTGATATCCATTTATTGGATGGGTAATAATAGAGGTGCTAGTTCTATGATTCTGGAGGGTAGGGGATCTGATCATTGGACTATAAAACTCTCTACTTTGGAGTTAGGGCTAAAAAATAATCTCTCCTTTAAGTTTCAACTTATGTGGCTTCATGATCCTAAGATTCATGATTTCATGCCAGGCTAGTGGACCACTAGAAAAACTTCTCATGGCACCTCTATGTATTCCTTTATGAAGCGACTACAATTTGTAAAACATAAATTAAAGAGATGGAATAGACTAAATTTTGGGAACCTTTCATTGGCTAAGCGGGTAGCTATTAGGAGGATGGAAGAAGCTTCAAGGAATATTAGAGATCACGGATTCACGAAGGAGCTTCTTGTTGAGGAATTTGAGGCTGCGAAAGACCTTGCTGAATGGGAACTGAGGGAAGAAATTTTTTGGAAAAAAAAATCTCGAGTAGATTGGCTTCAGGAAGGGGATAGGAACACAACCTTCATTTATAACTTATTTAAGTCTCACCGTAATGGTAACTTGATTACATCTCTTGTGAATTCTCAGGGTGCCCTGCTCTCTTCTTTTAGGGATATTTTAGAAGAGACTAAGAGGTATTTTTCCTCTCTCTTCATTGAGGACTCCCTATCAGATGATGAGAATGAAAATATTATTCTAAACAGTATTCTAGCGATTGTTTCTAGAGATATGAATGAGCAATTGATGGGTCCAATTTCCCTTGAGAATTTGGAAAATAATGTATTCAATATGAAAAATGAAAATCCCCAGGTCCATATGGATTCCCGATTGAGCTTTATTAAGAGTTTTGATATTTAATCAAATTTGATCTTTTGGAGGTGGTCCATGAGTTCCAAAAGAACAAACATATGCTAAGGGACCTAAATGCTACCTTTGTGGTGCTTATACCCAAAAAAGAGGGATAAAATTCCTTGGATATATTCATGCCTATTGCTCTCTGCAATGTTGTGTATAAGATCATCAAAAAAATTATTGTTGGGAGGCTGAAGATATGGTTGGGAAAAATCATCTCTAAGGAGCAAGGAGGGTTTGTTATTGGCTAAAAAATATTGGATGGAGTTGTTATTGCTACAGAAGCTATTCACTCGATGGAAAATTCTAAGGAGAAAACTATTTTCATTAAGTTGAACATGGCCAAAGCCTATGATCGGGTCAGATGGTCCTTTCTTTAGAAAGTTATTGCTGATTTTGGATTTGATGAGGAATGGATTAGATGGGTTATGAGCTATATTTATTATTCCTAATTATTTTTTCTTATTAATAATGAGCCATCAAAGCTATTTGAGGTCTCAAGGGGATTGAGGCAAGGATATCCTTTATCTCCTTATTTTTTATCATTATGGCAGAAGGATTGGGAAGATTGCTCAAGTCTCAAGTCATGTAGGGTCTCATTCAGGGGTGGAAGTGGGATAGTAGTTTTCCACCTCTATCCCACCTTCAATTTGTTGATGATACTACTTTTTTTGGGAGTTTCCACTATCAGGGAAGCTGGAAATATTAAACAATATCTTGACATATATCTTGGTGCTTTTGGATAGTTGATTAATGAGGACAAGTCTTCTATTTTATTCTTTAATACCCCTCCTATTATTCAAGCCAGTATTGCTCGTATTCTAATATTCCAAGTTGGGACTCCCCCCTTCATTTATCTTGGTATTCCAATTTCATCTCACCCTCTACATAGATCTTCTTATCAGTCTATGCTTGATAAGTTTAGAAGGAAGGTGAATCATTGGACTTTCATATGGCTATCCACTATAGGTAGAGTGTTGCTTTTAAAATATGTTGTTCAATATTTACCCATTTATAGATGTTTTGTACAAATAGCTTCATATCACTTCATCAAGGACATGGATGCTTTGTCAAGATAGTTTTTATGGTCTAGAAAAGTTGATCAATATAAACGGAGTTTGGTTAGGTGGGATTCTATATGTAGGCCGGTGCAAGAGGGAGGCCTTGGGTTGCAATAGAAAACTCTTTTTGGTCAAGATTTGGCTAGAAAACTTTATTGGAGATGGTGTACCTTTCAAGATCATATTTGGGCAAAAATATTATCTTGTAAATACTTGAGAGGTATTTCTAAGGCTGAAATCCCTAGAGTCACCTTTGTTGGGAAAGGTTCAGTTATTTGGGAAACTCTAAAAAGAGAAGCTAATTTAATCAAGCATGGTTTGTTCTAGATTTTTAATCAGGGTTCAAATGCTCTTTTTTGGGAGGACTCTTGGGATGGTCACCCTTCTATCTTGAATGAATATCCTAGGCTACATTCCCTAAGCATTTTTTTATTGGAAGCAGGCTGGTCTCGTTTGGAGGACTTTAAAAAATCTAGTATTTTGGAAATATGGAGATGTACAGGTGGAAAGATCTGCAAGAATGGCCCTAGGGGGGACTAGCCAAGGAAAATGAGGTGCTTGCTCTTATTCTTATGGGGAGGCCTTGTTATTCATTGAGGGGTAAAGATATTCTAGCTTGGAACCCTGATCCTAAGGGAACCTACTCGGTAGCCTATGGTTATCAGGTTCTTGATAAGCAAAAGTATGAGAGTCTTCCTATCACTTGGTGGAAAAATGTGGTAAACAAATTTTCATGGCCAAAATGTAACTTCTTTCTCTAGTTTGTAGCTCGTAATAAATGCCTCACTTGGGATAATGTGAGGAAGAGGGGATTTCAGGGTCCCTCTTTTTGTGTCCTTTACGGTAAGAATGAGGATGACTCTTCTCATTTATTTTTTCAATGCTCCTTTTCTAGAGACATTTGGCACCATTGGTGGAGATCCTGGAACCATCAATGTTTCCATGTATTGTTCCTAGTGGAGTTTTGGAGTAGTCTGGGTAGACCTATGACCAAGGCCACCTTACTTCGGGTGGCTTGGAATTTGGGCCCTTATTGCATCATCTGGAAAATTTGGCTCGAACAGAACTTATGCATATTTTAGGGCAGATATTTGGCTATTCAATAGATCTGGCAAAGGATCCTGTATATGGTTTAGGAAACCATCCATAAAAAATGTGATGTGCACCCTATTTTGGATTCTAGGGAGGAGAAGGTACAACAAGCCCTTGGTCTCTTTTGGGATGGTGTGAACTCTTCTAGCCCTAGTAGGTTTCCTTAGCTCAATAAGAAAGTTAGGAGAGATGGTAGGTAGAGGCCACCCCCTAGAGGAGTTTTAAAAATTAATATTGATGGATCATCCAGGGGTAATCTTGGACATGCTAGCATTGGCAAAGTTGGGAGAGATTCTACTGGTGGTGTCAATTTTTCTTTTCCATTTAAAAAGGTGTTCACTCCAACAATTTTATAGAATCTCTTACATCTCTTGAGGTCTTATGTAGGGGGTTTTATCTTGGTTGGCATAGGATTTTGTATGAGTCTGACTCTCAAATTGTGGTTAATATTTTAAGTAGTAAAAGGGTGGAGGAAGTTAATTGGAATTTGGCATTTGTAGCCGTTTAGATTCTCAAAATGAGTGAAGAGTTTGAATTTATATCCTTTGTGCACATTACAAGGGAATTGAATGTGGTTTTTGATTACCTGGCCAAAAGGGCTTTTGAGCTGTTGGATCCTTGGAGTATTGATAATTGGGAGAGTCTCCCGTATGGGTACTCTCAACGCCTATGGGAGTTGATCCACAAGGATGTACAGACTTAATGTGGTTTATTCTTGTTGTCTTTTCTAGGTATCATTCTAGTCTAGTGGTTTTAGCCTGTTTGGATGTTTATTTGAGTCCTCGTTGGAAGCTTAGTTGTACTATGTAATCTAGAATTTTTATCAATAAATTTTTACCCCTTTATTTAAAAAAAAAAACATACTTACTTAGAAGAATTCTTGCTCATTTTCTTTAAATATCTTTGTACACTATCCAGATAACTTTTTCCCAAAGAGCTAAGTTTACATCTATAAGAGCTCTTAAACCAAGACCTCACCTAGTTTTATCATCACATAACTTGCTCCATTTCACCAAGGAATTTTTTTTTTATCATGTAAACCTAACCTTAAAAGGATCGCATAATAAATATTTAACTTTTTTCAACTAATTTTTGCATATAATATAATGACATATAATATGTTGGAATGGTTTGTAAGACTGACTTAATTAACTACACTCTTCCTACTAATGATAACCATATACCTTTCCAAGCTGGAAGTTTAATTAAAAATTTACTAATAACTGGATTCCATAAATCTATCCTTATTCTTTGCTGAAATAAAGGTAACCCCAGATAAGTTGCTGGTAAATTTGCCGCCTCCATTTGAAGCAACCTACAAATTCTTGCTTTGATATTAGAATGAGTGTTAGGGAAGTAAATTTTGGATTTAGTCTTACTAATTTTTTTCCTTGAAGCTCTTTGATACTCTTTTAAAAAGTTATTCAAAGCTCTAGCCTAATTTATACTTGCCCTTCCAAAAAGTGTTGTATCATATACAAACTATTGATGGGTGATGTTATCGATGTTATTACTAACCTTAAGTCTACTTATAAGCCCATATTTGTAAGTATTCTATAAGTTCCTACTCAAAACATCTGCCATAATAATGAATAAATAAGGAGATAGAGGATCTCCTTGTATAAGGCCTCTCTTGGCTTTAAATATTCTATCACTAACCCATTGACCAACATTAAATAATAAACTATAGAGACACAAGCTTTAATCCATCTAACCCATTTCTTTCCAAAACCAAATTTATCTAAAACTACAAAAACAAAATTATAATTAACCCTATCATAGGCTTTACTCATATCAAGTTTTAATATCAGAGCTTTCTATTTTATTGAAGTTGTTGAATGTATAACTTCATGATCTACTATGATCCCATCCAAAATGTGTCTCCTTTTCACAAATACTCCTTACTTTTTTGAAATAACTTTGTCTAAAAATGCCCTTAATCTATTTTCCATCACTTTGGAAATAATATTATAAGCCATATTACATAGTCTTATGGGTCTAAAAGAATCAAACTATTCAGTATCCTTATTTTTTGGAATTAGGGTAATATAATTTGCATTTAATGTATTTTTACACCCTAGATTGTTTTGAAGAACACAAGCTTATACTGAGAAGGGGGGTGAACAGTATAAGACCACTTTTTACTTTTCTTTCCCAATCAATATTATGCAATGTAAAGATAGCAATATCAACAATAGTAATCAAAGCAATGCACAAATCACCACACACAATAGAGACACCACAATTTACGTGGTTCACCCAATGTGGGCTACTCCATGGAGAAAATATTTCACTAAAATTTTCTCAATCAATCTCTTGGGAATCCTTTCCCTATTACAATGTTTATGGACCTCTATCCAAAGGAGACACCAATATCCTAAATCAAGTTCGTGGATCTCTATCCATAGGAGAACTCCTTCTCCTCTACTCTGGATGGTGATCCTCTAGAAGACTACTGCCTCCACTACACTAGCTTGTGGATCTCTCTCCACTGAAGACTCTTGTCCCCACTCAAAAGACATGTCCTCACTACCCTGGATAATGGATCTCTATCCACTAGAGACTACTATCCTCTCTACTCTATCACCTCCAAAGCTCTATCTCAAAATTGCACTAAACAAAGTCCTTCAGTCTAGCACAACTCTTCTCAATATTTGTCTCTGGTATGACACAAACTTATCCTCAAATCTACACAAAAAATTGCTCTCAAATCTGCACTAAACATAGTCCTTCAGTCTAGCACAAATCTATCCTTGATCTCTATCCTCAAGCCTTAACTTAAGGCTTGTCTCAACTCTGTTGGATCTGCCCTAAACCTTAACTCAAAGTTTGAACAAATCAATCAAATTTACTCTCAAGTCTTCTCAAAGACTTGTCTCAAATCTGCCTTGTAAGATTCCACAAAAGCTCACACTAATCTATCCAAAAGTCCTCTCTAGAACTTGCTCAAATCTGCTCTACAAGTCCTCTATAGAACTTGCTCAAATATTCTCTACAAGTCCTCTCTAGAACTTGCTCAATATGCTCCACAAGTCCTCTCTAGAACTTGCTCAATATGCTCCACAAGTCCTCTCTAGAACTTGTCCAAATCTGCTCAATATATGTATTGTAAGCTTTCACAAAAGCTCACACTAAATCTATCCACAAGTCTTCTCAAAGACTTACCTCAAATCAGCTCAACAAGTCCACACAGAACTTGTCCAATCTCATAGACACATAAAGAGAATTGTTAGAGACTCAATATGTTCTACACTTATCACAATGCTCAATTACTTACAATCACTCTCTTAGAAACATAAGGAGAATTTTTAGAGACTCAATATGCTTCAATTTCAACTCAATGCTCAATCACTTTCTCAACTCAATTCATAATATAGAATATATTTTTTTTATGGAACTTGAACAATCACTTCACACTCCCACTTGACTAGGCTAAATCAACTCTACTCAACCAATCACTCAATGAAATAATCCTCTCTCTCAAACCCTAGTCCAAGCTTATAAACACCAACTCAAAATATTTCCAACAATGCTCAACAACAAATCTCACATAACAATGATACTCATGATATTTGCAAACCCTAGTTCAAGTTCTTCACTCAATAACTCACTTCAACAACAATGCTTATAAAACAACTCTCACATAACAATGATACTCATGCCCTAGTTCAAGTTCTTCACACAACCAATGGCTTCAACAACAATGCTTATAAAACAAGGTTTTAATAACAACTCTTTATTCCATAAAACCTTGAAGCATTAACTCAACACACTCAATAGGAAAACCTAATCAAGTCCTTTTCACTCCAAACTTATTTTCTAGAAAACCAATCAATCAACTCAACTATGGAAGAATGTGCTCATACATTTTTCTTGATGATGAAAGGATCTCATAAATCTGCCACAACCACAAACACTTCTATGCCAATCTCAAGGAGGTTAGAGAATAAATATTTCTCACAATGTAATGCAAAAACTCAATTACACCTTATCACTCCAACTATAAAAACAACCATCATCATACATAAAATATTTTTCCAATTAACACCTTATAATCTCCCAACTAAAATAAATTTATCATCCACCAAAAATTAACTCAAAACCTCTTTAATTAAATTTAATGGCAAGAAAGACTTAGACAAAAATTAAATTAACTTTCCTTATAACTCCAACAACATGAACCAAGCAAACAACCTTTCACATACCCTTATAACTCCAAATAATACTTTAGGAAAAACTTTAGGCAAATAAAATTTCTTTTAATCAAAAATACCTTTGCCACTTATGGGATTCGAACTCCCAATCACTGCCTCCTCATGTGCCCTAGCCGTGAGCTTGCCCACCGCGTGTGCTAGACGCATGTTTGAAACCTTAAGAGCACTTCGTGCTCTTTCTCCTAAGTCTTGCACTCAAAACGAGCGTATGCCAAAAAACCTTTCCCCTTGGTGCTCAAGACAAACACGCCAACTCCACATGAATCGATCGTGGACTCTTCCACTCCCAATGCTCTTGAAAAATGCATGCTACCAATGGACCACTCTATCCAATGTGGTTCAGACCTTATGCTCTCCCTTTTCATCTTCTTCCTGGTGCTAAAAGACAAACGAACTCTTTGTCTTCTTCCTCAATGATCAACGATTGCACGAATTACTTTTAGCTCGGTCGCATGAAAATTAAATCGAAGAGGGGTAAGTTTGAATGCCCCTTTGGCATATTATTTATACATGAATTCACCATATGGCTTAGACGTCGACGCTCCATAATATTCGATGACGTCGGTGCTTCTTACAACCTTTATAATTTATAAATTATTTAAATTCTAAAAGAATTTAAATTTTATAAATTATATTTATAAACCTTTGACTTTAATAAAAATTAAAGCCTCCTTTAGGTAAAATTTAAACCTTCATTTGTTCTTCACTGATTTGATGAAAATTATTCTGCCACCATGTTTTTTAATAAAAACCTTTATAAAATAATATTTTGACAACTTTTCTTCAACTCTTTGCATTTCTCCTAGCTTCAATGATGGTGTACTCCATGGTGTTAATGACAACTTCATGTGTTCACTTGACATCAATGACAACTTCTCACCTTGACATCAATGACAACTAAATGAGCTCAAAATTTCCAACAATCTCCCCCTTTGTCATTGATGGCAACCCAACTTCTTTTTACTAAAAACTTGACCTTTCCTTTGTTCTTCTCCCCCTGGGACATTGCTCCCCCTAGCTCAATACTCTTTCCTCTTTTCTCAAATACCAAATATCTCCCCCTTACTCAAATCTCTCCCCCTTTGACATCAATGGCAAAGGGTCACCTTTGGGGCTCGGGGCTAAGAATGAGCCTCTTAGCTTAGCCCCTCCCCCACCTCCTTTTGAGGTGGTTAATTCCGGGGTGGGAGTATTTCTACTCCCATAAAGCATTGTTCTTTACCTTTATCCTCTCTTATTTTTATCTGATCCTTCTGATTTCTCTGACCATTTCTTTCCATATCCATGTTCCTATCCATGTCTACATTCTTGTCCATGTTCCTGTTCTTGTTCATATTCATGTTCCTGTTCCTATTCATGTTCTTGTTCCTGTTCCTATTCATATCAATGTTCCTATTCATGTTCTTGTTCCTACTTGATTCTGGAATGTCTGCTCTACACAACTTTGTTGTGTGACCATCATTATTGCACTTATAACACTTAATGTTATTATTCCTTGGAGGTGCAAATATCTTAGGATTTCTCCTAGTGAAGCCATACCTTCTTCTATCATGAACCCTGCAATTCATTGCCTTGTGACCAAACTGATTACATGAGTAGCAATACCCATGAAAAGGTTGTCTGTTCCCATATTCCTATATTTCATGTGTTCTACATTGTGAAGCCATGTGCCCAAACCTATGACATGAAAAACATCTTCCATTGAAGTTTCCTTGTCTTGACCTCATTGGTCTCCTAGTCTCTCTTGACCTATTCTAATTGTTGTTCCATCTGTATCTTCTTTGTGCATTGTTCCTGTTCTTGTTGAACTCTCTATTGTCCAACTCATCCTCAGATGTCTCACTTTCTTTTACATTGTCTTCTTCTGAAGTATCTTCATCTGAAGTTTCTTCTCCTTCAAAACTTGAGGTTGACTCTCCTTCCCATTTATTTTGATCCTGTTCAAATCCAAGACCTATTTTGCTTGATGTAGGCTTTTGTATCTTGATGAACTTATCCAAGTTCTTTGAGCTATTTTTGAACCCTTTTAGCTTGACTTTGGAGTCTTCCAAATATTCTCTTAGAAGTGCCACTTCTTGTGCTAACTTTTCACATTCTAAGATCTTTGCTTCTAACTTATCCTTGAACCTTTTTGTCTTAGCCTTTGATTTTTCTAAATCCTCTATAAGCAGTCTTCTCTCTTCATCACATTCTTGAAACTGAATTTCAAGTTTAGAGTTTTGCTTTCTTACCTTCTTTACTATTTCAAGAGCATAAATAAGTTCTCCCTTGAGATCATATCCATCTTTCTCTAAATATTCCTCTATTTGTTTGCCTTTGTCCACATATTTATTTTCTATTGGCTTGTCTTCTATAGGATCACCTACTTCTTCTTCTAATGCCATTAGAAGATTTTCATCTGGTCCTTCAAGTGTATCTTCATATTCATCATCACTGAAACTATAACCATTCCTTGTACAACTATCTTCAAGATGTCCAAAGTTACCACATCTAAAACACTTGAGAATTACTGGAGTCCTTTTCTTAACTTGTTCTTTTTCTTCAATCATAAATAGGACTTCATCTCTATCATTGTCTGAAAAACTAGCATCACTATCACTTGAGTACTTACTTGCATTATCCGCATAGTAGCTCCTCTTTTGCCTTTGAAAGAACTTATTTCCTTGTCTACTTTGTCTATCCTTGCTTTTCTTTTGGTGCCTATATCTTTCTGATTCCCTGTTCCTGTGATCCTATTTTTCTTCACCATTGTTATTCTTAGCTTCTTGACAATCTGTTGCAAAATGTCCATACTTTCCACAATTGAAACATTTAACAGACTTTAGATCTCTGGATTTTCTATAATCCTTATCTCTTCTACCATAATTAGCTTCTTCATCACTGGATGACTCATTGCTTGATTTTGACTTCTTACCCTTTGTCTTTTTGATTGCTTTGAATGTTGCTTCTTTCTGGGGAATAGGATCTTTTGTTCTTATCTCATGTGTTGTAAGAATACCAAGAAACATATCTCTTGTCAAAGTATCACCATCCATTGACACTTCTATAGCAGAAACCTTTTCACTAAATATTTTTGGAAGAGTTCTTAAGACTTTATCACAAACATCTGATTCATCAATCTTCATTCCAAGTCCTTGCATAGCATTAACAACCTCATCAATTCGAAGTAGATAAGTACTAATGTTTTCCTCATCCTTCATTCTTAATTCTTCAAATTTTCCTTTGATATTTCGCATCTTTGCTTTCTTGACACATTTATCTCCTTCATATATATTTTGCAATTTATCCCACATTTCTTTTGCAGTTTGACAATGCATAACTTTCATAGACTCTGTTCTATGCAAACCTCTCAAAAGTGCATTCATTGCTTTTGAATTGTAATGTTGTAGGAGCTTACCTTCCTTATATGTAGGAGGATTAATCAAGGGATCATATCCAAATTCAACTACTTCCCAAATTTCATTGCCAAGTGCCATCAGGTAGATCTTCATTCTCAAACTCCAATATATATAGTCACTTCCATCAAATACTGGTGCTAAATTATCCGAGGACACATTCTTAGAATCCATTGTGTTCTTGTTAGCTTTTCCTTCAAGTTGTTAAACTCTTTTGAAGGAACCCGCTCTGATACCAATTGAAGAACACAAGCTTATATTGAGAGGGGGGTGAACAATATAAGACCACTTTTTACTTTTCTTTCCCAATCAATATTATGCAATGTAAAGATAGCAATATCAACAGTAGTAATCAAAGCAATGCACAAATCACCACACACAATAGAGACACCACAATTTACATGGTTCACCCAATGTGGGCTACTCCACGGAGAAAATATTTCACTAAAATTTTCTCAATCAATCTCTTGGGAATCCTTTCCCTATTACAATGTTTATGGACCTCTGTCCAAAGGAGACACCAATCCCCTAAATCAAGTTCGTGGATCTCTATCCATAGGAGAACTCCTTCTCCTCTGCTCTAGCTGGTGATCCTCTAGAAGACTACTGCCTCCACTACACTGGCTTGTGGATCTCTCTCCACTGAAGACTCTTGTCCCCACTTAGAAGACCTGTCCTCACTACCCTGGCTAATGGATCTCTATCCACTAGAGACTACTATCCTCTCTACTCTATCACCTCCAAAGCTCTATCTCAAAATTGCACTAAACATAGTCCTTCAGTCTAGTACAAATCTGCTCAATCTCTATCTTTGGTCTAGCACAAACTTATCCTCAAATCTACACCAAAATCTGCTCTCAAATCTACACTAAACATAGTCCTTCGGTCTAGCACAAATATGTCCTCGATCTCTGTCCTCAAGCCTTAACTCAAGGCTTGTCTCAACTCTGCTGGATCTGCCCCAAACCTTAACTCAAGGTTTGAACAAATCAATCAACTCTGCTCTCAAGTCTTCTCAAATACTTATCTCAAATCTGCCTTGTAATATTCCACAAAATCTCACACTAATCTATCCACAAGTCCTCTCTAGAACTTGCTCAAATATTCTCTACAAGTCCTCTCTAGAACTTGCTCAAATATGCTCTACAAGTCCTCTCTAGAACTTGCTCAATATGCTCCACAAGTCCTCTCTAGAACTTGCTCAATATGCTCCACAAGTCCTCTCTAGAACTTGTCCAAATCTTCTCAATATCTGTATTGTAAGCTTTCACAAAATCTCACACAAAATCTGTCCACAAGTCTTCTCAAAGACTTGCCTCAAATCAGCTCAACAAGTCCACATAGAACTTGTCCAATATCATAGACACATAAAGAGAATTTTTAGAGACTCAATATATTCTACACTTATCACAATGCTCAATTACTTACAATCACTCTCTTAGAAACATAAGGAGAATTTTTAGAGACTCAATATGCTTCAATTTCAACTCAATGCTCAATCACTTTCTCAACTCAATTCAAAATATAGAATAGTTTGTTTTATGGAACTTGAACAATCACTTCACACTCCCACTTGACTAGGCTAAATCAACTCTACTCAACCAATCACTCAATGAAATAATCCTCTCTCTCAAACCCTAGTCCAAGATTATAAACACCAACTCAAAATATTTCCAACAATGCTCAACAACAAATCTCACATAACAATGATACTCATGATCTTTGCAAACCCTAGTTCAAGTTCTTCACTCAATAACTCACTTCAACAACAATGCTTATAAAACAACTCTCACATAACAATGATACTCATGCCCTAGTTCAAGTTCTTCACACAACCAATGGCTTCAACAACAATGCTTATAAAACAAGGTTTTAATAACAACTCTTTATTCTAGAAAACCTTGAAGCATTAACTCAACACACTCAATAGGAAAACCCTAATCAAGTCCTTTTCACTCCAAACTTATTTTCTAGAAAACCAATCAATCAACTCAACTATGGAAGAATGTGCTCATACCTTTTTCTTGATGATGAAAGGATCTCATAAATATGCCACAACCACAAACACTTCTATGCCAATCTCAAGGAGGTTAGAGAATAAATATTTCTCACAATGTAATGCAAAAACTCAATTACACCTTATCACTCCAACTATAAAAACAACCATCATCATACATAAAATATTTTTCCAATAACACCTTATAATCTCCCAACTAAAATAAATTTATCATCCACCAAAAATTAACTCAAAACCTCTTTAATTAAATTTAATGGCAAGAAAGACTTAGAAAAAATTAAATTAACTTTCCTTATAACTCCAACAACATGAACCAAGCAAACAACCTTTCACATACCCTTATAACTCCAAATAATACTTTAGGAAAAAACTTTAGGCAAATAAAATTTCTTTTAATCAAAAATACCTTTGCCACTTATGGGATTCGAACTCCCAATCACTGCCTCCTCGTGCGCCCTAGCCACGAGCTTGCCCACCGCATGTGCTAGACGCACATTTGAAACCTTAAGAGCACTTCGTGCTCTTTCTCCTAAGTCTGGCGCTCAAAACGAGCGCATGCCAAAAACCTTTCCCCTTGGCGCTCAAGACAAACATGCCAACTCCACGCGAATCGATCGTGGACTCTTCCACTCCCAATGCTCTCGCAAAATGCGCGCTGCCAATGGACCACTCTATCCAATGTGGTTCAGACCTTACGCTCTCCCTTTTCATCTTCTTCCTGGTGCTAAAAGACAAACGAACTCTTTGTCTTCTTCCTCAATGATCAACGATTGCACGAATTACTTTTAGCTCGATCGCATGAAAATTAAATCAAAGAGGGGTAAGTTTGAATGCCCCTTTGGCATATTATTTATACATGAATTCACCATATGGCTTAGACGTCGGCGCTCCATAATATTCGATGACGTCGGCACTTCTTACAACCTTTATAATTTATAAATTATTTAAATTCTAAAAGAATTTAAATTTTATAAATTATATTTATAAACCTTTGACTTTAATAAAAATTAAAGCCTCCTTTAGGTAAAATTTAAACCTTCATTTGTTCTTCACTGATTTGATGAAAATTATTCTGCCACCATGGTTTTTAACAAAAACCCTTATAAAACAATATTTTGACAACTTTTCTTCAACTCTTTGCATTTCTCCTAGCTTCAATGATGGTGTACTCCATGGTGTTAATGACATCTTCATGTGTTCACTTGACATCAATGACAACTTCTCACCTTGACATCAATGACAACTAAATGAGCTCAAAATGTCCAACATGTTCCACTACCACCAATAAAGAATCCTTCACTATATCACAATTATGATGGTAAAGAGTTGCAGAGAGCCCACATGGACCTGGGGAGTTATCCTTATTAAAAGAGAAAAGAGCTAAATTAACTTCTTCTAGAGTAACAGACTCCATAAATCTCCTATTATCTTCATTTTTTATAATTGAAGGAACAACTTGAAGAAGTTTATCATTAAGAACTTGTATTATTTTCATCAACTTAATAGAATTTTGAAAGTTTATCTTTTAGTTCCGATTTCTTCTCAAAAATGTTTCCAAAGGTTTTCTTGTTCAAACATTTTAATCTAGATGTCATAGCTTTAATTTTTTTTGTAAGAGCATACAACCCACCATTACCTAAAGAATTCCATGTTTGAGCTATCATATCAATAAATTGAGGATGGTCTTCCCACATCTGCTCATATTTAAAATATGATCTTTTTGAATTCACTTACCATCATTTTAAATCTTATTGGCCAGTGATATGAACCAATATTTGTTAAGATATTAATTTTAGCACAAGTTACTTCATCTAGCCAATTATCTTAGAGAATACATCTATCTAATTTTTCTACTAATAGGTTTTGGCCTCTCTTATTGTTGGTCCAGGTATAGTTGTCTTCTTCAAACTAAAATTCCTATAGATTGTTTATATATATAATTATAAAAATGGTTAAAAGTGATACTTTTTTAACATTCTTGTAAAAACATAAATTATCAAGTAAAATTTATATATTTTATAGCTGATTTGTATATAAAATTTTATGGTCAAGTCCAAATTTTTATGTTAACTTGTAATAAGTTACTTTAATGTGAGTTCCAATTTATAAGAAATATTAGCTTTAACATAGATAGGTGGATGAGGATCACTCTAAGGTGAAAGTGAGAAAAAAATAAGATACCTATAGAAATAAGTGGTTTATTCATTATCGTGGACAAACTTAAATATATTATATATTTTTAATGTGTTAAATGTTAGAGATACTATTGATGATAGACTACATGCTTCAAAAAATCTATAAAAGTAACTAATAGTCAATGTGGTAAGTGGAGGATTACTACCCATTGGTATCACATTTTAAATTGGGTCTTCACAAGATATTTGTCTAGATATTAGATAGCATCTTTTAGTATCCTTATCACACTAGTTATATGGTAACATCAATGCCACTTTACTATGTCTATGATATTGAGATGTCTTTTATAGTCTTCAACATGCAACAGAATATAATTTTAGTAGTATTTAATTAGTTATATTTTTTTATAGTTTATATTTATGTTTAATCAAAGATACCAAGAACTATATACATGATCATGTGTATATATATTAAGATATGTTAATTGTATCTCTTCTAACCATCTTATCACCTCACGTAGTAATGTGGGTGTCCACTCAAAATAATTGTAATATTTTTTTTGATTCCATAAATCATCATTATAAAATTTTATAGATTATTTCAACCTCTTTAAGTCCATACAATTAACAATAACATAAATGTTGGCTTGTGAATTATGTGTATGTGCTTATTTCTATATATAATTATCAATATATGAAAATAGAGTTTATTTGATTATATTTATCAACAAATAATAAAAATCTATATAAAAGACTACTTTTTTATTAGTTGAAAGAAGGGGTTTTTAAAGGATTCTTGAACCTTATTATAAAATGAATATCTAACACCCTATTAGGGAGAGGGATGTTAGCAAGCTAAAAAAACACCAACATCCATAACCCATGCAAGGGAAACCAACACAACCACCACCAAGGTGGACACACAAAAAAAATATAGATAGAAGGAAGACCAAATAGCCTATAACCAACCGCCATAACCCATACAAATAAACCCATGCAAGGACACCTATGCACAAATAAAAAACAAATAAAAAATAAAAACTTAGAAAAGACCCATCAAAAAATTGTCCTCCATTATTGTTCATTGATGTTTGGTTTGTCCTTGTTGGGGCCCTTCAAAAGATTGACCTGCTTGTCCCCAGATCAACAAATATACCTTTAGTATCTGAATCATTGATACCTAGAAAAAACTCCTCTCTCCAGATAGTTAGACCATCCTAGATCAACCCCATATTTATCAAGAAATCAACCTACTTATTACTTTTTATACATGTGCTTGACAATCACATCCTCAAAGGCTTGAAGGATTCCTTTTACCTCAAAAATCATATTAGTGACATAAGGACTAGGATTTTGAGAATATTTCACTAGATTGATGATATTAAGGGAATCACCCTCAATCATGACCTTACTCTACTTGAACCCACTCAATAAATAAATCCCTTGGAAGAGATCAGGAGCTTAATAAAAATGACTCGATTGAGGTCCCAACTTCTTAGAAAATATGAGGAGTTCACCACTACTATTTTGAATTAAACCATCTACAACTACCTCTCTTGGGTTACCCTTGGAGGCCCCATAAAAAATGATTTTAATCCAACCTACAGGGGGTGGTTCCCAGGAAATATGTATTCTTCCACTCAAATCCAAATGGGTAGTAGACCTTAAAAAAGTTTTAAACCCCTAAGCACACTCCAAAGCTAATTCCCTAGTAGAGGGACTTTAGTCCAAATATATTGCAAAGATGTTATCAACTATTGTTGCAATGCTCTTGGTATAGATAGAGAGGGCTAAACTAAATTTATTTTTTTAAGTCCTCAAATTCCTTTCCTTCTAGATACACCACATGATGTGAGCTAAGATAAATATCCAGAATAAATGATGTTGAGAAGAAAATAAAGGAGGGTCCCATTGGTATAAAATATTAGACATTTGAAAGGGTCATACCCAACAGACACCGACTAAATTGAAAAATAAGGAGAAAACGTCCTTAGATAACAGGCCAAAAAAAATATATTTTGTACTGACTTAGCATCTAAGCCACAAAGATAACACTGGTTTAGAATAATCATACCTCAGAATTGCAGATTATCTATGGTCAAGATTTTATTATGTATAGTAAGCAATAGAAAAACATTTACCTTAGGGATTAATCCCTTCTGCCAAACCAATCTGCTTGGTGTTAGAAATAGGTTATATTCCATCATTTAGGTTATGTAAATGTATCTTCAAAGGTATATACTTAGGATATTATATTACTTTAGGGGGAAGTTATATAGTTACTTCATGCAATGTAATAAATGCACGAGTGTCAATGTGCAAGGTGTCACTTGTACAACTAGATAGAGTTTTTGGTAAGTATCCTATTTTACCTATATAAAGAAGACCTCATTGTTAGTATATATATGCAAGAGGAGTGTCAGTGACATAGTATATTAGGAATCTTAATATGTAGTTCAGTTTTATGTGGATCACCATCCGTTGGTGATGGATGCAATGTAGTCTAGTAGCTTTATTGATGGAGTGTTTATTTCCTCCATAGCTACATTGTATTTATATATCATTTATTTTTATTACATATCTCAGTCATCTTGAATATTTAATTTCTTTCATATTATTCTACATCTCATGATTTTTGTCTCCTTTGGATATTGTATCAAAATCTAACAGTGGTATCAAAGCAACGATAGATCTATACTATGCAGGTCTACAGGAAAATCACCATCATTACTAAGACTAAAAATTTTTCAACCTAATGCACCATTAGACCAATTACTATCAAAATATATCAGAAGAATATAGGTGATATAATTAAGCAGAGTCAAAAGTGAGGACTGAAGAATATCTCAATCCCAAAAAATACTGAGATTGCATTTTACTAGAGTATTTTCACATATTTATAGGAAAACTCATGAAGACCAAGACTCAGTACTCAATACACTAGATTAACTAAGCATTTAGTGAATATCTAGGATATATAGGATTTGCTAACCATTTACACTGTAAAATAAGGCATCTACTCCTACCAACATATGATGAACAACAATACAGACAACATCTAAATGGTATCTATCTCTACCAAGGAGAAACGAACAACATCTACAATACAAATATGCACAGGTTTCAGTACGTTGAAACATAGAAGATAAAAAAAAGGAGCTACTTTCTTGGTTAATATTATTCACCAAATGAAGCATCAAATTTGATACTCAAGCTCCATAGAGTCTCATCAATCCACATGTAGAAAACAAGGTTGTTTACTACTCAAGAAATGTAGCAAAGCAAAGGAATGGTACACTAAAATATCTAAGGAGTTATAATAATCTTGTTGGAATTCATTATGGTAAAGGTATACATGCAAAGAGCATGAATTCCACTTGGCATCAATCTTTGAAAGAGAAAGTGTTACAAGAACGTTGCTTGTCAAATGTCCAAGCATTCAAAATTCAATCCAACTGTCAAGAATTACTAGAATATTTAACTCTCAAGCACATTACTGGAAGCTTCAACTCTCAATGAATGAGCATATGTGGTGACACTTATTATTCTCAAGTTCCACATGAGTGAGAAAGTGTTTCAAAGTGATCAGTAGCAAGAAATTATGAAGAAAGACACCCATATGTAACAGGCGTGACACATGTCACCAAGACTGAGTTTGCTCCTCGAATAAAAGTACCCAAATTTTTAATATTATAGCAAGTAGAGAGAGACCAAAAATATAGTCAAATCTATTCAATCATAGCATGGAAGGAAGGAATACGGAGCATTTAAGTCTCCAGGTCTTTGAAGGTCAAATATTCCATATTGAACAACAAAACCGTTCTAGCATTAAAGACATCTACCTCCATTTATTCTAGTGTCCAAGGAAACCTTATCATCACTATTATATTTAGTCAAAGGGAGTTTCGAAGAGTGGGGAGTCTAGAATTAAAGGGTAAAATCCCATATTATTATTGTTTTCAACTTTGGCAAAATAAGGGTTATAAACTAAGGTATAAAATTTAGTTTAGTGAAAGCAAAGCTATAAGGGATAACTTACCAAACTAAACTAATATTTGCTTCTCAACCTAGGAGAAATATGGAATTCAAATTGGATTAACTTCTTTGATATTTTACAAATATTATTAATTTTCTAATTTTCCAAATTTGAGAGTGATAAGGGTTACAACATCAAACTAGATCTTTAGAAATTAGAAATTAAAACTTAAGGGTCATAAAAAGAGGTTATTAAATATTTATTGTTAAATTTGGAAATTATATTTTACTTGTATTTAAATTTATAAAAAAATGACAGAAGTATTCCAACATTAAAACCTCTTCAAAATTGGAAAAGTGCCTAGTTCAATTAGGAGAAATAAGGTGTTAGATACATTGATTTTTGACTGTACAAAATCAATCATAAAAATAAACTTTATATTTACAAAAAGTACTATATCATACTCCATAAACATTAGGGAGTTATATGGCCATTTACAAAAATTGATCAAAGGTAATCAAGTTGGGAAGATATAAGCTTTATTCAAAACCTAAAATTAGGTGTTCATACTCTCATTACTAGGGAGACATAAGAAATCCTACAAATCTAAAAATTTCATCAAATCAAACTTATATACTTCAAGTAGGGTTGGTTATACATATGGCTACTAGAATGTTAAATGGAATAAGAAAAATACCAATATGGATTAAAAACTTGATGGATTACAATGATGTAAAGGGCTAAGAAAAGGAAGAACCAATACAATGCAAATTAAGTTTTGAAATCAATAACTATGATGATTCATCTAATGGATCTAATGATAAAAATCTTATAAAAATGATCATCAAGTCTTTATACAAAAATAAAAATATAGAATAGCTTCAGTCATGCACATATGGTTGAGAAGTCTTATCAATACGATAGACAAACATGATATTCCTAATATAAAATACAAAATTGCTAGATCATCCTTATTGTGCACTAATTGCAATCAATATGGTCATGAAACAATTAATTGTTAGAGTTTTCATCCATGCAAATATTTTTATGGAACAAATCACTCATATTTCTCCTATCACTTCAAATACATATATTATAAATATTACGAGAGAAGATTAATTCAAAGAATAAAATGTTTTATTGAGGATATTATTCCAAATGGATTTACTAACTTGAACTCAAAGTTGAATACTTATAGAAATAGGTCTTACAAAGGAACAAAGGAATGCAGAAGGGTCAATACAAATCCACTTAAGACTTGCACTATCATGAAGGCAATGATCCATAAAATATGCCAGACATCAAAGAACAAAGAATGAAAAGAGACAAGGACCCATGACATGAAGATTTAAGCAGCAAGAAAAAAATGAGATCAAGTCTAAACTGATCAAGACAAAACCCAAGAAGAATATGAAGATCCATATTGAAGACTATAAAAGTCTTCAATACCCAAATAATTTAATATAGGGGGATTTTAGAAATAGTTTCTATTCCATAATTTGGATTATGTAAATATATCTTCAATGGTATATACTTAGGACATTATATTACTTTAGGGGGAAGTTATCTAGTTACTGCATGCAATGTAATAAATGCACAAGTGTTAATGTGCAAGTTGTAAATGTGCAAGGTGTCACTTGTACATCTAGATAGAGTGTTGGCCAAGTATCCTATTTTTCCTATATAAGGAAGACCTCATTGTTAGTATAGATATGCAAGGGGAGTGTCAGTGAAATAGTAGCTTAGGGATATTAGTAGGTAGTTTAGTTTTGTGTGGATCACCATCCATTGGTGATGGATGTAATGTAGTCCAGTAGCTTTATTGATGGACTATTCATTTCCTCCACAGCTATATTGTTTTCGTTTATATATCATTTATGTTTATTGCATATCTCAATCATATTGCAAATTTAATTTCTTTCATATTATTTTATATCTCGTGATTGTTATCTCCTTTGGATATTGTATCAAAATATAACACTTAGTAACCAAGAGGTTCAGGGTCCTCCAAGAGGAAATATGTTGATTTCACATAAAATACTCTTAAACTTTTTACCTTCCAAAAAATATTATCAACTTCAATATATTTTATGACTTGGAACTTCAAGATGTTTGAGATCTTGTTATGGGTTATTTTCTTGACCATAGATAAGTCAAGACTAAATACAAATATCCATATCTTACTATGATCTACAGTTTTGATATCATATTCAACCTTGGAACTAAAGGTACATCTGTAGAAGTCTTCAACCACTACCAATTTTAGGAGTGAATCCAACTATTGGTCCATCAACCAAGGATTTGGTCAAAAATCAACTAGATGGCCATTACCCACGTGCCATATTCCTCCCTTTCTAATGTTTCTCTTGGAATTACATGGACTAATCCAAAAGGCTAACCCAAATTTTGGGATATCATATGATAGGAAGTCCTCCCCATTATTTAGATATTTTGATTTTATAATATTAACCCAATCAAATTTTTCATTTTGGATTAGACACCAACCTTGTTTATGTTGGCATATTGGAGTTTTTTTATTGTTTTCAACACAATTTTACATGTCATCCAACATGGTATTTATATTTTCCATTCATATTGATGGTCATCCTACAAATTTATCCATGTTTGCATAACATAGTGTGTTTTCAGCACACCTAGTTTGAAGGCAATTTTGGTGAGAAAGATAATTTTTGATTTTTGGTGGAATGGATTATTGCTCATATGTTTTGTAATGTATTATTTATCCATGAGCATTGGTTTGATTATTTAATTTAATATTGTCCACTCTTTGTCATCTCCAAGTTCCTTGGAATGTGTTCCAGACTTAGGAATGGAGGGAAAAATATGTTTAATTAATTTTTTATGCAACATAGGTTATAGGTGTCATATTACTAGTGGATAAAGTTTAATTTTATATTGCATAATATGGGAAATTGGAAAAAAATTGTTCACTCGTGGTGGGACCTATTTTGGAGTTATGTGGTATAGTGTGGAGCTATTTTTGGCAGTTTTTGGGATATCTTATGCATCTTTTTGGAAATTTTTGAGGAAGTGGAGTCCATATTGGTACCATTTGATGTAGTGGTCATGGTATATCATTTTTGGAGTGTTAGTGCAGGTTAGATCTGATTTTTGGAGTGTGGAGTGCCCATATGGAAGTTATTTTGAATTTCAATGTTGAAATTGGTAATTTCCTAAGCTAGGTGTGTGGTTTTTGGAGTGGTTTTTGCACATGGTTTTGGAAACCATTTGTGGTTTCCATATTCATTCTCATATATATATTTTCTATAGAATTTCATTGTTTCAATGGAGTTTTGGTGTGTGTAACAAGGTGCTGTTGAAATATTGTCAAATTTTTAGCAAAATGTGAATACTTCTGATTTTGTCATTGCAACTGTGGTTGCATATAGAGCATGGTATTTGGATCAGATTGGTATATAATTTGTAGGTGTTATATATTTAATAAGTGGTATTTAATTTGCAAGGGTTTCATGATTCATTATTCAAATTGCAGCAGTTGAATGTGTTGAGTTTTTTGCTTACATACTATTGTGAGTTCTACTTTCATTGTAGGTATTTTTATGACATTTATTTTATCATATTTTAGATAAAAATGGTGGTATTTATGGGAGAAGAATCACTTTGGGTGTGGCTTTATTTGACCCATTTAATTTCATTGGGATCCATTTGGCCCCATTGATAAAAACATCATTGTACTTCATTTGTAGTGAGCCTCGACTAAGCAACAGACTTGGGGAGATTTTACTCACAAGAATTTTTTTCCCATCTTGTATTTCCCCATAATATCCTTGTGCTATGTGATGCCATTTTATGTGTTGTGTGGATTTTAATTTATGTTCTTTGCTGTCCTAAAAATAAGATGTGAAAATCATATTAGAGGGTTTTAAAAAAAAAAAAAAGTCACTAATTCACCCCCTTTCTTAGTGCCATTGTGATACCATAAATTGGTATCAGATCCAGGCTGTCCAATTTGCAAGCTTAATCATCTAAGGTAGGTCCTCACAATGGGTAGTTGTGATCCAAATAATCCCCCTATATTTGATGGAAAATATTATACCTTTTGGAGCTATAGGATGATGAGATACCTTGGTTCTTTGGGTATTGGTGTTATGTTGTTTGTGAAAAATGGCTATATAATCCCTGCTACACCTCCCACTGATCCTATTGCCATACAAGAATATAACAATCATTTTAAGGCTACTAATGCTATCATAAGTGCTCTTGCTCCTATTGAGTTGGTTAAGGTTATGGGTCTCAACACTTCGAAGGAAATATGGGATAAATTGAAGGTCATTCATGAAGGTGATGTAAAGGTAAAAGAAGCCAAATTGCAGATTTTTAGAGCTAAGTTTGGAATTTTAAAAATGGATGAAGATGATGATATTGCTAATTTTATGCTTCAAGTGAATGAGGTTGTAAATGCAATTAGAGTTCTTAGTGAAACAATTTAAAAATACGTGGTTGTGTAGAAGGTTCTAATATCACTCCCTAAAATATTTGATTCAAAGGTTTCAGCCATTGAAGAAGCAAAAAATCTTAATACTTTGACTATGGATGAGCTACATGGATCACTTACAGCTTATGAGATGTGGGTAGGCAAAGACAATCCTACAGAAAAATAGGAAACCTTAAAATATTTTAAAAACATGAAGATTAAAGTGAAAGATGAAGAGGATGAAATTTCAAATTGATAAGAGGTAAAATTTGTGAGAAAGTTACAAAGAGGAAGAGGCAAGTACAGGGGAAAACTTTCACTCAAATGCTTCAACTATGGAAGAATTGGTCACATTGCAAAAATATCTCCCTACAAATAGAATAGTGATTATTAATACAAGACTAAAGAAAAAGGAGAAGTCATAAAGAAGAAATTTGAAAAATTTAGAAGAAACATCAAAAAGAGGAGCTTAATCACCCATGAGGATAGTGCTTCCGAAGATAGTGTGCAAAGTGACTCTGAAGATGATTCAGGTGAGGTTCTTTTTATGGCCTTAGAATATAATAAAAAGGAGTTTTAAGACACAAATGAAGATGAACCTGAGATGGAATTTGAATAAGATTTAGAATATGCCCTTTAGGAGTATGAGAAAGAGATGAAGAAGAACAAAAGGTATGCACAAAAACTAAAAGATGCAAATAATCAAATTACAGATTTGAAAAATCATATTGAAGAGGATAATAAAATTTATGATGGTGCACTAAATGATCTGAAATTTCAAGTTGAGGAGAACAAGAAACTCACATGTAGTCTTGAGGATGCAAATAGGATGATTGCAGATTTGAAAATTCATGTAGAAGAGTCTTGAAAGATAGCTGAAGACCTCAAGCTCAGAGTTTGTGAAAAAGTAAATAACTGCAGCAAGCTTGAATAGGAGATTTTTTATTTGAGAAAAAAATTAGAGAAATCTAATTTTATGAGTTGCATCACTCTAAAATTTGAGAAGAGTTCTGAAAACTTGATGAGATTATCAAGCAACAAAGGCATCCTAAGATCAAGTTTGGTATATGATTTGAAGAAGGTGAGTGCTCATATTTTGTCAAAGATGTGAAGCCACTTAAGGATTATAAAGTAAGTGATTTTATTCTACTTTAATACAAGAAGTTGCAGCCCCATGAAGGTGATAAATTTTTGCTCCAAGATGACAAGAAGTTGAAACCCTAAAATGAGAAGAAGAGTGTGCAAAAGGAGAACAATTTCACGAGGAAGGACAATGATGGCTTCATTAAAGTTAATCACCAAAGAAGAAGACCTTATGTTAGATATTATAACACATGTCAAAGGTATAAAACCATGTCAAATTATTCTTTTTATGGTTATTGGTATAAATGCAATTCATTTGGTCATAAAATTGCCAATTGTAGGCTCAACTCTAGGCCTAGAAACATTGTCACACATAACTCTTTTGAACCTCTAACTGAGAACAATGTAGAATGTTTCAGATGTAACAATTTTGGGTATATTGCAAGGTATTTTAGAACTATTTTTTCTACCACTAATCCAATGCAGAAGAGTAGATCTAATCAGCCCCATAGAATGCAAAACCAATTGCCACCTAGACAAAATTAACAGGTTCACAAGAAGGTTAATTTGGATAAGAAGGATAAGGAACCAAAACCAAAGCCCAAAAAGGTGTGGATTTAAAAGGGAAAGGAGAAAGAGGGGAATTATTATCTCATAGTGCAGGCTGCATTCAAAGTTCAGAATAAATCCACTTTTCGGATCATTGACAGTGGGTGCTCTAGTCACATGACTGGAGACAAAAATTATTTTGTGCATATGCAGAAGTATGATGGAGGTTCTGTGAGGTTTGGAAACAATAATGGTGCAAATATAGTTTTTAAATGATATGTAAGCATTGGAAATGGAAATATCATATCTAAAAATGTTATTTTTATTGATGACCTAAAGCATAACTTGCTTAGTGTGAGTTAAATGTGTGATTCGGGATGTGAGCTGATTTTCAAAGCACATGGTTGTGATATTAGAGATGCAAAGGATGGTTCTATCATTGCTAAGGTAGAAAGTACAATAGGTAATATTTATAATATTTGTTATAGATTTGAAAAATATTTCTTCATTGGAAAAGAAGAGGAAAATTGGTTATGGCATAAGAGGCTTGGTCACATCAATTTTGACAATTTTGTCAAAATTAGCTCAAAGAATGCAGTAAGGAACTTGCCTAAGATTTAAAATCCATCAAAAAGCATATGTTCCTCTTTTAAAAAAGTAAATAAAACAATATCACACTTAACAACTAAGGAGTATTCTACTACATGCCCATTGGAGCTAGTGCACACAAATATTGTGGACCGATGAGAATTAAAGGTATGGATGGTGAGAGATACTTCATTTTGTTCATTGATGATTATCCTAGGATGAATTGGGTATTGTTTTTAAAAGAAAAATCAGAAGCCTTCTTTAAGTTCAAAATGTTCAAATCAAGCGCTGAAAATTATATGGGCACTAGTATCAAATATTTGAGATCAAATAGAGGTGGTTAGTACACATTAGCATAGTTTAAGAAATATTATTTAGAGCATGGAATTAGGAGGTAATTTTCAAAAGCAATAACACCTCAACAAAATGGTGTTGTTGAGAGGAAAAATAGAACGGTGAAAGAAATGGCTCGAACTATGTTGAATGAGGAAAATATTGCTAATAAATTTTGGAGAGAAGCACTGCATACATCAATGTATATTCTAAATAGGTGCATTCTTAGATTCCATAGTGATATGACTCCTTCTGAGTTATGGTTTGGAATAAAATATATAGTTAAACATTTCAGAGTGTTTGGGAGTAGGTGCTACATAAGGAGATATGAACGAAACCTTGGCAATTTTGATACTAGAGCGGACGAGGGCATATTTATTGGATAATAATTTAGAATCAAGGCCTACAAATGCTACAAAAAGAGGCTTGGTAAGATAGTTGAGAGCATCAATGTAAATATTTATGAAAGCATTGGTGAGGTAATTGAACAAGTTGATCCACCCATTCAGAATGACACCAATGAGAAAGAATGTGAAGTTGAAGAAGCTTAAGAAGAGAATGAAGAGGTTTCTGTCCCAAAGACTCCTTTAAAGTATTTAAAGAAGAATCATCCTAAAACTTATATTTTAGTATACCCCAATACAGGTGTGCAAATAAGAAGAAGACTTGCAAAAACAAATAAGCATATAAACTTTTCTTTGTTGTCTCAATTTGAGCCTAAGAATTTTGATGAGGCTAGAAAAAATGAATGTTGTATTAAGGCTATGAATTAATAACTTGATAAAATAGAGAAAAATAAGACTTGGGAACTTGTTCCAATACCTACTAATAAAAATGTAATTGGAACCAAGCGGGTCTTTAGAAACAAATTAATGAAGATGGTCAAGTTGTGAGAAATAAGGCTAGATTGGTGTGCAAGGGGTATGCTCAAGTGGAGGGCATAGATTTTGATGAGACATTTGCACCTGTATCAAGGTTGGAAGCCATTAGAATGTTTATCATTTTCCATAATAATTTCAAGGTCTATCAAATGGATGTGAAATCAGCCTTCTTGAATGGTAACCTAGAAGAGGAGGTTTACATAGAGCAACCCGATGGATTTCACCTTGGTGGTAAGAACTATGTGTAAAAATTGAAAAATGCTTTGTATGGGCTGAAGAAATCTCCAATAACATGGTATTATAGGTTGGAAAAATACCTATTGCAGCAGGGCTTCCATAAAGGTAAGTTTGATAGCAATTTGTATTACAAGGTTGTACGTGATGATCAACTTGTTATTGTTGTGTATGTTGATATAATTTTTGGAGGCAATAAAGATGAAATGTGTCATGATTTGTCTATTGCTATGCAATATGAATTTTATATGTACATTATAGGAGATTTTTCATACTTCTTGGATCTTCAAATTAATCAATTGGATAGAGGCATTTTCATTTGTCAATCTAAGTATGTTAAGAAAATGCTTAAGAAGTTTAACATGGAGGACAATAAACTAGTGAGTACTCCTATGGTGACAGGGTGTAATTTGAGTAAGGAATATGAGTCTCCTCTTGTTTATAAATCTCTCTATAGGTCAATGGTTGGTAGTTTATCGTATCTAACTACTTTTAGACTTGACATTTTGCAAGATGTGTGCATGGCTTTTAGATTTTAGAGTGCTCCAAAAAAAACTCATGTGAAGGCCAAAAAAATAATTTTTAGATATATTAAAGGTACTATGGAGTATGTATTGCGGTATCCAAATAGAAAATACTTCACATTTAAGGCTTATACATATGCATATTGGGCTGGTTGTGTTGATGATCGCAAAAGTACAAGTGGTTGTGCCTTCTTCCATGGTGACAAGCTTGTCTCTTGGCACAGCAAGAAACAAGATTCAATTTCTCTATCTATAGCTAAGGCTGAGTCTATTGTTGTTGTTTCTTGTTGCACTCAGGTGTTATGGATGAAGCAAACTCTTTAGGACTTGGTTATTACAAATGGTGAACCTATTCCCCTTATTTGTGATAACACTAGTGCTATCCATATTTCAAAGAATCCAGTTATGCATTCAAGGACTAATCACATAGATATAAGGTATCATTTTTTGAATTATAAGGTTGCTTAGAAGGTGGTTAAGTCAGAATTTGCACCTACTAAAAAATATATTGCAGATATCTTTACAAATCCTCTTCCAATGGAGACATTTGTGCACTTGAGGCAACTCCTAGGAGTTGTTCCTCTTCCTCCACACTAGATTTTTTTATATTTTAAGGGCACGTCCTCAAGTGGAACATCTCATTATTTCATTTTATGCTCCTAAATATGCTATTTTATGTTGTTGTTCTCTAACACTTGCTTGAGAATGGTGTGTGCAGAAAGTTTAATGATTGGATTCACAGTGTGTAGTGGTGTTGCTTGGCAAGGTGATGCAGTTATTGGTAAATATTTTGGATTTATCTTTGATGATTATGGATATAGTTTTTCATAACTATTTTAGTGCATTTTCTGTTTGTCTCTATTTTCTATCATTTTGTGTGAAGGAAAGCAAGTTATGGTGCTTTATATTTCTTTGGAATTCCTCAAATGTGCTAGTGAATGGGTTGTTTGAAATAAGATTTGTGTAGAATTGTCTTGTAGTGTTTTGTACAGATTATCAGATGTTTTTCAGAGTATATATTACTGATATTTTGTATCCATAACAGCAGAATGTGAGTTGGTTATTGGTTTCAGGGGTAGTTTCATGTAAAATTGTCAAACAAGAAGCATTGTTGTGCCCTTTTGTCATTGTTGTCAAAGGGGGAGAGTGAGATAACTGCAACCATATTTCTTTGATGCCTTGTTGGATTAAGGGGGAGTTTATATGTGGTGTTTCAAGTCTGATATGATTTTCTGGTTGGTGTTTCTCAAGACAAATTTTAGGTTTGTTGTTGGTTTTCTTCAGGATGTTGCATTGTGCAGTTTGTTGCAGTTAATGTTGTGTTGCAAACAATGACAAAGGGGGAGATTGTTGGCCTCTTGGAGTGTTTTAATTGTTTTAAAAACCATTATACATGGCATACTACATGGTATTCATATTTTCCATTCATATTGGTGTTCATCCTACAAATTTATCCATGTTTGCATAACGCAATGTGTTTTCCAGCACACCTAGTTCAGAGGCAATTTTGGTGAGAAAGTTAGTTTTTGATTTTTGGTGGCATGGATTATTGCTCACATGTGTTTTAATGTATTATTTATCCATGGGCATTGGTTTAATTATTTAATTTAATATTTCCCTTTCTTTGTCATCTCCAAGTTCCTTGGAATGTGTTCCCAAACTTTGGAATGGAGGGAAAAATACATTTAATTAATTTTTCTATGCAACATAAGTTATAGGGGTCATATTCCTAGTGAATATAATTTAATATTATGTTGCATAATGTGGTAAATTGGAAAATAAGTCGTTCACTCTTGGTGGGACATATTTTGGAGTTATGTGGTGTAGTGTGGAGCTATTTTTGATAGTTTTTGGCATATCTTATGCATCATTTTGGAAATGTTTGAGGAAGTGGCATAAATATTGGTCCCATTTACTGTATTGGTTGTTTCATATCATTTTTGGAGTGTTATTACAAGTTAGAGCTGGTTGGTGGAGTGTCGAGTGACCATATGGAAGTTATTTTGAATTTCAATGTTGAAATTGGCAATTTCCTAAGCTAGGTGTGTGGTTTTTGGAGCCGTTTTCGCACATGGTTTTGGAAATCATTTGTAGTTTCCATATTTATTATCCTCTATATATTAGTTGTATAATTTAATTTTTTAAATGGAATTTTAGTGTGCGTAACAAGGTTTTGTTAGAATGTTGTCGAATTTTCAGTAGAATGTGAATACTTCAAATTTTGTTATTATAGATGTGGGTGCATATTGAGCCTGTTATTTAAATTAGATTGATATATAATTTTCAGGTGTTGTGATAGTGTTGAAGTTGTATTTCATTTTTAGGGGTTTTCATAATTTATTATTCACAATGCAATAGTTGTATGTGGTGATTTTTGTGCTTGCAGACTATTGTGAGTTTTGATTTCATTGTAGGCATTTTTATGCCATATATTTTATCATATTTCATATCAAAAGGGTGGTAGGTGTGGGTGAAGAATAATTTTGGGTGTGGATCCATTTGACCCATTTCCTTTAATTGGGTTCCATTTGGTCCCATTGATAAAAACATCAATGTACTTCATTTGCAGTGAGGCTCGATCTGAGCAGTAGACTCAGGGAGATTTTGCTCACAGGGGTTTTCTTCCCATATTGGGTTTCCCCATAATATCATTGTGTTATGTGATGCCATTTTATGTGTATTGTGTGGATTTTAATTTATGTTCTTTGTTGTCCTAAAAATCATATTTAGAGGGTTTTCAAAAATTGCACTTATTCACCCCCCCTCTTAGTGCCATTGTGATACCAAAAATTTAGAAACTAGGGTCTTATTCATTTGTTTTATTCTTCTTATGCCCAGGCATCCAAAATAACTTCTTCTATAGATCTAATTCCATTATACTAAGTGGACTCTCTTCTTCTCCTCTGAACCAAACCACAAGAAGAACTTTTGAACTTGCTTGATATTTTGCACTATTTTACATGGCATCTTGAACAAAGACATAAAGTATATTAGTATACTATGAAGAATATATTTTCACAAAAACAAATGTACCTTCTTGTTTTAACATATCTCGTTTCCTCCAACAGATCCTATAAATATTCCTTATACATCCCTTTAAAAAGAGGATTCCCAAGGTAATTCTATGGAAACTTTGCTATCTCACAATCCAACTCCACCGCTATTCTTATTTTCATGAAAATCGAGGAATTTTTGAAGAATATTTTAATCTTCAGAAAGTTAACCTTTTACCCCACTACCTCTTCATACCAAACAAGGATTTCTTTGATTTCTTGGGATTGAGGAATTGAGGTGAGGAATGAGAGAAGAGTATCATCTACAAATTGATGATGGAAGATCGGTTCCACGCTCAGGGTCAGTTTGATACCAACCATAGAGGAGGAGGTATTAAGGGACCTACCCAGTGATTTTTCCATGAGAATAAATATATAAGGGGAGAGTGGTTTCCCTTGATGAATACCATGATAACTATAAAAGTACCCAGTAGGGGATCCATTGACAAGTACTAAAAATCTAGTCGATGAAATGCAAGTTTTGATAATAAAGATCCATCTCCTGCCAAAGCCAAAATTTTGGAGGACCTTAAGGAGAAATTCCCATGAGACCCTATCATAGGCATTTTTCATGTCTAGTTTTAGAAAAGCTCCTGATCAACCAATGTTTTTCATTGAATGTATGAGTTCATTAATTGAAATAACTCCATCCAAGATATGACGACTTGAAATGAATCCATTTTGAGTAGAATTAATAATACAAGACAAGAAAGGTTTAATCTTGTTATCCAAAGCTTTAGTAAAATTTTAAAGATAGTATTGCAGAGGCTAACGGGGTGAAATTATTTAAACTCAATGGAACCTATTTATTTTTGAATTAGAGCGAAGAAAGTGGTGTTTAAATCCCCAAGGAAAACTCTAGTGTATTAAACTTCACGAAGAGCTTCATCGATCTCCCTACCAAATATATTCTAGAACCTTTAGAAAAATATTGCGAGGAAGCCATTCAGGAAAAGGGCCTTTAGTCCTTCCATTGAAACATCATAATTAAGAAGAATATTGAGATTATCATCCATTTCTTCTATCACTAGGTGAGGAATATTTTGAAGGAGTTTTTCTTCTGTAAAAGCACTTTTCGCACTCATATCATAGAGGAGATATTGAAATAAGGAGATAGTCTCCATCCTAATTTCCTCGATATCCCTTGTTTCAGAACCATTCAATTTAGAAATCTCCCTGATATGGTTATGGATTATATGATGAAGAGTTGATGAATGAAAAAAAATGTTTTTCTATCTCTATCTTTGATCCAAAGAGTTCTAAAATTTTATCACCAAAAAATCTCTTCACTATTTAGGATATTATGAAGCTTAGAAAATATTCTTCTCTCCTCCAATTTTTCATTCTGTGAGAGGAAATACACTTCCAATGAATATTGAATAACCTATAACTATGATTTGACATCCTTTTTTTTAATTTGTATGTCCCCAAATACCGATTTGTTCCAATATTTTAGAATTTATTTATTAGTCTTAGCTTAGCAACCACTTGATTAAAACATGGGCTAGAGAATTTGATGTTCCACCATTTCCTAATTATTTCTTTCAACTCTAGATAAGGGAGCCACATGGATTCAAATATGAATAGTCTTAAGAAGAAAAGAGTATTAGAATCATTATCAAAGACAATGGAGTTATGTTTGAATGTAATCTTGGGCAAAGAGTTGAGAGAAGAGTTCCCAAATAGAGGAATCGTCTCTTTGGAAATAAAAACTCTGTCCAATCTAATTTGTATGTGATGGCCCCAAAACATCTGTTACTCCACGTATATCTAGAACCTTTCAATTCTAAGTCCATCAACTCTTGATTTTTGATAAAAATAACAAATTCTTCCATACTTCTCGATATTGCTATATTCCCTCCTTCTTGTCTAACTAGTAAAAATGAGATTTGAAGTCCCCTACTAGAATCCAAGCCTCATTGTTAAAAGCTTATCTCATTCAACTAAGCATAGACCAAAGATAATTTTTGTTTGTTCTAGAGTTAGGACCATAAATATTGGTCAAAATCCATTTTTGACCTAAAGACTTGCAACAAAATAATATATTAATAATTCTATCTATTACCAAAAGGGTCAAGTCAGTGACTTTATTGGGGTTCCATAGACACAAGAGAACCCCCAAGGCTCCTTGTGTTGAACTGACCACAAAGTCAACCTCCTTCCAAACCACATTTTTTACCTCATCTACCTTGTTTATATCCATATGTATCTCTTGCAAAAGAATTATATCTAGGTAAACCTCATTTCTCAAATAAGACAAAACCCTTTATTTTGAGGTCCCATTCAGACCTCTAATATTCCATTATAGGAACCTCATTTAGGGATTTTGTGAAATATTTTACCACCATTGCCTTGGGAGTTATGACAAAATGTTTCAATATTGAATTTTTTGCCCTGTATCCTTTGATATTATCAACTTTTAATAGGATCTGAGATCCATCTACCACATCTGTCTCTGTCTCTTTGGACTGACATGCTTTGTTGGAAGTTCTACCCCCCTTGCACTCCACTCCAATATAAATACCTTGTTTTTGGATTCTAGTCTTTAGAGGGGACCTAAGAGTTAGATACTAGGCTAATTTCTCAATTGAGAAAAAAGGTTCAAGAATTTTTTCTTCCAAGGGTACATATCCCGCCAAGCTAGAGTCACATACCAAGTAGTCATACAATTTTTTAGCATAAAAATTAAACCAAAATGTCCTAAAATAGGTCTAGAAAAACTAACCTGGATATGTGCATTAACCTCCAAAGTCTGAGAAGAGCTTCCACCCATTGCCATAATCTCCTTCAAGGTGGTTTCTCCTTGGGTTGGACCTATTATTTTTGTGTCCTTTAGCGAAAGACTATTAGAATTTGGAGTTTTAGACTCCACTTATTTACCGTGCATTATCTAAATCGGGGGTTTTGAGGAGTAATGTCCCACCTCTTTAAGGCCCAAAGCTTCAAGCTCAGTTTGCTCAGGATGGTATTCAATAACTTTCTCCTACCGAATTTTATCCTTCTTGTTAAGGATATTAGAGCACTATGAAGATAAATAGCCAGGTTTACTACAACCAAAACATGAAATGGGTCTATTTTAATATTCAATAGTTTGATTTCATGTTTCTATCTTTGAAATAATATTAATATAATATGGAAGATCAACCTCTAGATCTACCATAACACACAATATTGCGAATACCATCCTAGATTTTGCTCTAGTTGCTAGGTCAATTTGAATGAGTTCACCAATGCTTTTATCTATCCCTCTCAAGATGTCTTTCTACCAGTGGTGGAAGGGAAGACCCAAAAGCCTCACCCAAAGAGGAACCAGATTCACCTTTTGGGTGTCTTAGTTGAAATCATAATCCCATTTGCGAAGAAAGTAGCCTCTTTTCCCATAGAACTAGAGGTCCTCGTCCAAGATTTATTTTGAGTACTTTTCGTAGTTAAACTTGACGATGAAAAAATATTTTGGTATAACCACTATCTCCAAGGACCCTAATGGCTTTAATTTCATGAAAGCCTAGTATCTAATGGAATCTAGATTGGGTTTGCTTCCCTAGAATTTGCTTATCAGATTCTAAGAATCCTCTTCCAGAGGAATATGTGTGAGCTTATTAGGAATATGAATCTCATCACCTTCAGGGATCAGATTAATTAATTTTTTTGTCCCACTAAGTTTAAAATATTTTGTAGTCACCTTAGTAAATTGTTCTTCGAAGTCAAAAGGATGTCCCATCCAACTAAGACCCACCTGATTTACCACCCGACTCAAGTATCATCGAGGATATTGCATCACTAGCACTTGTTTCAATTCCATGTGAGTAAACAACACCTAAAAATGTGTAGAACCCACCTTATTACTCTCTACTCTCTAAGCCAGAACAACACCCTATTCCAAATCACACTCTAGAACCTAAATCTGATCACTAAACTTCTCCTTCCCAACCACCAGCTCCTTATCTCCCATCATCTCTTTCCTGCTCACCTACAACTTCCCATTCACCAACTCCTTCCCACCAAAGCTCATTTTTAACTCTAAAGACACTACTAAGATCCTGCTTCTTCTTTGACGCCACTCCATAGTAGTAACCATGCACCATATTTTTTTAAATTCTACAAAACCCTCTAACTTCGTTGCTCAAATTTTCTTCATTGAAACCCTTTGATACCATCACTCAATTTTTTTTCACAAAACCTTCTGATGTCACTTCTCAGATTTTTTTCATAAAACCCTCTAATTTCATTGCTTAGATTTTTTTTCCATAGAAACCCTCTGATGTCGTTGCTTAGTTTTTTCACAAAATCCCTCTAACACACTAAGATTTTTTTCTACAAAACCCTCTAAAGTTGTTGGTCAATTTTTTCACAAAACCCTCTAATGCCATTGCTTATATTCTTTCTACAAGAATCCTTTGACATCGCTCCACAGTAGCAACCATACATCGTAATTTTTATTTATTTTGCAAAACCCTCAGATATCGCTACTTAGTTTTTTTTCATAGATACCCTCTAACACCACTGCTCAGGTTTTTTTTTGCAACACCACTGCTCATATATTAGGCATCATATAAAAGTCTAATTTTATTTTTTTATAATATGCTATGTTATTACATTTCTTTAAAATACAATAATCATATGATTATATGTTCCAACACATTTTTCTATACTTCGTAACTTATATTTCTGAATATAGAATTGTTGTCATGCTATTTATTTTCTTATATAGTTGTATCTATATCACATGGGATGCATTTTTTTGATTAAATAGAAACATGGTGTCTCCATTTCTTGTTTGACAAAAATAAGGAAATATGCATTTTTCCCATTTTACATAGATTTATGGAAAAAATTTCTAATTCATTACCTATATTAATCTAAATATTTATATTTAAATAAAACCTATACCAATGAGCAATGCATCACACCATGGGCTAGGATTTTTGGAAAATAAATCCTTGCAACCCGGTGGATGCTTTTTTGGGTGGAGAACTAATTTGGTAGTTGGCCCTGTAGCTATAGTTTTGTTTGTTGGGTAGAAAGTTGGGTCAACTAAAGGAACCACAATTGGGGGGGTTGGGTGTAAGGTTAGGTTAGCTAAAGGAACCGTAATGACTAGTTGTGTTTTTGGGAGGAATGTTGTATTTTTTGTTTTGGGTTGTTGGGTTTTATGGGTTGTTGGAAGATCTTATTTTTATTTGTTGTGGGTGCTAGATAGTTTGTTTTTTTCCTTGGATATTTAATTCTTCATCCCTCTCTATACAGTTAATACTAGAGGGAGATCTTGGGGTTCATCATTATCCATTGAAAAAGATTCATGTTGTCGATCCCCGCATCTGGTGAGTGTGGTTGTCTTTTTGGTTGTTTGCTGGTTGTGGGTGCTTGACAGATGGGTTTTTCTCCATGGAATGGGTGCTTGACAGATGGGTTTTTCTCCATGGAATTATTTTTGTCTTTACCATTATCTAAAGTTAATACTAGGGAGAAACCTTGGGCTTTATTGTTGTTCATTTGAGAAATGCTCATGTTGTCAATCCTCGTGTCTAGTGGGTGTGGTTGTCTTGTTGGTTCTTTTTTTGTTGGATGTGGGTGCTGGATAGTTGGGTTTTTTCCTTAAAATTTTATTGGTCTTTACCCCTCTATTTTAATTAAATACTACAGGGAGACCTTGGACTTCTTTGTTGTATGATTAAGAAAGGATCGTGTTGTTAGCCCATATGTTTGGCAAGTCAACAGGTTGGTAGGGCCAGTCTTAGATTTATTTTTTGTGGGAGGTAGTTTTACTACCCTATGGAAGGTTTTTTTTTTTTAATTTGTGCTCATTCAAATTTTGGGTGAATATCTTCAGGTGGTGGGGGTATTCTTGGTTTTACTTTTTTCTTCAATTTTCTTGATCCATCCTTTTTTGTGGCCAAGTTATGTGGCAGATCCAAATCCAGGTTTTTAGGGATTAGGTTTTCTTTGACCCTATGGTCTTCTCCATTGGTATCTTCTAGTAGATTCCAGCAGTCTCTTGAGTTCGATGGGCAGATATCTTGATTGGTTGCATCGCCGACTGGGATTCAAATGTTCATGAGGATCAGGGACACACATATGGATTACCGCATACCTTGGTCATTCCATGGGACTCCAATGTAGATGTGCAGCCATAAACTTTCTGATTGCATGCAAGTTTCATTGCCTGTTTGATTAATGTTACCTAGTTTGTAGTGAGCTTTGGTTTGTGGTTTCCCAACCCGTGGTTAGGTTTGTCTTTTTTCTTCCAGGGGTGTGATCATTGCCACCCGCAACTTTTTTTCATGTTTTTTTTTTTGAAAAAATGAAAACTTGTATTAATACAAAGACCAGTTACAAACGGGAGAGAACACATCCCGACCCAGAGCAAAGAGCAACACAACAAGGGCAAAGCACAAAGGCAGCACTAGCAACCACAGGGCAAAGAAAACAACAGGGCGCGAAAAGGCAACATGTCACGAAATCGCGACATGTCGTGAAATCACGACAGTCACCCCTGTCTCGACCGCGTCGGCACAAACAGTCGTGATAACGTGACATGTCGCGATATCGTGACAGGAAGGGCCCTCGGCAGCCGCCCACAAAAGGAGTAGCCAAAACGCGACGAAGTTTCTAAACGACACTCATGCCACAAAAGGGTCGCGATATCGTGACAATTATCCTCCCAACCACTTAAGTGCCAAACGTGTCGTGAAATCACGACAAAAATACCTTGCAGCTTCCATTTTACCAAACTGTCACGATATCGTGACGAATTATCAACTTTGCTCTTCATCTTCAAAAGAGGCACGAAATCGCGACATAATCTCAACAAGAGCCGCGACAGCGTGACATGTCATGATATCGCGCCAGAAACCTGCCAAAGGCCGCAAAGGCTCAACCTGTCATGAAATCGCGACAACCTCCAGCTCGAGGCCGCGACGGCACTACAGGTCGCGATATCGTGACAATTTTCCTCCTAGCTGCTTAAGTGCCAAACGTGTCGTGATATCGCGATAGGATTACCTTACAGCTTCCCATTCTCCAACTTGTCACGATAACGCGACGAAATTTCAACTTTGCTTTTCAACTTCAAAAGGGGTGCGAAATCGCGACAGGATCTCAACAAGGACCGCGATAGCGCGACATGTCGCGATATCGCGACAGAAACCCACCAAAGGCCGCGGAGGCTCAACCTGTCGCGATATCGCGACAGCTTCCAGCTAGAGGCCGCGACAGCACTACATGTCGCGATATCGCGACAAAAAATTTCCTTAGCATAAAAAACACTACACATTATTTCAAAATTTGTTCAAGGCCTTGTCTAATCTCTGCATCCTCCACAAGCATATTACTATGCAGATGCATCCCAACCTCTCTCTCAGCACCCATCTTAGCAAGGAAATCAGCCGCTTTATTAAGAGATCTACTAGCATAAATAGGTATCACATCCTCTAATTCCTTCCAAAGATCTTTAATTTGGGAGACCAAAATCCATAGCCTCCAAGCTTTTAAGGCAAAGTTCCTCATGCAATCAAGAGCACCAACCAGGATTTGGGAATCAGACTCAATGATTATCTTTCTATGACCCTGCTAGACGGCCCAGATGGAAGCAGATTTAATAGCAAAGGCCTCGGCTTCATTGTTTGTGGCATATCCCAGACCTTGCAATTCCCAATAGATCACAGCCTCAGCATGATCACGGCAGATTACTCCACTTCCAGCATTGCCCGGATTGCCTTTTGTAGCTCCATCAACTTTTTTTCATGTTAAACTTTATTATTAATATAATTTAACTTTTCATCAAAAAAAAGACATTACACCTATTAACATTCCCATATTAAAAATTTGTGGATCATGTCATATATTATGAAACAATAAAAATAATAAGATATTTTACATAAAGCAACTTTATGATTGAAACGAATGCACTATTTAACGGAGTTAATATAAATCAACAACAAAGGCTTAAAGGATTTTAAGGATAACATCAAAGGGAGTAAATAATTTAATAAAAAATATTATTAAATATTCTAGTTTAAATTATCATTTTTCTTTGTGATTTTTCCAATTAGCATAATTGAAACCCATAGCCGTGAAGTTATTTTGGGTGAAAGGATGTATCCACATGTTATCCAAATTATTTTTATATTTTACAGATTACTCTACAGAAATTAATTATAAATTTAATATAAAAATTATACTATTATTTAAATATTTATTTGTTATTAATTTTGTTAATTGGTTTGACATGTATTTATTTATTTATTTGATTATATAGAAGAGTTGTTCATACAGCACTTCCCGTCATGCATTTATTACTAGAAAAGGATTGATTGTGTAGGAAAAATTAAATTTTTGAAATATAAAGTTAATGTTTTATACGTCATAGATTAGTATGAAGGAAAGCTTATGAAATAATATTATATAGAGCAATCTCTACAACAAACTTGTATGTAATCCCCATTGTAAATATGGATAATGTACTAGTTATTTTAAATAGATAATTGTTAAAAAAATATTAATCATATAAACAAGTGTAGAGTGGGAAGGAGTGGGCACAAGGTGACAATATGATGGAGCTGTGTATGTGTGCATGCAAATGTAAATAAAAATAAAAGTGGTGAAAATTAGTTCGGTAGGAAATTAAGACCAAACTAGTTTTAGTTATTTTATATATATAATTAATAAAAAATATACTAATCATATAAACAAGTGTAGGTAGGAAGGAGCAGGCACAAGGTGTTAATACGATGGGACTGCTTATGTGGGCATGTAAATAAAAGTGGTGGAAATTAAGACCAAACTAATTTTGGATTGAACAACGTCCATAATGTTAGTATGACTTCACACAGTGGTAACATGATGGGACTGCTTATGTGGGCATGTAAATAAAAGTGGTGGAAATTAGTGTCATTGGAAAATTAAGACCAAACTAATTTTTGATTGAACAACTTCCATTATTTTAGTATAACTTCACACATTCTTTTCATAATAAAAAGAAAAGATTTTTTTTTAATGTAGATAGCTTAAAATACGTTAAAAATATATTTTTATGTTTTATTTTACATAAAATATAATTTTATGTGAGAATATTTTTAATTAGAAATACAAGAATATAAAAATAATTCATATTAAAAGTTTCAATTCATTATCTAATATATATTTTTTTAATTTTAAATTTGAAGTGTGTTGTATTAAAATTATTAAAATTATTTTTTTGTGTATGGTTTATTGGAAAAGATTGTATTTATATAATTGTGATGATGTGACCCGAATTTAATCCCATAGCGAGTATGGTTTATTGAAAAAGATTGTGCTTATATAATCGTGATAAAGTAATCTGAATTCAATCCCATGGCAAATATTTATAAAAAATATTACTTAAAAAAAATTACTTAAATTTAAGTTGCCCAGATTCATTAGCATGTACTCACCAATATTCATATTCATTATTGTGAAGGATGGGTGGATGGAGTGGAAATTTGAAGGTAAAGTGGATGAATGAGCATGGTTCAAGAAGTAGCTCATGTGTGCCAAGCATTGGTGAGTAAGTTATTAGGTTAGTTTATTTTTTGTGATGGAAAAAGTGAAAATATTTTATAGATGCTTAACCTTAATGTCAAAGGTAGTGTGTTTATTACTTTGGAGGCTCTCAATAAATCTCTTTTGGGACCAATAGTTATTACGAGAAGTAGAAGGATAATTTTGGATTTGCCATTATATGCATAAGGAATTGACACGTAGAATAAGATGAAACATTTATGGTATTTTTTTGACACGTAGAATAAGATGAAACATTTATGGTATTTTGCTTCGTACTAATGTTGGGACATATATTTAAATTTCCTTATCATCATTTTGAGAATAGTGAGAGATAATTTATGGATAATTTACTGGTGGTTCTATCAAATATAAAATACAATTGGTAAATTTTAGTATATAATGTATTTGTAATGGGAAATTAAATTATGAGAAAAGTTTCTAACTTGTTTTTTTTGTTGGTTTGTTTTTGTTATTTAAAAGAGTTGGTCACAATCACATTATTTTAGTAACCAATAAGTATAGGGTTCAAATCATAACAGACAAGTTTAGGGTTCAAATCATAGGGACTGAGTTCAAATCATAGGGATTGGGGCTGCTCCCACAAAACCTAATCCATCTCATATCATTAGGATTCAACCCGAAGTGTTGACTTAATGTGAATCGAGATTAGTACCATTAGGTTTCAGCCTAACCCACACTTAGAATTTAGGGTTCACCAGGAGTGTTGACTTAATAAGAAGGCTCTAGATTAGTACCATTAGGGTTTAGCCTAACCCACACCTAAAAGACTTTGATTAAACTACTACCTTTACCTTTGTAACTAGTAAATGTTGATAAAAAATAAGAAAAATATAATTAAATACCAATATAATAATAATGATAAAAAAATAATTTAATTAAATATAAAATCAACAATAAAAAATATTCACATAGAGGTTTTTTTTAGGATTAAACATTTGAATCATTGTCATTTAATTAATGTAGAACATAATTCCCATATATGGGCTCAATATCACCAGTCTTAATCACGCATACTAATCCCAAAGTATACATGAATTGTTTTTACTATAGGAATAATATAATAATAACTATAAAATCACCAAAGTTTTAGTTTTATGTTTACCTTTAATTTCTTATTTTTCTCATAATGTAGGTTAATTATTACCATAACATAGGTACAAGCAGTGTAATAATTTTATAAATATATATTTTTAAGAATATTATTATTTAAAAAATAAAAATTAATTATATTTTATTTGGTTAATGTGAGAAATTTTTAAGATCAACATTGAGCATTTCCATATCAACCATAACCCTTTTTAAAAGCAAAAGTTAAATTTATCAATAAATAATTAACACACAAACACATATGTTTAAAAATATCATTTTAAATTACATTTAAATCTAAAAAAAACTTAATTTAAAAATAATCATTCTAAACTAATGTATTATTATCTCTTATATTATACCAAAAATTTTATATTTATTTATTTTTCATTTTTATTGTATTTGCATGTGAATATAAGTGTCCCTCTCATAGCAACATTTATCCTTATTTCAGCTCAGGATCATTTTAAAAATATTAAAAGTCCCTAAGACACTTCACTTGTCACATTAAATAAATTTGATTAATATTCATATGAGCATGATAAAATTTTAAGGGACTATTCAATCACAATCAAAATTTAAAACTAAATTCCCTCTTTTAGGTTCAATATTTTATTAAAATTAATTTTTTTGGATAAGGTAATTGTTTAAGCTTTGGCTTTTTAGAAGGTCTAAGGTTTAATACTCTTAAAATTAATGCTTTTGGACAGCGCAACTATTTGAGTTTTGACTCGAGAAGTCCAAAATTCAAACCCTAATGTGAATGAATGTGTAAAAAAATAGATATATATTCATCAAAAAAAATTAATCCCTTAATATGACTAAATTAACATTATTATATAATTATATTATTTTTATTTTATTCTAGCTTCAATTTATCAGAGATAACTTGAAACTCTACTTAGCACCTGTAAAGTTGTTTATGTATAGTGCTATAATGGTAAAACTATAACACCACTATTGCATTGATATTATAGTGCCACTAGAGGCCCGCATGCGTACCAAGGAATAATGTTCTGCTAAATTGGTAAGATGTTGAAACTATGTTTTAGATTGGAGAAAAATGGGCTAGTTGCACTACACTGATGTAAAAAGTGATGTTATAACACTAAAATATAGTACATCCTCTTATCTTTAGATCAAATTTTATCAGGTTAATAACAGTAAAAAATAATAAAATAAAAAGTTTGTTATGTATAGTCTTTGTGGTTTGATTATTTATTAAAAATAGTGGATGTACCAACTTTCTTATGTAAATAAAAAAAATCCGTATGCTTCCATGCCAGAGATATAGGAACTGTCGTGAAGAAGACAAGTAATTCAAGGCTTGATTACTTCATCTTAACTAATAGTAAGGGTCATGCAGCCTCATTGTACATAAAGAAAGTAATGCACGATGCTAGCGACAGTACATAAAGAAAGTAATGCAAGATGCTAGAGACAGTATTCTGGCAGAAGACAGACATCCTTGCAGAGAAAGAAAGAAGTTGGAAAAATTTGAAGTGTTGATAAAAACACTTTATAGTTTTGAAAAGGTGAGGAGATTTGAAGTGTCCATGTTTCTGTATTCTTCAAAATAAAGTTTAGGGTGTTAATTCCTAAAAGTGACTGAATAACAAATGGTGCTTTGATGGTTAACGGGTTTTCGAAAAATGTTTTTTGACGAGTATAAACAAAACTATACTCGGAAAGCATAACTTAAAACAGTATTCCAAAAATTGTGTCATGGGAATATTTTACAATGTTTAAAAAGTTTACTCGGCATTTTATCATCCCACAAAGAACGTGGGATAATAAAAGATGGGCCATGAGGCTTTCACTTACATTCCTGCTGTCTGCCTGTTGGGGCCTCTGTGGTCCTTTGTGGGCCTCTATGGGCAGGCCAAGTAGAACCCCATGAAACTGAGTGTGCTAGCTGGCCCGAAGATACCATTAAAAACAATTGAGGAATGGAGATATTTTTCTTACCAACACCACCAATAAAACGATTGGATTTTATAATAACATAATGGAATCTTCCTGATACAGTCAATGTCCGCACCCAATCAATGTCGACACCCAATGGAACATCCCCGCCATTCCCCACCTAAGAGTTATTGAAAATTAACAACACTGTGTTCACTTCTGACCCAGGTAAGATGTGTGCAGATAAATTTACAGATAAATTGACAAAAACTGAATTGTCACCATAAAAATTTGCAGAAATATGAGGTACAGAAGCCATATATCCGGCCAAAATATTGACAAAATTTGTGGGTTAATCTCGTTCCCTTATTTTAGGACACACATTTTGATGAATATCGTTCCTAGAAGAAATTTTCCTTAGGCATGAAACGGTATCCAATGCATATATTGATTTCCGCAATCTTTTTGTGATGTTAACCGTAGCTGCAAATATTGGAGCCTTACTCCATAACGGGGAAGAATAATAAACCTGTGGTAACGGAGAACGTTTGCTCTTTCAAATGGATCTTGAGAATTCAGGGCTTAAAAAGTGATTCCATCACAACGGACGTCCATATCTATGACGTGAGTAGATTAGTGAACGGGAAAAATGACTGTTCCAAACTACGTTCTACTTAGCTGCATAAAAAGTTCATAATATTTTAGTTTCAGCTCTTTCGTACCTGTATTTATCAGTTTTAAAACTCGCAGGTTAACCGTGAGTATCCACTAAACTCCCGCGTCAGGGGGGCCTGCGAGATACCCGGCCATCATTCGCGGAGTACTCATACACATAAAGGCAATCGTACAGATAGAGGCAAAGGAGAGATAGAGGCCGTGAGGCCGAGACTAGTACGGATAGAGGCACTCACTGTCATATATAATGTGTTTGTTTGTTTTTCACGTTAGGTTTCACTTGGGGTTACTACATATGGCGAGGAAGAGGTATTGGATAAAAGTGACAAAAAAAGTATTGTATACAAGTGGCAATTAACTGGCCAAACTCTGTACTCTCTGTCATGTATAATATGTTTGTTTTTCAAGTTACGTATTTTCATGTGACAAAAAATATTGTATACAAGTGGCAATTAACTGGCGAAACTCTGCACACCCTCATGTATAATATGTTTGTTTTTCAAGTTAGGTATTTTCATGTTTCACTTTTACTCCATACTATACTGTTGGGTAAAGGTGTTTTCATGTTTCACTTTTATTTCATACTATACTGTTGGTAAAGGTAATGGATATAAGGTATTAGATTTAAGTGGCATAAAGTAGTGGGAAGTAATGTAAGTTAATTTTGATATTTATTTATTTTTAAATATAATAAAAAGTAGGTGAGTAAATAAATACATTAATCATATAAAACTTAAAATTTTTGTTTTTGGTTATGCCCGGACAAAGACCAAATTGATTTTTTTTTTTCACAAACCATTATCTAAACATAAGTGAAGAAACTATAATTTATTTATTTTTCATGTTGCACCCCACAACCTAATAAGAAGCTTGTCCTCATATTGGATTGAAAAGTGCATTGAAAACATGAGATTATTTGTTTTATTATTGACAAACTATAAATTATAATTGTTATCTTTATAAGATTAAAAAAAAAGAAAAATTAAATACTTTTTTCATAAGTCATGTTTGATTCAACTTTATAAAAGTAAAATGGATTGTGATTTTTAAATTTTTATTGTTTGATAAAGCTATAAATATAAAAATAAAATGAACATAAATATGTCGTGCAATGGTTTGGGCTTTGGCTCGTCTTTAGGATGTTCAAGGTTCAAACAGTGGCATGGGTGAGTGTGTGAGGGATGGGTGTGTTCATAAAAAATATATAAATATTATTTAATAAGATTTATTATAAAATTATCTTATCAATTTATAAATAAATCATAATTTATGATTGATTACAATTATTTATATTGTAATTATATATATTATCATATAAATAGACAATTTTAGTACAAGTAGTTATAAATACTTTTTTTTGACATAAATGAGACTTTTCATTTTCTCCATCTAATTTGAGTCATGTAATGCTCCTTGTTATGCCTCATATATATTGAGTACAATTGGTCTCTATTCGAAGCCATACACACCAAAAGTGCAATAGGTTGAGCCAAGACCACTTTAATGACCTTATTTTTGTGTAATATAATCTTAGGCTTTGTAAAACATACATGGAGGGTAGTGAATCTTACTAGACAATTCATTTGGGTAAGCTAGATCAACTTTTTGATTGGATTGTCGAGAGTTCTATAGATCCTAGAGTTTACTATAGAGAATCTTGAGGCAATTGAGGAGAAAATAAAACATTTATGAGGACTAGAGGAGATATACCATGATGACACTACAATTGAGCATCTTCCAATTTGGTCACTAATTTAGAGCCAAGGCCAACCACTTTATATATTTCTATTCTAGCTACTTCCTCTTTCTTTTTTATAGCTTCTTGACCTACAAATTATCCTTATCTAAAAAAACCTCATTGCCTTCATGACTATACAAATAATTCAGTTTAGATTCTATATCAACTATCTTTGTCTTTGCTTCTCAATATTTATCTTTGGCCCATACAATTGTAGTGGATTTGATTCTCTTCAAATTTTTAGAAAACTAAAACATAGTTGTCTCTTCTATGGTTAGGTCAATATGTCTCCACTCATATTTTACTATATTTATAAATTCCTCATCTTCTAACCAAATAATATTGAACTTGAAAGGTCCTACAAGTTTCTCTTGATATTTTTCTAATTGAAATAAAATTGGTGAATGATCAGATCCTCCACCTTGATCTATCCAAGTCCTTAGTATTTCTACTTTAGCTTTGAGGTTTTTAGACACTAAAAATCTAACCTTTTAGAAATACCTTATCTTTTAGTTCTTTGATTCCTCCAAGTGGGAACTAATTTAATGGATTCTACATCACACAACCTTGTAATCTAGATTTTATATAGGAAAAAATTAGGGAGGGGATCCATAATAGCCTTATCTCCCCACATTTATTTTATTTTAGTTATAAAATTTGAGTCTCCTCCAACCACTACATTTTTATTTTTTAAAAGTCTTGTATAAATAATTCTTCCAAAAACTCTCTTCTACCGCCATAAGGACCATACAGATTGACTACATAAATTAGCTTTCCTAGATCCATAAAATGTAAGTCTATAACCATACCTACCTCAATACATACCTTATCTACTAGTTGGAAGGAGGAATTTCATCTTGTTAAATTTCCCCCTGATCTTCCATTTGAGTCCATCCCTACAAAGTTCTAATTTGATAGGAGAGAGGCAAGGATGGCTATTGCTTTTTTTATGTCCAACATAGTCTCTTGGATTTGTTAGAGTTAAAGTGCACTATGCCTTCACCTTGACACTTGTCAGTTTCTCTTGACAAGTGTCATGTGTTGAATATAGGCTTATGCCTATATATTGTAACCATTTGTATCAATAAAATCAATCCCATTAGTTTCAGTCCCAACATTTGGTATCAGAGCCTAGTCGCTCTCCTGCCCTATGTAAACCCTTGAGGGGGGATTTCCCTCATGGAAATCCTCCCTCCCCCATTTCTTCCTCATTTCCCCCATTTTTTTTCCAAGCCTAGGGAGTATGCTCTCCATTTTTTTAAAATGGATCAGAAACCAGATAGCTTGAAAAAAATTCATGGCTGCCAAATCTACTTTTTCCAATCCCTTGTTCATCGACGACAGGTTGATCATATTTGTAGAGTGAAGAAACTAGAGTTTTTCTGTTGTGAAAGATGACCAGGATGTATTCCATTCCATCTCTCCATTTTTGTCATGGGATTTTTTGGCCCCGATTTGTTCTCTGCGCAGACGCAGACGCGGTGGTTTGAGTCCATCACAATAAAAATTTTGTGGCTTCCTCGATAAACTATGCCAAAGTTTTTTTATTTTTTTTACTCGATCGTAATCTGAGGCGTCTCTCGGCATGGTAAAAGTGGCATCAAGAACTGTGTGTTTTTTGCCCCTGCTATTAATGTATTGAATCACTAAAGATAATTTTTAATGCATCTACACATTTTTCTAAAGATTTACCAGTGGAGGTGCGAAACCATTATGGACGAATGTTTGCAAGTACAAATATTTTATTTTCGATTGACAATGGTGAGCTAGGGTTTCATTTGTTTTCAATTCATGTTTTGAGGATCTATAATCGTCAGTGCAGAGAAATTGGAAATTGACGGTGGTTTGAGAAGTTTTCGGGCTAGCGTTAGGGTTCGAATTCACATGGAGGCCATTGCGACGATAGATGGTTGTGTAAATCCCATCGCCTACAGCAGATTTCTAGAAGACACTACAACCAGGATGACAGTCGCATGGAGACGCCTCGTCGAGATAAGACGCCTGCAAACGCTTTCTAACAGTGGGAATTTTTTTGATATTGTGGAAAAAAAAAAGGTCTCGGACACTCAACGACCAGTTGTGCAGCGTCTATTTTGGGGAAAAAGTGGTGGCCACAGAGGCTTCTTCAGTCAATACCATGGAAATTGAAGTGCCCTCTCAGAACCTGTACACTGCGTGAAAGCTGGTAAGATTGGTTTCTACACCAATCAGCTGGAAGGGTGGCTTGTTCTGCACCTACAGTCTCAAGAAATTTTGGTCCAAGGACAACATTGCTAAGAAAATATTTTATTTTCGATTGACAATGGCGACAATGTTTCAAATTGCTCAACGGTTGTCGCTGTGTTGAAGGATGTGCAGATGCCATGATGGGCACAATCGAAGATCACTGTACAATCAAAACATCAGGAACTACTATGATTTTCATGATAATAGATTGTTGGACAATCACTGTCACCTCGGTTGGAGACTCTCATTGCATTCTTGAGTCACCTGAAGGATTGGTATCTCTTTTGATTGTCGATCACAGACTCGAGGTCAATCATGAAGAGAGGGAACAAATTATAGCTGGCGGTGCTGAGATTGGACCATTGAGATGTTGGCCTGGAGGGTTCTGTCTGTCTAGGTCTATTGGGGATATGGATGTGGGTGAGTTCATTGTACCAATACCACATGTAAAACAAATCAAGCTATCAAATTTTGGGGGTAGGCTTATAATTGCAACGGATGGTGTTTGGGATGCATTGAGTTCTGAAAAGACTACAAATTGTTGTCGGGGCTTGCCAGAAGAACTCGCTGTAAAAATAAAAAGCTAAGGAAAATTTGAGGATAAAGGACTTAGAGACGACACTACATGCATTATAGTGGATTTTATTCCACCTGAAAGGCCTACGTCAACTCCTACAATTAAGAAGCAAGGTAAATTCAAGTTAATGTTTGATGTTTACACAATGACACTGAGAGGGGGGGTGAATCAGTGTAGCTATTAAATTTTTATATCTACAACATTTAATATGAAATAAAGAGAATAAAAAAAACTTGAACAAGAGAGCAAACCACAACACTCAATATAACGAGGTTCACCAATTTGGCTACTCCTCAAAAATGACTGCTTGGACTCCAATCCAAATCCAGTCTTTGCAAAATCAATTTTACAAACACTTTACCAACACCAACTGGAAGGAGCACCAACCCCTGTAATTTTCTGCTGCAACAGATGGAGCACCAACTCCTAGTACCAAGCACCAACTTGGACTGCAATTCTGATAAATTTTGAATGACATAAAAATGTCTTCACTTTATGCACGACCCTGACTGGTCTGCAATTAACTCAACTCTGCACACTCTCACGGCTCTGCTTATTTTTCTCTTGATACTTTTCTAACTCTCCTTTTACAGCAATTTCTCTCTAACAGCAGCAACTTTATTCTCTGTACGGTTATTCATTTATAACCTTTCAATCTGCATGCAATCGAATCACATACTCTGACTGTTCGAATCCATGCAATACGGCTGTTCGGTTCCATGCACTTCGACTATTCGAAACCCTGCAATACGTCTTTCGAAAACCATGCAATACGGCAATTTTGTTTCATGTACTTTGACTGTTCGATTTCTTCAAATACGGCTTTTCGAATGCTTTTTCGAAACTCCATGTATGATTCTACGAAAGCTTTTCGATTCTTCATGTTCGGCTTTTCTGTATGCTTCAAATACGTCTTTTCGAATGCCCGCAAATTCGACCTTTCGAATGCTTTTATTATCCTTCAAATTCGGCTTTTTGAATGCGTTTATTATCCTTCAAATTCGGCTTTTCGAATGCGTTTAAATTATGCATGTTTGTCTTTTGCAATGCATGACCAACACTCGTCAACAATTAACTGTCTGCCTGACTTTAGTTACTTTTTACGTAACTGGTCGCATGATTTTCCTGTCTGCTTTTTCGACACGTGTCACCTTGCATGTTCCTGCGGGTTTTACCTGCCAGATTATTACCTGTCGCGATATCGCGACACTTTTGACTTATGCTGACGTCACCCTGAAAGTTGTCACGAAATCGTGACCGTTTTGGCCCTCGAAAGCTTTCCCTGCATCTTGTCGCGATATCGCGACACTTTGAGCTTTTGCTGACGTCATCCTCAATGCTGTCGCGAAATCGCGACGCTTTCGGCTTCCAGCAGCTTTCCTTTCATCCTGTCATGAAATCGTGACACTTTTCAACTTTGCTGACGTCATCATCCTGCTTGTCGCGAAATCGTGACACTTTCAGCTTCCGTACACTTTTCTTTGCCGCAGCAGCGAAAAAGGAACATGTCGCGAAATCGTGACACTTTGTTCTTCCGTACAACTCTCCTTGCCAACTCCAACGAAAATGGAACATGTCACGAAATCGCGACGCTTCTGGCTCTTGCTGACATCATCATCCTTCTTGTCGCGAAATCGCGACGCTTCTGGCTCTTGCTTACGTCATCATCCTGCTTGTCGCGAAATCGCGACACTTCTGGAATCCGTACGCTCTTTCTCCATGCAGTAGCGAAATCGCTACAACTTTTTGCCTTGTCTTTTTTTTATGAAATTTTAACTTGTAATATCAATGTTGCATCTTTCAGATCTACACTTTTGACTAGTAGCGAAATCGCTACACCTTAGTTTCCCCTTATTCCAACATGTAGCGCCATCGCTACACCTTATTTTCTTCTTGCTTCAACATGTAGCGAAATCGCTACACCTTAGTTTCATGTATTTTCATCATGCAGCGATATCGCTACACCTTTGTTTCCTTTCATTTCAACATGTAGCGATATCGCTACACCTTTGTTTCCTTCTCTGCCAGCATGTCGCGAAATCGCGACAGTTTTGCTCGCATCTTCTCTCTCCTCGATCATGTCGCGAAATCGTGACAATTTGGCGTGCATTTTCTCTCTCCTGCTTTTTGTCGCGATATCGCGACACATTTTCTCTCTCCTCAGTGAAAACTTGACATGTCACGAAATCGCGACATTTTCGGCTGCGCCTTCTCTCTCCTCGACCATGTCGCGAAATCGCGACAGAAAACATGTCGCGATATCGCGACAGTTTTCTTCCTTGTCTCTTTTTGCCATTTTTTGAATCTGGGTCACTTCTGTTTTCCTTGAAACTTTCTGCACTTGATCTGACTGACCTCTGAACTGCATCAATCGCATCAATCTGATCGTGTTGACAACAATGACAATACTTTTGCAATTCTTTTGCTGCACCTTGCTCAACAATCTCCCCCTTTGGAATTGTTGGCAACACTATTGCAACCTTGCTTAATTTCTTCTCCCCCTTTGCCAATAATACCAAAGGGCTGCTGTAGACTCCCCCTGAGTCTATGCACAACATTCTCAGACTTAAAAAGTTTGAATGCTCCCCCTGAGAATGTGTTTCCCATAGCTAGTCAGTGCTTGGGTGGTGTGACTACTCCCAACTTCTTTCGAAGGTATTCAAACACTTCCTTAGGCAAAGGTTTTGTGAATATATCAGCTACTTGCTCTGTAGTTGGAACAAAATCCAATTTAACCTCTCCTTCTGCAACTTTATCCTTCAAGAAATGATATCGGATTGCAATATGTTTGGTTCTTGAATGCATTAATAGATTCTTGGATATGTTGATAGCACTAGTGTTATCACACTTAATTGAAATTGGTTCATTGAAATGAATACCAAGATCTTTCAACGTTTGTCTCATCCATAATATCTGAGTACGGCATGTTGTTGCTGCAATGTATTCTGCCTCTGCAGTGGATAGAGATACTGATTCTTGTTTCTTGCTGTGCCATGCTACCAGCCTGTCACCAAGATAAAATGCTCCTCCACTTGTGCTCTTTCTGTCATCAATACATCCTGCCCAATCAGCATCAGAATATGCAATCAAAGTGAAATCTTTACCTTTTGGGTACCACAACCCATAATCCATAGTGCCCTTGAGATATCTGAAAATCCTCTTTACAATTGTTACATGAGTTTCTTTGGGGCTGGCTTGAAATCTTGCAACCATACATACCGCTTGTAATATATCCTCGGTCTAGTGGCTGTTAAATACAACGAGGCTTCCAATCATAGACCCGTACATTGTTTGATCTACATCTCGGGGATTTATCATCCTTACTCAACTTGCGACTCTGTTGTCATGGGAGTGCTTGACCGGTTTCTTGTCTTCCATTGTGAACTTTTTCAGCATTTCTTTTACATATTTAACTTGAGAAATAAAAATGCCTTTTTCATTTTGATTGACCTCGCAATCCTAAGAAATAAGAAAGTTCACCAATCATTGACATCTCAAATTCTTTTTTCATTTTAATTGATGTCTTTGAAGTATTCATCCATGTTTTTGCCAAATATTATGTCATCTACATAAACAACAAGAACAATAAGATGACCCTTCTCTGTTTTGACATATAAGTTGCTATCCACCAAACCTTTCTTAAACCCTTGTTTAATTAGATAATTATCCAACCTTGCATACCATGCTCTGGGTGCCTGTTTTAATCCATATAAAGCTTTCTTTAACCTGCAAACAAAATCTGGATTTTCACCAAGTTGAAAGCCATTGGGTTGTTCAATGTAAACCTCTTCTTCTAGTTTTCCATTCAAAAATGCTGATTTTACATCCATTTGATATACTTTGAAGTTTTTATGAACTGCTAATGCCGTAAACATCCTGATTGCCTCTAGTCTGGCTACCGGTGCAAAAGTTTCTTCAAAATCAATGCCTTCAACCTGAGCATAGCCTTTACATACTAATCTTGCCTTATTTCTGACAACTTGCCCATCTTCATTCAATTTATTTCTAAAAACCCATTTAGTACCAATTATGTTTTTATTTGTTGGTCTAGGTACTAATTCCCAGGTATTGTTTTTCTCTATCTGATCTAGTTCTTCATTGATTGCCTTCATCCAACTTTCATCAATGCTTGCTTCAACAACATTTTTAGGTTCAATACTAGATAACAGAGAATAGTTCCTCACTGTTGTTCTTCTTTTTTGAATACCATCTCGTGGGATCCCCAATAATCTGTTCACTTGGATGATTTTTACTCGCCGATTGCTCTGTTTTAAATTTTCTCGTTTTCTTCTTCTTCAGATTCAGGCTTTTACACTATCTGGATCAATTTTCTCGATTCTTCTCTGTTTCTTTTTCATCATCACCTTCAATGACTTCTTCATACATAGGGTAGTTTTCTTGATAAGTAGTTTCTTGTTCTCTACCTTCATCAACTTTTACATCAGGACTTTCAACAATTTTCTTCAACTTCTTGTTGTAACATGTGTATGCCTTGCTTTTTGTTGAGTAACCGAGAAAGATACCTTCATCAGCTCTATCTTCAAATTTACCAAGGTTATCTTCAGTCCGTTTTATGTAGCACTTGCTGCCAAATATTTTGAAATGTCTTGCAGTTGCCTTTCTGCCAAACCACAACTCATAAGTTGTTTTGCTTTCATGTGGTCTCAGCATGCACCTGTTTTGAATGTAAACTGCAGTATGAACTGCCTCTTTCCAAAATCTGTCAGCTATTTTGTTTTCTTCCAGCATTGTCCTTGCCATTTCCTGCACTGTTCTATTCTTCCTTTCTACAACACCATTCTGCTGAGGTGTCCTAGCTGCTGAAAACTGTCTTCTTATCCCATGTTTTTGACAATATTCTGCAAATTCTTCGGAGATAAACTCTCCTCCCCTGTCTGATCTTAGGCATTTAATTCTTTTTCCTGATTGATTTTCAACAAGATTTTTGAAGGTTTTAAACATTTCAAAGGCTTCTGACTTGAGTTTCAGAAATAGTACCCATGTCATTCTTGAGTAGTCATCTATACACAACATAAAATATTTGTGTCCATTTATGCTTTCAGTTCTCATGGGTCCACATAGATCAGTGTGAATTAGTTCTAATGGCTTGCTAGTGAAGTATTCTTTTGCTTTGAAAGTGGCTCTGGTTTGTTTTCCCTTTTGGCATGACTCACAGATGCTATTTACAGGTTTGCCAATGTTTGGTATGTCTCTAATTGCTCTTTTTGAACTGATTTTTGCCGATTGTCAAAACTAATATGCCCAAGCCTCTTGTGCCATAGCAGCTTTTCATCTTCCTGTCCCATCAAGCATGTTCCTTCTACGGTTTCGAAAGTGTATACAGATTTCTCGAAGTTCTCGATCCAGTGGCTATTAACTTTCCATTTTTTGTCTTTCTTACTTCACGGCCCTCCTTCTTGAAGATTACATCATGACCTCTGTCACATATTTGACTTACACTTAGCAAGTTATGCTTCGGGCCAATTACAAACAAGACTTCTTTTGATTTTATATTGCCATCACTAATCTTGACTGATCCCTTTCCAACAATCTTTGCTCCATCATTATTTCCAAATTTCACAGAACCACCTTCATAATTCTGTAAATTCTCAAACTTTTGCTTGTCACCTGTCATGTGACCGGAACAACCACTGTCAAGTATCCAAGGTGCTGATTTGTTCTGAGCTTTAAAAGCAGTCTGGACAATCAAAGATTCCTTTTCTTTCCATTCTGGTTTGATAGCAGATTTTGCTATTTGTTTTGCCTTTGTCCTTTCATTAGCATGTGCCTGTTTTACAGGAAATTTCTGGTTTTGTTTCAACCCACTTAGCTGAGATTTTCTGGCTCCGATAATTATTTGATGAAAAAGTGCTTCTACAGTTTCTAGCAATATGTCCAAAATTATGACAATTATAACATTCAACTGCATAATTCATTAAAGGAGAAAAAACATTTCTGCTGGTAAAATTCCTTTGAGATACATTATGCCTGCAATCTGAAATTTTATGGCCATAAGCATTGCATTTAAAACAATAACCAGAAAATGCATGATTAAACCTGGGTGCCGGTCTTTGCCAGTTTGAAGTAGGAGCCATGACTCTTCTCCTCCTCGGATGTGTGACTTTTGTGAATCCATCTTTGTCAGTATTCTTCTTGAATCTGGCATTATTATTTTCTTTTGCATTATTTTGTTTTTCTGGTTCAACCCTGATCTTTTCTTCTTTCTTTGTGGGTTCTATATTCAAGTTCTTTGAATCCTTTGAAGATTCTCCTTCATCAAAGCCTAAACCAAATTTGATGCCAGAAGGCCTTTGGTTATTTAACATTTTATCCAGACTTTACAGTACTTTCTTCAAACTTATGAAAACAGTTCAATTTTCTATTCATCTCCTCTAACTGCATCCTTAACTTAAGGATGTCTTCCTCTAGCTTGCTACATTCAACTGTCTTTACAGTTAATTGTTCATCAAGAACTTCAGACATTTTCTTGAATTCCTCTGGTCCGTATTTTTAGATTGTTTATTATGTCCGTGGCATTCTCTAATTTCTTTGAAAAATTTTTATTCTTCTTCCTTTCTCGCACTCAACTCTTCAAGTGCAGACAACCAATTCTCCTTCCAAATACACTTCAGCTTCATCCTTGGAATTTTCATCACCTTCCTGATTTTCCTCTGTTCTTTCTTCTTCAAGTGCCATGAACAGAGCTTCACCTCCTTCTTCTTCAGACTCCTCATCTGTGCTTTCTTCAGAACTGCTGACATTCTTGGTTATGAAGCTTTTCTTCTTGAAGTTATTCTTTCTGAAATTTTGTTTCTTCTTCCAGTCACCTTTTTCTTGGTGTGACCCTTCACCATTTTTGGTTTTCTCCTGCATTGGACATTTGGCTGCAAAATGACCGACTCCTCCACAATTGAAGCATTTAAAAGGTAGCTTCCCTCTATATTTTCCTTTTCCTTTTGTGAGTTTTCGAACAAAATTGGCTTCCTGTTTCATCCAGTGTTCCTTCATCCTCAGATTCATATTCAGCTTTTACATTCTTGTGTGCTTTAAAAGCTGCTTCTCTGTCTGCAGACTTGGTTTGTCCTATTCTCATTTCATATGCTGTCAGGGAACCATGCAACTCATCCATGCTGAAGTCGTTTAGATCTTTTGCCTCTTCTATTGCAGAGACTTTGGAGTTAAATCTTTTGTGAAGTGTTCTGAGAACCTTTTTCACCACAACTGCATCATCAATTTCTTCACCAAGTCCTCCCGATTGCATTAATAATTCCGTTGACTCTCAGCATATAAATTTCTATGTTTTCATCTTCCTTCATTTGCAGTGCTTCGAACTGTGCTCGATGAGTTTGCAGTTTTGCTTCCTTAATCTTACTGTCTCCTTCATGGATGCTCTTCAATTTATCCCACATGTCCTTTGCTGATTTACAACTCATGACTCTTATTAGTTCACTGTCAACAAGCCCACACATTATGGCATTCTTGGCTTTGGAGTTGTTTTCAAATTTCTTTTTCTCAGCAGTATCTGTTGGAGGGGTAGTGGGTGTTGTGTATCCACTCTCTACAGAATTCCAAATATCGTATCCCAATGCACTCAGATATGTTTGCATTCTGAGTTTCCAGAAGGTGTAATTTGTTCCATCAAATAACGGAGCTTTGTTGGATGAAAATCCTTCACCACCTGCCATTGTTTCTTCCAAGATCTCCTTAGCTGATTAAGCTTGTACAAGGAACCTGTGCTCTGATACCAATTGATGTTTACACAATGACACTGAGAGGGGGGGTGAATCAGTGTAGCTATTAAATTTTTATATCTACAACATTTAATATGAAATAAAGAGAATAAAAAAAAACTTGAACAAGAGAGCAAACCACAACACTCAATATAACGAGGTTCACCAATTTGGCTACTCCTCAAAAATGACTGCTTGGACTCCAATCCAAATCCAGTCTTTGCAAAATCAATTTTACAAACACTTTACCAGCACCAACTGGAAGGAGCACCAACCCCCTGTAATTTTCTTGCTGCAACGGATGGAGCACCAACTCCTAGTACCAAGCACCAACTTGGACTGCAATTCGATAAATTTTGAATGACATAAAAATGTCTTCACTTTATGCACGACCCACTGGTCGATCCGCAATTAACTCAACTCGCACTCTCTCACGGCTCTGCTTATTTTTCTCTTGATTCTTTTCTAACTCTCCTTTTACAGCAATTTCTCTCTAACAAAAGCAACTTTATTCTCTGTACGGTTATTCATTTATAACCTTTCAATCTGCATGCAATCGAATCACATACTCTGACTGTTCGAATCCATGCAATACGGTTGTTCGGTTCCATGCACTTCGACTATTCGAAACCCTGCAATACGTCTTTCGGAAACCATGCAATACGGCAATTTTGTTTCATGTACTTTGACTGTTCGATTTCTTCAAATACGGCTTTTCGAATGCTTTTTCGAAACTCCATGTATGATTCTGCGAAAGCTTTTCGATTCTTCATGTTCGGCTTTTCTGTATGCTTCAAATACGTCTTTTCGAATGCCTGCAAATTTGACCTTTCGAATGCTTTTATTATCCTTCAAATTCGGCTTTTCGAATGCGTTTATTATCCTTCAAATTCGGCTTTTCGAATGCGTTTAAATTATGCATGTTTGTCTTTTGCAATGCATGACCAACACCTGTCAACAATTAACTGTCTGTCTGACTTCAGTTACTTTTTACGTAACTGGCTGCATGATTTTCCTGTCTGCTTTTTCGACACGTGTCACCTTGCATGTTCCTGCGGGTTTTATCTGCCCAGACTGTTACCTGTCGCGATATCGCGACACTTTTGACTTCTGCTGACGTCACCCTGAAAGTTGTCGCGAAATCGCGACCGTTTTGGCCCTCGGAAGCTTTCCCTGCATCTTGTCGCGATATCGCGACACTTTGAGCTTTTGCTGACGTCATCCTCAATGTTGTCGTGAAATCATGACGCTTTCGGCTTCCAGCAGCTTTCCTTTCATCCTGTCGTGAAATCGTGACACTTTTCAACTTTGCTGACGTCATCATCCTGCTTGTCGTGAAATCGTGACACTTTCAGCTTCCGTACACTTTTCTTTGCCATAGCAGTGAAAAAGGAACATGTCGCGAAATCGTGACACTTTGTTCTTCCGTACAACTCTCCTTGCCAACTCCAACGAAAATGGAACATGTCACGAAATCGCGACGCTTCTGGCTCTTGCTGACGTCATCATCCTTCTTGTCGTGAAATCGTGACGCTTTTGGCTCTTGCTTACGTCATCATCCTGCTTGTCGCGAAATCGCGACACTTCTGGAATCCGTACGCTCTTTCTCCATGCAGTAGCGAAATCGCTACAACTTTTTGCCTTGTCTTTTTTTTATGAAATTTTAACTTGTAATATCAATGCTGCATCTTTCAGATCTACACTTTTGACTAGTAGCGAAATCGCTACACCTTAGTTTCCCCTTATTCCAACATGTAGCGCCATCGCTACACCTTATTTTCTTCTTGTTTCAACATGTAGCGAAATCGCTACACCTTAGTTTCATGTATTTTCATCATGCAGCGATATCGCTACACCTTTGTTTCCTTTCATTTCAACATGTAGCGATATCGCTACACCTTTGTTTCCTTCTCTGCCCAAGATGTCGCGAAATCGCGGCAGTTTTGCTCGCATCTTCTCTCTCCTCGATCATGTCGCGAAATCGCGACAATTTGGCGTGCATTTTCTCTCTCCTACTTTTTGTCGCGATATCGCGACACATTTTCTCTCTCCTCAGTGAAAACTTGACATGTCACGAAATCGCGACATTTTCGGCTGCGCCTTCTCTCTCCTCGACCATGTCGCGAAATCGCGACAGAAAACATGTCGCGATATCGCGACAGTTTTCTTCCTTGTCTCTTTTTGCCAGTTTCTGAATATGGGTCACTTCATTTTCCTTGAAACTTTCTGCACTTGATCTGACTGACCTCTGAACTGCATCAACTACATCAATCTGACTGTGTTGACAACAATGACAATACTTTTGCAATTCTTTTGCTGCACCTTGCTCAACAATGTTTTGTAGGAAATTGCATGATTCAAAGGTTGTTGAAAAGGGGCAAGATATTGTCCAATAAATTTTTGAGGAAGGATCTGCAATGCTAGCTGAAAGGTTAGGGCTAGAATATGCAGTACCAAAAGTATCAAACCTAGCGAGGACATTTTTGTACATGCTGGATCATTTTTTTCAGGTGCTATGCGCTCTTGGAAAGGTCCCGGTTCGGGCAGTTAGAGAGGGTCGCCGACGGTGGGGGCCATGTTGTAAAAGCATGGGTCCCATGTGGCACCTATATAGAATGCGCTACGTGGTGAGGCATGACCCGAAGATTTCAAGAATTGGCCCTGATAAGTGGTTGTTGTGGAGACTCACATTTTTTGTAGCCTTAACCGTTGAATCCTGCCAGTAGCAGTTAACGAGGAGATAGCTAGCGAGATTAAAAGGAAAGATACCTAGGAGTAATACAACACATGCACTGTAGTGGTAGAGGATGTATTTTTTTTAATACATGTAAATTTGTTGTTGATTCTCTGTGCACGCATACGAGTCAAGGATGGCATTGTTTTAAAGGTGGCATTGTTTTTTATAAACTGTTTATGGCCACATGAAGTGGAAGGCCCACATGGCTCATTATTGTACTCCTTCATTTGAAAAACATGAATGCCTAAATGCCCATGTAATTCCCTTGAAATGGAAATTGATACTATTTTTTCTACCTGAGAGCGATGCCGCTATTAAGCGATGTTGTCTATTTGCTGCTTTAGATAGGCATGATGGTTTTTTCTCATTATGAAGGTCCCTTTGATGGTGGAATATAAGGGTATTTATAGTCATTGGAAATGTCTTTCCATGATAGACACAATGGTGGTGTCATATTGTAATTTTGAGGCTGTTTCATTTGAGTTTTTTAGCCTCAAAGCTTTTTCTCCCTTGGAGTGCACTTTCGGTTGTACCCGACACTCCCAAGGCACTATGTAAGTGATCCTAGTATCTAGTCATATTCTCTATAAGACCTGGCAGATGCAGCGGCTGGTTACCCATGCATTATGGTGGGATGAGACGATCACAATAAGGACACTTATTCTAGGGACTACAAACATAGACACCCTAGAATCTATCCGAGGTTTTTCCAGATCTACTTTTGAAGACTATAGACGAAGACACTTTAGAAGATTCTCTTCTATTCTTCTTCTTCTCCTCCATATTTGGATCTATGGCTCATTTTATTGTATTGAGTGCATTTTCAGCAGAGACCGACACTCTTATATGGCTCATTTTTCCTTTAAATTAAGGTGCATTTTTCTACAGAGCCTGACATCTTATAGATTGAGTTCACCATGAGGAGGGATTTGATATTCATGGTGAATCTAGTCAGTGACCTACGAGAGGCAACATCCTCTAAGGATGACCTGTAGAGGCAACAGACCCAGAAGTGGCTAACCTTGAGGCACCCATGATGACCCTAAGGCACTTAGACGGCTGACCCAGTGGCAACAGACCCATGGAAGTGGTTGACCCTGAGGCAACAGACCGAGATGTATACATAGTGAATTTAGCATTATTCACAGTTAGAGATCCAAGCGCAAAGAGTAGGAGCCTAGACCAAATCAACAATAAGAGAGGATGATAGGTTGTTTTAGAGAAATCAACATTAAAGGGGAATGTTACCTAATGTTGACTTGTTTTGTTTCTTATTTAGTTAGGATAGTGCACTGTAAGGGGGAATGTTAGAGTTAAAGTGCACTATGCCTTCACCTTGACACTTGTCAGTTTATCTTGACAAGTGTCATGTGTTGAATATAGGCTTATGCCTATATATTGTAACCATTTGTATCAATAAAATCAATCCCATTAGTTTCAGTCCCAAAAGGATTAAAATTATATCTAGCTTATGAAGTTTAAACAAATGATTTAAATTTATTTTTTGATGAGGGGCCTTAAGCCCTAAGACATTTAAAAATAGGATGATCATTGATTCCCTTTCCCCTTGGGATGTCCTACTCTAATGACCCCAACTATGGGCTTTTGTTTACCAATTAAGATGTCCTCATCAATATTTTATGTGTAATTTTAATGTAGCATTTCCTTCATACTGTAAAATCTTGATATTGACATGACTCATACCCTAAGTCGCTTTATACTTGACCATACCTATTATATTCTTTACCTTTTTCAAGGATCTTAGGGTATATCAACCACATTATGTGCTTGTATTTAGTGATTTGGAGGACTTGGAGGGGAAGAGAACCTACTAGGGTTTTTTAAGCCCTATTTGCTTCCTTGGCCTAAAATATCATTATCTAAAGAGGATAATAACTTACTATATTTTACACCCTTCTCCTCTACTTATTATAAGCCCTTGAAAAAAAAAGGTTGTAGAGTCCCATTTATATTTAAAACCCTTTCCCATTCCTGCTTTTGATCATAAGATTTATCCTCCTTGCCTTCCCAAAATAAAGAAACAAAACCACCCTCTTGCAAAACTTATCAGAACTATGGTCTGACAAGACCTCCATATAGGGAATTAGTCTAGGACAAGATGATATAGCAACTTTATCATAATCAAAATTCAATCCCCCATTCCCAGAAAAGGGTAATATTAGGTTTGAGCTTTGATGGATTCTTGATAAAATATCTTCAAGCACTTTGTCAATCATAGGTATGGCCTTTGTTACCTCATATGAAACTTCCCTATTATAGTTGCTTAGAGCCAAATCTTTCTCCTCCATTTGGACATTGATGATATGAAACCTTTATTTAAGTGATTCAAGAGTCTTGAGTGGGTACTCTTATATCTTTCATTTGGCTATCACTACCTCCTTCGAATTTATTAGAACATAAGAACCAACTTCCTTCTATACAGTCCCTTGCCCTCTACTCTCTTCCATTTCACAATTTAGTTTGAGATTATCATAATGATGATAATTACTACATAAAAACAACACTTTGATGTAGATAAGATTTTGTAAATATGTCTAATTTATTGATATGAACTCCATGTTTTCTGGAAACTCTAAACTAAGAACAAAATCCACTAAGATACAAGCCACCATTTTTGGGTACTATTTAAGTTTTTTGTATTTACTCCAAGGAAAACTATCAAGAAGTTCACAATATCACACAACATTCTTTCATTCTAGAATTCAAGGGGTAAATAGGGTATCTTGACCCAAATATATTGGGTATTAGTCCTCTCAAAGCATATATTGAACCCAAGAGTCCAAAATTTTAGAAAATAAAACATTGAGCCCCAAATCCATCTTCTATTTTTATGATTAAAGCATCTTCTACATTTTGGAAGACAAAAACCATCAAACCCTTCATCATCACATGATATGTAGGAGTATATCCCAAAAACTCCAACCATGTAACCTTGATCCATTCTCCTAGAGTTTTTATTTTAATGGAGCCTCCCATAAATATACTTATCAAAGCCTTGTCCTTTAGTGATAAAAATTGCTCTAGCATCAGATCCTCACTAACAACCATTCAGACCAGCTCTTTCCATAAATTTATATAACATTTTTTTCTTTATTTTCTCCCTTTTTTGCATAGTTTGTTTATCTCCCAATCTAGCTAGACTACCCTTTCATGTTTTCTTTAGTTCATTTGGTGACACTTCCCCTTCACCATAACCCTGTTATATGACCTAGAGTTAGGGTTTGAAGTTGATTGGGTCTTCTAACATGTATTTAAATTTAGATATACACTTACCTTGTCTCACTTATGACAATGTCAAAATATTCTTTCTCAAAGAAAAAACATGAGGCCATCATATATTATTCAGGCTCTTCACTATAGTCCACTACATCCTATTCATACATCATTGACTCACTTGTCCTACCATTGTCAGTGATCAATGAGTCAAGTCTACATTGGTTGAGAGTTTTTGTCAAATTATATTTTAAAATTTTTGTCCTACCCTCTCCTTCTTGGCCCTGTTAATTGAAACTCGGTAATGAGAGCCTCATTTGCTCGAGTGCAAACAATTGCTATTTTTGTAATCTTGATCAACCTCTACTATACTTTAGGTCTTTGACCTTCAAGTTGATGTGGCCACCCTAGTCCAAGGGATTCCTCTCCTCCTTCTACTCTCATACACCAACTCTAGCAGGTCTCCCACCATCATCCATGATTCTCTCAAAAATATAATTCAAAATTATTACCAAGCGTGTTATAATATTATGAATTTGATATTTTAATCTTGTGATAAATTAATAATTTTAAAAAATTTAGATATGTTATTTATAATAAATATATAATTTTATAATGTCAAAAGAAATTAGGTCAACAAATTAAATTCCTCAACTTTCAAGGAGAGAGGCTTAATTTTTGTTCTTACTAAGTGATAGATGCATAATTTTCAAGTTGTTGTAATGCCATTATGTAGTCATGATTTAGTATTTGTGGGACCCATTTCAATCTCAAATAAGGTCATAAATTGTAAACCACTTAATAACTATTGAAATTGTCTACTTGGAGGTTCTAAAGATAAAAAAACAATTCGAAAGGGTTAAAAAATGTTATTACAAGAATGAGATAAAAAAAATGCTTTTAGTGGTTTTAAAAAAGTATTGGATTGGTAAACCAAAACCTTATTTTTTAATTTAATTTTAGTTGTATAACCCTAGTAATTAACTATGTAATTGTAGTAAAGTTACTAACTTTGATGAGGTGCCATAATTAAATATTTTATTAGATTCCTTGTGAGAGATGAAGGGCAGTCAATGCACAACACTAAAATTGGAAGTTGGGACTAGGTTGAAACCTTCTAATACATGTTATTAGTTTTTAAATTCTTGGAAATCTTATTATACCCATATTCCATATGCAAAATATTATCAATTTTGAAAGGCATTCAATGCACAACACTAAACTTGAAAGTGGGGACTAGGTTGAAACCTTCTAATACATGTTGCTAGTTCTGAAATGCTTAGAGACCTTATTATACCCAAATCCCATTTGTAAAATAGTATTAGTTTTGAAATGTTGTGACTATAGGTTAAAAAAATATTTGTTTATTTATTTTAATTTTTTTGGTCTTTTTTTGTTGAGTTTTTCTTGAGTCGTCAAGTACTCTCAAAACTTAGGCTACCAAATTTTTCCAAGATTGTGAGTTTTAAAACACTGATTCTAATGAATAAATCCTTGAGGGTGTTTGGAATACATTTCATTGTATATGAAAATAAATGAACTCTCAAACTTTAACAAGTATATAACAATTCTATTTGACTCAATCATCATATGGAATTTTTTCTGTCTTATTTTGGCAAAGTAGATGTTTACATTATACTATGCATGTCACAAACACTTGAGTTTTAAAGTGGGTTATCTATCTACATTCCACTAATTTTTTAAAATTGGACTGCATGAGGCAGCGGGATAAATTTTTGGGATGCTTCCAAGATGTCAGGATAGTCTTTTTAGGACATCAAGATGTGTATACAAGGAAACCCTAAAATCCTAGGACATGTTCCCATGAAATATACCATCTTCAAGTGTTCTTATGTTGTTTCATGTGGTTAAAGGACAATAAAAACTAATTATTCAAGTGATGATGCATATGCAACATATTCTTACTATGTTGTCTGGTGATATCATGTGATATTTATATTTCTTTTAGAGTTTCCATCCCTTTTGTAGTTTGTATGTGACAAGCTATTTTATTGTCAATATAACAATCCATGACATCATATCTACAAGTGTACAAAGACTCACATATCAGCAAAGCAGATGACATAGATAAGACACCCATTTTTGAAAAAGTTTACAAGATTATATAGATGAAACCATCATGAATTAACATGTATAACCAAAGGACAAAACAACATAATACTCAAATATGCTTAGTAAATGCAAGTTATGAGACCCAACATATAACAAAAACATGAATAAGTAAGCATGAACTAGCAAAGTCTTTCTTTTCCTCAGTTAACTCATTGCTAAATTAGGCAATATTTAATGGCTTCCTCGTCATATGTCTCAACTTTTAGAAATTTCTTTCCCAATATTTCTCCATATCTTATATGATCTTAATTTCATTTTCATTTAAAATTTTAGTATTGACATAATGAAAGCAAGGCCTTAATTTTTGTAAATGAGCTCCAGCCTTGAGTACCTCTCCTGTTTGTTCAAAACAAACTATCCATAGGATTTGGATTCCTTTTTTTTTCAAGTTGATCGAGTTTTGTAGCTTTCTATATTTTGGTGCTTCATTTTATAAACTTAAAAATATTTTTATATGAGGTTCATGTGTGTATTTTAGATTCTTCTCCAATATCATTTGACTCCTCAAGTTTACTCAATATCCAGATAAAGTTCTCGTACATTAGCCATGCCTTTATCAAGAGCGGATTCAAATTATCAAAAATTTTTTTTACAAACCTCACAATGGTTCTTTCCTCTTTTCAATTCCTACTAGTAAACACAACCACCACTTACCTTTTTAGCTTTATCTTAATCTAGTTCTATAACATTGCTTTATGTGGATCTCATTTTCTTTTTCAATAGTAATTGTAATTTGAAATGTTTGGATACATACTACTTATGAGAAGGCTGCACTATTTTGCAAAATTCTATCAAAGTTAGATCATTGATTGATCTAAGACTTTGAGGGTAAGGGTGTATAATTTACTCTTGGAAAAAATTTAATGGAAGAAAATGTGACATCTTGTACATGAAAGAGTGCATATGAAAATATGGATTTCATGTTTATTTCATAAAATCCAACTATATCTCATCAATTAATAAATATGTGAATGTATTGGTTCCACATGAGTATGATGTGGTTATGCCTAATTTTTGGCATAAAATATTAGGTAGCATTCTGACATAGTTATGCCCTTTGTTATCTTCTTTTAGATACCAAGGTTATTGGAATTTGGATGGCATATTAGAAAAAAAAAAGTAAATACACATAGATTGGCTTCATATGAAGGACTTGAGACAATTTTCAACCATTTTTTTATTACATAGTTCTAGCATATTGCATTTTCATCAACAAATATCAACGTGGAAAGAAGACATATTCAATGTTTGAAGAACTTTGATTCTATCTCACTTCAAATTTGGATTAAAAGAAGGATAGTCACTAATTTTATTGATGACATTTATTTTTTCTATTCAATATTTGTTGGAAAATATTTTTTTACCTCAAGGAACTTTGGATTTGCATATGCCTATGCTAGTGCTTTTGCAAAACTAGCTTTGACTATCATCAAAGTCCAATGTTGGTGCATTTTCCCACTTGGAATAAAACTCAATGCTTGGTGTCTTGTACTATCATAATACTACAAATATACAAATTGAAAGTTATTTTATTTGAAGATGTCTATATGGACATTGAAAAACTAAACCTACTAATGCATGTAAAAATGTATTCACTTTATGTGGAACTTTTCACCAATATGTTGCATGTTCCTTAGGGTTATGCATAAGGGGTCGGTCCCAAAATGTATTTATAAAATTTGGCGAATCAGTTTTGAAATCCAAGCGAATAGTTTCCAAATGCATATAGAAGGTTCACTATTATTAGGGGTAATGTTGGAAATTTAAACTTAAAATGGTCAAATTATTATAAAATTGGGGTGAATCAACCCAAAAAAATTGCACCCAAAAAGTTTTGGCTAATGGGCCCTAGTCAAGGGTCCCAAATATTAGCCAATTCCAAATTTCAAAAATCCTAATTTTAGCCAATTTGGTGATAAATAGCCACTATGCATAACCCTGATGTTCCTACACTATTGTAACAATATCACATGATTCTATCCTTATTATTTGACTAGTGCTAAGTATATTCAAGCATAGCTCTAACTACACTCATATCAAACATTTGAGTTCATAAGTTTACATTTATGTGATTTAATTTAATTTAATTTGCAAATGGTGTATATGCAAATCAATTAACATAATTTCATACATCAAATATATGCATATCATGCCATATTTTCCTACACTACATCATGAATGATGCTTCTCATAGAATCATAATTATTTTTTATATCGTTGTATCCACTAAAAATGTTAAAATTTATTGTATCCAATGCAGTAGTAAATTGTATAGGATCAATTTGCATGTCATTTATATCATTCAAGAGCTATTGTGATCTATGCATAAACATGCTAGGTACTAATAAAAAATACATAATATTATATATACAAATAAATTGTATGTTGTGATTAAATACTCTAGTACAATAATATTTTACATTTGAAAAATATAACAAATTTTATGTCAATCAAGGTTTATAAAATTTAATATATACATACAATGCTATGAATATGTAATTCAAAATTTTGCATGGCTTCTATGTCCCATGAAGTCTCCAAAATATATACTTGTTGATATGATTTTGGAGGATGTTTATTAACTATGTCATGCTAGAACATAAAATTTGGTTGACTAGAAATCCTTTGATCAATCTATGTATCTATATCATGAATATGAATGCTAGGATCCAAAACATGGTATGGCATACCTTAAAATATGATGTAAGAAATTTCTTAGCAAATTCACAAAGCCTCTATATATCATGTATGCCATCCATATACCTAGGAAGAATCATGTAGGCATCATTGGTCATGCATATGGTAGTCTAAAGAATGTAACTCGAGATGAATGATGATGATCTTGGTCTGCTTTATCTTTGACTCTTTAAAACTGCTACCACTTAGTTTGATGAAATCTCATATACATCTTGTGTGACTTGAGCGACTACCTCTAACAAAGGTTCCTTACCTACACTATATACAACAAGGTCTACAATATGTTTCAATCCAATAACAAAGAGGCCCTCTAACTTACCTACAAACTACGTCTTATAAATACGAAGAGGTCCAACAGTTTTGTTTGACCAAGTTATCTATGTTACATATATGTCATTTCCATGGCTAGAAACATGAGGCATGTGGACATAGCCTTAATTCATCCCTTTATGAACCTCTATAATTAATTACTTAACAAAGTAAAGGGGTAACTCATATTTATTTGGTGTTATACTATGTGTCCTAAAAATTTGAGTTTAAATAAGAGAAACTATAAGCTTATTTTTATATTTTGTGACTCTAGCCATATATTATTTTGTTTGCTTATTTGTTTTGGTCATGAAAAGCATTGTTACCTCTTCCTTTAAGATGAATATTTTAATAACATCATATTTAATGTCACTAGTTGCATATTTGCTCTAATTTATTTGGATCATAGGGATTAAAACTATCTATATTATTTAAGTGATCCATCACCAATAACAACTTACCTCTAAAAGTGTGATTTACACTATTTTTTAAACTAACATCAAAATCATGAAGAGACAATACCAAACATTGATGAACTAGAATATTTTCATCCATTGAAAACAAAAATAAAAATAATAATATCCTCAAATTCTACTATATATATATATATATATATATTGTTAATATTTTTAGGATCAAGGAAAGAAATGTAAGAGAATGCCAAGATATAGTCATAATGCATAGAGAAAAACCATTCAAATATTCAAATACCCTTGATATCTATAGTAGATTGAAAAATACACATGTATTATATGTTAACTTATAAGAAAAATATGTTATTTTCCCATTTTTTTATAATAAGAGAATTTTCTCTTCTAAATAAATTTCCATCCATATTCAACAACAATCCATATTTAAAATATTTATAGAAAACCCAAAAAATCCTTTCATCTCCTAAAATAAGTTCAGGAATAAATGCTTGTAAATGATGATGTCAACCATCTATGGTTTCCAATATATTTTGAGTGTGCAATTAAAAAATGATGCCTACTTTCACAAAAAAGCATTTAACAAGTAGAGGTTCAATATTTAACAAAAAAGTACTTTACAATTTTAATTCTTATATAACTCTTTAAATCCTAGAATATATATATATATATATATATATATATATATATATATATATATATATATATTGAATAAATACTACTTATATTACTAAAAAGGAAAAAGGAAAAAGACAACTTTTTAATAAATTTATCAATTCTTATAACTTTATAAACGTTTAGTAAACTATAAAGTAGTAATTCAAAAGTAACCAAAATATTGAGTCACCTAATTAAATAAATATGCAATCCTCACCTGCTAAGATTAATATGCAATCCTCACCTGCTAACATTAATCTGGTAACTTAGAAATAACCAAAACATTGAGAATCTTATTTAAAAATAAACACATAATTCATGCCTATAAATTCTAGTATGATAATTCAAGAACAACCCGAACATTGATACACCCATTTTAAAAGAAGCATACAATCCATGCAACTAAAACTAAAATATGACCACCACCAAAACATGAATAAGGTAGAGGAATGTGGGAGACAACGTTTGGTTGAATCTTGGCACTATGACTAAGTTGACAATGACATGGTTACGTGGTTGAGTTGCTAGAGTTTGTTGGGAGAGGTATATGACTCTACTAAATGGTAGATCTATGAAGGGGGTTTAAAGGCAAATGCTACAAGTATGTTTAAAAATTGTTATTATCTATAATTATTATAAATATTGTTTACCTATCATATTCATTATAATAAACCAATAAATTATGTTAAGCCATATAAATCTTTGTTACTAGGACCTTGTTCCAAATAAACACCATTGAAGACTAAAATTAAATATGAGAAAGCATCATTAAAAAATTAGGCCATTTTATTTATACTCCATAAGCATTTTCATCTCAATTTCATGTCTAATTTTGATGTCATTGCTAAAGTTCAAAATTTTTCATTGTCTAAAAAAAATATCAATTATGATAGAACTATTTTATAATCAATTTGTCAGTGATTGCAACAATCACATGTATATTACCCTATTTATTTCAATAGTGCATGTTCACATAACTCCATTTGGAAATATTAATGCTTTAAGTAATGTATTAAAAAATATAAACATCCAAAATCAATCCATAAATCATTCCACCACAAAACATGAAACATGGTTGTAACAATAGGATGTATACCTATAGGAATTAGTCTATTCATAATGACCCTTAGGGTGTCTTCACATTCTTATTTGAAAATTTATATAATAGTTGTGAATACGAGAACATAATATTGTTCACATGCTTAGTAGGACAATATCTTAATCCTAGTGAGAATTACATACTTAGTAAAATAAGTAATATGGGTATACCAAGCAACTCCCAAGGCTTCCATCGACAATTACATGTATAGGTTGATGTTTAGAAAAAATTAAATACTACTATTTCATTTAGATATTCCTTCATTTAAACTCAAAATGTAATTAGAATTGGAACATTTTGACATAGAACTAGTTCAAGCAAGGTTGAATAATAAATTATTTCTAGAATATTTATAAGAAAAGGTATTCAAGAGGTTTGACCACTACCAAGTCATGATCAAACACTAATTTGAGAAGAAATCAACCAACATTGATTTCGAGGTCAAATATATATTGCTAAAGTGGGATGAAGATCAAACTGTAGACACCTAAAACACATCATTTTTAGGATACTACTCATATGGGCACATTTTTAGACCATATTAATGACCTTCGACCCTCCCAAGGCTAAGCAGTGGTTCTAATCACTCATTTAGGCATCCTAGGCCTATTCAGCCTTAGCCATTTATGGCATCCATGGCTAAGATATCAACCTCATGGGTAGGATCCTAGCCTTGCTGAGCAACCACAACTAGCCCTGTAACTATCTCAGCCTTACGAGTCGAGCCAAATTGGTTGTTCTAATAGAATATACAACCAATCCAAGTGGTTATGGACTATGAATGTTGCGGTCCAAACAAGGTTAACTTCTTCCTACTTTTGTCACATGCCCATGCATTTAATTTATCAACCTAGGGAGCTTCGTAAACTTGCAAAGGGTCTTGAACAAGATTGCTTACCACTTGAGATGAGTCCGCTAGTTCTACTATTGGGGGGTGTTTCCACGGTCATCAATCATTCATGCACTCCTAAAAAAAAACAATTAAATCTATAGAAAGGAAATATTCACACATTCCTGGAAATAAACCTATTGCAATACTAGAAATAACAATGTGATAAACAATATTATAAAAGAGGTAAACTAATCTAGAAAACATAGGAAAAATAGGGGAAGAAATATTGGCTTGGAGTGGTCCCAGGCTCTAGCAGCTTCCTCCTAGCTGAACACGCACTTAGAAACTCTTAGAACTGTATTATAATTATCAAAGTATTACAATGCTTCTTCTATATATCTCTCTACATTTACTATCAAAATATTCTATATCTCCTTAGAGAGGTTTGCGTGTGTTTATATAGCACACCTACAGATCTTCTATTACAAAGAAGTTATAATAGTCGATGTATTCCAAATTAAACTAAGACAGTCTAGTAAATGTGATCGACGTCTGCTAAAATTGGAATTTGTTTCTAATGGTGGCATGTTCAATGATTGGTTTGTGCTTTGCCTAGTATTGGAAGGACATTCTCATACATCTTTACGATCCCCAATTTAACTCTACATGATATAGAGTTGGAACTGCACCAGTATTTGTTGTCCACGTCATGCTTGTCTGGTCAACATGTGAAGAACAGGGGCACCTTCCCTATGAGGAATATGCCTAAGTATGTAGGGTGCATTCTCTATGTGGAATGTGCCTTACTATAATTGGTGCATTCCTGGAAGAGAAAGACGCTTATCTTCTATTGGCACCTTCCTGTGAGAGGAAGGTGCTTTCCTTCTAGTGGCACCTTCCTGTCGATGCCTTCCTTATGAGATGAAGGTGATTGTCTTCTAGTGGTGCCTTCCTGTGAGAGGAAGGCACTTATTTTCCTTTGGTGCCTTCCCAAAATTGGAAGGCGTTGGCCTTCTATTGGCACCTTCCTGGGAGAGGAAGGCACTTGTATTTCCTTGGCACCTTCCTAGAAGAGAAAGCGCCTACTTATGCTTGGTGCCTTCCTAGAAGAGGAAGGCACCTACTTACGTTTGGCACCTTCTTGGAAGAGGAAGGCACCTACCTTCTCTACGTTGATTCCAAAAGAAACAAAGTGCCAGGTCCATGAAAAGACCTCGACTGATCCAAATATGACTAAATCAACCTACAATTCCATAAAAACACACTGAAAACACACAAATTAGATAACATGCATAATTTCATCAAATAATTATATAATAATTCATAAATATATGCAATCCTTATTATATAGCCACATAATAATCAAGAAAATGTATACAAAATATGAGCATTTATGATGCTCATCAATGAATCCTCTAGAAGGTTCCATCCAACTACCCCATCTTGGAATTTCTTGATCTTGGCTTCCTTGAGAAGCCAATATTAGGATTGGGGAGTCTATTTATAGACCCCTCAAAGAGGCCAAAAGGATCCCAATTTTATTGTAGTGAAGCCCTACCAAACTGGAGAGTCAATTGCAACATTTTAAGAGTAAGGAGATGTTACCAAATTCTAGTTTAACACTTACCTTTGTAACATGGAGCTTACAAAGGATTGAGAAGTAAACCTTGCTATTCCACACCTATTCAAAATGAATTTAAGTGAAATCAACCACCAATATGTGTCTAGACATGAAGGCAACCCTTGACCATTAGTGATACAGAGGATTTGAGAATTTCCAACCCTGGTTTCAAGAGAAAGAAGACTCTGCCCATGGTTGCTATTATAAACAGTGGCCCACAGGCTTAGCTATAGCTGTCAACCACAGCTAACATAACCAATTATGCTAAGTACCCACATCTAGGGTTTATGCCCTCATTTCCATGTTTTAGCCTTAGATATCTCTTTCTTATCATTTATTTAGATTAATCTAGCATATATTGGTCTTATTCTAGTAGTTTCTGTGGTTAATTAACAAGAATCATAGGTAACTTTACCTTCATTTGTGTCATGCATGCTTTCTTTCGTAAGCTTTCATAGATTAGCTTCTTTAATGTTTTATACTTCAAATTACATGCAATATTAGCTATCTTTACACATTTTAAGCTATTTTTTGTGCTTATTTGTCAACATGTTAAGCATCTTCACATATTTCATACTTTCCTCAAGTATTTGCTTCATTTCTCGCATTTCTTGGACAATAGCCTCATCATTAGAGGCTTCATATGCATTTGATGTATTTTTTTGTTTCTTGTACACAGGTGATAGATCCTTCAAAGATTCAAAGCACTTTCAAGATCATTCCTCTAGACAATGGAGAAGGAGGCATCCTAGTAAGCCCTCACACAAAGTTGATGAAGACCTAAAGAGCACTTAGAGTATATCAACCCTATTTAGGGGCTTTAACACCATTGTAAACATGTATCATTTGGTATCCCTAAGAGGGATGTATATGTAACCTATGTTATCATTGATTAATGCAAATGAGGTTCACTTTCTTTCAAATTTGGTTTCATATATGTGTTTTCTTTAAATTGTCTTATCATGTTGCAAGTAGTGTAGATGTACACTCTTTAAGCCTTTCTACAGTGGTGATAATAGTGGAAACCCCAAAATTTGTGCTTCTTTTACTAATTTACTTTATTTTTTGGGTGTAGGTACCGACCACATTTGACAACCACAACGCATAGTCTCAGCCATGGTTAACAATAGTGGCTAGCATTCTAGCCATAGTTAACAACATCGACTAGCAGGAAATTGAGCAAAGATAGTAAACAACCTGTCTCTTCATCAAATGAGGATTTCCAAGTAGGTTTTATCTTCTATGTTTTTGCTCCCTCTATATTTTTCTTTGCATTAGGCTTTAATCATGTCACATAGAAAAAATTAGAGGAAAATACATGGAAAATTTGTATCTATTGTTAGCCACTGCTGACAACAACAACTAGTTATGTTAGCTATTGTTGTCACCCATGACTAATATTTTTAGCTACTTTTCTATCGAGTGGTCAAGTTTGTTGCGTGCTTTACAAAACATCGGCTAGGGTTAAAACTATGTGCTAGGTTTTTTCTTGCTTGGGGTCTATCTAAAGGCCAATATCATTCAATTTTGCATTGCATTCTCTGAAGTGAAAAAGCATTTAGCATTGAATATTTATGAAAATAAAATATCCTTTTCTAGGCATGTAGGAAATGATCATGAGTGTTCTTTGATACATTTTTACTTTATGCAAAATTAAAAATAACCTACACACACCATGTTTTACTTAAACATCAGTGGCGTTGGGCTCTCACATCGAACCCATTGATTGAGACCAATAGTGGAAGTCATTACCACTTGGTTGGCTCATTTGACATTGTACTATCAAGACCTGACCATGGCCAAGGCTGATTCAAGAACTATCCTATCCATAAAAAATAGTATGTACTCCTCTTCAGAGGGGTGTATCATTGATCATAGTGTGTTTGGTGAGAATCGATAGTACCTATAATCCTTGTTTGGTTGTGGATTTCATCTCCATATATTGAGGGAAATATTATCTGGATGTCATTACCGGGTTATGTCATTATGATTATATAGGTGAAAACCTTTAAATTGTCTAAGAATATCATCAACAAATTTCAAAAAACAATGATATTTATATTATATACTCAACGAATCAAAATGCACGAGATGAGTTCTTAAGAAACACATTAATCTTCAAACGAGATAATCATGTTGTCTACTTTGTGTGTTTCTTTATTGTTTGGGTAATCAACATAAGATCCTTGATATGAAACCCTAACCCTAATTAAAAAAAAAAACAAATTGCTACTTCTTGATTTCGCATCCAACAAATAAAAAATTGTGTAAATCGGATCTATAACAAAAAATTTATGTTTGTTTTATGATTACTCTATTTTTGAGTGATTTTTAAGCCAAAAATAGGGAAAAACTACACTAAAACAGTCATAAATAGCCCTAGACAACCCCAAAAATTACCAAATTTATTTTTTTGTCTTAGTTATCCCCTTGTGCACCCATCATAGCATTTTTAAGGCTTTGCTCTATATTTTCCCAAAATTCCTCAAATTGGTCATTTTCCCACAAGCCTCGGTTGGCCAAATATTCCAAAAATACAAATTTTGACCCAAAGGTCACTTTTTTGAGTCATAGCCCATTTTTATTAGCTCGTCATATTGATCATTTTGGTATATAACACCCACAACCATTTTTGGAAGTCAAAATTTTCTTCAATGTGGGTTTCCTTCAGGGTTTGCCTAGTCAACACATCATGACAACTACGCATAGTCGAGCTCAATCATGAGCTAGCAAAGTAGAAAAAATATGGAGATGCCCTAAAAACCTTTGGTATTTGCCTAAGTATCTCATAATTCCCATATGACACCTTGATAGTCATCACACCCACTATTCTCCTGAGGATCTCATCATTCTCGCACCATGCCCAGATAGTCATCACGAAGCCACTTCCTCACATAGGTAATATACCCACCGAGGTGATAAGGTTACCACATACATGAAAAGAACTCACATAGCTAAAACCCCTTGTAGCAATATGGAAAGCCATTGGTCTTACACAACATATTGATTAGATCGGGAACCTAGGCCTCATGCAATTCAAAGAAAGCAACTACTCCAAGATCAAATGGATATCCTACGCATTGAGTGTGAGCATTTAGAGCAAGAATACGTAGAAGAGAAAATATTGCAACACAATATATGGGATGATCTCAAATAGTGTGAAAAAATAATTTTCCAATAGAAGTTACGTGAAGGACAATCACATAGGGTAACTCTTGAAAAGAGACCCACACCTAGAACTTATAGGCAACAAATCAACACGAGGTACCATACGCATCATCAAGAGTTGCCTCCTAAGTAGGTATATATCCATTCTACTAGATAGATATACAAACCTATGACTATCAATAAAAAATAAATAGACATTCAAATATCCCTTACCCAATCATGAGGCCAAGAAAGATCAAAAGAAGCATGTGAGAAAGGTACATATAGCCTCACATATATTGGGTGGTATTGGCATGATTAATATCATGTCGGGAAGGATGAAATTCCCTAGCCAATCTACATCACTACCGAATCTAATAAATGCTTGACATTCATCATAGTCCTCACAACAATTACAGCCTATTCCAACATACGAGGAGCCTGTGATTACTTTTCACAAAAATAAAATTAAATGAGTCCCTATTAATGAACCTGATCCACCATTTAACATTATAGCTATCATTAATTAGATTTCATACAAGTGAGTTTTTATTGATATTGGTTCATCCATCAATATCATCACTACCACTACATTGAAACATCTCATTAGAGCATCTGCCTTCATTCTACAAGCCTTTAACGATGTTTTATCCCCCATAGTAGGCACAATAGTCCTCCACATTGAGGTGGGATATAAGAATATAACTACATTGTGCTACATTTTAGACGGTTCAAGACAGTACAAAAAACTACTCGAAAGTCCATCGATGAGAGCCATGGAGTGTGTACCATCCATAATTCATTAGTGCATTAAGTACATTTATGTAAATAAGGTCCATGTAGTTCAGGCTGAAATAGATCCCTTTAAGTATTACAAACTAGTGGATCATCTGCATGAGCCTATTATGTCAGCCATGCATCTAGACACTAAACCTAATGATGTTATCTAGAGTTTGGATTCAACCCTATGGTTTATTGTGAAGTTACCTTCACCACTGCCATCACCTTTGGTTTCACCCATTAAGCTTCCACATTTGGTTTCTCTAAGAAAAGAGAAATCAAACAAAACAACCACAAATATGCTCATAGCTATCTCAAACATGTCATTATAATATTTTATTACTCCTATAAAAGGATAAGAACCCATTGTGGTTATGGATATATTAGAACATATCATATCATATTCATCCACCACATTGCAGGTCACTTGGACGAAATTGAATTTAGAGAGCATATAGAGGTAAATGTTATGTTGATGCCTATCATTAAGCCCATTGAGGATTCAGGTCAACTTCCTGATGAGTCACTCCCTATTATTCCCATCCTTGATTCTTCACCTAAACATGAGGAAAAATCAGTTGTCACAATTGAAATAGAGCAACCTCAACAAGTTGATGAGCCACCCACAAATCATCCAAATTCTGAATCACCTTATCATGATTTTATGGGGATGGTTAAAATTAATTCAGAGGACCAGGTGACTCTAAAGCAGATAAAAGAAGAGATGGTCCAATTAGATGTTGCTTCCACATCGAAGGGGCCAAAACCATTGAAATTAGTCACCCATGACTCATTTATCATGGTGCCTCCTCAAGATCAATAACAAGTGTTTCCCCCACATCATACTGGGGGTACTCAAGCTCACAAGGTTTAAAAATACAAATTGAAAATAAAGGATTAATTGGATAGCCAACTAGACCATGGGGATGCCACTATCGAAGTGGATCATCAAGGAGCATCCACATCATCATGAATGAAAGAAATGGATAATTTACATATACTTGGGGGTTTGTATCCCCCACTCTTGCACCTCCTTCAATTAATTATGATATACCAAACGCATCGCTATAAATACACATGAAAGCTTTAACCATCTAAGAGCACATGCAAAATCACCTGTATAACATAGAGGCATAGATGGAGCAACAAAATGAGATATTGCAATTTATCATGCTTTACCTTGAGATTTTGGAATTACAAAATCAACCCCCATATAAGGTCAAAACACCTCTTGTGTTACCATAGGAAGAGCCTCATCAATAGAAGGGCCAAGTCAGCAACACCAGTAGCCTAGCACGTATCCACCTTTACCCGAGTCTACATTATCGATTTTAAATCAGTTAAATATCGTAAATACCATCATATTATCTGAGGTTTAACCTTTAGATCTGAATCATTCAAAACCCCAGGGATATGAGGAGGATGAGTATTATGTATACCATAGATAAAATGGATATGACATTCGTGTATGTTGTGGTTTCAGAGACACATATCCAACATGTTCAAGAAGGTGTGGATTCAGTTTATTAACTGACAAATGACCATAGTCAATAATTCATCCCTTGCATCAAAAAAGCAAGAAGATCCCCCTAAGAAATAAATTGACATACCTAGGGCTCAACATGGTCATCAAACCAAGCCAACACGGTCTGTGCACCCAAAATAGTAACAGTGTATCTAAACTCCTTTGAACGAGTCTATGTTAGATACTTTTTAAAAGTTGCAAGAGGCGAAGGTCCTCACCTTACCTAAAATACACCTTAGACCCAAAAAAAGCTAAACCTAAGGGCTATAAGGAGGACCATTACTGTCTATATCATTGAATAGAGGACCATGGCATTTACAATTATTATGGGTTCAAAAATGTGGTCTAGGATCTTATTGATAGTAAGGTTTTATCCATATATGGGTCACCCATAGTGCCTCATCCTACCCCAGTTTAGGCCACATCATCCCATGTATGATCCCAAGGTTAGTTGCATCCTTGTAGGCCTAACAAGCCACCTTAGTGAGTGGTCACATTTGAGATGACTAATGTGACTTTATTTCAAAAATTGTATGAGGCAAATGCATTCATAATACCAGAGGTCAAACAAAAAGCACCTAAGCCTGGGTCACTTGGTGAAAGCCTCTAGTGTGCCTATCATAGTATACATGTGCATGACATTTGCGGTTGCTTTGCATTCAATAATGTGGTCCAGGGTCTATTGGAACGAGATGAGCTCTGCATAGATGGTTCACTCATTTCACTCCACCAAGACATGGGCACCTCATAGAGATTTGCATCCCAATTGGGAGAGTTGATTTTGGTTACTCTTCCTAAGCAGGTTGATTACATGGCAATGGAAAACATGCACACTGGGAGTCCTCAAGGTAGTGTACCTTCCCCACCATTGACATTAATATTAATGAAGTAAAGTGAGAAACCCAAAGGTAGCACACCTTCCTCACTTTCATTGAATGGAACACACACCAGGGGTACCAAAGGGAGCATACCTTCCCCCTTTAAAAATAATAAAATTTAAAAAATAATTGAAAAATCAAAATTTGAAAAACAATTGAAAAATCAAATTTTCAAAAACATTTGAAAAGCATTCAAAACTCAAAAAATAATTTAAAGCACAAAAATCAAAACAAATAAAAAAACAATCAAAATTTCAAAAACAATTGAAAACATAAAAAATACAAACAAATAAAAAAAAGCAATAAACTCAAAAACATTGCAAAACATCAAAAATACAAAAAAACATTTACATGATGCATTTTCATTTTACACATGCATTCATTTAATTGCATCGCATTAAGCATTATTTATCCATTGCACCTGCATTAGGATAGGATGTGTTTATAATATTACAAATGACATCATGTTTGTATCTTGATCATGCATCTACACATTATCATCATCCATCACCCTTGTGAGAAATTATGTTTTTCAACACAACCCTTCCTGTTGCTATAAGAAATATACTAGGCTTTTTTAATCATTCAACCATACCTAGTTATCTTCTAAAATTTGGTAGAAATATATCTTTGCTTTTGGATATGAGGTCTAGTTTTGATAGCACCTAGGATATGTCAAAATCCCATCTCTAATTAAACATTAAAAATCCTACTTTAGACAAGGAAAGTTGAACACTACAAAGTGGTTCAAGTCACCTTAAGCGAAAGGTTTTCACTTGGTCATATTGTGATGCACATGGTCTAGAGTGTTGATCATTGACAAAAGGACAAGCTCCCCCCTACCCAAATAAATTCCTTGCTTTCATGCAAACAAGTAAAATATCAAAATCAAAGAAAAATCCCTTCCTCAAAAAAATGCAATATAAATAGTGATTTTCATCAATAAGTATGAGCAATTATCCCAATAAATGTGAAGAAAAGAAGGGGGTGAAGAGCTTGAATCCCTAGAATGGTCACTACTTGAATCCATAGAGTGATCCCCAATACAATAGTGGGAATCTCACCTGGAATTGGGGTAGTTCTAAGAAATTTACAAATGAGCTAGCTTTAAGTGTCCTATATTACCTAGTAGTATAGTCAAAATGCATCCAAACTTAGAATCATGGTGAGCATTTGGTGATCCTCATTACACTAATGGGCTAAATGAATCCTTCCTGGCAATGAGGTAGTCTTATATATCATCTAATATATTAATTTGCACACACAAGGATTATGAATATCTTGGTCTTCATAATAAAAACTTATATCTTTCAAGATTTTAGTATAGACATTATACAAATTTTGATTAATAAACTAGGGTGTTTGAGTCTCATGGAAAATCTCAAAAATCCCTTATAGCAACAACCCATCTCATCAATCAATCATAAAATTTCCTTATGAGGTTGTGTTTATTAAGAGATGTTCATGAAATAGGATAGATATTGAATGGATATCAGCAATGGTATTTAGATGACCACTGACTATTTTATGCATATCTTTTAATTTACAAAATCTTATAGATAAAACCATACACCTTTCATCATCTCATCTCGCATATGGATGTTTAAATGATTAATTCTTATGATAAGAGTTATAATTTTCATTTATTGGTTTTTTATACGTTTTGTGGTGTCATCCATTAGTTTGTAAACACATATTAGATTCATTCCTTATGTTTTAAGTGATTAAAGCATACAAGTTCATTTACATTATTTCATTCCTCATATAATTAATGTATTATATCCCACATCATACATCATATCATATCACATAAATTAAATGCATAAACAACTTAAACAAATTAAACATGTATTTAACAAAAAGTAATGCATCCATATATGTACCCATCATCATAGTGCATCCATACATGTAGATCATAGCATATAAACATACATATATCATCTAGCTAGTGCATGTCATCAATACATTGCATCCATATAGCATAAGTAAAACATAACATAAACACAAAATCTATAAAATGATACACATGATGATCCATAATCAATCTGGAATATCATATATATATATATATATGTGTGTGTGTGTGTGTGTGTGTGTGTGTGTGTGTCAAATATGTACATAAAGGTATCAAAATTCTTGTGGGTTATAATAATGTAGGTCCTATGACCTTACACTCAAAAATGATATAGTGGCATCATGTCACATCATGTATGGCCTGCACACCCTCAGTCACCTCCTCCCTTAGCTCCCTCTCGATGAAGCTACCTGGAGCTAGTGCCTATCGATCTCTCTAACTGAGACCCTGATCTATGGCTAGGATGCATCGAGGAATATGTGAACTCACTTCGACTCATATGAGAGCCCCTTGCCATAGACTACTCTAGTAGAGTACCCTCTAGCATAGCTACCTACCCCTCCAGATACATAGTGTATAGGCCATCAAACTAGCAATGTACCTCATATTGGCTGACTAAACCCTATAGCCTAGCTACCTATGCCTACAATACGGTTGTATCTCCTGTAGTAGGTGTAACTACAACTATTTACCCCTGAGTGGCTATAATAGATGGTGTATCCTAAGAATTAGAGGGATTTCCTCTAATCACCTTGAGTGTATATCGCTTCGTAGTCCTCAAATCTAGATGTGAAAATAGAATATCCCTCTGAGTGGCGATCATATCTATCTCAGTGGTCATTGTATGAATCTGTTCTTGGTAGTCCTCTCCTCATAACCCTACCATTGAGTCTACCCTACTATAATCTATGCCTATTTTATACTGATTTGAGCTTGTAAGGTGGCTATAGAGGTATCCCTCTCCAGCATCTACCACTGAGCCATATGTATTTGTGTCTGTAGACCATGTATCTGGACTCATAGTTAATACACCTCATCATCAAGATCTTCCTTTACCTCCTCCTCATCTCGTGCCTCCTCCTCTGGTACAACCACCTATCCTCACTCACCCTCTATCCTCCAGTGAACTCACTTCCCATGAGGGTCATCAAAAGCTACCTCTATGGCCTCACCATCCTTGGATCTTCTGAGGGAACCTTCAACCTACCATAGCCCAGTGGTACACTAGGCATTATACTTTAGAGTCATCCTAGCATCTGTGGCCCTTGTATCCTCAATAGTGTCATCCTCCTTAGTCAACATTGTATCCGAAGGCCATGCTAGATGTATCTTCACCTTAAGGCAGTGATATAGGACTAGCTCCTCGAGGATATCCTACCATATCTTGAACTATCTGGTAACCGAGGATAATTAGAAAAACTCTTGCATAACGATCTTACACCCAATGATCCAGTGATCGCACATGGCCCGTCTCAAATATCGATCAACCTCCTCCCATGTAGGGTAGTCTAAGTAGGGGTGCCATATGATCTATCCATCATGTAATCCTATTATTTAGTTAGTGTAATGTTGCAGGTCTCCTGCATGAGATCTACTATGGTAAGTCTTTGAATCCCATGGCTAAAAATCCCTATAACATTATGTGATAGGCACCAGTGATATGATCATCAATGGTAGTCCTCTTAGGTGATCTATCCTGATATGCTCCAATACCCATATCTGTAGTAGGATATTGCATCATAGACATGCTCACCCCCACTAAGTGATGTGAAAGATATCATAATAGAGCTAGGTGAGGAGATCACTCCCCCATGATAGGATGAGAGGCTAATTTGTAGTGCTTCCAAGAAGATCCTGCATGGTAGCCAAGAGGTTCCAAGGGAACCTCACTCCTGATGTGTCTAGCAGGACCACATTGTAGATGATATGCATCAGCATGGCCTGGCACAATGAAAATGCATTTTCTCTATACCGGTGCTCTACTGTAATCCTACCATGCTTAATGTTTTCCAACACCTCATCACTCTTAGCATCGAAAACCCTCTTAAAGATGATGGTCTTCGTTGTGGTAGTCGAAGAGGTAATGGCCTATCTATCAATGGGAATCCTAAAAATCTTGTAGACATCCTCCAATTTCATTGTCATCTCCCCAGTTAGAAGATGAAATGTGTTAGTCTACACATTCCAACAATGGGCTAAAGTAGTCATGTATGCCTGGTCTACCCTGATGGTGGGTAGTCTCAGGACGTAACCAAGGTCCACGACCCCAAACCAATCCAGGTAAATGCGATTTAGCTAGGGTAGTAGCTCATGAAGTAAATATGGCTCCTGTGCCCATGTAGTTAAAGTCTAAAGGGAAGATAACAAGATGCATAAAAAAAAAAACACCAAAATTAAATATTAAAAACTCAAAAACATGCACAACACAACTCCAAAAATTCAAGAAAAAAAAATCAATTAAAAAATAAAAAATAAAAAAACTAAAATTAATCAAATTTTTCTAAAGTTTCTTAGTCATTGTTAACAACCATAACCGTTGTCACAGTCATGGTTGTCAACCGTAGCTAGCACCAACAATTAATTTTTTGATCATTGGTGTTTGAACCTAGCCGTGACTAACAACCGCGGCCTCCAATTGGAAAATTGGGATTCGTGACTGTCACTTATGGCTATGTGAATGACCCCTTTTGAGGTCATTTCCCACCCAAAATGGTTCTAAAAATTAAAACCTAGCCCCTAAATTTATCCTAATGCTAATTCTTAGCTATGGTGAGGTTCGTTACCAACAAGTTTAATTGGGTTCATTTAAGCCATTAATTAGTGTGGTTCATTTTAAACTGTGCAAATCACATGTGAGAGATCGATATTCTACCTTAGGAGCCCTAGCTCTACCACTTGTAGAGGCCTTAGGTTGGTCTACCATCAGGGTTGATAGTGTTTTTGCAGCATTCCATATCAAAGTTTCTCTCTCACTTCAGAGCTCTCACTATCAATCTCTATCAACTGGAAATAATGAAAAATAAAAACCCTAATTTTACTTTTATATTTCTCATTTGGTCCTTAGTCGCTATTGTCAGCCACGAGCATAGATTGGTCAAACGTCGACTGCAGTTGTCAAATGCGGCTAAGAAAATTGTTAAAACTAGTTGTGACTGATAACTGTAGCTATTAGACAATAAATACTCCAAAATTCCCACCATGAGGAGCTTCAAAATGGATAATAAAAAATATTTTCTGGTCCAAAATTCTCAAAAATTGTAGAAATAACAAAAAAAAATACATAAATAAAAATTCAAATGCATCTCGTATTTAGTTATTTATTCTATACACTTGACGGTTTCAATGAATTGTGCTCCATGCAATCCGAAAATATGTGTAAATTACCACAATGCCATTTGGAGCACATTCATCATCGCTAAATTGAAATGTCTTCACTTCAACCTTGAAGAAGGCCATTGTGACCGAACTTCCCCATGAGAATGAGGTATTCATTTCATTTCTTCTATTAAATTTTTAGCATATCATCGAACATAGTGATTCACCACAAGCTTAAATAGAATTGCTATCATCTTTATTCTCGAAGAAGTCCATTGTGGTTAGACTGCTACGTGGGATAGAGATGTACAATTACTATTAATGGTTGAAACCACTGCTGTAATAAGCCTTGCCATATAACAAAATGTAAGTCTTGAATCATCCAAATTATTCAACTTGGTCAAGCGACTCATTGCTTTAATTACTTGTCCTTTCCTCATCGACATGTTTCTTGAGGGGGTAGTCATACTATCAAATTCATAATCAAAATTAACAAAGGATCACTCAATCATGTAAATTGCATTTGTATTACGAATCATTACTAACAACTATCATAATATTACTCTTTTGCTATGGTAAAATTCAAATATGTTAGTTTAAAGTCTTGTAGCGATCCACATATTGAACTAATTGTAGCACTAATACTACTTGATTGCAGCTAGACATGCAAAATATTTGCAAAATTAAGCCTTCCATCCCGTTGGAAGAAATAATTCTAGGATGTGCATCCTTTGCAGGACTAGGTCATATAATTTTGATAAGATCAATGATCATCAATCAACCTACAACATGGCTTTAGGTGATCTATTTTTTCTTAGCATCGTGTTTTCCCACAACACATCCCAAAAGGAGCATATATAGACATCTAAAACACATCATATTTAGGAGACTACTCATATGGGCACCTTTGTAGACCATGTGAATGACCTTGGACCCTCCCAAGTCTAAGCAATGGTTCTAACCACTCATTTTAGGCATCCTAGCCTATTCAACCTTAGCCGCTTATGACATCCATGACTAAGATCTCAGCCATGGGTGACAATCGTGGATAGGGTCCTAGTCGCACTGAGCAACCACAACTAGCCCTATAACTATCTCAGCCTCCAGCCAAGCCAAATTGGCTATTCCAATGACATTTACAACCAATCTAAGAAGTTATGGATTGCGAATCCTCCAAAATGTTCCATCCAACTACCCCAGCCTAGTATTTTGTTGATCTTGGCTTCCTTGAGAATCCAATATTGGGATTGGGAATTCTATTTATATACCCCTCAAAGAGGCCAAAAGGATCTTGATTTTATTGTAGTGAAGCCCTACCAAACTAGAGAGTCAATTGTAACCTTTTAAGAGTAAGGATATGCTACCAAATTCTAGTTTGACACTTACCTTTGTAACAATGGAGCTTCCAAAGGATTGAGAAGCAAACCTTGTTATTCCACACCTATCTAACATGAATTCAAGTGAAACCAACTGCCAATATATGTATGGACACGAAGGTGACTCTTGACCATCAATTATATAAAGGATTTGAGCATTCCCAACCCTGGTTTCAAGAGATAGAAGACTCTGCACATGGTCACTATTGTAAATATTGTCACATAGGATTAGTTGCAGCTATCAACCATGAATAACAGAGTTGACTATGCTAAGTACCCATGTCTAGGGTTTGATGCCCTCATTTCCCTCTTTTAGCCTTAGATCTCTCTTTCTTATCATGCATTTAGGTTAATCTAGCATAGATTAGTATTATTTTAGTATTTTTTGTTGTTAATTAACAAGCATCATAGGTAACTTTACCTTCATTTGTGTCATGCATGATTTCTTTCATAAGATTTCACAGATTAGCTTCTTTCATGCTTTATACTTCATATTACATGTAATATTAGCTATATTTACACATTTTAAGCTATATTTTGTGCTTATTTGTCAATATGTTAAGAATATTCACATATTTCATACTTTCCTCAAGTATTTGCTTCATTTCTTGCATTTCTTGGACAATAGCCTCATCATGAGAGGCTTCATATGCATTTGATGTGTTTTGTTGTTTCTTTTATTTAGATGGCAAATCCTTCAAAGCTTCAAAGCACTTTCAAAGATCGTTCATCTAGATAATGGGGAAGGAGGCATCCTAGTAAACCCTCATGCAAAGTTGATGAATATCTAAAGAGCACTTAGATTATATCAACCTTGTTTAGGGGCTTTAACACCATTTTAAACATGTATCATTTGGTATCCCTAAGAGGGACGTATATGTAACCTATGTTATCATTGATTAATACAAAGGAGGCTCACTTTATTTCAAATTTGATTTCATATATGTGTTTTATTTAAATTGTATTATCATGTTGCAATTAGTGTAGATGTACACTCTTTAATCCCTTCTACACAAATAAAACCTGAAAAACATATAAAATTTGTTTTCTTGAGCAGTGGACCTTACTAGATCATGAAGGTTTGAGTAATGAATATTTATGATATAATTACTTTAGATGTTAAATTATGATTCATTTAAAATTAGTTGGAAAATTTTTAAACACCTATAGTATTGAAACCTCAACTTGGAAACGTGTAAATGTATTCCTCTATTTCTATTGTTCCACTTTCTTTATTTTTCTTTTATTTCAATGTTTTAAAACAATCCTATTATCAAGGTTAAAATATTTAATGATACATCATGGTTTCTCTTTGCTTCCCATCCCACTGTACTAAAATTCAACTAAATTAACCTTCTAGAAAAAAGGCATGAAAGATAAAATCAATATGAATGCAAATAAGTATTATTGTGCATCGATCAGTTTGATACTAATTTTCTCCTAATAATGTTTTTTAATGGGTTTGTCGATTGAATGAATACACCTTGTATTTTTTGATCCATAAAGAATAAATTAGGGTAGGAAAGAAGAATCTACATCATCAAGATGAAACCACAGTGATGTGTCTATACCATAATAACCAATCAATAAATTATAAGGAGACAAGCAGTGGCTTTCATAAAAACTGGTCCACTATCTATAATTGACATGCATCCCAAAGTTATATAACCAAAGACATCAAATTAACATAGAATAGAGGTAAAAAAGTTGATTGATTCCTCCATAGAAAAAACCCACCAATTTGTTAATTTATTGATAAAAATCCTTCATCCAATGATTTATTCAAGGTAAATGCACACAAATGGCCTATATAAGTAGCCTTAGTGTTATGTCATTAAAGGTGATGTATCCACAATATAATCACCAGTTAATCACTAAAGTAAAAATAAGTAGGAACATTGGATAAGTTGGTTCAAATTCATAAATATATTAATCATCCATGGACCTTAATACATAAAAGCTCATCTAGGATGTTTATGTGGCATAATGACATCATCAGATAGGCTTTAAAATATAAATAATATAATAAAGTCATCTATATGTCAAAAATCCTTGGTAATCCATCAGAAAAGAATAATTTGTATGTGTCAAAATACCAAGAAGATTTACAAAGAAAAATTTCAAGAGATGCATATAGAAATAACCAATTACTTCATACAATATAAATTAATGGATATAAAAAATAAAAAAAATACTAGAAAGCACGTACATGTACTATTTAGGATGACTATGATAGTTTAAAGGGTCTATGGACACATTTAAAGTCATTACATAATGAAATATACCATGCATAAAATAAATTAAAATGTGAGAAGACTAAGCCACAGTAAGCATCATAGTTGGTAAGTACCAATCTTCAAGTTCAACCTTGACCTATTTTTCAAAGAGAAGGAATCAATTCATCGTTGTAAAATTGAAAGAAATATTCTCCATAGGTAAGAATTCATATTTTATTTGTAAGTGGATGTGCATGGAGGTTTAGGGTTATGTTTTAGGGAGTTTAATATGAAATAAAGCAAATAATAAAAAGAGTTCACTATTGGAATCTCCCTTAAAATTTTTGTTAGTTGATTCAAATTCTGATATAGGACAAGATTGCCACAATACTTGTACAATATTTTCATTAATCAAATATTTTTTTAAGTCAAGAAAACATTTTAAAAAACACTAGAGAAACAAAAACCATGGTGAAAACCATCCATGGATTACAAAAGGCTATGATTGATAACAAATGCTACAAATTTGGTAATAAAAAAGGCTTCCAAATAAAATCTTTTAAGGCATATTAATTAAAACCATAAAACTAAGTTTTTAAAACTAAGATTTAATTATCTAATATTTATTGCTAATTTCGTATCATTTCTCCCAACATCAAAAACATTGGATTCCAATGTATACAAAAGAGGACAATGATCATGAGCCGGCTTGATGAGATGACCAGTGAGCTAAATGCAAAAGTTGGAAGAACACAGGTGGGTCTAGTGAATATTCATGATGATAGGATTTCATGTAGGATCCAAGGGCTACCTCCTAGATAAACATGATGCCCATCCTAAATAATTTGAGCAAATGGAAATTTCTTTAAAGGAGGTATGTAGGTGGTTTGCCAAAAGTACCATCATAAAATAGAGGATATAGCTCCTAGATATATAATTCATGTAAGGTAAAAAGGACACGATGCTAAAATGTGTACAAAATTTAGAAAAGGAGATAGATCAAGAGGATTAGAAAGAGTAGGAACAACCAGAGCAAAAATAGGGGAAAATCCAAGAAAAATAGGGGAAAGAGCAAGAATAATTTCTCTATGGATGTTTTCCTCAAGTCGTGCAACATACTAAGTGAACAAGATAACATTTTCTTATGTGTCTTCATATTGTGGTTTTCTAAAAATTAATGTAATATTTTGTATCTAATGGAGATTGTTATGGACCAAATGTGTGGTGTTTTTGATTTATCAAATGAGAAATTTTGTATGCTCATGTTTTTTTTTTTGTTTTTTTTTTTAGTAGTACTTCTTATACACATCCACCATGGGGATTGAACCTGGGTCACATCACCGATGACATCCTTTCCGATAGACCACAATCATAGGGATATTCTATGCTCATGTTGGAATTTGTATGTGTTATTGTATGCATCATACTGAGCATTTTTATCATATTGGTAAGGTTTACCTGGCAATAAATCACAAAAATCTATAGGGGTCACATAACAAGTGATTGTATCCACTAACATAGGACAAAAAGCATAATACAAGGTGCAATTGTGTGTGATATTTGAGGTAATATCACTTTCCTTCCATTCAAGTGAGTATGGATGAGGATGTGGATCCATAGATAGCTATAATTTATCAACAATGGACTTCATAATCAAGTTTTTCTATTATCTATTATCAATGATATAATCCTTAGAGAAGTTGTATGTAAGGTGAGAATGAGTGACAAATAAATTATTATGTTCTCCTATAGAAGAATGATTATTGAGTAAGGCAAAATTATTGAGTCATACTTTTAAATCATCATAGGTGGTGTATTCTCCATAAGTATCAATGTGAATGTTTTTAGTTTCTTCATCAAGAGACTATACAAGCAAATTTTATGTACCTTATTTTTACAATAATGATAAGATATATTAGAATAAGGAGAATTTATAGAAGGAGGAGATAAAAAATGAGAGAAATACGAAGAAGAATAAGAAGGAAAGGATTTATTTGTATAGGAGAAATATTGTTGATTTGGAGAACTCAAAGGTCTAGAAGAACCTTCTAAGAAGGAATATTGATGTGCATAAGACTGACCAACAAGCTTTTCCTCTACAGGTTATGGTTGATTGAATTTTTCATCAAGTGTGGTAAGAAAAGTATATTTCAAATCCTAAAATATGTGTGTTTGAAGGCCACTCTTAAACTTTGCTATAATATTAGGTACAAGATCTTGTGTATGGAGTAAGATTCATAAGCAGTTGAATTGATAGATATAATCCTACATAGATATATGTCTTCCTTTCCTTATGTGAAGCCATTGGATGAGCAAATAATAATCATAGTTAGAAGAATAAAATATAGCCTTAAATGGTGTGATCAACTAATCCCAATTATGGATGGTATTTTTTATATTATTTCACTTAGTAAATAATACTTTAGAGACTCCAAAACATTTCAGCTTGGCAAAGGGGACCTTGTCATCATCAGACATTTGACTATAGGTAAACCAAGTTTCCATTTCGAGGATCTAGATATTGAGAAATTTGGGATTCCTAAACCTATCATACATTTTAACCTTATATTTTACATGAGAGTGAGTATTAGGAGTGTGACTTCTAGAAATTGGTGATGGAGGATTAACATGTAAGTTTTTGACCTTGTCCAATAAAGAACTGATTATGTTATCTAACTCAACCATATTTTCCTCCAAATTAGAAGTCATAGCTTGACTAAACTATACCAAGGAGGTTGTTTAACCAAATTCGCAAGTAGACGATGACATTGTGTTTAGGAGTGTCAGGTACTACCAAAAATGCACTCCAAATTACAATAACTTTGATACACCACATGGTAGAAGAAACCCTTACAAAACTAAAAAAATATCCTTCCACTAGATTGAGCTCAAAAAATGCTTTTTAATGAGTATCTATATAAGCTTGTACTAAAAAATGGATAGGTGCCTCAAGGTGTAAAAAATTATTGTTTCTCTTTGTAGCAAAAATATAGGTGTAAGGTTTTCCCTTCAAACAAAATATTGAAGGAATATTCCTTTCTCTCCAAGAAAAATATTCTAGGAATTTACTTTAGAATATTCTAATGTTTTTTAAAAAAATTTACAACCTCTACTTTTTCACATCCATGCAATTTGAAGAACAAAATAAAATATGAGGGTTGAAAAGAGATCACCCACACTACATGTGGGATAATGAACGTGAGCACTTTGTCTAGGAAGAGGTGGTAGGTGCCAAGGCCAAGACTTGAAGTGCCATATCTCAAGAAATAAGTAATGCAAAGTGCTAAGCATGTTGGTTAAAACTCTTCCAAATTGTTGGAAAATGTGTGGGATTGAATTTTGTCCATGAAGCCATGGATGTGTAAGGGCCTCGATAGCTATCATTCAACTCATGGAATCCTTTACTTTAGGAAATATAGATGACCATAGTTATTACTAAGCAAAATTATTTTTGGGAGGTATAATTGGTACATATATGAGGTGTTGCATGGGGGTTGTGTAGGTAGTCAATTATGGTAGAACCTCACACAATGGATGGGGGTACTTAGGTGGCACATAGGTGATTAACATCAACTTGTCTTAGTAATCAATGTCATACAAGGGATGAGGAATATGCAACTTTAGATGTGACTATATCATTTAAGCAATGGGGGAGTCCATCACATAATAACAAGAGGCTAGGTTAGTCATGTTATTTACACATAGAGGAAATATCATCCCGAACCACAAAGACTTGGGTTAATTAATTATCTAGCTCCATAATTTCCAAAGAATTTAATATGGTCATGAATTCATACCTAGGGGTATAATGAATTAAATATTGGAGTGGAGATTCTATACATCAACCTCAACAAGAGTGGATGTGGTGATCGACCAAATTTAGGGTGCATGTCAACTGGTGAAATATTGCACAAGGAAAGTGCTTACATAGGGCTGGATCATCAAGAAGTAGCAACGATGATGGATGAAATACATGACATGTTTTATGCAACAGAGATGGTATAGTCCAGATCCTATATACGGTAAAGTAGTTTGGGTGTTGTACTAGGTTAGCAAGTACCACATTGGGAGAATCATGCATCTGCGATAGAGAGAAGTTGATGGGACCATGCTAGATTTAGAATGTTGGGGCCACATAGGAGGGAGGAGTGGCATAGTAGAGGTAATATGAAATCAAGGGCCATGTTGGTAGGGCCATCATTAAAGCAACAAATAATGGTGACTACATACATCCTTGCTAATGAATTGAAATCCTTGTAGCTTCAATAAGCACAAGTATGAGCACATTGATATGCATAAAACATCAATAATAATTGCTCAACCTAGTTATCCCAAAGTACCCAACATGATTACCAACTAAAAATTTATGAAGGCTTTTGAAAAGACACATGAAATATTACATGAAATGCATGACAAAGAGTCAATGGCAACCATGATAAGTTATAATTACATGATCAAAGGGTTTTGCAATAGAGGAAATATTGGTTGTGCAAAGTAGATTTTCCATGAAATAGTGCAATAGAATTTAGCTCCAAACGAAGTTAGTGACAACACATTGTTATATGGGTATTGTGTGAGAGGGGGTTTGAAGGAAGATATTAGGTTTTTCATTAAATGGAAGTGGTGGTATTTGCACCAAATGTAGTTAGCTACACTACATTAATCAAAATACTTTGCAAGGCATGCATGGTATAAGTGGCCTTGGGTGTCTTTGGAAAATTAAAGAAAATTAGGTCAACCCATCAACATAGCACATATAATATCTTGATTTATGGCTTGAAGACCCTATATTAGGACACCCTCTCTAGAAGAACCTATTCTAAATAAAGAGACAAATTAATCAAAAGAGTACGATCGAATTCTCTAATACTAGATGATATGGGATTAGATTCCCACAATACTTGTTTGAGATTTTTATTGATCAGATCTTGCTTTTATAGGTAAGGAAACTTGTAAAAAACCATTAGAGAAGTGAAAATCATGATGAAAAACCATCCATGGAGTACAAAAGACTACAAATGATAACAATGGTAGTAAATCTAACAATAAAAAAGGCTTCCAAATAAAATATAGAGGGAATAAAATATTTTACGACCTATTAATTAAAACCCGAAAACTAAGGTTTAAAACAAGTATTTAATTATATAATATTTAATTGTTGATTCCCTATCATAGTCATATCCAATTTTACCAAGAAAATAATTTATCCAAATCTACTAAGGTTCCTTCCACCCAATCCCAAGTCTTGAAGCACCAATTGGCTAAATAATAAACAACAATAGGGGCATTAGAAAAAACACCACTTAAATTTTATGATATCAATATATATAAACCCATAAAAACACTTATTCATTCACTGAAAGAGGAGCACATGTGAAAGGGAGGTAAAATTCCACTAAGTCAATATGAATTATGATTCACAAAAATTGAATCAATAGTGTTATTTCACCAAATGTAGGAATATGTAAGAGAGAAGAAGCCAAAATTCAATAAATTCAAGTGTTACTAAAAAAACATGCTTCTGTCCTAGCAAAAAAAACTCATAGTATCAGTCTCAAAATTATCTTAGTAATAAGATTTTTTTTTTTATTTCAATCAATCCTTAGAGTGATAGAAAAATTAAACTTTAATTTGAGGATTTGCTTTTCTCCTCATTATACAAATGTAATAGGTCATTGTGCAAATATGAATCAATATTTAAACTAGAACGTAGGCAACATTATTCTATTAGAATTTTGCATGTTGCTAGATGAACCAATAATTTCAAAAGAATTAAAGATAAATAAACTTTAATCATGGATATTTAAATATAAATTCTTTTCAATATTGGATTGAACTTTCAACTTCCTCGGATGTAAACATATGATCATCAAAATAAAACTAATATTTGAAATCAATGACAAAACTAATTCATGCAATTATAACCATGTCATTCCCCTTAGGAAAACCTAATAACATATATCATTGAAATAGAATAACATATCAATGAATAACCATGATACACTTTTGAAAAAACTAATAATATATCCAATGCTATTGTTGAACATTAAATCTAAAATATGGCCACCATAAAAATATCCAATATAGTAGAGGAATATAGGACATACTTTTCATCCAAATCCTGGCCCACGGTTGGGTTGACAATGTCCTAGTTGATTAGCTAGTGTTTGTTAGGGGAGTTTCCTACAAGATTTTCTCTATTTAATGTAAAATTCAAAGGGTAGGGGTAGTTCTTGAAATATGTTTTGACCAAAAATATATTCAACTTAATACATATGTTTAACCAAACTATTAGCATGATGTCATCTATGTTCAACTAGACATTGTTAAATCAAAATTTTGTTTGACTAAACTAGTGCATGTGAACCAAATTTTTCCCAAAAGTAGGACACATCAATGTACACTCACCCACTCCTAAATAACTTGAGGTAATTGAGGAATGAAATATAATAAATTTTAGAGGAGCACACGATATCACCACTATGTCCTCATAATGCAATGTCTCTTTTAATGGTTGTGGTACTAGTTTAGGAGCCATTGCCAATTGATCAATAATCACCTAAGCTTTAATAACTTTTTGTATGACAATATAAATATCAAATTATTGCATCATAATGATTTTCTTGCCTATCGAGTGTCACTAGGGATGTAACTTTTCATAATAGATGCCTTAAGGGATCAATTTTAATCACCACATAAGTTGTTTGATACAACATATGATGCCTTAGCTTTTCACATACAAAATAAATATCTAGACAATATTTCTCCATGGGAGTGTACCAAGGTTCTACTAGAAGCATTTTATGACTAATATAATATATGGAATACTCCTCTTTATTATCATTTTGTTGAGTAATGATCACTTCCAAGGAAACCTAAATAGTCAAGGCATACAAAATAAACAACTTATCTAAGTTATATGGGTGAAGATTTGGGGACTTTAAAAGAATTTTATTGAATTCAAGAAAGGCCTTATTAAAAATTTCATCCCATTTCAATTCAACATATATATTGAGTAAGTGGATCAATGAATAATATTTAAAAGCAAACTCATAAATAAACCACTTAATGGATCCGAGCTTTCCAAATAAGGATTTTATATTATTAACCATTTGAGGGGGATGCATATCATTAGTGGATTTAATATTATTTTGGTTGATATTTATGCCCGCATGAGACACCTTAAAGCCTAGTATATTTACACTAGAAACACCAAACAAGCATTTAATGGGATTAGGTCTAACCTTATAGTGATATAATCACTCAAACATAACACAAAGGTTGTTTGGGTGGTTATCCCACTTCTTAGACTTTCCCAAAAGGTTATCCACTTAATATTATACCATATTTCCCTTCAATTCATGAAATATAGTTATCATGGATCATTGATACATAGCACCAATAATTTCTAGTCTAAAATGCATGACAACATAATAGAATGTATCACATGAAATAGTAAAAGTTGTTTTAATTTGATCCTCAAGAACAATCTAGATTTGATTATACCCTGAATATCCATTCACAAGAGACATAATTTTGCACCCCACAATATAATCAAGGATAATATAAATATAGGTAAAAGGAAAGCTATCCTTAGGATAAGCAAGGTTGATCTTTCTAAAAATAAAAAAAATATAGATAATGTTATTTTTATTTATATTTCATAGGCACAATGTTAGATACCTATCTTGAATAGTCAATAGGTTATAAAATTGGAATCTAACTTCTAAATTTTAATTTTGCATAGGCATTGAATGAGAATAGAGAATATTATTAGATTTTGTTAGACAAAAGCAATATCCTCATAGGTAAAAATGTTATGGACATCTAAATACACATTCATTCTAGGGATTCTAGAATATTACTAGGTGAATTCATTCTTATAATTCTTAGGTAACACAATAAAGATGGTTTGCTCCTCGTTAGAAATACTAGCTTAAAAATTGACTATGCATGGTTTATCAAGGGTACCTATGTTATTATATAATAGGTTAGAAGTCATGAAATTGCCTTCCTCAAAAAAATTTCAATTAGGGGAGATTTTATCAATAAAAAATAATCTTGATGTAGATAATCAAACCACTTGTACATCCCCAGTAAATATTGGGTTCTCAAAGAAAGCCTTTCTTACAATATTGATGGGTGATTCTTTCCTCTATAGCATATAATAATTATTGGATTAATTATTGGGAAATGAGATAAGATAGAGTACATTATAAAGTATATGAATTATTGGTTCTTTTGCATGCACCTTGCCCCTAATCCTAGAGAAAATGTGAGCATGTGACTAGGAATAAATAAATATAGGAATGTATGGAATAGGGTATGGTTTTTTTAGACATGGAAAATTGACCCACCCAAGTGATTCAATCTTCCTATAACCCTTGGGAGGACCCTCAAACTTGTCCAAGCACAATTTTAGGCCTCTCTTCCACTCTCCCTTCCTTTTTTTCCTAGTTTTTCTAAAATTGTGATTGGCCCTTACGGGGCACAATTTTGGCAAGTTAGGGTTTTCTCTTAGAAAACCCTATTTTTTGGGCCAACTCTCAGGATTTCAACCCTCCCTTAGGTTTTTCTCGCTCATTTTCCCTCCAAACCTCTTATAAATAGATGGTTTGGATCCTATTTTTCTCCTAGATAGTTTTTTGAATGAATCTTAAAGATTCTAAGAAGTGTGATTTCAAGTGCTCTTTGGCTAACAATTATTTTGACAAGCAAGTCTTCTAACAAGATCAAGTGTTTTTTGGTGTTATTATTTTGCTCTACTACTAATATGTTGGTCTTAATAGATAAGTGTGGAAGCCTTGAGGAGGAATCTACAATTTTTATGGAGGACTTCATCCTTTTATCTATTCTTTCACTACCACCAGGTTTTATTCATTTATTGTGTTACTTCTAAACTCATTAATTCTACATTTTGAATTGAAATTTGCATCCATTTGTGATTTTTGCATCGTTGTTCCAAAATTGTTATTACCCCTTACAAGACATGATTTTGATAGAACCTAAAATTGTGGTCATCCTTTATAGGGTGAAATTCCAATTTTGCCAAGTTTGGGGGTAAGGTTTTAATCCCAAACCTTCATTTTCATTTCTATTTTCAATTTATGCCATATCACTATTATCTATATTCTATTTTTCACATAGTTTCATTTTATTGCATCGTGTGTTGTTCATTTTCAAAAGGTCAAAGATCATTTTTTTTTTCAAATGGTTACTAAAAGGACCAATGGGGATTGATTGTTGCACCTTTAAGCTTAGTCTTAAAGTGGACTAAGTAGACCCTCAAATGCTACTCAAAATTTCTAGGTTTTTGTGAAACTATTCTACAGGTTTTGAATTTTCTTGGATATTTTTGACACAAGTAAAAGCTAAGGTCAACCACATGATAAGATTAGTGTTCTAAATTAATCTCTTCAGATATTTTCTATTTTATTTCTATCCATTTCTATTTAAAATCTAGATCTTAATTAAAAGAGAAAATATTTTTATCATATTCTATGTATTTGAAAGAGAAAAGCATATAGTTTACATTCTAGGGTTAATTCTATTTATGCATTCTCTTAAAACTGTTTTTCTTGCATTGTCCTTTCATTTCATAGCATAGACTATAGAAAGACAAAACATAGGTGATTACTTTAAAATACACATCAAACATCCCCACCCCAGACTTGGAGCACGTCCTAAAACCAATCCTAGTGAACCCTTCAATCCCTAATCCCCTGAGTATAGAGAAAATAACACAATCCCACGGCCACCTCAGCTCCTAGTAGATCCAATTGAGAATCATATATGACAGGGTAGTTTTCCTGCTCTATATCTTTGATGAACTTGAGGTGAAAACATGCCTTAGTGGCCCAAATAGGAAGCATTTTACTTTTCATTTTGCTTTCAAAAAATTTAAGCAAGACCACTAAATCTATTTTCTTAGGATTATAAAATATTAAAAACATCTTAATATTCCTCTTGTAATACTTTTGTTAGCTTGCTCCCCTATCCTTTCTCTTTCTCCTAATGGATCCCAACCTTAGGATAAAGTGAAGGCTTTTAGAATTTGATTAGATTTATATCATTTGATCATATATGGGGCTTTATGAAATACCATAAGGAGGCTTTGGTTAAGGATATGGAAGAGGAAGCCTAACTTAAAAGAGGCAGGATACCTGCTCCTCCTACCATATCTCCTAGGAATGTTCATAACAACCCTTTGTTTGAATATTCACATCATGATATTCCTTTTCATAAACCAACATATTCTACTACCATGACCACCAACATTTGGGGAATTCCACATGTAATTATGCTCAATTTCCTTCTCATTCTACTCATATCAATATTCATGCTTTTGTTCCACCAAATGACAGTTATCCTTCATAAAAATATACCATATATCATAAACCATACCATAATAGTGTTAATACATCCAACATTGGTCAAGTTATCTTTCAAAAACCTACCTATAACCCTCCCTTAGGGAACCTAGGGGTATTACATGACAACAATATTGATGTAAAAAGCTTAAAAAGTATGGTGAAGCAATTGGTTTCAAGGGTGGATATGATTGAACCTCCAAGCTTCAACTACAACTATAGATAAATGTACAATCAACCATTAGACCCTATTATCACTTCTAGGCCCTATCCTAAGCATTTTCCAATGCCATTTTTACCTATTTATAGGGGAACAGAGGACCCAATTGGACATTTAAGGATGTTAAGTACAACATATCATGATATTATATATGATGACATGTTGTTGCGAAATATGTTCCCTAAGAGACATAGTGGTATGGCATTGGAATGGTATTATCAGTTGCCTCATAATTATTTGAGGAATTTTGAAGAGATAGTAGAATTTTTTGTTCAACAATTCAGATCTCATGTTGAGAAAAATTTGAATATGAAAGATGTTTATATGTTTAAACAAGGTAAAAAGGAAAGGTTTTTTATAATTCTTGTCTCGTTGGAGAATTATAGTTGAATGGTCAAGATATACCTTACCTCCTCGAGACATGCTTGAGATATTTATTGTATATTTACAAGAGTAGATATAGTATGAATTGGAAAAAACTATCACCTATTTTAACCAAGAAATAGATCTAGCAATAAGGGTAGATAAAGCCCTTATTTTAAGAGGTCAAATTAAGCCAAAGAAAGAAGATAAGACCACAAAAAATTAGTATGAGAAAAAAGCATGTAGTTGACGATGAGGTAATGGATAGTAGGAATGTTAACAGTGTTTTTCATACCCTATAAAATACGGTGCTTAGCCAACCTCAAAATCCCCCACCAAGGAATTTCACAAGACTCAAAATGTCTATGAATGTGGTTCAAAAGTACCTTATGGAAACTAACATGATTGAGTTACCTCCCATAAGGTAACCTGATACAAAGACTTATTGGTACAATCTTGGTCAATAGTGTGAGTATCATAGAGTGGAGGGGCGCATGAAAAATTCATGTAAGAGGTTAAAAAATGTGACTCAAGACTTAATTGATGTATTCAACCTTGTTATAGAGGGTTATCAACCTAATCCTTCAACAAACAATAACCTCCTACTCAACAAGCACCCATAACTAATAAATACACGGGGATCTTCCAAGACCCCCTACCTAAGCATGGGAAAAAAAAAGCTTATCCAGTATCATATTGCAATGTTCCACCTCCCTACAACAATATGGTTAGTATGGTAGAAATAAATACAAGGTAATAATCTCAAGCTCAATCAACTCGACAATATCAACAAGAGACAAGTTCTACATCCAATCAACCTTCAAAACCACCATTACATTTGAAGAATACCCAAAAAAGTAACATGAGAGTAGAAAACCCATATTTAGTGTTGAAACCTCACCTTAAATTCTCCTTCAATATTCAATAATAGTTAGCTAGTACCCCGGCAAAGATATCCCTCATAGAGCTTTAGTAAACTTCTCTAATTCATAGGGAGGCCTTGATGAAACTTCTATATCAACAGTTTGTTCCTCGAGACATTTTCCCTAGAACTGTAGCTGATGTTTGAGGTTCCATTGGCATATATCATATCATATTTTTAGATGATGATATTCCTTCCTCAGACTTGTGAGGGGATTCTTCCCTTTATATCAATTTATTTACTGGGGAAATATTAATTAAACATGTTTTGATAGATAATGGTTCTTCTCTCAATTTTTTTAGCTTTTGATGGGAGGTAGTACAACTACAATATTTAGGATTAACTAATTTAAGATAACTATAAAACTAACGACACAATAATATGCAAGAAAATAAGAAAATGAAAATCTACAAATAACTCAGAAATATGCTATTAATGAGAGTGATGAAAATAGTACAATGCATTACCCTTTTACAAGCATCTTCAATTCATACACATTCATTCTCTTCCTATTTATCATATTCATATCCCACTATATTATATCCCTTATAATGCATTATTTCCTCTCTTATGGAGAAAACTTTTATAATAATCCAATAACAACCAATTAATATAAAACATTCCCAACCAAAACTAATGGGAAATAAATCTAAAAAATTATATCTAGATAAAACAACAAAGAAATTAGTTGAAAATAAATTCAACCAATTCTATCTAGAGAACATAACAACCAAAATTTGTTGAAAACAAATCCAATCAATTTTATTTACAGAATATAACAACCAAATTGAGTTTTTAAGGATTATAACGAATTTATATCTATCTAAATTAGTTAGAAACTAATATCAATAAATCCAACTAATTTAGATCCAATCAAGGTAGTTGGAAATCAATCTTGATATATTTGATTTCAATCTTTATTTACCATATGGAAAGAGCAACATCACCATGTTTTGTCCTATATAAATAGCAACATCACCATGTCTGGCATTGAAATCATCATGTTTGGTGTTGGCATCATCATGTTTAGTGTTTTTATGTATAATTATATATTATTATATGACATTTTTCTATGTTTTTCTATGTTGTTATTTGATATTGTTATGTGCTTTTATCCAATGTTATTCTATAGGATTCCAAAATATTGTTTCTAGACCTACAAAGTGCTAATTTCCCTTTACATGCCATGATATCCATCAATTAAATATCAAACATTGTATTTTTATCCTAAAAATCACATAAATGTATTGTTTAGTACTATATCCCTACTATTTACTATGCTTAACTATAATAGTTATGCAAATCATAGTCTAATCCATAGTTATGTGGCACAAAAGAAGAGATAAATATTGCACTAAATGAGGCTTTTAAATTTTCATCAGGCTCCCTCCATTGAGTGGATAAATGGTTAAAATGGTGGTAGTATATAGGTTGGCCAAGTATTCTTACTTAAGCCCCTTGTATCATCCTTATACTATGAAGATAGTTACACAAATTTTCATGGACCATATTTTTTGGCTCCATGGAATTCCTCACTCAATATTCAATGATTGTGACAAGGTGTTCACAAGTAAGTTTTGGGAAGAACATCACATTAAAGTTATAGCACTAAAAATAACCATGTCTTATTATCTATAGACTAATGGTTAAATTAATGTGGCCAACAAATATCTGGAGACATACCTCAAATGATTTATCATTCACCAACAATCCATGTGGAGCCAATGGCTTCTGCTCATGGTATGATGGTAGAACACCACTTTCCATACAATGACCAAGATGAATTTTTATGATGTAGTCTATGGCCAATCACCTCTCACACTTACCTCTTACTTTATAGGAAGTTTAAAAGTTGAGGTACTTGATGATATCCTCAATCGTTAATAGGAGATCCTAGCTACCCTAAAATGAAACTTAGAGACTACCCAAAATCACATAAAATAATAAGAGGACCAACATAATACTGAGAGAGTGTTTGTGAAAGTTGATATGGTTTTCCTTCACCTTCAACCCTACAAGTAGATGTCCTTGGAAAAATAAAGGTCGACACAAGTTGGCACCCAATATCTATGGACCTTATAAGGTACTATAGTGACTAGGAAAAGTTTCTTACCAATTATATCTACATATGTCATCCAAGATCCACCTAATTTTCCATGTGTCTTTCTTGAAGAATATGGTGGGGAAAAATACTATAGTGCAGACTGTCCTCCTAGAACTAGATGAAGAAGTATATATTCTTCTCAAACTAACAATAGTCCTTGATCAATGGACTCAACACCTTCATTCCTATAAAATAACTAATGTCCTTGTATAGTGGCATGGGCTTTAACTACAAAATGCCATGTGGGAGACATTGCAAGAGCTCCAACAAAAATTTCCTATGACTTACCTTTAAGGATAAATATTTTCTAAAGGGTATGGCATGTTACATACCCCATTAATTTAATCAATGTTTTGCTATGTTATTTTATCATATGAATTCTATGAAGAGGTCCACATGTCAAGTTAGGTAGGTAGGTAGGAAATTAAGGGAAATATAATTTTAAATCATAGGAATTTGCTTGTAATCCTTGTAAAAAGGTAAATATGCACCCTTCATTAGGGGAGAGAAGACTACAAAAGAGATTGACCCCCTGAAGAGGTAAGCAATATTAATATATTTTCTCTTGTTAAATCAATTATAGGTTTCCATTTTCATCTTATTTAACATTTATATTATTGGAAATACAAAATTAATCCTAATTTTATTTTGTCCTTGTATTATAGTCAAAATTAACCTTAGTACACAATTTCTTATCTTAGTACAACTATGAACTAGGAACTCTTAGGTAAAATACTTACATCAACAAAAGAGGTTCATTTCATGATATTATAATAACATTGACCATCATTCCTTGATATGCGTCAAGGCTTCTAATTTAACAACTTGATTTCATAACATTGTATGGTATCACACTTGTTCATGTTGTGAATTCCACTTATGGTGCAATCATTAGGTTTGGTGTCTATCTCACTATGGTATCTTCCCACTTTGATACTAATACTTTTGGTTCCAACTCTACCATAGAGAGAGACATATAGTAACACATCAAATGTCATCAATATAATCCCAGATATGTATAGAATAAATCTTCACATCAAGAATTAGAAACAAAGCTACAATTATCTACTCTTGCTAGCTAGAACCAACTCTAGGAAAGCAAGTGAATAATTTTATAATTGTGCTCATATAATTACTTCTTAATTATTTGGAAGCTAATATTTCCCCATTCCAAGTACTTTGTAACAAGTGTAAATAATGTATATAGTTTTAGACTATAGTTTAGAATTTTTTTAATATTTTGGTATTTGTCTCTACCCTTGTTTAAATATCTTTTTCTCCTTATAATCATAGAAACTTTGCTTTACTCTTTTTTATTTCATAGGAATAAGTCACACAAGTTCCCAATGCATGTTGCATCTACTATAAATAAATGTATAGGCTACTTATATTATTGCTATACAAACCTTGTATTTTGTAGTACACCATAAATAAAATTTACTCATTACTTGGAGAGAAACTTTTAGTTGTGTATTATTTTACTACATGAACCTAAATTATAACTCAATTGATACCACAAGCAAGTTTAATGAGTATGTTGTTATTCCATCATCCTAACTTCTATTTTGTAAATTAATTGACATTAGATAAAAAAAATTATATATAATTGTACTATTTTGCATCGTATTTGTATTCATTTACAATGGTTGTGATAAGATTAGATCCTATGGATATTATATTATTGTATTTCTTCTATTTTATGCTTGTGGTATCATAAGAAATACACCACACTAGGTTTTGTGTCTAAGTACAATTAATAACACCACACTCATAAAGAACTATCCAAGATAAATAACACATATGTATTAGATAAAAATCCCCAAAACATTAGGAAATGAATCTAAGATATCATGTAGGAATAAAGTAACACTATATTTGTGCAATTTTAAGGTCTCATGATCAACATATGATTACTATTCAATATTTTTTATCCTACTTCTTTCTAAAGCATAGCTTGCAAAATTTGTTGACTAGCATCAATAACCCTATCTTCTTAGGTTGTATAAATCCACAAATTTGAATACCTAGATCCATATCTAGAAGCCTACTTCTATTAAAAAATACTCTATGTGATTTTGAGGGAATTTCTTTTATAGTCATGAAAATTTCCAAGTGAATTACTTGTTGGCATGAAGACACTATTAAGTGGATTATGGAGAATGGAAACCTTGGTGACAAATGCAATTTTATTTTTGCTAAATTTTATTCTTTGCATCATGATAAGGATTTTAATATTACATCCAAGATCAATCTCTCTAGTATTACACTAGGAAATTTAGTGAACTTATAAATTTCCTTTGTATTAATTATAGAAAAATACATCACTTTCTCAAGTTTATCAATGGTTTTTATTAACATATCTATTAATATATGGATTTACATCCCATAAATTAATTTGCATAAGTATTATATGTTATATTTTAATTCAAAAAAAAGTGTTGGGAAAAAATCATGTTTCCATAGCATGCAAGACACAAGTAGTTGTAAAAATAAATTCACCTTTTGGATAGGTGGTTATGAAACTATAACCAAAGGGTCCTTGTGATGCTATTCAAGCCAAAAATTCCATCCAATCTAATGGAAAAATTCATATAGAAGGTGGAACTCAAATGTTTAAATAATCATAATACTCACATACATAATGGTATTTACTATAGAGATAAACACAAGTCTTGACTGGTATAGCCACAAGTCAATGATTATGCACCAATGTTAAAATATGAAGATAATATATACATAACATGCATAAGAACCAAGATATGTGTTACTACAAGGATATAAACCTATAATAGTTTAATGAAAATGAGTTATTGTTCCACATGCAATACCAGGTAAGTTCAAGACCCTTTACATTATCATTGATACTTAAAGTCAAAATAATATAATGGTATAAGATATTGATAAATAGATTGGTTTTTATATTTAGATGTCTACATATCATTACTCTATTGAATGGCTTAACCAGAGAAAAGTGTGAAGGTTTTATGCTAATGTATTTTCAAGTAATGGTATAACACCAATGCACAACACTATAACCTACAAAATGGTGCCATTAGAATTAATGATATTTTATTCTAAAGAACTTACCTCTTTGATTACTATAAAATCTATGAATATTGTCCATAGTAGTTACTATCAACCTATAAAAATATATAGAACGTAGATTTCTATACTAGAGAAGGATCATATGAGTTTATGGCTATGTATTTTGAATTAACCATTGCACTTTCTATATTTAGTTTTTTTATTAGGTGGAAAAATAGATTTTGAAAGGGTCCCTAAACCTTTTATAGAAGGGGTTTTCAAAAGGACCCCAAACCTATTATAACTTGATAAAGATATTCAATGATAATCCAAAGTAAAACATGCAAAGGTATGAACCCCATGGGAAAATAAACCAAATACAAGAGCACCTACATTTGAAAAAAATAGAGAATGAGATATTTCTCGTCCTAAAGGAGTGCCCAAATTTGAATAATTCAACTCGCTCAAAAGGAGCACCTAAATTTGAAAAACTTAAAACTTTATGCCTAGGATGGGAACCCTAGATCCAAAAACCTAGGCCTTCAAAAGCATGCATACACCAATCCTACATCTAGAACTATTGTAACAAGTACAAAGGAATCCTACAATAAGAACTAAAAACCCAAATTTGAACCAAAAGGTACCCGAATTTGAAAAAATAATTCCACGCAAAAGGAGTGCCAAAATTTGAACAAATCATCCTACCCAAAATATATGTCAAAATTTAAACAAAATCAAACTTCCCACCTAGGATGGGAACCCTAGATCTAGAAACTTATGCCTTCAGAAGTAGGCACACAACAATCTTGTAGTTAGAACAACTACAACAAGCACAAAGGAATCCTATGATAGGAACTATCAACTATGACATCCATATACACTACCTTAAACCAACATCTCAACACTCTACAATAAAGGTCAATAAATTCCCTTTTTTGATCATCCATGTCCCACAACCTATCTAGGATGCCATCCCAAAGGGTGATAATGGTTCAAAAATATTGATATCTTCTCCTACAAGGTTCTCACATAAAACTATTTCAAAAATAAAAATTAATAATAATTTCTTTCTCCAACTAGAATTCAATATTCTAAACCCACTTTGGATTTTGAACCCTTGCAATAGAATATCGGGGGGGAGAAGCCATAACCAAGCATAAACTTTTTCTCTAAATAAAATAAAAAAATCCAAAACCATTGAGCACTCAAAATATTTAAGGCAACAACAATTTTTCTCAGCTTAGCCATCAACATTTGGATCATGTTCCCACTCAGCATTGAAGCTTTAGGAAACAAAGCCTATAAGGATATGAAATAAAGATCCTTAGATATAGGTGAAACATAGTTAGGATAAAAAAAATTAAACACAAAGATATAATCTTTATTTCATCAATGTAAACATCCAACATCCTTACTGGGATATGGATAACATCGATGTCTGATGGATCCAAGCCATAAATCTAAAAAAATCTCACAAGATCCACTAAGGGATGCAAAATTTTAGATAAAATAGATCTAGGGTTAGTGACCCAAAAAAATAAGGACAAAAGCCCTCTTGTAACTAGAAATTCCTTAGAAAAATAGGCCAATAGGAATAAAAATGGATTCGTAGATTTGAGAACAAAAACCTTGACCCCAAAAACACAAGGCCAGATTTTCTCAAGCCTTGTTTTCTCTCCAAGAAAACTAGAAAGGGCCCTAATAAATAGGGCATATCAATAATAGAAAAATGGTTTGAGAAAGAGAATTTTTGAAGGGGAAGACTTGACACAACACCATTCTACCTACCAAGCTCAACCAACCTACTATAATAATCTAACCAACTGTAAACACACAACCCACCAAAGAAACACAACCAACTAATTGGCCCACCACCCAACACAACAAGAAACAAAGGATCCAAGGGATCTAGGATAATTGGGGCCACACCAATCCCTATCGAGATAAGACCACTCAACACCCCAAAAAAACACCCTCTTCTGATCCCACAATCTCTCATGACCCAGCACCCTTACCTGACCAAGCTTCCTCTTGTGAACTAGCACCCTTACCTGAACAAGGTCTACTCCCTCTCATTTCTTGTCATCCACCCAAAGTATCCATAACCAAAATTGCACTTTCTATATTCATATACCTAATGAATGATGTTTTATTATCATTCACTAGACCATTTATTATTGTCTACCTTAAAGATATCCTCATTTTAATTTAATATGAGTGAAATATTTAGATAATTTGCACCACTTCCTAAACATATTGAGATAATATGATTATTAAACAAATTTATCCAAGTGTACATTTGCTATAAAATATATATTCCACCTTGACTAAATCATTTATCATTATGGTAAACATGTAAACACTAAGAAGATACATATCATCCAAGAATGAGCTACTATTAATAACTTGATAGAGAATAAATTAATTTTGGCTAATGCTAACTTCTACCACTAAATCATCCTTGTATTTTCACATGTATATTGGTTGCTCAACTAGATCATGTATGACAACACAATATTTTGGTACATTTAGCAAAAATAAATGTCTACTAACTAAAGTACTATTTAAGTTTGAAACTAATGATAGACATGCTACACACTACTCAACATTTTAATATTTAGACTAATTATTATGTTTATGAACTTGTTACCATTTTGATTCAAAATAGACATCCTATGCCATGCAATTTTAAAATCTAGAATATAGTTCAATCCTATTCCATATATGATAAACAATTATTTTGTCATTCAATCTACTTAAAAATTAAGCCAATATATCATGGATAAAGGAAATATCATTCTTTTTTATTATAGGACATTGCAAATTCCACATACTCATAGTAATTTAAAGAATACATTGCACATTAAATCTATGATAAAACTTTTTAAGGACATATAAAAATAGGTAGACTTAATTTTTCTAGAGCCCTAATAAATTTTGGGTTAATCTCATGTTGAATTTTCTTATCAGGTATAGTGACTTCCTTGGCTTATCAAAATCTAGGAAAAATAGAATAGCTTTAATCCGTCTTTCTAACTGGAATAATGCACCAAAATATTAGATTAAGCCCCCTATATTATGCATTCTAGTTTGCATATTACCCCAAGAATACTTTTTATTGGTTAGTCTATAATTATTATTTTTAGCATGAAAATATTAGTTTTGTAAATTAATAATAAATATGGATAGTTAATTAATTCTATAGAGCAATTAATTACTACAAAATATTTAATTTTCATTTAAATGAGTTAGCTACATGCATGTGGTAGCATAGTGATAGTGTTTTCTTTACAATTTTATTTTTCTAGTTATGTGGATATGTTCAATTCTAGTTGTATGTTGAAGTGTTTATTTTTAATTATCATTTATGTTTGAATATTGTTTCCAATATTGTAAATATGTTTTAGGTGTGAATAATGAATATAAATCAGGGAAATTAATATCCTTAAACTTAGATAGATTTCATACTCTATCAATGAATCAAAATCTATAATGTTATACTTAGAATTATTAGGCATTATTAGTTAGGATTGTATAAATTTTATTTTGTAGTTCTTATATTGTGTCTATGCATCCAATTTTAGATGCCCTAGATTAACTTAATTAATGATCACATGCTCAACCATTTAAAGAGTATCCAAAATAGAGATCATAATTGGATTGGTTTTTCCCTTGTGTTAGAAGAATTACTTATTGATTTTTGCTTGTTTAATGAAATCAAAATATGGTTCTAAATAATTCATGATTAACATGTAAACCTATCAGTTTGACACAATTGACAGGGATTCTAAATATACATATATCTATACAATAATTTTTACACTACAGGAAAGGTGCATAATAGGGGTTTCCATCTATTTTGAATGTATCTTTATATGTTATTTTTGTTACTTTATTAGGATTGGCCACATTTAGACTTATTGAATAGATTACATAGCTTGGGCTAAGAATGATAAAGTAAGGCTAAGAATGATAAAGTAAAAATTCTTTGTAATAGTTCAAAGGTTATCACAAGGCAAGATATAGTTAGAGGATACTAACAAATATTGATAAAATTTCCAAATGAAGAAGAATATGAACAAGAAAACTATGTCTACAATAGTTGAACCAAAAAAATATTGTTTTTTTTTTTAATTTACATGGTGGAATCGGTAGTCGCCACGAATTCGGGTAGGCTATCCAAATTTTTTATGGCCACCACAGTATTCTATGTTGTCCACCCTAGAAGCCACCACATAGATTTTCGTGCAGTCCACCCCTATAACCACCATGCCATAATCATTTTAAACCTTTTACACCGCTGAAAGCACCAGGAAAGGGACAAGCATTCAGTCCGGCGAGGCCCGAGATTTGAACCTTGGACCTCCACCCCCCTTGTGGGATTTGGAAGAACCAATTGGCCTACACCTCAGACCTACCAAAAAAATATTGTTATAATGATAATTTTAATATTTTTTCATGCATCCAATATCTATTAAAGGATGAACAAGTAAGGGAAATCACAACTATTTTTCAAACCAAGGAAAATATTGTTCTCTCTTATCATCTTAGTCATCGAACATGGTGTGGACTAGATGGTTGAGGCTAGCATACCTCATCTAGAGTAGCACAATAAGGCTAGTACCAAAATCAAAGGTGTGGCTTAGTCAAGGGTACTTAGTATTTTTATAAAGGTTGGATCCTTAATGAGATGTGATCTCAAGTGCACACTTCCTAATCTATCAACTTGGTAGGAAAAGGTTAGAGAAAGAAAAAAAAGTGGAAAGGAGAAAACATAATATAATAGAGCAATGATACACCAAATATATGATAAGTTCCCCCTAAAAAATAGATCTAACCATAATGCATTGGCATGAATACTTCCTCTCCTTGACATACATAAACATATATTGAAATTCAAGTGTGCACACACAAAATATATGAGATAGGGCATGATAACAAAACATATTTAGAACCGGATATATTTGTATGCCTCTAGTATATATAAATATATACAAGTAAATTATTACAAATATTATTCTAGGATCAAGGGTTTTTGTTGCATGTTATATTGCCCAAAGGTCTACATACTACTATATAAAGTGAAATTAAGGGAGAGTTATACAACTCAACGATCCTTTACAAACCCTAAACTCCTGCTATTTAAAGATTACAACCAAGGAGAGTTTTCCTCCAAAATTTATAGGTTGAATTACAAATATCAACTACTCCTTTTAGGGTATTCTAAAAATTGAATGGAAGCTCCTTCTACCATTATTATTGTCAACTTAGGGATTGATGTTATTGTAGGTACCTTACCTTTGTCTTCAATAGACCATCTACATCTCCTCAAGCTATTGAATTAAAATGACTTTGGAGGTGATCCTTACTAATTTTTACCAATGGCCCATTAATTTATCTACCTTCCCTTAGATTGTTTTTGCCATTACTACTACCTTGCATCTTGGTCTAACCTTTCTTCTATAATGACTTAAACACTATTATCCTTCAAATGGCCTACTTATTAAAAGTTTTTTGTCTTCCTTGCATTGGGTCATTGTAAAACCTCCAAGCTAGTACTTTTTATTTATCATTCAAACGTTGAAGTTTTCTTATTTAGTCACAATCTCAAAACTTTTTTTTTAATTCTTTCTTGTCAAAAATATTAAAAGTTATGACCCTCTAATATTTTATTATCCTTCTAGCTTTATCAGGGCTTTGTTATGTTTCAATATCCTAGTGTAAGGTTCATATGAGACTAGCCTCATTTGAGTTAGAGACCTTAATTATCTTTTTAACCTCAATTATCTTACTTTCTACCAACTTTACCTTAATATTTTCCCTCTTTTTTCTTCTTTTGGAAAATATATCATGAATTATTATTTTTAAATAAATACAAACTACATATAATCACATTTAGTTCACCCACATGATTTCCAGCTTGAAGTGCTCCTTATACCTTTCATAATTTTAATACTTTATGATGGTCTCTCCACTAAAGAAGTTATTTGTGCAAAGATGTTAAATTAGGCAACCTCCTTTATTGAATATAGGGGAAGTAGATATTTCATAGGATCTAGTGATGATTAGCTATTGTGAGTCTTTATTTTCTTCCTACTACTATTAATCTTTCCTCAACTATCTCTTTCCAATGAATATCTCATGCATGTGGTGGAGAGATGGTGAATTATGAGTTAGTGGAAATGAAACCAAACAATGGTGGATGCTAGCTAGGCCTACCAGCTTACCTATAGCTAATATCTAGGTCCAATCTCCATCACTGGTAGAGTTATTTTAATTATCACCAAAAAGGTTCATGGACTACAATCAATGACATTGTTTGGTTTAGTTATCATGAAAAGAGTTGTGAGAAATTTATTGTGGGTTGTTCAATGTGAAATTATCTCATTCATGCATGATAATTCTCTTTTGATGATAACTTTTTTATTATTCTTTAGCATAGCCCTTTTGGTGATTAGCAACAATTTTGGGTCTCTTAATTTTATGTATGCCTTCATATATATTTTGGTTTTTGTCTCATATCTTTGGATAGGTTGTAGTGAGATCTCACTATAGATTTAGTGGCTCATAATGGTCTTTTGCTCATAGAAAAATACAAACCCAAAAAATTAGGTCTTATCTATTATACATGGATTCACTAGAGTGTAGTCTTGTATATTCAAAGGGGGATCATTTACATCACCTTTTTTTATCGAGAAGGTAGTGCTTAGTAGTACTTTAATAAAAATTAATTGAGGAAGAGACAACTATCCATCTTAATTTCATCTTCCTTCCGCCCATGCCCATTTTATTTTGTTGTCCTTTCCCTTGACTTGAGTCTATCCCATTCACCTTAGGGTGATACAAGAAGATCTTCTTTATTTTCAACATTGGATTTGCATGGTGTTGATTTCCTTCTCCTTTGTATGCAATTTTATTGTATTCATTCAATATTATGTGACTTTATTTTTTTAATAAAAAACCCCTTGTTGGGCTGCCCTGGTCTAAGAGACCATGACTAGGGATTTCTACAACATCAAAATCACCTACTTGTGATCAGCCCTACCCAAACCAACATTATCAATTGGATTTTGGGTACCCAATTCAACTTTTTTTGGTTGGGTGGATATTTGAACCAGTGACCTCCCTTGGAGGAATACCCTCTCCTCTCCAACTCACCTACAACACCTAGGTAAGATTATGTGAATTTTATACCACAACTAATTTAAAAATTTTAGTTGTTTGGTGTTGATCCCAAGAGTACTTTTTATTAATTTTCATGTTGCTCACTTTTCTTTGAGATATATCCCACATAGAAAAATTGGTTAGTAATTTTTTTTGGATATTTACATGACCACATAAAGGGTCAATATTTTATATCCAAATGGATTCTCAAACATTCCTATAGCTCAATATGTCTTTGGTAAATTTTACACCCACACTTCAGCTACCCATTGGTCCATCTGATCATCAAGGGTGAAGGAATGCATCTCATCAACTAAAGATTTAGATCTCTCTTATTTTGTTGTCAAAATTTGACTAAGATGTCAACAAGTGTTTGATGTGGTGCAAGAGAAATGGTTATAACTAAATTTTAAATATGGTCCCATATTAGGTTCTTAAAACTATTGTATACTAGTCTAGAAATAGATAATATCCCATCTTAGAAATGAAATCTCTTGACAAATGGATACTAAAATATGGGGGAGATCAATTATTGATATATCCTATACCATAATTAGGATTGGATAAGCATAAAATGATATGAGTTTTTCCATGATTCCCAATACTTGGGCTAGGATGCCATCCAACTCCACAACCCTTTTTCTTATTGGCTAATATTTCAAGCCTAATGCACCTAATACTCCTTTTGACATAATATATGTATTGGAATCCAAATGTATCATTTAGCTATGGATTAATTTATATTGGTAGATGAGGTTCAAATAGAAAGGGGGATGTTTGGGGCTATTTGATTCAAATGATGACATCTACAATATTATAGTAGATTTTTGTTGGCCTTGTTCTCTTTCTTCTTCTTTGAGGGCTTTTCTCAAATTCTCGTTTTGCCTAAGGATGGCCAAGATATCTCAAACTAGCAACAAGACTATGGACCTTTTCAAATGATTGACCATAATGAATGATCTAAGGGAGATAATATTCTAAGGAACATATGATGGATTTAATTATGGCTTCTCTCCAGTTGATTGAGTGGCTCTAACTAGTTTTGACTAGGTGCATGTTGTCTCTTGGTCTCTTGGATGATTTTCTTGGTGAAAATCAAAGTTTATAGAGGTATAGCTACTGGAATCTAGAGTTGGTGCTTTTTGCTTTGTCATTGTTACTTGAAGCCTTTTGGATAATTTACTAGACATTATAATGAGGCATATATGTGCTTGGTTGTAGTGTTTCTACATTATAAGTCTTCCATCCATGCTAGGTTGGTCCATGTTTGTTACTCGAGGTGATTAGATTGCTATTGTCCATTTTCTCCATTTCCCACATTTTAGACCTCATCAAATAATATAATTGGACTCGTGTCCTATTGGAAACTAGATTGTGCACTCCATAAAATATTGCATAAATCTCCTCCTCATCCCAGGTTTGTAAGATTTGTTTTTGGAAGGCACAACTTGATTTTGGAATATATGGAGCTTATGTAAGCAATAATTCCATTTGGATACTAGTCCCTAAATATGAAGTAGATTTCTAGGAAGGCATTTTATTAGTTGTTGCAGTGGTGAGGAGTTGAGATATCTCTCCTAGGTTATCTTGGGTGGAGTAGTTAATTAGGGCTAGGCAATACCATGAAATGAAGACCACTATATAGATGTTTCAAATAAGTGTTATTTCTATAGAATTATTTGGGAATTCCTACTATAGAGGGGTTGTTATATGCACTATTAATGGTCTTGTCCATGGGCTTAGCTATTTATTGATTGGCTTGAAACTAGGGCTTGGTAAAACCATTAAGTGAGAGCATGTTGCCCTGATTCCCTTGCATGAAAGGAGGCCTTTGATTTTTTTGGTAAGGGTACCCCTAGGTGTTATGATCTCTTCTCATGGTTAGGACATCATTGTGACCAATGTGAGTACATTTTTTATCAATTTCTTATCTAGTTCTTCTAAATTAGAGGTAATTGGAGTGAGTAGCATTATAGTAACTACAACTAAGACTATAGTTGCTTGGATGGTTGTTGGATAAAAAACCAAGGGGTATGGAAAGGAGATTTAATAATATATTATGACATCATATGAGGCGTAGGTACTAGTATTCCAATATAAATAATATCATGGTCAGATTGTATAGGTATAGCATAGGCATCCAATAGGGAGTTTCCATATCAAGCCTTTAGAATCTAAGGCCTTTAGATAGTATATAAACATTATACTTGTAGGGGGACAACTATTTTGGTATTCTGTAATATGACTTGTTGAATCTAAGGTTAAAATTTTCTACCATATTAATAGAATATCTCTTGGTAGATGATAATTATTCAAGGAGAGATACTCCATATGCCTTCTCTCTGAATATTTTAATGAATATAGTAATGAGCTAGTCATAATTATCTATCAAGCTAGGTTATAGTGTAAGATATGATTATTGATATTTTCCTCCCAATGAGGTTGTCAATAATATTAAAGCCATGTTTTACCTTGATATATTATAAAGCATACAAATGCTTGATAGGAGTAGTCAAATCTTCCCCTTGAACTAAGAGAGCAATATGAGAGTAAAAATTGATATTTCCTCCCACACATCATGTGGAGTGGGTGGTACAAAGGGACCTCTATCATTCCCAATAGGGAATGTTTTGGGTGGTTATGGAGTAGACATGTTCCTACCCCTAGCTCTTATTATTCATTGAATGGTGTCAAGTAGAGGAATCAACTCTTACAAATTTTTAGCAATAAAGGACCTATTGTTAGGTATATTATTCATACAATTTTGAATCCTTTGGTTGGAGTGGAGTTAGTATGTAAATGTAGCTTGTGCTTTGAGAGCATATTGATTGAGACCTTCATTGAAACCTTAATTTGGTATTCTTCATAGTGTCTTGTTCTAGATGTTCATTATTGAGTGGAGTCACTAGGTGAGATTGAACAAATTAAAAAAGTAGAAATAGGTATAGACCCTCACCAAATTCTAATCCTAACTTATGTTATGATTGTGAGAGTAAAGATAAATCACTACTATCTCATCAAGCATATCATTAAATTTGTGTCCTCTTTGATCATCTTGGGTATCAAATGGGGTGTGTACCATCTAGTTAAGGCTTATTGCACCTCACCTACAGTGACAAAATAGGTTCAATTCTAAGAGTATGGGGTTTATATCTATTGGGGACCTGTAGGACTCTTATAGTGTCCAGTTACTTTATGGGATATGATCTCAGGTACACACTTTCTAATCTATCAACCTAGAAGAGATAGTTTTAGATAAAGAAAATACAAAGATAGTAGAAAGGAAAAATATAAGATAACAAAGTGGTGATGCACCAAATATTGAATAATATTTCTCTACATAATAACTCTAACCTTAATGCACTAGTGTGAACACTTCCTCTCCTTTACATACATGAGCACAGATTTGAAATGTATGCACACACATATAAAGGATATGGATCGAGGTATGAGAACCAAATAAATTTAGAATAAAATAGACATGTAGGCTATTTTAGAGTATATTATATCATTTGGATCATGTAAATGTACCACCTTTGGTACATATCTATAGTAGAAGTTTACTTTAGAGTAAAGTTAGTTAATTGCTTCAAGTATTGTAAAAAATACACAAGTGTCAATGTCCAAGTTGTAAATGTGCATGTAGTCAACATGTATATGAGTCCTAGCTAGAGTAAAGGTCAAAAAATCTATATTTTTATATAAAGGCCTCATAGGTTTAATTGTGTGATAGAGGGAGAGTGATATAGTAAGTATATAGTGTGTAGTAGATATCGTATGTAGTATGGTACAATGTAGATCTTTCATATACTTTCATGGAGTGTTCATGTCCTCCATTATATAGTATTGTATTATTTCTATCATTATCTTTAATGGAACACTTCTAAGTTATTTGAAAATGTTCATATATTTATTTTCCTAAATATTATTGTGCCATTCATTTTATAGTTATCTCACATTAGTTATCCTTCATCTTGTGGTTGTACTACCTCCCATCAAAAGCTAACAGTGGTATCAAAGCACATGGTAGATTAGATAGAAAATAGGGAGAGCCACAAGTGAGACTGAGAGAAATCCAAAAAACGCATTTACAAAATTTCTTAGATTACATTTGGCTAGAGTCTTCCCATAGAGTTACAGAAAAACTTGTGAAGACTAGGACTCAGCATTCATCCCACTAGATTGATAAATCAACTAGTGAAGAGTCCTCATATCTATATTTTATAGTTTCTAACATCTTGTTGCAAGAAAAGGAGATTCAAAAAATTTGAGAATCTTCCTACATAGAGCTAGGAAGAGTATCTTCATAAGAATCATTCCATCACTTACAACAACAAGTAGAAGATTGAATATTTTAGAGACCAGGAGAGGTCTCATTACTAGATATTGTAGACCTGCAAGAGTGCAAAAGAAGAAAAGTCCATAGTAGCCTTACTACTGATTCAAAAGACTCTAGAGAAGAGTTAAGAAGAAAATTAGAGGTTGGTGATCTCCATTAAAGCATGCATATTTTAGAAGTAAAGAAGGACCAACAAAGGTCATATTTCATATTCTAGTAGCAATATTTTTCATGGATCCAATAAGAAGATCTCATTACCAACACTTCCTTAGTAGAAGGTTGAAGGAAAGTTCTCATTTGGAAGACCAAAGAAGCTACGAGATTGAAGACCTTGGTGAGGTATCAAGGAGAAACAAGTAGAAGGCTTGGAGATCCTTTTTTCTAGAATTTGAAGAAGGCCATTAAAGGAGTTCCTAGGAGAACTCATTGGAGAAATCTACCAACAAGGAGTTACTGACAAAGTAGATTTTGGGACAATTATCACCATCCAAAAACAATCCCAAAAGGAGAATAATTTGGTAAGGAGTACCAAATTTTGAAGGAGAATACTGAAGACCTCAAGACATTTATATTCTTGAGAAGGAGATCAATATTGAAGCTACAATTTTACAAGGAGAAAAGAGCTAGACTACCAAACTAGAAAGGTTTGAAGATTACCTTTGGAGGCTAGAAGGCTCATCCAGAGATAGGGGTTTTCTAAATCTATAGAAAAATACTAAAAGGGTACCTGAAGGAAAACTCAACTATGATTTGGAGGAGCTTCCTACCAAATTTATGAGTTTCAAGAACAACATTTTAGTGCAAAAATTGATTGTGAAAGAGTAGCAATTAAGACAACATTACTAGCTACAAAACTTAAAGAGTTTTAGAGGCCATCCTAAAGGTTAATAGAAGTCACATACTAAATATTAAAGGGAAGAAATATAGGGGAGTTACTAAGCTATGAATTGGTGAGTTAAGGAGCTATTTAGGACAACCAAGAATAGTTGCACATTCATCCAGTAAAAGGTCAGAAATAAGGTGAATCTAATCACCTACAATCCTTCATCTATAATGATCATTAAGGTAAGCAACTTGGGTGCAAATAGGTTCATTAGTTGAACTATAATTTGGGTTATTATCCAGTTCCATTAAGAACCATTTTAATTCTTTAGAAGTTGCAAAAATAAAAGGTTGCATTATAGTCTTAAAAAGGAGTGTAGAAAGAAGTTTATTTTAGAGTTATTATCTGCACATTAAATTAGGAGTTGGATATATTTTGACAGAAATAAATTATCATCTTCCTATTATTTAGTTATAGTAAAAGAAGACTAAATTAAGATATTATATCTCTCTACAAGGAACAATTACTAAGTGCATATTTTAATGAGTAATAAGGTGATATTAATATTGCACTATACTAGTTGTTCATTAGATGCACTGAGTAGTTTTAGAATACAGTAAAAATTAGTGCATATTTCGAGTTACTATTAAGGGGTTCATTTAAAAGAGTTATAAGGGAGATTATTATTACACTATAGTTATTATTCAAGTTCACTAAAGTATTTTAGTCAAATTGAACATTAGATTAGAATTAAAACCTCTAATAACATATTAGTTGTATTGTTAAAAGCTTGGATTCATTGGTGTTAAGATTATCCAAGTAAAGAGTTAGAGGTTAGTGTTCTCTAGCAAAAATGCAATAATACATTGCTCTTAGATATTAGAGCAAGCAGTTGCCATATCTAAAAGCAAAGGAGTAGCTTTATATATAGTAAGGAGCCACCATATCAAAGGAGAAAATAAGGACCATAAGGCATCAAGAAACTCTCAAAACTTTGGTGCAAATAAGAGCATCTTATTTACATTACATTGGTGCTCTATATCCCTCATAAAAGAGGAAGAAAATATAGTGTTTCAAGACACTACAATAGTAGGTACCCTACATCCACAAGCAGCTAAATATTCTAAGGTAGAAGGTGCAAAGAGGAGATAATCCAATCTAGGGATCATAAGCATATGGTATAGGTGTCTAAAAGATACTAGTTTCAATCCATTATCCACCGCCTACAGTAGCATCAACCTGCATTACAAATACTTGTGTAAACAAGCTTGCATAGCAATAGACATATAAATCTATAGTTCATCATCTTGCATAACAAAGGATAGCATAAAGTATCTACACAAAGGAGCTATCTATAGTAAAGGGCAACATATATAAAGTAGTGCAACAAGGAAGAAAAAAAATGTGCCATACTCAGTAAACCAACACCTCATTCGATAACCAAATCTCCATAGAACAAACACCCCATCATGATCGTCGAAGCTCCATAAAACCACCACTCCATCATCCTTGGAGCCGACTAGCATCATTGAACAAAACAACTTGGAGAAGAGAAATCATTTGCTATCAAAGGAGCAAAGCAAGCTTGCAAATGGTTGGAATGAATAGGCATTGAGAAGGCCTTAAGGATATGTTTTTTGGTATATTGAATAAAGCATGCATGCAAAGGAGGAATTTGCACTTATCTTGAAGAGAAAGAAATATTGTGCCACTTGGCACAAAGGGTATCTTTACCCTCATATCTCCAACGCTCAAGAAATGTGTTCGTTTATGTAATGCCTGCCATCATTGCTCTAACATCTAAGGAATTTCAATGCTTCTCAATAACTGAAGCTCGAGGAGGAAACCGAAGCAACATCTATCACCACTTGGCATTCATATCAAGAAGAGAAGCTTACATATAGTTGTCCAAACACAACACAGGTGAGTAGAGAATAGAAGCAAGTTTACAGTGAGCATTAAGTGAAATGAATTCAGCAAACAACATATTCAAAGCCAAGAGTCAAGAGTCATTCGAATATGGGAGTAAAGAGTCATTCAAAGCTAAGAATTAAGGAGTCAAAGGTGCATTTAAGACATCCATTTATTTTGTCATAAACTAGCAGTAGTAGCAGCATTTTACAAGGATCTCCAATGCTTATCAACCATTCGAACTACAAGGTATTTGAAGTCAAGCGCTCATCAAAATATTAAGGTATTATTTAATTGCTTTCATAAGGAGTAATAAGGGTAATATAAGGTTGAAGGTATTATTATTATTTGCATTTAAAATATATATGCAAAATCAACCTTTTTTGAAAGCAAGATTAAATATTCCAGTCCATTCCAATTTACTATAATTGAAGATATAATATTTGCAATTAAATCATAGGAGGAATAAGGTTGTCTACATTGAAATATTATTATTGCAAATATTATTATTAATTTCTAATATTCCAAAGTAGGGAGTTATAAGGCATACTACATCAACCATAGGTTATTGGAATTTAGAAATATTAATCTATTGAATATAGAAGGATATAAAAGGAAGTTCTTCATTTACTTAAAGGAGTTGGAATTATATACTTACACTTGTCTCATATTCATACTAAAGGGATAAAATAAATCCAACCATAGAGAACTTCAAATTAAGTGCATAGTTCATTAGGAGAAATAAGGTGAAATAGAAGTTGATTATTGTTATTTACAAAACATTACAAAATCAGCTCAAAAGTGAACTATTATTTACTAAGCACTTTATTAAGCTTATAGCTTACTTTAATCACTAGGGAGATATAAGGATCATCATGACAACAAATAAATTCATCCTTATAGAATATCAACTACTTAAAGGTCCAAATTACTTCTCATGGAAAAACAAAGTGAGAGCAATTTTAATAGTTGAGAAGCTTTGGGAAATTGTCAAAGGAATAACTACTAAACCTAATTATAGTGATACATATATTAAAAAAATTGAAGAGAGTGATGCAAAAGCATTAATTATAATAAAATTTTCCATCAGATATGAAATACAACCTTACATAAATTCAGTAGGAACATCTACAAAATCTTGGAAAACCTTAGAAAAAATATTTGAAGGGAAAAATAAAGCTACTATTCTAAATATTCAAACTCAATTACATTATCTAAAAATGAACTTTGCAGAAAATATAGAACAAATTCATAAGAAAGGTGTAGACAAGGAAAAATTATTAACATTGGGAGAAAAGATTGAAGATAAATTCCTTATTCAAGTAACCATGAGAGCACTTCCAAACAACTACAAGCATCTAATTACATATTTACAAGTACTAAGTAAAGATACATCATTTGATGAGCTAATAAATATTATTCAAGAATATGAGGTAGAAAGTATAGTGAAATATGAAATGACTAACATTGCATTAGTTTCAAAAGATACTCCACAAGGAAACATAACCTCATCTTCAAAAGGATGAAAACCTTGGAATAATAGATATTGTCATGTATGTAGGAGAAAATGTCAGTAATAATTACTATAGATTCAATCCAAGAAATAAAAATCAAGGAAATTTGACAAACTATGGAAACCAAACAAATAAGCTATTCCAACCAAGGCAATATCAAGATCAAAATAATCCTTGACAATAATAGCTTAAACGACCATGCAATTATCCTCAATTGGAATATCATGGAGGAAATAAAAAGGGACACTTACCTCAAAGGATTCAAGAAATTGAAGAACTAGAAGATCCTATAGATAATGAAGTCAAAGCTCTCTCAGCAAAGATAGATTTTTATGAAGACATTAATTACTTTCTTGAACAAGACACAGATAACAGATAAGGAGAACTTAAACTCCAATACCAGATAAAAGATCCATATTGAAGACTAAAGTCTTCAATACCCAAATAATGTAATACAAGGGGTATTAGAGTATATTACATCATTTGGGTCATGTAAATATACCAAATTTGGTACATATCTAGAGTAGGAGTTTACTTCAGAGTAAATTTAGTTAGTTTATTCAAGTATTATAATAAATGCACAAGTGTCAATGTGCAAATTTTAAATGTGCATGTAGTCCACATGTACATGAGTCCTAGGTAGAGTAAAGGTCAATCAATCTATCTTTCTATATAAAGGTCTCATAGGTGTAATAGTGTGAGAGGGATATTGATATAGTAAGTATACCATGTGTAGTAGATATAGTGTATATTATGGTACAATGTAGATATTTCATATACTTTCATGGAGTGTTCATGTCCTCCATTAAATAGCATTGTACTATTTTTTTCATTCTCATTAATGGCATATTTTTAAGTTATTTGTAGATGTTCATCTCTTTATTTTCCTACATATTATTGTCCCATTAGTTCTATAGTTATATCACATTAGTTATCATTCATATTGTGGTTGTACTACCTCCCATTAAAAGTTAAGAGACCACCAGTATATGTATGCAAGCAAAGTTTTACAAAGTGGGGGTTTAGGTCACCGACAAGACTGCCCAGAGTTCCATGTACTGCTATACAAAGGGAAGTAAAGATAAAGTTATATAACTTACCAATAGTTTACAAATACTAAACTATTTCTATTTATAGATTACAATAAGGAAGAGTTTGCCTCTAAAATTTACATGTTGAATTAACAATATTAGCTACTCATTTTTGGGATTCTTAAAATTGAATGGAAGCAACTTCTATAATTATTCTTATCAACTTAGGGATTGCTTTTATTATAGGTTCCATATCCTTTATATTTAATGGACCATATACCTCTCCTCAAGTTGCTAAAGTGAAATATCCATGGTAGGTTATCCTTACTATTTTTTACCAGTGACCCATTAATATATATACCTACCCTTCCTAGGAGTTCATGTACCATTATCCCTACTTTGCATCTTGGCTTGACCTTTATTATATGATGAACTAAAAACTCATCCTTCAGATGGCTTACTTGTTAAAATTTCCATTTCTTCCTTGCATTAGGTCCTTGTAAAACCTCTAAGGTGATACTTTTATATGGACCTTCAAATATCGAGGGTTTCTTATTTGTTCATGATCTCAAAAAATTTCTTTAATATTTTCTTATTGGAACTCTTAAAATTTTTGATCCTCTAATATTATATCCTCCTTATAGCTTTACCAAGGCTTTTTAATGTTTTTATCTCCTATTACAAGTTTCATCTAAGACTAGCCTCATTTGAGTTAAATCCCTTAATTCTCATTTTATTCTCAATTTTATTACTTTCCACCAACTTTGATTTAATTATTTTCATATATTTTTTTTCTTTTGGCAAAGTTGCTAGATTTTTTTTTTTTTTTAAGAAATATGAATTACAAATGATCAGATTTAGTCTTCCCACATGGTTCCCAACTTTAAGTTCTCCTTGTGCCTTTCACAACTCTATTGCTTCAGGATGGGCTCTCCTTTAAAGGATTCATTGGTGTAGAGATTTTGAATCAAGTGACCTCCTTGAATGAATGTAGGATAAGTAGATATCTCTTAAGACCCCTTGAATATTAGCTCTTATGATTCCTCATATTTTTCCCATTGTTGTTGACGTTTCCTCAACTAGCTCTCTCCAATAAATTTGTCCCATGTGTGTGGTGGAAATATTATGAATGAGGTGTTAGGAATCATGAACCCAAATAAATGTGGATTATAGCTAGTCCTACTAGTTTGCTTACATTTCATGTTTGGGTCTAATCTCCATCACTAGTAGAGTAATTTTAGCTATCATCAAAAAGGCTTATGGATTGCTACCAATGATGGGGTTTGGTTCAATTATCACCAAAAGGGTATGAGGAATTTAGTGTGGGTTGTTGAATATGAAATTAGCTCATTCATATCATGTGATATTCCTATTTTGGTGATAAATTTTTGATGATTCTTCAACATAGGTCTTTTGGTGGTTAGCCATAATCTTTGGTCTCTTAATTTTACTTATGGCTTTAGACAAGCTTTGATTATTATCTCCTCTCTTTGGATAGGTTGTAGAGATATTTCACTATATTAACTATAATAGGTAATTATTGAGCTAGAGGAATTATTCTAGATGGACCAAAGAAAACTCTAATCAATAATAGAATAGTGGCATAGTTATAAACAAAATTATTAAGAAAAAAAAATGTCATTAATAAATGTCATCATCAAACAAGTAGTTTAGAATTAACCTAATTAGTGAATCAATGTGGAATCATCTACAAAATATCTACTAGGCATCATAGGGGTATAAAATATTTGAATAATCAATTACAAATACATGTGAAATTGTCACTTTTAAGTTTACCATTCTAAAATCTAATAAGGATGCTAAATTGAAGAACACTTTGCCATCCATTCTTTCTAATTTCCATGGGATGATGTTAGAAGATCTTAAAATATTATGTTTTAAGTTTAATTTATTGTGTAGAATTTATGATTATAACACTTATATGTAAAATTTTAATATCTTCTCTACCACCCTCAAGAAACTATCTTTATTCTAGTTAATGGGACTTGAAGGATGAACAACAACATGGGGTTGAAGAAGAAGAACGAAGTTTTAAAACTTAGAAAGACTCCTATAAATATTGGGATATTTATAAAGTCTTTTAGGTTAAAATCATGTGGATATATTCCAACTTAGTCTTCAATATTCTAAGCATTCAAACCTAAAGGGTGACACTCTTAAAGAAACCTTCTTAACTAGCATTAGTGAATAGCTCCTAGAGAATCTAAATCAAAGGGAAAGTGGTGATATTATCCAAGATGATTTCAAAGAGATCAAGAATATTTATCAAAATTATTAAATTTTAATGATGCAAAAAGGTAATATTGTTGAACGATCACCAATCACCCATCAATGACTTTAGATGGTATTATAATGTATAAAATCAATAATGTATTGAAAGATCTAAAAATGGATATCTTAACTTTATTATTTGTTCAACAAGATATATATCAATACAAGAAGTAAAAAAATAAGAGTATGACTTGTCAAATGGGTGTACCAATAAATATTTCAAATACGAGTGCCCCTTGGACAAGGCCATAATTTATAAAACTTGCATGTAGGATCATGAAATAAATGGTTACTCATCCCTTTGAATATTGAAGGATGTATACTCTAGGATTGAATAGAATACAAAATAGTTTTACTTTCTCAACCAAAGGAATCTAGAATAGTGATGAAGTTTATTTATAGGTGCGTCCTCCAAAAAGCATATTCTTAATAATTTTTTACTAATCAAACTTTTATTCAAAAATCATAGTTTCTTCCAAATAGATCACAACAATGGTCTTTAAAACATCTTATTAAATCCCCATGGATTTAATAATAGTTCAAAAGTTTCTATTTTCATCACAATACACAAGTTGGTCCCAATCCAACCAAATTTGAAGAGATTTACCAACATGGATACCTCCTATTCAACCACAATTGTTACATCAACATGAAATAAATCAACATGTTAGTACCAAAATAATAGTTACTATCTAGCATATACCCAATCCAAATAATGATCCTTACCATCTAGTCTATAATTATAAAATGTATAAATGGAATAATATAGTATTAATATATTAAATGTAAATGAAGTTAATATGATATGCAAGACAATTATGAGTAACCTAGAACAACCCACTATCTTAGAACTAGTGGATGAGAGGTAAATAAATCAAGATGACTACTTTCCTCTAATTTTAGAACATGTAATAAATATTATCCTTGTAATAAATACTTCATTTTTAGAAAGGCTTAACCAAGGAAGAGAACCTCTTCAACTAGAATTTGACTTCTTAGTGGAGCTATGAAATATTTGCATTAAAATCCCACTCTTCCATACCATAAAATATATTTCTATTTTTTAAATGATTAAATAGGATTGAAATGGGTCCCATACATATTACATCAATACCATATAGTGGTATTATAATAACTTGTCTATTATGCATGTATCACTTGGCAATATTCAAACCTAGCTCTCTTACATAAAAGTCAAGAAATTTGACTAGTTGAGCTAATATCATTTGATAAATTGTTAATGTTCATCCATGAGATTGGATGCTTGGTTTATGGTATGAAAATTTTCATTCCAGACCATTTGTTCCAAAGATCATGGGCAAAAAGATATTCCTATTTACAAAAAGGTATTGCAAGAATTATGATTTAAAAATTCAAGAAGAAAGAAAAATGAATCCAAAACTATCAAATTCATAGAATAACTAGAATATCTTATACTTCAAAGCATTATATTCTCACCTAGGTGTTGTAGGTGAGTTGGAGAGGAGAGGGCGATCCTCCAAGGAGGTCCTAGGTTCGAATCTCCACCCTACCAAAAAGCTGAATTGGGTACCCAAAATCCAATTGATAATGTTGGTGCGAGCAGGGCTGGGTGCGACTCTCGGGTGACTTTAATGGTGTAGAACCCCCTTTTCGTGGTCTCTCTGACCAATGCGGCCCCACAAGGGGTTTTTTGCTTTAAAAAAAAAGTATTATATTCTCAAATTACTCTAATATGAGATGTCCCATAGTGGATTTATGTATAGGAAAAATGTTAATTAAAAAACACCCTAACGAACTCAAGTATTACTATCAACATTATTAATAAGGGGACCATACACAAACTATATACTCAATTTTGTAAATAAACCTTTAGACTTCTTTATATGGTAGACATATCCATTTTTAATCCTAAAGGATTTTTAAACTTTTATATATTCCTAGGAGTGCTCTACATATTTTAGGATACTCCAAGACAAAGGAAGCCTAGGAAGGGGCACACTAATATAAAAATATATTGTTTAGCAATAGTTAATTCCAATAGAGTACATCAAATATAAAAAAGTACTTCAAATATTTGAATATAGAAATATTCCTTGCACAGTGAAAAGTGATATATGATGATGACTACAGGAGTTATGGTATGATATTATATATTAGATGGAGGTATCAAATTAAATACATCCAAGGTAGAAGGAATTTAAACTATTATAATGCCTCATAAACCTAAATATGGAGAAATCATCCATGAACGTGCATAATAATATATGCAATTCATTAAAAAATTTAGTAAAATTGTAGCTTCTGCATGTCCTATTAACTAAATATGTCAAGGTTTTAAAAATTCTTTGAGACTTTAAATTAATAACTAACCAAGGATACTATTCTAAGAGGACCTAATTTAGAAATCTTATTTCATATTTATACCAACATTCTAGATAATATACTAGGTGCTATTTTGGGATAGAAATATGATAAGAAGACCTAAACCATCTATTATATCTATAATAATAAACATGATAAGCATAAAACTAACTACACTATCATGCAAAAATAATTTATTATGCTAATCTATGCTATTAACAAATTTTAGAATCATATCAAAAGATGCTCTATTTTTTTGTAAACTAACCTTTATATCATTAAATATTTAATGAGTAAACCAACCTTAAATGATAGTATTGTTATATTGTTATTGCTATTACAAGAGTTTAAAATAACCATCCTTGAAAAATATGAAATGGATAATATTATTGTTGATTATCCTTTTTGGCTATACAATTATATAGAACTAATAATGAATACATTTATAGATGAACATATATTGGAAGCTTGTTTCCCCAATATTCCTACCTATTTAACTATAACAAAGGTACTATAACACTTCCACCACTAAGAATTCTATCGTCTAATAGCATAAAGTGATCCATAAATCAAGGTTGGAGGATATATTTAAGACTAGGCTTGATAATGTGATAAGAAAATGTGTTGGAGATGATGAAGCCTATTATTTTTGAGAGCATAATTTGATGATCCATACAATGGATATTTTCCCACTAGAAGGAGAACAAAAAAAATATTATGTATAGGACATTATTAGTCATCATCATACAAGGATAGTAAATACAATGTTTCCAATTGTGAACACAATATGTGCATTTATAATTTTATAAATACTTTTGATATGTCCCTTCAACCATAACTTTATTTGGAACCTTACAAAAAATGGTACAAGGATTTTGTTAGGCTAATTAACCCCCTTCAATGTAGAGAATATATTGGTGTATGAAAATCATGTCACTAAGTGGGTGGAGATGAAAGCGCTAAATCATGAATAGGATATTAAGGTTATAAAATTCATGCCATTCCTACCATTCTTAGATATGCCATTTCATATGCCATAAAGCACTAAAGCATGCAAGGGATAAAAAGGTTGGCTCTACCCAATATTGCCACACTATGTTATCATCATGAAGGAATTCAAGACACATGACACACCATAATTTAAAGCAAATATGACCTACATAGATATAATTATTTCTTGTACATTATATTTGGATATTACATCACTATTTAAAATAAATGAATAATATATTTATCATTGGTGGATGTATCATGATGCTAATGTGAATATAAAACATGATATTTCACATGAGACTATTTTACTATCATGTGTAGTATTCAAAAAACTTCACTTAATGAGAATTTTAAAAACTTCACTTATTGCTTTTAGTCAAATTCATGTGGTATCATTCATGAGATGTTGATATATAATAGGTAACAATTTTAGTGTATGGACTATTTACTATGTATTTTTTAGGTTAGATTCAACTAAATTAAAATTTAGAAGATGTCAATATGGTAATTGTTATAGAAGAGTCTATTTAGTGAAGCATCATATTCATAATTCTTATAATTATAGTGGAATGTATTGAATTGAATAAGAGCATTGCATATAGTTCATTTAAATAGCTAAAACCTCTTTGATCCACTACAATGATTAAATCCTAGAACCATTGAGAACCATTTGACACCATGTAAGTTAAGGATAACATAATGGTTAGGATAATATTGAATGCCATAGGATGGATAGAATACTTTGAGATATTGCAATCTCATCACATTGAAATTATTTATGAATTTTATACATAATTGGTGTATATGGGTTAGAATATTATAAATAAAATTTAATAAAATTATAGTTTTCCAAGTCACATGTCTTTCTATAAATGTGATATGGTAGTTTAAGGCCAAATCCAAGGTCAAATGTCTTGCTCATGAAGAAGGAAAATGAGAATACGAACAAGAGATCTAAATGGAAGTCTATTCTACCACCATGTAAGGATTTATTATGCCACATTATCAAATACATTACATGTAAAGGGAGGAATAACATTCTCTTTTCTTATTGTTTCAAATTTATATTTCACTAATGGTAAAATATAATAATCTATCTATCATATGTTTTTTTAATTATTACAAGCAATGAGAAAAAAGGTGTATAGAATAAAGAGTACTAACCTCTCTCATCATGGATTGATAAGGTTATTAGATAGGGATATGAGCTAGGTTTTCTACATTTGCATAGGTATTAGATAGTAGTGGAGAATAAATCCCTAATTCAAAAATTGAGGATGACTTAGTAGCACCAACATCTATAATTATAGAACTTGAGGATATTCTAGTACCAACAACTATTCAAGAATTAGATATTTTCCAAAATGCAACAAAGGAAGTGAGAAATAATAGTGAGTTCATCTAATAGGTCCATAAAGGATACTAATATAGTGATAATAGTAGCTAATAATTTAATCCATACAAGAGCTCATGTGAAGAGAGAAGTGGGAAAGAATAGTGTGTTCTTCTAGAATTAGATAAGTGGAAAATATAGCTACACCACTACCATCACCTTCTAGAAGTAGATATTACTACCCTTTAGAAAAATGTAAAATTGATCATGAAATATACTCTAGAAATTTTGGCATGGACTAAAAATATAAATGCACATAGAATAAAAAATTAAAATTCCCATAGATGTTAGAGAATATTCAATAGAGGTCACTCTAGGTATGGAACCTCCCAATACAAGGCCAACCATTGTTGCATTATTCATATAATTATTCACTTTAAACTATTATAATAATGCTTTAGAAGTTCATAAATAGTTTCACTACTAAATACAAGATCCCTTATATACGAATAAGCATATACTAGGGCTACATTCTAGAGTGACTCATTTCTAAAAAGAAAATAGGGTGGAAGCAACGCAAGATGAAATAAAATTGTTAACTATACAATAGCAACAACCTAACATATGGCATAAAAAACTCAAGGATAAGTTTTTCCTAAATAATCTATTCTTGAGTATCTCAAGCCAAAGGAATCTACACATGATAAGATCATTCTCAAGTAATACATTCCTTGAGAAATTATTGACATTGAAGGAGTGATTGAGAAAGTTAAATATGAAAGAATTATTATCAATGGACACATTGATTTGGAAGGTTAGGAACCTAAAATTCCCTGTGCCTACAATACTAAGGCTAGTGGTAAAAAATATCCAATATATATTAATAGTATAAAGGAGGAACTAATTTATGGTAGACGTGATACATAAAGGTCAAGAGTATAGTTTAATTCATATAGTTATGGGTACATCATTTATCCAATTACTTTAAAGATATATTTACTAATTGGAGAATAGGATTTTGGCATGATAACAAATATAACCTTGAAAGAACTCCATAAAAATGAGGTAAAACATTCAAATCTTAAAGAAAAAGTGGAAAGGTGGAAACACAATATCAAAGAGGCCATCCAATTAGCAATCAAAGGGCTTGAATGTTCTACTAGAGAATACACCATGTATATATAAGAGCAATAGATTTATTTTCTAATTGAGACAATAGTGGATGAAAATACACACAATATCAATAGTCTAGAGGATTTATGTGTCTCATCACTTCTTTACCACTCGAGATAATAAAATATGCTTTATTTATTTTATAAAAACAATTATGTTTTAACTACTCACAATAAGTGGAAACTAAACCATTATGTTGAAAATATGGTAATTCAAAAATTTAATTCCATAGTGTGTAATGAGACCAAGAGGTATCATGCAATGCAAGTCTATAAAAGGGATGAAAATTTTATCCCATTGTCACTTTGGAGGGAATATGAGAGTTTTATCTCCTAATACAGATTAGCTCAGGTCCTAATATAAATAATCAAGCATAGAATTGAATATAAGATCAATAAAAGTATATACTAGCCAATATAAATTATAAAAACATTCACTATAATATCAAATATGAATGTAAATGGCCAAAAATAATTCATGTACAAGTATGAAATACACCTACAATAATGTTGCTAAAAATCTATATACAAAATTTATTATCAATGCTTGCTAATGGTGATAATTACATACCATTTTACCACTTATATTGTATGGTTATTTATCTCCATAATATATACATAGAAAGGTGACTCTTCAATAGTTGATTATTGCACTCCTCACATATATGGGAGTTGCAAATTTTCCTGTTCTTGTCCTTTGGCTTCTCATCTTTCCATTTGTATACAATACTCTTCACTCTCTACTTGCATGCACACTTGACACTTGAACACTTCTACATGCCTATTAATCTCCTACATGCACTCCTAATACAAGGCACTTATGCATACTCTCATATTACATTTTTTCACAGTTGCATACATGACATTTGTGCACATTCTCTCATTGCACACTTGCCCACTAACATGCATGACACTTGTGTTTATCTTGGAAATTACACGTACATGATGCTTGTGTATATCTTGCACATAGACACTTACATAAATGGGGAAAGATAAATCACTCATCTAAACTATAGAATCAATCCCTAATCTATTGCATATTTACATTTATACCATAAAGGTACCATGGGGGTACATTTGCATGTATCAAATAATGTAATATTCTTCAACATTCCCTTGTATTACATTGTTTGGTTATTGAAGACTTTATTCTTTAGTATTCATCTTCATATTTGTGTAACACACGAACTATCACCAATTTCAAAACTAATGAAATATATGCTAAATGATCTTTTTACTCATTTAAAAATGGGGTTACAGAATGGAATTTCTCTCAAGGAAGATTTCACACTTTTATCAATATGAATATAGTGCATTTGTTGATGTCTTTTAGTGCCCTTAATGTAAATGGGCTTCTTTGCATGTGTTCCACCGCTTGGATGCTTAGAAATGTCTTTTGTACATATTTGGGCCTACAAAAATGGATTAGTATGTTTGGGGACTTGTCATTAATCAGATCCCATGTTTATGAATACAAAAATGATATTGAAATAAAAGAAAACATGATGAAAACTAGAAATGAAGCTATAGAAACTATAAACAAGTGATATTTACCTATTATATACTTATAGGGTTGTTGCAAACCAGGTTCACATGGTATTGTGCAAACCTCTATGTCGAGTTTGCATGGTGGTGTGTGAACCTTGCTATAGTTGAATGTTTTTATAGATTTCTATTTATATGAGCTCCTAGCACTGTTGCTTGATGTATGATGGATGTTGAAGTGATGAAAGAAGTTTTGGAATGATTTTTACAGAGTTTTGGTAAGTAATCCAAAAGGGTGAGAGAGATTTTCATGGTAAAAATGGCCATCTATTTATAGAGTGGGCCAAAGTTTGGGGATGAGGTGTCCTTTGTGAGGTGGCATAAATCCTAGGTTATATTCCAACCATGGTGAGGTTAAAAGGATGAAGTGGAAGGTGAGTCATTCCTTCATGTGCCCTTAAGAAATATCCTATGTGCACACATGTGTGAGAAAGGGTTGAGGTTAAACCTTCTTAGGTAGATCCTAGGTTATGTTGTGGGTATGTTAGGCATATTTTAAATATATCCTAAGTGTTGGGTGCACACGTGTGAGGATAAAATTAGGGTTAATCTTGATTTATCCCTAATTAAGCATTCTTAAGCTATAAAGTGCACTTTAATGATAAAGTAACTTTCAAAATAGAATTAGGATTACCATGATTAGGTGTAGGAAAGGGTTTATATGGCCTAAAGGGGATTATAGATAGTCCTCTCATGAATAGAAGGTGTTTTTGGCATGATTAATGCAATTTTGTAGGTTTTGTGACTATGGGTGACTATGCATGACTGCAGATGACTATAAGTGACTACACATGACTACATGTGACTACATGTGACTCCAAGTGATTATGTGTGACTCCTAGGTTTCTAAATTTATCTCTTTTTGTACTATGTTGTATAAGACAATTTAGTACAAAAATATGATGGAATAATGTGGTGAGGTGATTGGAAAAATGAAGAACTTGTGGATGCATGAATGTGGATGATTACAAAAGAAACACGATGAAGTGATTTATGATTTAGTACAATACTTTGCAATATTATACTAGATTTTTTTGGGAGAAACTTAAGATAAATTTGTTCTTGTGATCAATGCAAGATGTTCCAATTGTGAATAGAACAAATGCCTTTTCAAAATTTTGCCTTTGATTGATTGATGAGCGCATGATAACATTTGTCAAACCATTAGAGCTATGTGGTGAGGACATATTAGGTGCAACATTCAAAAAGTGGTCTTATGCATATCACTATAAAAAATGAAATCAAGACATTTCCATTTAGCACATGGCTCTCATGGTTTAGAAAATATGTGATTGAGATTGGATTTATGTTGAGATAATATTTAGAAAAAAAATTCTTAAACAAATGTAATAATCGTAATTGGATGTTTGGTTGTTTAATCATGTGCAAAGTGGATTTTTGTATGAATACCCTCTCAAGTGATGAATTAAAAATGGAGCAAACAAAATATGGTGATGAGTGGATTGAAAGAAGATGATGGTGACAAAAAGTAGAAAAATAACGAAAACAAGGATGAAAATGAAAGAGGAATATAAAAAAAACTAGAAAAAAGTGAAGGTGATGTGGCGAGGGTTGGTTTACATATCAGTGCGTGAACCAAGTTCGTATAGCAGTGTGCAAACCAGGTTTGCACGTGTGGGTGTAAACTTATAAATTTAGGAGGAATAACACCCCTTTTCATGTGTGCGAGCATCATTTATGTTGTGCAAAATTTTGAGGAGATGAGTGAGAGAGAAGTTGTGAAGCGGAGCACTGCTGAGATATCAAGCAAGAGCTGGGATGGTGGGTATACATGCGAGCATGGGTGATAGGGGTGGTATACCACTAGTAAGTGCATGAAACCCAAGTTGTTTGTTTTGCATGAATTTTTGATAATTATAAAAATATATGTTTGAGTGTGATTCAATGAGTGTGTGTTTTGTTTTACTGAAATGTGTGCACAAAGTGTGAAAACGGCCAAATGGGTAACCAAAAATGTGGTTGGTTGTTTGTTTTAACCATTAGAATGTTATTTTTGACTTGTGCGGCATGTTGCATGTTTACAAGAGTTGAATTTGTGTTTCTACGTGATTGACATATTTTTTGTGAAATCTGAATGAACTTTTACCATAAAAGGGTAAAATGGGTATCCAAAAATGTTGTTTTTTTGTTGTTTTGATGAGTTTATTGCAATATGAATGTATACCTCAAAGTGCATGCCTATGAGGTTTGATTGTGTGTTTTGTGCATGTTAAATGTCATATTTTTGGGTTTTGAGCAAGGTTCCACCATGAAAGGGCATAATGGGTATCCAAAAATGCCCTCCATGGAAGGTTCGTGTAGAAGTGTGTGAACCTGGTTCATGCGTGTGGGTGCAAACAAATTTTTTTTTTGCATGATATGTGATGAATGATGTGTGTATGTGATGAATGTTTCTATGTAAAAATGGTGATGAATTTGTATACATGTGAGATTTATGTGATGTGTTGGAATGAATGCAGGTGAGGAAGATTGAGCCATGACATCGTGTGTAGAATTTGAGAGGTACCCTAAGGGATAAGTGGACAGAGGCAAATGGGAAGTGGATGGGTGTAGTGGGCATTAAGGACCTATGGGATTTGAAAAGTGTGAATGCCAATAGAGCCTATATATCTACTTTGTGTGAGATGTGGGATCCATATAGGAACACCTTCCATCTCTCTACAAGGGAGATGATGATCACCATGGAGGATATATACCTAATATATTAGTTTTCGATATATGGTGTTATGGTTAGAGCTATCATAGATGGTGCGAATGTAGATATATTACAATGGACATTTTTTTATAGGTGAGAAGAGGTACAACATGAGAAGGGGGTGTATTATAAGCATTATTGGAAGGATGACATGTTGACCAACTGCCACTGCATGGCAATGCTCATGATAGCAAGCTATGCTCTTCCAGATAGTTTAGGGGTGAAATTCCCTTGGAATATGATGGGCATAGTGTGCGATATGGTGGAGCATGAGGTGGTATTTGCATGGTCACATACACTACTAGCACAGGTGTATATAGAGCTATATGATATAGTGAGGACAAGGTGATCTAGCTTGAGCATGAGTTCATTATTGTAGGCATGGGCATGGGAGCATATCACGATGGAGCAACCCTCATTGTTGCCTTACAAGGTGCATGCATTGATGGGATATTTTGTACCCTACGTCTTAAAATGGTGTACAAATATGGAGAGGTAGGTGAAGTGAGGGCATGAGGGAGATGGTTTTTTTTGGAGATGGATGTTAGACGGGTTATGGCTCAAGAATATCTAGTGGAGACCCTAGAGGGGTATGTTGTATGGGGTGACGATGAGCAATAATTAAGGAAGATCCATCGATAAATATGGTCAGTGGGATGATATAAGTTATATATTGAGCACTTCTCTTTTAGTAGAGTGATGTGATAGTTTGACTTATGACAAGGGTTATCAGATCCACCTATCATGATACAAAGGAGGGATGGAGAACAAGGAGTATGACTTGTAGTGCCTCCCTTGGATGTGTTAAGAGATCCACTAATGCTTATTTTGGACATGGATGATGTGGGGATGACTTCATAGTATGACATATGGTGGGCGATGCAGAGGTGGCAACCAGGAGTCAAGGTGGTCGATGAGTGGGTGGATCTAGTGGTAGGATTGCCCATAGTCGATGGGTAGGTATCAGGAGTAGATGTACCCATGCCAGATGTGGAGTCATAGGAGGAGGTGGAGGATACTATCCAATGATAGAGGTGACATCAAGATGATGTGGGAGGATCTACTAGGGTTAGGTTACCATAGCAATAGGAGTGCAGTGGAGTCCAGTCATTGGATGAAGATTGTACCAATGGAGAAAGAGATAGAAGGATTGGTGCCATATGATGCAGTTAGATCTCCTAGAGTTAGGTTGTTAGAGTGATAGGAATATAGTGATAACCAACCATGATATGGAGCCATGGCGATGGAGGAGGAGGGATGGGGATCAACACCAGATGTGATGTTAAATTTCCAAGATGTGTTGGATGCGTAGGATGATATGACACTACTATGGGTGATAGTGCAAGACTTGGATGGGAGGTTGATCGAGTTTGATATCGATTGGGCTATTGATAGGGTGAGATTGGTGGAGGAGAGATGGAGGATAGACAAGAAGATAGTCGTAGCCATGGGAAATGTGGGGCTTTGGCCATAAAGAGATATGAGCTGAGGAAACAACTTGTAGTTGAGTAGATGAGTCACGCGAATAAGGATGCATTACATAAAGAGTGTGAGAATCTGAGAGCATAGCTTGCAACAGAGTAGGTGAGTCACATAGAGTGTGTGGGATAGCTATGGTACTAGGTATAAGATATCATGGCCTTAGATGAGAGGGTGAGATTATATATTGTAGTGCTACAAAAGACTATGTAGTAGGCATAGGTAAATACTGATGTAGTGCAAGCTACATATAAGATGGAGGTAGCACACCTATGTAGATAGAGAGGTATCAGTAGGTGCATAAGGAGGGATATCATGTTAGTATAGTATGCAAGTATACCATGGTTGAGATGATACGATTACAAGCTGAGGTGGATCATTTACAATGAGCAAATGCAGATTTTTTTGGGAGGTATGCAGGGAAGGCATTGACAAGGTTATATTGCAAGGCTAAACTAATATCGTATGGTCATGTGATCCTAGAGTACATAGGGTCACAATAGATATTGAGGTCATGGTCTCGAACACACTCATGATAGAGTCAATAGAGTACCCCTTATGTGGTTTTGGTAGAGTAGAGGGTGGTAGCACCAACAACATCATAGGTGGTGGGAGGTGCTTTAGAGTCAAGTAGGTGGGCCGAGAAGCAGAGGGTAGATGTGGTGATGATGGTACAATAGGAGAGCAGAGAGACTCCTAGTGGGCAATAGGGATGAGATGACCTATTAGTGTTGTAGAGTGAGGTGGTGGCTAGGAGGTCAACCATAGATGTATGTTATGTACACTCAATTTTGTAGCCCAAGGGCATTGATGACATGATATATATACATATATGTTTTTGTTTGCGGCTTTATTTACATGTGTTATTGTTTGTGAGGATGAATGAATGTATAGCTTAGGATGTGTATCTATAATGTAAGATATGGTAGATGTAGTTGAATGTAATATGGAGGAATATGTAGGCATTTAGTAGTAGGGATGAAAATGATATCATTATAGATTAGGAGTAATAAAAAATGATGTGATGTAGATGAATGAATCTGATTGGATGTAGAGTAGATAATGCATGAGGTCAAGTGAAATAACTAATGTACAAAAGGAGTGCATAGTATGGCTGCAAGGCATGTATGTGTATGATGAAATTCATATAGGAAGCACATGTATAATTGTAAAACTAGTGGTAATATATTACATTCTGCTATCTTAGAGATGTAGGATGGAAAAAAAGAGTTTTATAGTAAATTTGACTATCATAGTTATAGCAATCAAACCCTGTGAGAAAGTGAGTAAGGTTCAATAACAACCAATAAGTATCTGAACTGAATGGAATTCTATCATGGACCAGTGTGTGCGATGAGTGATGTGCATTTATCCATTTTGAGAAAGGTAGGACTACCGTATTGTAAATGTAGCCAGAATAGCTAGCTCATCCATAAGAATTCAATGATCATGAAAGAGAAGGTCTCTAATGTGATAAATATATCACCACTTGTAAGACTATTACATTTCTAGGCAGGCTCTTGGAGCCTATTACTAGTGATGGAAATCACCCCATGATGTTATGTTAAATCAAAGGACCAAAGGGATTCAAGCATTTTGGTAGTACTCTTGGAGGTGTTTCCTTTTGTTTTCTACCCCTCTTCCTTTTGATTATATTTTTGTGGTGCTCTTTTCTATTTTTTGTGGGCATTGGATTTTGTTTTTTGCCCATTTTTTGTTTTTGCTAATGCTTATCCCTTTTTTTATATCTAGGTTTTATTTTGATCACACAAATGATAAGATGAGCAGGGGAAACTATTTGCTAAATGATGATGTCTATGCAAGGTGTTGTCTTCTCTAGATGCCAAATTTGCTTAGGATGTGAAATATGTGAGTGGTCCATGAAAGAAATCAAACCAACCAAGGGAAGTTGTGATAAGCATGATAACTTATCAAATATATATGATGTTTGATTGGCTTAACTTGATCCATGATCTTGAAAAGAGAAGTAGACATCCAAGTGGTGATGTTAGAAAATACATGTTTTAATCTATCAAGAGTGCATTTATATAATGATAATGTATAATTATGGATATGTATGCAAAAGATATAGATGTGTATATGCAATGGGAACAATATGAAATAAATAATATGTAGATAAATATGTACAATAGGAATTTGTGGAACTCAAAGAGAATGAGGTTAGAAAATATCATGAAAGAGGTGAATAGGCAAAAATAATATGACATAGAAGGAAGAACATTATATGTAGTTGCCCTAGCATGTGGGGATGTGTAGGAAGTGGAAAAGAAGAATGTAAAAGTAGGATGTGTGTGATTGACCATATCAAGAAGAGTGATAGGCATAAGAGATGATGGACAAAAGAAAAATTGTATGAAGTAGATTGAAAGGGATGAAGGAAATAAAAATGGAGGAAGAATCAAATAAGGGGAATGATGAGAAATTTAGCATAGTTATGCTTCCGCTCGACGCATGACCATACAACAGTGCAACATTACTAGAAGAAGAGAAATAAATTAGGAAAATTCAACACATGTATGTAGCCACTCAAAGTGTGACCATATAACAGTGCAACATAATAAGAACATGAATGAAGAGGGGGAGGAGAAATAAGGATATAGGGTGCTAAACTAAGAATATGAGGAGTGGTGAAGCTTAGGTCATGAATGACTAGGTGTAGTGGCAATGCAACTAGTATCCTGATAAGTTGTGTGGTTGTGTAGCTGCTGGAAGTAGTGGGGTGTGGAAGTGAACGATGCATGTGATGGAGTGGATCAGGGCACAAAATAAGGTGGGATACTTTGAACTCTAGTGGAAGAGGTGTCATTATAAAAATAGGATTGTTCCTTCCCATACACCATGTTTTGGATGAGAAATTCAAAAATACGACACTTTTTGATGTCATGCCCTGACTAATTATGGTAGACACAAAATTGATGTTCATTATATCCCCTTGGTTTTAGGTGATGTGGGTTTTTTGGTTGGATCTCAAGTAAAATGAGGAGCCTTGCATAAAGCAGTTGTTTGAAGGTGTGATAGAGATGCTTTGAAAGGATAGGTATGGGTTACATGTAAGATGTGACCAACGACCATTGCAGGGGAGGTAGAATAGGTGTGGGCAGGTGGACTATTGATCTCAATTCTGGTGAAGGTTGCATGTGTGGGTGAGGGAGATGTATGGAAGAGTATAAGGGGGTATTAGTCATACTAGAATGATGAGTAGGTGAATGGCATCAACAATGGCTTAAGTGTAACTCAATATTATCAAGGCAAGACATGATGTGTTGGAGATCGATGGGTGGAGAAGATGGTAATAAGGTGGGAGGATAATCGAAGCCTAGTGGAATGGGTGAGTTGGGATATGGGTATAGATACCAATATGGATGAGGTGAGGGAGGTGAAGATGGATAATGGTGATGTGGTGGTCATGGGGGTTGAAGGTGAGTATCGTGGAATGGAACTAGAGATGTCCTTAGAATAGGTGGGGCTCACGATGGTTGCATGGAGAAATAAGGTCGACATGGGTATGTAATCGAAGGGGTGGACTAGAAAATATGTCGATGAAGGTCCTAATCATAAGGTGACATCCCATTTTCCAAGGATGAAGTTAACCCTTAGGAGTGGGAGAAAGAATGTGTGTTCCCCATGTTAGGGGGAAGGAGACAAAGGAAGGGCATCAAGCTAAAGAAGCAGGCATGTACAAATTTTGCTCAAAAATATAGGTGGAAGGATATGGGTCCCTCATGTTTCGATACGAGAAGGGGAAATGTTCCCCCATGTACAAAAATGAGAAAATGGTATCATGAATATCATCAAAATGGGGAGAGAGATGAATCTCTACAATAAGGAGAAAGAATATGGATTGGAGCATCATGATTTGTATGGGAAAAGAAGGATGAATGGCAAACATGGATAGAGTCAAGTGGCTCTAAATTTTCAAGTGGATTTTTTGGTGAAGGGAGGAATATCAAGAAATTATGCATTATGGATTTTGGGTTAAAAACATTGGTTAAATCCTACTCATTATGTCACAACCCTTTCACTTAATTTTCAACCCAAGGATGCTTGTAAACTTATGAAGTACTGGAAAAATATTTACTACAATACCATTGAAATGAGTCCACTAAAATCTATAGTTTTGGGGGGTGTTTTTGTATAGCATTAATTAAATCCAAACCACTTAATATTTAGAAAAAAAATTGTAGGAAATAAAATCGCACCACACTTGCATAAATTGAAGAAAACAATAAATAAATAAAATTGCATAAAATAATCAAATGTAGGAAATTAATAACCAACAAAACCAAAATTCAATTACAATAAAGTAAAGGAGAGGGGAGGAATACTAGCTAGGATTGGGCCCAGGCTCCAGCAGATTCTTCCAAGTTAATTATGTGCATCAAACTTCAAACAAGAGAACTTCAAATTATTTTTTATTACAAAAATGAAATTACAATATAGTCCAGTTATTCTCTACTTTTCTCCTCCTTTTTAGAGAAATCCTATGCGTTTACATAACACACAAGCTTCTCTGTTACAATATTTAGATTGATGTTACAATGACTAATTTTACTAAAAATGTGATTACAATAACTACACACCAAATTAAGATAATTTGAGCATGTTCAAAACATATTGTATCCACTGCATGATCTGTAGTCTAATTAAATTGAACATATTTCATTCTTATTTAGCCTTTTTATAGAAATAGTTGATTTTAGTTTATTTTATCGTTGTCATTCATGTTCTACCTTCTGAAATTTGTTACTCTATTTCATATGAAAATAGGGTAACTAATGTGTTTGACTATTAACAGGATTTAGGTGCCTCATTTTTATTATGTGGAGTCAACCATATTTGAATACATCAACAAAAATAAGATTTCCTTCCATTGTAATATGGGAGCAAGGCACCTTTCCAATGGGATGCGGGAGTAATATGACTTACCATCGAAAGACTAGAGTAAGATACCTTCACATAGGAAGATATGAGTAAGGCACCTTCTATCAAAAGACAAGAGTAAGGCACCTCTCTGAGGAAATTTCGGAGTAAGGCATCTCACTCTTTTAGGGTCGTAATTATTCCTCGCTAACTTCTTTTGAAAATATAAAATGATAGTTCCAAGTGGGACCTCAATGTATTTATGCAAAAAACAATGAAAATGATCAAATCTACACACAAAGCACACTTTTCACAGAAGTTAGGAAATATACACAATTTACCATTAAATACATATAAAAATTCATAGAAGTACAAATCTGATATGATAATGCTACACAAAATATTAGAAACATATGGATAAATATGAGTAGTTTCGGTACTCATCATCCCCCATGCCTAAGGATTATCATGTCCTCATGGCACCTTGTATTGTTAGTCCCCATTTTTTTTTGGATTTCCAGTAATATTTATTCTACTGCTTCCTCTTCTTGGTAGTGGTCTTATATCTTTCCTTATCCGTGGGATTCCAGGCATGTTGAGTTTGAGGGGAACTAGATCCTTGCTATGTCATATGCTATTGTGGGCTATGCCTAATTGTTCTACTAGGATTGACACTTGTGCTCAGTGACTTTGTGGCATACGTTTTCAATCCTACTTCTTCCTTCATATAATATCCTATAAAAGTAGTGGCCCCTTTATGGAATGTAGGCTCTACCTCCTTCTAGAGCTGGTGATATTGAGGTATGAGTTTTGTGTCTAGGATATTAGGTTTTTCCTAGAAAGGAATTCAGGATTCATCCACCACCTTGACCTTGTGCGCCTGACCCACTTGAGGAGGAAGCTTAGCATCTTATGAATCAGGTGATTTTGTACTTCCTTCAAAATGTAGCTTCTCGTTAGCTACTTTTACCTAGGTTGTAGCTATCATTGGTCCTAATACCCCCATATCCTATAGGTATCTTTTTATTTTGGAGGGCTGATCTCTAATGGACCCATATATCTCCCAAAACAACTTATCAGGAGTAGTATTAATGTTAATCCCAGGCTCTTGACCATTTTCTTGAAATCCTTTCTTTCCATATTTCCTTCCTTAAGCTCTTTTTGGAGCTTGTCAAACTACCTTTTTTTCCTAGAAAAATCTTCATGGATCTATCCCATTCTTCATTTAAATTAGGGACTAGTTGGGCCTTTGCTTTTGTAGCTCTAGTCCTGGTTCTAGGCCTTTTCTATAGTGCCCTAGTCTTAGGTTTTTGCTATAGTTCCTTGGTCACCTTATTGTTAGATCTTAGATGAATTTAGTGCACCAGTGTTGTATGATGGGAAGTTTTACCCTTAGATGTAGGTAGTGTTTTTTCTCTAATGCTAGAGGGTTTAGGTCCCTGATCCTCTAGTTTTGCCTCAATAGGCATATCTTCATATTCTTGCTCAGCTACTAGTGTTTTGGTAGGTGGTTGGATTCCTAATCCCTCTATAGAGTGTGATGGTTGTTGAGGCTATGTTTTCTCTATCTCATATCCTTGATCCATCTTCTATTTAGGTTGCTATTTGTGAGCTAATTGATTAGCCTCCACTCCCTACTCCATCTCTTTGTCAAGTTGATGTTTATGGGCTGATTGCTCAGCCTCTGCTCCCTGCTCCATTTATTCATTAGGTTGATGGTTATGGGATGATGGCTCAACCTCATCTTATGGGAACTTAATTATAGGGGAATATGTCTGCAAAATGGGGTCCTCCTATTTTTCATTAGTTTTTCTAGCAAAGGTGGATGAATGTTCCCTTGCCTTAGCTTCCTCATTTTTGGCATATGACTTGAATGGGCCAAAAGAAGTAACTTTATTCACATAGTCTGGAGAAGTTGTGGGAACTTCAATTTCCTATCTGTTTGAGTGGTAGAGTCTACCTTGGTCATCTGCCTGGCATTTAACTACTAATTTTTTAGTTTAATATACTACACAGCTTGCCATAGATGGTGTGTATGGTGCTTTCCAAATCTAGCTATTTTTTTTTAGTTACTTTCATAGACACTCTAAAAAGAGTTTCTTCTACCTTAAATTTTTCTTCTCAAATGAAATCCTACTATTTTTCCTCCTGTAGTTGTTCCTACATATTTTGTTGAGTCTTATGGAAAGAGGGTTCACCATTATTCATATTTTGCAGCACTTGGGCCGCAACCTCTTCTACGATAGTCTCGATTTCTTCATCATCGTTGGATGGGTTGTGGGCGATCGAGGCTGCTAACTACTTCATCCTAATACTGGTTCTCATGTAGTTATATTATTTAATAGGTCTAGGAATTATCTACTTGGTCTCTTCATTGATTTGTGGAGAAGCGAAAGGTGAGACTTGCCCTACTTCCCCTTCAAATAGGTCAACCTAGAAGTCGGGTGCTTGTTCTACTATAGGATCCTCTACAAATAACTATTTTTTGGAGTTAAGCATCTTGGTCCTCTCTTCCTCTACCACTAGCACTTCTTTGTGTGCCTCTACATGCTAAATTAGGTCCAAAATTAGCTCGTGGTGTGCTAGGGCATAGGTTGTTCCTACCTGGTATTGCTTGGATTCTTATTTCAGAGCACATGCTAGGTAAAATGAGATATTAATATTTGATTCATGCAGTAGGTGGATCAATAACCTCATATGATTTGTGTTCAAGTGTGTATACTGGCCTTTGCAAGTAAATAACCAAGCCACTTGGTCAAAAATCCATTGCCAGATACCTAGGAGGTGATGTTTTAGCAATCCTGAGTATATTAAGTCCATTGGTGGGTGCCCAAGAAATTTTTCTATGCACACAACCAGATATTATTCCTTATAAATATGATCCCCTATTTGAGGGAGACCGATAATAGTTGTAATATACTCATTTGTGTCTATAATTTCGATTGTGTAGTCGAGCGATGTCTTCATCCTCAGACACATCAAAATCCTTTGCTACTTCCAAGTCCTAGTTTTGGCTAACCAGGCGATAATAGTCCATCCACTTGATAACTTCAAATTGGGCTTGAACCTCCACACTGATTCCTGACACATTGCAGGGTTCACTTTTATTTTGATTGATTTTTGTATATTTTCCTCCAATTGTGGAAATTTTGATTTGTGTCTACCTCTGCAATTTTTCTCTGCTCCCTAAGCTTGTCTGTAACTTGTTTATCACTTCATCAACTTTGATTGTACTACATGTAGATGCCTCTTCATTTGTGGAGGTAGGCTTATTATGTTTTGCATGGAGGACTGTGAGGGTAGCCTTCCCAAATTAATGTTTGACATGTCATGCTAAACAGAGTGGGTGATTGGTGGTTGGATGTTTTTGCTAATGTCGAGATAACACTATTTTCAAAAATATTCTAATTATAAAAATCATACATATCTAATAGATAATCATGTACATACCTTATTAGTGATCCATGCGTACCAAGCATGAAGACAATTGTGGAGTGTTCTAATTTGTTGTTTCATGATAACCAGAATGACTGCATATTCCCCATGTGAAAAATTTCTCAAAAAAATTCTTCTTGGGTACTACAAAAAATATTCATTTGAAGTCTCATGCTAAAAAATATGAAATATCGATTGTTTTCATGGGATGACACACATCCCCATGTTGATTACTTTGGAACATGTTGAAATCCTCCATGATATTTGCAATATTTTTTCATGAAATATTTGACCTTTTTGTCATGTGGGATGCTGATATGGCTTCAACCACTTCCCAATGCCACCAAATTATTCATATTACATACAAGCACTTAAATGGAAGGTAGGCACCTTTTCAATGAGAAATAGGTGTTTTAATCGAAATGCAGATAAGCACCTTACTTCAAGTACATGGGAGTCAAGCACCTTCCTAACGGGAGTTAGGTGCCTTCCTATCAAAATTTGGGTGACTAACTTTAGAATATGTATCAGATATAGGTGTTAGCTTGTTTGATGATGCTTTTATATATATATATATATATATATATATATATATATATATATATATATATATATATATATATATATATATATTGATAGGCACCTATATGGGAATTATGTGCCCTTCCTTATATATATATAAGAATTTTTCAATGGGACTTAGATACCTCCCTAAAGTTGAAAAGTCCACATCTACTAATATATCTCCAATCAATACTTCCTAGTTGATCAAGCCTTTCGATGCTTCTTCCTTCATGAACTCCATCAACAACTGCTTGTTCGAACACGTAGATGGGCATTTTACTTTTTGCAAATATTTAATACCCACATACGTATCCATATTGTGAGTATCCACTCCTGATAGGAACAATCGAGCTTCTACTCCTAAAAAACTAGAAATCATATAGATTCATGGATCCTATGCCTGTTAGGCCTAGGTTTTCTAGGTTACCTACAACATGCATTCAGGGTATCATACTTGCAAAAACTATAAATAAAAACTAGAAAGTAGTAAAGATGCAGGTTAGTGGAATCTATGCCTGATAGCCCTAGGTTTCCTAGGCTACCTACAGATTGCACTCAGAGCACTGTACCTACAAAAAAGAAACACAAGTAAAGAAATAAAAATAAAATAATAAATTGTTCTTTTTTTGGGTGGACATTCGTGTGTCAACTAAATGCTAAAAAATTAAAAATATTTAATCATATGTGGTCTCCCCAATGCCTGTCTTGGACTCCATTACAATATTTTTAGCTATGTGGTAAGACCACAACCTATGACCATTAACTATTAGTATGGTGTTGCTACCATTAATAGTTTTGATGCACACAACACCATTATTGATCAGTTCAATCAGTTTGTATGGATCCATCCATAATTGCAACAGTTTATCTTTTCACTCCTAAAATCAAGAATCATACAACAACACCCACTCTCCTAATTTGAACAACTTTAGCCTAATATGGTGGTTGTGCCATTGTGTTATTTATCTTTGGATGACTTATGTTATGCATAGAGCATCTAATCAGTGTTCATATAACTGATTCAGTTGTTGAATCCATTCTTTTTATGCATCATCTAGACTTAGTTTCAATTCTATTGCAATCATGAGGGTTCTAATTTCAAACTCAATGGGCATCATTGCTTTCTTCCCATACACATTGGAAAGGTATAAAAATAGTAGTTTTTTTCCATGCAGTGCTATAGGACCATACTGCCTCTAGCAATGTCATAGCCCAATATTTTATGTGCTACTATACAATTTTTGTGAGGATATTCTTCAATTATCAATTTGTAACCTCAACCTATCTATTTTATTGAGGATGATAAGGGGTAGTCTTGTTATACCTGATTTTGTACTATTTCATGATTTCTTGAATTAGCCTTTAGGTGATTGGGGACCCTGATCAGTGGTGACCTCTCTAGGCACTCCAAACCTTGTGAATATGTGTGAAAATAGGAAGTCTACTACAATTTTCTTCTTATAAAATCTTAGTACTTGTACTTCAACCCACTTAGTCACATAATTAGTACAAACTAAAATATACCTTTTTCCTACTAACTGTGGGTTGATTGGCCCTACAAAATCCATTCTCAATTTATCGAATGGTTCAATGTGAATGTGTGGCTAGAGGGACATTGCATCTCTGAAAGTTGTTATGCCCATCCTTTGGCACTTATCACATTGATTTACATATTTAACTGCATCCTTGAATAGTGAGGACCGGTAATATCTAGTCTACAATATCTTAAACGCAATTCTTTTTCCTACAAAATGGCCACCACAAGGTTCATCATGATAAAATTTAAGGATTTTTAAAAACTCATTCTTAGCAACACACCTTATCATAATTTTGTCGAGCTCTATTTTGAATAGACAAACATCAATCCATGAGAAGGCTACACTTTTATCTATTAATTAGAAGCCACTTTATTATTCTACCATTAATTACAAGTTTTTTCATTAGATATCTAATGGTTGCATGGTCAATGTATACAAAGAATTTTTACCCTATTATTAATGACATGGATAATTGTAAGTAACTCCTTCTCAGTTATGGTGTAGTTGAATTCAGTCCCAGTAATATGCTTGCTGACATAATAGATGGCATAAAACTCCTTGCCATACTTCAATCCTAGAACTATCCCTATAGCATTATTAGATGTATCAAAGTATATATGGAAAGGGATGGCCTAGTTTGGACTTCACAGTATTGGATTACTGATCAACTTCTCCTTTAGAATATGGAAGGCTTGTTCACTCTCCTCTGTCCAAACAAACTCTATATTTTTGGACAACAAAGTGTACAGAGGTCTGGAAGGTTTGCTGAATTCTGCTTTGAATCTCCTGTAATACCCAGTAGATCCAAGAAAGCTCCTGACTTATCTCTGTGTTGTAGGACTAGGTAGTTTTTTAATAACTTCAATATTTTTCTTATCCACTTTAATCCCATCTGCAAATATGTGGTGCCTTAGAACTATGCCTTCTTACATAATCATGAAGCACTTCTCATTTATTAGGGATAGGTTGGTCTCTTCACACTACTATATTTACCATTCCAGGTTGGTCATAGCTTCATCAAAGGTTTCACCATAAATAGTGAAGTCATCCATGTATATCTCCACTGCTTCTCCTATAATGTCATAAAAAATGCTCATCACTACCCTCTACAAAGTGGTTGGTGCATTGCATAAACCAAAGGACATAAGTCTATAAATAAATGTACCCCATGTACAAGTGAATATTGTCTTGTCTTGATATTCTTCTCCAATATTGACCTGGTTATACCTACTAAATCCATCTAAAAAGGAGTACTTTATTCCTACCAATGTATCAATAACTTGGTCCATAAAAGATAGTGGGAAGTGGTCCTTTTTAGTTTCTTTCTTCAACAATCTATAGTTAATGCAGATCCACAACTTCCCATTATTTTTGGGTACCACCACTAGAGGTGACACCCACTCACTATTAGATATGGGATAAAGGAATCCAGTTAGTAGGATTTTCTACAATTTTACCTTGACTATCTCCTTCATGGTGGGGTTTATTCTTCATTGTGGCTACCTGATCGAACTTACCTTTTCTTCCAAGTAAATGTTATGGGTACAAGTCTTTTGAGAGATACCTCTCATATCTAAATAGTCCTAAGTGAAGGTCTATTAATGCTTGGTCAATATTTCTTTTAATGCAGTCAGTTGAGTGGGGGTCAACTCACTATTGATGTTCAACATTTTTCTAGGCTCAATCTAAATTTGTTTGACATGGTGGTATTGGATACCTACCAGTGGTGACTCTGGAGATGTGTGGGAGGATTCTCCATGGAAGAAATTTGTAATAATTTTGTCATCGTCACCCTCATTTTCTAACTCAATTAATGCAATTATAGGTTGCACCATTGATAATGCTTCATCATCCTGATTTTCCCAAAGAGGTTCTCCCAATGTATCAACCGACTACGAAGATGTAGATATGGTTAGACTTTTAATGTTATGACCATATAAAATATTCATCTATCCATTTTTATAGCTTATAGATGCATTTTATATTGCCATCCAAGGACTTCTTAGGATGAGCAGATAGCCTCCCAATATAGACTTGGATTGTAGTACTAGAAATTCTACTAGGTATTCCCATGCATCCACTATCATGATGACATCTTCTAACATCCCTTCTAGTGATATAGTTGACTTTTCAACCAGATGCAAAATAGTCTTGGTAGGCTTCATGCCTATGAGACTTAATTTTTGCATCGTCTCCTTTGGCATAACATTGATTGCTTCCCCCACTTCCACTAAAGTGTTCGCCAATGAGTGGCCACCAATCTTCATGGTTAGGACTGGGTTACCTGGGTATGCATATTTAGGGTGGTAGGTATTTCCTAACATTAAGTTAGCCAATTTCCTCACCACGTTTATTGTTTGGGTTATCTTACAGCCTAGCCTTCTCAAAAATAGTTCCTTGATAGTCTTAGTGTATATTGGGATGTCTCTTATGGCTTAGAACAAAGGGATTGTTACTATTAAATTCTTTAGACTCAAGAGGATATTGAATTTTGATTGTATTAGCTTTCTCTACTCCTATAAACTTTTAGAAAAAGGAGGATCTTCTTCTTTAGTCTTCTCAACAATTGGTTCTTCATCAACCTCTTCTACCAGAGGTGATTCTCCTGCTATAATATGTACATCCTCCTTCTCTTATATCAAAGTAGGATCCTCTACTCATAATTTTCTATCTAATCTCAATTGTACAAGATTGTAATTCCTAATATTATACATGGAAAACACCTCACTTTCCATTTGATATTCTTATTGGTTTATATTATTATTGGGGTTGACTATGGTTTGTGCTAGGATTTGCGTAGGCCTCAGTATAGGGGAGATGGTAAGATTTGTTGTAGTGGATACTAGACTGAATTTGGTGGAGTTGTATTCCACACATTGTAGTTTATCCATTGCTACCTTGGTTGCTGATATGGCATCCATAGGTATTGATTGAAGAATGAGGCTCCTTTGGAGGTGTTCATCCAAGGTGGTTATCCCCACCATCCAATATTTGGTGGTTATACCTACCCTTGTGGCATGTAATTTCCCCCTCTAATGGTGACATTCATGTTGGCATATTATCCATAGGGGTCTACTGCTAGTTTATCTGGTTCCCCATGAAGTATACTTTTGAAAATTTAGCATTCTCTTTTGCAGTTGGCAATTGTGGTCACAGTCTGGTCTTGTGATTTTTTTGACAATCAATGCATGCCCTAATATTGTATTTAGGACACACATTCCTTGCATGTATTTTGGATAGTAGTAGGAAAATGCTACCTCATTCTCTTGTTTCTTCTTTTCTAGTAGTAAAGTATCCATTTGTAGTGCTAGGGAAAACAATATTCACTCTTCAGGTCATCCAGCATGTTGTCTATCTTTGTGTTTGTGACTGAGGTCATTAACTTAGTGATCCTAGAGGTTGTTTTACCTTTCCTTCGAGTGTAAATTTGATATAATTATTGGATATATGACATCTGGTACTGGTAAATATCTCCTCCAGAGATCATAATCAGTGCTTCAATATATTCACTGTTGAGTCTTCTTAAGAAGATGCTTCTGAGGGACTTATTGCTTAGATTCACATGGGGATATCTTTGTAAATTGAAACTGAATCTATCCCAATACTCTTCCAAGGATTCATATTCCTTATGCATCATGTTTAGGACTTCCTCTTTGGAATCCCATGCTCCACCAAAATCTTTGTATAGCTCTAGGAAGAGCTTTTTCATCTCCTCCCAAGTATTGATTTGCTTGTTTCCCAAGATGATGAACCAGTGCAAGGTTGAATCATCTAATGTTGAAGCAAATGACTTCATATTTTGGGCATTTTTCTTATAATACATAGACCTACACAAGACATAAAACTTGAACAAAAATATATCGAGGTCTTTTGTTGGAAATACTTTGAAAGTAGGAAGATGGGCAAGGGATATGTTTTTCATTTTTGTATCTCCCCTAGCCTCTTCTATTGGAAAGCTAAAGCCTATTGATGTCTCTTATATCTCAGCCATTTTTTTAAGAAATGTGGTCTCTACACCTATTGTCCTTGAAACAATTTCTAAGGCCTTATGGTCATTATGAGTTTTATGCACAAGAATATTCAAATCAGATGGTGAAATGGTTCTATTCTCAATATATTTCCATTACTATTCATACAGTAGATCCTCTTAATAGGGGGTTCTTCTAAAAAAAGGATTATATATTATCCACTCTTCTCTCAGGTCTAGATGATTGGGTATAGAAGAGCTTTGTGCAAAAACTAGGTGTACAGTCCAATGCACTGGTAGAAGTGACTGTGGGGACACTATTTCAGGTTCAAAATCTATAGCTAGTTCAAAATTTACCTATAGGCTCTTACCTTTCAGAAAATGACTATCTAGTCCTCTATTTCTTGGTGGACTCATGCAATATCAGATGAGAATTTCTACAGAACTGGGTATTGTAATTATATCTACTATTGACACTTCCTAAAAAATGGCACCAAAATATTGGGGAAAAAATATTGGTTAAATCCTACTCATTATGTCACATCTCGTTCACTTAATTATCAATCTAGGGATACTCGTAAACTTGTGAAGTACCAGATAAATATTGACTACAATACCACTAAGATGAGTTCACTAAACTCTATAGTTTAGGGGGGGTGTTGTTGTATAGCATTAATTCAATCCAAACCACTTAATCTTAAAAAAATAAATTATAGGAAATAAAATCACACCCCACTTGTAATAATTGAAGAAAATAATATATAAATAAAGTTGCAAAAAATAATCAAGTGTAGGAAATTAAGAACTGACAAAATCAAAATTCAATTACAGTTCTTGAACTTTACACTTCTTCTATCAATTAACCATTTAGAAATGCACTCTTTACATCCATGTGTTGGACTGTTCATCCCTTGTGTGTAGCTAAGGCAAGAACTATTCTGATAGTCTCCTGTCTGGCAACATGAGAAAAAGTCTCTTCATAATCAATTCCATATTTTTGAGTAAATCCCTTTGCAACTAATTTCGCCTTGTGCCTCTCGATGCTTCCATCAACATTAAACTTGGTCTTGTAGACCCACTTACATCCAACATGTTTATTTCCTTTAGGAAGCTTCACCAGCTCCCAAGAGTCATTTTTTATAGAGGTGATCTCCTCTTTCATGGCATCTTTCCAAATATTTTGAGTACAAGCCTTCTCATAACTAGAAGGTTCAAGCTATGTATTAGTTAACAAAGCATAGTTAACTAGATCTCCCCTAGGTTCCTACTGGGAAACATCATCACCATACAAGTGCATATTTTATAATCTTTGTAGAACATAATTCATTTCACTAGCTTGACTCCTAGTGTATCTTCATAGCCTTCTTGAACTATATCCCATAAGTCTTGAGCCTTCAAGAAGGTCTTCATCATTATGCTCCAAATAGCATAATTATCTCCATTGAATTTGGGCACTTTGAATTCTTTATACATGGTGGCCATTCTGCAATCCACTTAGAATTATTTCTTAAAGAGCAAGACATACTTGAAGAAGAGCCTTGTGTGAAAGAGAGAAAATAATCCCTTAATGGAGAAGAGGATAACAAAGAGGAAGAGACTTGTATAGATTTCCTTGGAGAGAGTCATTGTGAGACACAGATAATTGAAGACATGTCTTGTATAGGCATGGAAAATTGTAATAAACAATTATTTCTTTTAGGAGGAGAAAAAGTTGAAAAGAAAAATTGTACTAAAGAATTTTTTGCAGGAATGGTATGCTTTGAAAGCATTCACATTGATAGAAAAGAGGAAGAAGAATTTGAAGATAAAGGAAGAGAAATACTCACATTGGAGTTTTCCTTGCTTGAAGCTCACCAAGGTGAGATGTATGATGAAGAATGTCTCATGAAGGAGACATATGAAGAAGAGTGTCTTATGGAGAAGACACCAAATCAGCTATTTGTTGAAGAATACTTCATGGAGAATGCATCTACAATTATCATGGAGGAGAATAAAGAATATGATGATGGAAAAGCAATGTTCATGGAAGACTATTGGCTTATTTTTGTTGAAGACCATTCACTTGGAATGGATGTGTGCTCTCTTGAAAGAGCAAATAAAGTAATGTGGGATTATGATCCACAAGAAAAGTTTGATGAAGAGGAAATGGAAGCTATAAGCTTCTTTTTAGAAGATCACTCATCAAGGGTGAAGGATGTGTTGGGTGAATAAAAGACCCCACAAGACTCCCTCATTTGGGAGATGGAAAGTGAGAAAGAAAATGGGATAGAAACAGAAAATGAAAATGAGATTGCTTATTTTATTGTTGTAATGGGAAAGAAAACATCACTCATGGATGATGATCACTCACTTGGAGTGACTACATTGCAGAAAGAGAGTTTTATTGAAAAGGCAACAATGTATGATTGCTTGAATGAATGGTGTTTCAACACATCAACATGGATTGAACAAAGGAGGAGAAATCTTAGTGAAGAGTTGATGGTTGATCTTGAAGCAACATACCCTGAAGGAGAACTGCTACAAAATAGCTTTATGGGAAGCACCAAATCTACTCATACTAAAGGTAATTTTTTTATGATTAATGATTTGTTTTTGTGAGCAGGAATGAAAAGAAATGAGAATGCCTTCCAAAGGCATTATTGAGAGGTGATTGTCTCATTGAGATAACTTTGATGAAGAGTCTTCTTGGAGAGAAGATAGTGATGGAGAACTTGGGTCACATGGATCAAAATTATGTGTTCAAAATTCCTTGGGAGAAGGATTCTTGTAAAGTCATTATTTTGAGAGAATATTTGTGTGAGGAGCAACTTTATGTTGCATATGTAGTTGGTCATTATATGGCCATATTTGTGGTGATTTTTTGTGTGAAAATATGTGAAATAATTGTATGGTATAATCATCTATGTGAGATGATTAATTGTAAATACTCATGTGGAGTATTGTTTAGTGTTGAAGATGTAAAAGAAGATCAAAATGTGAGAGCATGGTTTAAATACCATAATGATAAAGATGTAAGAGTATGGTTGCTGAAAACCACAAGAGGAGATACTTTTGTTGAAGGGGGAGCTAATCAACAAAAGAAGGCACTCAAGCATTTCCAAGAAATTCCACATGAAGAGTGGAAGGAGTGCCGTCGTAAGTATTTTGTAAATTCTAATTTCTTGATTCAAGATTGGAGGAAATGTAAGAGAAACATTTTCTTCCAACTTTGTGATGCTTAAAGAAATCTTGCATGAGTTGCTCCAAAATATTTCACCCAATTAATTATGTGTGCCAAAATTAAAACAAGAGAACTTCAAATAATTTTTTTATTGAAAAAATGAAATTACAGTATAGTCAGGTTCTTCTCTATTTTTCTCCTCCTTTTTAGGGAAATATTGTGCATTTATATAACACACAGGCTTACCTATTACAATATTTATATTACTGTTACAATGACTAGACATGATTACGATAACTACACATCAAATTAAGATAATTTATGTGTGTTAAAAATAGATTGTATCCACTATGTGATATTCAATCTAACTAAATCAAAAAACTTTCATTCTTCTTTGGATTTTTTTTAGAAATAGTTGATTTTATTTTATTTTGTCATTGTCATCCATGTTCTACCTTCTGGAATTTGTTACTATATTTCATACGAAAATAGGGTAGATGACTATTTGGCTATAAATGGGAGTTAAGAACCATCTGATCGATATTTAGGAACCTCATTCATATTATGTGGAGTCAACTGTATTTGACTCCATCAACAAAAATAAGATTTCCTTCCATCAAAATATGGGAGCAAGGTGCCTTCCCATCGGGATGTAGGAGTAAGGCGCCTTGCCATCGAAAGACTAGAGTAAGGTGCCTTATTGTCAGAAGACGGGAGTAAGGCACCTTCTTGTCAAAATACGGGAGCAAGGTGCCTTTATGGAGAAATATGAGAGTAAGTCATCTCACTCTTTTAGGGTTGTAATTCTTCCTCATTAACGCCTTTTAAAAATACACAATTCTAGGTCCAAGTGGGACCTCAACGTAGTTATGCAAAAAATAATGAAAATGATCAAATCTACACACAAAACATAATTTTCACACAAGTTAGGTAATATACACAATTTACCTTTAAATACTAATAAAATTCATAAATAATACAAATATGATATAATAATGCTTCACAAAACATTAGAAACATATGCAAAAATATGAGCAATTCTAGTGCTTATCAATGGGCTGAAGGTATGTCGTAATGTAGGTCATACGCGATGTGTCTTGACGAAGGTGGTGTAGTCAACGATAGTGAACCTGCAAGACAAAAGGTATATACAACATAAAAATGATATATATATATATATATATGTATGTAAAAGAGGTTTTCTATTGTGTAATAGAAAGTGAGAGGTGTGTGCTTGGTTTAATGTGCATCGTGAGTGAAGTAGCGAGGTGACATATACAACACAACTATGATGGTATGTAAAATGATGGATGAATTATACCTAACATAGTTAGGCATTAAATGTGCAAAGATAAATGATGTTTATTGGTTTGGGTTCTGCAAGACCTTTGGTATTAGCCAATCGATAGGCCCCAGAACCAAACTTGTGTGTGATAATGTAAGGACCTAGCCATGGGTGTAAATTTATTGCATAGTTGGTGGGGTTGGCTAGTGATCAATTGGTTCTATTTAAAAACCAAGTCATCGATCTAGAATTCTCATTTGTGTACCTTACTATTATAGGAACAATGGAGATGGTCTTGGTAAACACAAGTGTGCTTGATAGCATGAATGTGACGTTCATTGAGGAGAGTTAGTTGGTTGAGTCTGGCCTAATGAGAGGTATCATCATTTATGAAATATTTCATGGATATGCACGAGGGTATTTCAATGTCTAGGGACATAATGGTCTCATCACCATAGACAAGATATAAGGGTGTTAACCCTGTGGGGGTACAAATGCTCATTTGATAGGTCCATAAGACCAATGACATTTTATTATGCCAATCATGATGAGATTCTGCCATAGTTTTGTGAAGGATGACATAGATGGTTTTATTGGTAGCTTTTCTTGGTCATTACCCTGAGGGTAGTATGATATGGAGAAGTTGTGATGGATGTTGAAATTGGTACACAATGCATGGATGTTCTTGTTTTTGAATGGTGTACCATTATCAAAAATAATATATGAGGGGATTTCAAAGTGGCATATGTGTGTTTAGTGATGAACACAATGATTTTGGCTCCTATAGTCTGAACAAGTAGGATAAATTCAAATCACTTTGTGAAATAATTGGTATCAGTGATGATGAACTTATGGTTGCTAGATGAATTATGTGTGATTTTTCCAATAAGATCTAAACCCCATTGCAATAAGGGCAACATGGATTGGATAGGTTGTAGTGCTTGTGAAGGCAAGTGTGTGAGATTGGCATGTTGTTGATACTTGATACATCATTTAATGTAATCACAAAAATTATGCTCCATTTTTGGCCAATAGTATCCCATGAGTAAGATGTGTTTGGTAATTGCCATTCCATTGAAGTGGCCATCGCAAGTTCCATAATGGGTTTTTTGAACCACTTGCTGAGCTTCCTATGGTTCTAGGTAATGTAGGAGGATACCATTGTGATTTTTATGGTAGATGATGTACCCCATTAGTGTGTATCAAATTACCCATTGTTTGAATGCTTGGTGATGAATTATAGGTAAATTGCAAGGGATAAAACCTAACTTGATGTAATCCTTAATCTGAGAAAAGAAAGGATCATGTGGCTTAGTATGGATGAAATGGATACCATCATACTTGGTATAAGGTGAAGGTGAAATAGCATATTGGGATAAGATGTGAATGGGTATATGTGTCATATCAGAAAGTGGGTTTTATGGTACTAGAGAGCCCAAAGAAGCCATGGTGTCAGCAAAATGGTTGAAAGAGTGTGGAGTGGCCTCGATAGCATACCACTCAAGCTGAGTGAGTAGTTGCTGAGAAATTTTTTTGTACTATTGGAATATAGGGCAATGACATTGCCATAGTTCCTTGACTAGATTTATGATAACAAGGGAATCATTGAATATCTAAAGGTGTCTGATATACATAGAAATTTCTTACTTCAAGCTAGGAATGAGAGCTTCATATTTGAAATTGTTATTTGTGCAAGGAAACCTAATTTAAAGGATAAGGGGAGTGGTTCCCCATCAAGTATGAAAAATATGATTCCGAAACATCCACAGTGTGCATAATGGGAGCCATCGAAGAATAATGTTAGATCAACTGGTGTTTCTAGTTCTACATATTCTTCAAATTTGGTAATGTAAAAAATAGAATCATAGGAAAGCTGAATAAGAAGTGGTTGATAGTTAGGTATTGGAGCCTCAACAAGTTGGTTGATAATAACTTGCCCTTTAATGTATTTTTGATAAATGAAATCGAGGTCAAATTTAGTAAGGAGCATGATCCACTTGATGGTATGAGAGTTATGATAACTCTTATTCATCATGTATCATAAGGGGTTATCACAGGCAATTACAAAGGTTGTGTGGTTGAGCATGTAATGGTGTAACTTTTGTGTAGCAAAGACTACTACCAAGCAAATATTTTCCATGTAAGCATATCATGTTTCATAACTAACCAAAGTGCGACTGATATAGTATATAGCTTTCTCATGGTTGAGCACATTTTTCTAAGCTAATAATGTTCATGGTAGAAATGTAGAGGAAGAATGGAAATTATTGGTGTGGTGGATATAGAATTGGTGGAGAAGTGATATAATATTTAATTGCATGAAAAACTTATTGGCAATGAGAATCCCATTTCAAAACAACCTTTTTTTGCAAGATGCGGTTAAATGGTTTGCATTTGTTAGACAACTGAGTGATGAAGTGATGAATCAATTGGATTTTTCCCTAAAAACTACATAGCTACTTGAGATTCATGGGAGGAGGCATATTGACTATAGATTTTACATTATTGGGATCAACTTCAATGCCTCATTGAGAGATGATGAATCCCAAAATCCTTCCTGAAGTAACACCAAAAACATACTTATTTGGGTTTAACCGCATGTTGTGTTCAAGGTGGTGATCAAAGATTTTACGAAGGTCTATGAGATGTTGTGAGTACTCTTTAGATTTGGTGATAATTTTTTCAATGTAGTCTTCCAAATCTTATGCGCGTGCTAGTAAGTTACCCCAACGTTATTAAGGCCAAAGGGTATGACCTTATAACAAAAAGTCCCCTTGAGGATTATAAATAATATCATGTGCTGATTAGTAGGGTTGATATTGATTCCGTTATAGCCAAAAAATCCATCCATGAGAGATACCATTTCATGGCCCACTATATAATAGATCAAAGTATCAATGTTGGGGAATGGAAAATTGTCTTTAAGATAAGCTTTGTTCAGATCTCATAAATTAGTGCATATGTGGACATCCCCAGTGGGCTTTGGTACTAGAACATGTTGGATACCCATTTCGAATAATTGATTAGTTGTATAAACCCTACATCCAAAAGCTTTTGGATTTTATATTTAACCATTAATGTAATTGTGGGATGCATGCATCACAATTTTTGTTTGATGGGCTTGGCACCCTCATCAACTGTAAGGTTGTGGATGACTAATGATGGGTCTATTTTGGGCATGTCCATGTAAGACCATGCAAAAACCTTGATGTATTCCTTAATAAAGGATATAAATAAGGTGTGTTCCTTTAAGGAGAGGATGGTAGTGAGTTTAATTATGTGGGGGTTATTAGGATCATCACCAATGTCAACATCGATAGTATCTTCCACAAGCATGTGGGAACCGTCTTGGAGTTGAGTAGGAATGGGGATGAGATGGAGGTCATCGATAGCCTCAAGTAGGTCAAAATCATCATCTAGATATACATATGTATGGTTAATCCAAGGTATGTTGGGTGGAGTATATGGTTAAGGAGCATTTATGATGCACAACATGGATGGTGATAGTAAGAAATCTTGTGATAAGGGTGTATGTGATATGTGAGTGAAGTTGAAGTCTAGGTTGGGTGTGTTGGTGTGATCTGGATGAGATGCATAGCAAAGTGGGGTGAAAAATTCAATAAAAAACATGTTAATAGAATTGTTCTATACTGTGGAAGATGGAAATTAAGGAGATGAAGAATCAAAAAGATGTAAATGATGTGTTAGATTCAATGGAGGGCATAGAACCATAGGTGGAGAGCGGGGTTGATTCATAGAATGGAGGACCCACTGGCGATTGTGCAAAGGTATGTATGAATTAATAGGAAATGGAAGGAAAGGTAAAGTAGCATGATCTAAGTAGGAAGAAGTGAGGGAAATGGCAGCAAATCTATCGACCAGATCATCGATTAAGTAGGTAGATGTAGTGTCAAAAAGAGATGACTCTTGAAATAATATACACGGTATGTTGATAGTGGAATGGGGGATGGACAATCATCGAGGACATATATTTTAGGTTCATCTTCTAACTAGTGCATAGGAAATATGAAAGGATGTAGAGTGAGGTCTTGAATTTCATCTTCTAGAGAGTGAATGGATGTAGGGCGATAGCTTAAACCATATTTATTCGTAGGTAGTTGAATGTAGGGGTTAATAGGTATCCATAAGCCCTGTTCATAAAATCCTAACCCAAAACCACACCAATGAAAATGCTGAAGGTAGCATAAGGTGAATTGTGGATTGGAAATATGGTCTAAGGTGCCACAAAATCTAGATTATGGCAAAAGGGGTATACATACTAGGAGCAACAAATCAAGTCCTGCATAGATGAAGTTTTTATGATTATTTGGTGGACAAAGTGGTACAATGATATCGATGGTTAGTACTGACGTAGAAGGGTGATCAAATTCATAATGAATATTGTATTTACCAGGACCATAATTGATCATGAAAATGGATACCTATGTCGAAGTATGAGGTGGTGAACAAGGTGGTGAGTCTAAATTTGAAGATGAAGAAGAGATTTGGGAGTCGTGTATGGTGGCATGAGAAGATTGGAATATTTGGGCATCCAAATGGGAGACTCGATGTTCCAAATAATGACATTCAACTATGATGGAAGGGATAGGATGAGAATCATATGGAACGATGTGAGGTAAGTAGGAGTTGCACTGCAAGAGCAAGTGAAATATTGATGTTAAGGATGGAATGGGAGTGGGGGTGTATGAGGAGTACGAAGGATAGGAGGATTTGTAGATGAATATGGGTGAGAAGGAGTAGGAGGCCATGAAGAAGGTGGTAAGAATTTATGAAAGTAGGAGAGGGATACGTAGAAGAAGATGGATGAGAGGGAGCAAGAGGTCACAAAGAAGGTGGTGAGAAAGGTACAAAAGTAGAAGGGGAATCCATAAAATAATATGATGGCATGTGGGGAGTAGATGTTGAAGAATGTGTGTGCATACCAGGAAGAGTATGCAAGGATGAGGTATATGGTAGAATGGAAGTGGATGCTTCTTTCTAATGATGTGAAGTAATAGGAATGATTTGGGTAGAGGACGATGCAGGTTCTAGTGTTTTGCATAATTTGAAAGGATCATCATTGGTAGGAATGCAATGGATCAGTTTGTTATGCACGTATTTGAGATAATTATGTAGGGTAGATGGAACACATTGCATATCACGGATCCATGGATGTCCAAGCAAAATATTGTATTGCATTTTTACCTTCAATGACATGGAATAAGGTAGACAATGTCCTTACACCTATACGAATGGGCAAGATGATGGAACCTACTGTGGAATGCATAGAACCATAAAAATCATGAAGGTCAAGTGATGGTGTAGTGAAATGGATAGGTGGAATGTTGATGTGATGAAGAGCAACAATAGAGATGATGCTAATGGAATAATTGGTATCAACGAGGACACACTTGTAAGTGATGTTATTGATGGTTGCTTGGATATGTAATAGAGGATCATATCCCTCACCCATAGCACAGTAATCTCATGGTTTTGGAGGTTGATCAAAGGTTACATGTAGTAGGGGATATTCCCAATGAATTTCACAAATGCATTGGTATCATTAGTTTTGAGTTCAATTGAGTGAATAATATCATCTAAGGCTTTGCAATGAGGGTGAGATTGTTGTATAAGATAAAAAATAGATAATCTAGCCAGAGCATTATGCAATTGGTGGGTGAGACTACAATGAATAGTGATGATATTACATGGTAGAGGTGGTGAAATATTCAATGTTACGTGTGGGTGAGGAGAAGTAAATGGTGGTGGAGGTGAAGTAATGGGTGCATCCTAATGTGGTGGATAATGTTGAGTATGAGTAGTGAGGTTAATCATGCCAACCACTTTGTGTGAGGGAGGATCATGATGGATATTATTGACCTACCTTGATTGGGTTTGTTGATTGGATTGGGATCCTTAGGGATTGGTCCTCCCATGTTTAGGTAATGGGTTTTGATAAATACCTAGATTTATATTTTGTGGTGTGAGAGGGTTCGAAACTTGGATAGTACACTGATTGATAAGATCCTGTACCAAGCCATGAAATGAGTGACAAGACCCTATATCATGGTCATGTTGTCAATGGTAATCATAAAAGGCCTATTAATTGAACCCATAAGGTTTGGGTTGATTCGGGTCAATGGGTTGAACGTCGAGTAACATGACATGACCAGCATCAAACAACCTCTAGAATAAAATTGGAAAAGGCTCAAAAATTAGGGTCCAATTGCATCATGGGGGCTAAGGATGAGGAACACAAGATTTTTATGGATTAGGAGGAGGTGCATTAGTATAAAATACATGGTTTTTTGGATGAGGAGGTCGTGAGATCAATGAGGAGGCTAGAGAGGCCACTACCACATGATTGGTTTGTGGTAGTTTGGAAAATGGTTGATTCAGAGTATTGCGATTGAAATAGAAATTTGAAGTGTAATATGGATTATACGAAAGTTTAATTTTATAGGATTGGACCTTGATGACCTCAATGAATTTTACTTGAGTGATGGATTCATTAAATGTGTAGCTTTAATGTAACTGAAAAGGTGTAGAAATGTGTTTGTGAGAAATTTTAGTAAATAGTGTGATGAGTTCAACAGACGAGGGACTATAATCTAGGTCATGGATGACTGATATCCATAAATAAATGAAATCCATTATAGGTTCATCATAAGCCTATCGCAAGGTATAGACATAAAAAAAAATCATATTTTTCTTGGTATTGATGGAAAAATGTTAAAGAAATGAATTAGCCAACTATTCAAACATGAACAAGCTATGGCATGGAAGCATGTTGTACCAATCTAGGGCTTGTTCCCCAAGTGAAAGGGTGAAAGTACACAACATGAGGGGATCACTACCATGAAGCTGGTAGCATGTGAAGTGATAATTATTGATATGTTCTTGAGGATCCTCTTTACCTTTGTATTTCTCAAATTTTAGAATCTCAAAATGGTAGGGATAAGGAGGAATGGGAACTGAAGTATTTATGGGTTTGTTGTACAACTTATTATATGTGGGTTTTTGGGACCTATAACCAGTCGTGCGTAGATCTAAAATTTTGATTTGTTCTTGTAGAAGTTGAAGTTTAGTTGATGAGGCTAAAACAAATTGTGATTAAATAATTGTAGCATGATAATGAGGAGGATATTATAGTTGTTGCTCCTCCTATTTAGAAATAGGAGTATTCAAATATTTTTCCTACAACTATTATTTTTGGAAGGTGTGAATCAAGGGAGCAAATGTGAGGATCTTTTATGGGGTAGACATTTGCTACGAATAGAAGAATTATAGTTGAGAAGCCTATATTTTGTGTGCAAAAATCTGCTGTGATGGTTGCACGATCAGTATTGAAGACCGAGAAGGAGATTATGTGAAGAATGTAGGCATAGTAGAGTGTGGTGGAGGAAGTGGTTTTTGAGTAGAGGATAAATGTGGATGGTGATATGATGTTCCAAAAGATGGTAGCTACACCATATTGGATGAGCGATGAATATAAAAATTAGTTTGGGCCGAATAACATGGGGGATTAGCAAGATAATATGGATAAAGTGGATTATAATAAGAAAGAGGAATGGAATGGGGAGCCTAAAATGGATTATGTGGAGGAAGGTAAAATGTGGAAGTAGATGAAGGTGGAAGTGGAGTGGAAGATGGAATATCATAAATTTTAGAATAGGGGAACATAGGTGGTGAAAGTGGTGAAGGATTATAGGGATCAAGAAGGAGTGGTGAACATATCCTCAAAGGTTTGTGAATATGAGACTTGTTGATGCTATTGGGAAATGAATTGTTATGATTGGGATGGTGATTGTGTTTTTGAAGCAAAATATGGAAAATACGATTACTTAGAAGGTGGTTATTATGGCACTTGTGAAGTGTATTGGTGGGATGATGTGAGCAGAGTGTACTATTGTTACAACGATGATTATTGTAGGGTTGATTATGATAAAGGTACATGAGTTATAGGAATAGATGATATGGGATCTAAAATCATCCCTATTATGGGGGTAGATGACATAGTATTGGGGTGAGGATGATTAAGCAAAGAGAGATCATCCTTGATAAGAGAATGAGATGAATTTTGAAGAAATAGATGAGCATATGTGGTTGAGTTAGGTGGAGTCTCCTCATCAATAGTGAAGAATGGATATGGATCTCCTAGAGTTGTATAGATAACATGATTTTAGAAGGTGGAATGTGGATTAGGTGGAGGTGAATGAGGAAGAAGATGATGGTCCTTGCCAGAAGATGTGGCAAGCATATTACTAGAAATAGATGTCTTGCCTTGGAATATAGTGTGCATGTGAGATGGATCAAAATCGATGAGGATATCAGGTGTAATAGTGGAAGGTTTCCTCATGAACTAAAGGAGAATACTAGACTGGTTGGAGGTGGTGTGATAAGCCTCCTCAATAAGACACACTTGCTCATGTGCCTGGCTATGAGTAACAATAGGTATGGTGATGTGTACTATGAGTAGGTGCTCAAAACTATTTAAAAATGAAATTTTGAACCTGTTTGTGTTCTGTGTATAATTCTATGTAATTTTTTTGTTTTCGTGTGTTCATGTGCAATAGAACAAAGTTTGCACACTATTGTGCAAACCTGTACTATTAAAATCTAGTTTGCACATTATTGTGTGGACCTACATCAAAAGGAAAATCTAATAGAAAAATGGCAGTGATAGACTATGAATAGCCAACAAGTGGGTTTCTAGCATGTGAATATGATGAAACTAGTTTTTGTGAGTGTAATACAAGAACAAAACTAGAATCAATACTAAGCAAATAAATAAAAAAATTGTTGTCTTGTGTATTTCGATGATAGTACCTGCTCTAGAACATGACACTGTAAATGAAGTGAAAATCTAAAAAGGAATGTTATCGTCATAGAACCTCCTGCAACACCCAAGGATGCACGTAATAGAACTATGTCTCAACGGGCGAGTGGTGACTAAATGGAAGATACAGTAAAAATATATTCAAAAATTGGGGAACTAAAAATTATTTAATGAGTCCAAATCCTCTCACGAGAAGAGGTGGCACTGTCTAAGACCTGATACTAGCCTATTCGGGTAGTCGCTTCATCCTTAGGTAGGATTAGTTAAGAACGATAGTTACTTGTTCATGAATTATGTAATCCTTGTGAACATAGGTATCTAATAATATCCCACTCTGAAAATCCCTTTAAATGATGAATTTTGAAAAACCAGTCTCAATTGTAAGGGATATTTCAATGATGAAATTTGGAAAACCACTCCTCAGGGTTACTATGGTGTGTAGGGTGTGAGATGGTGGAAGGAGATGAATTCCAATATCACCAGTCTCAAGTGGGGATTGCTTATTAAGTCTAATATTACCACTGTGTATGAAACATGAGTGTGTGGTGGTGAGTTAACTATCGATGATATGCAAGAAAATATAACTAAGTGCCTTTTAAAAAAGAAACTAAACATAAATGCCTTTTGAAATTGAAATATATTCTAGAAATGTTGAAAAAAATCAACATAGGATGTGAAGGAAAGAGATTGGAAATCTATCTAAGTGCTTTTGAAAGAAATTGAAAAGTGATTTGATGCTATTGAAATAGATTGAAAATCTAATCTAGATGCTTTGAAAGAAATTTGAAATCTATTCTAGTGATTTGAAAAGAGATTTAAATTTTAATATAGTGATATGAAAGATATTTAAAAAAATTAATCTAAGTGTGCTTTGAAATAAATTTGAAATCTATTTTAGTGATTTAAAAAGAAATTAAAATTTTAACCTAGTGATTTTAAAGAGATTAAAAAACCTAATCTAAGTGTGCTTTGAAATAAATTTGAAATCTACTCTAGTGATTTGAAAATATATTCAAATATTAACCTAGTGATTTGAAAGAGATTTGAAAAATCTAATCTAGGTGCTTTGAAAGAAATTTAAAATCTACTCTAGTGATTTGAAAAGAGATTGAAAACTTAACCTAGTGATTTGAAAGGGATTTGAAAAGTTAACCTAGGTGTTTTGAAAGAAATTTGAAATCTACTCTAGTGATTTGAAAAGAGATTAAAAATTTAACTTAGTTATTTGAAAGGGATTTGCAAAATTTAACCTAAGTGCTTTGAAAGAAATTTGAAATCTACTCTAGTGATTTGAAAAGAGATTGAAAATTTAACCTAGTGATTTGAAAGGGATTTGCAAAATTTAACCTAGGTGCTTTGAAAGAAATTGAAAAGTGAGTTGATGCTTTTGAAAGAGAACATTATTTGCAAAAGAACAAGGAAAAATAGTTTTTCTAAGAAAAATACCTGACTCCGAGTATATTGGATGATCCTTCTTGTGTCTGTGTTGTAGATGTTTGTAGTTTTAGACTGTTCTGAAGCAATTTTGAAGGGTATGCATGGCAGTGTGTGAACCTATTTGGGGGTTTACACGATGATGTAAAAATTGGGTTTAGAAGGCTATAACTTCTCAGCATAAGGTATGAGGTGTGTCTCAAGGCTGTTATAGACTCTATTCTAGATTTATAGTACTTGTAACACATAAAATAATGCCATACAATAAATTAGACAATAAGAAAACTAATCTAAAAAAATTTGTGGGGGTCCCACTAGGAGTGCCAAAATGTAACACATGGACTATCACCAATTTCAAAATTAATTAAATATATGCTAAATGCTCTTTTTATTGATTTCAAAAAGGGGTTGCAAAATGCACTTCCTCTCAAGGAATATTTCCATTTTTTCTCAATATGAATATGGTGCATTTGCTGATGTCTTTCGGTGCCCTCAATGTAGATAGGCTTATTTGCATGTGTGCCACCTCTTGGATGCTTAGAAAGTCCCTTTGTACCTGTTTTGGCATACAAAAATAGATTAGTATATTTTGGGACTTTTCATTGATCAAATACCATGTTTATGAAGATAAAAATGACATTGAAATGAAAGAAAACATGATGAAAATTTAAAATGAAGCTGTAGAAATTGTAAACAAGTGATATTTACCTATTATATAGTTGTAGGGTTGTTGCAAACCAGGTTTACATGGTATCATGCAAACCTCTATGTCGGCTTTGCACGGTGGTGTGTGAACCTTGCTGTAGTTGACAATTTCTATGGATTTTTGTCCAGATGAGCTCCTAGCACTAAAACCTGATGTATGATGTATTTTGAAGTGATGGAAGAAGTTTTGGAATGATTTCTATAGAGTTTTGGTAAGTAATCCAAAAGGGTGAGAGAGAGTTTCATGGTGAAAATGACCATCTATTTATATAGTGGGTCAAGGTTACGGGGGTGAGGTGTCCTTTGTGATGTGGCATAAAACCTAGGTTATATTCCAACCATGGTGAGGTTAAAAGGATGAAGTGGAAGGTGATTCATTCCTTCATATGCCCTTAAGAAATATCCTATGTGCACACATGTGTGAGCAAGGGTTGAGGTTAACCCTAATTAGGTAGATCCTAGGTTAGGTTGTGGTTAGGTTAGGCATATTTTGGAAATATCCTAACTAAGTGGTGGGTGCACACATGTGTGAGGATAAAATTAGGGTTAATATTGATTTATCCCTAATTAAGCATGTTTAAGCTATAAAGTGCACTTTAATGATAAAGTGACTTTCAAAATAGAATTAGGATTACCATGATTAGGATTTTTGGAGGATATGGTCAAATGGGGACCATGATTAGGTGTAGGAAAGGGCCTACATGGTATAAAGGGGCTTATAGATAGTCCCTTTGTGAATAGGAGGTGTTTTGGGTGTGATTAGTGCAATTTTATAGTTTGTGACTATGGGCGACTACGCATGACTACTGATGACTACATATGACTATGCACGACTACATGTGACTACATGTGACTATGGACAACTATGTGCGACTTTTAGGTATCTAAAATTTTATTATATGCTTATTATCAAGCTCTTGATCTAGCAATACTTTGGATCCTGACATTCTTCTTTGATTATCTTCCTATTAACCTTTCTAATATTTTTCTTCTATTTCTTTATTCTATTCTTTTATATCTTGGTCTTCATCTTGCCTTGTAGTATTTCTAAAATATTTTCTCATACCTCATGTTTTTCTATAACATTTGTAACATTAGTATCCTAAAAAATATTTGAAGAATTTTCATGAGTGTCTTAATTGATTAGGATTTTTACTTTAAGAGTTTTGAATTTATTTCCTTTTGTTGATTCTTTGAAATCTTAAATTTCTTGAACTAAATTGCCTTTTTTATTTTCTTCTCTTAGTTGTAACTAATGTTGTTGTTGATGACATAATGATATTAAGGCTAATGTTGATGTTGTTCACATCGAGGATGAAATGGATGTTGTTATTGTTGGCTATATTGATATTATTTTTTTTTGAAAAGTTTTATTCATTTGATTTCCTTGATTCAAAGGATTATATCTACAAAAATATATCCTATGATCATTTTTCTTACATATATGAGATATTATTTAACTCTATTTAGATCTATACTTGGATACTACAACAATATTACTTGGTATATTTTCTTTAGATAGCAAGGCATTGTTAGTCATTTCATATTTGACTAGATTTTCAACTTCCTATTCCTTTTCTCCTAGAGTCAATGTATTTGCCTTTATATCTACTATTTTTTGAAGAAAGAGTTCTATACTTTCTCCACTATTAACCTTTAAGGAATATAATTGAGATTGTAAATTCAAAATAGTAGCTTTGTTTTTTCCTTCAAATATTTTACATAATTTCTCCCAAGAATCTATAGAGTTTTTTTCTCCACTTAAATACGGTTGTATTTCATCAATTATTCCAAAAATAATTAGCATGAGAGCTTTTGCATCATTCTCTTTGATTTTTTTTAATTTTTATTTCATATTCAATTGGTTTTTTCTTTGTACCATTCATTCTTTCCAATTTTGTTCTACAATAACAATTGATTTCATTTTGTTCTACCATGATGAAAAATTTGGTTCTTTCAAAATTTGAGATTCAAAAAATAAATTTTTGTTGTTTGACATAATGGAATACATAAAAAATTAATCAATTTTGCAAATTTAAAATTTATAAATCCTTTGAAGTAGCAAACCTTTTCTCTCCCTACTTTATTAATTTCACAAAATATTAAATTTCAAAAATCTAATTTCAAACCCACGTGTTGTAGGTGAGTTGGAGAGGGTAGGGCAATCCTCAAAGGGAGGTCCTTGGTTCGAATATCCACCCTACCAAACGCACATTGGGTACCCAAAATCCAGTTGATAATGTTGGTACGATCAGGGTTGGGTGACTCTCGAGTGATTTTGATGGTGTAGAACCCCATGGTCATGGTTTCTCAAACCAAGGCAGCCCCTCAAGGGGTTTTTCGCTAAATTAAAAAAAAAAAATCTAATTTCAAAAACTTAAAAACTTAAAATATTCAAACTTTCAAAAATCTACCAACTCTTCAAATTTCAAAAACTTTAACTTTCTAATATTTTTTCAAATTTCGAATTAAAATTTTTAAATCCTTTTTGAAGTAGAAATGCTTATCATTTCAAACTTAAAAATATTAAAAACTTCAAATCAATAAATAATGAAATATAAAAAATGTTCTTAAAATATTTCATAACTTCCTTTTAGTAATTAAAGTTCCTATGTATAGCATTTCCATTAACTTAGAAGTTTAATAAATATCAAATAAGTTAGCAACCTTTTAACACCCTCTTAATTATTAAAGTTCAAAACTTGAAATAATACTTATAACTTTAATTAAATTAATAAAGGTAATGTTACTTACCTTTTCCACCTAGTAAAATATTTCTAACACGCAAATCATGCTTCCAAATTGATGAATGTTGTAGGTATTGAGCATTATGGTTGAAGAGTAAGGCTTGCTATGGTGATGGCAAATGAGTAGGTAAGGAGATTATGTGGGAAATATTATTTCCCTTTATCATGCTATTTTAAAATTTTCATATGCCTCTTTGAGAAATGGTTTGTCCTCTCATTACTTTAGATTACTTCTCCTAGCTTTGATGTCTTCTTATGTAGGTAATAGCTTTTCTTCGATGTCACCTTCACTTTTGCTTTGCTAGGTTTCTCTCTTAGATTTATCACTTCAATTTTGTTGGTAGATGGCAACTAAGCTAGGTTTATTTTTAGATAGAGATTGACTTAGCTTCTATTGGTAGAAATTATCTTGACATGGTTTTCCTATTGGTTGACATTAGCTCCGCTTAATTTCTTTGCTCGAATGTTGTCTTGTCTAGGTTTCAACTATAGATAGATGTCAAATTACCTTGAATTTGGTTCAAAATTTTCCTTCAACCTTGGATGGAACTTGGATTCTATATTATCTAGACCATGGGCTTTAACTTTAGCTAGACTATGGGCTTTAAATTCCACATTTACTTTAGTTGATTATCTATTGTCTTTCATTGGTGCTCTTCACTACTATGCTTAATTCTAGCCGCCTCTTATATTATCTTCACTACAACCTTTCTAGTTTAGTTATTCACTTTAGTTGGATTCAATCTACTTTACGTTCCTCACCATGCTAGTTTATCTTCTACAACTAGAAATTGAATGTGCTTCAACTGATTCACTTGAGCACTTTGAGTTGCTTACTCTATAATTTATTTTAATTTGCTTTGAATATTTGCATTGAATGTTTCCTATATTGAATAGTAAAATTTCTTATTAAAATTTCAATAAATATTAGTAAGAAAATATTCAATTATTTTCTTTTTACTATACTAAAAATTTTATCCGATTTCTATTCTTCTCTAATGCACTCTCTTTATGATATTCTTCTTTTCTTTGGAAGCTTATATTGCTTCCCTATTCTCTATAAGATTATATTTCTTCTATAATATATAAAAGCATTAATGCTTCTCTATTCTCTAGAATCTTAGATGATTCTCTATTCTTTTTCTTCTATCTTTATTGTCTCTGGTCAAACCTGAGAATAATAATCTTCTTAGGTGGCTTTTGGCCACTAATATGATTATACTCTTTTCTAAAGAATCCAAATCAATATCAAGGTGAATTTTAATGTCCCTTCATATCCAATTTTCTTTTGAGTTGGATATATATTTTTTGATCGATTAAATATTTTAGCATATAAAGCAGTCGGGTTTTGTCATGGTCCCAAAACCTGAATAAAACAAGGCATTACAAGTCAAAAAAGACTAATAGAAACAAAAAGGAAATAGGACCAAAATACAAAGAGAAACAGAGCTAAACCTCAGCCCACAAAAATAAGGATAACAATACCAAAAAAGAGGTTACCCTCAACCAGCAAGAAATAAAAGAAACAAAATCATCAAATTATAGCCCCAAAATGGTAAATAACCACCACAAAATCACAAAACAAAAGCCCCAATCGAGAAATCAAGTCCCAAAAGTGAGCTTAACATAGATATCATGAATACTCCTAGAAAAAACATCCAACTTAGAACCATTATCTTTAGCATAGATGTCCTCAGACTTGATAGTCATCTTCTTAGGATTTGTAGTAGGCTCACCATCGATCTTTTTAGTGAAATATTTCTTGCTCCACATCAGCAGAAGAAGGACCTGAAGTCAAAGAATATTTGTCTTTGACATGGATTAAGAACTAAGTTATGAGCACCATCAATGATAATTTTATATACATTGTTAAGGGGCATCATTACTGGTTTAATTAGCATGTGAGATGTATTTTTATATAACTTATGCATATAATTGATACAAAATTTGGTATTATGCTTTATTGGTGTTTTTAGTGGAAACTATGTATAAGTGTAGGATTTACTACTAATATGGTGTTTTATAGTCTACACCCCACTTGGACCTAGTAGTGTGCAAGAAGTAGCCTTACTACGGTGCCTTACTCTGGTGGTGTGGTGCCTTACTCTAATGGTGTGGTGCCTTACTTTGGTGGTGCGGTGCCTTACTTTGGTGGCGTGACACCTTACTGAAGTAGGCATCTTACTAAGTAAGGTGCCTTACTAAAGTAGGTGCCTTAATGAAGTAGGCACCTTACTCTGACTCAGTCAACTTTGACTAGTTGACCAGGGAGCTACAGAGGATGTTGCACGTGAAGACAAAGGAGATATTCTATTTTATGAATTATTATTAAAATAGAATAAAGCATCTATTATTAAGTGATTTACCGGTTAAAAATTGCAAGGTGAGGATTATTTTATCATGAATAGAACAGAGCGATGATTATTCGGTGAATCAATGTGCGTGAACAGACATGTGATTTTTCCAATGATCAATGTGGGCAGCCACATAAGTAGATTTTTCCACCGATCAATGTGGGCAGCCATGCAAACAAATTTTGCCAACCTTATTATAATTTTATTTTGATAAAATAGAACATGCATGATTTATCCTACAATGGGGTAAAATTAGTATGTGATTGTTTTAATTAATATATGATTGTTATAATTGAATGGTGGCAATATTCATTGCATATCTACTGTAACTGCAAGTCTGAAATAAACTTGCCTAAATTTGTAATAGAGGAAGGCTATACATTGTATAAATACACAGGTATTCCCTGAGAGAAGGGATGATTAATTTTTCGAAGAAATTATTCTATTTTATTTTGTCTAAATTATTTAAGAGTGCAATTCCTCTTATTTAATTAAAGCAAGCTCTACGTAGCTATCCGAGTGGACTATCTATAGGAGCTTGGGCCCACTCCCTGCAGTATTCCTCCCCTGTTTAATTTGTGTTATTTATTTTTTGTAGATTAGATTTATTATTTTAATTGTTGCTTTATTTAATATATTTCCATGTGTTTATTTTTCCTATACATTTATTTTCGCACTTTAATTATAGCTTGTAATTTATTTATTTAATTTTCCACACTTAGTTTATTTAGTTTGGCTAAAATAAAAATGTTTAAACATCCCCCACCAAACTAAATAAGGTACAGATGGATTCATTCCCCAACACTATAGGCATATATTGTGAGTGAAACTCGTAAGTTTACGGAATTACCGGATTGATAATTTATGGAAGAGAAATGAATATTTTTCAAGACATGATTTCTACTCACCACTAAGGAGGATCAGAGGTCCAAGTCATCAAATAACTTATAGTAGTGCCAAAATTGGCAAGAAAATCAACTGCTTTATTTTTTTCTCTGAAGGTATGTTGAAATATGATGTCTTGAAACTTTTTTCTTAAGATTCTAGCTTCCTCAATGCAAATTATTACTTTCCACGAGCAAATTTTAGTATTTTTGAGGTAATTTATGGTGTTCAAAGAATCACCTTCAACCAAAATGCAATTGGTCACATACTTAGCCAAGAACAAACAATGCCAAAGATCACATGCCTTAGTGATTTTATTGGACTAAATCCCAAGAAATTTGGTAAAAGAAATGATGACCTTACCTTGGATGTCTCTGATGACACCATCTACTCTCGAACGACCTGGTTTGCCCTTAGTAGTGTCGTAAAAATTTAGTTTGAGCCAGTCTTGTGGGGGAGGTATCCAAGACGTAAGATATCTAGTGGACTTGAAATATGAGCAAGAGTTAGTTACAATAAAGAAATTAAGGGCTCTCCCAATAGAGGCTTCAAAGGAAGAAAGCAATTACGAAGGCAAGGGACTAAGGAAAGCATTCTCAATGGAGAAGGCAAATATTTTTCTAAATACACCCTCAGAACATTGACAAGAGCCAAAAAAAACTTTGTGATTTCATTCTAACAAAATCTGCCATAAAAAGTGATGAAGGAAAAACTGCCATAATGTCTTGAGGCATAGGTTCCTAAAAGGATTTGGCCATTGAGTGAAAATATCATAAATAAAGCAAGGAATAACCCAGGATATATGGAAAACCTCAAATATCCTGTTGAGAATAGATAAAGCAAAGGAACACCCAAGTAAAATATGTCGGGGGGATTCCCAATTAGAAGAAGAGAGAAAACATCTATTGGGTATGGGTAATCCCTATTTCAGCAAATTCTCAATGGTAAGAATTATTTCTTGTATAGCAACCCAAGAAAATGAGGCAATATTAGGAATCAACAATTTAAGCCAAACAAGATTAAAAGGTAAGACTGGTGCCTCAATGAGTGAAAGAATTTTGTAAGCAAATTTAACAAAAAATTCACCTGATTCAATAAGGTCCCAAAACATCTGATCAAAGGATCTCCTAGAAGGATCTTTTGAGTTGGATCTTAATATATTCTAGCTAAGTCCTTATCTTCATTGGTTTTCCTTGAACAAAGTAAACAGACCCTAGCATCCAAATTAGGGTGACTTATATTTGTCCCCTCAATATCTACTCTTTTAGACCTTTAAAAATATTAATTAATTTACAAATTCAAGATTTGTAGAAATCATGTAGAATTATTCCTTCAACTATAATAACAACAACAACAATAAATATAATAATAATAAAAACTACTCACAATAGCTCCAAATATAACTCCATAAAAAAATAATTAGGAGTAGAATTAAGTATAATAACAATCAAAGTATATACTAGCCAATATAAATTATAACAACATTCACTATAATATCAAATATGAATGTAAATGACCAAAAACCATTCATGTACAAGCATGAAATATAATTACAATAATATTTCTCAAAATATGTATACAAGATTCATTATCAATGATTGCTATGGTGATAATTATATGCCATTTTCTCGCTTACATTGTATGGAGCTTTGTTTGCATAATATAGACATAGAAATATGACTCTTAAATACTTGACTATTGCACTCCTCACAAATTCAGGATTTGAACTTTTCCTATTCTTGTCCTTTGGCTTCTCATATTGTAACTTGTATACAAGACTCTTCACTCTCTACTTGGATGCATACTTGACACTTCCACACTTCTACATACCTCTTACTCTCATAGATGCACTCCTAATACAAGACACACATGCACATTCTCACATTACATATTTGCACACTTACATACATGACACTTGTGCACATTATCACATTACACACTTGCTCACTAACACACATGAAATTTTTACATTTCTTACAAATTACACTTACATGACCCTTGCGCATATCGTAGACATTGATTAAATAACTCATCTAAACTATAGACTCAAACCCTAATCTATTACATATTCATATTTGTACCATAAATGTACCATGGGGGTACATTTGCATGTACCAAATAATCTAATATTCTCCAAGAGAGAGGCATCACAAGGTTTTTATATTTCACCACCATTAGTCTTCTCATAAACAACTTGAACCTATTGTTACTTACAATTAGAGTAAAGCTCTAGCAAACTATTAAGCCACTATGAGTCAACATAGGATGGATGGATTATCAATGAGGATCAAGGGATATATGATATAATTACTTAATGAACTATGAAAAAAATTCTTCCACATATTTTGAAAATTAGTAAGATGATATAGTGCTTAGGAAAAATAATTTTATGCCCACAAATTTATTTGGATGGAACTCATGTTCCATCCACCAATGATTTTGGCCCCCTTAATAATAAGAATATTTTATTAACCAAATTTATATAAGAATATAGAGTATGCTATTAGGTAGATATCTCAACGAGGTATTACTAGCTAGGTATGAGTCATATATGACATCCATTAATCTTTGAGTTACTTTTAGAATCCTATTGGCATGCATGCCAATGGAAATGTTCAGAAACACTCTTTGGGATTGAGTGGATTCATGATCAATGAAATGATAATTTACATGAAAACATGTAACACCTTAAATAAAAGGGATTATGAGTCCCTCGTATATGGCTCTTGCACCACTCTTTCCTTGTTAATACATATACAAAAGGACTCATTTCGTATATAACTAATGTAGGCATGTCATTTTTAGTTGATTTCTAAGCCTTTATATTTAATGTAGGACTTAGTAGTATTTTTAGTAAAATGAAGGAATTATTTTAGTTTGTAGATGATTTATAATGTGTTTGAATTATTAAATATTATTTCTATGCATTTCTTATGTAAATAGGTGAATATGTCATCTAATTTGATATAAAATAGTTATAACTACCTACAAATCCTATGGTGGTTAAAAATGACTAACATGTAATTAAATTATATTAGATTTAGTATGCACTGTCTCTTGATTAGTGTTAGGGTTAGGGTTTTTATTACTTCAAATCCTAATACCTATTACTATATATATGTACTCACCCTTCAATAATAACATCTCCTATTCTTCCAACATTTGGTATCAGAGTAGGTCCTCTTCCTACCTAAAAATCCTTGAGGGGAAATTGTCTCTTTGGCAATTATTCTATTCCCAATTGGTAGTGCATCTTCTTTCTTATTCCTAGAAGAATTGTACTATGATTTAACCATATGGTTTTATACAATTCATGGTTATAAAAATAATCCTTACTGATGAAGAAAAAGAGAGGCATTGAGGGTGTTCAAATGGAGAAAGATTCATGGCTTCCCCTCAAGCTTAAATGTTTGGAACCATGAATACCATAATTTTATTGCTGGTGTTTATGAGAAGAATATATCCATATATAGGATAATAAATGAACTACACCAATATCTAGGGTTTGCTCTACATGAAAATAAACCATGGTGGCTCTCAACCCACTCGTTTGTTACAATAGAATGACTCATGGTAATAATGAACCTTTGTATCAATGGAAAAATAATGAGAGGTAATTATCTTGAGGTAGGATAATGAACATCTCAGACAAAATTCCATAGGCTTTGTATTTTTGTTGCTCCATTTCATGAGCAACCTGATGGGATAAAGTTCACCACTTTGTAGTAGTGATAGGCACATATGCCTTGGGTGATGCCATTAATTTTTGGGATATATATTTTCCTTAAAACCCTAGGTACAGATGTCTTATGTACATTGGGGTTCCCATAGGCACATGTAGTAGTACATGATGCCATAGACAACATGCAAGAAATACACACAAAGGTGCACCACCATACTGCATAGGGGCACACACAATATATAGTACTTGGTGCACATATGTACACAAGTGCACAACCAACTAATAATTTGGTACACAACCATTGATCCCTATTGTGATGATATCAACCCAAGAAATGAGACTCTAAATACGATGGCCTAACATGTATTTTAAAACCCTTATGATGATTAGAGAGGATTCACTCAAGAAAAGTGAAAATTTAGGGTTCCAACCCCACAACAACCCTTAAGAGCACTATAGAGACCCCCAAGAGGCCCTCAACAAGCCCCTCCATAGAGGCCTATGAAGACCCCCAACAAGCCCATAACAAGCCTATAGAGACCCCCAAAAATCCCACAATAGGTCCGTAGAGGCCCCTAGTAGGTCCATAGAGACCCATAATAGGCCCACAATCAGCCTATAGAGGCCCACAATAGGCACCTAACAAGCCCAAAAAGGCCCATAGAGACCCCCAATAGGCCCAAAAATACCCCCAAGAGGTTGAAAAAGTCCCATAGAAGGCTTCCAATAGGCATATAGAGGCCCACAAAGGCCCATCATAGTTCCCAAAGGCCCAAAGAGCCCCCCCACAACCCCTAGAGGCATAGAGATCCCTCGCACCCCTAGAGGCCCACAACAAGCCCATAGAGGCCCCACTATAGCCCCTAGTGGTCCTCCATACAACTTACACACAATGATCTAAGTGGAATACAAAATTCTCTTAGGAAGCTCTGCTTTGTCACAAGATTGTCCCTAAGTTTACTCACATCTTAGATTTTTTCAATTACAATGGAAAACAATTGGTGGCTTATGAGGCTATGGGACCATTTTACCCCCTACTACTACTGCAACAACTTTGGTGTGACATGTGAAGCCTATATCCTATAGGTTGGGCCTAGTTTAACACACTCATTTTGGGACACTATTTCCCTTCCTTAGTTTAACACTCCATTGCAAGTAAATTTTTTTCTACTCATTATCAACAAAAAAATATTTTTTTCAAAAACCATATGCAATTAATGTGGCTAACAAAACATGTAACTGACCAACCAATAATACCCACCTGTAATTTATGGTACACATGGCATCAATCCACAAATGTAGGCTGCTTTTAACCTAAAATGTTTTGTTGTATTACATTTAATTTAAAAAATATAGGGGGGAGAGTAAAACAAAAATACCCATGACAAATGATTTTTAAATCATGTAACTATTATAAAGAATAACATTTTTAAAATTATCCCCTATGAGAGAAATTTGAAAATTGCATAATATTACCAATTTAATTCTATTTAATTATGAAGACTACAGATATGATGACATTTCAAAAGCTCTTTCTTTCCCATCCTTTATTTTATAGTGTTAGTCTTACAATGACACCGAGAGGGGGGGTGAATCAGTGTAGCTCTATAAACTTAAATTTACAGCTCTTAATATCGTAGTAATTAAAACTTATTACTAGATACAACAAGTATAACAAAAGAGCTTCAGAGAACACAAGATTTAACAAGGTTCACCAATGTGGCTACTCCTAAAAAATTGACTGCTTGGACTACCATCCAAATCCAGCCTTTGCAAAGCACCAACTTTACAATCAATTTACCAGCACCAACTAGAAGGAGCACCAACTCTTGATTTATCTGCACCAACAGAAAGGAGCACCAACTATTGATTTACTAGCACCAACTGGAAGGAGCACCAACCCCTTATTTATCTGCACCAACCCCTAATTTACCAGCACCAACCCCTTGTTTATCTGCACCAACAGAAAGGAGCACCAACCCCTAATGCCAAGCTGCAACCTGGACTTCAATTTGAATCTATAAGTTTGACAGTAAGATACCTTTGCTTTTGCAAGACCCTAACTGGTTTTCTTCACCTTTGCATTCTTTGTGCACTCTGCTCTCTCTATGCAATCACTTCGCACACTCTACTTCATTACAGTCGAACTTCACGATTGTCTTCTCCCTTTTATGCACTCTGCTCTCTTTGCGAATTTCACACTTAGCATGATTTGACATGACTTGCTCTTTGCACACAACGATCGTATTTCACACACATTCACTCACACTTCAATTCTCCAAATAGCCCTCCTTTTATAACAATATTTTTATGATGAAAACCCTAATCTTAGTTGGTTGTAAATCCTAATCTTAGTCGACTTTCATAACAACTATAAACCCTAATTTTAGTCGGTTGTCATCGGTCTTTGTCGACTTCAACTGCCCCTGTAAATGTCATACTGATGTCGGTCCACTGTCATACTTCTCATTTTAGTCAGTTTCTCCTTCTTGACTTGTGCATTTATGACCTATCATGAAATCATGACATTTCTGCCTCTATAGCTTCTTTTGTTGCTGTTGCCGCAAAAATACATGTTGCGATATCATGACACTTTTGCCTCTGTACGCTTTCTCTATTCTTTTGTCATGATATCACGACATTTTTGCCTTCGCAGAATTCGTCTTTTATTTTGCCATGATATCGTGACATTTTCACCTCTGTATACTTTGTCTGTGCTTTTGTCACGATATCATGACACTTCTGCTTCCATAGAATTTGACTTTTTTGTCGTGATATCGCGACTCTTCTGCCTCCGTAGTCTTAAACTTAGCTTTTTTCATGAAATCATGACACTTCTACTTTCATACTTAGCTTCTTTGCTTTTGTCATGAAATCACGACACTTCTGCCTTCGAAGTATTCTTCTCTGCTTTTGTCGTGAAATCACGATACTTCTACTTCCATACTTTACTTCTTTGCTTTTGTTGCGAAATTGTGACACTTCTGCTTTCGAAGTCTTGTTTTCTGCTTTTGTCACGAAATTGTGACAGTTCTGCTGTACGCTTCCTCTCTTTCTTTTGTCATGAAAATGTGACATGTCACGATATCACGACACTTTTCAAACTTATTTTCTCTCCTATTTTAGTCGTGAAAATGCGACATGTCATGAAATTGTGACACTTTTCTTACTTGTTCTCTTTCTTCGAACTTGTCGCAAAATCGTGACACTTTTTCTTGCTTTCTCTTTCTCTTCCAACATGTCGCAAAATCGTGACAATTTTTCCACTTGCCTTTTTCTCTTCCAACATGTCACAAAATCGCGACAGTTTTTCACTTGCCTTTTTCTCTTCCAACATGTCGTGAAATCACGATAGTTTTTCAACTTCCCTTTTTTTTTCCAACATGTTGCGAAATCGCGACAATTTTTCCACTTGCCTTTTTCTCTTCCAACATGTCGTGAAATCACGACAGTTTTTCCTGCTTTTTCTCTCTCTTCCAACATGTCACGAAATCACGATAGTTTTTCCTGCTTTTTCTCTCTCTTCCAACATGTCACGAAATCATGACAATTTTTCTTGCTTTTTCTCTCTCTTCCAACATGTCATGAAATCATGATAGTTTTTCTTGCCTGCTGTATATGTCGCGATATCGCGACACTTTTCTTGTCTTTTTCTTTGATCTTTTGCATATGGGCCACTTCGATCTTCTTGGAAAATCACTGTACATACTCTGAATAACCTTTGAACTCCTGTCTTTTGCATCTAAATAGCTTTTGAACTTCCTATCCACTGCATCAACAGATCTATCTGATTGTGTTGACAATAATGACAATATTGTTGCTGCACCTTGCTCAACAATCTCCCCCTTTGGAATTGTTGGCAACACATGTGCAATTTCCTGTAACTCTTCTCCCCCTTTGTCAATAATACCAAAGGGCTACTGTAGACTTCCCCTAAGTCCATGCACAACATTCTCAGGCATAATTTATTACACTTAGAAAAAATCATGAACATGAGCAAAAAGATAATCAAATACTTAAATGCCCCCCGTAAGAATGTGATCCCTGTAGCTAGTCAATTCTTGGAAAGTGTGACCACTCCCAATTTATTACGAAGGTACTCAAAAAATTCCTTGGGAAATCGTTTTATGAAGATATCTACTACTTGCTCTATAGTTGGTGTTGGCAATTTTGGGTACCTTGGGTACATTGCCTTTGCTCAAGTGTAGATGTTGTCATTGATGTCAAAAAGGTTCTTGAAGCAATTTGATTTGATGTCAAAGAATTTTTTCTGATGAAGGTTTCAGCATGGACAGTAAATTTTCCAAAAAGATCAGAGTAGCCTAGTTGCAAAAGATCAAGAAAAAGACAAGTAAGAAAAAGTATGCAGGCGACTGGAAAAATTGTCGTGATTTCGCAACATGTTTGAGGAGAGAGAAAGTGCTGGCAAAACTATCGTGATTTCATGACATGTTTGAGGAGAGAGAAAGTGCTAGCAAAACTATCATGATTTTGTGACATGTTTGAGGAGAGAGAAAGTTTTGGCAAAACTGTTATGATTTCGTGACATGTTGACAGAGAAGGAGAGAAATATGGAAAGAGTCATGATTTCGTGACATGTCACATTTTCGTGACTCAGAAAGTGCAGGAAGGCATAGAAGGTAAAAGTGTTGTGATTTCATGACACATTGCCAGGAAAGTTGTATGGATGAAAAGGTGTCACGATTTTGTGACATAATGCAGAAAAGAGATTTCGTAGTGCAAACTATCATGATTTCACAAGTTAGAAGAGAGAGAAAGTTACATGAAAAATGTCACAATTTCGCGACATGCTGCAGAGGTCGAGGTGAGGACTGTCATGATTTCATGACATGCTAAAAAGCTCAAAGAGAGAACTATCGTGATCTCACAACATGCAGCAAAGGGGAAGAGTCTGAAATGAGAAGCGTCACGATTTCATGATAGGCTACAAAGAAGTTGTACGGATGCAGAAAGTGTCATGATTTCATGACAAGTTGGAGAGAAAGCTTGCGAATGCATAAAATGTCATGATTTCGTGATAGGTTGAGGTGGCAGCTTTTAGTTGGAGAAAGTATCATGATTTCACGACAGAAAAAGTTAGCAAGTCTTCAACAGAAAAAGCATCGCTATTTCGTGACGAATTCAAGAAGGAAGAGCTCGAAGGTGAAAGCGTCGTGATTTCACGACATGTTCTAGTTTCACAAGTGTAAGGTAGAGAGAAGCTCAAGGCAACAAAAGTGTCACGATTTTGTGACATGTTTTGTTTTTGCTAGTGCAAGCAGATAAGAAGGCCATGAAGTCAAAAGGGTCACGATTTCGTGATAGAGTTGAAGATGATGTCAGCAGAAGTAGTTGTGTCGTGATTTCACGACAAAAGCAGAGAAGAAGGCAATGAAGACTAAAGTGTCATGATTTCATGAAAGGAATGAAGACATCAGCAAAAGATAGAAGTGTCACGATTTTGTGACAAGGACGTAGTCAAGGTAGAAAAAGGAAAAAAGTGTCATGATTTCGTGATAGCAGGCAAAAGAAGGTGTACGACAGGCAAAGGCATTGCGATATCACGACATGTAGTTTCACAAGAAAATCTACAGAACCAGAGGTGGTTGAAGGACAGTTAAATTTGAGACGATAAAGTTAAATCTGGGCCGACGTTGTTTAGGGTTTGTAGCTAACATTGTTTAGGGTTGAGCAGTCGACTAGTATCAAAGTTTTAATCTTGATTGTTAGTATAAAAGGAGGGTTGTTTGAAGAGTTTTTGCAATCAATCAAAGTGTGCATTCGAAGTGCGATATTCATAGATAGAGTGCGAGGAAGAAGTTCAATCATCGAGAAGTAGAGTGTGGAAAGACTGTGTTGCTATGATTGCACAGAGGTGCATAAGTTGATGTTCGATCGAGTGTTGTTATGTTTGCACATTTAGTGCAAAAGTTGGCTTCGACCAAGTGTGGCTGTAACAGAACAGAAAGAGGAAGAGGATAGACTTGTTCCAGATCGAAGGACTATGTTTGGTGCATATTCGAGGACCAATTTTGCGATGATAGAGTAGAGGATAGAGATCTCCAGCCAGAGTAGGGAAGACAGGTGTCTTCTATGGATAGAGTTCCACTTGCTAAGGGTAGAGGTAGAGGTCTTCTAGAGGATCACCACTAAAGAGCAGAGCTAGGGGAAGGTATCTCCTTTGGGTTGATGCCCATAAATTTTGTAATCGAGAAAGGTTTTCCCAGATTTGATTGATAAAATTTAGAGAGAAATTTTATCCGTGGAGTAGCCCGCATTGGGTGAACCATGTAAATTGTTGTCTTTTTTGTGGATGGTGTTTTGTGCATTGCTTTGATTACTGCTTTTAATACTGCTATCTATACACTGCATAATATTGTTTTGAAAGCTATTTTGAAGCAAAATTAAAAAGTGGTCTTATACTATTCACCCCCCCTCTTAGTATAAGCTTGTGTTCTTCAATTGGTATGAGAGTCGGTTCCTTTCTAACAGCTTGAAGGAAGAACTGGTTAAGAACACAATGGATTATTCAAGTGGCAATGCAGCACCTATTCTTGATGGATCTGATTTTGGTCTATGGAGTGCAAGAATGAAGGTTTATCTAATGGCACTTGGTAATGAGGTTTGGGAAGTGATTGAAGACGGGTACACTATTCCTATAAATGGTCCTTATACTAAAGAAGACAGGCTCCTACATCACAACAATTCAAAAGCAATGAATGCAATCCTAAAGGGTTTACAGAAGGCAGATCTTACCAAGGTGATTCATTGCAAGATAGCTAGTGAAATGTGGAAACAACTACAGGTGGTTCACACATGTGATGTAAATGTCCGAAAGGCCAAGTTGAGACACTTCAAAGGTATGTTTGAACAACTCAAGATGAATGATGATGAAAACATTAGTGACTACATGCTTCGTATGGATGAGGTTGTTAACTCCATGAAAGACTTAGGTCTTGAGCTTGCGAAAAATGATGTGTGTGATAAGATTTTAAGATCTCTTCCTAATAGATTTAGTGAAAATATTTCTGCTATTGAGGAAGCTAAAGATTTAGATAAGTTGAAAAAATATGAGCTCCATAGTATTCTTGCAGCATTTGAGCTGAGAACTCAAGTGAAAGTTGATGTCAAGAAAGATGCAGCTTTCAAAGCTACCAAGAAATCAAAGGGCAAACAAATTCAAGAGAGTGATGAGTCTTCTAGTGATGAAGAGGTATATTACAGCAAGAAATGCAAGTTCTCTAGAAAGCACAAAAGCAAGAAAAATATAATATGTTTCAAATGTGGAAAGTTTGGTCATTATGCTACTGACTGTACTGTTTCTAAGAATGAAAGTGATGAAGCTATACAGGATGTTAAGAGCAAGGATTCTGAAAAGCACAGGTATTACAAAAAGAACAAAGATGAGCACAGCAATCAAGGAAAGAGGTACTCACACAAGAACAAGAAGAGTTTCTACCTATATAAAGCAAGTAAGTGTTCTAGCAGTGATAGTGAAAGCTCTTCAAGTGATGAGAAAAATGAGATGTTGTGCATATCAAAAAAAGAGGAAGAACCAAAACATAGATTCATTATTATGAAATGTCTTAGATGTGGAAATTTTGGTCACCTTGAGGATGATTGTACAAATAATGATTTGGTTTCCAGTATGTATAAGGATGCTTCAGAAAACTATCAAGAAGATGCTTGTATGGTTTTTGAAAAAGGTAGCACCTCTAGTGATAAGAAATCTGGAAAAGGCCTTGAGGATTCAGAAAGCAAACAAATAAAAGATCTTGAAAGTGAACTTAATAATGCTCTTAGTGTTTTGAAAATGGAAATAAAAAGGAATGATAGACTCAAGGATAAGTTAGATGAATGTTGTATGGAGAGAGAAGATCTCATAGAAAGTCTTGAATTCTCTATAGCTAAAACACAGGAACTCAAGGATGAGTTAGAGTCTAAGATTCTTGAGTATAATGAGTTGGAACAAAAAATGGCTTCTTTGGAAGTGGAAACTAAAGAGTACAAGGATAAGCTGTATAGGTTTCAAGATAGCTCCAAAAGGGTTAAGTCTCTCATCAAAGGTCAAAGAAAACCAACAGATAAAATAGGTCTCGGTTTTGTTGAACCGCACAAGAAACATGCTAGGGAATATAGCAAGAGATTTCACAAGAAAGAGAGTTCTAAAGTAGAAAGTACTTCAGATCAAGAGTCCATGAGTGATAGATGCACAAAAATAGAAAACAAAATTCTGAATGCAAAGAAGAATTTTATCGAACCTAGAAGGTCATTTACAGGAAAGTTTAATGGCAGATGTTTTGTGTGTCACAGGTTTGGCCACATGGCTTCATATTGCATGACTCAATTAAGGAAGGTAAATGATAGTTTTAGGGGTCGTAAATTCTTTCAAGGGTATTGCTACTCTTGTGAACAGTTCGGGCATAAGGCAAGTTTTTGCATGACTAATTACAGGAACACGGTTAGTCATAACAAGCGAATTAAAAGAACAGGTATGCCGAACAAAAATAATAGTGTTACTTGTTATAAGTGCAAAAATGATGGTCACACAGCTAGACAGTGTAAAGCTGATATTCCAAGGTACAGGAACAAGAATAGTGGCATGATCAGGTCCAAGGATCAAGACATAAAAAATGACAAGGATGAGAACAAAAATGAGAACAGTGAGAAAAGAAGGAATGCGAACAAAAAGATCAAGAAAAGGCTGGGCAAGGAAATTATAGACACTGATGATGATCAGTGCCTAATGGGAGTTTTACTCCCACCCCTATTTTAATCACCTCATAAGGAGGTGGGGGAGGGACTAAGATAAGAAGCTCATTCTTAGTCCCAATCCCCAAAGGTGACCCTTTGCCATTGATGACAAATGGGGAGAGATATGAGTAAGGGGAAGAGCTTCTAAGTGAAGAAGAGAGCTTCAAGTCAGGGGGAGCAAAACTTCAAAGGTATATTCTCAGTTGTTGGATCAATTGGTTTTAGTTTTGGCTCTTAAGATGTGTTTCAGTAAAGGTTTGCCATCAATGAAAAAGGGGGAGATTGTTGGCAATTTTGGGTACCTTGGGTACATTGTCTTTGCTCAAGTGTAGATGTTGTCATTGATGTCAAAAAGGTTCTTGAAGCAATTTGATTTGATGTCAAAGAATTTGTTCTGATGAAGGTTTCAGCATTGACAGTAAAGTTTCCAAGAAGATCAGAGTAGCCCAGTTGCAAAAGATCAAGAAAAATACAAGTAAGAAAAAGTATGCAGGCGGCTGGAAAAACTGTCGCGATTTCGTGACATGTTTGAGGAGAGAGAAAGTGCTGGCAAAACTATCATGATTTCGTGACATGTTTGAGGAGAGAGAAAGTTCTGGCAAAACTATCACGATTTTGTGACATGTTTGAGGAGAGAGAAAGTTTTGGCAAAACTGTCATGATTTCACATGTTGACAGAGAAGGAGAGCAAGATGGAAAGAGTCACGATTTCGTGACATGTCGCATTTTTGTGACTCAGAAAGTGTAGGAAGGTAGAGAAGGTAAAAGTGTTGTGATTTTGTGACACATTTCCAGGAAAGTTGCACGAACGAAAAGGTTTCACGATTTTGCAACATAATGCAGAAAAGAGAGTCCGCAGTGCAAACTGTCATGATTTCGTGACAAGTTAGAAGAGAGAGAAAGTTACATGAAAAATTTCATGATTTTGCAACATGCTACAGAGGTTCGAGGTGAGGACTGTCATGATTTTGTGACATGCTGAAAAGCTCAAAGAGATAACTGTCTCGATCTCACAACACGCAGTAAAGGGGAAGAGTCTGAAATGAGAAGCATCATGATTTCACGATAGGCTACAAAGAAGTTGTACGGATGTAGAAAGTGTCACGATTTCACAATAGGTTGAAGAGAAAGCTTGCGAATGCAGAAAATGTCACGATTTCACGATAGGTTGAGATGGCAGCTTTCATTTGGAGAAAGTGTCAAGATTTCATGACAAAAATAGTTAGCAAGTCTTCAACAAAAGAAGCGTCATGATTTCACGACGAATTCAAGAAGGAAGAGCTCGAAGGCAAAAGCATCACGATTTCATGACATGTTCCAATTTCGCAGGTGTAAGGTAGAGAGAAGCTCAAGGCAGCAAAAGTGTCACGATTTTGCGACATGTTCCATTTTCGCTAGTGCAAGCAGAGAAGAAGGCCATGAAGTCAAAAGGGTCACGATTTCATGACAGAGTTGAAGATGACGTCAGCAGAAGCAGTTGTGTCACGATTTCATGACAAAAGCAGAGAAGAAGGCAATGAAGACTAAAGTGTCACGATTTCATGACAGGAGTGAAGATGACATCAGCAAAAGATAGAAGTGTCACGATTTTGCAACAAGGACATAGTCAAGGTAGAAAAAGGCAAAAAGTGTCACAATTTTGTGACAGCAGGCAAAAGAAGGTGTACGGCAGGCAAAGGTGTCATGATATCGTGACATGTAGTTTCGTAGGAAAAGCTACAGAACCAGAGGCGGTTGAAGGACAAAGTTAACTTTGAGCCGACAGAGTTAAATTTGGGCCGACGTTGTTTAGGGTTTGCAGCCAACATTGTTTAGGGTTGAGCAGCCAACTAGGATCAAAGTTTTAATCTTGATTGTTAGTATAAAAGGAGGGTTGTTTGAAGAGTTTTTTGCAATTGATCGAAGTGTGCGTTCGAAGTGCGATATTCATAGATAGAGTGTGAGGGAGAAGTTTGATTGTCAAGAAGCAGAGTGTGCAAAGACTGTGCTACTGTGATTGCATAGAGGTGCATAAGTTGATGTTTGATCGAGTGCTGCTGTGTTTGCGTGTTCAGTACAAAAGTTGGCTTCGACCAAGTGTGGCTGTAACAAAACAAAAAGAGGAAGAGGACAGACTTGTGCTAGACCGAAGTACTATGTTTGGTGCATATTTGAGGACTAGTTTTGCGGTGATAGAGTAGATGACAAAGATCTCCAGCCATAGTAGGGAAGATAGGTGTCTTCTGTGGATAGAGTTCCACTTGCTAAGGGCAGGGGAGGTAGAGGTCTTCTGGAGGATCACCACTAAATATCAAAGCTAGGGGAAGGTATATCCTTTGGGTTGATGCCCATAAATATTGTAATCGGGAAAGGTTTTCCTAGATTTGATTGATAAAATTTAGAGAGAAATTTTATCCGTGGAGTAGCCCGCATTGGGTGAACCACGTAAATTGTTGTCTTTTTTGTGGATGGTGTTTTGTGCATTGCTTTGATTACTGCTTTTAATACTGCTATCTATACACTGCATAATCCTATTTTGAAAGCTATTTTGAAGCAAAAGTAAAAAGTGGTCTTATACTGTTCACCCCCCCTCTCAGTATAAGCTTGTGTTCTTTAGTTGGAACAAAATCCAACTTAACCTCACCTTTTGCAACTTTCTCTTTCAAAAAGTGATACCTGATAGCAATGTGTTTTGTGCGTGAATGCATAAATGAATTCTTTGAGATGTTAATGGCACTGGTATTATCACACTTAACTGATATTGGCTCACTGAAGCTAATACCAAGATTTTTTAGTGTTTGTTTCATCCACAATACCTGCGTACAACATGTTATCGTTGTAATATATTCTGCCTCTACTGTCAATAAAGAAACTGAATCTTGTTTCTTATTGTGCCATGCGACCAATCTGTCTCCAAGATAGAATGCACCTCCACTGGTACTCTTTCTGTCATCGACACATCCTGCCCAATATGCATCTGAATACGAAATAAGGGTGAAGTCTTTACCTTTAGGATACCATAACCCATACTCCATAGTACCCTTGAGGTACCAAAGAATCCTCTTCACTCTTTGTCACATGAGTCTCCTTGGGATTAGCCTAAAATCGTGCTACCATGCATACTGCCTACAAAATATATGGTCTGGTAGCTGTCAGGTATAGTAAGCTTCCAATCATAGATCTATACATGGTTTGATCAACAAGTGGAGATTTGTCATCCTTGCTCAACTTGCAACCTGTCATCATGGGAGTGTTAACTGGCTTACAATCCTCCATTGTGAACTTTTTAAACATATCTTTCACATATTTAACTTGAGAAATAAATATGCCCTTTTTATTTTGATTAACTTGCAACTTGAGGAAATACGAAAGTTCACCAATCATCGACATTTCAAATTCTTTCTGCATCTTATTTACTAAATCTTTACATGACTCATATTTTCTTCTACCAAATATGATATCATCTACGTATACAACAAGAATAATAAGATGCCCATTTTTTGTTTTGACATACAAATTACTATCCACCATACCTTTTTTAAACCTTTGTTGAGTGAGATAGTTGTCTAGCCTTGCATACCATGCTCGGGGTGTCTATTTTAAGCCATATAATGCTTTCTTTAACTTTCAAACCAAGTTGGGATCATCACCAAGTTGGAAACCATCTAGTTGCTCAATATAAACCTCTTCTTCAAGTTTCCCATTCAAAAATGCTGATTTCACATCCATTTGATAAACTTTGAAATTCTTGTAGACTGCTAAAGCCGAAAACATTCTAATTGCCTCTAGTCTAGCTACTGGTGCAAAATTTTCCTCAAATTCAATGCCTTCAACTTGTGCATAACCCTTACATACCAATATTGCTTTATTTCTGACTACCTATCCGTCTTCATTCAATTTGTTTTGAAAAATCCATTTAGTCCCCATTATTTTTTTATTTGCAGGTCTAGGTACTAACTCGCAATTTTTGTTTTTCTCGATCTGATCTAATTCTTCATTTATTGCCTTCATCCAACTTTCATCTTTGTTTGCGTTAGCAAAATTTTTGGGCTCAATGCTGGATAATAGTGAGTAGTTACTTACTACTCTTCTTCTTGTCTGAACACCAACTTTGGGGTCTCCAATTATTTGCTTTTTAGGATGATTTTTCTGCCAGCTGCCTGTTTTGAATTTCTTATTTTCTTCCACTTTTGAATCACAACTTAAATCATCCGAGTCAATTTTTTGTATCTTTTCCATTTCATTTTTTTCATCTCCTTCAATAACCTCTTCATACATTGGGTAGTTCTTTTCATAGCTAATTACTTGTTCTCTACCTTCATCAAATTTAACATCGTCACTATCCATAATTTTCTTTAGCCTCTCGTTGTAACATTTGTAAGCTTTGCTTTTTGACGAATAACCAACAAAAATACCTTCATCCGCTCTATCTTCAAACTTACCAAGATTATCTTCAGTTCTTTTGATGTAGCACTTGCTGCCAAAAACTTTGAGGTATTTTGTTGTTGCCCTTTTACCGAACCACAACTCATAAGGAGTTTTGCTTTCATGTGTTCTCAGCATGTACCTATTTTGGATATACACCGCAGTATGTACTGCTTATTTCCAAAATATGTTTGCTACTCTACTTTTAGCCAACATAGTCCATGCCATTTCCTGCACTATCCTATTATTTCTTTCTACCACTCCATTCTGCTGAGGTGTCCTGGCTATTGAAAATTGTCTCCTAATACCGTATTTTTCAAAGTACTCTGCAAAATCCTCTGAAATGAATTCTCCTCCTCTATCTAATCTTAAACATTTGATCCTCTTTCCTGTTTCATTCTCAACATGGTTTTTGAAAATCTTGAACATTTTAAAAGCTTTCGATTTATGCTTCAAGAAAAATATCCATGTCATTCTGGAATAGTCATCAATGCACAACATAAAATATTTGTCACCATTTATGCTTTGTGTTCTCATGGGTCCACATAAATCAATGTGTATTAGTTCCAAAGGTTTGCTTATGTAGTACTCTTTTGTTTTGAATGTGACTCTAGTTTGCTTCCCATTTTGGCATGAAGCACAAATGTTGTTTGTAGGTTTGCTGATGGTGGGAATATCTCTCACTGCCATTTTTGAGCTAATTTTTACTAGATTATCAAAACTGATATGATCAAGTCTCTTGCACCATAACCAATTTTCTTCTTCCTGTCCAATAAAACAAGCTCCTTCTAAAGTCTTTGAGAGTGTGTACAGGTTGCCAGATGTCCTTGATCTAATTACTATCAATTTTCCACTGTTTGTTTTTCTGACTTCACAACCCTGCTTCATAAAAACTACTTCATGACCTTTATCACAAATCTGACTTATGCTCAACAAGTTATGTTTCAAACCATCCACAAACAAGACTTCTTTTGACTTAATTTTTTTGTCACTAATTTTAACTGAACCTTTGCCAACTATCTTAGCTCCATCATTATTTCCAAACTTTATTGAACCACCTTCATATTTCTGTAACTTCTCAAATTTATGTTTGTCACCTGTCATATGACTGGAGCATCCACTATCAAGTATCCATGGTACATATTTATTCTATGCTTTAAATGTTGTTTGTACGATTAAGGATTCCTTTTCTTCCTTAAGTCACTCTTTTTCTGTCCACTCCATTTTGATAGTATTTTTGGGCTCTTGTTTTGCCTTTCCCTTATCAATAGCTTGTGCATGTTTTTCAGGAAGTTTTCTATTTTGTCTCATCCTATTTGGTTGAAATTTTCTTCCCTGAAACTGATTTTATGCAAATGTACTTCTATAGTTTCTTGCAATGTGCCCAAAATTATGACAGTTATAACATTCTACTATATAATTCATCAAAGGAGAAAAAACATTTCTACTGGTGAAATTCCTTGGTCTTACATTATATTTGTAGTTTGAGATTTTATGTCCATAGCCATTGCATTTAAAACAAAAACCAGAAAAGGGATAATTGAACCTGGGTGATGGTCTTTGCCATGTTGTCGTAGGAACCATAGGTCTTCTTCTTCTTTGATGTGTGACATTGGTGAATCCATCATTGTCAATTCTCCTTTTGTGCCTGACATTATTGCTTTCTTTTGCATGAGATGTTTTTCCTTGATCAACTTGTTTCTTATCTTCATTCTTTATGATACATTTGATGATTCTCCTTCGACGAAACCCAGATCAAATTTGATGCCTGCAGGCCTTTGGTTATTTATAACCTTATCCATCTTCATAGAACTTTCTTCACATTTGTGATAGCAACTAATTTTGTGATTCATCTCTTCTATCTACGTCCGTAAACCAACATTCTCTTCTTCTAGTTTGTAGCAATAATCTATTTTCATGGTAATTTGTACTTCAAGATCTTTAGATATTTTCTTGTATTCTTCTATTTGTACTTTCAAACTTATTATGATTTCGTTTGCATCCTCAATACTTTTTAAAATTTTCTTATTTTTTTCCTCTCTGTTTTCCACTCTTCAAGTGCAGAGATCAACTCACCTTTTAGATCTACTTTAGCCTCAGGGTTTTCACCACATACTTCAGAGTTCACTCTTTCTTCCTTTTTTGATTTTACTTCTTCAAATACCATGAAAAGAGCTTCACCACCTGCCATTGTGTTACTTCTAAGATCACCCTAGCTGGTTAAGCTTGTATAGGAACTTATCTCTGATACCAATTGTTAGTCTTACAATGACACTAAGAGGGAGGGGGTGAATTAGTGTAGCTCTATAAACTTAAATTTATAGCTCTTAATATTGCAACAATTAAAAATTATTACTAGATACAATAAGTATAACAAAAGAGCATCACACAACACAAGATTTAACGAGGTTCACCAATGTGGCTACTCGTAAAAAATTGACTGCTTGGACTACCATCCAAATCTAGCCTTTGCAAAGCACCAACTTTACAATCAATTTACTAGCACCAACTGGAAAGAGCACCAACCCCTAATTTATCTGCACCAATAGAAAGGAGCACCAACCCCTGATTTACCAGCACCAACTAAAAGGAGCACCAACCCCTTATTTATCTACACCAACAGAAAGGAGCACCAACCCTTGATTTACCAGCACCAACTGGAAGGAGAACCAACCCCTTATTTATCTGCACCAACAAAAAGGAGCACCAACCCCTGATGCCAAGCTGCAACCTAGACTTCAATTTGAATCTATAAGTTGGATAGTAAGATACATTTTCTTTTGCAAGACCCTAACTGGTATTCTTCACCTTTGCATTCTCTGTGCACTCTGCTCTCTCTACGTAATCACTTCGCACACTTTGCTTTATTACAGTCGAACTTCATGATTGTCTTCTCCCTTTTGCACACTCTGCTCTCTTTGCAAATTTTGTACTTAGCATGATTCGACATGACTTGATCTCTACACACAACGACCGTATTTCACACACATTCACTCACACTTTAATTCACCAAATAGTCCTCCTTTTATAACAATATTTTTATAATGAAAACCCTAATCTTAGTCGACTTTCATAACAACTGTAAACCCTAATTTTAGTCGGTTGTCATCGGTCTTCGTCAACTTCAACTACCCCTGTAAATGTCGTAGTGATGTTGGTCCATTGTCATACTTCTCATTTCAGTTGGGTTCTCCTTCTTGACTTGCGCATTTACAACCTATCGCAAAATCATAATATTTCTACCTGTATAGCTTCTTTTGTTGTTTTTGTCACGAAAATACATGTCGTGATATTGCGAAACTTTCACCTCCATACGCTTTCTCTATTCTTTTGTTGTGATATTGTGATATTTCTGCCTCCGTAGACTTCATATTTTCATTTGTCACGATATCGCGATATTTTCGCCTTCGTATACTTCGTATTTTCTTTTGTCACGATATCATGACACTTCTACTTCCATAGAATTCGACTTTGCTTTTGTCATGATATCGCGACACTTCTGCCTCTATAGTCTTCAACTTAGCTTGTGTCATGAAATCATGACACTTCTGCTTCCATACTTAGCTTCTTTGCTTTTATCGTGAAATCGTGACACTTTTGCCTTCGAAGTCTTCTTCTTTGCTTTTGTCATAAAATCACAACACTTCTACTTTCGTACTTTACTTCTTTGCTTTTGTCACGAAATCATGACACTTATGCTTCTAAAGTCTTACTTTCTGCTTTTGTCATGAAATCATGATAGTTCTGCTTCGTACGCTTCCTCTCTTTCTTTTGTCATGAAAATGTGACATGTCGCGATATCACGACACTTTTCAAACTTACTTTCTCTCTCCTATTTTAGTTGCAAAAATGTGACATGTCACGAAATCGTGACACTTTTCTTACTTGTTCTCTTTCTTCGAACTTGTTGCGAAATTGTGACAGTTCTGCTTCCATACGCTTCCTCTCTTTCTTTTGTCGTGAAACCGTGACATGTGATATTGTGACACTTTTCAATCTTACTTTCTCTCTCTTATTTTAGTCCCGAAAATGTGACATGTCACGAAATCACGACACTTTTCTTACATGTTCTCTTTCTTTGAACTTGTGAAATTGTGACACTTTTTCCTGCTTTCTCTTTCTCTTCCAACATGTCGCGAAATCACGATAGTTTTTCTACTTGCCTTTTTCTCTTCCAACATGTCGTGAAATCATGACAGTTTTTCACTTATATTTTTCTCTTCCAACATGTCACGAAATCATGATAGTTTTTCCACTTGCCTTTTTCTCTTCCAACATGTCGCAAAATCATGACAATTTTTCCTGCTTTTTCTCTCTCTTCCAACATGTCATGAAATCACGATAGTTTTTCCTGCTTTTTCTCTCTCTTCCAACATGTCATGAAATCGTGACAGTTTTTCCTACTTTTTCTCTCTCTTCCAACATGTGAAATTGCGACAGTTTTTCTTTCTTGTTGTATATGTTGTGATATCGCGACACTTTTCTTACTTATCTTTTTCTTTGATATTTTGCATATGGGCCACTTCGGTATTCTTGGAAAATTGTTGTACATACTCTAAATAACCTTTGAACTCCTGTCTTCTACATCTGAATAGATTTTTAACTTCTTGTCCACTGCATCAACAAATCTATCTAACTGTGTTGACAACAATGACAATACTGTTGCTGCACCTTGCTCAACATACAGTTCTACTTCAAGGCTTAATTTTCCAATTTTTTTGTATGGAGTGCATTCTCAGTTGTATCCGACACTCCTGAATGAGAGTCAACACTAAGGGGGAACATATCTAATGTATTGTTGAGGTTTTTTTTTTATTTAAGAAAGTGCACATTAAGGGGGGATGTTAGATTTAATGTGTGCTTTACCTCTTGATTAGAGTTAGTGTTAGGGTTTTCCTTTCTTCAAACCCTAACGCCTCTTACTATATATGTACTCATCCTTCAATGATAAAAAAACATCTCTTATTATTCCAATAAAATCTTGTATAGCTCTAATCTAGAGCATGGATATTGTGATTTAATCTAGTCTTTATATTCTTATAAATTTTGTACAAATTTAATGGATTGAATGATATTCAACATCATATAAGGGATTCTAAAGTGTTTGAAATTAATATTTTATTCATGACAAAATGAATGGAATCAAATATATTTGTTAGATTGAGGTTGTTTTGTTTAGTGTCAATTTTAGGTTATTCTATGGTTTTTATGATTTTTCAAAAACCTCCTCCTTGATCCCACAATTGTATCTAAGCTAACAAAAATACAATCAATAATATTCTTGAAGAAGGTAGTTGAACTTGAGTTTATTAACATGTATTTCTAGTTGTAGATAGTTAAAATTTTAACCCTTTATTAGTTATATAGTAATAAAATATCTTAGCAATAGTAACTATTATATAATCTATTCAATAGCACTAGTCAGAAGTTAGAAAATAAAGGTATAGAGTCATATATAGTTAGAGCAAGCTAGTGTGATATAATATTTAGAATTTTTGTAATACAAGAAACAATTTAATAATAATTTTAATATAAGTTTATCCCTTGGAGAAGTTCAATACCCTTAAAGCAAGTAGCAACTATGAGACATTATGGATGGAATATTCAACCAATATACTTTTTCATAGTTTAGCCTATTGCTAGTTACTTTTTTTTTATGAATAGAATTAATTAAATAAATTCATAATAAATTTTTAAAAATAATAAATCTCCATAGAATAGTTGTTCTTTGGTATATAATTTAAATTCATTTCTTATTGAATTAGGTGCATTATCTAGTACAAATCTATTAGTGATGCTCTCATAGTTTTATTGCTTTTAATTGTTTGGATGCATGTTAAATTTTTTTGAATAGGTTGAAAATCTAGGGGCACATCGGGGGTAACCTTCCATGTGAAGTGAACTTGGATCTCCAGTAGGAGATCCAAATGCCTTTTGCCATTGTGGTATCCTTGATAGGACGATGCATGTTTAATTTAAATTTATGTGATGGATTATTTATTTTGGGTTGTGTAGTGTGAATTAATCTTATATCTAATAGTGTAAATTAGTTATAGATGTGAACAATAAACAATAATAATATAAATTAATATCTCTATACTTAGATAGATTTAGTAAAATCTATCAAAAACTTAGAATCCCTGAGGGTAAAACTAAGAAAATTATGGATAGTTATTTAGGGATACATAAGTTTTGTCTCATAGTACAAATTGTTTACATAAATTTTAATGTTTGTTCAACCTTGAATGATAATTTAATGAATTATTACATGCTTAACCAATATAAGATCTTCCAAAATAGATATTAAATCTAGATGCATTCAATAATTGTGCCAGAACATATACTTTTAAATTTCTACTCCTCTTATGGAATTACAATTTGATCATGAGCAATTTATGGATGACTTCTAAAGTCAACAAGGACTTTATTTTAAACCTTTTCAAAAAATATTTATTTATGATATAAAATACCATTTTACTCAAAATGTGTTGTGAATATTTAATTACATAACATAGTTATTATTTTTACTCAACTTTATACTTCACCTCCTTTCCTTTATCTCCTATTAACATATAATTTACTTCTATCATATTTATTGAAACTATCTTGATGAATTGAATAGTAAAGGTATCTAATCCTCCTTACCTCATTTTCTAAGACATTATCAGATTAAATGAGATTTGTTGAAACATGAGTTTGAAATAAATAATAATAAAAATGCAAGGGACCTATGGAAATTATTCAATATAATATCTTGGTATAATGCTAAGATTCAAAAGATGCTTTTGGATATCAAACCATAGTTCCTACACTACAAGGTAACTCTTACAACTTGGGAACTACATCAAAATTTACTATTAATCTATTTTTTAGGAAATTATTATACCAAATTTCATATCATTAGTTTCTAGTTTTTTTTATATAATACTATGGTTTATAGCACAACTTAAAATAAAACCCTTAAATCAAAGTAATTACTTTCAGATCATCAAAGAAAATAAATATAACCTAATAAATCCATGTTTAATGTTAGCACATTGCATGCTAAATTTCATACTCTTCAATTTAAAATTCAAAATATAACCTTTCAAACTAGAGGTAATGTTCTAAGAACATGACCCACTCTAATGATTTCAAAAATCTACATTGGTTGTAGGCTCAATTAGCCAAATAATTATTTTATTGATATAAATATTGGAAGGTTATTTTTTAATGCGATGGTCATCTCACACATATTACGGGATGAACATTATTATTAATAAAATGATCTAGACTATCATTCTAAAATTTTATTATGATATTAAATATATAATTGTATCGCTCCAAATTTTCTACATCCTTACCTTCAGGCTATAGGATCCACGCCCGGAAGGGGGATGTGAGAAGGATGGGACAATACCTCGGACTAAGAGGCCCTTTGAAGGTCCTGCCTCTTGGAGGAGGGTTATAAGGGTGAATTTTCGATGGATGGTGGGTTCACCAAGAAACTTTTGAGTGGCAGTTTCCATGCCTAGGTTGAGAGTAGGTTTGATGTGTTCATTTTGTGATTTAATCATTCAATTCCTAGGTTTGGCCAAGATGAATCTAAACTATTCTATATGCCAATGCTGATTTATATGAATACAAAAAACATGAATAAATGCTAAACACAGAGAATATGCTAAATAGGATAGAATATACCTAATTTCGGATGTCTGATGAAGATTCTGAGTTTTGTAGAAGTCCAAATCATCTCAAATCGTACGTAATCATCTGTAATTGCACAAAATCATCTCAGATCACAGTCGGTCATCTGAGATCAGATGAGATCATCGTCGATATGACAAATTCGTTAGATGAATTCATCAAAAAACTGCAATAAGAAAAACATATACAAAATACCAATAATGCAACTACAAAATCAAGGGGAAATGATAGAAATAATAGTAAACTTGCCCAAATGATAAATCCATATAGCAATTAAAAGGAAATGCATCAATTTGACAATTTATTATGACTTTATCATGCATCTGTACTAAATGAGGTGAACTCTAGGATGCATAAATATAATAACTAAGATAATGTATAAAGAAATGTAGAGAAATGATAAGAAAATGCAAACTTTGGGCTTTGATTGCCCCCAATCTGGACTACAGTCGAGATCACCTCCAATCGTACGAGATCATCGTAGATCTATGATAGGATCATCTAAAATCATCTGGAATCACCTGCAATGATCCAAGCTTGCTCCAACTGAAGAACAATAAGATTCCTGCAAGAAAACTTGAAATATGCAATGCAAACAAAAGTATGAAGATGTTCTAAGGCACAAGGAACTAAATTTGTAGGGAAATTCGTGAGCTAGGAGGTTCAGGGGGGTAAACTAAGAAAATATCAATTTATATAGGATTAGGGAGAGGTTAGGAGGTTGGAGATCATCCCAATTTGGGAGATATCCAACGGGGGAGACTCTAACTACGCAGACATGCTTTCTACCCAGGTTAGAGAAGCTGTTGAAACATAAGCTAATTATGAAAATTTGGTTTTGGGACAAAATCGTTTGGACATTCTGTTCTAGATGAATTCATCAGATTTGGGATGATTTCATCTAATTTGTGACAATATCATCCAACCGTCAAAAAAATCCTAAAAATGGCACAAAAAACAAGGGAAGTGGGTAACAGGCGGTTAACGGACGGTTTGGGGTTAAAATTCAAATTTTTATCTTTTTACTAAGGTTTAACTGTGCCATTTTTAGGGTGCTACATTTTGCCCCCTCTTTAGCGATTTTCTGAAGAAAATGCATTAAAGATGAGTTTTTCCCATTTTATGAGAAAGCAAAAAATTACTCAATTTCTTAGATGACAATTCTTGGTTGAATCGTTCGACTGCTGACTATGGTACCCCCTCCATGCTTTTACCCAAATTGAACATTAGAGGTAAAAACACGAAAAAGCAAAATTAAAAAAAATATTGTTGATTTTAAATAAAATTAAGAAAATAGGGTAAAACCTTAATTCATTTTTACTGGTTTAGAGCTCTGCAGAGAAAAAAAAATGGTTGAGACAGTGCACCGATCGACAGAGGTCCAGCACGGGCTACGGGTAAGGATCTAAACCTAGTGAATTATGTTTGGATTTAATTTGTGCAATTTTTTGATTGAAATTTTGGTTGTTTGGGGCATCGCAACCATTTTTAGGCCATCAATGACATCGGGAAAAAATTGTCCCTATTTCATCAAAATCGTCCCTAGATCGTCGATTTCGTCTTAGGGCAAAATCAATGAACTAGGGGCGATCCATTCCAATAAGGGGTGATTCCCAAGGTTGTGAAATAGGAGATGATTTCATCCTAAAAAGGATGATTGTGCCCAATTTAGGACGATATCATCCAATAGTGGACGATATCATCATTTGTAAGAAATTAAGTTTGATTAAAATGTATTTAATTTGATTTTAATGATTGGTTTATTAATGAATTTTATTGTTTTATTGTTTGTTTTGCAGAGGGGATTACTAAAGAGCCGAGAGTGGAAATATGATGGGCTGAGAGATGACATAGTCGTGCTCGACCAAGTGGAGCGTGACTGACTAGCACAGGTCGGTTTCCAACATGTGGCAGAGATGCCACAAGTATCAACAAACATGGGGCTACTGACAACCCTAGCATAGAGGTGGTATCCGGGGTCGTCTTGCTTTTGGTTATCGATACGAGAGATGGATCCCACACTAGAGGATGTATGGAGGATCTTGAGGATCCCTATATAGGGATGGCTGATGACTCCTATAGCCAATCAGGGCTAGGCGATGGTGAGGTTGAGCGGAGACCCGAGCTTCACCCTGGAGAAGGGCAGAGTGAACATCGAGTCTCTAAGGCAGATGCCTGGGGCATATAGGCTGACTCAAGTTTTGGCAGGGGTGGTAGGTGGCTTACTGCTGTGCCACAAAAGCGGGTGCAGGCTACCATGGCTCCTTTCAGATGTGGTCTATGACATGAGAGACCACGGATACAGGTTTGCATGGGCAACTTTGTACTATACCACTTGTATAGGATCTTGCATGGGGTCATATACAAGGGAGGCCGATGTCTGGTCTTGACATCACTATTGTAGGTTTGGTGCTAGGAGCACATCATGATGCGAAGGCTGGTAGGGCTCCCACTAATAGGGGTTGACTAGGAGAGGCCCCGGGTTTTCTACTGGTGGTTACAAAGGGGGTCACAATGGTGGATAGATCTATCAATGTCACAGAGGTTGTTAGATGACCTCATCCTAGACCAGATTACCTGGAGGTCATGGCGAGAGTACCCAGGGTGGGCAGAGTATGGGCAGGATATGGCTCACATTAGATGAGTCTACTAGATAAGGATGGACCGAGAGAGGTAGAGCTCCACTGCTATGATCAAGTTCTACGATAGGTCGATCTATAGTAGGGGATCCCTTCTCTCAGGTATTACAAGTACTCCCAAATTTTTTGAGATAGTACTACACTGAGCAAGGCTCTAGACATGCAACGGTTTTGGATCCAGGACATGGATGATGCCCCCATCCAGCCAGTGGATGGTGATGACGCTAGGGTTGCCAATGGATACGATGCATGGTATACAGGCATCTACCCTCCTCGAATGATAAGGGCATAGGGTTCGATGCATGCCATGGTGCAACGGATAGGGAGGCGATGCCAGGATACTATTGAGGTAGCATGTGATCATGGTGGGAGAGAGCAATGATGGTCTCCATAGGAGAGACGCCAGAGGATGGCACGGGCTTCCCAGAGGCTACAACAGATAGGGAGGAGTGAGGAGAGATTCCCTTATCAGTAGGGGGAGAGACCACCATTTCTCAATAAGGGCAAGGGTGTCAAGGTGGGGGAGAGCAATGAGATGGTGGCTCTCTAGGCTGAGAATGCCCACCTCCGGGCTCAGGTGCAGACACTACAGGATGAGGCTACATGGCTCAGGACTCAAAGTGGAGGGGCGAGCACTCGGGATCTGGCATGGTCTATTGCTTATACCACATTCTACTAGGGGTTATACTATCACGTGGTCCTAGAAGGATAGAGGATACCATTTCCAGCCCCCATTGCAGATCCAGTCATGATGGGATCAATGAGGACATCCTCACGATCAACGACGAGGACCTGAGACACAACCCAGACCTCTATGGGACCACCTTGTCCATGTTAGGGCAAGGGAGGAGATGAGGTTGAGAGCTTGAGGGCTTCTCGAGGCTACCTACTACAAAGTGTAGATTGTATTATTATTACTTTTTGAGGGGATTGAGTATGATAGGGTTTTGATTGTGGCATACTAATCCAGATGATGTACATAATTGATTGATGATATATATAGATTGTCTTTTTGATGGTATGACTTTTGTATGTATGTTGTATTATGATGCTTTAAGTTTTTAATTTTTTGATTCATGTAATTATGTCATTGGAAATAAATTATAATGTTATGTCATGCCATAAAATTGTAAATGAAATAATCTGATGTGCATAAATTGGTTGTTTTGTGGGGTGTGATTTGATAAAAAATAAAAGGGACTTCTAACAATAATTTCAAAGGACATTGTCATTGTTATAGACCATTTCATGGAGTCACCGCTCGCTAGGTCGTCAAGCTAATCCTAGGATAGAAATATTGTTAAAAGTAAAAGAGTGCTTAAGAGACTGTCTTAAGACTTTGTGTTGTGATGATGGTGATGATTCGTTTTTAGATTTTCATAAAAATATGATGCATGATATAATAAAGAAATATGATTTTTGCTAGGCATAAATTCTTAAGTGTGATAAAATTTTTGAATAAGTCCCTAGGAACTATACCATCATTGCAAAATTGAATGTTGACATAATGAAATGAAATAGAATAAGTGTTCATTCATTTTAAAGCTCAATTGTGTAACATAATGATGTAAGCCATATGTTTTTATGAATTTTTAAAATGAATTGGAAATAGAATGAGAACAATGGTTTGCGCTAGGCATAGAATTATGGGTATAGACTTATACCATCATCGCAAAATCCAAAAAAAAGAATTTGATATTTTAGTTTTATTGCATGATTGATTTTTGATTTTGAGATAAACAAAAAATAAACATGACTCTATTTGTGAGGTTTTTGAAGATGTGAAAGAATATTTTTTTGTTTGTTTGGAAAAAACATATATTTAATTGTTTTTATGCTAAGAAAATGTTCTTAAATAAGAAGATGAAATGATGCAAAAATAATTGCAGAGATATTTTAAATTATCTCAAAGACAAAATGTAGATTTATAAGGAACCCTCATGTGCAAATGTGAGTTCATTACCGATCTTGATTTATCATAATGATACAAAAATCTCTCAAATACAAATGTGTGTGCAATTGTATTGTTCATTTACGTATTTTGAGCAAGATAATTTGATACAAGTAATTTGAATTAACCAAATAAGGGTTCATTGACCATGATTTATATGCATGTAACCATACCAGACTACTATGTAAGTTGGGTCATCAAGAGCTAGCTAATCCATAAGCAGATATAGGTCTATACAAAATAAGGTTGCTAATGTGATAGACATATCACCACGCTAGGGATTACCCAAGGCCAAGCAGGTTGGGCACAAACCACCTGTTATGGGGCTTACCTCACAGTTTTCTAATAATTGAGAATTCCAGGGATTCAAGCTCATTCACCCTTCTTTTCTTTTCAAGGGGTAAGGAAAGGGATTTTATTGCTTTTTACTTTTGCTTTTTTTTTTTTTTTGTATGTTTGCTTGGAACTAAGATAATGCTGAAATATTGTTGAGATGGTACAAAATGATATTTTTCTTTTTCTCATGATTTTTCTTGATTTTATTTTTCTTCCTATACTAGGGATACTTGCTTGGATTGGTTGTAGAGCAAGGGATTTTTATTCTAGGCAGGGGTGAGCTTGTATTTTTTTCAATTCTCAAAGATTCTAGACCATGTGCATGATAGGATAGCAGGGGAAAATTTTCCCTCAAGAAACCACTTCTACTATGTAGCATCATATTGAATTTGCAATGAAATCATTTTAATATGAAAAGATGTACTTGGTTCAAGTAAATAACAAGATCAGTTCTCTATGCTCAAAACTTTATTTAATTCAAATGTGGACTTTGATATAAGAGAGATTAGTAATCATACCAAATAAAATCAAGATATTTATTCATGAGTGTGAAAGTGCGGGATTCCAAATAAATGTTAATTTATCCAAAATAACTAAAAATATAACTGCAATACTGTAAGAATTCGACAGGTACAAAAATAAAATATGTTTTTGAATATTTTTGATGATTTTGAAGTGTTTTTATATTTTTATTTTAAGTTATGAATGGAAAGAATAAATACTATTACTGTTTTTTTGAAATTTTTATATGGATAACGAAAATGAAACAATATGCAAAATAACAATATATACAATGATGAAATGACCAGATTTTATGCATAATAGCATTTGAGATGCATAATGTTCATAGGTTCTTTAAGATATTTACCATCTAATGTAGCCAATCGGTATGCTCCCGATCCAAATTTAGCAGTGATGACATATGGCCCAAGCCAGTTAGGTTCAAATTTACCTTTAAGATCTTTAGTTACATTTGTATTTTTTTGATTTTCTTTTAAGACAAGCTCACCGATATCAAAGGATCGATGATGAACGTTTTTGAGGTATGCTCATTTAAGCTTGTTTTGGTAGGCACGAAGATGCTCCAAAACATTGATGCATGTTTCATCTAGGAGTTCTAGCTGACTAAATTGGCCAACACAATATTCATCTCCTACTTCAGTATCTTGAAGTAGTAGAGCCAAAGAAGGAACTTCTAATTCAAAGGGAAAAACTACTTCAGCGCCATAGACCAAAACAAAATGTGAAGTGCCCGTGGGAGTGCGAACACTAGTTTGATAAGCCCACAAAGTAGGATATAGTTGGATGTGCCAATATCGACCAGATTTATTGACCAATATTTTGAGGATTTTGATTAATGTTTTATTAGATGCTTCTGCTTGGCCATTACCCTGAGGATAATAGGGAGTGGACCAACGATGTTGAATTTTATATTTTTGACATAATTTTTTGACATATTTATTTTTGAAACAAGTTCCATTATCTGAGATGATATTTGCAAGAATTTCGAACCTACAAATAATTTGATTAAAAATAAACTTGGAAACTTGGGTTCCAGTGCAAGAATCTAAGGGCACAGCTTCAACCCACTTCATGAAATACTCAGTGACGGTTATGATAAATTTGTATCCATTAGATGACACAGGATTGATTTTTCCAATGATGTCTAAGCCAAATTTTGATAAGGGCCAAGGAGATGAAATAGCCTATAGTCTGTGTGCGGGTGCATGGACAAGGTCAACATGTTTTTGGCACTTGTCGCAATGGCACACATAATCATGTGCATCATTCTCCATGGTAGGCCAAAAATATCCTATCCTAAGGAGCTTCTTAGCAATGGCGCTACCACTAAAATGTCCCCCACAAGATCCATCGTGGGCTTGAATCAAAGCTGATCTAGATTCTTCTAGAGTCAAGCATCTGAGTAAGATGCCTTCAAAAGATCTCTTATACAAGGTATTACTCTATCGCTCCAAAATTTTCACACCCTTACCTTCAGGCTATAGGATCTGTGCCTGGAAGTGTTGAGCAAGGTGCAAAGAAAATAGTACAAAATTATTGTAATTGTTTTCAACACAGACAGATTGATGCAGTTCAGAGGTCAGTCAGATCAAGTGCAAAAAATTTCAAGAAAAACAGAGGGGACCCAGATCCAAAAATTTGCAGAAAAATACAAGGAAGAAAACTGTCGCGATATCGCGACAAAATCGAGGAGAGAGAAAATGCATGCCAAATTGTCGCGATATCGTGACATAACGGAGGAGAGAGAAAATGCATGCAAAATTGTCGCGATTTCCCGACATGGCTGAGGAGAGAGAAGGCGCAAGCAAAATTGTCATGATTTCGCGACAAAAAGGATGAGAGAGAAAGTTCATAAAAACTGTCGCGATTTCGCGACATGTTGGAGGCAAAGCAGCAAAGTGAAGAAAGCGTAGCGATTTCGCTACATGTTGCAATTTTGCTGGCAAAAGCAAAGAAAAAGTGATAAGTCAAGAAGGTGTAGCGATTTTGCTACAAGTCCGAAATACAAAATGCAAGAGTGTAGCAATTTCGCTACAGGTTCAAAATGCAAGGCAGTAAAGTGTAGCGATTTCGCTACAGGCTCAAAATGTAAGGCGAAAAGTGTAGCGATTTCGCTACAGGTTCGAAATAAAAGGTGCAAAGGGGCAGCGACTTTGACACAAGTTTGAAAAGCAAGGGGCATAGGTGTAGCGATTTCGCTACAAGTGCAAAACTCAAAACACAATGGGGTAGCGATTGCGCTACAAGTCTTGAGATCAGCAAGTCGAAGCAAGAGGAAACACCAAGCCAAAAAAAAAGTTAGATTTTTGAAAGATGCAACAAAGAAAAATGTTAAGTCAGAAAGGTGTAGCGATTTCGCTACAGGTAAGGTTTTCGCGGCTGCATGAAGAAAGAATTGTACGGAGGCCAGAAGCGTCGCGATTTCGTGACAAGTTGAAAGAAAAGCCGCAGGATGCCGAAAGTGTCGCGATTTCGCGACAACCTTGAAGATGACGTCAGCAAGTTTAAAAATGTCACGATATCGCGACAAGTTACCAGAAAAGCCGTTGTAAGTCGGAAGCGTCGCGATTTCGTGACATCTTTGAAGATGACGTCAGCAAGTTTAAAAATGTCGCGATATCGCGACAAGTTACCAGAAAAGCCATTGTAAGTCGGAAGCATCGCGATTTCGTGACATCTTTGAAGATGACGTTAGCAAGTCTAAAAATGTCACGATATCGCGACAAGTTTCCAGAGAAGCCTCAGCAAGCCAGAAATGTCACGATTTCGCGACAACATGGAGGATGACGTCAGCAAAAGCGAAATGTGTCGCGATTTTGTGACATGTATCAATTTCACGGAGGCAAGCGAAGGAAAGTGCAGGAAAATAGAAAACGTTGCGATATCGCGACAGGTAATGGTTTTGGCGGAAAAATTTAAATATGCATGCACAGTGACAGGTGTCGACCAAGCATGCTGCCAGTTACAGTAAAGTTAACTGGAGTCAGATCTGCAGTTCCAAGTGACAGGTGTTGGCAAAATATTAGAGAATACACTGCAAGAGTCGACTGGAGTTTCAAGTGAAAGTTTCAAGACAACGCTTTTAAGAAAAAGAACGGCTGTTGCAGGGCCGTAATGCAGTTGGCAGGAAAAGGTGGCAGCTTCACAGGGAAGCTACGAAACATAGCATTAAAAATAGAACAGCTGGACGGTTGTATCGAGAACTGATTACAGAGGCGTTGTTTAGTTGCGTATATCAAAAGTTTCAGTTGAACGTAGAAGATAAAGGACACAATTTTCAACAGAGAAGAAAGAAGAACATCAGAGAGCCGAGATACGTAGAAAGGCTGTCAGGATACCTGTCAGAATGTGCAGAGAAAGAGGCTGTCAGAATGTCAGAATGAGTCAGAAAGAAAGCGGCTAAAAGGCAGAACTTGTCAGAAAGGATTTGACACGTTGATTACAGCCGAGAATGCATGAGAAATTGGAGGGAAACTTTGAGCCGTTTCTAATTGAACCGTTCGAGAAAAACATATAAGAGGACTCGAATAAGCGCAGTATGAAGGTACTGCAACCATGCTGTATAGTGAATATCAAAAGGTGCAATAGTGTAAGAGTGTTGTATGAAAAACAGATATAGAACAAAAACCAGCAATATTATTCTGAAAATTTAAGAGAGAGGTTTTTGATTGAGAAGAAGATATTGAGTCTTTAACAAGTCTCTCTATGCTTCTGTGAGTTAAAATTGCATGAGCCATAGACCAGTGAGGGTCTTGTAAAAGTGAAGGCATTTTGATGTCAATATATTTTGCAAAATAGAAATTCAAGTGGGTGCTTGAAAAAGGGGTTGGTGCTCCTATCTGTTGCAGCAGATAAATCAGGGGTTGGTGCTCCTTCCAGTGGGTGCTGGTAAAATCAATTGTAAAGATTGAATCCTTGCAAAGACTGGATTTGGATTGGAGTCCAAACAGTCATTATTTGAGGAGTAGCCACATTGGTGAACCTCGTTAAATCCTGTGTTGTGTGATGTTCATGTGTGATTCTTGCTTTATTTGTTTTAAGCTTGCATTTTAGTTTTAAAAGTTGCAGAATCCAATTTTTAAATAGTCACACTGATTCACCCCCCCCTCTCAGTGTCATTGTGAGAATATCAATTGGTATCAGAGCAAGGCACCTGTTCAAGCTTAATCAGCTAAGGTGATCTTGGAAGATACACAATGGCCGATGGTGAAGGTTTTTCTTCTAACAAAGCTCCTCTGTTTGATGGAACAAATTATTCTTTCTGGAGGCTCAGGATGCAGACTTATCTATGTGCACTGGGTTATGACATTTGGGAATCTATTGAAAATGGATACACCATACCCACTGTTCCTCCAACAGATGCGGTTGAGAAGAAAAAGTTTGAGAACAACTCAAAAGCCAAGAATGCTATTATGTGTGGATTAGTAGATAGTGAGTTGATACGCATCATGAACTGCAAATCTGCTAAAGACATATGGGACAAACTGCAAAGCATTCATGAAGGAGATAGCAAAATCAAGGAAGCTAAGCTGCAAACACATCGTGCCCAGTTCGAAGCATTAAAGATGACCGATGATGAGAACATTGAAGCCTATCTGCTGAGAGTAAATGGAATCATCAATGCAATAAGAGGACTCGGGGAAGAAATGGAAGATGCAGTTGTTGTAAAGAAGGTACTAAGAACCCTCAATAAAAGGTTTGATGCAAAGGTTTCTGCCATAGAAGAAGCAAAAGATTTAAATTTTTTTAGTATGGATGAAATGCATGGTTCTCTAACAGCATATGAAATGAGGATTGGTCAAACTAAGCCCTCAGATAGAGAAGCAGCTTTCCAAGCATAGAAAAATATAAAATCTAAACAGGAATCTGAGGAAGAAGAATCTGCAGATGAGACTGAAGCAAACTTTGTTAGGAAGTTAGTAAAGGGAAAAGGAAAGTACAGAGGTAAGCTACCGTTCAAATGCTTTAACTGTGGAGGCATCGGGCACTTTGCAGCAAAATGCCCAATGAATGAGAAAAACAGAAGTGATGAAGGGACACACCAAGAAAGAAATGTCTGGAAAAAGAAACCACATTTTAGAAAAAGGAACTTCAAGAAGAAAAGTCTCATTTCCAAGAATATTGACTCTTCTAAAGACAGTTCCAGTGAAGACTCAGAAGAAGAAACTGGTGAAGCCTTGTTCATGGCTGTTGAAGAACAAAGAACAGAAGAAACCCAGGAGTGTGAAGAAAAATTAGACGATGAGGCTGAGGTAGATCTGGAAGGTGAGCTAGTTGCTGCACTTGAAGAGTTAAGTGCAGAAAGGAAAAGAAATAAAAATATGGCAAGAAAATTTGAGGATGCCAGCAATTTAATAATCAGTTTGAAAGTACAAACTGAAGAACATAAGAAAAGGACTGAAGATTTTGAAGCTCAGCTAACCGTGAAAATAAATGAGTGCAATAAACTAGAAGAAGACATAGTTGGATTAAGGCTGCAGCTAGAAGAGATGAACCGAAAACTGAGTTGTCATCATAAATTTGAAGACAGTTCTGTGAAGCTGAATAAAATGTTGAATAATCAAAGGCCTACGGGTATCAAATTTGGCTTAGGCTTTGACGAAGGAGAATCCTCAAAAGACTCAAAGGCTGTAACTATAGAACCAACAAAGAATAAAGACAAGATCAGGGTTAATCAAGATAAACCATATCTTGCAAAAGAGATCAACAAGTCCAAGCTCGAAAGGAGTGCTGCAGATGATGGATTCACCAAAGTCTCATATCAAAGAAGAAGAAGACCCATGGCTCCTACTTCCACATGGCAACAACCATTTCCCAGGTACACTCGTTCCTTTTCTGGTTATTGTTTTAAGTGCAATGCATATGGTCATAAAATCTCAAGTTGTAGATATAATGTAGAACAAAGAAATTTTACTAGTAGAAATATTTTTTCTCCTTTGATAGATTATGCTGTAGAATGTTATAACTGTCATAACTTCGGCCATATTGCAAGAAATTGTCATAGCTCATTTGCAAGAAATAAATACCAGGAAAGAAAATATCACTCAGTTGGATCAAAACAGTACAGAAAATTTCTCGAAAAACTGTCACAAGCCAATGAAAGGGAGAAGGTAAAACAAGTGACCAGATCTGCTGTTAAATCTCAGTGGAAAGAAAAGGAACAACCAAAGAAAGACAAGGAATCTCTAATTGTTCAAACAGCCCTCAAAGCCCAGAATAAATCTGCACCTTGGATTCTGGACAGTGGATGCTCCAGTCATATGACAGGAGACAAACAGAATTTTGACAAGCTGCAGACATACGAAGGTGGTTCTATAAAATTTGGAGACTTCAGATGGAGCTTGCTTGGTTGGATAGGAAGAAGAAAATTGGCTGTGGCATAAAAGACTCGGTCACATAAGCTTTGATAATCTAGTAAAAATCAGCTCGAAAAGAGCAGTAAGAGACATACCCACTATTGGTAAACCATCAAACAACATTTGTGAGTCATGCCAAAAGGGGAAGCAAACCAGATCTACTTTCAAAGCAAAAGAATATTTCACTAGCAAGCCATTAGAACTAATTCACACTGATCTGTGTGGACCCATGAGGACAGAAAGCATAAATGGATACAAATATTTTATGCTGTGTATAGATGATTTTTCCAGAATGACATGGGTACTCTTTCTAAAACAGAAATCAGAAGCCTTTGAGATGTTTAAAACTTTCAAAAATCTTGTTGAGAATCAATCTGGAAAAAGAATTAAATGCTTGAGATCTGATAGAGGAGGAGAATTTATTTCAAATGAGTTTGCTGAATTCTGTGAAAAACATGGAATAAGAAGACAGTTTTCAGCAGCAAGAACACCTCAGAAGAATGGAGTAGTTGAAAGAAAGAACAGAACTGTACAGGAAATGGCAAGGACCATGTTAACAGAGAGCAAAATTGCTGACAGGTTCTGGAAAGAGGTTGTTCATACTACAGTCTATATTCAGAATAGGTGTATGTTAAGGCCGCATGAAAGCAAAACACCTTATGAACTGTGGTTTGGCAAAAGGGCTATAGCAAAATACTTCAAAGTGTTCGACAGCAAGTGTTACATTAAACAGACTGAAACCAATCTTGGCAAATTCGAAGATAGAGCTGATGAAGGTATCTTTCTTGGTTACTCAACAAAAAGTAAAGCTTACACATGCTACAACAAAAGACTAAAGAAAATTGTGGAGAGTGCGGATGTGAAGGTTGATGAAGGCGAGGAAACAAGAAATCAGCAATAATGAAAACTACCCAACCTATGAAGAATTTATTGAAGAAGATGAAGATCAAGAAAAAGAAGAGAGACAAAAATTAGATTCAGATGATTTGGAAAGAGAAGAAAACAAGAAATTCGAAACAGTGCAGTGGCAAAAAAATCATCCCAAAGAGCAGATTATTGGGGACCCTACAGTTGGCATTCGGATAAGAAGAAGAGTAGTAAATAACTATTCTATGTTATCCAGTATTGAGCCCAAGAATATTATTGAAGCAAGCACGAGATGAAAGTTGGATGGAAGCGGTAAATGAAGAACTAGATCAAATTGAGAAAAACAAAACCTGGGAATTAGTACCAAGGCCTGAAAATAAAAACATAATTGGTACTAAATGGATATTTCGAAACAAATTGAATGAAGACGGACAGGTTGTAAGGAATAAAGCAATATTAGTCTGCAAAGGATATGCTCAAGTTGAGGGGATTGATTTTGAAGAGACTTTTGCACTAGTGGCCAGACTTGAAGCAATAAGACTATTTTTGGCTTTAGCTGTTCATAAGAATTTCAAGGTTTATCAGATGGATGTAAAATCAGCATTTTTGAATGGAAATCTTGAAGAAGAAGTATATATTGAACAGCTTGATGGTTTTCAACTTTGTGATAATCCTAACTTTGTTTGCAAGCTGAAGAAAGCATTGTATGGCTTGAAACAAGCACCTAGAGCTTGGTATGCAAGATTGGACAGCTATCTCACTAAGCAAGGATTCAAGAAAGGTATGGTGGACAACAATTTATATGTGAAAACTGAAAATGGCAATTTCATTGTCCTAGTTGTTTATGTAGATGATATAATTTTTGGGAGTAGCAATGATGAATCATGCAAAGACATAGCAAACAAAATGCAGAAAGAGTTTGAAATGTCAATGATAGGTGAACTTTCATATTTCCTTGGATTACAAGTTAATCAAACTGAAAAGGGGATCTTTATTTCTCAAATTAAATATGTGAAAGAAATGCTGAAAAAGTTCACTATGGAAGATAGTAAGCCAGTGAGCACCCCCATGACAACAAGCTGCAAGTTGAGCAAGGATGATAAATCTCCAAATGTTGATCAAACAATGTACAGATCAATGATTGGGAGCTTGCTGTATTTAACAGCAACCAGACCGGATATCTTACAAGTTGTTTGCATGGTTGCAAGATTTCAGAGCTAGTCCAAAAGAGACTCATGCAACAGCTGTGAAAAGGATCTTTAGGTACCTCAAGGGTACTATGGAGTATGGGTTGTGGTATCCAAAAGGAAAAGACTTCACTCTCTTTGCATATTTTGATGCAGATTGGGCAGGATGCATTGATGACAAAAAAAGTACAAGTGGAGGAGCATTTTTTCTTGGAGATAAATTGGTAGCATGGCACAGTAAGAAGCAAGAATCAGTCTCTCTATCCACAGTCGAGGCAGAATACATTGCAGCAACAACATGCTGCACACAAATACTATGGATGAGACAAACATTGAAAGATCTAGGTATTCACTTCAATGAGCCCATTTCAGTCAAATGTGACAACACTAGTGCAATCAACATTTCAAAGAATCCGGTAATGCATTCCCGCACCAAACATATTGCAATCCAGTATCACTTCTTGAAGGATAAGGTTGCAGAAGGAGAGGTCAGATTGGAGTTTGTTCCCACTATAGAGCAAGTAGCAGACATATTCACCAAACCTTTACCAAAGGAAGTATTTGAATACCTTCGAAAGAAGTTGGGAGTAGTCACACTTCCCAAGCACTGACTAGCTATGGGAAATACATTCTCAGGGGGAGCATTCAAGTTATTTATGCCTGAGAATGTTGTGCATAGACTCAGGGGGAGTCTGCAGCAGCCCTTTGGCATTATTGGCAAAGGGGGAGAAGAATTTGAGCAAGGTTACAGTGTGTTGAGCAAGGTTACAGTGTGTTGCCAACAATTCCAAAGGGGGAGATTGTTGAGCAAGGTGCAGAGAAAGCAGTGCAAAAGTATTGTAATTGTTGTCAACACAGACAGATTGATGCAGTTGATGCAATTCAGAGGTCAATCAGATCAAGTGCAAAAAATTTCAAGAAAAACAGAGGGGACCCAGATCCAGAAATTTGCAGAAAAATACAAGGAAGAAAACTGTCGCGATATCGCGACATGTTTTCTGTCGCGATTTCGCGACAAAACCGAGGAGAGAGAAAATGCATGCCAAATTGTCGCGATATCGCGACATAACGGAGGAGAGAGAAAATGCATGCAAAATTGTCACGATTTCGCGACATGGCTGAGGAGAGAGAAGGCGCAAGCAAAATTGTCGTGATTTCGCGACAAAAAGGATGAGAGAGAAAGTTCATAAAAACTGTCGCGATTTCGCGACATGTTGGAGGCAAAGCAGCAAAGTGAAGAAAGCGTAGCGATTTCGCTACATGTTGCAATTTCGCTGGCAAAAGCACGAGATTCCGGAAGCAAAAGGAAAACTATAACTATGCAATATAAGACGAAATGTAACGCTTTAATCCTATGCACAAAAACAAGGAAAGGAGATAAATTGGAGACGAAAGAAAAGATGTAAGGAAATCACAGCCCTCTTTATTCAAATTTCTTATCCTCGGTTACATAGACGTCTCCTCCCTTTTTAGGGGCTAGGAGCGTTAAATTGGTCTTTGTTACAATTTGTGACTTAGTCTTCCTCCTTCCGCATGCCCACGTTTGGAATGGGCGGGCCAAATGTTGCCGCCGCTTGCGTTGGTAAGGTAGACTCCTCGCCGCTCCTCTAATGCCGCAACTCGCACTCAAAGAAACAAACAAGAAAGTCTGTAGCACCTGTGTATGAAAAATAAAAGATGAATCTAACGATGGTTGAAATGAATCTAAATGAAATGAAAAACTTGACAAAAGCATAAACATGAAACTAAAAGAAATACCACGATTATGAAAGCACAAATCGCAAGTAAGTGAACTAGCAGCACTTCGTCGCTCAAAATGCTCCTTCTCTGTATATCCCTTTTTGGGTGAGAAAACTCACCCTTTTTATAGACCCAAGGGATCTTTTTGAATTAACATGCAAAAGTGTTTCTTTGCATGAATGCTTTTGTTTGTGAAGAGAAGACTTCTTCTTGATCAAGGGCTTCTTAACTCGCCTCCTGTGCATGTCTTTGCATGTTTTAGAAAAGCTCACTTGCACTCCCATGCAATGAAGGGATAGCTAAGTGGCAAATCCGAGTTGTCTTAAAAAGCTTACTCTCCTTCCCATGCAGGTGAAGGGAAAGTCAATTGGCAGATGTGTGTTGTTAAAAGAACTCACTCGCACTCCTATGTCATGCATGAAAAGCTGAGTGGTAGTTCTGAGTTGTCATGCGCTGAGGTCTGACTTTTTGCTGGTCAAACCTGGCATTCGTCCCACCCAGAAGCGAGCGCTAGTAATCGTCCCTGGGTGAAACGAGTACAAATCCATACTCGTCCCTGGGTAGGACGAGTACAAATTCGCACTCGTCCCTGGGTGGGACGAATAAGAAATAAAGTGTCTAAAAGGTGCCAAATTGATTTTTGACTTGCAAAACTGCTGTGTAAGTGGTTAGAACCACTGTTTAACCTCTCGGAGGCTACCGTGTGTGTTAATGTGATCGGTGTTTGTAGTCACATAATCGGATTGGTGCTGTTTTGGTGTCTACAGATGCCCCTTTTTGGGAAGCGTTGTGCATGGCACAAGCGCCGAGCAAAAATAGATAACCAAAGCACTAATGATTAGGGTTTCTCAGTAACCTAACCAACTCTTGATGCCCCAAGCATGGAAAGGGCATGCATTCTTGAATCCTTGCTTCTGACGAGCTAAGGAATTTGATTTCAAGTATTAACCTATTTTGGTGAGGTGTGACTTGAGCTTGGACATTGATCAGTCATGAATAGGCAAAGGGCGCAACCTTTTATCCACGGGGGAACCTTGTGTTCATGCTTCGGGAATGCCAAGTGTTTGATCAATTTTGTGATTATTGCTTGTTTGCTGCCCCAAGCAGGAGCGTGATTGTCTTTGTCAATGATTCTTTGAATGCATGCCATTGCCTTGATTGGGTGTGTTTTTGTTGATTGGTGACTTAAGTGTGACTACCCCCTCAAGCGACGAATCGATGAAGGAATGACTGACATGAGAAAAGCGACGAGTCGCTTGACCCAAGATGACTTAAGTGAGGGTGCCTTCAGATGTTGTCCGTTGAATGCGCGAGCAATTTCTCGATTTTTTTTGTGGACCTATTTTTGGTGGGTGTGAACCCATTTTGGGATGCCATTTGGGGGTAACATGGGCGAAAATCCGTCTTCCCGTGGAGCGGTCCGGCTATGGTAGCCTTCTTGGGGAGTAGGATAACGACAAGGTAGACCCCGACATCAATTTTCTTATGCCAAGAGGTTAAGTGCAAGAGCACTTTTGTCCGGCAATTTTTAGTGTTTTTGTTGGCATTTGTCATTTTTATATTTTGGTTGTTTTGTTGTGTTTGTTTGTTTTTTTTTTTTTTTGGTTGTTTTGCGTGTTTTTATGTATGTGTTTGATGTATGCAGAGGTGATTATGAATGTGATGTTTCTAATTTGTATGATGTATGGATAGGGAATGAATGAAATGAGTTGTTGATGATGTGTCGATGCACCATAGACTGTACAAGATTTGACTGACTTGCTATACTAATGGGATGACTTTGTGGAATGACTTTGCATGTGAAAACTTTGTTTTTGTATTTTGCATATATTTTGATGGTGATGTACGGAATAAAATGTGACGGTTGTTTTTAAAATGTAGTTAAGCTTTTCCTTAGATTCAGATATTTTAACTAACTAGCCAAGACTGTACATTTATCTCGCAAGACTTTTGAACAAGGTCTAAATTCGACTTGAATTTAACCAAGTTATTTCACATCCCTGTGTGTGCAATTGAGTTCGTTTATGTGTTATTCATCAGGATACCGCCAGTGCCAGATGGGCTTTCAACCGAACCTGTACTGAGGATCACCTAATTAGCTCCACTAACTCCTTGATTGTATTTAGTCAGATTTATCTGCGATGCTATCTAGGATACCATAAGCTAGCTCATCCACATGCAAACATTGATCTGTACACAAGTTAATGTGACAGATATATCGTCATGCGGGAGGTTTACTATCAGTGACTGATAGGCTATCAACCAAACCGGTACTGAAGCTTGCCTCATGACCTGTCGAAATGCTGAGAATTCCAGGGATTCAAGTTCGACTCCCTGCTTTTCTTCAATTGTATTGGGATACTTGCTCTTTATAGTGATAAGATCACTGTTTATTTTTTTTGATAGTATTTGTTTTTTTTTTTTTTTTGAGCAAGGGATTTGATATGGAGTGACGAGAATCACTATTGTATGTGCCTTTTGATGTGTGCACTGTAGGATGTCAAATTTTAGTGTTTTGACGTTTTGCAAATTTTTGATGTTTTTGCAACTTTTGAGAACTTGGGATTCATGGGGAATTGGGTAGGGAGGATGCTTGTCCTTTTGCCAACTCTCAGCATTTCTAGGGTCAATTGCACAGGGGATAAGCAAGATAGCCGTTTCGCTTATGGTAACCGGGATTACGGTGCAGGTTTCATCTTTCGTTCACACAACTTAGGAATTATTATATGTGTGTTAATTTGTGTTGGGATGCTACGTAACAAGGTGTGATCCAAGTAAAACTTTCCCATGTAAAATCTGCTTAACTATGTACAGTTTTTGGCTAGAAATTTAAAGACATCTGAATGACGAAAACCCTATATACATTAGGAGACAACTGACTATGCTAAAAATGGTCGTGGTGTTATGCTGGATGTATGCATTTATGCACATGGATGTGATGTGGAAAATGATGGTCTTGTCAAGTAATGACAGCCTATGGTGCTTTTGACTTGTATGACCTATCAAAGGTATGCAATGTATGGATGCGATGCTTAATGCAACCTATATTTTTGTATTTTGATTTTTATGAGAATGCATGGAATTGGAATGCAATTGTTTTTGTGATTTTGATTTTTTTATGAGTATGTATGGAATTGAAATGCAATTTTTTTTGTGATTTTTGATTATTTTATTATTATGCATGGAATTGAAATGCAATTGTTTTTGTAATTTTTGATTATTTTATTTTTTATGCATGGAATTGAAATGCAATTGTTTTTGTAATTTTTGATGATGTTATTGTTATGCATGGAATTGAAATGCAAATGTTTTTGTGATTTTGATTTTTGTGTTGTTTTTGTTGATTTTTGAATACTTATGTTGACCAAGCAGTTATGGTAACTCTTGGAGCTTTTGGGTTGACCAAGCGATTGTGGTAATCCTTGGAGCTTTTGTCTTGACCAAAGGGTTTATAGATACCTTTGGAGCATTTAGGGTTTGACCAAGCGATTATGAAAATCCTTGGAGCTTTTAGGGTGACCAAGTGATTGTGATAATCCTTGGAGCTTTTTTGGGATGACCAAGCGATTGCGATAATCCTTGGAGCTTTTTGGGATGACCAAGAGATTGCGATAATCCTTGGAGCTTTTTGGGATGACCAAGCGATTACGATAATCCTTGGAGCTTTTTGGGATGACCAAGAGATTGCGATAATCCTTGGAGCTTTTTGGGATGACCAAGAGATTGCGATAATCCTTGGAGCTTTTGGGATGACCAAGAGATTGCGATAATCCTTGGAGCTTTTTGGGATGACCAAGAGATTGCGATAATCCTTGGAGCTTTTGGGATGACCAAGAGATTGCGATAATCCTTGGAGCTTTTTGGGATGACCAAGCGATTACGATAATCCTTGGAGCTTTTTGGGATGACCAAGAGATTGCGATAATCCTTGGAGCATTTTGGGATGACCAAGCGATTGCGATAATCCTTGGAGCTTTTGGGATGACCAAGAGATTGCGATAATCCTTGGAGCTTTTTGGGATGACCAAGAGATTGCGATAATCCTTGGAGCTTTTTGGGATGACCAAGCGATTGCGATAATCCTTGGAGCTTTTGGGATGACCAAGAGATTGCGATAATCCTTGGAGCTTTTGGGGTGACCAAGAGATTGCGATAATCCTTGGAGCTTTTGGGATGACCAAGAGATTGCGATAATCCTTGGAGCTTTTGGTTTGACCAAAGGGTTTATGGACACCTTTGGAGCGTTTGGTTTGACCAAAGGGTTTATGGACACCTTTGGAGCATTTGGTGTAACCCATCGGCTCTTCGAGGGAATAGAGGTACCCCAGCATGATGATCTTTGTGCACCGGATCTGGCTCTGTAGGAATTGGCACGAATGGATCGGCCTTATGCACGGATAGGAGGGCAAGGTCTGCCTTCGGCACCGATGGTGCTATGATATCTCTGGGTGGAAGGTGCTCGCGATCTTCCCAAAGGAGTGGGATCAACATGTGATGCCAGTGGGCTGGGTCTATGCGCCACTCATGCCCTAGTCTTATGCCTAGTTGGGCCATTAGTTCGTCATGGGTGACAGGGTGATTGTGCCGTCGTGCATGATTGAGATAAGCCATCTCAGTTTCATCTTCGTAATCATTGTCAGTGATCCAAAGGCCCTCGTTGGCCTCGATAGCTATCTGTGACATGTTAAGCTCTTCTTGTTCGAGCAGATTGATGTGGTCCTCATGGAGTTGTTTCGCGCTTTGCGAGGGGACCTAATTTTTTGGCAATGGCACGGGCTCGATGGGAGCCTCCAAAGGGAGTAATGTTAGGAGAATTTTGTGATGCTCATCCATGGGGACCACCTGTGAATTAATGCTGTCAGAATCGAATGGGTCCCATGGCGCTATTGCATATGCTGACTCGTCTTTGGCGAGAGAGTCAGGCTTATCAGAATCTGGTGATTCTAAGATATGGAAGACCTCATCATCAGGTAGCTCTACAACCAGGGGTTGATCCTCTTTGAGAGGAGTTTCACGTGAGTTGGGCTTTTGTGGCCCCAAAATCTTGGTCTCTACTGACTCTAAGTGCTTGGGCAGTGCATTGCTTGTATCGAGGGATTTGAGCTCCTCCTGTTTGATTTGTTCCCGTTGCAAGTTGTGGGAAACTTGATGCCTTGAGAGGGATGACTGAATAGCACCCCCCATGCTTTGGTATTTCATTTTAGTCCACTCTTTTTCTAGCTCAGGTTCCTTAGAGGCTTCTTGAAGAATTTTTGGGGGTGGTCCATGAACTTGGGTGGGCGCCTGAAGAAGGCACCCGTCATTGGTCTTAGGATTGGCCTCCCGCTCAAGTCTAGGAGGCGTCGAGGGCAACGTTTGATAAGGTCGTAGAGACCTGTCTTGCACCCAATTGTGTTTCTCATAATGTTTTGTCTTATGCATGCGAGGGGTTGGAGTCTTCGCCTGCATAGTGTGTTGTAACAACTCATCCTCCTAGCGCTGAAGGCACTCTTGATTTAAAAGATATTGTTGCTCTAACTGTTGTTGTTCCAGCTCAAGTATCGTGAGTTGCATCCGACGTGCAATATGCTTGGCAGATTCTAAGATAGTTGGTCCTATCGTCTCATGTCTAGAAGGCCTAGATGCCTCTCCTAGATATCTATCTCGGTCATGGTGATCCGAGATCTCTATAGGTCGCCTCCCTCTCTCTGTTGGGGGTAGCGGCATTCCCCTGAGGCTTTGGCCTCAATAGGTAATCCTGAAAGCTAGCAATTGCGGAGGCGTGTTGCTCCTGCGATGTATATTGTTCTTGAGGAAGGTAAGGGTTTTCCTCGTGCTCTCTTTTGTAAGTGAAAGAGGAACGGGAAGAGTTGGCTCGCCCCGCTTGAGGAGCCTTGTGCTCTGTATTTGTCCTTGTAGTCCTGACAACTAGAGGGGGTGAAGGAGGGATAGTGTAATCATGTGGTTCCTCCCGTCGAACCCTATGTTGACCTAGTGCTTCATTGCGTGGTGACCACTCATAGCGAGCATCTAAGGGAGCTCTCCTACGGATGTACCCCTCATGGGAGGATGCGTGCTGGGTGCTATGTTGAACAGGAGTGCCCCTAGAAGAGGTGCCCCTATAGTCCCTTTCCGTTAAGGTGTGTAGGGGACTGCCTTGTGTGTTAGGTCGCCAAGGTGGTATGACCAAATCCTGGGGACTATAACGGATGCGACTCGTGCTTCTTTGGACATTCGTCACAGCATCTGCCCATGAGTGGGCTTGACTACGGGTGAACACCATGGCGATGTCTCTCTAAAAAACCCTAAAATTTGAAATGAGTCAGATGGGGCCCAAAATTGGTGTGCGCATCCCTCTTATAGTAGATAAGACAAAAATGAAGTTTCAAGTCCTAACTCTAAATACATTAGGAGATATTGACCTTCGAACAGCTCAAAAAGTGCAAAAAATTAGGCATGCAATTTTAAAACCTAATTTCGGGGCACTAGATGATGGAATTTGGCCCCGAAAACTGACTTTTCTGGGCAAATAGAATTCAAGGGAATTATATTTGTTTAAAATTATCCCAACTAACTCCCTGTAAAATTTCAAGTCAATCGGAGCTACGGTTGAGAAGTTATGGCCCCGGCAAGATGCACTAAAATTTAGAGAAAAATATAAAATTTCCCATATTTTGTTGGATGCTCCTGCATCACTTATGGGCACCTTCAGGGTGCTTTTGGGTTGACCAAAGGGTTCATGGACACCTTTGGGGCATTTTGGGGTGACCAAGCGATTGCGGGAATCCTTGGAGCTTTTTGGAGCGAGTGACAAAATGCGTAGATTTTTATCTTTGTTTATGATTTTTTTTTATTTTTGATTTTTTTTGTCTAAACAGAAAATAGCATACACACACAAGCAATGATTATCTCTTTTAAAGATTAATAGTGTGCCCTAAATCTGGTTTAGTGTGTTTTTGTTGTTTGTTTTTTTTTTTTGTATTTTGTGAAATGTTTAAATGCAATTATGAAGGCTCATATAACTCCCAAAATGGTCGCCCCTTCAATATACCAGCCAGGCCGATATACCAACCTCTCTATATACCCGCCCTTACGAGAGGGAGACTATAGGTACGTGAGAGCAGATGGTACGTGGTACGTAGGCGGTACGAAAGGGGGATTGTCCTGTTAATGGCACCTACCATAGAAGACTTATCCTCGCGCGCATGGGAATCACCCCAGCGACACTCGGTCAGCTTTCATCAGGATTTACGCCTAACAACAGTTGACAATCGGGGAATGGATGCAAAGCTAAGCCAAGGTGGTGATGAACCCACCGTTGGTCTTGCTCAAGGGTTGGGGTCTTACGACCAACGCCTTGGTTTAAAATGTAACGTGATGTGTGGGGTTCGTTTTAATTTTGCGAAATTGAAACAAGCAAACGAAAAGAAATCTTTCCCTAAGCCATTCAAACTGAAAACCAAAAAAAAAAAAAACAAAAATTTGACAGAAGCTGTAAAAACCCCTACCTCTTCTCTGCCTAATCGGAAATTTCTGATTTGCTCTAAAAATTTGCACAGATCTATAATCGTCCCTGGGTGAGGCGAATAACAGAACCGTAATCGTCACAGGGTGGAACGAATAGTTTATTCGTCCCGGGGTGAGACGAGTAACAATTATGTAATCGTCACTTGCAGAGACGAATAACAGTCCGATTGTTGAAAAACAGGTACCTATAAAAAAAAAAAAAACAAGCAATTTTAGATCAGTAATTTAACCTAAAAAAAAATAGAGGACAGAGGTCCCACCGTGATCGCCATTGAAAGCACGAGATTTCGAAAGCAAAAGGAAAACTATAACTATGCAATATAAGACGAAATGTAACGCTTTAATCCTATGCACAAAAACAAGGAAAGGAGATAAATTGGAGACGAAAGAAAAGATGTAAGGAAATCACAGCCCTCTTTATTCAAATTTCTTATCCTCGGTTACATAGACGTCTCCTCCCTTTTTAGGGGCTAGGAGCGTTAAATTGGTCTTTGTTACAATTTGTGACTTAGTCTTCCTCCTTCCGCATGCCCACGTTTGGAATGGGCGGGCCAAATGTTGCCGCCGCTTGCGTTGGTAAGGTAGACTCCTCGCCGCTCCTCTAATGCTGCAACTCGGCACTCAAAGAAACAAACAAGAAAGTCAGTAGCACCTGTGTATGAAAAATAAAAGATGAATCTAACGATGGTTGAAATGAATCTAAATGAAATGAAAAACTTGACAAAAGCATAAACATGAAACTAAAAGAAATACCACGATTATGAAAGCACAAATCGCAAGTAAGTGAACTAGCAGCACTTCGTCGCTCAAAATGCTCCTTCTCTGTATATCCCTTTTTGGGTGAGAAAACTCACCCTTTTTATAGACCCAAGGGATCTTTTTGAATTAACATGCAAAAGTGTTTCTTTGCATGAATGCTTTTGTTTGTGAAGAGAAGACTTCTTCTTGATCAAGGGCTTCTTAACTGCCTCTGTGCATGTCTTTGCATGTTTTAGAAAAGCTCACTTGCACTCCCATGCAATGAAGGGATAGCTAAGTGGCAAATCTGAGTTGTCTTAAAAAGCTTACTCTCCTTCCCATGCAGTGAAGGGAAAGTCAATTGGCAGATGTGTGTTGTTAAAAGAACTCACTCGCACTCCTATGTCATGCATGAAAAGCTGAGTGGTAGTTCTGAGTTGTCATGCGCTGAGGTCTGACTTTTTGCTGGTCAAACCTGGCATTCGTCCCACCCAGAAGCGAGCGCTAGTAATCGTCCCTGGGTGAAACGAGTACAAATCCATACTCGTCCTTGGGTAGGACGAGTACAAATTCGCACTCGTCCCTGGGTGGGACGAATAAGAAATAAAGTGTCTAAAAGGTGCCAAACTGATTTTTGACTTGCAAAACTGCTGTGTAAGTGGTTAGAACCACTGTTTAACCTCTGGGGGCTACCCTAGGGGCTGTGTGTGTTAATGTGATCAGTGTTTGTAGTCACATAATCAGATTGGTGCTGTTTTGGTGTCTACAGTTTTCTGTCGTGATTTCGTGACAAAACTGAGGAGAGAGAAAATACATGCCAAATTGTCGCAATATCGCGACATAACGGAGGAGAGAGAAAATGCATGCAAAATTGTTGTGATTTCATGACATGGCTGAGGAGAGAGAAGGCACAAGCAAAATTGTCACGATTTCGCAACAAAAAGGATGAGAGAGAAAGTTCATAAAAACTGTCGCGATTTCGCGACATGTTGGAGGCAAAGCAGCAAAGTGAAGAAAGCGTAGCGATTTCGCTACATGTTGCAATTTCGCTGGCAAAAGCAAAGAAAAAGTGATAAGTCAAGAAGGTGTAGAGATTTCGCTACAAGTCCGAAATACAAAATGCAAGAGTGTAGCGATTTTGCTATAGGTTCAAAATGCAAGGCAACAAAGTGTAGCGATTTCGCTACAGGCTCAAAATGTAAGGCGAAAAGTGTAGCGATTTCGCTACAGGTTCAAAATAAAAGGTGCAAAGGGGCAGCGACTTTGACACAATTTTGAAAAGCAAGGGGCATAGGTGTAGCGATTTTGCTACAAGTGCAAAACTCAAAACACAATGGGGTAGCGATTGCGCTACAAGTCTTGAGATCAGCAAGTCGAAGCAAGAGGAAACACCAAGCCAAAAAAAAAAGTTAGATTTTCAAAAGATGCAACAAAGAAAAATGTTAAGTCAGAAAGGTGTAGCGATTTCGCTACAGGTAAGGTTTTTGCGGCTGCATGAAGAAAGAATTGTACGGAGGCTAGAAGCATCGCAATTTCGCAACAAGTTGAAAGAAAAGCCGCAGGATGCCAGAAGTGTCGCGATTTCGTGACAACCTTGAATATGACGTCAGCAAGTTTAAAAATGTCACGATATCGCGACAAGTTACCAGAAAAGCCGTTGTAAGTCGGAAGCGTTGCAATTTCGTGACATCTTTGAAGATGACGTCAGCAAGTTTAAAAATGTCGCGATATCGCGACAAGTTACCAGAAAAGCCGTTGTAAGTCGGAAGCGTCGTGATTTCACGACATCTTTGAAGATGACGTCAGCAAGTCTAAAAATGTCGCGATATCATGACAAGTTTCTAGAGAAGCCTCAGGATGACGTCAGCAAAAGCAGAATGTGTCGCGATTTCATGACATGTATCAATTTCGCGGAGGCAAGCAAAGGAAAGTGCAGGAAAGCAGAAAACGTCGTGATATCGCGATAGGTAATGGTTTTGGAAAAAAAAATTAAATATGCATGTACAGTGACAGGTGTTGACCAAGCATGCTGCCAGTTATAGTAAAGTTAACTGGAGTCAGATCTGCAGTTCCAAGTGACAGGTGTTGGCAAAATATTAGAAAATACACTGCAAGAGTCGACTCGAGTTTCAAGTGATAGTTTCAAGACAGCGCTTTTAAGAAAAAGAACGGATGTTGCAGGGCCGTAATGCAGTTGGTAGGAAAATGTGGCAGCTTCACAAGGAAGCTACGAAACATAGCATTAAAAATAGAACAGCTGGACGATTTTATCGAGAACTGATTACAGAGGCGTTGTTTAGTTGCGTATATCAAAAGTTTCAGTTGAACGTAGAAGATAAAGGACACACAGTTTTCAACAGAGAAGAAAGAAGAACATCAGAGAGCCGAGATACACAGAAAGGCTGTCAGGATACCTGTCAGAATGTGCAAAGAAAGAGGCTGTCAGAATGTCAGAATGAGTCAGAAAGAAAGCGGCTAAAAGGTAGAACTTGTCAGAAAATATTTGACACGTTGATTACAGCCGAGAATGCATGAGAAATTGGAGGGAAACTTTGAGTCGTTTCTAATTGAACCGTTCGAGAAAAACATATAAGAGGACTCGAATAAGCGCAGTATGAAAGTACTGCAACCGTGCTGTATAGTGAATATCAAAAGGTGCAATAGTGTAAGAGTGCTGTATGAAAAATAGATATAGAACAAAAACCAACAATATTATTCTAAAAATTTAAGAGAGAGGTTTTTGATTGAGAAGAAGATTTTGAGTCTTTAACAAGTCTCTCTATGCTTCTGTGAGTTAAAATTGCATGAGCCATAGACCAGTAAGGGTCTTGTAAAAGTGAAGGCATTTTGATGTCAATATATTTTTACAAAATAGAAATTCAAGTGGGTGCTTGAAAAAGGGGTTGGTGCTCCTATCTGTTGCAGCAGATAAATCAGGGGTTGGTGCTCCTTCCAGTGGGTGCTGGCAAAATCAATTGTAAATATTGAATCCTTGCAAAGACTGGATTTGGATTGGAGTCCAAACGAGTCATTATTTGAGGAGTAGCCACATTGGTGAACCTCGTTAAATCTCGTGTTGTGTGATGTTCATGTGTGATTCTTGCTTTATTTGTTTTAAGCTTGCATTTTAGTTCTAAAAGTTCCAGAATCCAATTTTTAAATAGTCACACTGATTCACCCCCCCCCCTCTCAGTTTCATTGTGAGAATATCAGGAAGGGGGATGTGAAAAGGATGGCATGGTACCTCGGACTGAGAGGCCTTGCGAAGGTCCCGCCTCTCAAGGGAGGTGTATATTGGTGATTTTTTGACATATGGTGGGTTCACTAGGAAACATTCTAGGGTGATATCATCTGATCAGCAACGATATCATCAAACGATCAAAACAAACTCTAAAAATGGCACGGGAAAGGGGGAAACGGATTAACCTGCGGTTAACGGGCAGTTTGGGAGGTTAAAATTTGAATTTGAATTATTTAATAGAGTAAATGTAATTATTAAGATTTTACTGCGCCAATTTTAGGGTGCTACATTTTGCCCCCTCTTTAGCAAATTTTTTGAAGAAAATGCGTTAAATATGAGTTCTTATCGATCTACAAGAAAGCAAAAATTATTTCCATTTTTAGGCGACGATTCTTGGTCGAATCGTACTACAGCTTACTATGGTGCCCCCTTCGTGTTTTTACCCAAATCGAATGTTTAAGGTAAAAACACGAAAAAGCAAAAATTTTAAGATGTTTTTAATTGTGTTTTGAATAAAATTAAGAAAAATAGGGTAAAACCCTAATTCATTTTTACTGTTCATTATTTTGGTTTTTAGAGCTCTGCAAGCAAAAATGGTGGAGACAACACACAGATCGACAGAGGTCCGACGTGGGCTACGGGTAAGAGTCTAAACTTAGTTTAGAGTGTTTTAATTTGAATTTACATGCTTTTTAGGTAAATTTTAAATGAATTTTGAGCATCGTGGTCATTTTTGGGCCATCGACATCATCGGGATGAAATCATCCCGATTTCGACGGAATCGTCTCAAGTTTGCCGATTTTGTCTAAAGGCAAAATCGACGAAAGGGGGACGATTTCGTCAAATTAGGGATGATTTCGGCTTGAGAAATCGGAGATGATTCTGCTCAAATTGGGGACGATATTTTCCAATAGTGGACGATATCATCATTTGTATAAAATTGAACTGATTTTAACTTGCATTATTAATCACTTGAATTGTTTATTAATGATTGTTTGTTGTTTATGTTGTTTATGTTATATAGGGGATTTATAAAGAGTAGGGAATGAAAATATAGAGGTTTGAGAGATGACTTGGCTGCTCTAACATAGGCAAAGCAGGATCAGCTGGCACAGGTTGGCTTACAGCATATGGCAGAAATGCCATAAGTTTCTACAGACATGGGGCTACTGACAACCCTAGCAAAGAGGTGGTATTCGGGTTCTTGTTTTTGGATACCGATAAGGGAGATGACTTCCACACTAGAGGATGTATGGAGGATTCTGAGGATCCCCATACAAGGACGGTTGATCACTCCTACGGCCAATCAGGGCCATGCTATGAGGCGGTTGTGTGGTGACCCGAGCTTTGCCCTAGAGAAGGGTGAAGTTAACATCGAGATGCTATGTTAGATGCCTATGGCATCTAGACTCACACAGGTTTTAGCCGAAGTGGTTGGTGGACTTCTACTATGCCACCAGAGCGTGTGTAGGGTACCATGGATGCTAGAAGATGTGATCAACGACATGCAGGACCATGGTTACAGATTTGCTTGGGGCAGCTTTGTTCTATGTCAACTGTATAGGATCCTGCATGGGGTCATGTACAAGGGCGACCGATGTCTAGTTATGACATCGCTCCTACAGGTTTGGTGCTGGGAGCACATTACAGTGCAGAGGCCGATAGGGCTTCCTTTGATAGGGATTGATGGGGAGAGGCCCCGAGTTTTCTACTAGTGGCTCCGAAAAGGGTCACAGCGGTGGATTGACTTATCGATGTCCTAGAGACTAGTGGATGACCTTGTCCCAGACCAGATCACCTGGAGGACATGGCGAGAGCACCCAAGGTGGGCCGAGGATGGAAAAGAGCTGGCTCACGTTAGGTGAGTTTGCTAGTTGTGGATGGAGAGGGGAGAGGTGGAGCTCCACTTCTACAATCGAGTTTTGTGATAGTTCGATCTATAGCAGGGGATCCCATCTCTCAAGGATTATGAGTTTTCTTGAACTGTCTGGGATAACACCACAGTGAGTAGGGCTCCAAACATGTAGCGCTTTTGGAGTCAAGACTCATACGATGACCCCATTCAGCCAGTGGATGGGGACAACACAGGGGTAGCCGATGGCTATGATGCCTGGTACGTAGGCATCCGCCCTCTTCAGATGAAAAGGGCTTAGGGTTTAATACATGCAGTTGTGTGTCGGATAGGAAGGCAGCACTAGGCAGCTATGGAGGTGGCCTAGGGTCACAGCGAGAGAGAGCTGAGGAGGCCACAGGCATAGGAGAGGTCACAAAAATAGGAGAGGAGGGAGGAGAGACCCCCTTCTCCATAAAGAGAGAGGCCACCATTGCCCAATAAAGGCAAGGGTGTCGACACTAGGGAGAGTAGCGATACATCAACTCTCTGAGCAGAGATGATCCGTATCTAGGCATAGGTGTAGACCCTATAGGAGGAGGTTGCACGACACCGAGCTGAGGTTACACAGCTCAGAGACAATATTGCATGCCTTAGGGCACGGGGCGGAGGGGCGAGCACTAGGAAGTTGACACGGGCTATTACCCAAATCACTTTCTATCATACATTATACTATCAGCTGGTGCCAGAGGAGGATAGACTACCACTACCAGCTAACATCGTAGAGCTGATCAGGATCGGGTCATCTAGGACTTCGTCTCGATCGACAACTAGGACTCACAATACTACTCATACTGCGATGGGGCCACCTCGTCCACCTCAAGGCGGGGTAGGAGATGAGGCTGAGAGCTCGAGGGGTTCTCAAGGCTAGCTACTACATTACATTGTACATATGGATATGATAGCATTTATTATTTTTGATAGAGGATTGAGTATGCTGAGGTACAGATTGTGGCATACCAATCCAATTTTGATATGATGTATATATACTGTTGATATATATATGATATGAGATATGTTTTTGATCATATGAATTATGTCTTATGTAATTTTATGATGCTTTTATGTTTGATTGATTGATTTGATGACTGGATTGAGGATTCATGTAATTATGTCATTGGAAATATTATAATTTTGATGTCATGCTTGTAATATTTTAAATGAAATAATCTGATGTAACAAATTGGTTGTTTGTGATGTAATGTGATAAAAAATAAAAAGAGACTTCTAACAATAATTTCAAAGGACATTGTCGCTATTATAGACCATTTCATGGAGTCGCCGCTCACTCGGTCGTCAAGCTAATACCAAGATAGAAATATTGTTAAAAGTAAAAGAGTGCTTAAGAGACTGTCTTAAGACTTTGGTGCAATGGTGTAAATGATGATGATGATGGTTTGTTTTTCAGATTTCCATGAAAATAGTATGCATGAAATAATGTTAAAATGATTTTTACTAGGCATAAATTCCTAAGTGTGATAAAATTTTTGGATAATTCCTTAAGAATTATACCATCATTGCAAAATTGAAGGTTGACATAATGACATGAAATAATGAAAATGTGTTTGTTTTTTAAAAGCATAATTTGTGTAACATAATGATTTAAGTCATATGGTTTTCATGATTTTAAATAAATGGGGAATAAAAATTGTTACAATGGTTTGTGCTAGGCATAGAATATGTAAGTATAGACTTATACCATCATCGCGAAAAAAAAAAAAAAAAATAGATTGTTTTATTGCATGGTTGATTTTTAATAAACATAAAATATGAAGATGAGGACTTGCGCTAGGCATAAAATTCCAATTTTGGTTTTGGAACTATACCATCGTCGCGAAAGTCAATAATATATATATATATATATATATATATATATATATATATATATATATATATATATATATATATATATATGTGTGTGTGTGGTGTGTGTGTGTGTGTGTGTGTGTGTGTGTGTGTGTGTGTGTGTGTGTGTGTGTGTTTTTGATTGGATGGTTTGAAAAAAATTTTGATTTTTGTGATTATGCATGTAGTTGTCTTTATACTAAACAACTGTACTTGAAAGAAGAAAAAGAATTATTTCAAACAATTTGAAAAAATATATTTCAAAGTATCTTAAAGACAAAATTTAGATTTATAAGGAATCCCATGTGCATATGTGAATTCATTTCCAATCTTGATTTATCATAATGATACACAAAATCTCTCAAATATAAAATGTGTGTGCAATTGCTATGTTTATTTACCAGTTTTGAGCAAGATAATATGATACAAGTGATTTGAATAAACCAAATAAGTGTTCATTAACCATTATGTAGATGCATATAACCATACTAGACTACTATGTAGGTCGGATTATCAAGAGCTAGCTAATCCATAAGCATACATAGGTCTATACAAAAGAAGGTCGCTAATGTGACAGACATATCGCCATGCTAGGAGTTACCCAAGGCCAAGTAGGTTGGGCACAAACCACCTGTTATGGGGCTTACCTCACAGTTTTTGAATAATTGAGAATTCTAGGGATTCAAGCTCATCAAACCTTCTTTTCTTTTCAAAGGGTAGGGAAAGGGATTTTATTGCTTTCTTGCTTTTTGCTTTCTTTTGATTTTATTTTCTTTTTCTTTTTGTATTTTTGCTTGATAATTGAGATAATGCTTGAAATAACTTGTTTCTTTTTTCTTTTTCTTTCCTTTTCTTTTTGAACTTTTTTTTTTCTTTCTATGCTAAGGATACTTGCTCGGATTAGCTGTAGAGCAAGGGATTTTTATTCTGGGTAGGGGTGAGCTTGTCATTTTGCCAATTCTCAAATATTCTAGACCATGTGCATGATAGGATAGCAAGGGAAACTTTTCGCTCAAGAAACCACTTCTACTATGTAGCAAAGCATAGAAATTACAAATATAATCATTTTATTGTGAAAATATGTGCTTGGTTTAAGTAAATAACAAGATCAATTATCTATGCTCAAACTTTATTTAATTGAATTTTGTGGACTTTGATATAAGAGAGATTAGTAATCATGTCAGATAAAATCAAGATATTTATTTTTGTGTTTTGTGAAAGTGAGAGATTCCAAATAAATGCTAATTTATCCAAAATAATTTGAAACATATAACTGCAATAATTATAAGAAAATATATATAAATGATTTTTGAGAAATTTGAGAATGTTGACTCTCTCTTTCTTCTTTATGTTGTTTTGGTTTCGAAAGAGTCAAGAATATTGTTGTTTTTATATTTTTATCATTATTTTTGAAAGAATTAACAAGTACCATAAATAAATGCAACAAATAGTTTTGAATATTTTGATGATTATGAATGTTTTTGGTGTTTTTGAATTTATAAATTGAAATAAATACAAGATAGTGATTTTGAACAAATATATACATGGATGAAATGACCAAATTTATACATAGTAACGTTTGAGATGAAAAATATTCATGGGTTCTTTAAGTTCTTTACCATCTAAGGTAGATAATTTGTATGCTCCTGATTCAAATTTAGCAGTGATAATGTATGGTCCAAGCCAGTTGGGCTCAAATTTACCTTTAAGGCTTGTAGTTGCATTAGTATTTTTTTTTTGAAGATTTTGAGGATTTTGATTTTTTTGTATTTTGATTTTAATTTATGAATTGAAATTGGTGGTATATACAAGATGATCTATATACACTATACAAGGTTATTTGAGTATAGCATGTCTAAGGTTGCTTCAAAATCAAAGGAGGTTTTGAAGGATAATCTGGTTGAGGTGAAGGTAAGAATAGAAGGTGATGAATAAAAGGTAGTGATAACAAAAGCTGTGTTATAATGTAGAATAATGTAGCAAAAGATTTTACTTTTATATGTGTAAAATTAATCATGTTACAAAATAATATGTTAGAAAGACAAGAAATTTCTTCATTCTTATTATTATATTCCAAGTTTTGATAATATGGAGAAAGTATATGTGAAAGATATGCATGAGTGTTATTTGGTAAACAAGGATGATCATATATGAATGAAGAAAAGTGATGGATAGAAGATAATTGTGATAATAGAGAATGTATATAACTTGATGTTTCAATCGTTAAATATTCTTCAAATGGTGTTGGGTCATCATGTATGGTAACAATTTTAAACTTTAAACTTTGGTGAAGAGGAGAAGGGACAACCCTCATCGTATGAATCCAAGGACTCTGGAGAAGTAGGTTGTAAGGTGAAGGACAATATCCTACATAGAATAAAGTATCCAGGATCTTGGATCCAATATTAAAGGGAGGAATTATAGTACCTTGAGCCTCTTGAATTTCATTGTTAAAATATTTTATAATAACATTTGATTCATTAATATCTTCTTCCTTTGTTTTGGGTTTTTGGAATAATTGATAAGTGCATAAATTAAGAGAGGAGTCATTATTTACCATGATAGTTTTAACATGTGTTTCTTTACTAGATCCTGTAATGTAAAAATAGTAGTCTTCTTGTGGAGTAGAGGAAGGAATATCCTCATCATAGAATGAAATATGGTTAACCTCAAGAAGGTTTACACCATTAATTATGTTCTTAGAGAAAATATGATGAGGAACAAATTGTTGGCTAGGTATTTTGAACAAAATTTCCTTGTGATAAATTTGTAATACTTCTAAAAGGGATATCTTTGCTTGAGGATGAATCACTTGTTGTTGGCTATCAAAGGGGATTTCAGATTGAAATTGTGATTTTAAATATGAGCTTTCTATGCTTACATTCCATTTTGTATCATTCTCTAGAGTCAAAGATAGTTTTGAAGGTTGGTCAAATGAGGAATCCATATCTTGAATATCGGATTGAGTTGATTGAACTTGAGGTTTCTCATTTGTAGTTTTTGTTACAATATTAGTAATATCATTATGATGGGACACATTAACATGCAATATTTGATTGGTTTCCTATTGTTGATAATTGAATAGGGTTTCTTGGGAGATCCCCATGTCTTGATTGATTATTGGTATTTTTTGTGTAGGAGTTTTATTGTTTACTGGAGATTTATAATCAGTTGTAGATTGTAATTCCTTTATATTAAAAGACCCTCATCAATCAAATATTGAATTGCACATCTTAAATCTTTAAAATTTTGTGTCATATGTCCATCTACTCTATGATATTCACAATGTAGCTCAGGTTTAAACCAATCTGATGTGGTATCAGGTTGTCTTATGGAAGGAAATTCAATCTTATTTGTGTTAAGTAAATACTTGAGAATTATATCCATTGGTTGATTGAGCTTTGTAAATGTACGTGATGAAGGTTTTTGAGAGGTTTTTAATAAATGCCTTAGGAATTTCATCATAAAAGGACCTAATGGTTTCTCACCTCTGCTTTATTTATTATGGGTAGAATGATGACAGGAATATTGTGATGTAGGAGGTGAGTGCATGGTAGAATTGGAAGAATAAGTATTTTCTTGTTGAAATGGATGTGTTGTATTGAAAGAAGAGTATTGAAAATGTGGTGGAGGATTATATGTGGATTGATAGACATAATATGGATATATGGGAGAATAGATAATATCGTTATGAAGAGGATTGGAAAAGAGATTGTTTTGTTGAGTTATGGATGAAAAATGAGAGAAGTGTGATGGAGGTGGTGTTGAATAGGGATGAGGTTGGTCATAATCAACAAATGTATTTGGCTGAATTCTTCCAACATTACTGATGGACTCATATTGATTTGAGTAAAAACTCATGGTTTCTTTAGTACTTCTAAAAGTAATATTTAGCATCTATTATTTAGAATTGAATCTAAAACATATAAACATGAAATGATGATTTTGTTTTTGTTTTTCTTGTATACATATATATATATATATATATATATATATATATATATATATATATATATTTTGTTTTTTTGTTTTTATTTTCAAAAGGTTTAAAATGCATTCACGTCGGGTTCACCAAAATGTATCGCTCCAAATTTTTCACACCCTTACCTTCAGGCTATAGGATCCGTTCCTAGAAGGGGGATGTGAAAAGGATGGCATGGTACCTCGGACTGAGAGGCCTTGCGAAGGTCCCGCCTCTCAAGGGAGGTGTATATTGGTGATTTTTTGACGGATGGTGGGTTCACCAGGAAACATTCAATGGTATTTTCCACGCCTAGGTTGGGAATGTGTTTTATGTGTTCATTTTAGCTTTAAGCATTCAAGTCCTTGGTTTGGCCAAAATGCATCTAAGCTATTCTATATGAAGATACAAATTAAATGAATATAAAAAATAGAATTAAGATAGAAAAAAGAGAAATTAAAGAATATTAAAAGAAGAATACCTGATCCGGATGTCTGATGAAGATTCTAATTCTTGAAGCAGTCAGGATCGCCTCTAATTTGATAGGATCGTCTAATATCAGACAAGATCGTCTAAGATCTGATGAATTCCTCAGAAACCTGCAAACAGATAAATGGGTGCAAAACACAGAAAGTGCAGCAATACTAACATAGGGAAACAATGTAAAATGATAGTAGAACTATCAAACTAAAACTTATAAGCAAAAACATAAATGAATTATGCTAATTTAATCACAATCATGATTTAATTATGCATTTGATCTATATGGGTGATCTCCAAAATGCAGAATAGCATAAAATACTGAATAAGCTAGCTAATTACAAAATAAAACAACAAAAAAGAGATGAAGAAATGCAAACTTTAGGCATTGATTACCTCAATGTTGACTGCAGTCAAAATCGTCTCACATTGGTACAAAATTGTCTCTGATTCAACAGGATCGCCTTTGATCTGAACAGGATTGTCCATGATGATGTAAGCTTGCTATGGCTGAAAAACACTAAGGTACCTGCAACAAAATTGGTATAGAGCTAATGCAAATATGAATTTGAGATGTCTTAATGTGTATGAAGTCGGGTGCTAAGGGGAAGGCTTAGGATTAAATAGGCTTAGGAGGGAGGTTAGGAGGTTGGATATCATCCCTATTTGGGAGATATCCAACGGGGGAGGGTCTCTAATGGCATAGACATGCTTCTGCCTGGATTAGAGACCTGTTGGAACAAAAGCTAATTATGCAAAATTAGTTTTGGGATAAGATCATCTGGACATCCTATCCCAGACGAAATCATTAGATCTGGGGCAATATCATCTGATCGGCGATGATATCAACAAATGGTCAAAACCAACTCTAAAAATGACATGGGAAAGGGGGAAACGGATTAACCGATGGTTAATGGGCGGTTTGGGAGGTTAAAATTTGAATTTGAATTATTTACTAGAGTAAATGTAATTATTAAGATTTTACTGCACCAATTTTAGGGTGCTACAATTACCAATAATCACGAGGTGACTTGCTAGTCTACGTAATAATCGGCACTTGTTGCTATTAGAACCTTCAGGAAAGGTCCCATTTTGTAGAAAATTAAATATATCAGTGTACCATGGTGCAGGAGTAGTTTTGTTGATGAGAAACACATCCAAAGGTTCTAAGCATGATTTTCTTGAAGTAGGTTCCTGGAGTCGATGAATAATGATGGTAGCATATTCATAATCTAACTCCAAGGGCAAAAGAGATGCAGCTGCAACCATAGCATCAACCGCACGGTTGCTAGTTCGAGGAATAGATTCCAAGGTAACTTGATAAAATAAAGATAATAATTGTAGGACATATGCTTTATATGGGCATAATTTATCATCTCTGGTCTGATAAACATCATTGATTTGATTTATGACAAGTTGACAATCACTGAAAACCAATAAATTTTTAATTTTCAGTGCCAAGGTAGCTCGTAATCCAAGGATTAGAGCCTCATATTTAGCAGTATTATTAGTGCAAGCAAATTTTAATTTAAAGGACAAAGGTATAAGATGTTTGTATGGAGATATTATAGTAATACTTGCACCAACCCCAGTCATGCATCGGGCTCCGTCAAAGTATAGGGACCATTGCTCAGGATGGTCTGCCTCTAATTTAAGGCATTCATCAGGAAACTCAATGATGAGGGGGTGGGTAGACTCTAAGGGTGCAACAGCTAATTGATCTGCTATGATTTGACCTTTAACGGACTTTTGTCCTATACACATGAGTTCAAACTCGCTTAGTGCAAGAACCCACTTTGCTGTGCGACCAGATAAATAAGGTCAACTCATGAGATATCGTAAAGGGTCGAATTTAGCAATAACATATGTTTTCTGACTGAGCATATAATGGCATAATTTTTGTGTAGAAAATACGACTGTGAGACATAACTTATCTAATACTGTATAGCGAGTTTCATAACTGATTAAGGTTCTACTAATGTAATAAGTAGCACGTTATTTCTTCTCATCGTCAAGTTGAGCTAACATAGCTCCTAAGGTAAAATTTGAAGTAGAAATGTACAAGATAAATGGACGATCAGATCTAGGTGGTGAAAGCACCGATGGTTTAAGAAGATATTGTTTAAGGAGTTTGAATGCTTCCTGACATTCGTCATCCCAATGAAAAGAGACATCCTTCTTAAGAAGCTTAAGAAAGGGTCCGGTTTTGTCCACCAACTTATCAATGAAGTGGCAAATAGCTTGAAGCTTACCTTGTAGACTTCATAATTTAGATATATTTGTGGGTGTGGGCATATCAGTGATAGTCGTAATCTTGAGAGGGTCAATTTCAATGCCACATAAAGAAACTATGACCCCCAATAATTTATCGAACTTAACTCCGAATATACATTTGGCTGGATTTAGTCGGATAAGATATTCCCTTAATTGATCAAATACTTTTCTCAAGTCGTCTAAATTATCATCTTCTTTGATGTAACGAGCTATAATATCGTCTACATAATCATGTAGAATATCATGCATCATATCGTGAAAGATATAATTCATGGCTCATTGAAATGTTGCACCTGCATTCTTCAAACCGAATGGCATCACTTTCCAACAAAAGGTCCTCTAAGGGGTAATAAAGGCTATTTTAGCCTAATATTCAGAAGCTATCTTGATCTGATTATAACCTAAAAATCCATCCATTAAGCATATCATTCCACTTCCAGTAGTAAAATCAATGATCTGATCCATGTTGGGAAGAGGAAAATCATATTTAGGGCATGCCGCATTGATATCCCTAAAGTCTATGCAAACCCTAACTTTGGTCACTTCTTTCTTAGTTACTGGAACTACATTCAAAATCCATTTAGCATAATCAATGTCTTGTATAAAAATAACCTTCAAGAGTTTTTCTAATTCCCCTTTGACTAGTAAGGCCACTTTAGGATGCATTTTTCTAAGTTTTTGTTTAACAGGTTTAGCATCTGGATGGACTACTAGGTGATGCATAACTACAGAAGGGTCTAATCCTAGAATATCCTCATATGTCCAAGCAAAGATGTCTTCATATTATTTAAGGAATGCAATGTATTTATCTTGTTTTACTTGGCTCAATTCAGATCCAATGTTGATTATGTGAGGGTTATCTTCGATTCCAATGTTAATTTTTATGACGTTTTCTAATTCCATGTGTAGATATCTCTCAAAATTAGGTGGGGCAGGTGAAACGCCTAATTCTTGTAATTCTTCCAAGGTTAGCTTGGATAATTCGTCTTGACGAGTCGCGACCTCAAGCTGGGATATACTAGGTATAGAGCCATCGAAATAAAATCCGTTATGTAACAATTCTTCAACGGAGACATCATGGAAGATATCCCCCTCCAACTCATCATCGGATTCAGTAATCATCTCAAGGTAAGCTATGGATAGCATATTACATGTAAATGGGTTATCCCTTAAACACAAAGTATCGCGTTCATCCAAATAATCTTGGTAAGATATGAGATGGTCATCATCCTCGAATGGGAAGGGCTGACCTTTACTAGGAAATAGACCCACACCACATTGGGCAGGCCATGGTTCTACCTCAAAAGGTTCTTTCATACCATTATGGAAAGGTCCCAAAACTTTCCCTTTATATCCCAATTTAAGCATTATAGGCTTAGCTTTAATATATTCATTAGCAAAATAACATCGAGCATATCCATCATGATGTGTCTTGATGTGTCTAGGTATTCTTCCCTAGTCATATCCCTTATAAATAAAAGAACAAATCTCGACTTGGTAAATACTTCCCATAGGCTGTGGGAGACCCAAGGTGCAAGGAGAGGGCGACAATTTATTTAAAAGAAGGGAATCTTGCATAGCAACATTTTTTTTTTGATATAAGAATTTTAGATAAATCGGGTAAGAGCTCATCAGTAAGAGCATAAGAGGTAGAAGGAACATTCCCTACATCGTCGGATGCGGAAAGTATGCCTTTAGTGGATGTAGATGTTGTAGGGATGTTGATGGATGAGTCTTTTATAGGTATGGAAGTTATAGGAGTAAAACAAGAAACATTGGTTGTGAGTTTAGGATCTTTTTGGGGTCCTAATGTGGTTTGTTTGGAAGACGGTTGAACTATATGTAGAGGTGTAGTTGGTGGGGAAAATTAGATGATGTTATGAGCATGTGTTTCACATGTTTAGGCAGATGATTAGAATTAGGATGTGTGGATGATAAAGCAGGGCAAAATTGGACTCCAACAAGTTCTGCCAAAGCACACATATCAAAGGGTCTGGGATCACCATGAATGGTAACCAACTAATTTTTAAATTTGAATTTAACACATTGATGTAAATTTGAGGGAACAATTCGCATTGCGTTGATCCAAGGGTGACCCAAGAGTATATTGTACGATGTAGGGCAATGTACAATAAATACGGTCGTGTCTAAGGTTCTTGGACCAAATTGCAATGGAATAGTAATAACTCCACATGTTTCTTGTGTTTCGTCATTGAAGGCTTTTATGATCATATCGGTTCTTTTCATTTTGTCACTTCTAAACCCAAATCTTTGGTAGAAGTCAAAAGTGCAAATGTTTAAAGCTGAACCATTATCAATCAAGACTCGTTTAACTGCTACATCTCCAATTAGGGCAGTAAAATATAAGGGGTTATCCTTATGTAAACTATGTTGTGGTATATCTCTATCCCGAAAGTCAATACAATCGACTTCATGAGTTATGATAGTATTGGACATGGCTTTAGGTTGAATATTTTGTGGTACCATCATTTGGATTAATGTGAGCATTAATTCATCCCTATGTGTAGGAGAAGATCTTAAAAGGTCCAAAAGGAAATTCTAGATGTAGTATTTGATAATTGTTCATTAATATTATAAGGAGGTTTAGGTTGAACATTAGGCGCATGATTCCCTTTATTAGAAATTTTCAAAACAAATGGAGCTAATCCAATTCTGAGTTTGATCTTGTTGAGAATTTTGAGCCTGTTGTCGAGTAACAACTCTGATGGTACCTACAATATTATTTTGAGGATGATGAATAGGCCTTGGTCTAGCATTTATGGCTTTTTCATTAGAAAGTAATTGGTGATACGATGGTTGAGTAGTGACTCTACTTGGAAATGGTTCTTTTGGAACCATAGAATTTGTGATAGGTTGAATAGGATCTGATTCATCTTCAAAACTATTCGATTGATTTGAGGTGATTTCCATGTCACTTTTAGTCTCGTATTCTATATCACTAAGATCAGGTTTTCGAATATTATATAGAGGTATGGTCGTAACCATAGATAAAGTTGTGTCAAATATTTATGGATCATGAGCAGGTAAATGTCCACTAATAGTCCCTACATATCGGGTAGGAGGGGGAACATTATGATGCTCAATTTGATTAGCCACTTCTTTACCATGCTTTGGTATAGGATGTTGAAATATGTCCAATGATTGATTGGCATTCTGATTCTGATTTTGGGGGATATTCTTTTGAGCATTATTAGGAGGATTTTGTTTAGGTTGAAAGGCTTGCACCTCCATATCATTGTTATCAATCAGGTCTTGTATTTTATGTTTTAATATTTTACAAGAGTTGGTAGCATATCCAGGTCCTCTATGGAAATCACAGTGTAAATCAACTCTGTATCTGGGTATAGTTGGATCAGGTTCCCGAATATTTGGTAATTTGATCAAACCTCGTTCTAATAATTACGAGAGAATGGTTGATAAAGGTTGATTTAACCTAGTAAATTTTTGGGGTGGTTTATCAGGAGGTTTTAGTATAAATTTCTCTGTTGTTTTTGCAGCATTAATAGTAGCGATATTTCTACTATTAGTGACTCCATCACCCACAACTTGTTTATTTTTATATTGATTTTTGGATGTTTTCTCATCATATTTCTTTTTAAGTTGACCTCTCCTAATAAGAGCATCTTCCACTCTTCGAGCTAAATCTATAGCTTGATCGAAGGTGGTCAAGGTAGTAGTTGATAACTCATAGGATAGTTTTTCTTGTAAATTATTGATAAAGATATCCAACATTTCTCGATAAGGTAACACAAAGTGCAATTTTCCTATCAACTATCTCCATCGAGCTAGGAAATCAGAAAAACATTCATCTTTGTCTTGTTTTAGGTTGTATAAATCTTTAATGGTTACATGCCTTTCGATGAAGGTACTAAATTGATGCACAAAAGACTCGATGGTTTCTTCGAAATTCCTCAAAGAATGAGTGGGTAGTTGATAATACCATTCTAATGCCATTCCTCCTAAACTTTTCGGGAACATCTTTAGTAATAACAAGTCATCATGTGATATGTCATGACATGCTATCCTAAACATATGAAGATGCTCTATGGGATCTTCGGTTCCTTTGTATATAGGTAGGACAGGCATAAGAAAGTGTTTAGGATATGGTTGTGCTACAATTATAGGATCTAGATGCTAACTACACATCTCTCGATAATTGTACGAGGGACGGTAGGGATCTATCTGGTCCATGTGGGAGACTAACTATTTCACCATGGCTTCTGGATTACCAGTTTGTCCACCATATTGGTTCTGTGGTATTTGAGTGTATGATGGTGTGACGTAAGTATTAGATGCTATATTTATATTATGTAAATGGTTGGTAGGAAGAGTATTATGAAGAAGATTTGTTGTAGCATTATGTTGTATCCCAAATTGTTGGAAATTGGTGTTAGGTTTTGTTTTAGGCTTCTGTTGATTTGAGGTATGTTGATCAATAACTTGGCAAAATAGAGTAGTGAATGAAGGTTTCTTTTGTGTGGGAATAACCCTAGGCTTAGTAACAGGCACTCTAGGTGGTTGGGTAACCTATTGTCGTTGCATGTTCTATATTATAGCGGCCATATCCAAATTGGATGGTCCAGCTTGATAACTTTCTTGATCAATGAAGGACAAGGGATTAGTGCGTGTGTGATATATTTATTCTAGGGTTTCTTGAGTGTCACTAATTTGATCCTTGTCCATATGGACTGCTCTATTAAGAGTGCCAATATTAGTATTGAGTAACTTCCAAAAATGTTCCATGTTCTCAAAAGTAACAACTCCTTTCAGAGATATTTTAGGGGATGAGGATCCTTCCTCTCTAACAGTTTCTCTTTGTTCATTTGCTTCAAAAAAATCTTCTTCTTGTTGGTCTAGGGTTCCTTCTTCCTGAATTGGGTCTTCAGGAAGGACATCTGGTTTATTTATTGGTCTTCCTAACCAATCTTCTTCTACTTCAGTCTGTTTTCCATTCCTGAGTCTAGTCATTATGCTTAAACTTAGATTTTAGAAAATATATATTAATATATATATATATTTGCAATAAATTTTGGGAGGTATATATTTTAATTATATACCTACTATAATAATTAAAAGAAAATGTTTTGATTTTTGTTATGTTTTTGTTTTTATGATAATATTATAAAGAGAACAAACAACATACTAAATGCAAGAAATAATAATAATAAAATAATGGCTTAGTTTTCTATAAATAGTTTATAGATGTCATTGATAGGATCAAGTTCATTGGGAGTCGTGAAATGCTCCTCTTCAAATTAAAAATTGTTTTTCAAGAATTTGACAAAGTGTGCTATGGTGATATTATCTGCTTCATATTCGAACTTGTAAAAATAGATTTCATGGCAATACTCTCGATATAACACAGATCTAGGAACTCTATTCCATATCTTTCTATCTATAAGAATGACCTCTTGATCCTCTATACAAGATAGAAATTTATGCGCTACAACTACGTTCTCAAGGTATTCCTCAAAGGTGTACAACTTAGAAGACACCAGGGCTATTTTATCTACTAACCACCTATGGCAAGCTCTCTGAAGTTCATGATATAAGGTCACTTGATCAGGATCCAGGATTCTATCTAGGACAAACCTCGTGATTTGCCTAAGTTCGATTGATCTAGATTCAATGATATTCAATCTCCTATTAAGTTCGTCCCATAAAGGTTGAACCCTATTTGTTTGAGGTACTCTAAGTACAGAAGTAATTTCTATAGCTGTTAATTGATTTTCAACATTAATGGTGACAACTCGTCTTTTATTATAATCTATCATCTAAAAATGATATGCAATCTTCGATTCTAAATGCATTTATGTTTTGTTTTTTTTTTTTTGGATTGTTTTCAAAATATTTTTAGTTTTTCATGTTGGGTTCACCAAAATATATCGCTCCAAATTTTCCGCATCCTTACCTTCAGGCTATAGGATCCGCACCTAGAAGGGGGATGCAAGAACGATGGGACAATACCTCGAACTGAGAGGCCCTTTGAAGGTCCCGCATCTCGGGGGAGGGGTATAATGGTGAATTTTTGACGGATGGTGGGTTCACCAGGAAAATTTTGAGTGGCAGTTTCCATGCCTAGGTTGAGAGTAGGTTTGATGTGTTCATTTTGTGCTTTAATCATTCAATTCCTAGTTTTGGCCAAGATGAATCTAAACTATTCTATATGCCAATGCTAATTTTTATGAATACATAAAACATGAATAAATGCTAAACATAGAGAATATGCTAAATAGGATAGAATATACCTGATTTCGGATGTCTGATGAAGATTTTGAGTTTTATAGAAGTCCAAATCATCTCAAATCATATGTAATCATCTGTAATTGCATAGAATAGTCTCAGATCACAGTCGGTCACCTAAGATCAGATGATATCATCGTCGATCTGATGATTTCGTTAGACAAATTTGTCAGAAACCTGCAATCATAGAAATAGATACAAAATACCAAGATGCAACTTGAAAAGCAAGGGGAAACAATAGAAATAATATTAAACTTGCCCAAATGATAAATCCAGATAGCAATTAAAAGGAAATGCATCAATTTGACAATTTATTATGACTTTATCATGCATCTGTACTAAATGAGGTGAACTCCAGGATGCATAAATATAATAACTAAGATAATGTTTAAAGAAATGAAAAAAAATGATAAGAAAATGCAAACTCTAGGCTCTAATTGCCCCCAATCTGGACTACAGTTGAGATCGCCTCCAATCGTACGATATCATCATCGATATGCAATAGGATCATCTAAAATCATCTAGAATTGGTTGCGATAATCCAAGCTTGCTCCGGATGAAGAACAATAATATTCCTACAAGAAAACTTGAAATATGCAATGCAAACAAAAGTATGAAGGTGTTCTAAGGCACAAGGAACTAAATTTGTAGTGAAATCCGTTAGCTAGGGGGTTCAGGGGGGTAAAATGAGAAAATCCCAGTTTATATAGGATTAGGGAGAGGTTAGGAGGTTGGAGATCATCCCAATGGGGGAGACTCTAACTACACAGACACACTTTTTGCCTAGGTTAGAGAAGCTATTGAAACATAACCTAATTATGAAAATTCGGTTTTGGGACGAAATCGTCTAGACGTTCTGTTCTAGATGAATTCATCAGATCTGGGACGATTTCATCTAATCTGCGACAATATTGTCCAACAGTCAAAATAAATCCTAAAAATTGTGCAAAAAACAAGGGAAGCGGGTAACAGGCAGTTAACGGGCGGTTTGGGGTTAAAATTCAAATTTTTATTTTTTTACTAAGGTTTAACTGTGCCAATTTTAGGGTGCTACAATAATATTGAACAAAATGAAAAATGGTTATGTGGACTTATTATTATTGATCCAAGACTCAAAATTTGTACTAATTTGAAACTTCAAATTTTGAGTTAAGGAAGATCTCGAAAGAGTGAAATTCAAAAGTAATAGATCATTATAACAAATAAGAACATAGCTATATAAGAAAAATAACAAAATTATTTTGTTTCTTAAAAGACATAATACAATGCAAGCAATATCTAAAAAGAAATGTGAGGCTATAACATTACAACTACTACTCATGCTTTTTACATTCAAGGGTGCATTTATCTTCACAAAAGAATTGGTATATTGAAAATCACCTGTATCGAATATACAAGATCACCCATACCAAAATGTGTTGGTTCACCTTCAGTCAGTTAGAAGGTCACTAATATGAAAATGTGGTGATTCATCTTTCATGAAATGCAAAGTGTATGCTAAATTATAATTATATACATGGGACTTGTCCTTTTGTTGTATTCCTTCTATTAATGTGTCAACATAGCTAGCTATTTTTTTGCCATGAAAATATAATAATATAAAAATTTTATTTTTATTAATTAATTTGTTTTGCATTTTTTAGGGCTTTTGGGGCATTTCTATCATACTATTTTAAAATTTTGATATACCTCTTTGAGAAATGGTTTGTACTCTCATTAATTTAGATTGCTTCTCCTATCTTTGATATTTGCCTAGGTAGGTAATAGCTTCACTTATATGTCAAATTCAATTTTACTTTGCCAGGTTTCTCTCCTAGAGACATCTCTTCACTTTTTTTGGTAGATGACAACTAAGCTAGGTTTATCTGTAGATAGATGTTAGCTTAGTTTCTGCTAGTAGATATTGTCTTGACTACGTTTTCCTATTGATTGGTTTTGGCTAAACTTATTTTATTTGCTCGAATGTTGGATTGTCTAGGTTTTGACTATAGATAGACGTTAACTTCCACTGAATTTGGTTAGAATGTTTCCTTCGATCTTGGATGAAACTTGGAATCTATATTAGCTACACCATAGGCTTTAACTTTAGCTAGACTATGGGTTTTAACTTCCATATTTTATTCAACTGGTTATTTATTGTATTTCATTGGTGCCCTTCACCACTATGCTTAGTGCTAGCTACCTCTAAGATTATCTTCACTGCAACCTTTCTAGTCCAGTTAGTTGCTTTAGTTGGATTCAATCTACTGTACCTTCCTCAACATGCTAATTTATCTTCTACAACTAGAAATTGAATGTGCTTCAACTGGTTCACTCGAGCACTTTAGGCTATTCAATATATATTATATTTTACTTTACTTTAGATGTTTACCTTGAATTCTTCCTACCTTGAATAGTATAACTAATTAATAAAATTTCAACTATATATATATATATATATATATATATATATATTAGTAAGAAAAATTTCAATTCTTTTCTTTCTACTACTCAAAATCTTATTCGAGTTTTATTCTTCTCTAATGCACTCTCTCTTTATGATATTATTCTTATCTTTGGAAGATTATATTGCTTCTCTATTATCTAGAAGCTTAGATGCTTCTCTATTCTCTAGAATCTTATATTGCTTCTCTATTCTCTATAAGCATTGATGCTTCTCTATTCCATGGATGCTTAGATGATTGTCTATTATTTTTATTATATATCTAGTTTCCTAGGTTGAACCTAAGAACAATAATATTATTAGATGGATTTTGTATTTATTTATGGAAAATGGTTTTGAAAGGGACCCTAAACCTTTTACAAAGCAGAACAAAGTGAAATAGGGTAAATCAACAAGATTGACCCAAGGAAAACCAAAAAGGAAGTAGTAAAAACATCAACTCTAACCAACAAGAGAGAGGAAATAAACCCAATCTTAACACAGTCTAAGCATAACCACAACTGAAAACATCATAAAGACCAACAACTACTCAGCCATGGAGAGGCTAACACTCACATTGCACAAACTGACACCAAGGAACATGTTGTGAGTGACAAATCGATGAGCCAAATGGAAAGGAATTTTAAAGTAAACAAATATCATCATCCTGATTGGTAGACTTGAGATCTTGAGGAAAATTAGCATGCCAAACCTGAAGCATTTCTTCCTCGATGCCTCTATTAGCAAGTGAGTCAGCAAATTTGTTTCCTTCTCTTAACACATGCTGGAAAATCACATTAGAGTACTTACTAGCAAGCCTCCTGCACTCACAAATGATGTTGGAAAGGCTCCATGAAGGGGATTGAGATGCTTTGAGATAGTTGATGATAAGTAGGGAATCTCCTTCAATGATTAAGTTGTTGAAACCAAGACCTTCTAAGACTAGTAGGCCTTGATACAAAGCTCTTGCTTCAGCCAAGTTATTGGATTGAAACTCGATGTCCTTTGTGTATGCCACAATGAATTTCCCCTATCATTCTTGATTATGACTTCACTCCTAGCCCTTCCAATATTCCTTTAGATGATCCATAAAAATTGAGATTTATCCACCTTGTAGGAGGTGGTTTCCAAATAATGCCTAATCTATCAACAACTCGATGAGGACCTACAAAAAAAATTGTTATATTGAAACTAGCAAACATGTGAGATTTGAGACCAAGTTTGGGGGCCCCATTCGATGAATCCAACCGAGAATTCTCAAAGGCAAAGGTAGTGATGCGATGGAGGAAATATTGAGAGTCTTTGTCAATTCCTTTAAAAATCCTATTGTTGCATTCCGGCCAACTCTTCCGGAGAAAATGGTATAAGCAGATGAACCATAGGAATTTTAACTAGGAATTACATAAAGAGTTAGACCATTGCTCAAATAAAAGGATAATAGAGGGTGTTTGGATTTAGGTGATACTGAATAAATCAAATAAGAAATTCAGAATAAAAATAGAGAAAGAGCATTTTAGGAAAATATGGAAGGTTGATTCCCAATTGGACTTGCAAAGAGGGTAGGAGTTAAGGATAAAAATGCCTCTGATAATTTCATTATCCATAGTTAATAGGGTTATGCGTAAGGGGTCGGTCCCAAAATATATTTATAAAAATTTGGCAAATCGGTTTCAAAATAAAGATGAATATTTTCAAGACACATGTAGAAGGTTCACTATTATTAGGGGCAATGTTGAAAATTTAAACATTTAATGGTCAAATTATTATAAGATTGAGGTGAATCGACGACAAAAAAAAAAATTTGCACCGAATTTTTTTTGGCTAATGGACCCTGGTCAAGGGTCCCAAATATTAGCCAATTCCAAATTTTAAAAATCTAATTTTAGCCAATTTTGCTAAAATAGCCATTATGTATAACCCTGATAGTTAGAATTCGATTTTGAGAAGCAATCCAAGAGAAGAAACCATTTTTTGGAATAAAATTTTTAATCAAAAAATATTAGTAGGGGTCTAGCTTGGTGAGGGGTTTATTGAATATAGTAAGCAAATTTAACTATGAACTTACCATCCTCGCTAGGTTTCCAGATGATATTGTCTTTTGACTAGGAGTTCGGGATAACAAAAAATCACAATAAATTTTGAAGGATTCTAGTAGTAGAGGTGGGATTAAAGGCTAGGTCATTGATGGAAATGTATTTCTAGAGGTGTTAGTTTTTTTTTTTTTAATTTACATGGTGGAATCGATAGCCGCCATGAATTCGAGCAGGCTATCCAGCTTTTATGGCTGCCACAGTATTCTGCGTTGTTCGCCCGAAAAGCTGCCACACAGATATTCACTCAGTCTACCCCTATAACCACCATGCCACAATCATTTTAAACCTTTTATGCCATTGAAAGCACCAGGAAATGGAAAAGCATTTAGTCCAATGAGGCCTGAGATTTGAACCTTGGATCTTCGCCCCCCTTATGGGGTTTGGATGAACCAATTGGTCTACACCTCGGACCTCCAGAGGTGTTAGTTAGGAGACTGAGAAATGAAATTAATCACTCTACTTCCAAATATTTTGTCTATGAATGGCTTGAGAATTGCTAAATTTGGCTCAAAAATGAGGGGGTGGTACATAAGCCAAACATCTTCCCAAAACTTGATATAATTATCACAACCAAGTTTCCATCTCATTCCTTTCCTGATGATGTCCCTACATTGAATGATATAATTCCAAAACAAGATCCCTGGTGGTGGTGTTGGTTATCCATGAAAGAGGTTTGCTGGAGGTATTTCATTTTTATTATATCAATCCAAATAGTTTGAGTATAAGTGAAAATTATCCACGCTTGCTTTTCCATAAGTGTCCGATTTATTTTATGGATTTCCCTGAATCCTAAACCTCCTTGGTATTTTTTCTTAGAGATTTATCCTAGGGAACTAAAGGAAACCTATTTCAATTTTCATTTCTAGCCCAACAAAACCTCCTTTGGATTTGTTCAATATTTTTTTCCTTAAGCGAAAAACCCCTTGCAGGGCCGCCTTGGTCTGAGATACCATGAACAGGGGGTTCTACACCATCAAAGTCACCCGGGAGTCATACCCGATCCTGCCCATACCAACATTATCAATTGTATTTTGTATACCCAATTCATATTTTTGGTAGGGTAGAGATTTGAACCTAGGACCTCCCTTGGAGTATTGCCCTCTCCTCTCTAACTCACCTACAACACCTGGGTTCATATTTGTTCAACATTATGGTAGATAAAAATAGGAACTTTGAAGATTGACATGAAAACTATTGGGATACTTTGTAGGCATGCTTGCACCAAAGTAGCCTTAGCTTCTTGGCTTAACATTGTTTTTTTCCACCCTGCCAGCTTCTTGTTGATTCACTCAATGACATTGTTCCATAAAAATTCTAAAGGATTATCATGAAATAGAGGAAGCCTGATGTAAGTAGAAGGAAGATGAGAAATAATACAACTCAAAATCCCAAAAATATTAAGTTTCTTGTAGATGGGAGTATTAAAGAAATAAATTTTGCTCTTCTCAAAGTTAATTTTCTACCCAAAAGATTCTTCAAAAAAAATTAGAATTGATTTGATTGTTTTGGTTTTAGGGACCGAGGAGAGAGTTTCTAGGATGGTATCATCTACAAATTGCTGGTGAGCAATGGTCCTAGAAATATATGACGACTTGATACTAGAGATAAGACCCAAAGAGAAAGCCTGTTTAAGGGATCTGCCAAGGGATTCAGCCATGATGATGAAGAGAAAATGTGACAAAGGGTCACCTTATCTGAGTCCTCTAAAATTTTTAAAATATCCTACTAATGAACCATTAACAATGATTGAGAATCATGTAGAACCTAATAATTTATTTATTAAATTGTTCCACTCCTCATGACATCCAAATTTATTTAGAACTGCAAAGAGGAAATTCCAAGAAATCCTATCAAAATCTTTGCTGATATCAAGTTTTAGGAAGAGGCTAGGTTTCTTACTCTTGGAAACATAAAGGATACGTTTGTAAATAGTAATTATACCATCTATTTTGAATCTACCTTTGACGAAGCTCTCTTGATAGTGATCTATTATTTTTGGGAGGATGAACTTGAGTCTCTTGGAAAAAAATTTGGATATGAGCTTGTAAATAATATTACAAAAGGTTTATAGGTCTAAAATCAAAGATGGATTTACTTAATTGGGACTTAGGGATAAGATCCAAGAACATTGAATTAACATATTTGGGAATGGATTTGGATTGCTAAAATTATTGGACAACATTGATGACATCATGCTCAACAATATCCTAAAAGTGCTAGAAAAACCTGGGAGGGAATCCATCAAGTTCGAGTGCCTTATCAGGATGCATAGAGAACAAGGCATCTTTGATTTATTATTTTGTGAAATTCTCAAGAAGATCAGCATTTGATTCTTGTGAAACAAGACAAGGAATATTTTGGAGAAGAGCATTACAGGCTTGGAGGGAGGATGGAGCACTGGGTCCCAATATATTCTCAAAATAAGAAACAACTTCGGACCTGATTTCATGAATGTCACTAATGCTTGAGCCATCACATATATAAAGTTCTTTGATTTTGTTAATACTTCTATGTTTGAGTGTTGATGCATGGAAAAACCTAGTGTTGGAGTCCCCTTATTTTAACCACAATGCTCTAGATTTTTTCCACTAGAATATTTCTTCTTTAGATAGCAGATTGTAAAATTCTACAAGAAGATTTTTTTCATCCTGTCTAAGACCTGGGTTTGGATTTCCATTCTGGATGCTAGTTTCAATATTCATAAGCTATTCAGAGATCCATTATTTATCCTAGAAAATATTCCCAAAAATATATTTATTCCACTGCTTTAGCTTAAACTTTATAAAGCGAAGTTCCTTGGCTAATTGGGTTAAGGGAGACCTAGAGAAAATTTCCTTCCACCAATTAGAAATGTAGGTTCGAAGGTTAGGGTGTTGAAGCCACATTGAATTGAATATAAAGGAAGTTTTAAAGTGAAGAACAAGCTACAAACCTTCAAAGATCAAAGTGTTGTGGTTCGAACCTATTTTAGGGAGAGAGGTTAGAGTAGCATTGCCTAGAAACTGAATAACTTCTTTAGACAATAAAAAACTATCAAGTATCAGTTGAATGAGTTGAATTCCATATCTTCTATTGCTCAAATTATATTTTAAACCTTTTAAGTGAATATCCGTTTCATTCATATCAAAAAAATCTGCAAATTCTTCAAAACATCTGTAAATGATTGGAGCTCCCCCATGCTTGTCAGAGGAATAGAGATGGCTATTAAAATTTCCAGAAAGAATCCATGGTTCATTTTGAAAGTTGCTTCTCATTTAATTTAGATTGGTCCAAAGGAAATTATGACTATCAATGTTGTTAGGAGCATAGATATTTGAAAGAATCCACTAATAATTGGAATATTTATTGAAGAACAAAATGTTAATGATTATTTATGAAATGGATATAGTTCTGACCTCAATTAGGAGTGAATACAACATGCATATGAGTCTACTTGAAGAGCCATTGGTAGGACTAAAAAAAATTCACTATTTTTTTACTAACATTTTACCAATCCTTTCACTTTTCTCAATATCAATTTTTTGTTTCTTGGAGTAAGATGAAGCCAGGTTTCAAATATTTCCTCATGGATCTAACCAACCTCTATTTGGTTACTCCATTGAGGCCTCTCACATTCCATGAGAGGATCTTCATTTAGAATGTTTGGAAGATTTTTCCCATCCCTTTGCCCTAATATGGCAGCGGTTTGGATCATTTTCCCTCATCCATGGGAAAATTAGTGTTTGTTTGATTTGATAGAGATGACATAATGGTAGGCTAGAAGCCATTGGCAATGTATGAGTTAGTTTCTTTCTTCCTTCTATATTGATTTGAATGTTTATCCCTTTTCTTGTCACTACCAACATTGGCAGTAGTTTTCTTCCCTTGAATTCTAGTTTTAAGGGGACTGAGTAGTTGCTGTGGGGAGGAGAAATTCGATTGGAAAGTAGAATATTCTTGTGTTGGAAGAACTACGTTTATATTTGACAAAAAATGGCAAAAGGAGGAATAGAAGGCCTAGACATAGTGGGGAACTGAGGAACATCACAAAAGTGTATAGATAGATCAGTGAGATTGTTATGAGTAGTTACAATTTTAGTAAGATCTATAATTTAGGGTCGGTAGAGATATCCTCAACTTCAAGATCTAGATATTGGCCATTTAAGGGCATGAAATAATTAGGTTTTACAAAAAGAGAGCTTACCTAGTCTTCATATCATGGATAAATCTAGGTCTGAGAGACAGGTTGCTTGCCTTTGTCGATTTGATTCTTTTTCTAGAATTTTTGAGTCAGTTGATTGTTCCCCATTCCATTCTTGCCATGATTTTCATCTTTATTTAACTCCTTTAGAGTGGGTCACTAGGCATAGAGATGGCCCTATTTTTGGCACTCAATGTAAAAAATAGGTTTTTTCTCATACTTGATAGTCTGACGCCTCCAATATGATCCTAAAATGAGATCTGCATAAGTTGGTAATTGGGAATATAGATTTGCAATGACACAAATGCAGGCATAAGTAATATGAATTCTTGCTTTAGTTATTGATTCAATGGAAACAATGTCACCAATGGTTTGAGCAATGCATTTGAGAATTCTAGGATGCCATAACTACAATGGGAGGCTTGGTAGTCTGACCCAAATGGGTGCTACATTTATACTTTGTGTTTTCGGGTCAAAATATTCACCTCATTTCCTCAAGAAAATACTTCTTCTATCGAATAACCAAGGGCCTCTAGTGAGAATTATACTAGTGTCTTCAATATTGTTTAACCTAATTAGGAAAAACCCCTTGGATAGGTAGCTAGCTCCTTATTACCCATAGGTCTCCACTTTGAGAAGACCCATTTGTAAATGGACTCAACATTCGACCTTGCATCGATAAATTTTCCAATCAGTGATAGAGATTCTTGAAAAACTAGGGGAGTCATGACTTCAGGAGGAATGATGACTCTCTTCCAAAAATAGTGATAGGAATAGAGTCCTAGAAAATGGAAATAGGAGGCATCGTTTTGTTGTGAACTTTATCTACAAAGGAGCCGAAAAATGTGTTTCAAGGAGAAACTGTCAAGGGTTCCCCTATGACACCCATGACTTCATCTTTGTCGATGACATTGTCTATATCATCAAAATATTTATCACTAGTAACATTGATTTTTTCTAGACGTCCCCTTCAATAATTCATTGCTCTAATAAAGAGTAGTAGATCCACCTCCTCTACAATGCTCATTTGCCTCCTCTACAATGATCCTCTAAAATCCTAAATTATCTCCTCTAAAACCCTAATCTACCTCCTATGCAATGCTCCTCTAAAACCCTAAACTACCTCCTCTGCAAAACTCATCCTCTGATGGTTTTCCTCCTCTACAATACTCGTACTTTGCTATTTTGCCTCCTATGCAATACTCCTCTAAATTATTCTTAGGTGGATTTTGGACACTAATATGATTATCCTATTTTATTGAAAATCCAAATTAATATCAAGATGACTTTGAATGTCTCCTCACATCCAAATTTCTTCTGAGTTAGATCTCAATCTATTATGGTTGAGTCCTTGTATTCATTGGTTTCCCTTGAAAAAAGTGGATAGACCTTAGCATCCAAATTAGGGTGACTTATATTTGTCCCCTCAATATCTACTCTTTTAGAAATTTAAAAATATTAATTAATTTGCAAATTCAATATTTGTAGCAATCACATGGAAGTTTTCCTTCAATGGCAATAATAATAATAATAAGATAAATTCCTTGGGATACCCCTGCCTCCTTGGGTCTTACTTGAAAGTGGCATCCCTTTTGGGATGTTTTCCACAAATAAAATAAATAATATAAATTCCTTGTAGTAGCTCCAAATATGAATCTATAAAAAATGGATAGAGTTTAGCAACAACTCTATACCACTGTTGTATTTTAAGCCAAATTATCTCAAGTCCCAATATAAATAATTAGGAGTATAATTAAATATAAGAGCAATAAAAGTATAATATAAATTACGAAAATATTCACTATAATATCAAATATGAATGTAAATAGAAAAAATCATTCATGTACAAGCATGAAATATACTTACAATAATATTGCTCAAAATCTGTATGCAAGTTTTATTATCAATGCTTGCTATGGTGAGTTTAAAGACCATTTTTCTACTTACATTGTATGGATATTTTTTATCCATAATATACATATACAAAGGTGACTCTATAATACTTGAATATTGCATTCCTCACATACTCGGGAGTTGCAATTTTTCCTATTCTTGTTCTTTGCCTTCTCATCTTGTCACTTGTATATAATACTCTTCAATCTCTACTTGTATGCACACTCGACACTTGCACACTTCTATATACCTCTTACTCTCCTACATGCACTCCTAATACAAGACACTTATGCACATTCTCACATTACGTATTTGCACACTCACATATATGATACTTGTGCATATCCTACACATAGATACTTACATAAATGGGGAAAGATAAATCACTCATCTAAATTATAGACTTAAACTCTAATCTATTACATATTTACATTTACACCATAAAGGTACCATGGGGGTACATTTGCATGTACCAAATAATCTAATATTCTCCAAGAGAGAGGCATCATAAGGTTTATATATAGCACCACCATTAGTCCTCTCATAAACAACTTGAACCTATTATTATTGACAATTAGAGTAAAGCTTTATCAAATTGTTAAGCCACTATGAGTCAACATAGGATGGATGGATTCTCGATGAGGTATAATTATTTAAGGAACTATGGAAAAAAAGCTTCCACATATTTTTAAAATCATTAAGAAGAGATAGTGCTCAGTAATAAAAATTTTATGCCCATAAATTTATTTGGATGACACTCATGTTCCATACACCAATGATTTTGCCCCCCTTAATAATAAAAATATTATATTAACCAATTTTACATGAGAATTTAGATCATGATATTAGGGAGATAGCTCAACAAGGTATTTCTAGTTAGGGACGATTCATATATGACATCCATCAATATTTGAGATACTTATAGAATCCTATTGACATGCATGTCAATAGAAATATTCAAAAACACTCTTTAGGATTGAGTGGATTTATGATCAATGAATTGATAAATTGCATACAAACATGTAACACCTTAAATAAAAGGGATGATGAGTACCTCATATGCTTCTTTTTATCCAGTATTTCCTTTTTAATACATATTCAAAAGGATTCCTTTTGTATATAACTAATGTAGATGTACCATTTTTAGTTGATTTCTAAGCCTTTATATTTAATGTATGACTTAGTAATTTTTGTAGTAAAATGAAGGAATTATTTTAGTTTGTAGATGATTTATAATGTGTTTAAATTATTAAATCTTATTTTTATGGATTGCTTATGGAAATAGGTGAATATGTCACCTAATTGGATATAAAATAGTTATAACTACCTAAAAATCCTATAGTGGCTCAAATGACTAACATGTGATAAAAATATATTATATTTAGTGTGCATTTTACCTCCTAACTAGGGTTAGGGTTATGGTTTTAATTTATTAAAACCATAATGCCTCTTACTATATATATGTACTCATCCTTCAATAATAACATCTCTTATTCTTCTAACATTTGGTATTAGAGTAAGTCCCCTTCCTACCTAAAAATCATTATGGGGGAAGTGCCTCTTTGGAAATTCTCCCTTGCCCCATTGGTGGTGCTTCTCATTTATTCTTCTTCTTCCCATTAGAATCACACTATGCTCTAACCTTATGGTTTTATACCTGTTGTGGCTAATCCACAACACACCCCAAGATTGGGGACCCACCTTGTTGCAGGTTTTCAGAGAAAATCTCACTGACCCAGATGCCAAAAATGAAGAAAAGGGGGCAAAATGTGCAAGTATAGAAAGTGTCGCGAAATCGCGACATGTCACACCGTCGCCACAAAAAAAAAAAAGTGTCGCGATATCGCGACATGTCGCTCCAACGCAGAGAAAATGGTCGCGATATCGCGACGTGTTTGGATGAAGTGTACGGACGATGAAAGTTGTAGCGAAATCGTGACATGTTGCTCCGTCGTGGCCTAGAGAGGAGAGAGAAAGGTAGAATGAAAAAGCGTAGCGAAATCGCGACGTGTCGCAAAATCGCGGTCAACATGGTCAACGACAGTAGGTGGGCAGAAACGTCGCGAAATCGTGACGTGTTTGGTTTTCGCGGCTTGGAAGCGGACAGAAGGCACAAGATAGAAAAGGGTCACGAAATCGTGACAAAACTGGGATAGAGGTGCATAGCTCGAAGAGGCGTCGCGAAATCGCGACGTGTCGCATTTTCGCGGCGCAAGTGGATAGAAAGGGACGAAGCAGCGAAATGGTCACGATTTCGTGACGTGTTTTACCAAATTGTACGATCGAAGAAAATGGTCGCGATTTCACGACGTGTTTTGCCAAATTGTACGGCCGAAGAAAATGGTCGCGATATCGCGACGTGTTTCGGCAAAGTGACCCGACAGAGAAAATGGTCGCGATTTCGCGACGTGTTTTGCCAAGGTGTACGACACAGAGAAATGGTAGCGATATCGCGACAGAAATGAAGACCATGCCCGAAGCAGAGAAATGGTAGCGATATCACGATGTTTTGCCAAGGTGTACGGCACAGAGAAACGGTAGCGATATCGCGACAGAAATGAAGACCATGCCCGAAGCAGAGAAACGGTAGCGATATCGCGATAGGTTTTGGCAAAGCGTACGGAGAGAAAAAATGGTAGCGATATCGCGACAGGTGCGGTGAGACGGCCCGATGGAGATAGCGGTAGCGATTTCGCGATGGGCTACAAACGAAGTGTACGGAGAGCGAAGGCGTAGCGATATCGCGACATGTCACGATTTCGACATGTCGCAATTTCGCTGCGAAAGAAAAAAAGCAAGGCCGCATGCTATTTTTGGTCATGATTTTTGAGGAACCGTTACTGAACATGCAGAGAGCACTGAACACGTGGCAAAATGCACGAGGGTCAGAGTAACGCTTCGAATCGACGGTTATTGGCCGTAGAGAAGATCAAGCGTTACAAATGCATGCAAAGGGTTAGAATATCAAAAGGCGGGAAATTGAAGCGAAGAGTCCTGGACATTGAAACGAAGCGTCGCAGGGGAACCAAGAGCCGAGGCAGAAGGTTTAAAAGCCGAATCGAGTTATGGATAAGGGGTTGGAGATTGTAACAAAAAGCATTATTTGTTGAAATAAAAGGAGTTATTTGGTAAAAGTGACTTTTGTGTGCAAAATCAAAAGGAGATCGAAGCTAAGACTACTGTTTTACTGTCAATCTTTCCTTTGCATCATTTTTTCTTGTATCTATTCGTTTACGCCATGGGATGGGTTACGATAGGTGAATGACAGAATGATGCAGTTATATTCTTTCCATAGAGTCTTGCATCTGATCTGATTGGATTGTGTGTTAGTACAGATCTGCTCGGTCGGGTTGTTTTAGAACTTCATCTCATTAACTTGGGGTTTTGCAGGGAGGAGATTGCTAACCAGATTAACATCCTTCTTTGGTTTTCCAGCTGATTTTTATAAGAACATTTTCTGTTTTAGTTTTTGATATGTTTAAGCTCATATTAAAGACTAACGTTAAAATAATAGAACGATTAAACAAAGATAAAATGAACCAATTGACATTAGAATAAACCATTAATGTTAGAACATTAAAAGGATTTTGTTTTGTTGCATGATTTGGTCATTTAAACAAATTAGGGTTACAGAGTTTGCTGTGAATCAATAAAGGCCCCTTGTTAATAGTTACTTGCAAGATCTGAGTTACTCTGGGATATTGTTTTATTTATGTGCATTAAGTTGAAATTGGTGTTATGCATATAAAAATCTGTTATACAAGAAACTTGGAGAAATAAAAATATAATAACATATTTCTTTGCAAGAAAGAGTCTTCTGGTTTGAGACTCCAGTTGCGTGTTCATTATTTGTAATGAGACAAATATACACTCAACATTTTGGCGCTAGAAGGAGGGCCTTCTTTATTGCTTTGTGATTTTTAATTTGTTCTAACAACTAACGTGGGTAGTTTTGTTTCCACTTACGGTGCTTGCAGGTATAACATTTAGATACTGTATTTTGCAGGAGGGTTGTGGGAAGTCTTTGGAGTTCTAGAATTTCCAAGCTGGCCCAACCTGAGTACATTGCTACTAGGCAAAACATCCCCCCAAACCTTCCCCCCCCCCCCCCCCCCCCCCCCCCCCCCCCCGGGCCCCCCCCCCCCCCCCCCCCCCCCCCCCTACACGAATGTGACTCGTCACTTTGCGGTAGACCCTGCAGTCGCCTTGCAATTATATTTCGGAGCCTTGGATCCTTTAACGTCTTTGTTGACTAGAAGGAACCCCCAGGTTACGACCCTTCCTTTGGCCTATGCAGAAACAATGACTCTCGAACAGCAGATGAACCTGCCAGGAGCAGGATTGTCTCAGTTGACTGGGATGGGACAATATGGCCCATACAGTCAATTTGCCATGATGAACCAGTTGATGACACCACAAGTTCCTATGATGAACAATTTCCAAACACCCACCCAAGTGACGCCATTTTCAGGTTATCCGAATGCCTCTGTTCAAACACAGGGATTGATTCAAAATAGCCCGATGGGTTTGCCTGGGTTCGGCATGGGCAATAATCTGTTGACCATGCCGGGGTTTGCTCCGATTAGCACACCAAGCCCAACGACTTATCCAATAGTTACTCCCATTCAAAGTGTGAATCCAGGGTGGAATCCACCAGACCCAAACTATTCAAAGTGTGAATCCAGGGTGGAATCCACCTGCCCAGACCCAAGCCATTGTACCTATTCCAGAGGTGGCTAATGCAGCAAACACAACTGGACTCGGCATTACAGTGCCCCAACCACAAGGGTCTGAATCCGCCATAGAAAACATGAAGGAAACCTTGGCCAAAGTTTTGGTCACGGTGGGAAATGTCAATAAAAAAGTAGACCAAGCCATGGGTCACAACCGACCTCATAATCATAGAGGAAAAGGAACATATAACACGCAGCCGAATAATGGGCGAATACCCAACCCCGTAGCCAATCAGGCAGATGTCTCGAAAGATTTTGGAGAGTCGGGACCCAGTGATAACGATTGTATGCACTGTGGCCACGGGAAGCATGAGTCTATATTGACTGAGGTTATACATTCCCAAGAAAGTGAAGAAGAAGAGGATGTAGAATTTTTTGGAAGCGAAGATGAAGAAGCCTTGGAAGTTCATGCCAACAAACGTTTTGGGAAAGGAAATCACAAGTACTACACTAGGAGTTCTAAGGAGCCCAAAACTTCCTCTACTCCTCCAAACAACCAATTACTCCCTCCTGATTTCAAAGGAGATGTCAATCCCCCTCCTCCATCCAAAGTGGAAAAGTCTAAGGTGGGGCAAGATATGTCAAATTCAGAAAAGCCCACTTATGACTTGGTGGAAGACATGAAGAAAACTAAGGCCAATGTCTCGATGTATGACATGTCCCGATTATTAGGCCAAGAAATAAGTTCACCAAAGAGATTAAATCCAGCTGCCCAAGTTCATGAAGCCAAAAGTGCTGAGTCCCGAATGGTTTTACGAAAAGAAAAATGAGATATACCTCCTTTTTTGATAACCATTAGAATTGCAGGTAAAAACTTGCACAATTGTTTAATAGACTCAGGGGCCTCGGCTACCATCATGCCCCTAGAAATCTGTAAAAAATTGGGACTTACACCAAAGCCTTCTAGAAGCGGGGTGGTGCAGCTGGATAGATCAACCATGGAGGCGATGGGAGAATTGGGTGATGTGCTTATTCAAGTCAATTCAGAACCTAGGGTTCAACAGCGCATAGACATATTGGTGCTCGACATTCCTATCAAATATGGCATGGTTTTGGGAAGAGATTGGAGTAAAAACCTAAACGGTTACATTGTGATAGATTCTTCGCATATGTGGTTGCCTTGGAGGGGAGTGGCCAATCAAATTCGGATTGATAGTGAACCCAGGCTCAAAGAGATGATCACAGATTACAACAAACCGAATGAGATCCAGTACATTGAAGCAGAGTTGGGAGCATATTGTTTGGACATAGAAACACTTGAAAATACCCAAGATGAAAGGATTGGGTGCAACGTTACTGGAGGACATCAGGACATTTGGACTTTAAGATTTGATGGATCCAAGTCCAGGCAAGGAGCAGAAGCCGGTATTGAATTATCATGTTCGGACAGAGAGCCTATGTTCGCTGCATACAGACTACAGTTCCCTGCCACCAACAATATGGCAGAATATGAGGCCTTGATTCTCGGACTGCAATTGGCCCTTCGAAAGAAAATTAAATCTATCAAGGTCCTTGGGGATTCAGAACTGGTGGTGAAACAAGTAAAGGGACAGTACATATGTAAGGATAGGCGGCTCAGACTTTACCGAACTAGGGTTAGAGATTTGATAGACGAGTTTGATGCTTTTAACATATCTCTGATTTCTAGAAAAGGCAATCGTCTGGCAGACTCTTTAGCCATGGCTGCGAGTATGTTGAAGCCAGTGGACCATAAGAAATGCAAGAAGTTCTCAATAGAGCTGGTCCCTTGTCCCTCGATACCAGATAATGTCACGAATTTCCAAGTGTTTGATAGTGACAGGCACATATTCCATTTTGTCACTAATTCTGGTATATTTGAAAAGCAGGTTATAGATGAGGACGAAAGGGACCTAGAGGAGGCAGACTTGGAAGAAAAAGTTGCTAAAAATAAGTTGCCAGATGAGATGGCTTCATTAGAAAAAACGTTCGATATCGGATACCAGCCAAGAGAGGGTAAAAAAGTTCTACCTCCCAGAGAGGCCTGTGATTTAGTTAATATTGGAAGTGCAGAAAATCCTCGAGAAGTATTCATAGCAAAAGCATGTACCAAGCAGGAGAAGGATTCTATTGCCAGTGCATTAAAAGAATACATAGACTGCATAGCTTGGAGTTATAAGGAGTTGAAAACCTATGATCAGAATGTCATCATGCACACGATACCATTGAAGCCAGATTCCAAACCCTTCAGGCAAAGGCAAAGGCGAGTTAATCCATTATTAGAACCCTTGATAGAGAAAGAGGTGAAGCGACTGTTAGAAGCTAAGATCATCTTTCCTGTTAGGCATTCCACATGGGTTGCTAACCTGGTCCCCGTGAGGAAAAAGAGTGGAGAAATAAGGTTATGTATCGATTTTAGAAATCTTAATAAAGCCTCCCAAAAGGACAACTACCCGTTACCCACTATTGATGAAATACTCCAAAAGGTGAACGGGTCGGAAATGATGTCATTCCTGGATGGCTATTCGGGATATAATCAGGTCCTTATCCATCCTAGTGATAGGATGAAAATTGCTTTTACCACAAAGTGGGGCACCTTTGCATACAGGAGAATGCCCTTTGGACTATTGAACGCAGGTGCCACTTTCCAGCGAGCGATGGACTTTGCTTTTAAAGGGCTCATTGGTAAGTGCATCATTGTCTATGTCGATGACATTCCTGTCTTTTCTAAGAACAGGGAAAACCACGTCAGGGATCTTAAGAAAGTTTTTCAAAGATGCAGGGAACACGGTATTTCTCTCAACCCAAAGAAATGCATTTTTGGGGTAACGAAAGGAAAGTTGTTGGGGCATATAATATCTAAGGAGGGAATTTCCATTGACCCTGAGAGAATAGAGGCCATACAGCAGATTCCTTGTCCCACTAGCAAGAAGGGGTTGAGATCATTTTTCGGGAAGATCAATTTTGTTAGAAAATTTATTGCAGATTTTGCAGAAATAGCAAAGCCTTTGAACGACATGTTAAAGAAAGAAGTCCAGATCAAGTGGACAAATGAAAGTATAGATGCTTTCCAAAATATCAAGGACGCGATTTCTAAAGCCCCGATTTTAGTGAGTCCTGATTATACGAAGCCTTTCTATATCTACACCTTTGCTTCAGATCACTCCTTTGCGAGTGTTTTAACTCAGAAGAGTGAAGGCAGCATTGAAAATCCCATTGCCTTCCTGAGTAGTCCTCTCAAAGATGCGAAGCTGAGATACTCTATCTTGGACAAGCAAATGTATGCTCTGGTTAAGACTGTAAAGAAATTCAGGCATTACATAGTCCACAGTAGGGTCTTTGCTATCGTCCCAGATCCTGCAGTCAAAGCCATGTTCATACAGAATGAATTGGGTGAAAGACGTGGTAAGTGGGTTTCAACTTTGCAGGAGTTTGACCTTGAGATTCAGTCGATGAAGATAGTTCGGGGGCAAGGGCTGGTTAAGACAATAGCAGAACAGGATCTCGCAATTTCATGTCAACATTATGAAGTCGCAGATCTAACCAAGGATGAGTGGTATGCAGATGTGGTGTATTATCTGCTAAATGGTAAATGTCCACCGCATTTGAATGCTACTCAATGAAGAGCCTTGCGTTTGAAGTCTGCTAATTTCCTAATTAGATCTGGCACATTATACAAAAAAAACCATGAAGGTATTTACCTTCGTTGCGTTGATCAAAAGGAGGCAGTGCGAATACTCGAGGAGTTTCATGGTAAACATGGGACGGGGCATGGGTCCGCTAATTCCACAGCCCATCAAATCCTCAGAGCCGGTTATTATTGGCCTCGTCTGTTCAAAGATGCCCATACTCATGTGAGGTCATGCCATACATGTCAAACTGCAGCCAATAGAGACAGGAACGCTTCCATGCCTTTACAATCCGTAATTGAGTCTAGACCTTTTGCACAATGGGGCCTGGATTTTGTTGGGATTATCAGTCCCAATTCATCTGATTCCCACAAATACATTATGATGGCTACGGATTATTGCACAAGGTGGACCGAAGCTATACCCACAAAGAATGCTACTTCGGAGGTTGTTATTAAATTTTTAGAAGATAACATTGTCACTCGGTTCGGGATGCCTAACTCCATTGTAAGTGATAATGGTTCAGCTTTTTCCTCTCTAGAGTTCGCTAATTGGGCATTTGATAACAGCGTGAGTTTGAAATTCTCTTCCAATTATTACCCGCAAGGCAACGGATTGGCCGAATCATCTAACAAGAATCTGTTAAATGTCATAAAAAAATTGTTGGAAAGAAATCCGCGGGGTTGGCACAACAAGCTGAAGTTGGCCCTTTGGGCTGACAGAATCAGAGTCAAAGAGGCAATAGGAACATCTCCTTACCATCTGGTTTATGGACAAGATCCCATTTTCCCTACAAATCTCAGATTACAAACACTGCATTTCATGAAGGATTATTTCGGAACTAATGACAAACTTGAGTCTAGACTAACACAATTAATGCATCTGGATGAAAAAAGGGATGAGGCTATGCTTCATTTTAGTAAACACCAGGATGTAGTAAAGAGATGGTTTGACAAAAATTCTAGGGCCAAGGCCTTTAAAATATCAGATCTAGTGTTGTTATGGGACAAAAGACATGAGAAGAAAGGGGAGCATGATAAGTTTGATTACCTTTGGTTGGGTCCCTACCAGGTTTCAGAAGTCCTAGGGGAAAACAGTTTTAGGCTAAGAACCTTGGATGGAAAGGATTTGGCATTACCTATCAATGGGTTGCACTTGAAACACTACTTCCAGGCTTGAGGCAGCTGGGTTTGTATTATATGTAATTATGCCATGCTTTGTTTCTTTTGTGTGCAGATTTTATACTTAAGTGTGTGTTCTTGACATGTCTAGTTTTATGTTAATGTTGTGCTTTGTTTCTTTTGTGTGCAGATTTGATATTTAAATTGTGTGTTTTGACATGTTCAGGTTTTTGTATTAATGTTGTGCTTTGTTTTGTGTGTGCAGGTTGGACACTTAGGTGGTGTGTTTATTTGACATTTTTTGTTGTCTTATATAAAAAAAAAAAAAAACAAGGAATAAAGTTTGAAATGTTAAACATATGCCTAAGATTGGGAGAATATGAAGCATTGGAATTATTTTGTAAAAGCTCCACATGTAATACAAACAGTTAATTAATATCGCTTGGGGCTTGTGATGCATGAAGTAGTCAGTTTTGCAAATTATAGTAATACTTCATTGGCAATTCAAAGGACAATGCATTCATAGTACATCTCACTTTGCATATTCATGCCATCCTAGTTACATATGCATTTCAGATACAAACCATTAAAGTGTGTTAAATCCTCTTAGGATTATACTATAACATAAATAAAGAAAAATCCTAAGGTTGGAAACTGAGCCCAAAGGTATCTAGAACCAAGCACAGTTTGTACACATTAAAAAGGATCTTGGGCAAAATGATCAAAACCTTGCCTGGAGGAAGAGGGTCAAGCGAAAAGGAATATTTCATGTCTATCCTATTATGCAACATGATCCTTCAAACAGTGGTTTTCACCACTTCCATTAAGCTTAAAGCCTAAAATCAGAGTAGTAAGGATAGGGTTAAGTCCTCATCGAACTTAGGTTGAGGATCCAACTCCCCAAAGCTTTGATTTGACCTACATGGAGTAGTAAGGATAGGGCATAATTCTCATCTCGCCTAGGTTGAGAATCTGATTCCCCAAAGCTCCTATGTCTCATGTCAAGATAAAACTTGGATTGGAAGGATCGTACTACTTGTCCTCTGCAAGGGATGGGTAGTCATCCCCAAGGTCTAAGTAATAAAATAATATTCTTCATTTTCATCTAAAACTTGGGTTGGAAGGATCGTACTACTTGTCCTCTGCAAAGGATGGGTAGTCATCCCTAAGATCCAAGAAGTAAAATTAACTTTTTCCCATCTCATATTTATATTGGATTGAAAGGATCGTACTACTTGTCCTCTGCAAAGGATGGGTAGTCATCCCCAAAGTCCAAAGAAATGAAGTTAAGTCATGGATTATGGGGTTAGGTATGCCCATGCATGACAACATGTCTTGTCTAAAAATAAGACCACTGACTGTTCAGAGGGTTAGACTAGCATGATCATTTCTTCCATAATTGGTTAGGTCATTTTGCTCAAAGTGAGGTAATGAATTCCAAATCAGAGTAGTAAGAATAGGGTTAAACTCCCATCTAGATTAAGTTGGGAGTCCGATTTCCCAAAGCTCTGATTTCACTATCACTTACACATGGGTTCAAGATAATAGTGACTCATAACCAACTTTGGGATCTAATAAAACAATTCATTATACGCGTGGTTGATCCTAAGAGGGTTTGACAATCTTGAATATTTGTATATGATGTTAGAAGGTCTATGCATTTGTAGAAGCAAATCTCTAAGCATATTCATTAGGTTTCACAAATCATTTACAATCTCACACATGCATGCATGTAAAGCTGACAATGGAATGTTGATCAAGTCCAAGCGATAAGGAATGAAACAGATAGCACACACTGAGCTAATACTAATGATTCTGATGTTTCATGTACTTCTGATCTGTTGATATTTGTTAATCTTTTATGTGCTAACGCCTGTATCTAAGCTCATATATTTCAGGTTGGGTTCTCACAAAATGCTCTGGAGCATTTGACAGCAGAGTCGCCATTTGTTGTGGCTAATCCACAACACACCCCAAGATTGGGGACCCACCTTGTTGCAGGTTTTCAGAGAAAATCTCACTGACCCAGATGCCAAAAATGAAGAAAAGGGGGCAAAATGTGCAAGTGTAGAAAGTGTCGCGAAATCGCGACATGTCACGAAATCGCGACATGTCACACCGTCGCCACAAAAAAAAGAAAAGTGTCGCGATATCGCGACATGTCGCTCCAACGTAGAGAAAATGGTCGCGATATCGCGACGTGTTTGGATGAAGTGTACGGACGATGAAAGTTGTAGCGAAATCGTGACATGTTGCTCCGTCGCGGCCCAGAGAGGAGAGAGAAAGGCAGAATGAAAAACTGTAGCGAAATCGCGACGTGTCGCAAAATCACGGTCAACATGGTCAATGGCAGCAGGTGGGCGGAAACGTCGCGAAATCGTGACGTGTTTGGTTTTCACGGCTTGGAAGCGGACAGAAGGCACAAGATAGAAAAGGGTCGCGAAATCATGACAAAACTGGGATAGAGGTGCATAGCTCGAAGAGGCGTCGCGAAATCGTGACGTGTCACGTTTTCACGATGCAAGTGGATAGAAAGGGACGAAGCAGCGAAATGGTCACGATTTCACGACGTGTTTTACCAAATTGTACGGCCGAAGAAAATGGTCGCGATTTCGTGACGTGTTTTGCCAAATTGTACGGTCGAAGAAAATGGTCGCGATATCACGACGTGTTTTGCAAAGTGACCCGACGAAGAAAATGGTCGTGATATCGTGACGTGTTTTGCCAAAGTGTACGACCGATGAAAATGGTCGCGATATCGCGACGTGTTTCAACAAAGTGACCCGACAGAGAAAATGGTCACGATTTCGCGACGTGTTTTGCCAAGGTGTACGGCACAGAGAAATGGTAGCGATATCGCGATAGAAATGAAGACCATGCCCGAAGCAGAGAAACGGTAGCGATATCGCGACAGGTTTTGGCAAAGCGTACGGAGAGCAAAAATGGTAGCGATATCGCGACAGGTGCGGTGAGACGGCCCGATGGAGATAGCGGTAGCGATTTCACGACGGGCTGCAAATGAAGTGTACGGAGAGCGAAGGCGTAGCGATATCGCGACATGTCGCGATTTCGTGACATGTCACAATTTTGCTATGAAAAAAAAAAGCAAGGCCGCATGCTATTTTTGGTCACGATTTTTGAGGAACCGTTACTGAACATGCAGAGAGCGCTGAACACGTGGCAAAATGCACGAGGGTCAGAGTAACGCTTCGAATCGACGGTTATTGGCCGCAGAGAAGATCAAGCGTTACAAATGCATGCAAAGGGTTAGAATATCAAAAGGCGGGAAATTGAAGCGAAGAGTCCTGGACATTGAAACGAAGCGTCGCAGGGGAACCAAGAGCCGAGGCAGAAGGTTTAAAAGCCGAATCGAGTTATGGATAAGGGGCTGGAGATTGTAACAAAAAGCATTATTTGTTGAAATAAAAGGAGTTATTTGGTAAAAGTGACTTTTGTGTGCAAAATCAAAAGGAGATCGAAGCTAAGACTACTGTTTTACTGTCAATCTTTCCTTTGCATCATTTTTTCTTGTATCTATTCGTTTACGCCATGGGATGGGTTACGATAGGTGAATGATAGAATGATGCGATTATATTCTTTCCATAGAGTCTTGCATCTGATCTGATTGGATTGTGTGTTAGTACAGATCTGCTCGGTCGGGTTGTTTTAGAACTTCATCTCATTAACTTGGGGTTTTGTAGGGAGGAGATTGCTAACTAGATTAACATCCTTCTTTGGTTTTCCAGCTGATTTTTATAAGAACATTTTCTGTTTTAGTTTATGATATGTTTAAGCTCATATTAAAGACTAACGTTAAAATAATAGAACGATTAAACAAAGATAAAATGAACCAATTGACATTAGAATAAACCATTAATGTTAGAACATTAAAAGGATTTTGTTTTGTTGCATGATTTGGTCATTTAAACAAATTAGGGTTACAGAGTTTGCTGTGAATCAATAAAGGCCCCTTGTTAATAGTTACTTGCAAGATCTGAGTTACTCTGGGATATTGTTTTATTTATGTGCATTAAGTTGAAATTGGTGTTATGCATATAAAAATCTGTTATACAAGAAACTTGGAGAAATAAAAATATAATAACATATTTCTTTGCAAGAAAGAGTCTTCTGGTTTGAGACTCCAGTTGCGTGTTCATTATTTGTAATGAGACAAATATACACTCAACAATACCATTCATGGTTATTAGAAAATATTCTTGCTGAGGTAGAAAAAGAGAGGTGTTGAGGGTATTCCAATGGAGAAAGATTCATGGCTACCCCTAAATATTAAATGCTTGGAGACATGAATACAACCATTTTATTAGTGGTGTTTATGAGAATAATATTTGCATATAATTAGGCCAAGAAATAAACTACAATGACAACTAGAGTTTGCTCTACACGAAAACAACCCATGGTGGCCCTCATCCCACTCGTCCATTGTAGCTAAATGACTCATCTCAAAACAATGCACCTTTTGATAAATGGAAAAATAATTAGTGGCAATTATGTTGAGGTAGGATAATGAGTGGCTCAGGTAAAATATCATAGGTTTTATGTTTTTTATGCTCCATTTTATGGGTAGCCTGATGGTATTGGTTTCACCATTTTGCAGTAGTGACACACACCTCTAACTTGGGTGATACCATTAATTTTGGGGAGATCCATTTTCCATGAAACCCTAGGTGTAGGGTTATTATTTTTATTGGGGTTCCCATAGGTACACATAGTTGTGTGTGATACCACAAATAACGTGCAAGAAAAACACATAAAGGTGTGCCACCATAGTGCATAGGAGAGTTGTAACATCCCAAAAATTCCAACCCACTAAAGAGAGATTTTTTTATCTTTAAACAGTCGTTAGGGATTTATTTAAAACTACTCTCCATAAAAATCTCTATGAAGTGGTCTACTGAATCAATGCCCCATCATTTAAGTTGTTTGTCTCATATCCATGATGACCCAACTTACCCCTTTTAGTACTTAAAAAAGGTATACCCATATCTTCACCCTACATAAGTCTGTCTATGTAGGTGCATGAAGTGCAATGCAAATCAGCTATATATCTCATTTAGTTGATGAAATATCTAATCCCTTTTAGTATGTCAAAAAGGTACACTCATCTCTACACCTTACATAAGTCTATCTATGCAGGTGTACTGAGTGTATTGTGATCCATAGATTCTATACCTATTCATTATCCTCAAGCATATACTTAGACATGAATATTAGGGAAAATATTTTAAATGAGGTATTTTGAATACTTTCTCTCTCTCTCAGTCTTACTTTTCATATTTCTTATCCAAGTACTAATATTATATAGATGTCATTTTTCTCTGATATAATATTTCCTCATAACAATGGTTATCCATGAACATAGAGTGCATTCATATTTTATTTCCCATAACTAGAGAACCCATTTTTTATGTTAAATTTTACCATCCACATTTATTATGGAAAGCACCATTTTAGTTCAATAAATTTTACCAAAATCTATAACATGATTTATGAAATCACAATAATATTCCAACTTTATTAAAGAGCAACATAATCTCATTAAACTAGCTCTAGCATATGCAAGAAATAAAATCAAATATAATCATCATAACCACAACACATTATTTATCCTAGGAAACCCTTATGGGAAAAAACTAGCCTTAAAATGCTCTTTTTTTCACAAGTTAAGCTGACTTCCAAGTACTATTATTCAAGGAATCTCATACTTTTTTTTTTCCAACAACATCAAACATAAGAACCACATAGTTATTATTTCTTAAAGCATGAATTTATCCTTTAATTCATGTTACAAAATTGGTTTAGGTAACCCCATAATTCCCTTGAATGATTTTCCACATTCCTTCGTAATATGCTGATATCCTTTCCTTGAAAGAAACAACCTAAATAATAGCTTCTCTTAACAATTTAATGAATCTTTTTTTTTTTAAAATATCTCATAATGTATTATTTAGAGAGAACCCCATAATATTCCACAAAATAATCTCACCATGAAATATTTCATTCTTAATACATTTGAAAATATTATTTAGCTCATCCATAATACAATTCAACCATAATTTTATCTAATCAGGAATTGTAGCATCCTTGGTACATTTCAAAAATCATCTATCTCAAAATATGAAATGTAACATATTTAGTGTTTTAAAATAATCATCTTACCCAAACATGAAATATAGTATCTTTAATATTTCAAATAATCATCATCATCCAATATGAAATATCACATATTTAATATTTCAAAACAACATCTATCTAAAACATGAATTATAACATATTTTAATATTTCAAAACATTGACATCTATATCAAAAATTAAACATAACATCCTTTAATATTTCTAAACATAATCATCTACCTAAATCATGCATTATAACATCCTTAATATTTTTCCAACCCTGATTCCATTAAAGGGGATTTATCTCCTAATATATATTTGAGTTAAATTCGAGCATATAAATTTTTGGCCCTACTTTTAGAGAAATACAAAATGGTTTTATCCAAAGAGGGTTTTAATATTTAAGGTGGACCTACCAAGTACTACAAGTCAACCAAAACAATAATCGTAGTTAACAGGCCATAAATAGAATCGTGATCATAAACAACCAACTCAAACGTTAAGAGAAATTTCACAAACCAATAGCCAATCATAGAAATCCATGTGGTAGATCACAATTGATACAAAGGGATCATAGTAAATGTAGATCACAATAGAAATTCCACATACCACCAACCAAACACATAAATCCATGTGGTAAACCATAAGTGATATAAAGGGATCACATTAAATGTAGATCACAAGTGAAACTTTAGAATCCAACAACCAATCACATAAATGTAAGTCTAAGTTTCAATTAACCTTAGATTAACATTAGGCCAAAGGTAATAAACAAATGACACGAAAATTACAGCAAAAAATATATTAAAACTAACCAGACGATAATACATTAACATAAACCTTATATAGGTTTAGAACTTGTGTAATCATAGGAAAGGGAAGGTGGAGGAAGATCGGGGAGTTTAGAGAGAACGGAGGAGTAGGAGGTGGAGTGGGAGGTGGCAGCGAGCGTGGGGAGAGGAAGGGAGTGGAGTGATAAGGGAAAATGGATGGCAGGAGAGGAGGAAGGTGAATGGAGGGATAAGGAGAAAATGAAGGAAAGGGGGAAGGAAAAATCATGCCGACCATCCGACAAAATTAGCCGACAAAAGGTAAGCATGTTCACACTGTGCTTAGAAAAACTAGTTTTTTCTAAGCCTATTTCAAGCTAAGTCCTGTTCACACTTGCAACATTCTCCCCCTTAAATTTGAGAGAACTGACTATACAGTCTCTCAGCTTTACAAATTGAGCTTTAGCCAGTGCCTTGGTGAAGATGTTAGCGACGTTATCCAAAGTGTGGCAATAGTGAAGCTCAACAATATCAGTTTCCACCATATCTCGGATGAAGTGGTACTTCATATCAAAATGCTTTGATCTACTATGGTGGATAGGATTGTATGCCAACTGAATGGCACTGATGTTGTCACAGAATATTTGAGTTGGACCACTTTGCTACTCTCCAATCTCTTCTAATACCTTTCGGAGCCATAGAGCTTGAGTACTAGCATGAGTCACCGCTATATACTCAACTTCTGTTGAAGATAGTGCTACTACTGTCTGCTTCTTGGAACTCCAAGTTATTAGGCCTAAACCAAGACTAAAATAGTTACCCGATGTGGATTTTCTATCATCAATATTGCTGCCCCAATCACTATCACTAAAGCCTTCAAGCTTGATAGTATCACTTTTGTAGTACTGGATTCCAAAATCCAATGTACCCTTCACATATCTCAAAATACTTTTAGCTGCCTGCAAATGCAGCTCAGATGGATTAGACATAAATCTAGAAACAAGAGATACAACATACTGAATGTCTGGTTTGGTGTTGGCAAGAAACATCAAACTCCCAACAATGCTTTTGAAAGTGGTCACATCAACTTTCAATGCTCCATCATCCTTGCTTAATTGGATCCCATGTCCAATTGGAGTTGCAACTGATTTGCATTGCTCCATAGCAAACTTCTGAATCATATCTCGAGCATACTTAAGTTGACAGATGAAGATCCTTGAATCTTTCTGATGTACTTCCATTCCAAGAAAGTATTTCATCAAGCCAAGATCCTTCATCTCAAATTCCTGCATCATGGAGTGCTTGAACTCCATGTTAACTTTTTCATTACTACCCATAAAAATGAGATCATCCACATACAAACAAACTATGAGGATGTCATTTCCTTGATTCGGGTAGTAGAGCGTGGGTTCATTTTTGCTTCTGATGAACCCATAATCTTTAAAGTACCCATCAATGCATGAGTACCAAGCTCTTGGTGCTTGCTTGAGGCCATAAAGAGCCTTCTTCAGTTTGTAAACAAGATGTTCCTTGTCTTTCTCTTCAAATCCCTGTGGTTGCTCAACATACACTTCTTCTATCAAGTAACCATTTAGAAATGCACTCTTTACATCCATGTGTTGGACTGTCCATCCTTTGTGTGCAGCTAAGGCAAGAACTGATTCGATAGTCTCCTGTCTGGCTACAGGAGAAAAAGTCTCTTCATAATCAATTCCATATTTTTGAGTAAATCCCTTTGCAACTAATCTCGCCTTGTGCCTCTCAATGCTACCATCAACATTAAACTTGGTCTTGTAGACCCACTTACATCCAACACGTTTCTTTCCTTTAGGAAGCTTCACCGAGCTCCCAAGTGTCATTATTTTTTATAGAGGTGATCTCCTCTTTCATGGCATCTTGCCAAATCTTTTGAGTACAAGCCTTCTCATAACTAGAAGGTTCAAGTTGTGTATTAGTTAACAAAGCATAGTTAACTAAATCTCCCCTAGGTTCCTACTGGGAAACATCATCACCATACAAGTGCATATTTTCTAATCTTTGTAGAACATAATTCATTTCACTAGCTTGACTCCTAGTGTATCTTTTTGAAAAATTCTTATCCAACATCTGATATGATGGATGATTCTATAGAGTTCTCTTACCTCTAGATGGAGAATCGATGTCCATTGGTGAGGAACTTACTGATCTCTGCGGAGAAGGACTTGGTGAAGAAGTTGAATCAGAAGATGAACCTGGATCTCTGGGAGGAGACTGCTTACTTTTTTGTGGTGTCTGTTGTTGCACCTGCTGAGAACCTACATCACTAGATTCATCATCACTAAAAATCTGAGGCTTACCCCATTCTCCCCCTTCATCAAAAATCACATCCCTGGAAAGCACAAACTTTCTTGTCCTGGGATTGTAGAGTTTGTAAGCTTTTGTATTCTCACAATATCCTACAAAGATGCATGCCTGACTCTTTGGATCGAGCTTCTTTCTTAGCTCATCAGGAATGTGAGAATATGCCAATGAGCCAAACACTCTAAAATACTTAACATTTGGATTTTTACCATACCAAGCTTGGTAAGGTGTCTGTCCTTCCAAACTTGAAGTAGGACTTCTATTCAAGATATGTACGCTGGTCCTGGCTGCATCTGCCCAATATGAATTAGTCAAATGCTTCATCTGAAGCATAGACCTTGCCATCTCCACAATGGTGTGATTCTTCCTCTCTACGACACCATTCTGCTATGGAGTGTAGGCAGCTGTGAACTACCTCTTAATGCCATGTTGCTTATAGAAATTCAAGAACTCATTAGAGGAGTATTCTCCTCCTCTATTTGATCTAAGACATTTTACAAAATATCTACTCTCACTTTCAACTCTTGTTTTGAAATCGACAAAGCATTCAAATGCTTCATCCTTATATTTCAAAAAATATATCCAACACATTCTAGTAAAATCATCAATGAAGAGTAGGAAGTAAGAGTTGTTACCAAGACTCTTGGTCTGCATCGGACCACAAATGTCTGTATGCACTAGCTAGAGTGGATAGTTGGCCCGCCATGCTTGTCCATGAGGAAATTTTGATCTGGCATGCTTCCCAAGAGCACACCCTTCACAAACTTCCTTACTATCCTGAACTTTAGGAAGTCCGATTACCATCGCTTGTGAAGTTAGCATTTTCAAACTAGCTGAATTCAAATGACCATATCTCAAGTGCCATAGGACACTTGGATTGGAAATAGCAACATTTTCTAACTTATCTCCCCCTGGCTGGCCAAACTTTAAAGGAAATAATCTATTCTTTGACATTGGCACTTGTGTAATGATTCTATTACTATTATTTTTATCAAAAATAGTGCATTTACCCTCATCAAAAAGCAACTTGTAGTTCTTTTCTAACATTTGACCAACACTTAAAATATTGTGTTGAATATGGGGTGTGTAATAGATATCACTTACATGTTTGATGCCTTCTTTAGTTGGAACTGCCATGGCTCCAATGCCTTCAATTGCCAATGATTTATCATCTCCCAATTTGATGTTGGATTTGTATGAGGAGTTTAGAGTAGCAAAGAGCCCTTCTTTGCCACTCATATGGTTTGAACACCTAGTGTCCAAGATCCATGTATCATTCATGTTCTGATCTACCTGACCATAAGAGAGAAAAAGATTTGTGGCCTCTTCCTCTTCTCCAAAATTTCCAAATTGACTGCTCTGGCTGCTACTAGTTCCTTGTGAAGTCTTTGTCCAACATTCATGAGCATAATGGCCAAGTTTGCCACAATTGTAGCAAGATTTTTTTGACTTATCTCCTCCTTTGCCTCTGCTTGATTGTTTTCCTCTATTTTTTTATCCTCCTCTATTTTGTTGTTCACCTCTATTTGAGAATCCTCCTCTGTTCTGATTTCCTCCTCTATTAGGAGGTCCACCTCTCTGATTATTTTTGCCTCTACCTCGATTCTGTCCTCTACCACGGCCTCTACCTCTGCCTTCTTGTGAAGCAAAGGCTTTATCATCTCCTCCATAACTTGTGGAAGGAGTTTGCTGTAACCTCTCTTCATGTGAGAGAAGTGAGCCAATTAGGGATTCAAAAGACAGAGAAGTTAGGTCTTTGGATTCTTCTATAATGATGGCTACTGAATTCCACTTAGGAAGAAGTGTCCTCAACACTTTCTTCACTATAACTTCAGGCTTTACATCTTCTCCTAAAGTGACCATCTTATCTACTATGGCTTTTACACGCATGCAATAATCACCAACCTTTTCACTCTCTTGCATTTTAAGAGTCTCAAACTCTCGTTTCAAGGTTTGTAGTTTAACTTTCTTTTAAATCAAAAGTTATAAAAGAAGCTATTCTAGGGAAAATACTTCTATCAAGGGTGGCTTGGATATGATAAAGGGTGGAAGAATTATTCTTCTGTGCTTCCTTTCTAGCCCTTTTATCAGCCACATTCAAAGTTGCCCATTCAGCAACAGTAGGTTCAAGTATATCCCTCTTCAATCACATCCCAAAGACCTTTGCCTATCAAAAGAGTTTTCATTTTAATTGACCAATACTCGTAATCACCACCATTGAACTCAGGGATTGGTAGACTAGTATTGGAAGCCATATTAGAAAGCAAACTTTATTGCAACTTCAAAAAAGTAGTACAAAGAAGTACAAAATAGATCACTGATTTACTGATTTAAATCAAATCTAGCTTTCTTAATATGCTCACTGATTTGGCATTCTTCTTCTCGAGGATCACCCAAAACTGGAAAGGTGAAATTGTCTGCTTCGTCGTCACTAATTATAATGACTTTAGGTGCTACTGCTGGTTCATAACTTCGTTTGAGAATATTTCATTCTTCAATTGCAAGTTTCACCTCCACTGGTTCTTCTTCTTCTTCTTCTTCTTCTTCTTCTTCTTGATTCTGAATCAAGAGAGCGTGGTGTATAGCTCTCACTTGTTTCTACTTTAGGCACTGTAGGTGTATAATTGTCACTTGACTATCCTTCAGGTACTATTTCAACCGTCTTGGATTCAACTATCCTTTACTCGAAGATATTATCTTTAGAATCTGCCTCGTAGCTAGAATATGATTTCCTCAGATGAGCAATCACTTGATTCTCTAATTGGCAAAACACTGTATGAAGTCCATACCGTTGGACTTTCCTGTCAAAGGAATCAGGAGTCTCTCTTCTCAACAAAGAGAGTAATGCATTATAGCATCCAGTTGACTAGATCATCTACCCAGAATCACACCGTATGAACTGGGTTACAACTTAGTATGATGCCAAAAAAAAAAAATTATATCAAATGATCTTTGCACCTTTTTTAAATTTTTTTTTCTAAAATTTGTTTTAATAAAGACTTTAAAAAAAAATTAACAATTTCCTATATATATTTTTAATTATTATTTTTTTAAATGAAATGGATATTTAAAAAACAATAATAAAAAAACATATATAGAAATTATAATTTTTTAAAAAACCTTTTTAAAAAAACAAAAAATAAAAAAATTTAATTAAAAATTTAACCTTTTTTTTAAACCCCCCACTGGGATTCGAACCGGTAACCTCCGCTAGCTACCCGACGATCTTAGCCACTGCACCACGCAGCTTTGGATGGTAGCAAAGAAACAAACAACAATATTTAAACCTCCAATCAAAGCGAAGTCACAAAAAAAAGTAACAAATTTTACCCCGGTGGGATTCGACCCCGGGTCTCTGCTCTGCAAGGCAGGGAACTTCACCGCTAGGCCACGCTAGTCGGACGGTACAAAGCGGAAGGAGGTGAATCTTAAAGATGACGTGGATACAGGTTTGAAAAAAAAATCATAGTTTTTTAATCCCACATGCAGTGGGCAACTAGCTTTGCAAGGCTTTATCAAAGCCTGCAAACGCAGTTAGGTCGATTGCCTTTGGGAAATCGATCCGCCAACCTTTTGCCTATTAGATGACCAATCAGACGCCGCCATGTGGCACACATCGGAGCCCTCGTCCACATCAGCTGCCACATCAATATGCGTCCACATCAGCCAGCCACATCAACATGCCTCCATGTTAGCCAGCCACGTCAGCCTTGTCCATGTTAGCCAATCACGTTAGCCTCGATCCTCATGCTACCAGCTCTGTTGCCATGTCAACATCCAGTCAGCTCTTGGTTAGCCTCGATCCATGTGTTGTCAGCTTTGCCACCATGTCAGCCTACTATTAGCTTTATCACCACGTCAGCCTACTGTCAGCGTCACCACCACGTCAGCATCCAGTCAGATCCTCGAGATCTGTGTGCTTGTTAGGATCTGTGTGATAGCTACTCCATGTGCTCCTCGAGATCCGTGTTACTGTTACTCCACCACTTCTTAGGATCCATGTCACAACTTCTTCGCTGCTCCTCGAGATCTATGCCTTCAACTTTTGTGCCTTACCTCGACCCTCGGGATCCGTGCCCCCTCGGCTCTGATACCAGTGTAAGTCTAAGTTTCAATTAACCTTAGATTAACATTAGGCCAAAGGTAATAAACAAATGACACAAAAATTATAGCCAAAAATATATTAAACTAACCAGACGATAATACATTAACATAAACCTTATATAGGTTTAGAACTTGCGTAATCATAGGAAAGGGAAGGTGGAGGAAGATCGGGGAGTTTAGAGAGAACGGAGGAGTAGGAGGTGGAGTGGGAGGTGGCAGCGAGCGTGGGGAGAGGAAGGGAGTGGAGTGATAAGGGAAAATGGATGGCAGGAGAGGAGGAAGGTGAATGGAGGGATAAGGAGAAAATGAAGGAAAGGGGGAAGGAAAAATCATGCCGACCATCCGACAAAATTAGCCGACAAAAGGTAAGCGTGTTCACACTGTGCTTAGAAAAACTAGTTTTTTCTAAGCCTGTTTCAAGCTAAGTCCTGTTCACACTTGCAAAAATAAATCCATGCGATAGGTCATAAGTGAAATTCCACATGGATTATTTCCACAGGGAAGTCAATTAAATAACAAATCTTCTATTTTAAATAATTTTAGGTGGCCAATAATGATATGGATCGCTATTTTTTAGATGATCACCTGATTAAAAGAAGAAATTTATCCCTTGTCTAATCTGAAGATATTCCAATACACAATCAAGACTAACCATGCAAGCGATCAAAATGTGTATTTGAAAGGTTACATAGATCTAGACATAGCCAAGGGGGAAGGAAACTAGGGAAGAGATATGGGGATAAGCATCCAAAAAGAAAACATATGAAAATATGAAGAGTAGAGAACCTTATGCATGGATCAAAACTTAAACACAATCCTTATTATCAACCAAAATATACATATGGTGGCTTTCTAATTTTTTTGAATATTAAATGCATCAATCATAGGAAAATGAATGATAAAAGGAAAAACACCAACCTAGTTATTCACTTATGATATCTTCTCTGATCATATCTTTCACCTCTGAGAATCCACCAAGTCTTCTCATACCTCCAAAATCTCTCCTTTTTTCCAGATCCTCACACCAACACCCCTTTCTCTTCTCGTCTCCCCTACTTATCCTCTCCAACTCCAAAAACCCTTGATTCCCACTTGTTTTTCCTCATTTAACATTTACCACTTTCCTTGAACCCAACATTGGAACTATCACCTCCTATATCAAATATCTAACCCTCTTATCTAATTATTTTAGACTTAACAATATTACGTGGAGTGCCAACATGCTGGGATATCATCACTATGGCACTTATTCATATTATGTCAACAACACTAATGGTCTTATAGGGAGTGCTAGAAAGGATGGGAATCAATAGCTTAGAACTATGTACTACCATGTGATTGGGATTTGGTTGGATTTTCTAGATCATGTGTGCAAGATCTTCTCCTTAATGGAATTTAGAGGAATCTTTGAATCTTACCCTGTTCTTTTGATGATTCATTTTCTTTGGCACATATCTTCCTCTACAAAGAGCCTCAACATGTACTATGCTATAATTGGTATAACCATGCTTAAGTCATATTCCTTTTCTATGACTGGTGAACCCTTAAATGAACCAATTTTACCAATTCATATTGCATGGGAAAGATGTCATCCTTATTTCCTCTTTGGGTTGCATTTCCTCTGGCCAACTTGTTAAGACCTAGAACCTTTCCTTACCTATATTATTAGAAATAATTATATTCTATAACATTCAACCATCACCTTTTCTTCTACCTCTAAGATTTTAGATTTTTATCACTTCTCTTCCCTACGCCTGTCTTCCAGCTCCATGGTGGATTCTAACCATCATTTCAAACCAACATCTCTCCATATTGATGCCCTCATGGAAGACATATTTAGGGATCATGGGCTGATTCACTTATTGTAAAAATTTAGTGGAAATGACATGGATCTATCCATGGAGTTTTCTCAAACATGGGATGATGGCCATGTCACCCTTTGAGGCCTAAGTTTTATAGTCACCATAGATATTCTAGTCAAAATAATTGGTCTACCCAATGATAGGGATATTATCCATAAAGAAAAGTATTCTTTGTAGAGTGAATTTTTCCTCTTCAAGGACAAGGGGGAGAAGCTAGGTAGAGATAAAGGGGGGATCATTAGAGAGACACATCCCAAATCCTAAGATGTTATGATAACTGTCCTATAATATTTCATGATGGATCGTCTTGGTGCTATTCTGATGAGCTTTCACTTAGATTTCCTCAATATTATAAGGAGAAAAAACATAATAAAAATTCTTGAATACCTATATAGGCCGATTGAGTGCTCTAATATAAATGTTAAAAAGAAAGTCTCTTCTTTCCTATTTTACCAAAGGTTTCACCTAGTCATTTATAGGCATGTGCTTAAGAAGAGTGATGGTCATGGTTGTTGCACCTATGGATGACAATGTTGATGTTGATCCATCATCCCCAAGAGCCAACCACATGCTTTAATTTGAGGTGAAAGTGGAGGAAAACCCAAGCATAATGAGTTCTCCACTAGAAGAAAGTCTGCTAGTGGGAAACAAATGTACCCATCATCATCGATAATTAGGACTAGCCAAAGGACTCATTATAATTTTAGGTTAAATAAGAGAGAACTCTTGTTTATAAAAGAGGCCACTCCTTGGAATACTCTTCCAAACAACCTATGTTGGCTTATCATATTTCTTTTTGGTCACCCCTTTCTGATAAGGGCCACCTCCAAGAAATTCATAATCATGAAAGCTCTCTCCAGAGATGCTAAGATGACCTCCTCCTTGTCAATTCAAGTAGATGCACTCCTAGAGGAATACAAATACCAACACAAAATTCTATATGAGTTCAAAATTTTGGTGGGAAAATATGGTCGGGCTAATGCAAGTCATGATGTTGATAACACTAAAAATTAACTCAGCTATTTTTTGTGTTCTAGCCTTGCAAGGTTTTTGGTTTCTACTAAGGAAGCTTTCATGTGTTCCTCTGTTCTCCTTATCATTTACACCTATGAAGTCTTCTCTTATTACCTCTAAAGGCTTTCTCCCTTACCCCTGTGTGGGCCTCTCTGTTTGCTTTTGTAGCTCCTCTTTGCTACCTCAAAGAGGAGTTCTTGTTTTTGTTTCGTTTCAACTAGGAGATCCTCTCCTAGCCTTCCTCCTTTTATAAAATGTTACGAGATACTTTCAAAACCCCTTTCACCAATAAAAAAAGGGAGTGATTATAATAAAACTCATGCTTGAATTAAAAAGATTTTCCCCCTTTTTTATTTCTAAAGATTAATAGTTTTCAAAATAAAATTAATTATATTTTCTCAAAAAACCAATTTAAAGAGAATATGATATCCCCTTATTAATTAATTATTACAAATCAATTAATACAATTAAATAAAATACATATTTTCAAAAAATAAAACATTAACAATCCATGGCCTTAGTCTTTTTAATTAAACTAATACATACCTGGAACATTATCAGTAAACCCCAAAATTAATTTAATTAAAAACAAGTACCAAACTGATTTTAAATTGCTAGCTTGGTATTGCTCATCTAGGTATTAATAAAATATCTATTTTATTAATACCCCCCTAGGTGGGTCTATTTTTGGTGGTTGATATTTTCCTTACACTTGCAAGTATAGTTACTTTGCAAAAAAATCTTCAATGAAGAAAAAACATAAGTACCATAACCATACAACATAATCATCGCTACAAATATTTTTGTAAATCCAAAATATAAACTATGCTAGGCACAAAATAGTAAATTAAACATCTTGTTTTATTTTTTTAATGGTCTTTCTGGGGTAGGTTATGACAAGCACACACAAAACACAGTGTCTGGTGCACATGCATACATAAGTGCACAATTAATGTATCATTTGGTGTACAAGCATTGATCCCTATTATGATGATATAGACCCAAGAATTCAAAATCTAAATACAATGGATTCAAATACATTTTTAAACCCCTATGATGATTAGTTGTAGATGTAGCCCCATGCTTTCTGATGATATTGACCAAGCATGTATGTTAATCATCCACTAGTGCTTGTATGGCTTAGGCAACAAAATTGAATAGAGTAGAGTCACTCAAGCAGAGTGATAATTTAGAGCTATGACCCCACAAAAACCTCTAAGATACCCCCAAAAAGCCCCCAATAGGTCCCCAGTAGGTCCATAGAGGCCCACAAGGGCCCCCAAAAAACCCACAACAAGCTCATAGAGGCCCCTAGTAGGCTCATAGAGGCCTCCAAAAAGCCCACAATAGGCCCATAAAGGCCCCCAAAACACCCACAACAGACCCATAAAGGCCCACAATGAACCCATAGAGGCCTACAAAATACACCCAACAATCCCATAGAGGCCCATAAAGACCCCCAATAGGCCCACAATAGGCCCATATAGGACTCCTGTAGGTCCACAAAGACCCCCAACAGGCTCATAGTGGCCCAAAAAGGCCCCCATAACCTCTAGAGGCTTAGAGAAATCTCCCATAGCCCCTAGAGCCCCAAAGAGACACATCACGCCCTCTAGAGTCCCATAACAGGCCCATAGAGGCCCCACTGTAACCCTGAACAACCCTCCATACAATTTCCATATAATTATTGCAACCCAATGATCTAATTTGTGGAATACTTCTCTAGGGGAGCTCCGGTTACTCACAAGGTTGGCCCTAAGATTATCTACATATTAGATATGTTCAATGACAACCAAAAATAATTTGTAGCTCATGAGGCTATGGATCTATTTTCTCCTCTATTACTACTGTAGTAGCTTTGATGTGATGTTCAAAGCCTATATCCTACAGGTTGGGCCTAGTTTAACACACAAGTTTTGGAACACTATTTCCCTTAGATTAACACTCCATTGCAGGTAAATTTTTTTCCTGATCATAATTTGTAAAAAATTATATCTTTCTAAAAATCATATGCAATAATGTGGCTGACAAAACATGTAGGCAACCAACGAAAAAAATCCACCTATAATTCATCGTACAAGTTGCAACAAACCACCAATGTAGGCTACTTTTATCCTTTAATTATTTGTTGTATTGCATTTAATTCAAACAGAATGGTGGGAAGGGTAAAATAAAAATACCCATGACAAATGATTTTTAAATCATGTAACTATTATGAAGAAAAACATTCTCAAAATATTCCCCTTTGAGAGAAATTTGAAAATTGCATAATATTACCAATTTAATTATGTTTGTAACTAGCAAAGCACCATTTGTGATTTCTCTTATTTGATCAAAGACAACAAAACTTGGACACTAAATCAATAAATTCTTCTAGGAACTACAGAATATAGAAACCCTAGACTCTATTCAATGACTACATAGTTTTTTGAGACTTCGGCCTTTATCAACTTCTAAATACTATAAATATCGTGACACTTTAGAAGCTCTTTCTTTCCCATCCTCTATTTTGTGATTCTACTTTAATGCTTAATTTTTCCAATTTTGTTGTCTGGAGTGCATTCTCAGTTGTATCTGAAACTCCCAAATGAGAGTCAACATTAAGGGGGGACATATATAATGTATTGTTGATTTTTTTTGTATTTAGGAAAGTGACATTAAAGGGGGATGTTATATTTAATGTGCACTTTGCCTTCTAATTCGGGTTAGGATTAGGGTTTTCCTTTCTTCAAACCATAATGCCTCTTACTATATATATGTACTCATCCTTCAATAATAACATCTCTTATTCTTCGAACAAAATATTGTATAGCACTAATCTAGAGCATGTATATTGCAATTTAAGCTAGTATTTATATTCTTATAAATTTTGTATAAATTTAATGGATTGGATGATTTTCAACATCATAGAAGGGATACTAAAGTGTTTGACATTAATATTTTGTTTATGATAAAATGAATGGAATCAAATATGTTTTTTAGATTGATATTATTTTGTTTAACGTCAATTTTAGGTGATTATAAGGTTTTGGTATTTTTTTGAAAACCTCCCCCTTGATCTCACAATTGTATCTAAGTTAACAAAAATACAATCAATAATATCCTTGAAGAAGGTAGTTGAAATTGAATTTATTCAAATGTATTTCTAGTTGTAGGTAGTTAAAATTGTAAGCCCTTGTGAGTTATACAGTAATAAAAGAGCTTAGCAATAGTAACTATTGTAGATTTTATTCAATAGAACTAGTCAAAAGTTAGAAAAAGAAGTCTTAGAGTCATAGATAGTTAGAGCAAGCTAGTGTGATGTAATATTTAGAATTTTAGTAACACAAGAAATAATTTTGTAACATTACTATAAGTTTATCAATTGGAGAAGTTCAATACCCTCAAAGCAAGCAACCACTATGAGGCATTAGGGATGGAATATTCAACCAAGATCCTTTTTCATAGTTTAGCCTATTGCTATTTACTTTTGTTGGATGAATAGAATTAATTAGATAGATTCATAATAAATTTATAGAAATAATAAATCTCCATAGAATAGTTGTTCTTTGGTATATAATTTAAATTCAATTCTAGTTGAGTTAGGTGCATGCATCTAGTACAAAGTGAATAGTGGTGTTCTCAGTATTTTTGTTTTTAATTGTTTGTATGTATGTTTAATTTTAAATGTGTGATGGATTATTTATTTTGAGTTGTGTAGTGTGAATGAATCTCATTTCTAATAGTGTAAATTAGTTATAGATGTTAATATCTCTAAACTTTGATATATTTAGTAAGCTATATCAAAAACTTAGAATATCCGAGGGTAAAACTATGAAAATTTTGAATGATTATTTGAGGGCTACATAAGTTGTGTTTCATATTACAAGTTATTTACATAAATCTTAATGTTTGTTCAACATTGAATAATAATTTAAATAATGATTACATGCTTAACCAATCTAAGGGCTTCCAAAATAGAGATTAAATCTAGATGTGTTAATCCATTATGCTAGAACATACACTTTTAAATTTATACTTCTCCTATGGAATTATGAACAATTTATGGATGACTTCTAAATTTGACAATGAATTTATTTCCAACCTTTCCAAAAAATATTTATTTATGATATAAAAATAACATTCTACTAAAACATTAAAAATGTGTTGTGAAAATTTAATTATATAACATAGTTATAATTTTTCCTCAACTTTTTTTTGATAAGTTAAAAAGTTTCATTTCTTCTGAGTTTTAAAAGGCTGATCCCAAAACCTATTTACAAAAATAGCATATGTTGAAAACATCAAAGAGAAAAATAGAGGAATGCATCTCCGAGCAAGACCTAATCAAAAGGATAAGGGGGACACATCCCCTCCTAGGATCCACCATAAGACAAAACTGACACTACGTAGGGCAGCCTCAAAAACAAAAAAATAATACAAGAAAGCTAAAACTCCTTAACATCCTCTTCATCCTCCTTATCATATTCCTTCGCTTCATCCTTGACCGCATCCTCAGAGTTGACCTCGTCCACCTTGGAATATTCTTGACCTAAGAATTACTCATTCAAGAAAAAAATATGCAGGGCCTCTCGAAGGTTAGTAATAAAATTCACCAGGTTCAAAGTCGTCATGATGATGAACCGCTTCAAGACCTTAGCATTGTTATCCTAATCCTCCTTGTCAGGCATGATTTCAATAATCTTTTGCTTGTATTGAATGATTATATTCCTCAGACAAGCTGAGGATCTAGTGGGGCTCTCATCTTTCTCACTTTTTATTTTCTTTCTCACCAGTAACTCTTTAACAACTTCCACTACCAATCTTTTCTTGGATGACATGGTCAAGGAAGGGGAGTAGGACCAACTGGGTTTGGCATATCTAGGGCAAGGTTTGCCTTTGGGGACACTAGGGGAAGGGCTTGAGGGCTATGAGTCATAATATGACTATAAATAAACTTAAGTAAACCTTGGTGAGATGAAAGGTCATCACCCTTCTTCCTCATGTAGGTGTCAATTGAGTAACTAATGGAATTGAACATAAAATGGGGGATACAAATAGGATTGAAATCTATTAAGTGGTTGAAAAATGCAAAGTGGAAACTACATAACACTTTATCTGGTTCATCCACCATTATGAATTCCATAATGTACTTCAAGAAATCATTCCAAGGAGTGGTAAGGTCCTTGCATTGCAACCCTAAATTCACCTCCTTGTAAATATTGTTGTTATACTTGAAATATTTCAACTCCACCTCCTAATTATGCTTCTCTCTATAGATTGATCTCCCCTTGGTCGATTACTTAGTAATGGTAGTGAGGAGAGGAATGTCAATCATATATTCTCTTTCACGAATGATGACTCTTCTGCCCTCCCATGTCTCTAGTACCGCCATTGTTATCTTGAGGTCATAACAAGAAAATATTTTGAAGAAAGGGATGAAACCCCTATCAACAAGGATTTGCTCAGCCAACGTATCCCACTTCGCATAGATTGGCTCCATGAAATTCATTTTAGGTAATAAAATAAAACTGAGGAAACTAGTAGGGGGATTAAGGAATTGAGTAGAGGGAATGGAGCTCCAATGGCTGGTCAGATATTTGGAACAACTAGTGTAAGGATTCTTAGGTAACTTTCCTTTTTGAAATAATAAGTGAAATTTTTAGATACCCTTTTGGATTTTACCACTATCAATTTGGGGTTCCTCGTCTTGCTTTGGATTCACCACAATAAAAAGAAATGTTTTAAAACTTTCTAATTGGACCAATCACACAAGACCATATGGTGGAATTTACGATTTATGATGGAATTTATTGAGATAGGAAATTGGATGCCTATGTTTTGTGATAATATATTGCAATGTGTACTCTAATACATTTGTTATTAACTCAAATGGTTCATGCAAATTAGGTACAAAAAGTGGAAGGACTAAATATAATTAATCCTTCAACATTTCAAATACCTTGTATTATGTATCTCCCCAATGGAACATGGATTTAGTACCTCCTTCACTTGGTTTAGTGGCCAAGCATGTATGATAATCCCAATACAAATATTTGATAGAAAGTGGTAAGACCCCAAAACTATGAATCTCTACAAGGGTCTTTGAGGTAGGCCAATATCTAATGAATTGAATGTTCATAGTATCAACATGGATTCCCTCTTTATCAACAATATACCTAAGGTACTAAAACTTCATCATGCCAAATGAGCACTTCTTTAAATTAGCATATAGCTTGTATCTTCAAATAATCTAAATGGTTAAAATTTTTGTAGATGTTCCTCTCATGTTTTAATATAGATGAGAATATCATATAAGTAGACAACAACAAATTAGTTGGTATAGAGACACAAGATATCATCCATAATTTTCATGAATGTGGTAGGTATATTTGTTACACCAAAAGGTATAACTAGTTTCCACTCAAAAAAACCTTTCTTAGATTGGAATACAATATTTTATACATGAGTAGCCTCTGTGTGTATTTGATGAAAGCTCTATTTGAGAGCAATTTTGGTGAATAACTTGGAACCGCATAGTTTGTCCAACAAGTCATTTATATAAGGGATTGGATAATGATTCTTTACAATGATATTTCTCAAAGCTCTATAGTCAATATAGAGTCTTTATGTTCCCTCCTTCTAAAGAGCCAAGACGATTGGATAACCACATGGTGAAGCACTTGGTATCACATGCCCTTTTAACTCAATTCTTGGATTTTCCTTATAATTTTATCATTTTAAATGAATTATCTACGATACATAGGTACATTACAAAAAGGATAAATGAAAACTAAATTAATGGATTGTTTTATCCATAGTGAAGTGGAACCCAAATTGGTGACTTGAGTAAGCCATAATATTCTATTACAATGTGGTGCATTTGCTTCCCTTAATATTTCAGTACATGATAACAATCCTCATGTTTTTAGACTAATACACAAATCATAAAATATTTGATGTTGATGAAAGCATGCAAGCATTTAAAAATGATATCCACTAAAGACTAAGTTAAAATCTTTTTTATCACCTCAACTAGTATTTGTGTTTTAGATAAAGGTAATATACAAATAATCCTTTATACAAAGTGTATTTTATTTAAATTCAACTTAAATGTGGAGGAAAAAATTTACTTTTCCTTCAAAAGGTGCCTTTGAATTATACATATCAAAACTTAATATTTTATAATAATATAAAAAATAAATTATTAAGTATTAAACTTAAAACTATTAAAATTATTAAAAAGTACATCAATTATGAAAAACGTATATAACTAAGAATTGGATATCATCAATTTTTACAAGAAACATATTTTTGTTATCTTTTAATTGATTATATGGGACTAAAACGAGTCCCACATCTATTACATCATGACATCATTAGGACCTCATTTCAACAAAACATGTAGTGGTATTACAAAATATTATAGCAAATATACATATATTACCTAATAAGATCTAAACTCAAGTTTCTACCTTAAATATTAATATATTTAACAATTTGATCTCATTCTAATGATTAAAATGTTCAGGTTTACCTATTGGTTTGGAAACTTGGATTATGGTGCAAAAATCCATACATCCCACCACTTGCCACAAATCCTTCAACCTTGCAAGGAAGCAACATAAGGTTCACCCATGGAATTCAAACCTTGATCTAGATTGTAAAACTTTTCATTTCCCATTGCTTGCTATTGAAATATCCAAAGGGCTAAATATTAAGATTTTCCATGTGATTGGATCATTGATTTAAAATGTGAAACTTCTTAATCCCTACCTCTTTTCAAAAATTGAAAGGGAAATATATTAAGATTTATCCATGGGATTAGAACCATAGTATATGATGTGGAACTTATTGGGACTATGCATAAGTGTTACTGTATTCATTTTTTATGTATTTTTAGTTACATTATTGCTTTAGATTAGATTAGTTTAAAAATTTTAATTGTTTAAAAGTAGTTGACATATAACATTAGGGGCAATGAATGTGGATAAGTACACAAAGATGCTCCACTTAGAGGATTTTTAAATGAGTTGTAAGAAAGAAAACATGCATGTCCATCAAATTACTAGTTGTTTTTTTTATCTTTTGGAGTGAATTTAAGTTTACGTTATATGAATTTTAAATTTTATATATCATGTTTGGGACACCATGGATTTGATGTAAAAATATGAATACAAATTTAAGATGTTATTTGAAACATAGATAATAGTGGATTGTTTGCAAGATTGTTATTTCTTTGGAATCAAAGGAGTCTTTCTCCCAAAATGCTATTGTAACACAAAAAAATGATATTGATATATAGAATAGGCTATAGTCATATATGATCAGTGTGGTAAAATAAATAATAAATAGAACTATTAAGAGAAAAAATATGATGTAACACTAAAAATTAAATAAAGTTAATATAAATATTGAGCTTGTTGTACATCACCTCTAGAAAATGGTGGCATATGATATATTGATCAAGCTCAATAAGGTAAAATACTAATGACCAAGTGATCATAAAGGCTCTTCAAGAATATAAATAATGGAATCTATTATTCATATAAATGCATAATTTAGGTTTTTCAAGGTTATGCATGGTATTCAATTTCTAAAATAAATTTATTAGTGCCTCCTTTAGTATTAAAGGTCTCCATATTCTTGGTATTTGGACAACTTGGCAATAGATTCATTAATTATTTTATTGTAATTCTTTCTCCCTATGTCATGGTAATAACATTTCAACATCCTCAATATGGTGGAAGAGGTTAGTGAAATTTAGTGGCAAGCCTTTGGCTCTTACTACATATTTCAAGGTTAATACCTTTTTAAGAATACCTTGATTTTCATGGTACATCTATGTGAAATTTAATGCAACGATAGAAATCATGGTTAGAATTGAAAGCACGACTTGTATTAAGGGATTCTTGACATCCAATTAGGCCAATTGAAGTCCAATAAGGTACTAGCCAAGTAGATTATAACATGATAAAAATTCAATGAAGTCAATACTATTGAAGTAGGATTATATTTAGGAGTTAATTTAAAGGATGCATCTATTAAATAAAATTTATATTAGCCATTACTTGTTTTTATCATTGTCCATTCATGAGTGAGCTTGTTTTGACTACAATTTCTATTCAACATTTGCTAAATTTGCTATGACATGTCTCCCTCTTGGTGCATATTTTATACTTTTCTACACTTTTTCTTAGTAGTTGCACCTTTCCATTAGATTGCTTAGATTGCTCTGGTTATTTCGTGTCCTTATGGACTCTGATATGAAATCTCTAGCTCCTTATCGGTCTAGAGATGCCACTTGAGCTTGCTATTTTATATTCTAGTAGGAAGCTTGTTAGTCCTACATTTGTTAGTATTTATACATATTGAGGAATAGATTAATATACAAGTGATCCCTCCATTCCCATATTGGATATAGAGAGCTTATACATTCTTCAGAACTTACATGTAAGAATTGAACATTTGCTTTTGTAATTGTTTTCTCTCATTATGATAGTGTAATTTGTGTTTAGCATAAGATCTTGGAGAGATTTATGCTTCAAAAATTCTACATGGTATCAGAGCAAGATGGTTGATGATGCATATTTATATCTAACAGTGTTCAATTCATATTATTTTCAATTTTTTTTTTGAATTATGCTCTCGTAAATATGATTTTTTGAACTGTATGCTCTTACCTCATCCACTTGGATCTTAGTGATCAAAAAGTTCAAAAATAAAATATATATTGTTTTGCATAACTTCTTTTTTGAAATAGTATGCTTTCATCTCGCCCACTCAGATCTCGATGATTAGAAAGTTCAAAAATTAAAGATATATTATTTTGCATAACTTATTTTTTGAAACCGAATGTTCTCACCTTACTCACTTGGATCTTGGTGATTAAACAGTTCAAAAATCAACAATATATATTTTTTAATGACTTCTTCTTTTAGGTATTCATCTCAGGTTGTATGCACATTAGGCTCTTGGTAGAATTTTGGAGACCACTAAAAAATCCATCCAATTTCAACCCAAAATAACCCCACTGTTGCATCTAAAAAGAGACAAAACCTATAGATAGCCTATAAAATTATCCAAATTTATGATCAACATCCCAGGGTATTTATTAGTTTTTAAAAATAGTAGCTATTTAGTTGTAGTTTTTTGTAGTATTTTGTATTTTTTTGAGAGTTTCAAATTTATTTGTAGAAATTCTAGACTATAATTTCCAACTAACATTTCATAGTCTCTCTATATTTAGATAGTAGTTCAATATTTTTTTGTAGTTTTTCAATGCATTCAAATTTATGTATCTATTTGTAGAAATTCTACATATAGACTATAATTTCTAGCTTAATACACCTTTTTGAAGGTCAAAATCTATAAATACACTAAGTTATAAAGTGCCAAACTACAAATTTGTGGGGGGGGATCCTTCAAATTTGTAATCAAGGGGGTGCAATAGTGTGCTTGTTGTGATCTTATGCTTATTTTCTTCTCACTATGGATTCTTCTTCTCTTCCCATGTTAACTACACATGATTACTTTTATTGGAAAATTGAAGTAATGAGCAAACTACAGGAAAAGAAATATTCAATAATCATGAAAGAGGATGAAACTGAACCAACAAATGAACCACACAAAATAAAATGGTTGAAAAAATGTGACATCATCCTTGGATTTCTTTGTAGTTGTGTTTCTCTAAACATTAGGTTTCACATTGTGACCTTAGATACTCCAAAAGAAGCATGGGACAAGCTAGGAACTCTATTTGGTCAAACATATGATATTTGAGAGCACTTGCTAGAAAATGACCTTATGTGTTTGTATCTTAATAACTATGGGGATATCAATGAATACTTGACCAAATTCAACCATTTAATAAGTGAAATAAAAGAATGTGGAGTAGAGAAGAAAGATCAAAAAATGGTTTTTTATCCAAACTTGGTGTAAACGTTTTAGTGTTTGTATCAACTTTCGATTCTATTAGAAGAGCATTAGGGACAACATATTAGATGCCTTTCTTTAGTAAATTTTCCAGTGATTTGTACAAGCAACAAGATAAACTTGTACAAATGGGAGTCATAAAAGCATCTAAGTATCATGCCTTAGTTTCCCAACACAACACAAAAGTAAAAACAAAATAGAAACAAGGATCTGAACAAAATTAAAGTCCCTAGAAAGGGAAACTCTCAATAACCACCCTCCTCTACTACTCCAAAACCTAGCTCACAAAATTCTACTTCTAAAAATGGAAAACCTAAGAAGGAGAAGTTAACTTGTAGCTTTTGCAAAGGAAACCATAATGAGTCTAATTGCCTTAAAAAGGAGATACATCAATTGAAGGAAATTATTTCTAAGAACAATATCAATGAATCTACTTCAAGCACAAAGGACTCAACAAATAAGAAAGAAAAAGATAAAGGAAAAGCCCTAATGGCACTGATTGTTCCACCTTATAGCACTTAGGTATTTGACTTAGGTGCATCACATCATATGGTGTCATATTAAGAGAATGTTTCTTCTGTGGATACTTGTGATGTTTCACATCATCCATTCAAGCATTTAAGTTTACCCTTCAGGACTATTTTTCCATGGTATATTTGGGATTGTTGCACTACTTTCTTGGCATTGAGATCACATAGCCTTCAATAGGGATATTCATTGCACATATAAAATATTCTAGGGATATTCTACTCTAGTTTTACATGGTTGATTGCAAGCCATCTCCAACTCTTTTTCTTTCAGGGGTAAAGCTTAAGGATGATTGCTCTACACCACTTGCAAATGTGATACTGTACCATCATCTTGTCAAGATTCTTATCTGCCTGACACATACTAGACTTGATATAACATATTTAGTTGGCATGGTTTCTTGATTTATGCAGAAACCACATGAAATTCATTAAAGGGCCACAAAATGAATACTACACTACATACATGTGACACTATAATCTGGAATCCAGTATTCAGCAATCATTGAGATCGATATCGTGGGATACACTAATTCAAATTGCGCAGGCAATTCTTTGGATTGTAAGTCTACTTTCGATTATAGCTTTTACTTAGGTTCTAGTCTAGTATGTTGGTTTAGTAAGAAGCAACATTCTATTTCTCTATCATCTAGTGAGACTGAATATTGAGGAGCTATAAATACAACAACAAAGACCATCTAGTTCCAACATATTCTCATAGAGTTTGGCATTGCATTTTGTAGGTCATCCATCATTTTTTGTGACAGCCAAATTACAAATACCATTTCATGAAATTTGGTCCACCACCAATGGACTAAGCACATTGAGATTCACATGCACTAACATCAGATATCTTATGCAAGAGTGCACTATTGATATTTAGTATTGTTTGAATTTAGAGAAGATCATTGACATCTTCACCAAATCCTCAAAAAAATAAATATAACTAATTACACTAATACTATTTAATCATACAAATATATATTAATAAATTATTATGAATATTTAATGACATGACATTATCATAATATTCACTTTCACTTTATATTTTACCTTTCTTTATTACCACCTCTTAGCACATAATTACTTTCTATTATAGCTATTTAAATTATCTTCATTGGTCTATAAATAAAGATGTAAGAGATAAATTGGAAGTATTATATGGCAAAGTTTGAAATAAAAATAAGGAATATGCAAGGTCTATATTTAAAAATCACTTTTCAAAGGATAAACTGCTATGCTAGGGTTTGGGTCTACCGTCATTCGTAAACTTGGTTGCTTTGGTTTTGGATACTAATATTTCCACCAATTAGGTGTCTACTCTCTTTTTTTATGGCTTCACCATTTACAAATGTAACAATTGTTACATATAGTGGAGCTCATGTTTCCAAAGCAAGATTAAAATTTTATTTTCAAAGTGGTGGAAAAAGTAATGATTCTTCTCCAGATGTTGTGCTCTTTCTTGATGTTGTTTCTTTAGTTGTAAAATGGTATGAGAATCATTGTCTTATAGCTTATTTTTTTGGTCGGATCCCATCGCAGAAATATTTCAAAATTGGTTGAAACTTCACTGGGAAGCTTATGGCATTGTGTTTGTGGATATTTGCAATGTTCCTAAACTTTTTTTTTGTTTTCCTTCAAAGAACCCTTGTAATTGCAAACCATGGTTGCTAAGTCTAGTTGTTGGTTTCTTTGCAATACTTTGATGGTCCTTTCTCCTTGGACTCATTTCCAAGTTTTGGAGCAAGTTGCCTTGAAAGTTTCGGTTTGGCTTGAACTCCCTGGTCTTCCACTACCCTTATGGGTGTTTATTGATGATATTGTTAAACCCATTGGTCGGGTGATCTATTGGGAAGAAGAGTAGTTCTTATCAGCATGACCTAATAAAAGTGTCTGTGTTGAGGTTGACCTCACATAGAATCTCAAATAATTTATTAACATTCAAGTTGGTACAGAGTGTTTTATGCAAAAAGTTGTTTATTTTAATTTATCTAATACTTGTTTTTGGTGCCAATCCACCACACATCATATCAAGGATTGTCCAGTGGTTGCTCAAAAATATCCAATGGTTGCCCCTGCTCCTCATACCACACATGCAGCTCCCAAACCCTCTATTGAGGGTGATTGGATCACCATTTTTAATAAGAAGGTGGTGACCAACCCTAATTCAACACTTTCTAACATAGATAAGGTTGTGAAGCCACCATATCAGCCTCATATTGTTCTTGTTCATCTTTTTTTGGCTCCTCGATCTTTGCCTACTGAGAAACCTTCCAAGCATAAATCAACCTCAGAAGAATGGTGAAGAACACGAGCTTATACTGAGAGGGGGGGTGAACAGTATAAGACCTCTTTTTACTTTTTCATTTATACTACAAAATAGTAAAGCAATATACCCAAAGTAATATCAAAGCAATGCACAAAATTATCCACAAAGTAACAACAATTTTAACGTGGTTCACCCAGAATTGCTGGGCTACGTCCATGGATAAAATATTTCACTAAATTTTATCAATCCAAATTCTGGTAAACCTTTCCCGATTACAATGTTTATGGGCACCAACTCAAAGGAGACACCAATCCCCTAACTCTACTATGGTTGGTGATCCTATAGAAGACCTCTACCTTCGCTGCCCTTAGCAAATGGAACTTTATCCATAGAAGACACCTATCCTCCCTGCTCTGGCTGGAGACCTCTGTCCTCAACTCTATCACCTCCAAAAATGTTCCTCGAATTTGCACTAAACAGAGTCCTTCGGTTTAGCACAAATGTCCTCGAAACTGCACCAATCTCTGTCCTCAACTGGTTCTCAAATCTGGTTCATAGAAGTTGTTCACAAAGATTCCACTAAAGCTTGCTTGATCTTCACCCAAGTCTTCACCAAGACTTGTCTCAGATCTGCTTTGCAATTTCTCACTAGAACCTGCCCAAACTGCTCCACAAGCTCAACAAAATCTTGCTCAAATCTATCCAACAATCCCTCTCAATGATTTGTCCAAAACCATCAAGGCCTGCGCACTATCTCCGAACATCGTAGAAATGATGCACCCAACAGCTTTATGCTTTTTTGCTCTCTGTGCACTCTACTTCGCACTTAGCTCGATTTGGCACAACTCGCTCTCTACATACCACAAAATTAACTTGCGCACTTCAACAATGCATCTGATACCATTCCAACTCTCCAAAAATCCCTCATTTTATACTAACACTTTCAAGATCAAAACCTTGATCTTAGTCGGCTGCACAACCCTAAACTATGTTGACTGCAAACCCTAATCTTCGTCGGCCCAAATTTAACTTTGTCGGCCTTACTGCCTCTGTAACTCTTCTGTAGCTTCTGTCGTGAAACTACAACATGTTGCGATATCGCAACACCTTTGCAACCATAGACTTTCTTTTGCCTTTTGTCATGATATCGTGACACTTCAGCCTTTGTCAACTTCAACCATGTTCTTGTTGTGATATCGCGACACTTCTATCTTTGTCAGCATCAACTTTGCTCTTGTCGTGATATCATGACACTTCTCCCTTCGTCGACCTCCTTTCTACTTTTGTTATGAAATCGTGACACTTATGCATCTGTAGACTTTGTCTTCACTTCTGTCACAAAATCGCAACACTTTTGTCTTCATGGCCTTCCTCTCTGCTTTTGTCGTAAAATCGTGACACTTCACCTATGGAAGACATGATTTTAGTTTTTGTCATGAAATAGTGACACTTTCTCCATCCGTACACTACCATCTCAAACTGTCATGAAATCGCGACACTTTCTCTTCCTTGCACTCTTGTCTGCTTGCACTAGCGAAAATAGAACATGTCGCGAAATCGTGACACTTTCCCTGCCTTGTGTTTTTCTCTGCCTTACACCCACAAAAATGGAACATGTCATGAAATCGCGATGCTTTTGCCTTTGAGCTCTTCCTCCTTGAATTTGTCGTGAAATCATGACACTTCTAGCTTTCGTACATTTTCTTTTCAACCTGTCGCGAAATCATGATGCTTCTCATTTTAGACCCTTCCCTTTGCTGCATGTCACAAAATCGTGACAGTTCTTACTTGGAACATTTTCATCTGTAGCATGTCATGAAATCGTGACACTTTATCTTGCTTCCACTTTGTCTTCTGACTTGTCATGAAATCACGACACTTTTTCTCCTTAGAGCTTTTCTTTTCTTTGGGTCATGAAAACCCGACATGTCACGATATCACGACACTTTTTCTCCCGGACTCTCTCTCCTGCATTATGTCACGAAATCGTGACATTTTTTCTTTTGGACTCTCTCTCCTACAACATGTCACGAAATCGTGACATTTTTTCTTTCGGACTCTCTCTCCTGCAACATGTCACGAAATCGTGACACTTTTTCGTCCGTTCAACCTTCCTTGCAATATGTCGCAAAATAGCAACATTTCTGACTTCGAACATTCTCTCTCCTTTTTGAGTCACGAAATCGCGACATGTCACGATATCGCAACACTTTTCTAAAAATATTTCTCTCACCTACTAAAGTCGCAAAAATGCGACATGTCGTGATATCACGAAACTTTTCTAAAAAGCTTTCTCTCTCCTACTGAAGTCATGAAAATGCGACATGTCACGATATCCCGACATTTTTCCAACTTACTTTCTTTCGAACCTATCATACCGAAACCTTCATCAAAACAAATTCTTTTACATCAAATCAAATTCCTTCAACAGCTTCTTGACATCAATGACAACTTATTCACTTGAGCAAATGCAATGTACCCAAGGTACCCAAAATTGCCAACAAATGGAATTCACTACCAATACATCAACCCTCCAAGCATTCATGTAGTCTATCTCGATATGGCTCACCATTATTGAGGTGAATCCAGGAGGCTAAGCATCATCCTTCAATTTTTGGTGACTTATTTCAACCTTCTTAGACCTCTTTATTTAATAGGTTTTTGATGTTGGCCGATAGTGTGGGTAGTCCCTCGATTGTTGGTGAATTATTTCAACCTTATCAAACCTCTACATTTAATAATTCTTTGGTGTTGGATAATAGTTGGGTCAGCCCTCTAGGATATAGATCCATGGATATTCCTCCATGAATTTTCTTTCATGGAATATTTGAGGACTTATAGAGTCCTCAAGAAAAATTTAGATGTTGATGTTATTTTCTTACAAGAACTTAAGATCTCTAGTTTTTTGTTAGATGTTTTTCCCAGCTATATTATAGGTTCATTTATGCATTTCATTACTCACCATGAAGATGGATGGGTGGTGCTTCTATTTATATCTCCTCCAAAATTTAGGATTGTCTGCTTGGGTATAGCGAGGATCCTTCTCATCATGTGGTCTGGGTTTTGCTAAATATTAATGGGAACACCCTAGGCATTGCCAGCATTTATGTGCGTAATGATGAGCCTAGTTGCTTTACCCTTTGGTGGTACCTGATTGATCACCTACCAATGGTATATTGGCTTTTGTGTGGTGATTTTAACATGGTTGAGCATGTTGAAGACAATGTTGAACGCCTCCCGATGCACTAGTCTGTTGGAGAGAATGAGGTCTGGTTTCTTTTTAAATGTATATGGGGTATTTTTGATCCCCTTTTTATCTAGCATAATTTCATGCCTCCACCTTGGTTCACGTGGTTCAATTTTCATGTGGGTAATAACAGAGTTCGCAAGTTCCTTGATCGAGTTATGATGTTAGAAAACTAATTTTTTTATTCTCCTCCATCAATAATAAGATTGTGACAGTCTAAGATCAATTTGTCTATCATATAAATTCCCGATTTCCTTTTAAATAGAGTGTAGTGATCACCAATTTAATTTTCCATGCAATTAATTTTATTTAAATACTTCTTTATTGCAACACCCTGGCATGATTGCTGTAATTGAGAGAGTTTAGAATTTATTATCTCGACCTCCTCACTTTGTCAGTTGGATTTTTTGGTGGAATGAGGAGATTATCCGTACTACATCTTTCATGTGGTATTTTGGCAAACAAGTGGCACATATCAGAAAGCATGCTCATTTGGTTGTTACAAAGGAGTATCAACAAAAATTACTATTGCTAGAAAATTATCTGTATGATCGATAATTACAAAATAGGATTTTCGGTCTTTACCACTAGCATAGAGTCCATGAATGACATGAAGATAGGGAAATCAAATTTAAGTTTGTCTGCACTGGCTGAGGGTTGGTAATTTTCCATCCAAATTATTTTTTAAATCTCTTCATTCCAGGTAGGTCAGGATCTAGATCAAAGCTATTCAAGTCTCTCGTGATAGATTAACTTCTTTTCCTAATATTGCATTAGCGTTTGTGGATCATTATAAGCTTATATTTCACATGCAGTAGGATTATCTAGAATGTTAGATGGCACTCCAACAGTGTCTTAATGTTGTTCCTACGAAGTTATCTACTTATGAAAAACTTCTTTGTGAGGCTCCTCTTTCACTTGTTGAGCTTCATAATTGTCTTATGACTATGTTGAATTACAAGTCCCCTGGTCTTTATGGATTTCCTTGTGAATTTTATAAAACCATTTGGAAGTTTACTTTGCCTGATCTACTCAATATCTACAATGAAATGTTAGCCAATAATTCTATGGGTAATATCATCAATTGTGAAAACATTAAAGTTATTTCTAAAGTAGGTAATCCTAAGCTTATCAACAGTTGGAGATATTTTACTCTGCTTAATGTCTCTTACAAGATCTTGGCTAAATATTTAGTTATCTGTATTCGCAACATTCTTCTTGTAATTATCAAATCATAGCAAATGGATTTTATTAAAGGGTGTTACATCTTGGATAATCTTATTTCTATTTGGGAAGGTTTAGAATGTGCTCATATCTTTGGCCAAAAGCCCCTTTTCCTTAAACTGGACTTTGAGAAAGCTTATGAATATATTCAGTGGCCTTTCATTCTCTCCATGCTTCAAGCTCTTGGCTTTGACCCCTTTTTTATCAGGGTTGTTAGTATGTTATTTGTTGATGCTTCAACTTGTCTTACTATTAATGGACATAGGTCAGAGGATTTTGGTTTGTTTCATTCTATTCGCCAAGGCTATCCTTTGGCACCCTCACTTTACATCCTTGTTGAAGTTTTTGGTTATCTTCTTGCCAATCAAGCATCTAAGGGGTTGATAAAAGGTATTATTTTGCCTTACATGTCCATCCAACTTATTAATGGCTACTTTGTGGATGATTCTTTTCTCACTATCAATGAGGATGAGATTTTAGTTTCAACTACTTTTGTTTGTTTAGACACTTTTTGTAAGGCCTCAGGTTACAACATCCAATGGTCTAAGTCTCATTGTTTTTGCCTTGCTTCTTATTTCATGTCTGCTTGGCTTAGACATTTTTCATGGTATTGGCTTCAAAGGGTTGAGTGTTTTAAGTTTCTAGGAATCACATTGACAAAATTGAAAAAAATATTTCTTGTCAGGCCTCGCATCCCCTTTCTCTTGCCAACAAGTTTCAGGTTTGCACAAAGATCCTTGTTGCCACCCATGTTTATTACTCCTCCTATTGGGGCCTTCTAAGAATTCTTATAGTAAGTGGGTCAGAGTCTTAGAGATTTTCTTGAGGTTAAGGGGAAGAATTCACGTGGTTTTCATTGAGTTTCTTGGAATATCTCTTGCATGTCTAATGATAAGGGTAGGATGGGCATCATTGGCATTTACAGGCAAATAATTTCTTTATATGTTAAGTGGGTGGTTAAAGCTATTGAAGGCCCTAAAGCTTGGAAGGTTTTGATTCACCATTGTATTTCTTTAGGACTACCTTATGGGTGCAAATCTTGGGCTAATATTGACCTTCATACTTTCATCATTACCTCTGCTCCAATTAAGATTCAGGGTTCCTTTCTTGTTAAAAGTATTTGGTGGACTTTTGAGGTGGTGAAACCTCATATTCATTGGATTGGTGATGGTTTTCATAATGATATTTCATTTAATTCTCAAAATATCTGGTGGTATCCTATTTTGTCTAACTCTTTAGTTCTTCTTGCTGATATACCAAGGATTAAAGCTTTGAGGTTGTTTTTCAAGGGCATCTACTTTATTAAATATTTAATGCACTCTCGAGACTAGATTCCTTGGCTTGATCTCAAACAAAAATTTAATCTTCAAAATTTAGATCTTCCTTCTATTCTTAAGATTCAATAGCTTATGCCTAATGTCATGCTTCATAAGCTTTGCCTAACCCCGAAGTACCTAGTGGAGGGATTGGCGTTGGAATGTGGATACTCCTTTCAAGAACTACTCTTCTTCCTTGTTTTATCAACTTCTTAGTCATGTTTCCCTTGGTGTTGACAAACGTAAGGAGGGATGATAGACTCACTATACGTCCTATACTTAGATTGCTCATCTGAATCATATCTGGAAGTTTAACGCTGAACCCAAGATTATATTTTTCTTTGATCTCTTATTTATCAAGGGCTTCCTATGGGAGAGAGATTTAGTAGGGTTGGTCTTCCTAATCCTAAGTGTCCGGCTTGTGGTCATTTTGAGACTTTTAAACATCTGTTTTGGTTTTGCCCTCGTGCTTAGTCTACCTGGTCTTGGATTCACTCATTGTTCAAGCCCTTTCATCCTAAATTCTTCATATGACATTTTTTGGAGATAATAGTTGTTGGCCTATTTATATTGTTGCTCTATGGAATTTCTTTCATGCTATTATTTTGTTTCAACTTTTGGAAAACTAGGAATGTTGTTTTCTATTCTGGAGATTCAATTTCTAGTCAATTTTCTATGCATGAAAAGATTACGGTGTTTTCTGTTGTTACTATTCAGATCCATTCGCAAGCTTCCAAGTTGACTCATGAGTTGGTGCATTTGATAAATCTTATCAAGTACTAGCAAGAGGCTAGCAAGGTTTTGCCTAACCTCCCTCTACCTTAAGGTCCCTCTATTTTGGCATAGCAAGTCGAGGGGGTGATGTTTTCCAGTCTCAGGTCGTTTTATCAGTGCCCACAACAGGGCCCGACCCTTTGCCTAATTATGTTGTTTATTCACCCTTTTAAGAATTGGTTTTGTTTTTGAACTCAACTTCACTTTACAATATTAATCGTCTAGATGGTTTCTTATTTTTATTGAATATAATTATTAGTAAAAAAAAATCAACTTTCCTATTTATTTATATATTAATACTTAAAAATTCAAAATAGGAACACAACTTAAACTAAATTTTTTAAATTTTAAAAAACATTAAAAAAAAATAAAATTAAATGAAGATTCAAGTTCTATTGAACAAAGACATTAATAAGGATATTACGTCCTTAAGCGTTAAGTTGTAAGAACGAGGTCAAACACAAAATTGGCGTGTCGAAATATACGTCTAACATGTTTCACTCCTGACGTAAACACCAGCTAGAAAATATGACGTAAGCACCAGCTAGAAAGTATCTGTATATATGCATTAACGAAGAAGAAAAAAAAAAAAAAAAATCGTTGGCCATCAAATTGAACTCAGTGAGAAAACAATGTAATGTTTCCGACGACAGCAATTTATTTGTTTTTAGCCTGGGGAACGAAGTCAAAGAGAAGGAGTCGGTAGCTTAAACGTTCGTTATCAATTGGTTCATTTTTTTAATAATTTGTAATATATTGTTTCGATAACTTAAACTTTCGGTTATCAATTAACAGTTAAACGTGCTTATCTCTGTAATACATTTTCAGATTGGACATCAAGATTTAAAACATTCAAATCCTCTCCTTCCTTAGACAACAGTAATCACACGGAAGCGTTATACATTTAACTAAGAAACAAAAAAAAACAAAAAAAACCACGTTTCCCGCTGCCTAACAATATTCTTTATTGGATCTATCCCATTCTACCATGAAAAGTTTGGATTTGTAGGAGAGTATATTCAGTTTCTGGCGACTTCATCTTCAACCACATATGGGTTTTCGAGGCATTACCTTGGAACCTCTCATTTTTGCAACCTCCCTCTCAAAGTGACAGCAATAGCCTTCAAAAGCATTCAATGTTATTTGCAATTTGAAGCCTAGAAGAAAAAGTAGCTCCACCTCTAAACTATTAATTTCCTGGGTGCTTACTCCTCCAACTCTTGCATAGTACGAGTTGTTGTAGTTTCTGCACATAAGCGAGTGATGGGTTAGATTCGAAAAAAAGTTAGATAGATTCTAGATAAATATTAACCTGGAACGAAATTTTTTTATATTATAAAATATGTTATTAGATTTCATTAGGGGAAAAAATGAAACTGAGGTAACGAGACTAACAAGTCTTCTAGAAACTTCGAAGCAATCATTACGCTGGTGATGAGAAGTCGGTGGACGTTGAAGGATGTGATTGGGAACTGTAAATGATATTGAGTAAGACGATTGATGTAAGCATATGCCACTACCAAAACTGAAGCGCTGGAATGGACATATTTGCAAATCCTTTCCAAATAACGGTTTATGCTCATCTCTGGCACCTCGACCGCGTCGAACGCCTTGTACTGGGGATGGCTTAACATATATCTGCCTGAGGCTACTAGTCTGTCGTTCTTGGTCACAACTCTTTCCAGAAGCGATGATAAGACAAATATCACACAGTCGACCGACATCGGGCAAGACTCTTCTACATTCTGAATGTAATTAACATCGGATCGAATCCTTGTTGGAGAGACCTCATACCTGCTAACAGAACCCATCACCACAAAAAGGGCCCTTAAAATCACAATATGTGCAATGAAAATGGAAAGAACTGAACAAATTTTGAAGACATTGCAGAGTTTTATGCAAAAAACTCGTTTACTGCTACGCATTGTCTTACATTGCAGGTGACCCACTTTCCTTTGAAGATCCGTCCTTGTCAAAGCAATAGAAGGAAAGCTACGAAGCCTATTTCAATTCTGCAAGGCCTGTCAAATGAGTAATGCTAAAAGATAGGAAAACATTTCAGTATTTGTCCTCCGTGCAAGCATTTTTAGCATGTGACGAAGGCCATGTTGTATAGTGAATTACAGGAATCTTCGTAATACAATTCTTTATGAAAATTCATTGTTGACAGCCAGGGGAACTGGCCTGTCATTCTGCAATTGCAATTTACTTACGAAAATTCAGAACATTGCGTGGACTTCTTACCCATGTGCAATAAATGGATGAATGTAGATAGGTAAGATGTCTTCACTCTCCTCAGAAGAAGGCAGATAAATTGACAAAATCTTAGTTGTCATTGCTAAGCTGATGAGTTGTTACGTATAACAGCTATAAACCAGGCCATAATGTGGACAAAATCTGTGCGTTTGTTCATGTGCCCTCATTTCTGATGGCAGACTTTATAGACTGCTATGACAAAAATATTCAGAAGCAATCAATTGCCTACTGCAAATTTTCCTTAATAACAGAAGGCTATCCAATCCATATATTGATTTCCAAAATTTAAATGTGGTCTTAATCGTAGATTAGATAATTGGGACCACGTTTGGGAGTTGGGACCACGTTTAAAATGATAAGAAATGTGGTCTTAATCGTAGATTCAGTAATTGGGACCATGTTTAAACTGATACTCTAAAATACTTTTTCAAGGTCAAATATCAAATTTCAAGCCTGATTGAGACATCCTCCGCAAATGTTGGAAACTTTGTTGCACATCGAGGGATCCATCTCTTTAAATTAGCCTTTTATGTACTGGAATTGTCACATCAAATAAAATTAATTACCCCATTGCATGTGACCTGTATGCTGCGTTGCAATTATCTATAATTAAGTGTTAATATTTATAGGAGGATACAGTCAGGGTACAAGACATGCAGAAGAATCCACCTAATATGTGACAAAGACAATGATCGAGACAAAGATATATCACAAATCTGGTTACGGGAATACATAAATCTTTTCGTGAATGATGTTTAGGTAGACGGCCATTTGTCGCATTATTTCGATATTTCATCTACTCAGACCGAGGCACAGATGATAATCCTTTACCAGTCACAAGCTAAATTTACTTCTAACTTTAAAACACAGCTTCTGCCTATCTCTGGTTATTATAGGATAAATTATGTTGAGAACTAACATTGAAGTTTTAAGATACCTTATCCATTAAAATTGTCTGAGCAAGAACATTCTATTTATTTCTAATCTATGTGATAGATATAATTTAGTTGATAATTTCATGATTTGAAACGTTGGGAGAAATACTAAAATTAAAAAAAAAAACTATATGTTTAAAAAATTGCAACACAAGCAAAAGGAGGGATTTTACATGGCATTGTAACTGACATACACTTTTGAATGTTCTTCTTATTATGGTAAGAAGAGTAAAAGGGAATGTGAGAAAATTTAGTTGGATGATGAATGGTCTAATGATGCTCCTACTAAATAGAGAAGATGAAAATTTAGTTGGATGATGAATGGTCTAATGATGCTTCTACTAAATAGAGAAGATGATGGATGAATCTTAATGTAGTAATTTATTTTACTTATAAAAATGAAAAAAAAAAATGGTTCCACAGGGTATAACATCAACTACTATTCTAGTTGACAATATATTCCAAGATATGGTAAGCAAATAGGAATGAGGTTTGTGGGCTTTGACTCTATTCACCTCAACTCATGAGTATCAAAGGTTAGCTAGGTTTTTTGAGATCTCAGACATATATGTGGGTGTCATCCCTACCCAGTTAAGTAAGGAAATCCATAAATTGGAAATTCTACGCTGCTAGAAGCAAGGTAAATTAAGAATTGAACTTGCTATCTCTCTAAAATGAATTCTCGAACATCGAACTAAAGATGAATATATCTCCTACTGATGAGGATGCAAGAGAAGCCCCTTCTTCAAGAATACTCACTTCCCCTTCAATGGGCATGCATACACTCATTTTCATTATATCCCACAACTACCTAAAAACAAGGAATTAAAATTCAACGTAATGAATTTTTATCCATAATTTTTAAAGCACATGTGCCTTATATAATTTGGTATACAATATAAGTGTGGATGTAATAGTGCTTGTTGAAGAAATTCAATTTTGAAGCCCAAAAGTGCATCATCCTATAATAATATAGGTTGAAAGGGCAATCAAACCCTTGAATTCCCAATATTAGGAATAAACATATGTAAAGCTCTAACATACCACCTATGTAAGGCTTTGAGCAAAAAATAAGGGTGAAGCCTTGAAAAGTATCCCCTATTTACATGGAGCCATCAAATGCATCAACCATCAATAGCATAAAACATTGAAATTTAGATCAAGAGAAAGATAGATATGACATCAATTGGTGCTAAAATATTCACAAAATTAAAATTTAAAATTTTGAGACACTTCTCTATAATATAAAAGTTATGACTGATTACAAAATTATAGAAAATATATTATAGAACCTCCCAAATAATTATGTGGAATATAACATAATATTCTTTAAATTATGGTAGAAGATAAGTTTATAGAATAATAACACATTATTTTTAAGCAAGGGGATGATCTTTATCTATACTCCAAATTTTACCAATAAATTATAATGCACTAGGATGCTAGAATAAAATTGAAGATAGTCATATTTTCTTCTCTTGTTGCTTCAACCTATAATGACATGTGAACCCTTAAATGGAAAAAATACTCTATTATTAGAATGAAGAATGGATGATTTTAAAAATTCCTTTTGCATAATCAAGCAATGATGCTTCATATCTAATTTGATACAATGTTGGATTTCATAATATTTATCAAAGTGAATAGAAGGAATACATTGCCCAAATATCATAGTAACAAAGAAGAGAGAGTGACATTTCTTTTAATTTTAAAATAAACTATTGTTAGAATAAATCCTTAGGTATCTAAAAATAATAGTAATGAATTCATCACACCTCAATAGAACATCGATGCAACACCATATGCGAGTTGAATTAACAACAAGCATGTGGACATAGGAGTACACAATAGAAGTAGAAAGAACCAAACCAATCAGAAACTCATGAAACCTTAGAGATCTACAATAGAGAATCTCTGTATTACAATCAAACCAATCTAAAACTCTACCCCCAAAACTATCCCAAACCAAAATCTCACCCAAATAGAATTTGATCCCTAACAATGAACCAAGACGCTACATATATAGAACAATATTCATGTCATGAATCTAGGGAACCCTAATATAGGGAACCTTAATCCAAGGAACCTTGATCTAGGGAACCCTAATGCAATGGACATGTCAGCCACCAAAAATATAACTATTACGAAAAACACACAAAAACTATAGAACTACATGTCGTCTATCACAACACTACAAATATTTTTGGTCAATGCAATATTATGAAAACATAAGGATGCTCCTGCATCAAAAACCCTTGATAAAAAATAATGTGAGCTTGGGGCTCACATTATGACTATGTGAACGATTGATTTGTCCATCCAAGTTGGCTTACTTTAGCTTCAAAAATCAATGAGTCTTTTTCAAGTTCTTTATCCTTCCAATGAATCAGATATTCTTTATACTCACTTCGTAGTATTTTTTTGTCAATGCATGAATCCAATATTTATGGTATTTCCTCTCGTTGCTTCTTAGGTATCTCCCTTCTCCAATCTAGTGCTTATTCTATCTATGCATTCTCCAAATATTTTAGCACATGGAATGAATACAGATAAAATATATTGAATATCGGTTAGATATCCAAACCTTTATGCAACTTGATTTCATAGGCATTCTTTGAAACACAACACAAAATATGATAAGGACCTATATTCTTGGGTTTTAGCTTGTTATATGTTTTATGTGGGAACCTCTCCTTTCTCAAATACACCATGGCTAACTCCCCATCTAAGTGGATATTTTATTATACTTAGTATTTGTATCCTCAAGTTGCTTCTTTACTTACGCATGCACCTCCTACATATGTTACATGAAGTCTTCCACCTCAACGTTGATGTGGGTACCAACTTTTACCTTTAAAAAATCTATGACTCTATAAGGAGATAATACATACACCACTTGAAATGGTATTCTTTCAATCACCTTGTTCATTTAATTGTTGTATGTAAACTCTGCTTGCATCAAATTAGAGTTCCACTATGCAGGGTGCTCTCCTACGAGACATCACAATAGATTGCCAATACTACGATTGATAACTTTAATCTATCCATCCATATGAGGATGATACGCTGAAATGTAGTTGAGCTACATGCCAATTTTTTTTTTAAAAGTATACCTAAAATGACTAAGGAACTTTGTGTCATGATCTAACTTAATATTGCATGGCAACCCATGCAATCCCACTATCTCCTTGAATAAAAAATCTTCTATGTTGGATGTGTCATTCGACTTCTGACAAGGAATAAAATGTGCTATTTTAGATAATCGATCCACCAATATGAAGACAAAATCATCAAATATCTACGTGCATGGCAATACAAGAATAGATTACATGGATAATTCCTTCCATAGTCTGTTTAGCATGCACAAAGGCTTGTACAACCCCATGTTTTATACCACTCCCTTAGCTTTTTGGTAGATTCTACACCTTTCCATGAATTTACGCAATCATTATGCAAACTAGGCCAATAGTACCTCTCTTCCACCATCTCCTATGTCTTATCTACAACAAAGTTCCCTTTGAGTCCACCTTCATGTAATGCCTTGATGATATTCTCCCTCATCGAACTAAATGATATGCACAATTGCTTTCTCCTAAATAAATATCCCTCTTACACAAATACATTTTTAAATGGACCTCTATCTCTAACCCATGTTTCCATGCATATGCACCATACGTCAGCAAAATCTAGATCTATACCATACAAATCCTTCATCCCCTTCATACCCACTAGTTTAACTATCATTTTGAACAATAGCATATACCTTCTACTCAAAACATCCATGACCTTGTTCATACTTCCTATGTGGTGATTCAATACAAAATATTAGCCCCACAAATATTTCATCCATATCATGTGCCTTTGGTTCAAATTTACCTTACTTTTGGTGGATTTTAGTGCCTGGTGATTTGTGTACAACATGAACTCCTTTGATAACAAGTAATGCCTCTACTTGCATAAAGCTTACATTATGGTGTAGAATTCTTGGTCATATATAGAATACATTTTCCTAGAATCATTCAAATTTTTTCTAAAGTAAGTGATCAGTCTACCCTCTTGGCTCAACATAGCATCGATATGTTTTCCACTAGCATCACAATCAACTTGGAATACATTTTCAAAGTCTATAAGTTCTAAGACTAGTTTCTCTATCACCTTTTTCTTCAAGAGTGTGAAACTATTGGCTGCCATAATTATCCATTTGAAACCTCCTTTGCACATACAGTGTGTTAACAGTGCACAAATGCCACTAAATTCCTTGATGAACTTTTTATAAAAGCTCACCAATCCATGGAAACTTTTGGTTTTAGTTGCACTGCATGATTCTAGCCATTCAACTATTGTGCAGACCTTATCTGGATCCATGTGAAATCCATCTTGAGATATCATGAATTCCAAATATGTGAGCTCCTTCCTAAAGAAGCTACACTTCTTCAAGTTGATGAATAAATTTTCCTTCTTAGTTGTGTAAACACCTACTACAAGTGTACAAGATTCTCTTCCCTAGTATTTATAAACACCAAAATATCATCAAGGTATACGACCATAAACTTACCCAAAAATGACTTTAAAAACTCATTCATCAATCTCATGAACATGCTTCGAGTGTTTGACAACCCAAATGGCATAACGTGCCATTCATACAAACCTTCTTTCATGATAAATGTGGTCTTCCATTCATCCTTATCTTGATTACTAATTTTTTGATATCCACTCTTGGTGCAAACTCAGCTACAAGAAACCAACAAAATAAACTCCAATCATATAACACAAATGCAATAATGGAAGAAAACTACAAATTGATATTCTTCTCATACCTGAATTCACACCCCTTATACAAGATTAAAATCCATCATATACCAACTGAAAACCAAAGAAACCCTAAAGAAACACTAAAAACGTCTTTTTTGTAAAACTACTAAAAAAATATCTTCTTTCTAAAAACTTCTAAAAATAAAAATGAGTCGGATTGCACCCAAATTCGGTGCACACATCCATATTACAATAAAAAAACTTAATTTAAAATATTAGGTCTTAAATTAAGGTATAACAAAATATAATAAACTTCTAATAGCCAAAAAAACCCAAAAAACCCAGGAACCTATTCTAAAAGCTAATTTTGGGACACTAGATGGAGGAGTTAGGTCCCAAAAACACTTTTTTGGAGATTCAAGCCAATCAGAGATTTTATTGATGCAAAATACACACACAAAACCACCTGTTAAATTTCAAGGCCAATTGGCGTATGATTCACAAGTTATGGCTCCGACAAGGCGCATCAACTGTTGAGGTCCATCTTGGAGAAGTATTGTGCTCAACTAAAACAATCCATTAGGTCATCCATGCACAAGAGAGGAAACCTATACTTGATGGTAATATTATTGATAGTGCATGAGTCTATGCACATCCTCCATGCTCAATCCTTATTTGGATCTAGTACTGTAGGCATTGTGCAAAGACATGGACATTCTCTTATCAAACCTCATTTCAACAATTCTTCCACCTACTTGTTCAACTCCACACTCATATCAGGACTCATCGTGTGTGGTGCATTATTAAACAAAATAGAACTTAGAATCAGATCAATGCAATGTGATACTACATGTGCGAGAAGCAATCCATCTAGAATTCCTTTACCAACTATATTTATGAACTCTTCTAGAAGTGTGCTAATGTTTGGATCCTCAAAGTTGCATGACTTGGATTGCTCTGCTTGCATGGTGTGACTACTAGTGTATAGTAGTCCTGCAAGTCTTCCACCTCCTTAAGAAACTACTTTTCTAACAACATCATCACTTTACCTTTTTGCACACATTCTTCCTCCACTCTCATTGGAGTCAAATCAAACTTCTTCATATCCTTATCGATGGTGAACATGTTTTTGCACCCATCATGGATAACACTGACATCATATTTCCAAGGCCTTCCTAGTAATATATGGTATGCATTCATTGGAATCATGTTGCACCAAACCAAACCTACATATCATCCTATATAGATGGAAACTAGACCTTGCTTTATCATAGTCATCCACTATCCCTTTTACAATCAAGATATATTGTACAATGTTTGGTGCATGAACTTCTTCAATCCCAAAATTTGCACCATATTCATAGAGACCGAGTTGTCTATGTTGCCTCCATCAATTATTAACTTGCAACACTTTCCTCTAGATGTACACTTGGTGTAGAAGAAGCTTCTCCTAAACCATGACTCTTCTTCACACGTGGGATTTATTAATACCTTGCTCACCATAAATTTTTCTCTATCCTTTGGAAATGTGCTTTTTGCTTCACTACCAAACTCACCATTGTTTGTACATGCTACTTGATTGCATTTATTTGCACAACCCTCATATCGTACTTTTGGACATTCGAATATCCAATGTTCTACTTAACCACATCTAAAGAAAATCCCTACAAAACCCTTTGTGCAACTTTAATATTTATCTCCACCTTTGTCAAAGTTTTGTTTATGATCAATGCCTTGCACGCTACCACTTGCACTAGTGCCTTCCTTGCATGGGTTGGTTTGCCTTATCCCCTTGATTTCTTTATCCATAATCCTTGCCCTTACCACTACTATTGTCCATACCTTATTTTCTATTGAAACTAATGCCTTCCTTGCATGTGTTGTTCTACCTTATCCCCTTGCTTTATTTATCCATAATCCTTGCCCTTACCACTACTATTGTACATGCCTTATTTTCTATCGAACAACTTATCCTCTACACCTAGTGCCAACTAGTAAACTTCTTAAATGGATTTGATCATAAATATACACATCTCATCTTGAATCAAGATGTGCAAACCATTCACATACCTTGACATATTATTTATGTCATATTTTATCTTTCTTGCATAAATGTATAGTCTATAGAATTCCTGCATGTATGCTTACATAATGATATCTTTTTGGCATAGATTTTGGATTTTCTTAAACAAATAATATGCAAAGTTATATGGAAGGAACTTTTATCTAATATTTACCACCATATTATTCCACATGGATAATTTACACTTTTTCCTCTGCACATGGCTCTTTTGGACTGAGTCCCACCAAAAGACAACATCCCCTTTCAACATCATGGTGGTGCACTTGACTCTTTTACGTCCTTAGATTGCTTCAAACTCAAATTATCTCTCTAGATCGGTGATCCAATCCACCATGTCTTGTGGATAAAATCTCCCTACATAGCTTGAAATATCAAACCTTAGCTTGCTTCCAACCTTCACTATGGAAGTTGTAAATATTTCTTCCATAATTAAGTTCTATGTGGCCTCACCCTTATCCTTAGCACCATTCCTATCATCTTCACTGATATAACCCACCACTACAACACCTCTACATTATGCAACCTCAATAGTCTCCAGTCTCACCAAGACAACTCTCATTATATTAGCTAGATTACTACCGCATGGGTTAGAATTGTTTCTTCCACATCCTCTTCCAAGTCTATGAGCCATCTCGATGGTTCACCTACAATATAGTTGTAATAAAATGAATACTTTAGAATTAATAACTCTTGTGAATCAACACTACGAAACATGAGCCTAATATCTGATACAAACTAATGCAACATCGTATGTGGGTTGAATTAACAACAAGTACTCTATCACATGAGTACACAACTGAAGTAGAAAAAATCAATAGAAGTCAAAACATAAAACTTTATTTACTAGTATGGAAGGAAATATTACAACAACTCATGCAACACCAGAGATCTACAATAAAAACTCTTTGTATTACAATTAAACCTATTTGAAACTCTACCCTCAAAACTATCTCAAATAAAAATCTCACCCAAATGGAATGCAATCCTTAACAATGAATCAAGATGCTACATATATAGAATAATATTCACATCGTGAATCTTGGGAACCCTATTCCATGGAACCCTAATGTAACAGTCATGTCGACCACCAAAAATTTGACCATTACGGATAGAATGCAAAGACTACAGAACTATGTGGTACCTATCACAACACTACAAATATTTTTGGCCAATGCAAGATTGTGTGAACACAAGGATGCTCCTATATTAAACAAATAGGTAAAAGAGGTGTATAAATACTTGTAATAGTTACATAAATCCTTAAGAAAAATATTATTAAGGTTACGATATAATATACACTTTACAATGTTGATTATGGGTCCATAGGATTATAATAAACCTTGAAACACAATATATAATAATAGCTTATATACTTTCAAAATCAATTACATTAAATGATTTTGGCCTTGGTCACAAGGAAAGAGTATCAAATTCGATAACTTGAAATTGATATAAACTCTCCTTTTTTATTATTTGTAAACTAAATATTAAGCTTACTTAGATTAAACTATATATGACATTGTCCTTCCTACGTAAGGACCATCAATCAACGAAATATAAACTAGGATGCAAGGCATGCAAGAGCAAGAGTTAAAGTGAAAAATATAGTTTTCACCCTTCTATAAGAATGCAATATTAAATAAGTGTTTTGCTTTGTTTAGTTGAAGGCTTGACATGACATCGAATTGGTATTATATCATTAAAATGAACTCAATTCATAATATTGTTTGCTAAATATTACCTTTTAATAATGAAATGGAATGTCATATTATAAAGTGAAAAGTGGGGTTTTGGTTTAATTTACAAAATTCATTGAGTGTGAGGTCTTTGTTATAAAAATACCATCCTCAAAATATTGTTTAAAATCCATAGAGTAGAATGACACAATAGAATGTAATGTATATTAGTCTTATATATATTTGAGGTATTGTAATATATATTATTCTTCACTATATTTGGCATAATGTCTATTTTTAGAACCATGAGATGAATTGTCAAAATTTGCTTGGATAAATAAGAATGTCTTAATTTAGTCATTGTAATTTGAGACCAATAATTTGATTAGGATAAAATAATATTTTTATGTTGTCTTCTTTATTTACATGATCCTATAAAAGTGATTTAGATTACATATGTAGGATTGGAAGATATTAAATACATTATGCTTATACTACCATAGGTGTTATACCTTGTATAAATTGCTAGAACTCATTATAGAAAGACTAAGAAAATTGAATATATTCCTTCATCATGCAAACTTAGGATTAGATATTTTAAGTATAGTATATTTATTATCAGATTTTTTTAATAGGAATTGTTACTATATAGAATAGTGTATGCATAAATATGTATATTTAATTTTGGAAGGATGGAGATCCCTCGATAATAATATTGGATTTGGAACTGATTAGGAATATTCTATTATGTCTAATGATTAATTTAAAATTATGTATATGGCTCACAATATATTGGGATGTTTTTCAGCACCCTAAGTATTTATGCTTGTTTAATTTCCATATATATATTTATCTATTTTAGATATTCAATTACATTTAAATTTGCTTGAAGAACATTGTAAGAGTTTGAAAAAGAAATGTGTATTCTCTAATATGGTTTCATATATCACTTGAAATTGTATAAATTGCAACTTAAAATATATGTGAAAATTACAAAATATGAATGATCCTTTGCTAACTAAATGTTGGTATATTTAAATTCAAAAAACTATATCTTTGTCTTTTATATCTGGATTTTGGATGAGTTTTTGTACTTATATATTAATAGGAATCTAGAGGTAGATAGTATATGTTATCATAAAATTAAGACTAGTCTTGATTTTATTGCCATCGTGAAATATAGTGTTCAAATCTACATATAGGATAGTGTTTAGTTATAAATCCTAATTGGAGTTAATACTTGTCTATATTGTTGGTTTGGAAGTAAAATATTTTTTCCTTATGTAAGGCCTTGGTTTACATACATAGTTTTTTTTTTTATTTAAATGGTGGAATTGGTAGCCGCCACGAATCCGAGTAGGCTGTCCGACTTTTATGGCCGCCACAATATTCTGCGTTGTCCACCCTAGAGGTTTACATACATAGTTAAAGAGTCATTTTGGTTGAAAAACATGAACTTTACCTCCTGAGGATATAACCTAAAATTTATTAAGATAAGACAAATTGATGTATTTTATATATAGAATATAATTGCATCATATCATATTAGTTTCTTTCCTTTACGTGGACCTTTTCATAGAAGATTTTTACTAGAAACAAGATGAATCCCTTTTGTTATTTTGAAGTAACTTATTGAATTTGAATACATTTTGTGTTTGATTGTTTTTCTATTCATAATTTGTTGAATAAAAGGTGTCAAAGAAACTTGTAATGTTATTGCTAATTTGGAACTTGTATGTAGATTTTTTTCATAAAAGTATTATTCATTTGATGTAAAAATTATCACCATTGTAGCACCAAAATAGTACTAAAAACTATATCAGTGTTATGTCAATACTATTATGATACTAGTATTGAACTAGCATTGTGTAACTAACATGGTCCTAGAATTGCTTTGCTTTGCATAAATCAAAGCACCAAGGTATCACAACAAGATGTTCATAAACTTTATCAAAGGATATTTATGTGACATTATGATTATATTTTCACTCATAGCCAGTCAATAGTTTCAAAAAGAAACTTGATGGAAAATATTAATAATGAAGTTGTGGCTCATTATATGAAATGGTGTGAGATAAAATAATTAAATACTTCAAATTTAAATAGGAAATAAAAGTTTAAATATTTTTAAGGAATGCATGTGTAGTTGCTAAAACTATTATTCTAATAATAAAATATAGTCAATTATGTAATACATATGGGTCATAATTCAATCCCATATAACCAAATTAAAGAAAATGATTTTGCTCATTATTGATAAGTTGCTAAAACCTCTTATCCTTTGCTTTTAATAACCAAAAAATTGATTTATATTTTTCTAGATCTTAGGAATTTTGATCATTATATATTTTCATGAGATCAATAAATTTTATATGGTTCTACGCTATTAACACAAAATATTTATCCCTCCAAGAACTAACAAAAAAATCATCTTTTTTTTTGACATTTCATTTGATTTTCCATTAAAATATTTTTTCATAATTATAGTTGTTCTTGCAAATAATGAATGACTTATATCACAATTTTCATTCACCTAACCAAACCTATAGGTAGTTTAAACAAAGTTATAAGCCAAATCCTAAAGACTATTAGTTTAAATGTTATATTTCCTTACTATTGTGATAATACTTCACTTTGTGAATTTAATTGGATGTTAGTATATAGAAAGTTTGAATAATCTTGCTAAAAATATAGATTACATATTCATTTTTTTAATTCATCATCACTTGTAATCTCATAACTAGTAAGATCAAGGTATGCTAGATATAAAGTATCAAACATTGATTTGGGGAAGGAGATATTGAGTTTGCAGGCCTTAATAATATTGAGTTACCAAATATTCTATAACCATTCATGGCTTTGTAAATTCATTCATCTAGAAGTACATCCATTTCAATAAACATTTTATATTTTGATTTCATTCTTATAGATAAAAAGTTAAGGAAATAAAATTAAATGTGTTTGCATGAAAACAGGGAGATCTCATATAATTATTCAAATAATACAAGAAAATCCAAGATACTTGAAATAAGATAGTAAATTGATAAATTAACAATATATGTTAAAATCTATCCTAATTTTAGCATAAATAAAATGAAGCATTCAATAATAAACTACACTAAGATTATCCACAAAAATAAAATTATAGGGCTAATCTAATGCAGTAAAATAATTACTTGACACCTAGGGCATCAAGGACCAAATCATCTCATAATAAGCATAATAAAATTCTCACTCCTATTCCAACTTGCTTGTAATGTCACCATAGTAAACAAGGAGATATCACACTTGGGATGTTTGTAGAGGGTTTTTCCTACCACAAAATCTAGTCGTAAAATGACAATTAGTGACCTTTGGATACTAATCCTGGTAGAGCATCCTATCCTCTTTTATGGAAGGTAGTGAACCAATGGTTGATAACTTTGGTTTTACCTACAAGGATGGAGAGAGAGAGAGAGAGAGAGAGAGAGAGAGAGAGAGAGAGAGAGAGAGAGAGAGAGAGAGAAATAATAATAGAGGTATTTTTTTTAGATTAATATTATCATAAAAGCATCTTGTAGATATTTTGTTATTATTTGATAGGAATTTTGATGTTTGACAACTAAAAATATGATTTGGTGAGAAAATGAGGAGGCAAAAGGAATATTTATAACATATAACTCTCCATTTGGAACCAACGATTGATTTATTTTCCTTTTTGGGATAATAAAATCATAATAATTGTGTTAGGAACTTACTATTAAAAATAACCTCACTCACACAAAATACTAAAATTAAATAAATATTCGTACAATAACACAATATCATAATACAGAAATTAAATGTAGAAATAAATACTCACAAATAACATAGAATGGTAGGTCTCTTCCAGGGGGAAACCTCCTTCAATATTTTATTAATTGGTAAAAAGATACATTTGTACATGGCTCCATATATTTAAAAAAAAAAAAAAATTCATGCAACACTAACCCTAATTTCAAGAGTTGTCTTACATGTAAAATATCACTTGAGCTATAATATTTTTCCAAATATCGGTTACATTCTTGATAATGGTTACATGAAATGACTCCACTTGTCTAGATGCCTTACTTGCCACATAACATTACAAAGTATTATAAAATACCATTATAAAGGGGTCCCCACATTGGAAGTGGGTAATTACATAATCAAATGAGAATTAAAAAATAATGTTAGGATGGGGTTCTAACATGTTCTTCCCCTTGAAAAATATTTGTCCTCAAATTTGTAGATGAGGAAACTAGTGTTGGAGCTATTGGAGAGACTCTCATGTAGTATCTTATGGTTGTAGACCATGCCACTAAACAAGGACCTCTGTAATGGCTCGATTATGAAGAGTGCATGTCCTACAATCCAATAATTATTCTAGCTTGAGCAAGATAGAACCTTCTTCATCCAATTTTGAGAGGGTAGATTGAACCTGTACCTGATTTCACACAACCTTCTTGAGAGAGGATACATGAAAAATATGGTGGAGCTTGGATATAGATTGTATGGCCAATTTCTAGGTCGTGGTACCAATCCATTGTTAAAGCTAGTAGGGCCCATAGTATTTGGTACTGAGTTTCTAGTACTTGCAAAGCTATAGGGATGAATGTTTGTACAACTACAATTGAAGGAAGACCATATTACCAACATCAAAGCTACACTCATAAAGGTGTTGATTAGCTTGTTGGTACATCCAATTATTGGCTACTTCCAAATTCATCTTCAGTTGATAGAGAACTTCGACATGTTGGTTGAGTGTAGTATCAACTACATGGACCTTGGAGCTACCTAGAATATAGTAGGAGAGCATGAGTAGAGATTGTCCATAAAAAAATTTAAAAGGGATGACCGTGGTCGCTGTGTGACAGGGAGTATTGTACCACCACTCAAACAAGGGAAGTCACTTCACCCATTATGTAGGATGATCAGAGGTAAATAAATGAAGGTAAGTTTCCAAATATTTGATTATAATATCAGTCTAACCATCTATTTTTAGATGATAAGTTGAACTCATTTTGAGCTGAGTTCCATGCAAATTAAACATTTTTTTGCCAAAAATTACTAGTAAAGGTAGGGTCACGATCGAACACAATGGATGTGGGCATGCCATGAAGGTGAAATATAGAATCGAGGAAAAAATGGGCAGTGGTGGAGGCCATGTAAGGATGGGAGGGAACAAAAAATATCATACTTCAAAAGATGATCCACTGCCACAAAAATAATAAATTTGTTGTCAAACTTAGGTAACCCTTTAATAAATTCCATGGAAATATTTGTCCTAACATGTTTGAGAATAGGCAAAGGTTGTAGATTTCATGGAGAATACACCATTTTTCCTTTCATCCATTGATAGGTGTCACATGCTACCACAAAATTATGGCTACCACAAAATTATGAATGTCCTTCTTCATATTGTTCCAATAAAAGGTACGCTTAATCCATTCATATGTTTTGAGGAACCTATAATGGCCTACAGTAGGTGAAGCATGCATTTTATTCATGAGAAGTTCTTAGAGTGGAAATGTATAAGGAACACTAATGTGTTTGTGGTAACACAAATATTAGCCATCCCAAGTGTATCCAAGATATAAGATAGGCTCTATTTGAAGGGAGGTAACCAAAGTTTTCAAAACATAACCCTTAAGCACCTCCTCATGAAGAGTATTTATCTGCTATGGAATAGGTGAAGAAATGACACAACATAATGTGAGCCTCAAATTTGTGAGAGAGGGCATTGACCACAATGTTCTCCTTTCCATTTTATAACTAATATCATATTCATAGCCCATGAGCTTAAAGACCAAATTTTTTTGTTTGGAGGTGGAAACCCATTGCTCCAAGAAATATTTAAGAATTTGGTGATATGTTTTAATGGAGAAATTATTCCCAATGATATAGGGTCACCACTTAGTGACCACATGCAAAATGGCAAGCATTTCCTTAGCATGCATTGATTTTCCTAGATTAGAACTAGAGAGCACTTTACTAGTGAAAGACAAGGGGCACATTTCCTACATCAACACCACACCAATACCATTGCTTGAAGCATCACTTTCAATTACAAAAGTTTTGGAAAAATCAAGCATTACTAAGACTAGATTGGTTGTCATAGCATACTTCAACTCAAAGAAAGTTTGTTAAGCTAGACCATTCCAAGTGAAAGAATCCTTTTTTAACATGGATGTTAAGGGAGTAACACATTTACCATAATTGTAGATAAATTTATGATAATATACTATAAGCCCTAAAAATCCACAAAGACCTTTTAGAGTGTGAGATTTGGGACACTCTTGAACCATATGAATATTACTAGTGTCAACTTTAACTCTATATTTGGTGACAATGTGTCTCAAATACTCCACTTTTTTCAACCCAAAAGAACACTTGGACCACATAGCATAAATTTGATGTTGTACCAAAAGTTGTAAAGTCTAATCCACATGGGAGAGGTGCTCTTCCCAAGAGTGACTATAGGCCAAATTTTCATCAAAGAAAACTAGAATGAATTTATGAAGGAATGGGCAAAAAATGTTGTTCATGAGGCTTTAAAATGTGGAAGGTGCATTGGTTAAGCCAAATGGCATCACCAAGAACTCATAACGACCCTCATGAGTATGGAATGTATTTTTTGGAATATATTCATCCTTGAGCTATATTTGATGGTACTCAAAGCAAATATCTAATTTGGAGAAAACATAGTACCCATACAGTTCATCTAATAATTCATTTACCATAGGTATAGGAAATTTATCCTTAATGGTGAGCTTATTAAGCTTATGAAAATCAATATATAATCATCAAGACCCATCTTTATTTCATAGCAGTAAGATAGGAGAAGAGTAAGGACCATTACTCGATCAAATGACTCTAGATTTTAATAATTCTTGTACTAACTTCTTGATCCCTCACTTAAGATGTTATTCTTACAATGGCACTGAGAGGGGGGGTGAATCAGTGTAGACTTTTAAACTTAAATTCATAGCTCTTAAAACTGAAATAATGAAACCTTAAAAATAGATAAAGCAAGTATCACAAGAGAACATCACACAACACAAGATTTAACGAGGTTCACCAATGTGGCTACTCCTCAATAATGACTGCTTGGACTACCATCCAAATCCAGCCTTTGCAAAGCACCAACTTTACAATTAATTTACCAGCACCAACTGGAAGGAGCACCAACCCCTGATTTATCTGCACCAACAGAAAGGAGCACCAACCCCTGATTTACTAGCACCAACTGGAAGGAGCACCAACCCCTGATGCCAAGCACCAACCTGGACTTCAAATTGAATCTTTGGGTTTAATAGTAAGATACCTTCACTTTTACAAGACCCTGACTGGTCTACTTCACCTTTGCATTCTCTGCGCACTCTGCTCGCTCTACGCACTCACTTCGCACACTCGCTCTACTTCGTCACAGTCAAACTGCACGATCGTCTTCTCCCTCTCTACACACTATGACCAAACTTCGCACACTCTGCTTCACTACGATCGAACCTCATGATCGTCTTCTCCCTTTTGTGCACTCTGCTCTCTCTGCGCACTCATAGACACACTTAGGATAATTTGACATGACTTCTTCGCTCACTTTGCGCACTTCGCCATCATCTCACCGCTTCTATGCTTTCTATGCTCTTACGGCCACATTTCACACTTCGACACGAATTCGATGATGCATTCGATGATATCGACGACTACACTCAATTCTCCAAATAGCCATGCTTTTATAACAACATTTTCATGATGAAAAACTCTAATCTTAGTCAGTTGTAACCCTAATCATAGTCGGCTGCAAACCCTAATCTTCATCGATTGCAAACCCTAATCTTCATCGGCTAACATCGGTCTTCGTCGGCTTCAACTGCCCCTGTAACTCTTTTGTTGTTGTTGCCATGAAAACACAACATGTCGCGATATCGTGACACTTTCACCTCCGTACGCTTTCTCTTAGCTTTGGCCCGAGAATACAACATGTAGCGATATCGCTACACTTTTTCTTTCGTACGCTTTCTCTTAGCTTTGGCCCATGAGAATACAACATGTAGCGATATCGCTACACTTTTTCTTCCATACTCTCCTTTACTTTTTTCATGATATTGTGGAACTTCTACCTTCTTACTTTCTCTCTCCTCCTTTAGTCGTGAAAATGTGACATGTCGCGATATCGCGACACTTTTTCTCCTTAGCGCTTTATCTTGCCTTTGGGTCATGAAAATGCGACATGTCGCGATATCATGACACTTTTTCTCCTTAGCGCTTTATCTTGCCTTTGGGTCGCGAAAATGCGACATGTCATGATATCACGACACTTTTTCTCCTTAGCGCTTTATCTTGCCTTTGGATTGTGCAAATGCGACATGTCGCGATATCGCGACACTTTTTCTCTTTAGCGCTTTCTCTTGCCTTTGGGTTATGAAAATGCGACATGTCACGATATCGTGACACTTTTTCTCCTTAGCACTTTTTCTTGCCTTCGGGTCGTGAAAACCCGACATGTCGCGATATCGTGACACTTTTTCTCTCGGACTCTCTCTCCTGCAACATGTCACGAAATCGTGACACTTTTTCTTTCGGACTCTCTCTCCTGCAACATGTCACGAAATCATGACACTTTTTCGTCCGTACAACCTTCCTTGCAATATGTCATGAAATCGTGACACTTTTTCGTCCGTACAACCTTCCTTGCAATATGTCACGAAATCGTGACACTTTTTCATTCGTACAACCTTCCTTGCAATATGTCACGAAATCGTGACACTTTTTCATCCGTACAACCTTCCTTGCAATATGTCACGAAATCGTGACACTTTTTCGTCTATACAACCTTCCTTGCAATATGTCGCGAAATCGTGACACTTTTTCGTCCGTACAACCTTCCTTGCAATATGTCACGAAATCGTGACACTTTTTCGTCCATACAACCTTCCTTGCAATATGTCACGAAATCGTGACACTTTTTCTACTTGCCTTTCTCTCTTCCAACATGTCACGAAATCGTGACAGTTTTGCTTGCTTCTCAACATGTCGCGATATCGCGACAGTTTTTCTTTCTTGCCAACATGTCACGATATCGCGATAGTTTTTCTTTCTTCTTCTCTCTCTTCCAACATGTCATGAAATCGTGACAATTTTTCTTTCTTCTTCTCTCTCTTCCAACATGTCGCGAAATCGTGACAGTTTTTCTTGCTTGCTGTATATGTCACGATATCGCGACACTTTTCTTACTTGTATTTTTCTTTGATCTTTTGCAAGTGGTCCACTTCGGTCTTCTTGGAAAATCACTGTACATACTCTGAGTAACCTTTGAACTCCTATCTTCTGCATCTGACTAGCCTTTGAACTTCCTATCCACTGCATCAACAGATCTATCTGACTGTGTTGACAACAATGACAATATTGTTTGCTGCACCTTGCTCAACAATCTCCCCCTTTGGAATTGTTGGCAACACATGTGCAATTTTCCTGTAATTCTTCTCCCCCTTTGACAATAATACCAAAGGGCTACTGCAGACTCCCCCTGAGTCCATGCACAACATTCTCAGCCAAAATTTATTACATTTAGCAAAAATCATGAACATGAGCAAAAGATAAACAAATACTTAAATGCTCCCCCTGAGAATGTGATCCCGGTAGCTAGTCAATTCTTGGGAAATGTGACCACTCCACAATCTGTTGTTGGAATGAAAATCCAACTTAACCTCACTTTCTGCAACTTTCTCCTGCGTACAACATGCTGTCGCTGCAATATATTCTGCCTCTACTGTGGATAAGGAAACTGACTCTTGTTTCTTGCTGTTCCATGCGACCAAACTGTCTCCAAGATAGAATGCACCTCCACTGGTAATCTTCCTGTCATCTACACATCCTGCCCAATCTGCATCTTTAGGATACCATAACTCATACTCCATAGTACCCTTGTGATATTATAGAAGACTCTATCTCTCTGCTGCACTGACTGGTGGACCTCTCTCCACTTGAGGAATCCTCACTCAGATCTATCTTCAACTGTGTTGGCTGTTGGATCTCTATCCATTGAGACTTTGTCCTCTGTATTCTATCACCTCCAAAGCTCTATCAATAGGCTCACTAAGAACCTGCTTAACAAGCTCACATAGAACTTGTCCAATGTTAAATAACAAGCTTATACAAAACCAGTCCAAATCTGCTCTAGAAATCTGTCCCAACACTGTCCTCAAAACTGTAATATTACTGCCAACTCTGTGCAAGCATCAAACACTGTACCTCAACACCAATCAAATTCCTTTTTACATTTTCAACTTGGTCTATGTTTTCTACAGTCACCGCTGGTCACACCTTACTTTCAACTGTTCGAATCAGGAGACAACGTTTTGTCAAAACACTTCACGGCCAACTGTAGTGCACCTTGCTCAAACTTATACTTCTGGACCTCGGACAGGTATGATTCACAAAGCAAAGTTTCTCATCTTGATGAGCTAAACATGAATCAATAATCAGACTTCAATATTTTTCACCATAGCGTCATAATAGATCTAACAATCTTCACATCAATGAGTAGTTCAAATACACACTACTTTTATCGAAACACATATATGCGGCTGGGGCAACATTCTTTAACAAATTATCTGAACTGTTATAATCCTTAACTTTGGATAGTGGTAGTAAGAACCATCATCAGTACAACAATGACATATAGCAATACTACCAATACTGACAACTCTCAATTTAATCACCACCCTTCACGGCACTTCCACAAACAACTACATGAACTGAAAACATACTTCGACAACTATACGACAACTTCCCTGACTTCTTGCCTTTCATCCTCAAGTAATCAAACAAATACATAGGAGCATTAAAATGAAACTTCAAGATTGCTCCCCTTGAGGATGTGCTACCTAGAGTTGCTTAGTGCAATAGCGGAGTAGTCTCCTTCAGACCAAGGAGACACGATTTCCTTTCTTCTATCTTTCTCCAGAATTTCTTGAACTCGGGCTTGGATTTTTCAACTACATCCCTATTTTGCACCTTTTCGTGAACTCGAACATTTCTCTTGTGTGGTTGTCTCTTGTGCATCCTTGATGAATGATTATTTTCCTTTCTTTTATGTACATGATTTATTCCCTGTCTGTGTTGCGTTCTTTGCGTCTGATGAAATCTATTGTTCTGCCTTAGATTAGATAAAAAAGTGCTTGGACAAAACCTTGCTATGTGCCCATGACCATTACATTGAAAACATTGTACATAGTGTTCACTCAGAAACACAGATGTATTTCTACCAGCATAACTCTTTGATTTATTATTCAATCCACAATAAATTGCCTTGTGACCATACTGGTTGCATCTGAAACAATAGCCATTGAGAGTATTATTATGAATAGAGTGAGAGTGATAGAACCTCTTTTGTTGTGGTTGCTTTGTTGTAGATCTCCTTTGATATTTTCTTTCTTTTGAAGATTCAGCTTCAAACTTTTCTTGCTTCGATCCTTCAACAGTGAACTTCTTCTTCTCTGCAGAGTTGGAAGATGAAGGTTGTTCAACTTCATATCCAAGACCACGCTTATCCATGGAGTTTCTTTGTTGGCTTATCATTTTATCTAGCAACTCTGTGCTCTTCTCAAATTTGAGATTTGTATTGGCCTCTTCTAGTTGTTTCCTCAATAAAACAATCTCCTCTTCTTGTTTGCAGCAAACAATCTCTTTCTCATTGATCTGTGACTTCAAGGCTTCTTCTATTTTCTTGGCTTTATGAATTTGTAAGAAGAGATCTTCAATATTATCCCCATATTCTTCCAACTTCTTGGACAGTCTCTTGTTCTTTTTCCTTTCTATACCCAATTCTTCAAGTGCAGAGATCAACTCACCTTCTAGATCTACTTCAGCCTCAGAGTTTTCACCATATTCTTTAGAGTTCACTTCTTCTTCCTTTTCTGATTCTACTTCTTCAAATGCCATGAAAAGAGCTTCACCTGTTTCCTCTTCAGAATCCTCATCGGAGCTGTCTTCTGTTGAACTGGCATTCCTGGAGATGAAACTTTTCTTCTTGAAGTTACCTTTTCTGAAATTCATTTTCTTCTTCCAATCACTTCTTTCTTGGTGCGATCTTTCATCATCTTTGTTCTTCTCATTAAGTGGACATTTAGTCACAAAATGCCCAATGCTTCCACAGTTGAAACATTTAAACGGTAGCTTTCCTCTGTATTTTCCTTTTCCCCTTTCTAGTTTTCTAACAAAGTTTGCTTCCATTTCATCTGATGTCTCTTCTTCCTTGGACTCTTGTTTTGCATTTTTATTTTTAAGGGCTTTAAAAGCCGCTTCTCTGTCTGTGGGTTTAGATCTTCCTATCCTCATCTCATATGTAGTCAAAGAACCATACATCTCATCTATACTAAAATAGTTTAGATTTTTAGCTTCTTCTATCGCTGAGACTTTAGAATCAAACCTTTGAGGAAGAGATCTTAATACCTTTTTTACGATGGCAGAGTCTCCAATGTCCTCACCAAGCCCTCTGATTGCATTAATGATTCCATTAACTCTCAGCATATATGCCTCAATGTTTTCATCGTCGTTCATTTTCAATGCTTCGAACTGAGCTCGATGTGTCTGTAATTTGGCCTCCTTGATCTTGTCGTCTCCTTCATGAATACTCCTCAGTTTGTCCCATATCTCTTTTGCAGTATTACAGCTCATGATCTTTACTAGTTCACTGTCTGCTAATCCACACATGATAGCATTCTTTGCTCTTGAGTTGTTCTCAAATAGTTTCTTTTTGTCAGCCTCTTTTGGAGGAGTGATGGGTATTGTATATCCACTAACTACTGAATCCCAGACGTCGTATCCCAAAGCACAGAGATATGTCTGCATCCTGATTTTCTAGAATGCGTAATTAGATCCATCAAACAATGGTGCTTTGTTTGATGAGAAGCCTTCACCACCTGCCATTGTGTCACTTCCAAGATCACCCTAGCTGGTTAAGCTTGTATAGGAACTTGGCTCTGATACCAATTGTTATTCTTACAATGGCACTGAGAGGGGGGGTGAATCAGTGTAGACTTTTAAACTTAAATTCATAGCTCTTAAAACTGAAATAATGAAACCTTAAAAATAGATAAAGCAAGTATCACAAGAGAACATCACACAACACAAGATTTAACGAGGTTCACCAATGTGGCTACTCCTCAATAATGACTGCTTGGACTACCATCCAAATCCAGCCTTTGCAAAGCACCAACTTTACAATTAATTTACCAACACCAACTGGAAGGAGCACCAACCCCCGATTTATCTGCACCAACAGAAAGGAGCACCAACCCCTGATTTACCAGCACCAACTGGAAGGAGCACCAACCCCTGATGCCAAGCACCAACCTGGACTTCAAATTGAATCTTTGGGTTTAACAGTAAGATACCTTCGCTTTTACAAGACCCTGACTGGTCTACTTCACCTTTGCATTCTCTATGCACTCTGCTCGCTCTGCACACTCACTTCGCACACTCTGCTTCATCACAGTCAAACTACACGATCGTCTTCTCCCTCTCTGTGCACTATGACCGAACTTGCACACTTGCTTCCAATGTTGTTTTGAATAGATCGAACTTTGCACACTCTGCTTTGTTGCGATCAAACCTCATGATCGTCTTCTCCCTTTTGTGCACTCTGCTCTCTCTACGCACTCATAGACGCACTTAGGATAATTTGACATGACTTCTTTGCTCACTGTGCGCACTTCGCCATCATCTCACCGCTTCACGCATTTTTGCACTCTTACGGCCACATTTCACACTTCGACATGAATTCGATGACGCATTCGATGATATCGACGACTACACTCAATTCTCCAAATAGCCATGCTTTTATAACAACATTTTCATGATGAAAAACTCTAATCTTAGTCGGTTGTAACCCTAATCATAGTTGGCTGCAAACCCTAATCTTCATCGACTGCAAACCCTAATCTTCGTCGGCTAATCATCGGTCTTCGTCGGCTTCAACTGCCCTTGTAACTCTTCTATTGTTGTTGTCGTGAAAACACAACATGTCATGATATCATGACACTTTCACCTCCATACGCTTTCTCTTAGCTTTGGCCCACGAGAATACAACATGTAGCGATATCGCTACACTTTTTCTTTCGTACGCTTTCTCTTAACTTTGGCCCGTGAGAATACAACATGTAGCGATATCGCTACACTTTTTCTTCTGTACTCTCCTTTACTTATGTCACGATATCACGACACTTTTGCCTTCTTACTTTCTCTCTCCTCCTTTAGTCGCGAAAATACAACATGTCACGATATCGTGACACTTTTTCTCCTTAGCGCTTTATCTTGCCTTTGGGTCGTGAAAATGCGACATGTCACGATATCGCGACACTTTTTCTCCTTAGCGCTTTATCTTGCCTTTGGGTCGCAAAAATGTGACATGTCGCGATATCGTGACACTTTTTCTCCTTAGCGCTTTTTCTTGCCTTTGGGTCATGAAAATGCGACATGTCGCGATATCGCGACACTTTTTCTCCTTAGCGCTTTTTCTTGCCTTTGGGTCACAAAAACGCGACATGTCGCGATATCGTGACACTTTTTCTCCTTAGCGCTTTCTCTTGCCTTCGAGTCATGAAAACCCGACATGTCGCGATATCACGACACTTTTTCTCTCGGACTCTCTCTCCTGCAACATGTCGTGAAATCATGACACTTTTTCTCTTGGACTCTCTCTCTTGCAATATGTCATGAAATCGTGACACTTTTTCGTCCGTACAACCTTCCTTGCAATATGTCGCGAAATCGTGACACTTTTTCGTCCGTACAACCTTCCTTGCAATATGTCACGAAATCATGACACTTTTTCATCCATACAACCTTCCTTGCAATATGTCACGAAATCGTGACACTTTTTTGTCCGTACAACCTTCCTTGCAATATGTCGCAAAATCGTGACACTTTTTCTACTTGCCTTTCTCTCTTCCAACATGTCATGAAATCGTGACACTTTTTCTTTCTTCTCAACATGTCGCGAAATCGCGACAGTTTTTCTTTCTTTCCAACATGTCGCGATATCATGACAGTTTTTCTTTCTTCTTCTCTCTCTTCCAACATGTCGTGAAATCGTGACAGTTTTTCTTTCTTCTTCTCTCTCTTCCAACATGTCACGAAATCGCGACAGTTTTTCTTGCCTGCTGTATATGTCGCGATATCGTGACACTTTTCTTACTTGTATTTTTCTTTGATCTTTTGCAAGTGGTCCACTTCGGTCTTCTTGGAAAATCACTGTACATACTCTGAGTAACCTTTGAACTCCTGTCTTTTGCATCTGACTAGCCTTTGAACTTCCTGTCCACTGCATCAACAGATCTATCTAACAGTGTTGACAACAATGACAATATTGTTTGTTGCACCTTACTCAACATAAGAGAACGAGGGTAATGGTATGTCCTAATGTTAGGTACCAATGGAATTGAATTGTCATGGGAGCACCATGGTAGTAAATATGTTGGTTTTGCAAAAACTACATTATTATTTGTCAAAACGAGTTATAAATATTTAAGAATTTGGTCTACCTTTGAAGTAGGTGGTTGGATTGTAAATATTTGAGCAATGACCCCGTGAGAAATTTTTTTTAACAACTTATCCATATAATTTGAGTTGATAATCTAAGGAGACCTTGATTGTGAACCCCAAATAGTGTAAGACTTCCATTCTATGAAATCTACATCTATAGCTCTACACAATTCCATGACATGGTTTCCAATGTACCTAACCATTGAGCTTCCAATACAATATCACATCCTCCTAATTATAGAGTAAACATATCGGTCTTAAGCTTATAATCCCCTATTTTCACTTTAACATTATGATATTTACATTTGCAAGGTAATGTACTTCTATTGGCCATTGTAACCTCAAAGTAATTACATGTGTGTATGTAACAATTGGCCTACTTGGCAACTCAAGGATCAATAAAGTTATGTGTACTTCCAAAATCAACAATGATTTTAAGATGTTAGCCTTTGAAAAACCCCACAAATTTTATGGTTTGGGGGATAGTAATCTCAACAAGAGCATGTATAGAAATTTTTGTCTATGGTTCTTCAAGTACTTCTTCCTCAATTTGAGGTGGATCTCCTACTGGTTCTATTTCATCATCACTTTGGTCATTGTTGATTGGATATTCAACATATATGAGAAAAAACTTCTTTTATGCACACTTATACCCTCAAACATATTTTTCATAATAATTGTAGCACAAACCTTGAGTTTTTCGAGCATCTATTTCTTCTATAGTCAAGCATTTTAGGGGAATAATTTTATTTTCATTATGAGTTGGGAACTTGGGAGGAAATGAGGGTTTAGTTTGTGGAAATCTATACATCCTCCTTTGAGATGATAATTTGGATTCGACCAATCATTCCAAGCTGATGGCCTGCATCATTTTTTATGGTTTAAATATTTTGATCTCAGCCTACAGTTCATCCTTCAAGCCACATATGAAAAAACTCATAAAAAACCTTCATTCAAACCCTTAGTTTTGTTCACCAATTTCTTGAATTGGATTTGGTAATCTCAAATTGTACAGGTTTGTTTCAACTTTGCCAATGCTCCTATAAAGTCATCATACTCACTAGGTCGAAATCGAGTGAGTAATTGAGACTCAAATTCTACCTAAGAAGGATCGGTATTGGTGTTTTGAAACCACTGATACCATTGTAAATCTTCATATTCCAAGTTGAAAGAAGCCATCTGGACCTATAAATATCTAGGAATATTATGGAGTTTTAAAAATTGATCAACACAATATAACCACCCATTTGCGTTCTTCCCATTGAACTTAGGATATTTTAAATTAGACATCTTAAAGGTAGGATCATGATAAAAGAGAGAATGAGATTCTCCCCCTTCTTTTAATTTTACCCAACTTAATTGTTTAGTATGGTAATAAAACCACTTTGCACCACCTTGAATTTTAGACTCAACCTCAGCAAGTTGTTCTTCCAAGTGTGTTTTGGAGTTAAGGCATTCATTTCTAAAGAATTGAATATTTTTCTTTATGATGTTATTATCATCGATAAGGCTATCAAGGAATATCTTTATTGTTTCAAACATTGAAGTGGCTTGTTCTATTTATTTTTTATGTCTGCAAGTACCACCATCTATTTTTGGAAGTCTTGAACCTCTTTCATTGAATTACTAAAAATAGAAGTGTGAATGTAGGAATTACTATTTTTTGTAAGAAGTCCAAAAAAAGTGCTTAGGTGTTATATATCAAATTGATTGGCTTGAAAAGATGGTCACAATGAGCTATATATATCAACATTGATTTTGGACACTGTAAATTTTTTTAATATTTTTTTAGTTACTATTTTGACAAGTCTACTGGTGTGGTCAATTTTTTCTTTGAAGGTTGGGATCAAAATTTGGGTAATATGTCAGCCAATTCTACCCTGTCTATTTTTTATAACTGACTACAAATATTGTACTAGCACATAAACTGCAATAATAACACTATTCTAGAATTCACTATGCTATTTAGTTACTGAAACTATTTGATTTATTTATATCACTAACAATCCTATAATTACTGACACTATCTATTTCTATCACTAACTATTACGCAAATGATTGTTACTACCACTAAAAATCCTGATTGTTTAGTTCTAACTCTAGAATTTATTGTGCTATTGACAACCCTATAAATTACTGACTGTTACTAAATGAATACCTGATTGTTATGGATACTTACAAATTTTATGTTGACTATTTTTGCATGCAATTTTTTTCATGATAGGGAAGTCTCCACCATATCCTCACTTTTGTGCGATGAAATTTTGGTTGCAGGTTATTGATTCTTCATAATAGGAAGGCTTGCTTCTTTTTGCAGGTTAATTTTTTTATAGAACCAAGACATACTAGGAAAATGTGTATGTAATACCCATAGGCCCTCTGTTATACCACAGTGATGAACAATAGTGCTTAGACCAATATTTCAAACCACTACTCAAGGAGGATTCTACACATATCCTTGAGCACACTACTTGCCTCTCTGATAGTACATGAGGGTAATATTTTGGAATGCTGTCTCATGTACTATGGATAATATAAGGTCAAAAAATATTCATAGACATAAAGGTTTGTTTAAACCTAGATGGTCTTCCTATATACCCAAAGATACATGGGGTGTTGTTCGAGGCCTAGGTATTGGAGCCCGATCACCCCTCACTTCACTAGATTCTTTATGGGCTATCTATATTAGGCAATAACAACTCCTCCATCAAATTTAAAATCCCTAGCACAAGGTTTCTAACCTACACAACTACTATAAAAAAATAAAGGACTGTATTTTTTATTGGTTTTTGCTTTTTTCTTAATAATAGACAAAAAAATGAAAAACATAAGAAAATTATACCTAACAATTAGAATGGATGGGCAAGAATGTTTACAGTCACAATAGAACTCAATTATGGAAAGCACTATCATACCACTTGTTAGGAACCTACTATTAAAATAAACCCACTCACACAAAATACTAAAATTAAACAAATATTCATGCAATAACATAATATCACAATGTGAAAAGTAAATGCAAAATTAAACACTCTCACAAATAACATAGAATGGCAAGCCTCTTCAAGGGGGCAACCTCCTTCAATATTTCATTAATTGGCAAAAGATACATTTGTACATAGCTCCATGTATTTTAAAGAAAAACTTCATACAACCCTAACCCTACGCTCAAAAGTTTGCTTACATGCAAAATACCACTCAAGCTAGAATATTCTACCAAACATAAATTACATTCTTGATATAGTTACATGAAATGGCCCCACTTGTCTAGGTAACTTACTTTCCACATGCCATTACAAAGTATTACAAAATAACATTATAAAAGGGGTCCCCACATTGGAAGAGGGTCATTACATAATCAAATGAGAATTACAAAAATAGTGTTAGGATGGGGTTGTAACACAATGGTTCAAATAATGTAATCAAAACCTAGGTTTAAAACATACTAGAATCATGATCACACATCAAAAACTCTAAAATTAATTAGACAACCAAACTTACTACTTAAAGTGGTAGTCTTGGTATTGTCAATTTTTACGATGAGTGCTTTGGAAGACACATGTTAAAACATCCCTTAATCATGAATCTATCCTTAATTTTAGATTTAGAGAAAGTCATGAGATCAAAATATCATGAAATATGGTAGAAACGTTATAATTGGATGAAGAAAGGGAACCTTAACCACTGGCTATTAATGGGACACTTTGGAATCCTAGGTATCCTATTAGAGGCATATCCTAAATATATAATAAATACAAAATAATAAATTGGTAGGAGATATGGAGGATCTGAAATAGGAATGGTTTAAGTGCCTATGAGGGTGTAAATGGGTTACCCTACTATGAAGCTCTATTTTTGGGATTGTGTTTGACATACCAGTGGGCTTGGTGCCCACAAGGATTGGTGTGGCTTTGTCTTTTTCTATTTTGGTGTTTCTTGGGGAGGTTCCTTTGGTTCTCCTATCATTGGTGTATTTCTTTGGTATGATTGACATTTATCTTCTTTTTGAGTTTTCATACTATCCTTTGTTTTTTGGTAGAAAGTTTGTTGTTTGTAGGGTTGTCTCTCGAATGCACAAGTTAGTTGTGCACAAGATCGCAGATGATACTAGATCTTATTGGCCTAAGAATATGGATACTATTTTTGTGAATCCACTAACATTATTATTTATCTTCCTAGTCTTCCATTCAACATCCTTGGGGTTAGGTGGAAAAGTGCTACAAAATTTCTTTGTTGATGAAAACAGATTTCTAATAGATTCTTGCTTATGTGTTGGGCCTAGAATTACTTTGCTTGAGAATGTGGATCCTGTTGTGGATATTTTGATGTTATTGTAGGCTATATCCTTCATGGTAATTTTTCTAGAAAGGAGAAATATTCAAATATCTAAAGCTATTATGTGTAGGGTTCTAGCTATGTAGGGCTCAACGACTATTCCTAGAGATATCCTGACTGAGTTCGTGGATCTGAATTTCTTGGGTCCTATAATTTTTATTCAAGAGATCATTATGTTGAGAGGGACAAAGGTTCCAAGGTATTTTTTTGATTTATAACAAAATTTGGTTTTGAGTTTCTTTCCCCTAAACTCCTATCTTTATGATTGTTTTTCAGTGCTAGAAGGTAATATTCTAGCTACTTTTGAGGTGGAACCGATTCCATAGGTGTTTATGGATCCTAGGAAGTATTCTTAGAATATCCTTGCCTTGGTCTCCTTATTGGGTAAATATTTATCTTTTAACTATCTCAAGAAATATCAAGATATTATTTGAGATTGACTCGTTTAGAAAAAATATTTTTGCAGTGGTTTCTTGAATTGATACTAAAAATTTTATATTTTTGGGCTTAAAGCTCATTATTTTTGGATTTCAAAGGATATGCATCCTTCTATTTGCAAAGATCTTCTGGTACCCCTTTATTATGATGTCTCTAGATTGGCCTGTCTGATTTTCCCTATTAGCTAGATGCATGCTCTCTCCTCTCTCTTTTGAGTAGGAAAGTTCTTTTTTGGATTCAAAATTGAGTGGGATATTGGTGGATAGTGGTTGATAGTTGGGTTTATTTTTGTTCCTGCTTGGCTGGGTGGGAAGGTTTTCAAATTTTGGTTTCAAATTTCAAGAAATATTTCTATGTTTTTCAAATTTTAATTTTTGCGCTTGGTTGTAAGGGCGGTTGTTAAATCTCTCCTTAGGATTCATGTTTTTTTAATTATTATTATACTAAAGGATTTATTTAGATCTAGGGGATTCCAAATATTTCCTTAGGAGATTGGTTCCTAGGTCCTGCTATTGGATCCATTTGTATCTCATTAAGATCCTCATTCTTGTTCTTCTTTTGGGTGTCTTTTTAAGGTATGTTTCTATAGTTAAAGTTTAGGGAACCCTCAAAACCTCTTTGTAAAATATTTGGGGATCCTTTAAAAATCCACTTTTGCACCTAATAAAAAAACACTAGCCATTAAAGGATCACTATCATCCTACCCAAGCACTAAGAAAGATAACCCACACCTATCCCATAAATAGGAGGATTAGACTCTCCACCACCTATAAAATTAATTGTTAGTGCCATTTTTACAAATACTTATTGCCCCTTCCTAAGTACCATGGTTGAAACTACAAGGTATAGCCATTCATGAATTGTTAGCAAAAATATAAAAGGAGAGCAATATGTGATAGTGAAAGAAACATAAATGAATATTCTTTTCTATAAAAAAAAGTGATTTTTTTGTTATTTTTTATTCTATTGTCTATGCAAAATATAAAAATTGTGAAATAAATAGGAAAAAATAAAAAAAGGGAGAAAAACATACCTGATACTTACATTTATGTGCCCCTAAAAGTTTGGCTAGAAAAAAATATTTTTTACTTGTCCCATATGGCTGGAAATGAATTTACCTAAAAAAAATGCCCAAAGTATAGAAAATTCTAGTTAGACGTGATATGAGCAAAAATGGAGTGTGCATACAATTTTGGATCATATCAATCCCTTAGAAGCATTGTTATTTTTCTATCCCTATAAAACTTGTCAAAATGTTATTTTTTTATAGTAAAATATAAAAGAATACAAATTAGGGTAAAAGCTTTCATTTTAAATTTTATTTTCATGTGCTCTTTGAGCCCCCCTATGATCACTATGCATTTGCATAATGTTAAATTTTATCATAGAGATATACAATGATGATCAAAATGGAGGGTAGTGCTAGAGAGGTAAGTTTTGTGAACCTTCATTATTTTCCTTAATTTTTGGTTAAAATGAACAAAAACAATGAAAACAATGAAAATGAATAAGCACATAGTTAGGCTATCTAGGAAGTAGGTAGGACAACAATAAAGTTTCAAAAAGAGGGCTAAATCACCTAGGTTATGGGACCCACATGGGGCAACAAAAAATGGGCTTCTAAATTCCCCTAGAAAGTTCAAAATCTAAGGAAAAACTATGATAATCACTTTTGTAAAACTGATGATCATAGTCAAACATGGAGGTTTAGATAAATAAAAAATGGTAATTATTTTATTGTAAAATCAATAAGATTTAATTTTTCATTGAATATATTATTTTAAATATAAATTATGTTACCCAATATAGATCAACTACATGAACAATGTGATTTTATTAAATGGTGAAAATTACAACTAACTAACAAATCTTGCAGGACTCATATATGAGTGGTTCTAACCACTTTGTATTTACCTTAATATGATTTATCACATCACATGATGTAATAAATCCCAACATTCCTCCCTTATTACATCATGATCCAAACATGGGTAGGGATACTAAAAATAGGATAAATAACCGTATGATGAACTAGGATAGACTTAATAGTTCATCATGTATACTTAAAGTATGAATAAGAGTATACTAACCTATTTAAAACAAGCAATAATGGGAATGTACTTATTATGCTTCTTCAATGGGAATGGAATCACTAGACACTTAACCAAGGATAGTGATAAACTCAACTATCTAAGGTCATACAATATAATTGAATAAGGACATACACTATATCCAACATCAAAGTTGTAAATAGGGACACACACTATTGTTTACAATAATTGTGACTAGGAAAACACAACCAATCACAAACAATAAATCAAATAGAATCTTATTAATTTTCATCTTATTGTGAATGGAGAATAACTCAAACATTCAACTTGAGTGCAACATAGTACTTCATTTGTCCATATGATTAATAGGGTAGTCAGATGGCCCAAACTAATCCTAAAAAACATTATTGATCTTTAGTCACCTAGTGCTTACCAAATACCATATTCAAAATCTTGGGCACATTTAACATTGGGAAAGATTAATATTTCATTCTATTAATATGAACTTATATTGCATAAAAATTATGAATGTTGGATACCATCGATCATGCACTCCAACTACACAACCAATCATAGATAAGTATGGCATGGACACCCACTTAATATATCAAACATAATTTTAGTGGGAATTACAACCACACTAAATATTCCCTTGTGAATAGGGGCATACAACTATTCATAAATATCAATCTTGAATAAATTAATAAAGATATTCCTCCCCACTATCATCATGGGAAGGGTCTTCATCATGTGTTGTATGTAAATTTATTGCTACGACTATTGCCAAAGTTCCCTTGTCCTACAATAAGTTCTCTCCTTCCAATGCTACCATGCATCCTATGTTGGTAGCCATAATAGCTTGTCACAATTTCTTGTCCTAAATATTGCTCTATTCTATGAGGTCAATCACCTCCCATTTTATCTTTTACATATTGGCATTTTTCATCTTATTAAGCATTGTTTGTGATAACAAATGTACTCATGCTTGATCTATCTAGTCGTATGGTGTGCCATCAAAAATTCAAAAAAAGCAAATTGAATGTTGAGTGCCTTATTTGGGGACCCCTAGTACTTATTGCTTTCCTTCATTTTTATCCCATATAGAAAGGAACCTATGGATGAATTATAATCACATTGAAAATCAACCTCCTAAACCTCAAGCTATATTTTCCCCTACAAAAACATAGTGGTAGGATTTTGTCCAATGGCAAAGAAGAGCTCTAAGACTAGCAGTATCCTTTCCTCCTCTTGGAATATATTGTATGCATTGTGTCCATGTCCTTATTGCTACCTCTAATATATGGAACATGCATGATGATAATGGGTATGGGGTTTCCACTACATCCATGGAGAATAACATTGTCCAATATCATATCATCCACAAAATTGCACTTAAAATTTTTCTTTCAAAAAAATATCTATTGAGCTAAGGGATTTATCCCATCATTACTTTCATGATTATTGTAGCTAAAAATGGATGTTTGCTTGATACCTACACCAACAAGGAAATCCACATGTACTAACTTCATTTTTATTTTCCTACTAATAAGATTATTCCTATTGAGAGATCTAATTAGATTTGTTTCATGTCATTTAGTCTCACAAATCCATCATTATATCATTCTATATTGGCAGTCCTTTATGTCATAGGTTGAAGAGGACAAAAAATGTTACCATTTACATCAATTGATAATGTTGATAGTGAGAAAATGCACCACATTTTATGGCACATTTATGGTGCAGTCAATATCCTCAATCATGGCTACTAAATCCTACAATGCCTAGTACTTTGACTTGTTCAAAAAATCCATGTAGTTTTATGCTTGATCCATGAAATTCTCATCTACTTTGTGTTCTAAACATTTATCCATTGAGTTAAATTCATGTACATGTTCATGAGCACCAAGTGGTCATTCACCTACTTATAGTATAGGTGTATAGATGTAGAGCCCTAGAGGTGTGCACTACTTGAATTCTCAAAGATAATGATACCCCTATGGAATATGTAGTGGCCAATGTGTTGCCAGGGGGCCATGTGGGAGGTTAAGTGGAATATTTACCTTTGTATTATAAATGCTATATGCCTTGATTAGGTTGATCAAGAAATTAACTTTAATGAGTCTAAGGGCATGATCATGGTAACATAGATTATCCATATATTGTACCTTGTTGTAGTGGTATTATTTGTTCTTCTAGGATAGTCCCATTTCCTTAAAATCCATGGTTACTAAAGAACTAGGTGATTCCTGACACTTAGCCTACATAGTGATGAGTATGACAATGAAAATGGCCTTGGCGTCTTCCTAGATTTACTTTTTCTAGAATCGAGTGGGAGGGTAATCTTATCATCACATAATAAAATGACATCATATTTTGATCTAATTAATTTTCTCTAATACCAAATGTTGTAAATTCAATAAGCTTTGATGATATATTTTCATTGATATGATTATTTTAGACAAAAATTATGTTTTCCAGTATATAACAATGACACTAAAAATGTGATTTTCTTCAATAGTATAAATTACAACTAATAATTGACACATATCTCATATATGATTGGTTATAACCACTCTAACTCTACCTTAATATGATTTATCACATCACATACTGTAATAAATCCCAAGAAGATTCACAAATTGATGGTCATGAGAAAAAGGGGTAGTCAAGTACATCACCCTAGAAAAGCAATTGATCATGGTAAAAACTAATAATCATGGAAAAATACAACAATTAGGGTCACACATTGAAATTGGTAAATCACAAGCCTACCAAACTAGGGATGGTCATTGCCTTGAGTGATGATAGTAGTCAATGTTAGTAGTCTCAATCAAACCCTATTTTTTTTTTCTTTATTTGATCAATTGAAACATCTTGATATGGTAAAGGATAGGGATGAGGTTGAAGGAAAATTGGTGCTAAAGTGAGAACTAGTAGGATGATCATAAAATAAAGGTATATAAATTACTTCTTATGGTATCATAAGGAGCCTTCATGGATGTATCAGTGGATGAGACAAGGGATGACCCATAGGTATAGGCAAAGATGAGATAGTGGAGATGTCATATACCCACCCACACCAATAATTATACTATGAGTTCATACATTTTTAGATCACAATGGCCAACATATTTCTATGGATGCCAATCCCTAACAAGATCTAAAATGATGGTGATCCTAGATGATGTTGACATCATTATGGGACTTATCGTTTTGGGCTAAAATTTTCACATCAACATCATAGACTATATTTGCTTATAGATGGTAGAGTGGGATATATGGGAGATGTGTTTAGAGTAATAGTGGATGGTCATGCTTGAGAGAATTATGTTGGCCACCATCATCCTATTTTCTCAACGTGTGGGTATCATTTTCATGTTTGTCTATGTATTATATCACAAGGGAATAAAAATGATCCTAGAACATCTAATTTATCCATTACACCTAGCCATGGAAGAGGGCCACATAGGGTTGGAGAAGGGATTTTTTTTTGGAGGAGGAATTTATTGGTGCTCCTATACCATGACCTACATTACATTGAAAATTTATAGGCTCACACTATTAGCTTAATTTTGTTACTATAGGCATGGGTGTACAAGCACTTTTCTATATAGATGCCCATAGGTCGACCCCATGATATAGCATCAATAGAGATCCAAAAGAGTTTGTGGGTCCAAATTATGGGCACATCACATCCATAGATTCCTCCCTTGACATGGATTCCTTAAGGCTAGATAATCTATATCCTATGCCACCACTTATGATAAAATAATTTATGTGATATATAATAGCTTTTAGGGTACAATAGGTGAAGATTGTGTAGTATCATCAACCCAAGGTTATAGATCCACATAGATTTGAGAGGGTCCTATTGTATTTCAAGGACCCATGTCCAGATAGAGATATATTTCTTCCAAATCCTCAATGTACACCATTAAGAATAGGTAGTAGATACGATGAGTGGGCCACCACTAGCGTAGGGCAATCACCAAACTAGGAGGGTGCCATAGGGATTCATGCAACATAGTGCCAAAGAGGCCATAGAGAGGCCATCACTATAGATCCTATTTAGAATGATCCTAAGAGTGTTACACTTATGGAGACTCTAATTAGTAGTAATGATTCTATAGGGAAGGATGAGACACCAATGGAATAGTCCATACTAGAGGTGTCAAAGAAGGAGATGGCTTAGGAAGAGGTAATCAACAAGAGGGCTATTGAGAGGGAGATATTCAAAGGGATTTTAGAGAGTGAAGACTCAAAGGAGGATTGTTGGATCCTCAAAATCCAACTTGATTTCACTCACAAATTTTGAAATTTTGGTGTCCTGTGAGTTCTTTAAAAAATTATAATAATCCCCTGGTCAATCTCCTTTCAATAAAATTTGGATCCTTTTCAATTACTGCAAATTTTTGGTCTTCTTGAGTCCTATCTCACACTTTGAGAGCATTTTTGAAAAATTTGTGTCGTCGAGGTCGGGTCTTGATTTGGTCTTATGTTAGCTTTTTTTTGGCCCAAATAAGGTTTAATTAATTATTTTTCACCTCCAAGGGTCTTAAATATTTAATTAAATTTATTTAAATATTTAATTATATATATATATATATATAATTAAAAAATAATTATTAAAAATAATAAGAGGTACACCCCATCCCCCCCTTATTTAATGTCATTCCCATAATCACCTACGTTATTTCCCTCACCCCCTTTTCTTAACTTTAAAAATTTAAATTTAAATTTAAAAAAATTTAAAAAGGAAGGACCCCTATTTCCCCCATTCCTAGCCTACCGTCCTAACCCATTCCCATTCATGTCCCCCATCCTCAATTTTCCCTTTTTCCATTTAATATTTTCACCCATTTACCCTTTTATAAAAATCAAAATATAAAAAAAATCAAACGCAAATCAATGACATGCGTGGAGTCTAACAGATTCAAGGGTGTGCATTAACACTTGGATAAGTGTGCATGCAAAACGAAGGAGAGAATCCAATGATACAAAATTATGGGAGAATATCCTAGGTCTCACACGAGACGTACATGGAAATCAAAGCTATCAAAGTCCAACTAAAAGGATCTAACGACATGCACAAATAGGGAAGAAAATATAAGGGCTTGCTTTGAGGCATGAATATCTAAGAGATCATGTTGGGATATGTGAAATACAAGGGCCTATGTGCACAAAAATTGAGGTAAGGAAAAGTCAACTCAGGAAACAACAATTTGAAAGCGAATGTTAGGGGAAGTTTCTTTTTTGTTTTTAGTATTTTTTCCCACATGGAGGGAGTGGTCGGCCTTCATGCGACATCATGTGTATGGCATCCCCCCCACGCAGACGTGGGAAGTTATATATATATATATATATATATATATATATATATATATATATATATATATATATATATATATATATATATATATATATATTATTTTGTTTTTATTTGGTTACTATGAGAAACCTCTACAACCAACGCATAGGGTTTGGCAGTCTTCTCCCAACCATGATCCCTCATAAATGCAAGATCTATGCTTATCAATAGAGAATTTAACATACAACCACCACACACCCACCCCATCACACACTCGTCCACTCCATGATTTAAAAATATATGCCCCCCATGCATTCGTAGGGGGCATATATAATAAATAAATAAATGAATGTCCCCTCCACGTAGACAAGGGGGGTTATAAAAATAATGAAATATATATATATATATATATATATATATATATATATATATATATATAGAGAGAGAGAGAGAGAGATAAAGATATATAGTTTTATTATTATTAAATGTTTTGAAATAAAAGTTGTAATTTTTCTTATATTACCTAAGGTTGGCCATATAAAAAAAAGGGGTGCTGAAAATTAATTTTTCTAAAGCCGTTTTTGGCCAACTTCAAGAGAAATTGTAACAAATAAATGTGGAGGCATTACTTTTTTGATACCACTACAGGGCCATGAATGAGGGTAAATGCAATTAATATTATAGACTCAATCTAGAGGTAGTTGTAGTTTTTATGGATCGTCACTCAATTTTAATAAATGATAGTTGCAGTTGTGGACCGTCATGAAGACAATTATAGTTTTTGCAATTATGGACCAAATGATCAAGTTATTTAAGAGAGTCGTTGCAGTAGGAAAATGGATCAAGTTTATGTATAGTAAAATTATGCAAGAGGTATACCAGAGTGCTCATCCTTGTTAGTTGTATTTTTCTTTTGTGTGTCTTATCTAGTCACCCATTTTTCTTCCCCATTACTATGCAGGTTTGTGTTGAGGAGGATACAATTTACCAATATCATTTCCAGTGATTAAGGCTGAAAGCCAGGAGGCTCTTTATTACATCATTTGAACGAAGAGTTGTAGTTCACTGATGCATCATTTGAATAGAGAACTTGTTTGTACTTGCTTAGAGAGATGTGTTTATTCTAATTAGACTCCATTGTAAATATCTATTGATTAATATGATCATGATTTCTACTTTCAACAGTTCTATGTGTAGTTTTGTGTGTTATCGCATTTACATGTTACATCATTTGAATATGTAAATGGTGTCTTCTTTCACTGGAATGTTCAATTATTTTTATTACATTATTTGGATAGATGTGATTGGATTAATTTTTATCTCCTCCTCCTCTCTTTACCATATTTTATTTTTGGCTATAATTGCCCAATGGATAAGGCATCGGTATATTTCTTGAAGCACTATCTAGGAGTTACTTTGAATCTTGGTCAACTTTTATGTTGCAGTTGTATTTTATTTTGCAAATCTGAATGAGTATGAGCATATAAGAAATATTGTAGGATTACCTTTGGTGTTTCCTTACCTTACTCTATATTTCTAGAGTCTTATGATAATATTTTTTCGAGTTAAAGAGGTGGATCCACTAGAGTCCACAGTGTTGATTATGAATCAATGATTTTCTTGTGGCATGACAACACAAATTATTAAGGACACAAAAAATTATCACAACAATTTTGGCACCATTGTCAGGGATTAGAATTCTTATTGCCATGAGTTTTAAGACCCGTGTATATTCTTTTATGTACCATTTTTGTGCAACAATAGTAAACCAATAGTTTTTGGCACCATTTTTGGAGATGATCTTTTGTGTTATATGTAAGTTATTTTTTTGAAGTTTACTTTTGAATGATATTTTAAAACTTTTTACTAGAAAATAGTCAACTAACAATTTATGGTGTCATTTCTAGGTATTAGAATTCCTTTTATTGAGAGTTCTAAGACCTGTATATTTTCCTTATGAACCAATTGTGTGGTTGTATTTCTCATAAGTCTTTCCTAGAGATAAATTTGTGAAATTTGAGTGAATATTTGGATGAGAAATATTGGCCCAAGTATTGTTGAATATATTGTTATTTCTTTGCACATCTATGCTTGTGACACTGAATGAACTCAAAATTTTAAAAATTAGAGTAGCTGGATCTAGCGTCTATAAGAAAAAGTGGAAAAAAATGCTTTTTTAAGTACCAAATCTTGAGGTATTCTTTAAGTCTCATGAAAAAAATTCAATTCTTGTTATTCCTATTTTTAGTCCAAATCCTGGTTTAAATCATTCTTCTCCTACTATGAATCAAATACTTGTAGTAAATCAACCTATAGTGAGTATGAAAACCCCTAATGTAAACTAGAATATCAATGTCAATCAAAATGTTAATCAAAATATCAATGCTAACCAAAATGTCAATCAGTGGAGAACCAATAGATATAGAGCTTTTGTTTTACCTCCAAATATAAATCCTCCCCCTAGTAAAGCTCACAAGTACTTGCATAAATTCCAAATAAATAATGCTATCACTGATGAAGATCATATTAGAGATTTTATATATGCCATGGATAGTCTTAAGGTAGATGATTAAGATGTTATCCTTAGATTGTTCTTTCAAAATTTAAAGAAATATGGTAAATAATGGTTTAACAACCTTGGGGTTGGTACTATCTGTAATTTTCAAGAGCTAGAGAACACTTAGAAAATATGGAGAAAGGAAAAATGAACAATCCTTGCTGATATAATTAGCTACCATGAAAAATAAGAAAAATGAATCAGTCAAGGATTTCAATAAAATATTCTTTCAAACTAGAAATAAGATTCTGGTAGCATTAAGACCAAATTATTTTTAGTCCATTTGTTTCTACAAAAAATATTTTCCCTAGAGATTTTAGTTATGAGCTAAGGCAACAAGCAACAACCACCATTGATATATGCATGGAAAGGGTTATTGAAATAGAAATACATATGATTGATGGTTGTAAGATGAAATCATACTCTTTGGAGCCCAATCAACCTGAAAGAAAGCCTATGAAGGTTGAGTTCTTTGCCCCTAAGAAAATAGATCAGAATCCTATGAATAAAATAGTTAATCAGTTGAGTGAGATGTTTACTAATTTGAATAACATGTTGACTAGAATTGAAAAGGATAAAGATAGCATTGCAGAAACTTTATAGAGTAATAATACACAACAAGAAAGTAAGAGGCCTCCTTTTAGGACGAATTTCAATAGAAATTGGAGTAACAATGGAAATGAAGAGGGAAACATGAATTGAAATGGAAATTAGAAAAAGAAAGAATGATAGAGAGATATATATTTTGTTCCAAACCCAAGACCATCTAACAATATAGCATCATATCATCATTTTTATTGCTCTGTCTATGATGCACCACATGACCCTATTGATTGTGGTATTTATCTAAGTTTACATTCTAATGTTGATTTAAATTTTGAATCTAAAGATGACGATATTAGAATTAATGTATGTTGGACTTAGGAGGATGTGGTCAAAGAAAAATAATTTGAGAGAGATATGGACTTATGTTCCAATAATCTTAAATAAATAGCCTTATTATTTGGAGAGACATCAACCTCAGGTGAGTCTTCTAATACAATATTTGATAGAATGAAATAGGGAAAAATCATACCTATAGTCAAAGGGGTTGAGTCTTTAGAAATAATACATGCTATTAATATTAGAAATAGAATAGTGGAGGATAAATTTGATGAAGATCCTGCAGAAAAGGGAAAAGCTAAAGGAGTGATTTCACAGAAAAATGTAAATCATATGAAGTTGCAAATTAATCCTAAATAACCTAATTTAGAGGAAATCATCCAAAAGTAACAAAATGACCTATCTAACCAAAGATCTAGAAAAGCAATTGATGATAAAAAATATTAGTCTGATCTGTGTAGAGGTTTCCAAGAAAAAGGTCAAAATCTTATAATTAATGTGTATTCCAAAGTGCATGTATCAGGTATGTAGATCCTTCAAATTAATTGATCAGTTAGGAGGATAACCAAAAAACCCCATAGACCTCGAGAATAATGCAGTCGAAGGTTGTTAGAGTTAAAGTGCACTATGCCTCTGTTTTGACACTTGTCAGTTTATACTGACACTTGTCAGTTTATCATATAGGCCTTCTGCCTATATATGTAACACATTTTTATCAATAAAATAATCCCTTTAGTTTGATTACTCCTGACATTTGGTATCAGAGCAGGCTTTCCCTACCCTGTGAAAACCCTTGAGGGGGGATTTCCCTCATGGAAATCCTCCCTCCCTCATTTTTTTTAAAAGTTTTTACCAAGGGAGTATGCTCTCCATCATTTGATGGATCAAAAACCAGATGGTAAGATTTTTAATTTAGGGAGAATTTTTTTTTCCTCTGCCATGTTCTCGTGTGATGAAAGATTATTTTTTCTTATATGTGAAGAGATGCATGGTCTATTTTTATGGCACCTCTAACATTGTAGTCAAGTCGTGGCCATTGAAGACCGTTGCCGCATTTTGTTACCTGTATTTTTTCCTGATGCAATGATTCTTCAGGAGATCAATAGCTATAATTTTTATTTTTATTTTTTTCTTCCGTTGAAGCACGCATCCATGAGAGAAGAGGAAGACATGGACGGTGTGGCCATGCTGGGCGAGCTCGCTGTGGAGCATCCACGTGTGGCACTCGAGCTCGTCGGTGTAGTCACGTGTTGGCCATTTTTTCATGAAAAGCACAATCTTGAGGGGAGGTGATCGCGAGTTCAATTTGCAGCGGGAAGCGTAGTGGGGCATATGGTCAACCTCGACCTGCACCAAATACAAGAAATCCATCCAGTCAATGTCCTTTGTTTTGTTTTTAAAAAAAATTGAGCATTATTTTGGTTGAGGGATTTTCAAAAAATACATAGCGAGCTTTGCTTTGGAGATTTCTGAGAGCTTGCCCTTGAGAAGCATCATCAGGATTATTTCCTACACCATCGCTGCTTTCTCCAGTGCCCATGACTTCCCATAATGTGGTCTCTGTCCATGTCCATGTTGGGCACGGACTGAGACCTGAGATCTAGCATTTTGACCGTGTTCTCATTGTATGCGATGATTCTGAATGGTGCCCCCCTCTGCATTTTTACTTTGAATGGTGTGATCTACTTTATTGCAATGCACACTCATTTTTTTAATTTTGCCTCTTGTGGGTGGAGGGCATGACATCTTTGCGTGAGCAACCAGAACAGAGGACCAGAGACATTTTATTCTTATTCTCGTTGATTTTTCCAGTTTGGTTGATGTAAGAAGTTTGGTTGATTCGTGCGAAGAACGAATTTCAGAGGCGATAGAGAACCGAAGAGCGACAAAGGTTTTGATGATGTTTTTTTGCTATCCATCTTCGTTTTCTTCAGGGGTTTCGAACACAGGACCCTGTGGGATATGACGACGGGCTCAACGGAGGTAGTGTTGCCATAGACGTCACCTCCACCGCCCGCTCCTCTTGCATTGCCAGCTCCAACAGTGATTTAATGGTAGCCATGCATGCAACGTCACGCTTTAGCCTCAAATTGCAAAAAATGAGCTCAAATGTTTGCCTCGTTAAGCTTGAGGAGCAACAGTTTTTGGATGGTGTGGTCTTCGGAGGGGAGGACGTACCTGACGATCATGATAAAGAGCTGGGGAAGTGTGTCATCATTGAGGAGGAGCATGATCGCCTTCTTCAATGCCTCCTACTTTCACTCCATGTCGTTGCATTGATTCCTCCCTGCGTAGCGACGATGTACGATCGCATGGGGAAAAGCTAAAAATAGATGTTTGTAGTAGAGATTGGAAGGAGCGCATTTATGATCTATGAATGGAGAAATGCAGATTCCAGAACAAGCCTGTTGTGCAGTGAAGTTTATCACTGGTGGTGGAGGTCGTATTTGACAGCAGGGTCTTCAGCATTTTTATGCGACATTCTATTTCTTCACCAAGCTGGAGATCACGAAGCTTGTTTCTGCAAACCAAATTTTTTGTCAAATCTTTCATCGAATGTTGGCGCCCCAGCGGAGAGGTCGAATCCGGCTCAACTCTTCGTCAAGAGATCTGGACGACGGAGAGGGCGAGGTCTGCCACATGGCCTGATGCAGCTGTAGTGAAAGCCACATGTCAGGATCACCACAGCGGGAGTGAGGAGTTGTTCTGCCAAGTGGCAGTATTTTTTGCCCATTTGCAATTTATTGATGAGCTTTGTGATAGCGATTTAAGACGTGCTTCGGGACATGTGGCAGTGTCGAAGATATGTGAGCCTGAAATATTCTGCTGTGGTGAAATTTTTTAATGGAATAACCATGGAGAGACCCATGACACCATGCAACTAATTATTATGTTCCTTACTGCGTTGTAATTTCCTATTAAGGAGATGCTCATGAAGGAGCTATGTGTAAGTCAAAGGCAATGGAAAATTTCAAAACCCATCGCGTATGATTTTCCAAACACGGGGGACATTGAATTTTTTTTTAAATTGCTTGTGAATTTTTTAGGAGACTTCGAGGGAGTGGAAGGCCCACATGACTGATTATTGTAAATATGACGACCTACTTTGTCATGTAATTTCCCTGCGAGGGAAAAATTGATGATGTTTTTCATTCCGCCAGAGAGCGATGCTGCCACAGTGCGAGTTTTTAGTTGCTATCTTGGAGAGGCATGTTGTTTTTCATTATGATGAAGGACCCTTTGATAATGGAATATAGGGGCATTTATAGTCATTGTAAATGGTTTTCCACGACAGACACAATGGTGGTGTCATCTTGTAATTTTGAGGTTGTTTCAATTCAGTCTTTTAGCCTCAAAATTTTTTCTACCTTGGAGTGCACTCTCGGTTGTACCCGACACTCTCGAGGTAATTTTATATGTGATCCTTGTACCTAGTGATCTTTTCTATACACTTGGTGAATGCAGCGGCTGGTTACCCATGCATTTTGGTGGGATGACATGGTCACCATAAGGACACTTATACTAGGGACTACAAACAAAGACACCCTAGACTCTATCCGAGGTTGTTTCCGGATCTACTTCTAAATACTGACGAAGACACTTCAGAAGATTCTCTTCTTTTCTTCTTCTCTCCTCCTATTTTGATCTATGGCTCATTTTATTGTATTGAGTGCATTTTCGGCAGAGACCGACACTCTTATATGGCTTGTTTTTCCTTTGTATTAGGTGCATTTTTGGCAGAGACCGACACCTTCTAGATTGAGTTCACCATAAAGAGAGATTTGATATTTATGGTGAATATAGTCAGTGACCTATGAGAGGCAACATCCTCTAAGGATGACCTGCAAAGGCAACAGACCCAGAAGTGGCTGACCTTGAGGCACCCATGATGACCCTGAGGCACTTAGACGGCTGACCCAATGGCAACAAAATCGTGGAAGTGGCTGACCTTGAGGCAATATATCGAGATGTATACATAGTGAATCTAGCATTATTCATAGTTGGAGAGCCAAGTGCAAAGAGCACGAGCCTAGACCAAATCAGCAATAAGAGAGGATGATAGGTTATTTTTCGAGAAGTCAACATTAAGGGGGAATGTTACCTAATGTTGAATTGTTTTGTTTCTTCTTTAGTTAGGATAGTGCACTTTAAGGGAGAGTGTTAGAGTTAAAGTGCACTATGCCTCTGTTTTGACACTTGTCAGTTTATCATATAGGCCTTTTGCCTATATATGTAACACATTTTTATCAATAAAATAATCCCTTCAGTTTGATTACTCCCGACAAAAGCCCCATATTCAGTTAAACCATTTTATATATCACTAAGGCATACATCAGGCTATGGGGACCAATATGTTATTCATAATTACATGCTTGATAGTGGTGCTTCCATGAATGTGATGTCAAAGTAGATAGCTGATCAGTTAGGCTTGATTTGTCAAAAAGAGCACCCCCCTATTTCTATTATGGATAATAGAAGAGTGCCTTGTGTGGGTATTATCATCAGACTTCTTTTCTATGTTGAAAAATATCCTAATAAAGGTGTGGTAATGGATGTTGCAATTGTATATGTGGATATTTTCCTTTCCATATTACTCTATAGGCATTGGATAGAGCAACTAGGTGGTACTATTCAGTTGGATTGGTCATATGCCACTATCCCGATGTCGGGTAAGGAAAAAGTCATTCTAAAAATAGAACCCTTCAATAGGTATTTAATTGAATTCAGAGATCCTGATGATAATATGGTTAATATCATAAATTTTTTTGAGGAAAAAGACATGGGATTTTACTCTATCTGGCATTCTCCTTTCTTGTTAGAAGTACCTAATACTGATAATATGGATCCAAAACTAAATGTTGAAGTGGATTCATAAATTGATAGAATTTTGACTTATGAGTTATGGACTATAACCTTTAATGGGGTAAAATATCAAGCAGAATATGAAGCTAGGGTAATGTTGACAGACATCAATGGAAGTTATCTTAGCATACCATACATGTTAGAATTTTTTTATACAAATAATATTACAAAGTATGAAGCTTTATTGCTAGGGCTAAGAAAATCCAAGGAATTGGGTATTAATTACCTCAAATTTAGTGGGGAAGTTGAGCTAATAATTCAAAATATCAAATAAAGCATTGTCAATTAAAGCAATGTAAGCAGAAAATGTTGTATATAGTAGATATATTTTTGGCTTTTGATCTGCAATACACTCCTAGATAATAGAATCATAGTGCAAATTTGTTGGCCATTAATGCTTCTGGAGTAGATAGCCCTAGACACACTCTTGGTTTACGTATAGGTTCCCAACCATATTTATTTTTAAGCCATTTGTCCTTGATAATGTGTTATATTTACAAGCTTTTCATGATGATATACACATTAATGATTTACAAGTTTTGTGATGAAAGTGATGAAGGAAAATAGAAGGATGTTATTGGAGAACCCATAGAATTTATACAACTGAATACCAATAGGATATCCAGGGTGTCGGTATCTTTAGAGAGCTTTTTTAATGACTTTGCTAGAGCATATAAATATTTAGTTAAAGAATATAAGGTATATGAAGTCAATATCAGAACAAAGGAAGAGCCCAAGATTGTTAGGATCAATAAATCTTTGTCAAGCAAAGAGAAGCAATAGTATATCAACTACCTAAAAAATAATATTAATTATTTTACATGGAGTTATGAGGATATGAAGACATTCAAAAAAAAGGTAATGAATCATATAATAACTCTTCAAAAATATATTGTATTTCAAGTAGAAGCAAAGAAAGTTCAATCCTACTTTGCATCCAATTACGTGGAAGGAAGCGAGGAAGTTACTGGATGCTAAGATAATTAGGAAGGTGATATTTTCTTCTTGGTTAGCAAACCTGGTTCTAGTTATAAAAAATAATGGTGAGATCAAGATTTGTGTAGATTTAAAAAATCTAAATAAGAGCTCACTTAAATACAACTATCTGCTTCCAAATATGGAGTAGTTACTTTAAGCAGTGGTTGGGTCATCAAGAATATCTTTGTTAGATGGTTTTTTAGGTTACAATAAAAATGTAGTGAATCCAGAAGACAGACACAAAACAACTTTCACCACACCATGGAGAACATTTGAATATCTTAAAATGCCCTTTGTATTGATGAATGCAGTGGTAACATTTCAGATAACAATGGATGTTGCATTTAAGGGGTTGATGTTCATGATAGTAGCAGTGTATCTTGATGACATTACAATTTTTTCAAAAAATCTTGAAGATCATTTCACACATTTAACTCAAGTGATTGATAGGTGCAAAGAATTTGGCATATCTTTGAATCCTAGAAAATATGTGTTTGGGGTCATTCAAGGTACCATATTGTTTCAAATGATGGTATTAGCATTTATCCATAGATAATAGAAGCAATTGCTAACCCCTCCTAAAAATCTTAAGGGAGAGATCATTCTTTGGGAATATTAACTTTATTAGGAGGTTTGTCCTTGATTTTTCTTAGATTTCCAAGCCAATAAATAATATGATCAACAAAAATAAAAAACATGGTAAAAAATGAAAGTGGGAACCCAAATGGCTTATCCCTTATCAGATCCTTCAAAATATAGCCTAGCATACTTACAAATTGCAAACTTTGGATGGTGCAGAATTTTAAATTTCTATCATTGGCCAACATTTGAAATTGTATCATTTAGCATTGACGGATTGAGAAACCTCACAAAAAAAAAAAAGTGTTTTAGTCTTGTTCTTTCTAGGTGATTAAGGTGTCCTTTTTAGGTGATTAAGGTGTTATTTCTAGGTTATTAAGGTGTTATTTTTAGGTTATTAAGATGTTATTTTGGATGATTAGTTAATTTTTTGAGTTTTGGTGGTCTACTGCATATTATGGAGTTCTTAGGTGATTCATTGTTAAAGAGTCTTTTCATCACTTGTCCCAGTCGGAGCCTATGTTGGGTCATCAAAATCCAACTTGAGTTTACCCACAATTTTAAAAATTTTGGTGTCTTTTGAGTCCTTTAAAAATTTGCAATAATCCCCTGGTCAGCCTCCTTTCAATAAAATTTGGATCCTTTTCAATTAATGTAATTTTTTTATCTTTCTGAGTTTTGTCTCACCCTCCTATTGTTGCCATTGCACAACATACCCTAAATTTGGGGACCCACTTGAAATTTTGATTTTGATGTGACTTTTTGTTTACATTGAGTGTTTTGTTGGTTAATTTATACCAAATAATTTTGTAGGGTTGATTACAAAGTCAAATTACATACCACGATTTCAAGGTGTTCAAGGAGAGTCTAAGTTCATGATGTCAAAAGGAGGTTGACCATGGTCATGATTTTAGCATTAATTATTTTATAGTTGATCTCATTATCAAGCCTTAGGAGACTCAGGGAGAAACTCCTCATAAATCTCAATGGGATAAACTCTGTAATTTTTAAGCCTTGTTAAACCATGCATAAATCATATACAAGCTAAATTGCATATTTTTAATGGTAAATTCTGACTTGTATCTTTTACATTTTGAATTGCCATTTGAATATTGAATTCATTTTGTGCTCAATCCCTTGACTATTCTTATATCCCTACACATTAAAAAATAAAATAAAAAATAAAATATAATAAAAATAAAAGGTAACTACCATATGGTTTAAATATTTTTATTTTTTTACTTTATGGTATAAAATATCGATTACTTTATAAAGTAATTTTTGTTGAATTAATTATTATTTTTATGTTCACGTGACCAGGTTTCCAAAAAATGGTGGGACAACATAGTTTTTGAGATAGATAATAGGTTCAATGCATGGGTACGATTTTCAATGCAAACCCCTAACCCAACCAACTAGTGTATGCAATGATGGAGTGTGGTCAATGCAGAGGTACGATCAACATGGGTATGAATACCAAGGCATCTCTCAAGGGTGTAGCTAAGCCATTTCTCTAAATGCATATTTGCATTGATAAAATTCACCTTGTGCTTTCACCCGGTGCATGTGGGATAAAATCCAAATCCCGTAATGCTTCTTGTGCCACCCAAATATATGAATATATCTAGTATTAGTGTAGATAGTGATAAAGCACATCAAAATTTATTGTTTTTTGGATATACGGGGTCTTCCAAGTCTAGCACCATAAGATTTTCTAAAGCCATAACTATAGAATAATTTTCAAATAAATTGAATGGTATATGGGCAATGCTGGTAGTACAAAATAATGAAAGTGGAATCCAATGCACAACCTAGAATATGTTAGATTTCAAATTTATATTGTTTGTAGCCCATCAAAAAATATTCTATCCCAAATCCATAGTTAGATTTTGGAAAATAGTAGTCCCTTTAATTTGTGTAATCCACTGTGTAATCGTCCTCATCTTGGATGGATTCCAAAGTAGTTTGATGGCTAGTGAAATGACACAATTTTGTGAAACAAAGAGAGGTATGAAGTGTAAATGAGAAACATATGTCCACGCTTGAAAATCACCCGGTACTCTCTAAGTTATTTTGAATCACCAAAGACAATAGGTACGATATACTTTACTATTTTGTGTATAAAATTATACTAGTTTTTTATATGTATGAATATGAAAACATAAACATGAACATAGTAATGTACAATTCATATTAGCAGTAATTTGATAGGAAATATGCAGTGACATCAATTTATTTTGCACTAGTAGGTGCATTCATGACACATTGCAGGTAAAAATCTACACTTGAAGGTTTGTTCACTGGATTCTATTGTTGATGGTTCATCAAATGAGTGATCATACGACCAGTTCAAAATATGTGAAAGAGATGGTGTACCAAACCATATGAGATATGAACATTGGTAAGTAAGTCCATAAAATTTTTGGATGATGCTAGCTGCAAGAGATATGTTCAGGTTATACATTGGAAGCATAACTTTTTAATATTACTTTTGTTACAAAATTATATTAGATGTCACATTTGTTTAGAACATTACAAAAATAGTGCCCACTGTGCATAGTCATTGTCGTCCACTTTTATCTTTGGAGGCCACAACTAGAAACACATGATTCACTTTGGTCATTGGGAGATAGTTATCTAGATCAAAAATTAAGCTTCACAAATTGAGTGAGCACAAATATATTATAATTTTTAGGGTGTAATCGATAGAAAATCAAATATGGAGGAACCTCCGCATCACATATGACACCCAAAGAATCCTATTCAAAGTTGCAATGTGTATATGGTGACATGTCATTGGTGTCTATCATTGATTTCACATCCCAGCTTAAGTAGACAGGTACTTGGAAAAGTGTTAGAATGTACTTTGGACCATAGAAAAATACAATGTGCATGGATTTGTGTAAAGGATTGGAAATAATTTCTTTAAAATTGGAACATAAAACATGAAGTAATAGTCTGATAGTGTGAAGCATTCACCATTGGCTCCAAAGCAAGCAGGCCATATAGCAAGAAAGAAAGACATGAAGAACATATTAATTACATCTGCTATTTAATGGAAGAGATAAGCATATCATTAATTTATTATACAATGTAACATTTGGAAAAATCATTGCATAAGGAGTTATTAAATATTGTTGTTACAAGTGGAGGAATAAAAGAAAAGCAAAGGCAAACATATTCTCATTAAGCGTTAAAAATTTGAACAGGCAGAAAAGAAAGAGAGGTTGAAAATTATAAATATTCAATGTAACTCATGATAGAGAGGTCGAAGAATATTGGCAGCAAGGGTATGTTGGAAACTTGATTTCTTGGAATAAAATATCCTCCCTGGTTGCTGGAATGTAGAAATTTCACCATTGTAATCCATTTGAAGCAAGGTATTCTAAAGGAGCATTAATTTAAACATCTTTCATTTTGGCAATATATTGGAAATTTTGATAAGTTTTATGCATGCAGATGGTATACTTATTTATTTTTCTTAATATATTATGTTATTCCATAGAAGATTGCATCACATTAATTTTGGACAATGTGAAGACGGGTCAGATTAATGTTGGTTTGTTTCAGGATATTTGTTTATACAAATTCAGATTGAAATTTTAAAAGTTATAGTGACTTGTTCTTTTATTTTATTTTCTCTAACCCTAGCCTTTTCCATTTTCTTAATTTCATCAAATACAAAAAAAATAAAAAATCGAAACCCTTAAAAAAACAAGAAATACGACAATTTCAAGAATTAAAATTCAAACTTTCACATTTACGCAAATTCACATTTTTTTAATGAAAATTTGAGGTTTTAAACTTTGCACAATTTTTTCAAATAATCAATTAGTTTCATTTTATGAAAATTGAAATTTCAATAAATTCCAAATTTTCATTAAAGTGAATAATTAATATGATATTCCAAAGTTTTTACATGGCAAAGTTAGATTTAATCATTCCATTTTTATTTTCAAGCAAATTTTAACAATTGAAGATAAAATTTTATTAACAATCGAAGATAAAATTTGTTTAACAATCGAAGATAAAATTGGCTTAACAATCAAAGATAAAATTTGGTTAACAATCAAAGATAAAATTTGATTAAAAATTGAAGATAAAATTTGATTAACAATTTGAGATAAAATCAATTAAAATTAATTTTTCAAAGGTTAAAATCATATATTTATCAAATTTTGAAGGTTTTTAGTTGATCAAAAATTCCACATTTTCATTAATTCCATGAACAACAAAATCATCGCAAATAAAATCAACCCAAAGTAGGCCCCTTGTTAATAGGTAAATGCAACATTGAGGTATCCAATTAACTATAGGCATTTCATAGTTTTCACCAAGCATTGCAAGCAAATTAATACATTAAATAGAACCTTGGGAAAATCACAAATGTTTCCTTGCAAGAGAGAATATCCGGGCAGAATCTTGACTGTGAGTATATTCTTGTAATTGGAAAAAAATATCACTCAACATAATTGGTGCTAGGAGGAGGGCCTAATTAAAGGTAATTTAGGTGATTTATGAAGTTTTTGGTTTGAAGTTGCTCACATTTATTGTTGGAAATTATTTAATTTATGATGTATTAATTCTAATATTTTACAAATTGAGAATATTCTTTATTTTTATGGTTTAATCAATGTATTTTTTATGAACATGATGACATATCAATTGAACTTTTGAAATTTAGAAATTTTTTTATTTCAAGAGCACTAAGCATTTGTTGTCTTAATTGTTAAGGCTAGAACCAAAAGTCATAATTACAAGATCTAAAGCTTCAAAAGATACTATTTTCCATAGCATTTTTTCTACAAAAAGGATCAGAAGGTCTAAGAGTCAGATGATTGTTATTCCACATAGCAACAATTCATTGCTACCCATCATCCCATTCATTCCTCCACTAGTAATTCTAATCGTAAGAGTTGCAACTTGGTTAGGTTATCATAGTAGTCCTTTAAACGTTGTTGGAGATGCCCATGACATTCCAAAAAATGAAAAAAGATATTTACCTAAATATAAACATGATGGAATTAGAATTTTTGAAGAGCATATTCAATCTTACAAGGATATCTTGATTAGATTATAAGTTGAGCATGAGGATGTTGATTGCAAAATGTTTCATATTACCTTAGATGAAATGGCATATGATCGGTACATTAGTTTACCATCCAATTCCATTGCATTTTGGGCTCATTTAGAAATAGCTTTTGTGAATCAATTTAGGCTACCCATAGATCTCATTGTAATCTATCATCAATTTGTGTTAGCTAAGAGAGTTCCTAATGAACCTCTAAGATTGTTCAATACTCGTTTCCATAAATTGTATAATAGGTTAGTTGCTCCTTATACTCTTCAAATAGTTGTTGCCATACAGATGTACTTTAGGGCATTGGACCCTTTGAAATCTATGTTTTTAAGGAGATCTCCTCAAATCACTACGCTTCCCATGGCATACAGTGAGGCTTTTACTGTAGAAAAATAGTTTATAACACAAGGTTATGGGATAGGACAACTACCTTCCATAGGACATCCAGGTTCTTATAATCAAGTACCTATGATCAATCAAGCTTTGTCTCAATAAATGCCTATATTTAATGTCATACCATTCGATAATTTCAATTTGCCATATAATCCACCCATCATGCCCACTTATCCTACCATACCCACTTGTCCTACCATACCACTATATTTAGGAAATCAATTCACCACTCATAAATCGGATGAAACAAATGCTCAAATCATGCTTGATTTATTTAATACAACACCCACTCCAAATGCAAAAACATAAAAATAACTTGGCATTTTCATAGGTTGTTCAAAATCAAAGTTTGTAAAATTTTCTAAATCACACTACTATTACGAGTAACACAACCAAACAAAATGCTATAGAATAAAATAATTAACCTAATTTTCAAGTAAGCGACCTATAGAGGGTTGTCCAAAAAATCAATAGTGACATGGTTCAAATGCAGAAACAATTACCTCAAAATTCTTATCATAATAGAAATTTTAGTTTTCATAGAAAATAATGGAATACTCGTCTAAACAATGGAGTACCTAGTCCCATGGTTAATCAAAATAATACTACCACTAGTTCCAATCAAACCAGCACCATTGTTAATGTTTTAGATTTGGATTTACACAATTGGTGTAGGGTGCATTATACGACCTTATATATTCTACAAAAAGAGATGGATACCATGGAGATTATTTCAGATGAATATCCTTCCCAAAAGGCTAGTACTAGCAAATGGAAATAATCAATGCTAGTAGTTGAAATATTTGAATCAGATGAAAAATATGAACAAGGATTTGATGGGTATATAGAAGAGAAATTTAAAGCCTTCAAACAATTTAAAAAGGGTAATGATAATTACAGGATTAGGAGTAAGACTAAAGCTCCTTTTACTTCTTCTACTCCCCTGAATGACACCATCCTTCCTCCTGATACACAAGCCAGTAACAATCCCATACCTCCATCTAAATTTGATCTGCATCAACCACCACATGATAAATTGCATATAATATTTTGGAGGATTTAAAGAAAATAGAACTGAATATATCTTTATTTGATGTTGCTAAGTTGACTAATCAATAAAAAATTTTGATGTAGGCTTTTGGTGATCAAATAAAAAACAAATCCTAAAATATCTTGGATGTGCAATTTACCCCACAAAAGGACAAAGGAGAAGCTCCTCCCTTTCTTTTGACCATAATAATTATAGGACGAAATTTGCATAATTGTCTTATTGATTAAGGAGCATCCGACAATGTCATGCCTCACATTATCAAAAATTAGGTTTGAAACCCATCCCTTCTAACATAATAGTTGTTCAACTAGATAAATATTAAGTCCATGTGGTTTGAATGCTTAAGCATTTTCACATACAACTAGCCTCAAATTCTAGGATACATTAGTATATAGATATACATGTTGTAGATATACCTGATAAGTATGGAATGTTGTTGAGTAGAGATTGTTCTAGGAACTTGAATGGGTATATGGCCATGGATTTTTCACATATGTGGTTACCATGGAAAGGTGTTTCTAAAAAAATCATATTTGAAAGAGAACTTAGACTCAAGGATTTGATTACTGAATATAACAAAACCAATGAATTTGTCTACACTTTGGAAATAAAGTTGGATGTAGGTGAATCTAAAAATGAAATACTATCTATTAATCCAATTAAGGATGAAAATATTGTTTGGATGCTTAAATTTTATGGATATGAATCCAAAAAAGGTTATGGAGTTGGTGTGGAATTGATGATTCCTAAAGTTAAGTCATCTCTGGAAGCTTACAGATTAATGTTCCCTTGCACTTGTAATACAATTGAATATGAGGATTTGATAAGAGGTTTGCAATTAGCCTTAAAAAAAAAAAATGTTTGAAAGTTCTAGGAGGTTCAGAGTTGATTTTTAAATAGGTGAAAGGCCAATACACATGTCATGATAAAAGGCTAATTCATTACAAAAATAGATTTTGGGATTTTATTGATGAATTCCATGCTGTCAATATTTCATGATAATAGGAGGCTAAAGAAGTTTTCAATTGAGTTGATACCTTGTCCTTCTATACCTGACAATGTGAAAATTTTACAGGTATTTGAGAGTGATAGACACATTTTTTATTTTGTAACTAATTCAATCATTTTTAAAATCAGGTGATTGACGAGGATGAGAGATATCAAGAATATGAAAATTAATATCATGAGGTAATAAACAAAATCAATGCAATTCTTAAAGATATAGTTTCTCTCAAAAAGCTTTTTGATATTGATTACAAAAGCAAAAGGTGTAATAAAACTTCACTCCCACGGGATGCTTATAATTCTATTGGTCTTGGGATTAGTAAATACTTGCATAATATACTCATAGGAAAGGCTTGTACTCATCATGAACAGGAGGGGATTGTACATACTCTTAAAGATTACGTTGATGTAATAAAATGGATTTATGAGAATTGAAATACTTGTAATGAAAACATCATAACACATACTATTCATTTAAATCTAGATTTCAAACCCTTTAGACAAAAACAAAGACCAGTTAACCTATTGCTAAAACCTCTTATACATAAAGAGGTTACGAAATTGTTAGATGCTAAGATTATTTTCTAAACAAACACTCTACATGGGTAGCAAATATTGTAACAGTTAGGAAGAAAATAGGTGAAATTAATTTGTATATTAATTTTAGGAATCTCAATAAGGCCTCATAAAAATATAACCACCCCTTGCCTTCCATTGATCATATTTTGCAAATTATTTTTTTTGGTAAATAAAAGTCTTCATTAATTATCGGGTTTTGCAGGTTAACCCAAAACCTATTACAATATCCAACCTTTTGCTGAGATTGTAGATCCTAGTCATCCTTGAAACTTTCTTACCATAACTTGTGTTGAATCCTCTACAACACCTTACTAAAAAGGCACACCCATACCTAAACATAACTATAAACATTACTTAAATTGACAGGAAATTTAAGTTTGAAACTTTGCACTTGTGAAACCTGTTGCTTGCCCATTTCCTATTCTCTTTCGAAATCCTCAAAGGCTTACAGCCTGTTACCTTCATTTCCAATTTGGTATGATTTACAGGGAAACCCCATAGTTATTACCAGGTCCATGGGGAAAGAACACCCATTCATATTTCTCCTTAACGAGTAGGTTTCTTTTCATGACTAATAATGTTTTCCACTTCACGTGGCACACCTTGTGTCCATGTCACCAAACTACCAACATCAACACCTATGTTGGATAATTTGTCAGCTGACCTGTTGGCCTCATGGTACATGTGACGAGCCATCCTATTCTATCTTGCCACAAAAAGGATACTCACTTCATGGATGACTCCATCGATTCTCCATGGAGGTTTTTTGTCGTTGGTTAATAGGTTGATGATGTTCATCGAATCACCTTCAATCATAAAGTTACCTTGAGTTGCTTGGGCAACTTGCAACCCTCTCCAAAGGGCTCTAGCTTTTGCTTCGTTATTAGTTTGGATTCCCAATGGTCCACCGAAGGCCTTGACTGGATTTCCTTGATGATCCCTGATTATTCCTCCAGCTCCAGCTCTTCTCGGGTTCTCCTTGGCTGCACCATAAAAATTTATTTTAAACCAACCCTGGGGGGTGGCTCCCAAGAAATCCCATTTCTAGGATTGGGCAAAGGAATGGAAGGTTTGTCCTCAATACCTAAGGCCCAAGATAATTATTTTTCTTGGGGAGGAATTGAGTGGTTCTCATCCACTAAGGTGCTAAGGTTTTCTTTCACAAAGACAATAATCCTTTTGAGGATTGTTTTTGGGTTGTGAATGGTATCCTTAAAGGCTCTATGGTTCCTTTCTAGCCAAATCTACCAGAGAAAATGATGCCAACAGATTTTCCATTGGTACTTAAGTTTTAGGCTAACAAAGGGTTGAGGCCATTGATGGAACACTTCAGATATAAGAGCAAGCTTAACCCACGAGATCCTAAAGGCTTGGAAAAGTTCATCCAAGATGGACTCCGCTATCGAACACTCCAGAAACAAGTGTTGGGTTGTCTCCCATCCTGCCCTGCACATGTAGCAATGATTAGTAATAACCATACCTTTGGATAACATATTGTCCATAGTGAGGATTTTTCCTTGAATCACCAGCCATAAAAAAAATGATATTTTAGGAATTAAGCCTTTGATCCAAACCAAACTCGGTTGAAACTGTTGACCTTCCATTTTGAGAAGCAAATTATAGGCAGACTTAAGCTGTGAAGTCACCACTTTCGAGTCTCAGCCCAAACAATGTGATCTTCATCCTCTCCAGAGGGAATAATTTGTTGAGTTAAAATGTTATAAAGCTCTTCAGACTCCACTTCAAAACCCTGTAGTCTAATGTGTTTCCACCTGTTGATATTTATATCCTGCCAAATATAATTTGGAGATGATGTCTTTTCTTGATGGTTATTTTGAATATACCTAAATTCTTATTAACATAAAAGACAAAATGAAAACTACTTTTACCATGAAGTGGGGTACCTTTCCTTATAGAATAATACCTTTTGGATTGCTTAATGTGGCTGCCATATTTCAGATAGCCATGGATTATGCGTTTAGAGATTTTATAGGTAAATACAAAGTCATTTATGTTGATGACATTTCTATTTTATCAAAGAACAGATCTGACCACGTTAATGATTTGAGAAAATTTCTTCAAAGGTGTAGAGAACATGGCATTTCACTAAATCCTAAAAAGTACATTTTTGGATTAATTGAAGGTAAAATTTTAGGTCATGTCATCTCAAAATATGGAATTTCCATAGATCATGAAAGAATTGAATTCATTCATAAAATCCCTCTTCTTGGTAGCAAGAAATAATAATGATCATTTTTTGGAAAAATTTACTTTGTCAAGAAATTCATTTAAGTATTTTTTGAAATAGTCAAACCATTAAATGATATGTTGAAAATGAATGCTAACATTAATTGGATTGGTGAAGCTAAAGAAACTTTTTAGGATGTTAAAAATACAATATCTTCTGCACCTATACTTGTGAGCCCTAATTACAAGAAACCTTTCTATATTTATTCATTTTCTTTTGAGCATTATTTTGCTAGTGTATTAACTCAAAAGAACAAAGATAATTTAGAAAATCCTATTGTGTTCTTGAGTTCACCACTAAAATATGCACAATTTAAAATAAACTATCCTAGATAAATAGGTATATGTTATTTTCAAAATTGTAAAGAAGATTAGACATTATAGTTTGCACAGTAGAATTTTTGCAATAGTACCTGACCCAACTATCAAAATAATGTTGATGCAAAATGTGCTTGGAGAAAGAAGAGGCAAATTGTTGGCTACTTTGTAGGAGTTTGATTTAGAGATCCATCCGATGACGCTTTTTAGAGGACAATGTTTGATAAAGTCTCTAGCTGAAATCGATCCTCAAATCGTGTGTCATGAATACATGGTAGAAAACATCACCATGGATGAATGATATAATGATATTGTGTATTTTATTTTGAATGATAAGTACCCAAATCACTTTAATACTACACAAAGAAGAGCACTTTAATTAAAAAGCTCTAATTTTATGATTAAAGTTGGTGTGTTATATATAATAAATCATGAAGGAATTTTCCTTATATGTTTGAGTAAGGATGAGTCTATGCAATTTCTTAAGGAGTTTTATGGTAAGTATGGGATTAGGCATGGATCGAATAATGCCATATCACACTATATTTTGAGATTTGGTTACTATTGGTCCCATATTTTAAAATATGCCTATGCCCATGTTCTTTCTTGGCATACATGTCAAATTACCACCAATAGAGAATGAAATGTCATCAAGACTTTACAACCCGTATTTGAGGCTAGACCATTTACACAATGAGGTTTAGATTTAGTAGGAGTTATAAATCTAAACTCTTCATGTGGCAAAAAATACATTTTAACCACCAAAAATTGTTGTACCAGATAGACTGATGCCATTCCCACTAAGAACTGTACTTCTTAAATGGTAATTAAATGTTTAGAAGGACACATTGTTACTATATTTGGTATGCCATATTCTATTGTTTATGAAAATGGTTTTGCTTTCACTTATATTTAGTTTGTAGAATGGGCTTACGACAATAAGGTAAGCATAATTTTTTCTTTAAATTATTACCCATAAGGTAATGGTTTAGTAGAATATACTAATAAAAACTTGTCTATAATTAAGAAATTACTGGAAATGAAACCTAGAGACTGGAATAACAAGTTGAAATATACTTTATGGGTAGATAGAACTAGATCAAAAAGGTCCATAGGCACTTATCCTTATCATTTAGTTTATGGCCAAGATCCCATTTTTCCTACTAACTTAAAATTGTAGACTCTTTAGTTTATAAAAGATTATCTTGAAACTGATGATAAAATAGAGGCAAGACTTAGTCACCTAATGAGTGTAGATAAAAAGAAGGAATATGCCCTACAACATTTTAGTAAGCAATAAGTAGTTTTCAAAATATTGTTTGATAAGAGAGCCAATGTCAAATCCTTTAGGATTTCTGATTTGGTTTTGTTTTGGGATAAGGCACACAAAAAGAAGGGTGATCATAATAAATTTGACAAAATTTGGTTAAGCCCCTACCAAATATTTGAGATTATTAGGGAGAATGCATTTAGATTGCATAATTTGAGTAGAGAGAGTACATTTACCTATCAATGGGCAGTTATTAAATAATTATTTCCATCCTTGAGACAGAGAGCACAATCATCGCTTGTATATATTCATTTCTTGTACATAGTTTTTTGGTTTTGCAAGTTTTACTTGTGTATAACTTCATTGTTTTGTTTTATTTTTGTTTTTGTTTGTACGTAGTTTTGTGTGTGTATGTACCATATGGATACATTCATTCGTTGTTTTTTTGTTTTTCATTTTGAAATTTTATTGGTTTCCATTGTTGGTCTTGCAATAATATAGGTTCATGCCAAATTTTGTGTTTTGGTTTGTGTTCACATTTTGCTTCTTCACTTTCACAACATGTTTTGGTTTTGGTTTTCCAGATTGTGGTATGGTTGTGTAGTTGTGATAAATTTTTGGTCACTTTGTTGGAGGTGTTTCTTAGTCATGGAGGATGAATAATTGGTTTGAAGTTAGGTGAAATTGAAGTTAGTGAAATTAGATTATTTAGTAGTTATTCTTGAATTGTGGATTAAAATAGTGGATGTTGAAGTAATACGACATTTTGCTAAAGATTCACATGTAAAATCACATTTAAAAGATATTTTTGACTCCTAAAGAATGAAATCATTTTGGTTTGTTGATTAGGCAAAACAAATATAGAATCCATCTTAAACCTTAGATGATATCTAACCCAAGGGGTGCATATGATATTTGCAAAGTAATAAAATGCTTATAAAGAGAGAGAGAGAGAGAGAGAGAGAGAGAGAGAGAGAGAGAGAGAGAGAGAGAGAGAGAGAGAGATGCAAATCAATCTAGTTCCTAGGTGATTCAGATTATCTCTACCGAGTCTATAGACGCTCAACTAGTAGTAGAGCAAGGTCTATAAGAGATAAAGGTCATCTCCACCAGAGCTATGGATGCTTGACTAGTAGTGGAGCAATGTAGAAGCAAATTTTATGAGTAACATTTTCATAGCCTAATTGCAAAACAGATGAGGAAATTCTGATGGATTCAAGAATAGAGAATGAATTCACAAAACACACTAAGTTAAAGCAAATTAAGTGTTTACGTTCAATTGAAGTTATTGAACCCCATATTTCTTGGGTATTACTAGATGATTTATTTTACTAACCTTTGGTTTTCTTGATTTTAGATTAGGTTCTTTATCCAAAATACTCAGGAGTATTTTCTAGTAGAGTCACCATTTATTGTTGTCATTCCACAACGTACCCTAAGTTTGGGGACCCACTTGAAATTTTAATTTTAATGTGAATTTTTTGTTACATTCCGTTTTTTTCTAGTTAATTTATACCAAATAATTTTGTAGGGTTGATTACAAAGTCAAATTACATACCACGGTTTCAAGGTGTTCAAGGAGAGTCTAAGTTCATGATGTCAAAAGGAGGTTGACCATGGTCATGTTTTTAGCATTAATTGTTTTATAGTTGATCTCATTGTCAAGCCTTAGGAGACTCAAGGAGAAACTCCTCATAAAGCTCAATGGGTTAAATTCTACAATTTTTAAGCCTTGTTAAACCATGCATAAATCATATACAAGCTAAATCACATATTTTTAATGGTAAATTTTGACTTGTATATTTTACATTTTGAATTACAATTTGAATATTGAATTCATTTTGTGCTCAATCCCTTGACTATTATTATATCCCTACACATTAAAAAATAAAATAAAAATAAAATAAAAAATATAATATAATAAAAATAAAAGGTAACTACCATATGGTTTAAAATGTTTATTTTTTTTTTACTTTATGGTATAAAAGATCGATTACTTTATAAAGTGAATTTTGTTGAATTAATTATTCTTTTTATGTTCACATGACTAGGTTTCCAAAAAATGGTGGGATGACACAGTTTTTGAGATAGAGGATAGGGTCAACATAACATAATGATTTTTGACGTACATTTTTCAAGGTGAACCCCCAACTTGGCCAACCAACGGATGTAGCACCAGATAATGGTCAACACGAAAGCACAATCAATGTGGGTATGAATACCAAGACACATCTCAAGCGTGTAGTTGAATCATTTCTATTAATGCATGTTTGCATTAATAAACTTCACCTTCTGCTTTCACTAGGTGCATGTGGGATCAAAGTCATAGTCCATAATGCTTCTTGTGTCACTCAAATATTTGAATATATTTAGGATTAGTGGAAATAGTGATAAATCACATCAAAATCAATTGCTTTTCAGATATACAGGGTCTTCCAAGTCCATGCCACAATAGTTGTTGAATACATGACTGTAGCATAATTTTCGAAGAAATCGGAGGGCAGATGGGCAATGTTGGCAATGCAAAATGATGAAAGTGGAACCTGACGTGCAACCCAGACCAAGTTAGATTTAAAATTTATATTTTTGGTAGCCCAAAAACAAAACATTTGTCCCGAATCCATTGTTCGATTTTGGAAAATTACAGTCCCTTTAATTTGTGTAATCCACTATGTAATAATTGTCATCTTCAATGGCTTCCAAAGTAGTGTGATGGCCAGTAAAATGACATAATTTTGTTGAAAAAAGAGAGGTATGAAGTGTAAATTAAAAACATGTGTCCACAAATCTGACATTCAAGTGTGGAGAGACTCCTTCCCCATTGTCCTAAGGAACGATCCTACAAGTTTTAATGTTTGCACAATGTGAGTTGTTGCTAGGGGGATTGGTTTGTTCTGTTGATGCTCTTATGCAAAATGTCGCGATATCATGACACTTTTTATTTCTCCTCTTTTGGCCATGAAAATGCAACATGTCGCGACATCGTGACACTTTCCTCTTTTGGCCGTGAAATGCAACATGTCGCGATATCGCGACACTTTTTCTCTTCTGGTCACGACGTTGCAACATGCCGTGATATCGTGACACTTTTTCTCTTCTGGCCATGACGATGCAACATGCCGCGATATCACGACACTTTTTCTCTTTTGGCTATGATGATGCAACATGTCGCGATATCGTGACACTTTTTCTTTCTTCTCTTTCGGTCACAAAAATGCAACATGTCGCAATATCGTGACATTTTTTCTTTCTTCTTTGGCCATGAAAATGCAACATGTCGTGATATCGCAACACTTTTTCTCCTTTGGGCGCGACAATGCAACTTGTCATGATATCGCGACACTTTTTCTCCTTCGATCGTGACGATGCAACATGTCGTGATATCGCGACACTTTTTCTCCTTCGGTCGCGATGATGCAACATGTGATATCGTGACACTTTTTCTCTCATGACACTTTTTCTCTTGTAGCCGCGATAATGCAACATGTCACGATATCGTGACACTTTTTCTCCTTTGGCCGCGAAAATGCAAACACTTTCCTCTTTTGGCCGCGAAAATGCAACATGTCGCGATATCGTGACACTTTTTCCTCCTTTTGTCGTGTCGATGCAACTTGTCACGATATCGCAACACTTTTTCTCCTTTGGCCACGACAATGCAACATGTCGCGATATCGCGACGCTTTTTCTCCTTTGGCCGCGAAGTTGCAACATGTCGCGATATCTCAACACTTTCCTCTTTTGGTCGCAAAAATGCAACATGTCGCGATATCACGAATTTTTTCCCTCCTTTGGCCGTTTCGATGCAACTTGTCGTGATATCACAACACTTTTTCTCCTTTGGCCGCGACGATGCAACATGTCCCGATATCGCAACACTTTTTCTCCTTTGGCCGTGATGATGCAACATGTCAAGATATCACGATACTTTTTCTCCTTTGGCCTCAACGATGCAACATGTCACGATATCGCGACACCTTTTCCTTTTTGGCCTCGATGATGCAACATGTCGCGATATCGTGACACTTTTTCTCCTTTGGCCACGACAATGCAACATGTCGCAATATCACGACACTTTTTCTCTTATTGGTCGTGATGTTGCAACATGTCACGATATCGTGACACTTTTTCCTCCTTGCTTTATTCTTTTGCTTTGGACCGCAAAAATGCAACATGTCGCGATATCATGACACTTTCCTCCTTATGGTGTTTTGCTTTTTTGTTGATCCTTAGCATTTGGGCCACTTCGGTCTTCTTGGAAAACATGCAAAAAAGTTCTTCTAGTTGGTTCCTCTGGGTGCCTCTTCCTTAGGTAGCCCCTGCTATTTTCAGGATTTCTCATTCTGCTGCCACCGTTCTTCCCCTTTGTTTCCCTCTTCGGAGGCCCACGGCTATTTTGTACAAGGTTCAAGGACCTTTCAACACCCTTTCAGCCAATCAAAAAAAAAACATGTGTCCACATTTTAAAATCACCCGATAATATCCAAGTTATTTTGAATCGCAAAATACAATGAAAGACAGTGACATGCTTTGCTATTCTATGTATAAAATTATGCTAGTTTTGATATGTATGAAGATGAAATTATAAACTTTAACAAATTAATGTATGATTCATATTAGTAGTCATTTGACAGGAAACATACAACAACATCAATTGAATTTGCACTGGCGAGTGTATTCATGACATATTGCAGGTGAAATTCTATGCATGAAGGCTTGTTCACTAGATTCTATTGTTGACGATTCCTCAGATGAGCGATCATACAACCAGTTCAAACATGTGAAAGAGATGGTGTACCAAAATATATGAGATATGAACATTGGGATGTAAATCCAACAAATGTTTGGATGACGCTAGCTACAAGAGATATGTTCAGGTTATACATTGGAAGCATAACTTTTTAATCTTCCTTTCATTATGAAATGTTACCGGATATCACATTTGTTCAAAACATTACAAAAATAGTGCTCGTTGTGCATAGTCGTTGTCTTCCACTTTCATCTTTGGAGGCCACAACTGACAAAACATGATTCACTTCAGTTCTTGGGAGATATTTATCCAGATAATAAATTAAGCTTCACAAATTGAGTGACCATAAATATATTATTAGTTTGGTGGTGTAATTGATAGCAAATCAAATATGGAGGAACCGTCACATCACATATGACACCCAAAACATCCTGTTCAAAGTTGCAATGTGTACATGATGATATATCACTAGTGGCTGGCATTGATTTTGCATCCCACCTCAAGTAGACAGGGCCTTGGAAAAGTGTTAGAATGTAGTTGGGTCATAGAAAAACACAATGTGCATGGATTTGTGTAAAGGATTGGAAATAAGTTCTTTAAAATTGGAACATAAAACATGAAGTAATAGTCTGATAGTGTGAAGCATTCACCATTGGCTCCAAAGCAAGCAAGCCATATAGCAAGAACAAAAGCATGAAGAACATATTAACTACGTCTACTATTTAACGAAAGAGATAAGCATATCATTAATTTATTATATAGTGTAATATTTGGACAAGTGTTACTGAAGGATTTATTAAATTTTGTTGTTACAAGTGGAGGAATAAAAGGAAAATGAAGGTGAACAAATTCTCATTAAGCGTTATAAAGTTGATTAGGCAGAAAATAAAGAGAGTTTGGAAATTATAAATATTCAATGTAACTCACAGGAGAGAGGTCAAAGAATATTGGCAGCAATCGCATGTCGAAAACTTGATTTCATGGAAAAAAATCTCCTCCCTGGTTGTTGGACTGCAGAAATTTCACCATTGTAATCTATTTGAAGCAAGGTATTTTGAAGGATCATTAATTTAAACATATTTCATTTTGGAAATAGATTGCAAATTTTGCTAATTTTGATGCATGCGTATGGTAGACTTATTTATTTTTCTTAATATATTGTGTTATTCCTTAGAAGATTGCATCACATTAATTTTGGACTACATGGAGACGAGTCAGATTTAATGTTGGTTTATTTCAGGATATTTGTTTATGCAGATTCGGGTTGAAAATTCTAGAAGTTACAGTGACTTGTTCTTTTATTTTATTTTCTCTAACCCTAGCATTTTCCATTCTTTTAATTTCATCAAATACAAAAAAATAAAAAATAAAAACCCTTAAAAAAAATACAACAATTTCAAGAATTAAAATTCAAACTTTTACATTTACGCAAATTCACATTTTTTTAATGAAATTTTGAGGTTTTAAACTTTGCACAATTTTTCCAAATAATCAATTAGTTTCATTTTATGAAAATTGAAATTTCAATAAATTCTAAATTTTCATTAAAGTGAATAATTAATATGATATTCCAAAGTTTTTACATGGCAAAGTTAGATTTAATCATTTCATTTTTATTTTCAAGAAAATCTTAACAATCAAAGATAAAATTTGATTAACAATCAAAGATAAAATTTGATTAACAATTTGATATAAAATCAATTAAAATCAAAATTTCAAAGGTTAAAATCAAATATTTATCAAATTTCGAAGGTTTTTAGTTGATTATAATTTCACATTTTCATAAATTCAATGAACAACAAAATCATCGTAAATCAAATGAACCCAAAATAGGCCCCTTGTTAACAAGTATATGCAGCACTAAGGTATCCAATTAACTTTTGGCATTTCATAGTTTTCACCAAGCATTACAAGTAAATTATTACATTAAACAGAACCTTGGAGAAATCACAAATGTTTCCTTGCAAGAGAAGATATCCGGGCAGAATTGTGACTGAGTATATTCTTGTAATTGAACAAAAATATCACTCAACACCTTTGAGAGAATTTTTGAAAAATTTGTGTCACTGAGATCAAGTCTTCATTTTGGTCTTATGTTAGCTTTTTTGGGCCTAAATAAGGTTAAATTAATTATTTTTTAGCTTCAATGGTCTTAAATATTTAATTAAATTTTATTAAATATCTAATTTAATATTTAATTTATATGTGTGTGTGTTTAAAAAATAATTATTCAAAATAATAAATGGGACAACCCCATTCTCCCTTATTTTCTACCATTCCCCTAATCCCCTATGTTATTTCCCTCACCCCTTTTCCTAACTTTTAAAATAAATGAAAAATTAAAAAATTAAAAAAAATGGAGACCCCATTTCCCCCCTTCCTAGCCTACCCTCCTAACCAATTCCCTTTCATATCCCCAATCCTCACTTTTTCCTTTTTCCCTTTAATATTTTAACCCATTTAACCTTTTGCAAAAATAAAAAAAAATCAAAATATTAAAAAATCAAATGCAAATCAACAACACACGTGGGGTCTGGAAGATCCAAATGCGGGGTTTGGAAGATCCAAGGGCACACATTAACGCATGGGAAAGCATACATGCAAAACAAATGAGAGAATCCAATAAAATATATTGATGGGAAAAGATCTAAGGGTCTACACAAGACGTGCATTTAAATCGAGGTGGTCAAAGTCCAATTAAAAGGATATGATGGCACACACAAATAGGAGAGAAAATATAAGGGCTTGTATTGAGGCATGGAAATCTAACGGATCACGTTAGGGCACATGAAATCCAAGGGCCTGTGTGCATGAAAACTAAGGCAAGGAAAAATCAATTCAGGTGGTGACAGGTTGAAGGTGAATGATAGGGAAAGTTTCTTTTTTGTTTTCAGTATTTTTCCCAAATGGGGGGAGTGGTCAGCCATCATGTGGTATCATGTGTATGGTGGCCCCCCATGCAAAGGTGGGGGAGGGTTATATATATAAAGAAAAAAATTGAATGTCCCCCATGCATTCGTGGGGGCTTATATATAAAGAAAAAAAATGAATACCCCCCCATGCAGACGTGGGGGGTTATAAAAAATAATGAAAAATGTTATAATAATAATAATAATAATAATAATAATAATAATAAAGAATTATTATTATTATTATTAGTTTTATTATTATTATTAAAGGTTTTGAAATAAAAGTTGTAATTGTTCTTATATTTTCTAAGGCTAGCCATATAAAAAAAAGGGGGGCTGAAAATTAAATTTTTGAAGTCGTTTTGGCCAAATTCAAGAGAAATTATAATAGGCAAATATGGAGGTATTATTTTTTTGATACCACTAGGAGGCCACGAGCGAGAGCCACCATAAATGCAATCAATATTATGGATTCAATTTGGGGGAAGTTGCAGTTTTTATGGGCCTTCACTCGGTTTTAATAAATGATAGTTACAATTATCAGTAATCATGAACACAATTATAGTTTTTGCAATTATGGACCAAATGAGAGTCGTTGCTGCAAGAAAATAGATTAAGTTTTTGCATAGTAATTTTCTGCAAGAGGTATACCAGAGTGCCCATCCTTGTTAGTTATATTTATATTTTATGTGTCTTGTCTATTCACCCATTTTTCTTCCCCATTACTATACAGGTTTTTATTAAGTAGGTATCCATTTTACTGAGATCATTTCCATTAAGTATGGCTGAAAGCCAAGAGGCTCTTTGTTGCATCATTTGAATGAAGAGTTGTAGTTCTCTATTGCATCATTTGAATGGAGAACTTATTTGTACCTAGTAAGATTTAGTTATGCTGATCAGACTCCATTATAAAGATCCATTGATTAATACAATCCTGCTTCCTTCTTTCAATAGTTTTGTGTGCAATTCTTTGTGTTATCCTATTTACATGTTACATCATTTGAATGTGTAAATGACATCTTCTTTTACTGTCATGTTTAGTCATTTATGTTACATTATTTGAATGGATGTGATTGGCTCATTTTTTATCTTCCCCCCTTCTCTCCTCACCATATTTAAATTCTAGCTACAATTGCTTGATAAATAAGGCACCAATATATGGCTTGAAGCACTATTTAGGAGTTACTTTAAATCTTGGTCAACTTTTATGTTGTAATTGTATTTATTTTTTGTAAATCTGGATAAACATGAGCATATAAGAAATATTATAGGCTCACCTCGAGGGTTTCCTTATCTTACTTGGTCTATCTAGAATCTTGTGATAATATTTTCCTGAGTTAAAGAGGTGGATCCACCAAAGTCCATAGTGTTGATTGTGAATTAGTGATTTTCTTATGGTGTGACAACCCAAATTCTTAAGGACACAAAAAATCACCACAATAAGGATATAAATATAGAGGAGATTCATATATATGAGGTAGACATAAATACTATAGACCTCTAGTCTCATCCCTCAATGAGGATGATCTTACACGATAGCCAGATGACCCAGGTATAGAAATCCTTATAAATTCATATAAATTTCTTGTATTTGTATGATAGTTCTAGATTTAGATAATTTATTTATGAGGATATGTCTAACTCATTTTTTATTATTTTATTGTGTTTGTGGTTACATAGATTTCCTAAGAGTGGCAAGACCAAATTGATAGGTTTCAAAGAGTAAATCTAAGAGGGGTCATCGATTTGATAAGTTGTCACCACCATATTTATCATAAACCAACCCATTGGAGAGGTAAAATTACTTGTTTAATAGAGCATGATAAAATTGGTTCCATTTTTTCATAGGCACCAAGTGGAGAGCACACAACTTATTATCTACATAAGAGGAGTTATAGTTATGGCTTTAGTAGAATATAGTTGAGAGGGAGTAAGCCTTGTACTAGTAGGTGATCTAGGATTAATTAAATTTGGTGTGGGCCTAAGGGGAGCTGGTGGAATTTAGGATTTTAGTGTCATAATGCTTTTAGAATCACACATCTTATACCATAGCATAGGTTCCCAAGACATAATCAAAGGTGCATAGGGGTTATTTTTCTAGTCACAACCCTTGCATATTGTATTGTATAAAATTTATTTTTTATCCACCATGTCACTACTAGGATGTATATAGAATTCTTTGGGTGATGAGGCTATGTAATGGAACACATAGTCACTTAGGATAATGGAACTCAATATCCTAGTATACAATATTGTACCTTGATGTACTATTATTTTTGTCTATATATGATATTTTTTTCATTTACAACATCTCTTTTATCTTTCTATGTATGACTTTAATTTGATGTATGATTTTATTGAATTAATTTGATTTATGGTATATGCATATTATATGTATAGCATTTATGCTCATATTTGTTTGACATATACTAAATATTTATATAGCGCATGGTACCATTTCAATATTTTTATGACACATGCAAGATTTGTGTAGAACTCACACACTTAATATTTGTATAGCATGTGATGGCATGTTGATATATTTATTATACCCATTCAAAATATGTGTAGTACATGATGGCATACCCTTATTTCTTAGGAATTCCATTTATGATTTTAGTAGCATTCAAAGTCATGCATTATGAGATAGCATGTATGATTTATATAGCATTCAGTGACATGAATTTTTTAAAATTTATTTGATTTATAGCGTTAAATATTAATGTAGGGTCTGAGGGCTTGGTTCAATAGTTAAAATTCTTCTGTAGGAGTACATAGACCAGGGTTTTGTTGTGGCCATGGCACAACTAGCCCAAAATTTTGGGACCCACCTTAAATTTTATGTTTTTGGCAGTTATGGTTGTCATTCAAGTGATGGTTTTCATAGGGCGTTCCCATTGAAGTTGTGATGTAGGTTGTTTTGTTGTGTAGTATTTTCGGCTTCCTTTTAAGTGTGTAGTGCTTGATTAGCTTTAATAAATTTTTGTGTTATTTTTAAAATGTCTATTATGTAACTAGATTTTAATGTTTAGTTAATTTTAAATACTTTGAATTGAACCTTTTCAAATATTTAAAATTAATTTAATTTAATTTAATTTTGTTAATAAAATAAATGTACCATATAAAAAGCATAAAAATATAGACAGGTGATGGTAAACTTGATATTTGTTTATCCAAAAAGTGATGAGGATTTTGAAGGGTATCCACCCAGGAGATGAATGTTGTGTGGAAAAATATGGCGAATGAAAGGTTATGAGGCAATGACGGGAAAATCTTAGACATTGTTATTGATCAACATGTAGGAGTACATGATCAAAGTTGGGATGGTTAGTGCAGAGTATTAAAAGAATTTAGTGGAGTCATGTGTTGATTAGTTCACTTCTATCAACCATGCTAGTATGAATATGAACCAAAATAGTGGAAGTAATGTATTGAAAAAAAGGAATAACCACAGTGTTCAATGATGTTCACCATATCGCTTGGTTCAAGGTTTGTACATGTGGAGATATCGGTAGGGTGTGCAGAGAATATTTTTTTCACTCATAAGATTACATGTAGACACAAATTTATTGGCATATGGTGAAGTAGCCACAAGATAGGACTAACATAACGATAGTTTCAGTATTGGTAGTGGTTGATAGACAATTCAGTGTGGATGCTTGGGCTGACGTGGTGGATACCCAGATCTAGAATATAGATGCAATGGTTGCCTCTGGAGATAGTCTTTCCTAGTCCAAGTAGTATATTAATGCATAATGGTCATAATGGGAGGTAAATGGCTCACAAAGGTTGGTATGGGTATCCCATAGTGAAAAAAAACCCCATTTTAGAGGAATCCACCATGACTAATAGTACAAGGATCCCAATGCAGCGTCATTAAGACCACACATGGCTAGTGGATAGTAGCATTGTAGGTTATTTATGTGTGGATCATAGTGAGGTACAAGGCCCGAGTGACGTGGACAATACCCTATACTATGTTGAAGAAGATATTGTATATGGTAGTGGGCATTGAGTGGTACGTTATTGCCACTATCATGGGAAGGTAACATTATTATGCTACGATTTCTTTAAGGAATGATAAATAGTCGATGGGTATGTAGGAGGCAATGTGTACAAGTATATGAGTCATATAATTTGAGAATGTTGATCACATGACATGAATGAAGATTATTTTTGAAGGATCTTTAGTGATATCCAGAGTTATAGGTGGTTTGCCATAAAAAAATAATATCATTCGATGTTGGGTAGGTGGTTGTGTGTTATGTCATAGGGTAGGACATCTATTATAACGAGATTCAGAGTGAGTAGTGAACTACTTATTTTTAAATTTGGTGAAATGATACACTTTCTATTCGATAATCAATTTAGTGGTCAGGGTGTTACCTCTAAGTAGATTCAAGAGAATATCAAAGCCACAATTGCATTCCTAGAAACAGACTCAATGGTGGAATGCCCTGGTATCCTTAGAAAAGCTATGATGGTGGAGATATCCAAGTTGTTTTGGGAATAAGCGAGCTCTATGACCAATTATGATTGCATGATATTCCATGGTTGATTTTGGGTTAGTCATAGGTTTTTTTATGGTGTTTCTTGTCTACAGACAGAGAAGGAGAGGCTTTGTTTGAAAATAAAGTGCCTTAGATTCAACATCATCATCATGAGGAGCCACGACTTCAAGGTACCTCCAAACAAATCTCCAAGCACCGATTGGAAAGCATATGTGACCATTGTGTGCACTTCTACCTCTATCCCATCATATTTACATGGTGCTCCAGAGAGGAGTGTGACTCCTATACCAATGCAATCCATACCAAAATTATCAAGAAGCTAACATGAATATTATGTTAGAAATTTATGTTATCTTTGTCTGAAGGAGAAAATTCCAAGATGTAGTCCATATTGTAAATGATTTTAAACATCTCCCCCATCACTTTTATTTGTAAGTGAATGTGAGTAATGAACAAAGAATTAAATTCTGCATTCAAAGTTTTTTAACGATGGTGGGGTAAAGTTGAAAATATCAAATATCTAGCTCATTAACTTCCTCGATGGAAAAATATGGGTAGGATTACCATTTTAGTCAGAGTGTTAGCAAAAATTGTAAGTGATGTATAATGTTATGAGCATTCGGAGACATTGATGGTCATATGGCATGTTAAGTAAGGAATTCCATTTGTTTCCAATGGAGGAATAAACATTTCAAAGTATGAAAAAATTATGAAAGAGAATGATGAAAAGAAGAAATGAACAGATGCATGAAGAAATATGAAGGGTTGTCATGGGAAATTTTAAAACCAGGGAATCTAATGATGCCAAAGGCTAGAAATTTTTGTAAGTAAATACTTTATCTTTTTTAATGAAAATAGTTTAAAAACTTGTAGTTTGTAAGTACGGTCAGAGGATATCTTTATGAATACTTTGAGCTAATAATATTATCCTTTTCTTCCATGATTTTAGACTTATATGTAATATTTTATGCAGTTTAGTGGTTGCATTGTCAAATATTTAGAAATATGGAGTTTATGTTGTTTTCCTTAGAATATTGCACCTAATTCATTTTGGACTATGCAAATGTAGATTATGATGAATTAGGTTACATTCAAAAATTCTTGTTATCTCTGATTTTGTAGGATAGGGTAGCATTACACTGATAGCATTTTGTTTCTCGGATATTTTCAGCATTTACATTAGTTGTTTATTCATTTTGCTTCACTTTATTCATTAGCTTTCCAAAAAACTATCAAGTTCTCAAAATCCCAGTGTTTAATTTTACCCATAAATTCAACCAGGAGATTTTGTAGTCACTAGTCATCCAGATAATTAGTTTTAAAGTGTATTAAGACATAATTATTTGTATATATTTTCATTTCAAGGATTAAAATGAATTCATTTTACACAAGTTCTAGCACTCATTAAATATGAAGATAAAATATGTGCTCAAAGGGAGGGTTTACTAACCTACATATTTCACATTAATGCTCAGATAAAATGAATTGGATCTTCCACAACTTTTCCTAATTTTCTCACCCTAATCTGAAGATAAAAGGAATTGCTGACTTTACTAACCTTCAATTTCACATTAAGGTGTAGATAAAAAAATGAAGTGGATTTTTACAACATTTGTTAACATGCTAACATCAAGATTTTAATTTAAAGATAAAATAAACCTACTAATACCTAATTATAACCTCCAATATCACATTAAGGCATAGATAAAATGAAGTGGATTCTCCATAATATTTTCTAACTTTCATAGTTTAATCTAAAGTAAAAGGAATCCACTAACAGGGTTTTCAGGGATAAGTCACATTAATCCAAAGATAAGAAAGGAGTTAGGAGCAACCTCATTCATAATTTATTTCTATATATAAGGGAAATCAAGCCCTTTTAATCAATGAACAATAAAAACATGTCAAGAATCACATAACTAGGCCCCTTTTAAAAAATTCACTTGCAATCATTGAGGTATTTTTAGCATTAAATTCATACATATCTACATATTTGCACATATTGTCAAGCATATATTTGTCTCTAATAAAATGAACCTTGGATAAATCTTATATTTATTTGCAAGAGAGGGTTTTTATTTCAATACCCTGACTATGATGGTAATTTTGCAATTGGGCAAAATTTCCACTCAACAGGTTCAAATCCCTCAAGCCCTGTAGTACTGATGGGCATGTCGCATCAGTGTAGCCAGCTATGTAAAATATTTACCGGATGTAACTAGAGGTTATAGTGGCAACAAGGAGTGATATTAAAACCCACAAAGAGGCATTTAAAATTGTAACGAGTTATTGATTCCTCTAGTGTAATAAAAACAAAAGCATTAAATATTTATGTATCATTCAATGATATGCTCATCAAAAACCCCCTCCTCGAGGGTTGGCTATGCTTTGGGTGGTGTGTTTCTCATAAATCCCACTAAATTGGGTAGGTTATATGTAGTATCCCACTACATTAGGGTGGGCTAGGAGAAACCAAACTACACCATATGTATATATATATATATATATATATATATATATATATATATATATATATATATATATATATATATATAAGTATTTAACCCCAATCCTAAAATAAACCATAATACATGAACACATGGTTATTATAGTAGTCAATAATGTCCACTAATTGTTGCAATGTGTCCTAGGGAATGTCAACCTTAGTCACACAAATATATAAAAGTAAATGTTCCCAAAACTAACTCATTCCCTACCACTAATGATGGATGCATTGGTTGACATCTAATTCTCACCATAACAAAGGGAAAAGAAACATAAGATCAGTAAAGAAGAGGCTATATACATATTGTAGATCCCCCTATGAGAGGGAGATCCCATGGAGGGAAAATTACGATGGCACTACTATAATGGGGTTCACCACTATAGTATCTAGAAAAGCACATTGTTTAATAAGGCACATATATCATTATAGTGAGGCACTAAAATGGTAAAAGCAATCAAACTTGAGCTAGATGCATGTTACAATGTCTCCCAATGGAGGGAGATCTTGTGGAAGGGAAAGTCACCATGACTCTACTATAAAACGGTTTACCATTGTAGTATTAATTCAAGCACATTATTCAAAAAATTATCTTTTTTCACCATAATTAAACACCAAAATGATTGATTTATTGAAAACTTTGTGTATTGGATTATTTTAATGCATACAAATTTAAAGGATTTTTGCCTTGGTGCTTCAACCACATACCATATAATAGATGTCATAGGTTGAACTAAGGAAATTTTCTTTATGTAACTTCAAGTAGTATACTAACACAAACAATAATTTGAATACATCATGGTACCCCTTACTAGAAAGAGCAACACCATGGTGAAGAAATAAAACAAAGTTCAAAAAACATTTATAGAAATAATACTAGTAAAAGTTGTTTTAACTTAAGCTTTGAATGTCTTACATTATGGTAGTTAAGGGTATTTAAGTAAATAGTATACATAATTTAGGGATAGAAAATGTCCAAATAAAAATAAAATAAACTTATAACTTCATTATCCTATATCACAAGCATGTACCTTGTGAGGGGTGGTTATGCTAGTTGACTACTCATATGGTCTATGATTTAATAAATCCTTAAATATCTCCATTATTATATCATAGTCAAAAGCTATATTTTTATTATGATCAATGACCACTATCTAGGGTGATGCTAGAATTTAAAATAGAAATTCCCCTATCCCATTAATGTAAACTTACTACTTTAAGTACTTAGGAGTATTAGATTCTCCTAATAATGCACTCCAAAGACATTTGTTACAAAATACTAATTCAATATTGAATTCTTGTAGTCTTTAATGATAGTGATGTGTTTCTTCAAATGAATTTAAGTGAAGCATGTGTTACCATGCATTCAACATTTCTTGTTAAATTGATTGTCCATATATTTTTATCTTGCACATGGAGGAATGAAAGTTGTGCATGGCTTCTTTTGTTGCTTTCCCTTTTTATTTTCATTGTGATCAAATATCAGACTCCTTGCAAGTTTTCATTGTATCATAAGTTATATTATATGATAAATGGGATGTATATTTCAAATATAATCTCTAGATATTCTACACACTTATCTTAGTCCTTTGATTGATCCCATAGTTTCCATAGTTTTTTCTTGCACTAGAATGTTGTAGCATGTCAATTTCTCTATGGTCTCTAAATTTGATCGATTAGGCCCAATAGTTGTTATCACTATCTAATAAATCCACCTTTATCACAAATTATATTGTCAATATTGATGATATCACAATGCATCTTATCATCTAGTATCTTGATAGCTTGTAGTGTTGGTACACTTCTTGACAATAGTCTTACAAGATCTTGGGTTTTGATAATTATGTAGGGATATCTTGTTCGAGTTACAAATATAAATATTCTTATTTCAACTAGATATAATTTACAATATATACCATATATTTTTAATGCTTTCTTCATAATAGGCCATTCATCATGAAGATATTTTTCTTTGTATTTGGAAAAATAAGTAGGGAATGAATTTAATTTGAACTTACAATATTCATTATATGATGTATTAAACTTCTTGTCCTTAGAGACATCCCATGTATTATTCTTGTAATGCTTCAATTTATATTTAGGCAATGATGGAATTTTTATTGTATGATGATTTGGATGTTTCCAAGTTTCTCGACCTATTATACATTTGGTATTATAGAAAACATTAATGTGTTGTCTCATGTGGGCTTATGTGACAAACACATATTCTTATTCTTCAATTTTTTATTTCATTTATTATTATTTTTTCTTTTACTTTATTCTCTTTGGCTACATTACTTTGTTGTTCCTTTCTCTAACATTGATTTTGCTATTCTAAATATGACTTTTTTTCCTACAAATTTATCTCTCATAAAGGAGATCCATTTTTTAATGGAATATTTCAACAATCCTTCATGGTATGTTGATTTCTTCCATAATGATCATACATATTTTTCATGTAGAAAGTACTTATTTTAGAATCATTCCTTTGATTCTTAAATATTTGAAAAAAAGTCTTTGTTGGAAGCATTTAGGAGATCTCATGCCTCTTTAGAATGTCTACTTCCCTCTTTGACTTATAATAACTATTCTTCTTCTTCTATAGTATGCGAGGCTTCTATTTTATGAAGTAGATTATTGATGCAGGAGCATCTAGTGGTGTATGAGTGATCTTGCATCACCCAAAATTTATTTTTGATGTAATAATTTTCTAAGTGTATTTAGTTGTCTAGGGGATAGAAAAGTAGAGCCATTGGTGAAAGAATCATCCCAATACCCTGAACGGTTTGGGAGATATGTACGTTTTATGGAAAAACCCTACCAAAAACAATGAAAATCTAGATACCCAAACTTGTAGGTGAATTTTGAGGGTCTTAGAGGATGAATTTGAGGATTTTAAAATAGACATAGGACTTAAGTAAGTCTTGGACCATTTAGTTTGTCTCCTGCCCTTTCCAAAAAGATCTCGTGCCAGTCAATTGGAGTAACAAGCACGAAGTTATGACTCTGGGAAGTTTGCCTTCAAAATTTAAATTTCAAAGGCATTGTTTTAGGCGGAAAAATGGGAAAGTAGGGTATTTGAGGGAAATTTTGAAATTGTAAAAAGGGCTCTTTCTTTTGTATCCTCTTTTTGGAATGAAAGTAAGGAAATTCTTGGTTCATATGATATGATCAATGGAAAAGCACCTATGTATATTTTGTTTCATGTTGCTTGATTTGCTTCAATTCACCAACATATCAAAGCTTGTTATTTTCTTAATAACACTTAATATATTCATAAAAACATTGTACTTGGATAGGAGTGATCTCAAAATAATAGGAAGTAGCATTTCATCAGATGCCTAAGCTCCTAGTGTTTGCAATGATGCTCATAATTTTATAATTCTTATGAATCCTTCCATATTTTCTCCACTCTTCTTCTTTAGATAGTAGAGCTGACTTTGCATAAATGGAATCTATTTTTTATTATTGTCTTTAAAAACTATCTTTAATTTCTCATATGCATATTTTTTTGTGGTCATATCTCTAGTGCATGCTTGCACCTCATCTACTATTATGAACCTTTTTTTTCTATATTCCTTATCAAAATTTTCTTCATTTTTGCCTTTTATATTAGGATAGATAATGCTTCCATATACTACTTGGCAATATTCCTCAAGCCCAAGTTGTGTTATGAATTCGGTCTTCCAAGTACTATAGTTGTTTTCTCTCAACAATTGGGAATCTGGAAATAAATAATTTGGTGCTTCATTGAGTTTCTTTATTTTAATGCATCCACCTCATAATGTTATTTTCAATGAGTATATATGTGCCTTTACTAATATTTTAATTGATACTTCAAAATCTAGAGAGAATTATCTCTCAGAGTAGAGGGAATGTTTCTTCCTCTAAAGAATTTTCCTTGAATATTCCTTTTTTTTGTAATTGTGTCTTTTACATAAAAAGATATTTATTTTCTATATGGACTCCTTTCTCAACCAGGTCATCTAATTATTTTTCCTAAGGTTGAACCTTAATAATTTATCACAATATGTTAAAATTATCAATTTTATGAATAAACCTTCCGATTTATAATTGAGCAGGTGAGAAGCTCATTTTTTTATCAAATGTTGCTCAAGAGAAATTTTACCTTTGATTTCTTGATGCAATTCTCCTTTTCACTAGGTACGTATTTGGGCTATAATGGACCAATACAATATCATTTGAGATACAACTATAGCGAATCTCCTCTTCTCTTGCAATTTTCCTATCCTCTAAACATTATTTTCGCATTTGAAGGAGACATCTCAAGTCACTTGGGTTACCATTTGTTTGTTTCTATTTCTCTTTACACTCTAGATATTTTATCTCCTTCCTTTCTAGTCCTTGGTTGTGCATAGGTTTCACATATTCTCTGTGTCAACTACTTTTATACGTGACATGTTTTTTTGAATTCATTTATGCTATCGTTCTATAGAATGGATTCTTTAAGTTCCTTTGCATGACTTCATAAACAGGCATATTATTCTCCCTTTATAGAATCTCTAGGAACTCAAAGAACTCTGTAAAATGCTCTCAAAGCACTTTCAAAGAAATCTAGTGAAGCCCTAACTTAGTATTCTTGAATCCCTTTTAAGATCATTTTGTTTCAATGCTCTCCCATCACAAAGTACTAAAGCTTTCAAACTATTTATATTTGTATCAATTATGCTTCTCTAATTAACATATGGTTCATTCAAATGGACATTGTAATAATGAATTATTTTCCTGGTGCACATCCTATCACATGAGACTTTTACTTCCTTCCCTTTTTCTAAAAATAGCTTAGTTTTCAATAGTTCATGAGGATTTATTCATTTGTTCTTTCATCAAGTATTTTGTTTTCTTCCACTTTGAGACAACTAATTTGTGCCTTTATTTCTAAAAATACTATTTTATTTCTTTTGTTCATACTATAAGCTCCAATGGTCATTCTAGTTTCAATGTTTAATGCCTTGAGAAAGTGATTTGCTTTCTTGATTTTTTTTTTTTTTCTATAAAATTTGTTGATGCACCTTTGACAAAATTTCTTGTCAACACCTTTATATATTTCCCTCATTTTTTTAATATGGAATTCATAGGATTTAATCTTCTCTATTCCTAAACATGTTCTCCTTGAAATGTTTAATATTCTTGCAAAAGGCTTCAATATTATGACCCTTCTTTTTCGAATTTCCTTTTTTTTTAATGCCTTTCAAAAAAACTTCTTAAACTTTTTTTATGAATATTTGAATAGCTTTCTTACAATATTTTATGGGCATGTAATATCTTCCTTGAAATATTTTATAAAGCTTCCTATAGCTTCTTTTCTAGATTTTTCAATGGTAGTGAATTATTTTCTTGTTGAGCTTGGCTTGATTCATTTTGGCTTTATGACGTTGGATCTTAAAAGGGGTTAAAACCCTTTTGAATCTTAGATTTTTTTTTTAACCTTTGACATGGTTTTTTTATATTGAAATTTCTTTGAATGTGCCATGGAATTTTCCTTCACAGTCACAAATTTATGCAAGGTTATTTCACACTTGAGACTTCTTATCTTATCCTTGAATTTTTTACTTTCTCAAATACAGTGCACTTTGGATATATATGTGTCAAATCTAGAGGAGGATGAGAAGAAGAATTATTTATTCCTTCTACTTACTTTGATACCACATGTTTTAACTTAAACTTTGAATGTATTACAATATGGTAGTGAAGGGTATTTATGTACATAGGATGCCTAATTTAGGCATAGAAAACCTCCAAATAACACAAAAATAAACTTACAACTACCTTATCCTATATCAAATGTATGTACCTTGTTAAGGATGGTAATACCACTTGACTACTCACATAGTCTATGATGTAAAAACTCCTAACAATAATGGATAAAAAATACCAATCAATAAGAAAAAAGGAAAACAAAAGCAATCAAAATCTAAAATAAACCAAAGTAAGGTACAATAAAATCTAAACAAATAGAGGAACTAGTATCATAACTTTAAGAGGAACTTATGGTAAAGCAAGACAAAACCATTGAAAGTATAAAATAAAAAACCAAAACTAGTAAAAATTTTGGAGAACCAAGATTATCTCTTTAAGGGATGGTCATGGTCATGAGAGGAAGAGAAAGAACAAAATACACATAGATGTTGTAAACTAAATAATATACATGACTAATATACACCAATGGATAGTCAAATCAACCAAAGAAAGACATAAGACACCAAATCCAATAAGAAAATAATGTAAACATAAATACTATACAAAAACGTCAAAGGGAGCTATGCATACAATTTTTGGGTTCATCTAACTCAAATCCATCCATTATTTACAATTTCATTGTGCTCAACCCAAATGACTCTTTTCTAGTATATGGAAAAACCCATTTTTGACTAAAATTACCCTTGTGCTTCTTATGCATATCATAAAGCTTGAGAAAAAGGTCCCAAACTATTAAATAATGATTATATACTTTCTTATTATATTGTTTTGCAACATGAATTTGATAAGATCTATTATTCTCAAGAGCATGTATATGTGTCTCATCAAGAGTAGTAACCAAAAAAATAAAATATTCTCAATACTCCTAATGGTACTCATCATGACAATATTGTTTTTTTTTAATATGCAAAGAAGGAAATTCAATCTCAAGTGGTAAAAACCATTCAATACCATGGATCAAATAAAATGGATTTGCACCTATAAATATCAAAATAATGGTATCATATGTCCAAATTGTAATATTTAAATTTAAGTGCCAATCTCTCTTTGATTATTTATCTTTTTCAAATTGTTTATCAAAAATGCGCTACTATATTTAGCTTAGTAATTTCCTATGGATATAAAGACATAATAATTATGTTGAATCCCTAATTGGGAAGTCAACTCTTGTATTTCTTTATTTTTAAAAGGAGTATCGTTATCTAAAATAAGATTACACTAGATATTAAAATGACATATAATCTAATTAGAGAGAATTTTAGATATGCTAAGGGCTATTTTATTTTTAGTGGTATAAATTCCACCCATTTTGTACAATACTATATGGTTGTAACAATAAATTTGTGCCCAACCAAGGATATAAGAGATATAGGTCCAACAATGTCAAGACCCGAAGTGGAAAAGTTACATGTACATAACTTTCATTTAATACACCTTTATCTCATGGAAGGTGAACCAATATGGGTGACATTCCATATTCAATATGATGGATTTCCAACAAACCAACTCTTGTGTAAAGATAAATTCACCCCTAAATGTAGAAAGTACGAGTAATAGAATCAATGTTATAGCCTCACATCTATTCTTATAGATTACTTGTATTCTACTCTATTTTTAAGAAAGAAAATCATTATGCTATTTGGATTGTATACTCGTGTTTTATTTTGTTATAGTTTTTTATTTTTGAATTTCACTATTTAATGATCATCCTTAACTCAAAATTCTAAGTTTTAGATCAGAATTGAGGTACATTATGTTATGTTGTCATGCCTTTTGGGTTTAAAATGGTGGTGCTACTTATCAATGGGATATAACAATGGTATTTCATTACTTAATTAGAAATATAGTGGAATATTATGTGAAGGAACTCCTAAATAATTCTAAAAGAGGGTCTATCACCCAACTAAATTTTGTGTTATTTTTGAGTGATTACATCAATACAAGGTTAGATTTAATCCCAAGTGTGTGTTTGGTGTTACTAGTATCAAGTTACTAGGATTTATAGAGTCTCATAAGGATATATATCTAAATCAAGAAACTATCCAATCCATTGGTGCCATGCTTCCCCCTAGAACTATTAAAGATATAAAATCTCTCTTAGGGAATCTTGTAGCCACAAGGTGATTTATCCTTGAGTTAGCTAGTAAATTTTATCCATTGAATCACGTTTCTAAGAATGATGTTGAATTCAAATTGGATGAAAGATATAAAAAATCCTTTCTAGAATTCAATAAAAGAGTTGGGGATCAGAAAAGATGTATCAATATAGCTAGAGATGCAATCTAAAAATAAAAAAATATTATTGGTAGTAAGTACTTTGTTTTACAAATTTTAGAGCCTTTAGAATTTTTTTCCACAAAAATTTTGGCAACTTTTCTATAGCAAAATTATTTAGAAAATTGTTGTTCTCTTTGTAATGTTTCTAATTATTTTTGAAAAGATCAAAATAGAGTCTCAAGCAAAATCTCATAACCCTAATAGTGTAGTTAGGATTAAGAAAAATGAATTTTGGGCATTTTTGAGCATGAAGCCATGATATTAAAAGGTAATATACCTATATCATTCATCCTACTTGAAAATAAATGGTCCCCATTATACCAACTTTTGACATTAGGTGCAAAAACTATTTTTTTCAATGTGTTTTTTCTCAAGCTATTCTTCTTGGTCACCAAGTTGTCATGTCTTGACCACTCACTGCATCTAATTAGACTACCTTGAAGTGGTCTTGGTCCATGTGAAAATAATATAATCCTTATTCAATGGTGCTCAACTATCAAGATTAAGCTCTTCAATGTCCAACAATTATGCTACTATAAAAGTGTCTAGTAGAGGTTTACGATAGGGCATAGGAAGTTCAACATTGAAGATTGGATGCAAATAAAGATAAGATGGAAGATTCATATTAAAGGTATTTTATCCCACCTTCTTTATGATGATGTATAATCCATAGTGAAGTGGTCTAATCTTGTTATGGTGTCCTACAAGTATCTCTTTATCAATACATAATCATACCTTGTCTTTGATATTTAATTGATGTAGGACCCCATATTGGTCGTGGCATTGCTTGCATTTATATTTTTAATAGGCCATGGAATTTATTATAGATATGTTGAATATATTTCACAAATCATTCTAACATTTTTACTTATTTTTTTTATGAGGTGATTACTCCATGGATTGCATAGGGAGGTCTATATGAATTGTTGTCAAGGGTTGGAACTCAAAATATACATGAAATGGGCTATATTTAGTAGATCTATGTAGAACCCAATTGTATCCATGCTAAATATAGGGGATGATATCATCCCATGCACATGGATGGTTAGAATTATATATTCAAAGAAGATGTACAATCAATCAATTCACAATTTTTGTTTGGTCATCAATATAAGGATGGAAGATTGTGTATATGGTCATCTTGGTGTTCATCATGCACCATAGGGTGGATAAAAATGATAAAAAAATTCTTATCCCTCTTAGATACAATGGAATTTGGTAAGACAAAGTTAAGCTAAACATGACTTAAATAAATCTTAGTAGTATCCTTAGCTAAAATTTATTACTTAAAAGGAATAATGATAGCCATGTTTGAAAATGATGAACTACTACAAAAACACAATGTAGAGAAGTTTCCCTACATCCTCGCTTCACTAAAAAAAAACTTATTTAGAAGTAGAACCGACAAAAGGGCATTAGAAGGCATGAATCACCTTACGTTGGAAGGGTAGGTGTTGGATTTTTAGTACAAGGAAAGGTGTATAGGTATCAAATCCATGTCATTCATTAGATTCTTTATCAATTTTTAGCACCCTTTTTCCACCTAAAGTAGGTATCCAAGAGACATCTAAACCCATAGGCCTTGGATATTTCATTTGATGACCTAAGCCTATCCATTTAATAGAGGTCGGTATAAGAGAGAATAAGCCTTACTATACTAAGGGCTAAACATGTGGCATCTGATAGATTTTGTAGCTCAATACTGAATGTAAATAACTACATAATTGTATATAATAAAGTTTTACTAATATGGACTTAATAAAGATAACTCAAAAAATAATATGAACTTAGAAATAACTCAAAAATACTCATAGAATAATCACTTGGAAATGCTCACAAAAATACTAAAAATGTTATAGAATAAAGGTCTACTAATGCATGTTATGTGCAATGTATTTTTGATAACAATTACAATGCTTTGTCACAAATATGTGACTCTTCATATGAAGAACTCTTGACCTTAACTCTTCTTTTAAACTCTTCACTTTCCTATTCTAAGGACACATGTGCACTGTTACATAATGGAAACTCGTGTACATCCACAGTCACAACACTTGCACACTCAATTACATGAAACTTGTGCATTTCCTACACATTATTACATTACATGAAATATAAAATCACACTCTAATATAAGACACAAACCTAATCTAATATTGTACCAAGGTGGTACATAAGCATGTACCAAATAATGTAATATTCTCTAACACCCCCCTATATTACATTATTTGGTTATTGAATACATTGTCTTCAATACAAATTTTATCCTTCCATTTACTTTGCATTTTATGTTTCCTTCATCTTGATCAGATTTCTTATCTTCTTGCTTATCTTCATATTTAGTTTCAACACCATGTACTTCAGTTTTTGTGTTTTCTTGAACAATCTTCTTATCATTGAATTCTTCCAAAATAATTTTCCTTTTGCCTTTGTCCTTTATATGACATGTCTTCTTTGATATAGTGTCTTCTGAACATTCACTTAAAGCATCATGATAAGATCATGAACTTGATGTATCAATATTGCATGAAGAATAAAATATCTTTTCTAAAAAGGATTCATCTATTTTTTCTTTCCTCTTAAGAGATTCAATCAATTATTTTTATTTCATGCTTTCTTCTTTGTAATATTTGAGTGTCAACAATGCCATATATAGAATGCTACCAATATCTAAAGGAATTAGAATATTATTTGACATGTAGATAATATTTCAAAGTTTCAAATATTTCTCCTATTGCTTCATTATAGATTAATTTTGTTGTTAGATCTATGCTTCCTTCAGATTTTGTAAGCAAATTTTTTATTCCAACTTTTATAACATTTGCTCTTTCTTTTCTAATTATGTTTTCCATATCATTATTCATTGACTTATTGAATGTAGACATCCTTTTGACTCCCTAGTTATTGAATAACAAATTCCAAGTTTTCAAGTTTGGTAAGAACCTTTGAAGTTGAATACCTTATGGCTCCCTAATTGAATAGAAACTAGAATATTTGCAAACTTATAAATTTCTAAATTTTAAGTAGAATTCATTCTCTCCATGATTAGATTATTGCAAATATTCTATGGTTTTATAATTTCAATAATTTATTAGAGCTATTATTGAATCCTTTGAAAAAAAAGACATCAAAAATAATAAAACCTACTTATCACTCCAATCAAGTATTTAAAGCATTAATTTTTCTATTAAACTACTTATCTCTCCAATGACTTATTTAACCTGAGAAAATAAATAATAACTTGAACTTATTTATACTTTTAGCTTTAGGACAAATTATTAATATCTACAAACCCTATTTTACCTCCTTAGGGTACATAACTTGGTGAAAAAATTCTGGTGCTATGTTATGCTCTTCCCTTGACTTTGAAAATATGGTTATTCTACTACAATCATGCATGGCTTCAGTGCTAATTTTGTATTGGCATTTTACTTTGCTTCAATGTGTGATAAGTGGATTGTAATCTATTCAACTTACTTGATAATGTGAGAAGTGTATGGAGATTCCTTGCACATATTCCTACTTGATCTTCTTATAAGATGTTATAGAAACTACCCATTTGTATTCCTTGTGCGACATGGTGATGCATGCTTGAATAGTTGATGCTCCTTCATACGCTTGTAATGTTCAATTATTTTAGTTTCTTGGGCACTTATATTAGGGTAATGCTTGCACTTCCTCTATCCACTAATACATTATCTTTCAATTTTCCTTTTGAACAACATTACAATGCTCGATATCTTTTGCTAGAATCTTATCTTTTGATATTCCATGACTCTAGATCCTCTCTTGCCCTAATTTTTGACATCCTTGGTGCTTTTATTCCTAAAAAATGGGTTTACTGCACAACTATTCATCTCCTATGTTGTTTGGGCTTCTACATGCATTTCTCAATCCCTATGTTCCTTGTTTTGTGTCTACCACATCCTCAATGCACCTTGGCTCACTTATCTATGGATGACACTTTCTCTATATCTTGGATGGTGCCTATGTAATATTGTTGGTTAATATAGTCTTCCTCAATTTTATTGTTACTCAATGGAGCTAATACTTGAGGTAAACCTTTCTTTGTTTAGTTGTTTATGTTTTTCGTTAATATTAGTTTTCTTTATGGCACTGCATTTAAAATTTGTTGTATTGTTTAGATTGAGTGTTGTTACACTTATTTTAGAGCTTTTTTGCCTTGTTATGGTGTTGTCAGCTTCTGATTTGGTGCTCTTTGGCTACTCAAATTTATATGGTGAAATCTTCACCCTTCACTACTGCCTTGATCACTTTTAATATTGTTATCTATTGTTGATGTTCTTGCTCTCTATGCAGATGTAGATTTGAATACCTTGGCCCTAACATAGAACATTCTTACAAACCTTTCCTTGACTATAATGATTTGTTATTTGTAGGTGCACTTGTAAATGATTGAATATCTTTTTCTTCCTTACGTTGTACTTGTCTATATTTTCTTTTGACTTCTTTATGGAGGCTTTTTCTTTCCTATAGATCCTGCAATCTTCTTATCTAGTTCTTGAGCCTTCAACTTGCTATCACTTTTAGTTCTAGCTATATTTCCTTAAACTATGCCTTACTTGTTGTTGCTTGTTATTCTACTTTAGCATTCTTAGATGCTTCATAGTGCTAATGGATATTATTTTCTTATCTATACTATTTACTTTGCTAATATTTTCTTCCTTTGTTGTTTCACTTTTTATCCTCTTGCAAATACAGGTGCAAGAAAATCAAGCATTGGATCACTGGTACATGGTTATCTCTAAGATTAAACTCACACTATGTTTTCCTCTTGAATACCTATAACCATTAATAATTAAAATTATTAATAATTCACTTAATCACCTTTAATATGCAACTTTCTCTACCTTGTATATGATTCTAGACGTCTTTGTTTCTTATAGTTCCTTTAAGCCTTAATTATTTCCCCTTGTGCTTAGTTTAAATCTAAGCATTACTTCTCTATTATCTATGGGTTTGGCATTGAATTGCGATGATTGTCCCAAATATAATGATATATTTCTTGAAACTCCTTTATTTCTCTTAGAAATATTTTCTATCTCTTTCTCTATATTCAATGTTGTTCTTGATTATTTCAATATTTTTCTTGACTAAATATGTTGCCTTCTCTAGCTTCAATTATTTTGTTTTTGATGCTATCGTAATACTTAAACTCCTTTTAATATTTTCCTTTGTGGACATAAAATGCTACATTTCTCTTCAATGTTATCCTTATGACATGCAAATACTTTTAATAGTGGCCTTGTGGCATTCACTCCAAATACTGCATTCCTATTTTCCTATTCTAAATCTTCTGATTTTGTTGTCCAATGTTGACTACTAGAATGTTTCCTTTTATGTGATATGTGATGTACTTTAGCTAGGACTATCTTCAAGAATTTATGTTGTCTTTAATTCTATTGAAGATTTTTTCTACCTTCAAGTTTGCTTTCTCTATCAAACTTTTCAATAGGACCTCTTTCTTGGGTCTCTTAAATTACCTTCAATGGGAATTTTCTCAAGTCTTATTTATTTGCTTATATGATAAATCTTTTATTTTGGGTCTCCTTTCTCTTGTCAATCTCAAGGTCTATCTTCAAGACCTGAAACTATGTTGTAGATTGCCTTCTATTCCAAATTTGTTCTTAGAATAGGTAAACTCAATCTATCTATCAAGGTCTATCTTTGAGATGCAAAATACTTATCAAGATCTATATCTAAAATTTAACTACAACTCAAACCAATCCCTCCATGAAGAAATCTCATATCCTTCTAGCAATCGAAGATGAAATTATTCTCTATCCATTGTAGGAAACTTCTCAATTCTAAAGACTAATTTTCACTATAGTAGAAACTTAAATAACATTTTCTAGTATTAATATAAAACTTCTATAAAAATTTTCAATAATCTAAAGAAAAATTGCAATGACCAACTTTTTGTCTTGATTTGGTTCTCTAAAAATTACCTCTTTAAATATTCATTGGTTGTCCTTTGACCTAGTGGTATTAATTTTTGGCCTCATTAGTCTTTATCTTAGCCAGTGGAAATACTTGTCTTTATTGTTTTTTCTTCAACATAGTGGTAATATTCTCAAATTCACTGGTCTTTCCTTAGCTAGTGGAAATACTTATCTTTACTAGTTTATCTTATCCAGTGGTAATATCCTCAACTTCACTGGTCCCTCCTTGGCTAGTGGAAATATCCTTAGACTATTTTCAACTTTAAAAACATGTGTAAGAAAACTTTTTATGGCTCTGATACCATTGATAGCTTTTGTAGCTCAATACTCAATGTAAATAACCATAGAATCGTATATAATAAAGTTGTAGTAAAATGGAATTAATAAAGATAACTCAGAAAATAATATGAACTCAAAAATACTCATAGAATAATCACTTGGAAATGCTCACAAAAATAGTAAAAATTTTATATAATAAAGATCTACTAATGCATGTTATGTGCAATGCATTTTTGATAGCAATTACAATTCTTTATACAAATATACAATAGTATGTGATCCTTCTTATGAATTACTCTTGACCTTCACTCTTCTTTGAAAATATTCACTTTCCTATTCTAAGGATGCATGTGTACTCTTACATAATGGACACTTGTACACATCCACACTCACAATACTTTCTCACTCAATTACATGACACTTGTGCATTTCCTGCATATTATTACATTACATGAAATATAAACTCACACTCTAATATAAGATACACACATAATATAATATTGTACACTAATCGTACATAAGCATGTACCAAATAATGTAATATTCTATAATACCATATACTCACAATTAATTGAAATAATCATAGAGAAACAATAAGAAAGGTACCACCATTAGCAAGAAAATAAACTTCCAATGTTGACTTCATAGCCTAGCCCATTGCAAATTACCCATGTGGTAATTGTACCAGTCACCTATCACATGGGTAATCCTACCCTTCCAGCCTAAAACAATCAAAAGTAAAGGCTCAAATTTCCATTCAATTGAGGGAGGCCATACAAGAAATGCTAGTGGGTGAAACATTCCAAAAAAGCATGTGAAGATCTAAAAGAGATTTGATGTCCAAATCCTCAAACTAGGAATAATTCATTACACAACAACCCTTAATGTTTTGTAGTAATGGGAAATAGAAGCAGAAAATAATCATCCAAGGGTCTAGAATCCTCCAAAATTAGCAACCCCAGATCTAAAGACCTCAAGGAAACCAAATTTGGGTGTAGAATAATCTCAACCATGGATAAAAAATAACTCTCTAGGATTTCAGAGCGAAATTTTGGAGGGAAAATCCCATCACTCTTAGCCTATAAATAGACATGTAAAATTTATTGTAAGGAATTGGGATTTACATTCTTATGCATAATTCCTGGTCTTGTATACTCTCCCTTTAAATCTTCTTATTTATGTAAGTGAGACTCAAACCTTGAGTCGGTGTCTAAGGAGCATTGAGCCTCTTTTGGTTGCATGCCTTTATAAATTCTTGATACATGAATGGTATCTATGACTAATTTTGTTCTATCATATTTTTGTTATGTGTTAATGGATTCTTGGGTGTGAAGGGTGAAGTGTGTTCAAATTCTACCTATTATACTATGGTGAATGTGTTCATTCTCAATTCATATGTGCAAATAGGAGGGATTTAGATCTTGGTACATCATCCCTGTAGCTTAGTATTATTGTTCCTACATATTTTAGTTATGTTTTTATATTCATTTTAGTGGTAATAAGCATATACCAAAGTCTATGAGGTTTGAAAGGTGTGCAAATATCACATCTGATAAGGGGATAACCTCTATAAAAATCTTGGAGATTTCCCTGTAGGTGTTTTCCTTGCCTATGAAGCTTCCCATTGTATCACTCAACGTGAGGTATGGGTGCCTAGGCACATCATTCGATCACCTTAAATTATCATGACACTCTAAGAAATAATATTTTATTTGTAACACCTAATGGGATGAGCTTAATTTGTTAACCCTACAAATTAGAAGTTAAAAGTTCTCAACGGAGACTCTAATGAAAATATTAACTGACTGATTTCTAAAGCATCAAGAGATTCACTTAAAAAATTCCTGAAATAAGAAAATACCTTGAATAATCCATCTAACAAATGTTAATATTGAAATTATAATGGGGATATCTATCCCTTAGCTTATTGAAGAAAATATACTTCCCACATGGTGGCTTCATTTCCAATAAGAGAACTAGAAATATATGAATGGAAGACATATCACTAGGTATTTTTCTAGAACCAATAAATAAGAGATAGTACCACATATTATTCAAAGAGAAATAAGGATAATTGATGATCCAACATGGAATTTTAGTAGAATCAACCCCCAAGAATATTCTTGGTAGGAAATGATAAGGACCGTTTATTCTTCCAAATCTTCCTATTATATGGGATCCAATTTCTATCTTAGCTCTCAAAACCCTATGATTTTTAATAGTTGAGAATGTCAATACCTTGTTAAAGCATATACATAACATGGTAAGTTTGTGTGCAGTGCATTTCATCAAAGAATAAAATATAGCGTTGAAGTTTTTGGCTACCTCCTTCAAAGGTAAACTTTAGGATTGGTATATCAGCCTCACGTTACATTTGATCAAAAGATAGGATCAGCTTATAGGTCTTCTAATAATCATATTTAGAGAAAAATGGATGATGATCCCTTATCGAGTAGCTAAATACCATCAAAAGGAAAATGAATCACTTCAAAATTTAATTCCACAAATCTTGACAAAGGATTACTGATGAGATCAAAATATTTCAAGTATGACATTCATCTATTTAAAATATTTTAATTCTAAATTAATTATTATGGTTAAGATGAAATAGAAAAACTCCTTACCAAAGGTCTATGGAATAACTATCTAGGTTAAGAAAAACCTAATACATATAGGAAGGCTAGCCCCTATGCCACCTTTGGTCTTGTTTCCCTCCACTAATCCTCTTTTTTAACCCACTATGATCGTCCAACCCATTACACATTAGCCTACTCCTATTGAAAGTTTAGGGTAAATCTTAGATCCTATCCTAACATGATAACATACTTATCCTAATACTTATGCTTTATGTCTAGAATATATGAGGAATATAATGAGGAAATTCTCCAATGATATCATGTACCTAAATAGACTATAAAATTACCAAAGGTTTCCCTATTAAAATTATCCAAATCCTCTCATCCAACAAGGGAATTAGAAAATTTTAACTACTCCAAATGGGTATTAGAGACTTCTACCCATACATAATATATATGCATATCAACCATAAGCCTTGATTCAGTAAATAGTACCTATGTTATTCCCATTGTAATAGATGTCTCCTAACCCAATAAGGGACCTAGTCACCACACAAAACAATTATGTTGAAGATCACAATGTATGGTACTATATTGCTCTCAATTTTTACTCTAACTCTAATATTAGGAATAAATCTCAAGCAATCAGAAAGACCCTATATATTCAACCATCCAATCCATATCTATAGTCAAATTATTAGTTTTTGAGCCAAGAACCTATGATCCAACCTGTAACCAAGTCACTAGGAGCCAACTCTACAATATTGAAAAAAAACCTTTGTTCCTTGGGATGAATAATGGGTATAGGCTATGCAAAAATAAGTAGGTCCCTTAGCTCTAGTGAGACCACAAATATGGTTATATTACATATCCTAGGCAAAGATAAAGTATATTGAAAAATAAGGTAAGTCTAGTATACTAGATCCCATGCCCTAGGGTAGGTCAATGTGTAATTAGGACACCCCAATACAAGCTTCATTATATAACCAAGCATGAGTAAATATAACAAATGCAAGATCAAGCCTATAAAACCTAAAGCAAAATATGATATAAATCTTGAGACTTCCTTCAATAGTGGATAATTCTATGACCCTGCTACCATTAGGCATCATTCTAAGAACCTTTTTCACCAAATATTTCAACATAGTAGACCTTTTGAATATGTCCACCATAGAAATTCCTTTGGGATGTTCTTTCAATGCTATATTAAATGAATCGATTAGAGGAAGCTCTACAAATACAAAAGTAGCTAGGAAAATGGAAGGCATCCATAGTCTCACATGACCTTCCCATAATCCTCCAAGATTTCCTTGACCTCACCTACACATGAAGATATCATGGTTATTGAGCTACCAACCATATTTGGCATGTCTATCAAGTTATTTCACTACTAATATTAGGGGGTGTCTATCCCTAGATTGGACCTATATTATACTCACAACTAGATATGGTACTAAGATAAATATCCCATAAAAACCTCTCTATATCCATCACATGGAGCAGGTTCTCTCCATATATCTTGATGGGGAGTAAGGTTACATAAACAAAGAAGAACCATCATGGTCATCCTTATTTGTGGATGAAGTGCATTCATACATACTATAAAATCACCTAGAGTAGTGGGTATCTGAGATGTGGAAATTAGTTTTCAATAGGATGTTTGATCAAGATGGTATGGGATGATTTTTTGCCATAGGTATGTTGTGTATATTGTATATAAAAAAAGTGTATCCATAGAAGTAGTCTAAATTTTAACAAATGCACATGGTCTTCCTAATATGATAGGGATTATTAGAGGAAACTCTAGGATGGTCCCAACATCTATTCAGTCAAGATAAAGTGATTCTCCATAGAAATATGTGGCTTAGTCTCATGAATAAGGTCATGATGAAAGTAATTCCATAACCAAAGGAGTGCAAGACATATGATCAAAGATAAATGGAATGGAAAGTACTAAGATGATTTTTAATCTCGTGGACCAATATCAATATTTAGGCTATGGTATAAATAAATATGTGGCAAATGCACACTAAATCAAAGCTATAGAAAATAGGGACCAAAGACAAAATAGCACTTATTGTTCAATCAAAGATCATATATGGAAATAGCATGATTTCCCTATCCAAAAGGGACCCCTTAAATGGTTTATATTAATGAGGCCATAGACCCCATATCAATCTATAAAGGACTAGAGATTCTTGATCCATTCCTAGGGAGGTGTACCTTGATGTCCACTGTATAAAATTACTCCTAAGGCCATCAAGAATGACACTTAGAGAGCATGTTCAAAATCTAAAAGGTGCAAAAAATAGCTTCATGGCAGGTGTGTATATATAGAGGATGTGATTTGATTTTAGGTATCTAATAGTTATTTAGCCCCTTTTATTAGACATAAGAAATATCCAAAACCATTAAAATGTGGAACCCTAACCCATCACACTAACTAAATATGAGGTTGATGTAGGAGCATCCGGTGGCAGCAGCGCAATCTTGCATCAACAAAAAATTTTCTAAGTTTTTGCCACTCAGGAAGGAGAGAGAAAGTGCAGGGCAAAAATTGTTGCGATTTCGTGACATGTTGCGAAATTGCGACCAGCAGCAAGAGAGAGGAGATGCCAAAGAAAATGTCACGATTTCATGACATGTCATGAAATCACGATCGAAAGTAGGAGAGAGAAAGTGCCATTGAGAATGTCGCAATTTTGCGACATGTCACAAAATTGCGACTATCGTGAAATCTCGACACAGAGCAGCAGGAGAAGCTGTCACGATAGCATGACAACAAATGTGTCATGATATCGTGACACAAGTGGCATAGAAGATACAACAAATGGAGGGTCATGAAATTGTGATGTCGCAAAATTGCGACGTCATGAAATCATGACCTAAACAAAAAGCAGAAGGCGCTGAGGATGGAATGTCACGAAATCGTGACGTCATGAAATCGCGACGTCACGAAATCGCTATGTCACAAAATTGTGACATCGACAGGGAGCAGAAGGTGTGGAGGATGGAACGTCATGAAAATGCAACATCATGAAATCATGACCGAAACCAAAGAACGGGGTAGCGACGGAGGAACATCGCAATTTCGTGACATGTCGCGAAATCACGATCGTAGCTAGAGAACGAAGGTGTGATAGAGAAACGTCGCGATATTGCGACATGTCGCGATATCGCACCAAAGTAGAAGAACGGGTACACTATGGTAATATGCCACAATATCACAACCAAGGTAGAAGCAAGAAGGCATGAAGGAAAGAATGTCACGATATCGTGACATGTCGCAATATCATAACTCGAAGGCGAGGAAGGCAGCGACAAAGGGAAATGTTGTGATACCATGACATGTCACAATTTCACAACCAAAAGGGAGAAGAAGCGCAAGGAAGCCAAAATGTCACGATATCACTTCCTGTCGCGATATCGCGACAGGAAGAGAAGAAGATGAGGAAGAGAGAGGAGATGTCGCGATATCGCGACATGCTACATTTTTGAAAGGCCGTTACAGAACGAGGTCAGTGAGCGACACATGGTAGCATAGAAGTCGTAATGGCAGACAGTGAACGGGAGTTGGACACCAGTTACAGAGGACGTTATGGATTGTAGTTATGGAGCTGAACAGTCATGGCGCAAGGTGCAGACAAAAATGAATAGTCATGGCAGAAAGGAATCGAAGGGCCACCAAATGGAAGATGAAGAGGCACACCAGAAGTTATAAAAGGGCAAGCCGAGCCATGCACAAGGGGTTGGAAAATAGTTGTAGGCAAAGGTTGCAGTTGCGATGCCAGAGGGCCATCCTGGACCTGCTTGCGTTGTTTTTCTTCCAGAAGAGCTGTGGAGATGGAAGACCACAAAATAGATGCGTCGAGCGTGAGGCAATTTCAGACTGTGTTTCCTTCCAGTGAAAGCTCAGAGTTCCTGGGTAGTGTAGGCAGATTTTTTGAGCGTGAGGTATTCTACACTAGGATCGTGCATGTCAGAGGGCTATGAAGAGAGTGATAATGTGTTTCTTCCAGATGGAAAGTTAATGGCTATGGCATTTGTTCTGTAACAGTGATTACAGACTTCAAAGGGCCGGGGCCTCTATAAAAACCCAAGTGTTGTAATGAGAGAGCATGGGGGGTTAGAAATTGCATAGTGATTGAAAAACTATGCCTGCGAGCTAGTTCTTTGTAAAAATATTATGAAAATTAATGAATGAAATTTACAGATCTGAGTGTGCAATTTTTAGTCCCCATCAAGTGCTCTAAAAATTGCACACTCAGATCTATAAATTTCATTCATTAATTTTCATAATATTTTTACAAAGAACTAGCCCGCAGGCGTAGTTTTTCAATCACTATGCAATTTCTAACCCCCCATGCTCTCTCATTACAACACTTGGGTTTTTATAGAGGCCTCGACCCTCTAAAGTCTGCAATCACAATTATAGAACAATGGCCATAGCCATTAACTTCCCATCTAGAAGAAACACATTGTCGCTCTCTCCACAGCCCTCTGACATGCACGATCCTGGTGTAGACTACCTCATGCTCAGTGAATCTGCCTACACTACCCAGGAACTCTGAGCTTTCATTAGAAGGAAACATAGTCTGAAACTGCCTCATGCTCGATGCATCTGTTTCATGGTCTTCCGTCTCCACAGCTCTTCTAGAAGAAAAACAACGCAAGCAGGGCCAGGATGGCCCTCTGGCCTCACAACTGCAACCTCTACCTGCAACTATTTTCCAACCCCTTGTGCATGGCTTGGCTTGCCCTTTTATAATTTATGGCATGCCTCTTCATCTTCCATTTGGTGGCCCTTCGATTCCTTTCCACCACAACTGTTTGTTTTTGTCTGCACCTTGCACCACGACTGTTCAGCTCCATAACTGCAATCCATAACATCCTCTGTAACTAGCATCCAACTCCTATTCACTGTCTGCCGTTATGAATTCTGTGCTGCCATGTGTCGCTCACTGACCTCATTCTGTAACGGTCTTTCGAAAATGTAGTATGTTGCGATATCATAACATCTCCTCTCTCTTCCTCATCTTCTTCTCTTCCTGTCATGATATCGTGACATGTCATGATATCGTGACATGTCACGATATCATGACATTTTGGCTTCCCTGTGCTCCTTCTCCCTTTTGGTCACGATATCATGACATGTCACGATATCACGATGTTTCCCTTTGTCGTTGCCTTCCTCGCCTTCGGGTTGCGATATCACGATATCGTGACATTCTTTCATTCATGCCTTATTGCTTCTGCCTTGGTCGTGATATCGTGACATGTTGCGATATCACGACGTATTTCCATCACGTACCTGTTCTTATGCTTTGGTCGTGATATCGTGATATATTGCAATATCATGACGTATCTCTATCGTGCCTTCATTCTTTAGCTACGGTTGTGATTTCACGACATGTCGCAAAATCGTGACGTTCCTCCGTCGCTACCCCGTTCTTTGGTTTTGATCATGATTTCACGACATCATGATTTTGTGACGTTGTGATTTCATGACATTTCGTCCTCCATGCATTCTACTCCCTTTTGATGTCATGATTTTGTGACGTCACAATTTCATGATGTCACGATTTCATGACATTTCGTCCTCCATGCCTTTTGCTTCTTATCTGGGTCACAATTTCGTGATGTCGTGATTTCATGACCCTTTGTCTATCGTATCTTCTGCGCGACTTGTGTCATGATATCGTGACACATTACTATCATGATATTGTGATAGCTTCTCCCTAATGCTCTGTGTCACGATTTCACGACAGTCATGATTTCATGACATGTCACGAATCATGACATTCTCAGTGGCACTTTCTCTCTCCTACTTTTGGTCGTGATTTTGTGACATGTCTTGAAATCATGAAATTTTCTCCAGCATATCCTCTCTCTTGATTTTGGTCATGATTTCATGACATGTCACGAAATCACAACAATTTTTGCCCTACACTTTCTCTCTCCTTCCTGAGTGGCAAAAAATTAGAAAAAAATTTGTTGATGCAAGATTCCGCTGCTACCATTGGATGCTCCTGCATTAGACATCTAGGGTAGATGGAGAAGTGACCTTCACTTCTACACTGTTCTATCGCACAGGGACTCAACTCTTTCTGATCAACCCACTCTCTCTGTCTTCTCACCATTCTTCCACAAACACTGCATAGAGTGTCAATCTTCTACCTCTAAAGCTTCACTCAGAAACTTCTTGCAAGCACTGCACAGAGTGCCAAATTCCACCCATTCCACAGATCTTGGTGTAAGCTACCTCACATTCAATGCTCTGCTTAAACACTCAGAATCTTCTGGCTCTGATACCACTTGATGGGGACTGAAAATTGCACACTCAGATCTATAAATTTCATTCATTAATTTTCATAATATTTTTACAAAGAACTAACCCGCAGGCGTAGTTTTTCAATCACTATGCAATTTCTAACCCCCCATGCTCTCTCATTACAACACTTAGGTTTTTATAGAGGCCCCAACCCTTTAAAGTCTATAATCACTATTACAGAACAATGGCCATAGCCACTAACTTCCCATATAGAAGAAACACATTACTGCTCTCTTCGTAGCCCTCTAACATGCATGATCCTTGTGTAGACTGCCTCATGCTTAGTGAATATGCCTACACTACCCAGGAACTCTGAGCTTTCACTAGAAAGAAACACAGTCCAAAACTACCTCACGCTCGGTGCATCTGTTTCGCGGTCTTTCGTCTCCACAACTCTTCTAGAAGAAAAATAGCACAAGCAGGGCCAGGATGGCCCTCTAGCCTCGCAACTGCAACCTCTACCTGCAACTATTTTCCAACCCCTTGTGCATGGCTTGGCTTGCCATTTTATAATTTATGGCATGCCTCTTCATCTTCCATTTGGTGGCCCTTCGATTCCTTTCCACCACAACTGTTTGTTTTTGTCTGCACCTTGCACCACGACTGTTCAACTTCATAACTGCAATCCATAATGTCCTTTGTAACTAGCGTCCAACTCCCATTCACTATTTGCCATTATGAATTCTATGTTGCAATGTGTCGCTCACTGACCTCGTTCTATAACGGCCTTCCGAAAATGTAGCATGTCATGATATCATGACATCTCCTCTCTTCCTCATCTTCTTCTCTTCCTGTCATGATATCGCGACATGTCGTGATATCACAACCAAAAGGGAGAAGGAGCACAAGGAAGCCAAAATGTCATGATATCATGACATGTCACGATATCGTGACAGGAAGAGAAGAAGATGAGGAAGAGAGAGGAGATGTCATGATATCGTGACATGCTACATTTTCAGAAGGCCATTACAGAACGAGGTCAGTGAGTAACACATGGCAGCACAGAATTCGTAATGGCAGACAGTGAACATAAGTTGGATGCCAGTTATAGAGGACGTTATGAATTGCAGTTATGGAGCTAAACATTCATGGCACAAGGTGTAGATGAAAATGAACAGTCATGGCAGAAAGGAATCGAAGGGCCACCGAATGGAAGACAAAGAGGCATGCCAGGAGTTATAAAATGGCAAGCCAAGCCATGCACAAGGGGTTGGAAAATAGTTGTAGGAAGAGGTTGCAGTTGCGAGGCCAGAGGGCCATCCTGGCCTTGCTTGCGCTATTTTTCTTCCAAAATAGTTGTAGAGATAGAAGGCCGCAAAAAAGATGCGTCGAGCATGAGGCAGTTTCGGACTGTGTTTCCTTCCAATGAAATCTCAGATTTCTTGGGTAGTGTAGGCAAATTCATCGAGCATGAGGAAGTCTACACCAGGATCGTGCATGTTAGAGGGCTACAGAGAGAGCGACACTATGTTTCTTCCAGATGGGAAGTTAATGGCTGTGGCCATTGTTCTGTAATAGTGATTGCAAACTTCAAAGGGTCGGGGCCTCTATAAAAACCCAAGTGTTGTAATGAGAGAGCATGGGGGGTTAGAAATTGCATAGTGATTGAAAAACTACGTCTACGGTCTAGTTCTTTGTAAAAATATTATGAAAATTAAAGAATGAAATTTATAGATCTGAGTGTGCAATTTTCAGTCCCCATCAAAGGTCAATCTACAATTGGAAAAATTTAAGGCCAAACACCTCATCAACCATATCCTTAAGGAAAAGCATAAAAATTCATTGCCTTGGTATGAGTACCATATCTCTCAAGTGTAGGAAACCACACCATGCATTCATGGTGGAAAATATCTAAAATACTTTAAAAAAAGAGTTTTGTGTCTTGGGAGGGAAATATTGTTTTTAAATCAAATAGACAAATTTCAAAGCAACAATGTACACATCCATAACCTCTCTACAAGGGTAATATTTTACATGCATGGAGAATTTAAAACTAATACATGCACCAATGTACAAAAGTAAATTCTATAAAAAGGGAATCCCATCCATTCAAATATCTTCTCATTAAAAGAATCAACAAAGAGTCAAAAAAGTTTGAAATAATAAAACAACAGAAGTAGGATCAAGGCAAAATAGAGCTTTCTTACACAAAAATATGCATGAATCCATGGAGAGAAACAAGTAGCACCCATATCTTGGTAACCATATCTAGGCATTTCCCTCAATATTCAATTGCTTCCCCATCCACATTTGGCTAGGAAATATCGACCTAGGCCTCCCAAGACATAAATCATGAATTATTGAGAGATATAAGAAGAGGGGTATCAAACCCTAAGCTATCAAAAATAACTAAGAACCCAAAAGAAGGGGCATGGTAGAATTTTAACCAAAGTACCTTTGAGTCCTTTAGGACTTAGATTTGTAGCATCTTGGATTAGTACCTAGTATCTAATGTGCACGACTTTGAAATGGTTGTTGTATGTGTTGAATACTACAACACCCAAACCTAAGATATTTAATATTCTAATAGAGGACTTAGAGTCATAATCCAAGCCCACATGATTCAAATAATACTAAATTTAGAAAATGGTAGATTTTCCATGAATTTTGAGAGTGCCACTAAGCTCTATAGCTCCATTCTAAACAAATTAGGCTATCTATAAGAGGAGTGTGACATGAAATATGATAAGCTATCAAGATTACCATTAAGTATCAATAGATTAAGGGATACAGTAGGAATACCACCAAAATGTTGGTATACATTTTTTATCTGAAGGGATATAAAGACCTATTCCAATCCTAGCTTAGCATTTTACATGAAATTAGACATACACGTAGTAAAGAGAGGGTGGTATTTAAATTTGGTGACTGAATTACAAAAAATATTCATGGAGAAGTGGTTAGGTTTTGGGAAACAAGGTGTATTCATGGAAAAATTCATGGACCTAAAAGTGACTACCCTAAGTGGCTAAAGGACCAAGCATCTCTTGGCTAATTACAATAATTTTTTTATGGGCCAACATCAAGATGACTAGTCCTTCACCAAAGTTGCTACCTTTATCAAAATACACAATTTTAGTAAGTGTGCTTCTTGGATACCAAAATATGTTTTTGAATGGATCTATGTATTGAAATTTCTCTAGGAATGGACTCCATCAACATCATGAGTGGAAGGAACAACACTATTTTATTCAAGCTTCCCTTTAGCCTCAACAAATCATAGTTTTGAAGAGGAAGACCCACGACATCCTATACAAAAAGATCAAGGATATTAAGTTGTAGATGAAACTAGGAGATTGGAAGCATGATCTCAAGAATAATCTTGTTTAATGGCTTCTCAAATTCAAGAATTTGATGAAGTTCATGTATGGGTTCAAGATGGACATTGAAGCCCTTTAGAACCCCACTGATGAAGTTGGATCATCTTTCTTAAAGAAACTTATGGATCAAGTACCAATGCTAGCATCGAAGAAGAATTATTATAATACTTTCTATATAGCAAAAAGTAAAGTAGACTCAACCTATCATATTAACATGGCTAAGTTGAAATTCCTAAAGGGACAATAGTGAAAAGAAGAAAATATTAAAACCTGGTAGGAATTCTAACAAAATATTGAGAAGACCATGCATATGTATGGAAAAATAGATGAGGATGGATATTTCAATTAGAATTATGACAAACAATAAATAAACATGGAAATCATCTATGCAAGTGATATAAGTGATGAGGTGATAGAGGGATTACTCCTAGGTGATAGCGACAGAAGTAGAAACTTCAAAATAAATCATACATAAAGAGGAATACCCTCAAGAGGCCATAAAATATCTAGTTCCAAATCATTCTAGAGATCATGTTATAGCTATTGATCCTCCCCATCAATCACTTTTCTCAACATTACAAAAAAGAGGGAGGGACTCACCTCGTGGTATTAGTCCTTCACTAGCAAAGAGAAGAGGGATTATTCAAGGATGATATCTCAAGATACTATGTTCATGGTGTATGGTGAGTTACCTAGTAATCCCTCTTTTCCATGCTAGTTGTTGGTTCTCTATCACATATCTTTTTGGCCCCACTAGCTTAAGCCCACATCATTTTCCCTCATTAGTCACAACTTCCTATATAGTCCCATTGGCACCACATTTCCACATGGTAACCCCACTCCCAAACTATAAATCACTCATCCCATTATATTCCACTTTGGCTACCTCACACATTGACCCTCAATTCTTTTTATCCAAGGAATACCTGTCCTTCTCTTTTGCCTCTCAACCCTTGCCAGCTATTTCATTTTTCTAGCCAATGTTACCACCCCTTACTCAGCAAGGACAACTGATAGGTTTATAAGTCCTTACTAGTGCACTAGGTATACCATAAAATTTCAAGAAAATTAAGGAGAAAGTACCAATGCTCCAAAATAAAGAGGGCTAAAAGGGTAGCAAGGATGACAAAGAGAGGGCTTAGGAGCCAATTTGACCCATAGGACAAGATCCTCCATTTTTTCCATAAGAACCCAATGGTATCCAATCCTAAGAGGTAATTGAAGCTATAATATTATAATGTGACCATAACAACAATCAACCTTTAAGGCTTCAAAGCCAAGGTTAAAGTGGATATAGCTGATCAAACAAACAAGATCATTAGCCTTGATTTTATAACCCTTGAAATAAAATTGATGGATATGGATAAATATCTTGATATTGTTAGAAAAACCCTCAAAATATCATAGCTCAAGTTCAAGGGGCTAAAAAACTAGATACAATATCTCAAAATTTCCTAGGTAACAACTAATCTTTTTAGGAGAGGGGAAGAAATCAAGGCTTAGTCGATCAACTTGTCTCCATGGAAGATAAAATCATTTCCAACAGGTCTGATATTCATAAAGAGGTAGAGGTAAAAAATAAAATTAACTTAGAGGCCCTAAAACAAAATACCACAATTTTGATAAGTATATTGCGTACCACATATTGGTATAGTGTGGCTAAGACCATGTATTTGATGTCCCAACCAATCGAGTTCATCAACATATCTTCCTAGAAAAATGCATTGATTGTCTAGGAGATCAAGTAGGCCCTAGAATATTTATTTTTAAGTTACTAAAGAAAAACATTCCAAGCCCAAGTCACTATAGCAAGCAACCAAGAGTTATTAGCCATTGGTTTCGAAGATTGAGAATCAATATTGAAGAATATATTGGATACACTCAACAAGGACCATGTCATGTAGGATTGCAAGGCCTAAATATGTATTCTAGTCACAAGTCACCAACTGGTGGAGTCCCATATACTCCTTGATCTAAATGGGACTTCCCTCCCCTATGAAGGCTAATTATAGCTCCTTTTAGAGTAAGAATATGAATAGGAAATGAATTTATAGAGAGAAAAAAAGCTAAACATTTAGAAATGATCAAAGCTCCTCACCATCAAATATGTCATAAAATCCATTGGGCCCATGGCAAAATTTAAGCTATAGGTACAAGAAGTCATGTGTGGAGTGATAGACTTCTAATGTAATGAATAGATCAAAATCTAGAGATGTTACCACTATTTCAATGAGGTGAGGTTTCTAACCAAATAGGAGTTGGGAAATTAATGGCCTAGATAAAAAATCTACCCTTGTAGTAGCTCCTCTGCTCCTTTTCTCACTTATTCCCATTTTTTTCCCTTTTTATTTTTTATTTTTTTCTAGCCCCTATTTTTGACTCTATGTCCATGGATAAGGCCCAATACATCTAGGATTCATCATCTTCAACAAGCCAATGATTACTTGTGAGATGCCAAGACTATAGATAAGTTCCCCTACATCCTTACTTCACTCAAAGAAACACTTATTTGGAAGTGATACTAATATATGGGAATCAAAAGGTTCATACCACATTTGGTTAGAAGGGTAGACACTAGATCCACATTGTAAGAAAAGGTATTAGAGGTCATTCAATGGACCTCACATCTACCTTCAATAGAGGTAATTAAAAGAGATAAAATTCCCTACTGTATCTAGTGACCAAACATGTAGCAGTCACGCATGAGTAGGGGAAGTAAGCATGGATAAATAATTAGAAAATACCTACCATTGGCCAAAAAATAAGCTACAAAAGTGAACTTTACAACCTAATCTATCATATATTATCCACATGGTGACTGTACCAACCGCCTATTACATAGGTAGCCAAACTTTGCCAACCTACACTAGTTATAAGTAAATGGTCCACTTGCAATAAAGGTCATTCTAGAAAAGTAGGCAAGGTCATATAAGATATTTAATGTCTAAAGCCTTAAACTAGGTAAGAATTCATTATGCAACAACCCTTTACACATCATAATAATGGGTGATGGTAGTAGCAACTATCCTTCTTGTTGGTTGGTTTGGCAAAAACACAATAGGTACATGATTTGATGTAAATTTTGATAACATTCCTTATCTTGGGCTAATAGAAGTACTTTCGAAGTACTACCAATGTTTTTCCATCCCAAACTGATCTACTAATTTGTTGAAGTGTGCTACCCAAATCATTTTTAAGTGCTCACTATCTAGTACACAAATATGTCCCATGTGATAGATGAAGTTATCTTACAAATAACATTCTTACCCACCTAAATATCTTTATATACATTTACAAAATTAGAATCTATTTCATACATGGTGGACCAATTGGAAGAATCACACCCATAGGAATTAGGAATAGTGGTGAGTGCTATGATTGGAGGTTGGTTGAAACAACTACTTTTAAATTGGCACTCCCTTTATTATACCTAATGATCAAATCAAACTATTGTAGACATGTGGCCTAATTTTGATGTTTTTCTTTCCTTAGCTTACTCTACCTTTGAATGAAATATAGAGTTTGATTATCTATGTGGATTATTGTGTGTATTTTTTGCACCTATCCACACCTAACTGCTAGAATCTATATATTAGGTTTGCTTTTGTAGATAAAACTAGAGATCACCAAAAAAAAATTAGTAGAACTAGATGCACTGCCAAAGCAAAGTTGAGAGAAGAGGTAAAAAGGAGGTTAGCCTTGGAGCTCACTATAGTACCTATGCCTGACCAAAGTATAGAAAAAAATATGAAGCTTTAGCTTGCTACAACCATGACCCAGGAGCTCACTGTTGTCCATGGGGGTGCCAGAATATAATTAACATAGGAATCAAAAAATGCTTGAGACATCCAAAGTAATTGTGCTTGTAAAATCTACTTTGTAATGTGGGCTTCATGTTATTATTGGTGGTTAAAATTTAGTCTAGAATGGCTATCTCTCCAAGACATCAGAAGACCTCTACTTATTCAAAACCCTAGGGTGGCACTAATTCCCCATCCATTGGTCGAAGATTATTATAGCAAGATCAATAATATGGCTATATCATGTGCATATCAAAATATTTGCATCTTGGCCAAAAACCATCAAAAATTTGAAGACTTGGTACACAAGGATATGGAAAAATGGACTAAAAACTGAGAATACTATAACATCTACAATGGTCGAAACCCAGTAAAATTTCAAAGAAGGATGAAATGGCCAAGTCCAAAGGTTGGAGCTATTAATCTTGATGATAGTGCCTAGTTTCCTAGTCAGGGAAATGGTCAAGTCACTAGAGCATCAAAACATTTATGCCTAATCAAATCCCAAAAACACCTAGAATACCCAATTAGAGGAATAACCAAGTTACTAGAGCACAAAAACATTTATACCAAACTAGAGCCTGATGAGCTCTCAATGTTCCAGTCTGGAGCCTAAAAGCTAAAAAAGGAGCATAATGTAAAATAAGCAAAGACAAAAAGATACTAGAATATCCATACCCAATAGAAACCCGATCAGTGCCCAAAGACTTAGTGTACGTAGGGTCAAAAAATAGGTACCGTAAGAATTGCACTCAACTAGGACCCACTAGGGTTTAAAAGATTCGACATGGGAGATAAAATGTCTGAGCAAGGTGTGAGGCCATTGGGAGACCAATATGTGGTTGAAAGCCATAAAAATGAGGAAGATGCATCCCATAAGTGTAAAAATAACCTAAAAATCATTATCCAACAAGAAAAGGTCTCTCTCTCTAACGATGTCTGCTGGGTACAATTTCGTGTCATAAGATCCTAACAGTAAATTCCATCATGTGAAGCTAAGCAAATGAGAAATAAAGGAACTAAAAGGAGCCAATGATCAGGTCATAACTCAATATGAATCAAATATAGGCCACGTCAATCAACCATATTCAAGTTATTGGAGCAGCTATACTTTTGAAGTGGTTCAACAGGCTGGCAGAGTCTCTAACATAACAACAATTCACTTCTAAGGTAATGATGGTTTTTACTTCTTGAGAATTGTAAAATGTCTATAAATATAATAATGTGAAATAAAAATTTGTTGACTCTTAGTCATTTACAATTCATATGTAAATATGAATTACTTGCACTTAATACAAATTAAATATTGTTTGGCCTTTGGTTCAATTCATTTGCAGAGCATGTATGTATGGATGACCACTTATTTCTAATTTACGTATGTTAAATGTTTATGGTGTTTTATTCTAAATCCTATATTTGTGCTTATCCATTCACTTGTATGGAATTTTTGGTCTCATAAGATATAGTAGATTAAAATTAAATGTTCTATAATTAATTTTAAAACTAGTTGTTTTTTTAGGTAGTTGATTGTTTAGTTACATGATCCTTGTTATTGTATATGTCTTGATGTTGCTTAATCTGCACCACTGTAAGTTTTGGATTTAGCTTCTTTTATTTCTTTCAGCACCCTTTCCCCCTTGTATTTAGCTATATTTAGTTGGGACTTAAGAAACTGGCCTCATCCAGATATTGACCATTGTTGTTTTCCCAAGCTCCGTGGTCATTCAATGTTTGTCAAGGTATGTGGGTGCACAAACCTTTCCATTATATAGATTCTTTGACCAATTTTTTTTAGCATACTTGGTGGGACACAAAGGTCCCTTAGCTAGATAATTTAAATATTGGTGATATCCTTGATTATCATATCTCATCAAAATCACTTGGTGACTCCTCTCAAATCTATAAAGTCGTATCATATGACCAGTTGCCTTTTAGATCTAAATAGAACTTGGTGATACTCTATTTTGGTCCATAATATCCATCACCTAGTGACTTCCTTATAGATTGGACCTGATTATTATAATCTATTTCCTTTGAAGTATATATAATAAGGCAACTACCAAAAATTAATAAAGGTTCATGGTTAATTGTCTTCATGCATCATTCCTAAATATCTATCTCTTAGAGGAATGAAGGTTTGATGAGCAGCGTTGACCTCACTAGGAGAAAATTTATGCTCATATGATGATTTCAAGGACCCAAGTGCTATAATGGCTCAGTTCAAGCATACCTATTGGAATTACGTAGGCCCTCTCAATGTTCATAATCTTCATAATATTCCCAAGAATGCTTTGAAGTACTTGTCAAGTTTTGATGGGATAGATAAGACTACATTTGAACATTACCAGGATGTTGCTTCCTTAGTAATGATTCATAATGATATGCATGAGGATGTGCTGCTTAGACTCCTTACCCTCTCTCTTAAGGTAAGAACCCTACTGTGGTATAAATCCTTGAAGGATGGGAGTATTTTTACATGGGCTGACCTAGCCAAAGTGCTCATCAACATATTTGATGACTCAGGGGACCCCTTCTTGATGCTCAATAAATTATCCTTCATTATACGTGATCCTCAAAAGAATATAATTAAATTTAATATCCATTTCCAAATAACTTGGAAAAGAATCCCCTACCATCTTCAGCCATCTACTGCTTAGGAATACTCATACTATACCTAGACCTTTTTCTCATATATGAATCTCATTATTTAGTAATATAGAGAAACGAGGTTTCCATAGATTTACAAGGAGGCTATGTAAGCTAAAAATATGTTGATTTAGGTTGGAAAATTGCCCCTCAGGAATTTCCCTTCTCTATGGCAAGCCTTTTCAAAATCACCCCTTGAAGCATCTACGATAGAATTTTCTCAAATGATGCTAAATGCTTTCCCCATCAATTCCTATGAAAGCAAACCCCTATCAAATTGGAAAGTACCGACAGAAAATAATACAACTACGGAAGAAGATGAAGGTCAGGAAACATTTCCTTTTGAGTAAAATACCATAACTATGGCCTTGTCTCCACCAATATAGAACATGAAATTCTAGGGTTTAATGCCTTCATGGCCTCTTTGCTATTGAACTATCCCATGAGGCAAAAAAGGCTAATAGGAAGTAGGAGGCCATCACTCTCAGCTGGAGATCCTAAGAAAGAAGAGGGAAGACCAATGATATTTCATGACATATTTAGTAGACATTATTTTCAACTGTTTAAACTCCAATATCATTTTAGCTCTGATGAAGAAAAATCAGCATAGACATCACAACCCATGCCATGTGACACATTCCCTACCACAACACTCTTTGGAGAGCCAACTATCAATTTTCTAGCCTCGTAGAAATTAATGCATGACAATCATAATGGCTAGATGATAACTCAGATCATGGTAGGAATAGACCAATATGGGTTAAGGATCTTGTTCCTAATGAGCTTAGATAGAAGACAACATTAGCACCCTTCCCTATTTAAATCAAGTGGTAAAGTCAATTGGACGGATACTCGTGCTTTCATGATTAGTTATAACCATCTACCAATCCCAAGGGAAAGTACTAGTCCCAAATGGTGTCCTGTGAGACTTGAGAATGAGGGTAGATAGTACCAGGATCAGCATGATGATCATCTTAGATTTGGAATCATCTGGTTTGAGCATTAAAAATTCATAGGATGACCTACAAAATTTAATCCCTAGGCATACCAAGCACATTGAATTTTTGTGTAAATATATGGTAAGTAAATAAGATCTGTGGTGAAGGCATGGATGCTCATAGATTGTAATGAAAGCACTCAAACAAGGAAAGACCAAGATATTTTCTAGGTCATCTCTTCAAATCATAACACTTTATTTTTTTCCTCCTCTTTATCTTTTGTTTTTTCTATTCTTTGTTCTTCTTTTCTCTTTTTTTTTCCTCTGACCCCATAGCACAATGAATAACACTTAGTAAGTACAATAAGATTTACATGATGTCCTTTGAAATCTAAAATCACATGAAGAAGAATTTTATACTTGTGTAAGCAGGACATGAGATCAATGGTGGAGAAAATACCTAGAAAAGAGAACCCAAAATCACATGCCAATTAGACCTATGCATGATTTTGTGCATACAAAATTTATCTAGAATGAAGTAAAAATTCTATAAATAGGCCTATATGCATAGCCACCAAAGTATTCAAAGAAGAATGAGTCTTTAATGCATATGGAGCTGAGTAATCTTGTAGTGAATGACAATGAGAAGAAGAAGTCCTTGCTAGATTACATCAAGAAAAAAACCCATGACAGGATGGGCAAATGTCATTGGTATTTTTCCCATTCTTGAAATCATGATGGGGCTTCGAAGAGTGTGTACATTGGGATGCAATTTATGGGGGTGTCCCATGGAGTGGGTGAATTCTCTTTGCTTTCTCCTGAGTTAACCCTACAATTGCCTTCCCTTTTGTATTTTTACTTTTTTGCATCCTTCTCCTTCCTCTATTTTCCCTAGTTGTTTATTGTCACTAACCTTTTTGGTCATTGTATATTATTCTATTCCCTCCACTATTTTCCTTTGCCTCCCCTTTCTTCTCATGTTATATTTTTTCATCTTCTACTTTTTCTTGTTGTTTCCTCTTGTTATACCACTTATTATATTTTCCTTCATGATGTCTTGCTATGTTATTTTCTCCTAATCGTTCCCCCCTTCCCTTTTCTTGTAGCCTCAATTAGATGCATTCTCACTAGCTTCTCTTCTAGGTCTTTCTTCCCTTTCCTTCATAAAGTGTTAGGTCCACAATTTTTTTTTGCCACTTGGGTTCCTTATTTTTGCAAAGCAAAAATCCCCTATGAGTCACCAATAATATGGGTATTTTTTGCACCTACCCATGCCTAACTGCTAGTAGCTATATATTAGGTTTGCTTTTGTAGATAAAACCAGATATTTCCAACAAATTTTATTAGTAGAACCAGATGCACTATCAGAAGCAAAGTTAAGTGAAGAGGTACCAAGGAGGATAGCCTTAGATCTCATTGTAGTACCTATGCTAGATCGAAGTCTGAAACAAAAGATAAATTTTTAGCTTATCACAACCATGACCTAGGAGCTCACTATTATCCATGGGGGCACCATAAGATAATGAACATAGGAATGAATAAATGCTTGAGATATTTGAGTAATTATGCTCGAACATACTCGATAATACATGCTTCGTGTTATTTTTGATGGTTAAAATTTAGCCCAAAATGGATATGTCTCCAAGACACAGGAAGACCTCTACCTAACCAAAATATTAGGTTGGTGCCAATTCCCCATATATTGGATAGAGTCTAATTAAAGCAATATATAGAAGATGGCTAAGTCAGGTTCATACCAAAATATTTACACTTAGGTCAAAATATATTAGAATTCTAAAGACTCAATACACAAGGACATGGAAAAATGGGCTAAATAATGAGGATATCAAGACATTTTCAATGGTTAAAGCTTGGTAAAATATCAAAGAAGGATGAAACTGAAAATTCTGAAATTTGGAGCTATTAAGCTTGACCAGATCCTAAAAATGCCCATAATAACCAGTTAGGGGAATGGCCAAGTCACTGGAACACGAGAAAATTTTTGCCTACCTGGAGCTCGACAGTGCCTAGAATGCCTGATTAGGGGAATGGCCAAGTCACTACAGCATCAGAACATTTATGTCGATCAAAGCCCGACAGGCTCTTAATGCTTTATTTTGGATCCTAAAAGTTTACAAAGGGAGCATAATGTAGAAGAAACAAAGGCTTAAGGATAATGAAAGACCCATACCCAGCTAGAACCCAGTTAGTTCTCAAAGATCTAGTGTACGTAGGGGAAGAAAGGAGGAACTGGAATAATTACATTCATATGGAACCTGCCAGGGTTTAAAATATTTGACACAGGAGATAAAATATTTGGGTAGGGATTGAGGCCACTAGGAGACTAATATGTGGTCAAAATTCATCAGAATAAGGAAAAGGCATCACATTGGTATGTATATGACCTAGCAATCATTCTCTAACAATAAAATGTCTCTCTCCCATGATGTCTGTTGGGTATGATTCCATGTCAAAAGATCCTAATAGTAAAAGCCATCATGCGAAGAACAGGGCGAATGAGTAGAAGAGAAATAAAGGAACCAAAAACAACCAATGAGTGGGGCATGACTCAATATTGTGTAGATCCAAGCCAAGTCAATCAACCACATTCAGGTTATTTGAGCAGCCATACTTCTAAAGTGGTTCAACAGGATGGCAAAATATTTGACATAACAACAATCCACTTCTGAGGCAATTATGGTTTTCACTACTTGAGAATTGTAAAATGTCTATAAATACTATAATGTAAAATAAAAACTCGTCAGATATTAGGTTTTTACAATTCATGTGTAAATATGGATTACTTGCATCTTAATAAAAATTAACTATTTTTTGGCCTTTGGTTCAATTCATTTGCAAAGCATGTATTTATGTATGACCTCTTCTTTCTAATTTAAGAATTTAAATGTTTACAATGTTTTATTTTGAATCCTACATTTGTGCTTCTTCATTTACTTGTCTAGAATTTATGGTATCATAAGATACAATAGATTAAAATTTAATGTTTTGTATTTTATTGTAAAATTGGGTGGTCTGTTAGGTAGTTGATTGTTTAGTTGCTTGATCCTTATTATTGCATGTGTTTTGAGTTGCTTAATCTTCACCACTATAAGTTTTGTATTTAGCTTCCATTATTTCTTTTAGCACAATTTTCCCCGCATTTAGGCATAGTTAGTCAAGACTTCAAGGAACCAACCTCCTCAGGATATTGATTGCTACAATTTTTGCAAGCTCCCCAATAATTCAATGTTGGTCAAGGTCTTTGGGCGTACAAACCTTTCCATTAGATAGATTCTTTGACCAATAGGTTTATTTATCTAAAATATAGTTCTTACATTGTTTGCATGCTTGGACAATGGCATAGAGCTTCTTGTCGTATGTGGTGTATTTTGAATTTCTTTATTTAATATTTTAGGATGATATCTAGTTGGATTCTCTTTTTATGTGAGAATAGCTCCCAACTCATACTTTGATGCATAGTTCTATATTTCAAAATATTTATGTAGATCAAGTAGGGAAATTGTGGGACTTGAACATAATTTGTCTTTAAACCTCTCAAATTCTCTCTATTATATATATTCATAATAGAACTTGGATTTGAAACCTACTTTTGTCATGGTGGCCAAGCAATGTGTGAGAACCCTAGTACAAATATTTAATAGAAATTGGAAATACCTACAAAAATATGAAGCTCAGTTAGAGTCTTTAGGGTTAGGCCAATCTCTAATTACCTAAATATTCTCAAGATCAACATGGATTCCCTCTTTGTCAACAATATGTCCAAGGTACTAAATATTCATCATGATAAATGAGCACTTCCCTAAATTAGTATATAGCTTGTTTCTTTGAACAATCCAAAGTACTTATCAAACATGTATATGTTCCTCCCATATCTTACTGTAGATGACAATGTTATCTAAATAGACAACCACAAATGAGTTGTATAGGAACACAGGATATCATCCATCATCCTCATGAATATGCTAGGTGCATTGGTCAATATAAAAGGCATAACCAATAATTTAAATAAACCTTATATTTGAATGTAGTCTTACATGCATCAATGGGGTCTATGGGTATCTGATGATAGCCAAATTTGAGATCTATTTTGGTGAAGAGCTTTGCACTATGGATCTAGTATAGCAAGTTATCTATCCAATAGAGTGGACAATATCTTTTCATAGTGATTTTAATAAAATATTTATAGTTAATATATAGTAGCCATGTTCCATATTTCTTTAGATCTAAGACAATTATACTTCCACATGGTGAAGCACTTGGTTTGATGTCCCCATTTTGAATTAATTCTTGTATCTACCTCTTGATTTCATCATTTTCAAGGACTAATATATGATAAATAGGGGCATTAGGAAAAGGAGAATCAAGAACTAAATTATTGGAATGGTTTAACTCATAATTAAGTAGAACCCTAATTAGTGACTTGATTAAGTCATCATATTCTGCTACAATATGCTCCATCTAATTCTACTATATAGTGCCTCTTGGTTCTGAAATATAGCTAAGTGAATGAGATGTGCCCTCAATACCTAGGCCAATAGATTGGATGGCTCAAAAATATGGGTCTCTAAGTCAACCTCCAGGGAATATTGGTTCCTATGTGTCTAGCTAATCTAAATAATGGGGGGTTGTAGACTAGAGTAAAATATGCAAAGGGTTATAAAGCTAAGATAAAAATGATACAGATTCAACAACATCAAGAAACATAATGTAGAGAGTCTTGTAATTAAAATTTAAATTAAATTACCTAATATAACAACCTATTTTTCTTATACTTTAATAACAATTAAACATGAATAACTCTAAGCATTGCTAAGTCATTCTAGAACTATAACATTAAATCTAGGTAGAAATCTAGAATGCAAAATAACTATATCATAATTATCGATTCCTAGATTTAATGGAAATGCTTAACTACTCAGTAATACATACATACATGTTCAACACAAGAAATGAGCAAGAGTCTAGAAAATAATTCAATCTTCATTCAAAAGGCATATAGCCTCAATAAATATAGCTATGCCAATTGTAAATGCCAAAGAGCCAACCATTAGAATGGTTTATATTTTGTATATATATATATATATATATATATATATATATATATATATTTACAATGTATTCAGTTATCTAAGAAATATTATTAGAGAAAATTGCAGGCCTTAGAGTAGGCACAAAAAGTGGTTGTTGTATTCATCCCAATTGTGCTTAACTATTTCAAAAATTCTTTGATGATGTGTATAATGTAGATTTTATTATGAGGATATATTGCATGCTACATCATTGGATTATAAACATTAGGTAATGTTCCATTCCTTTATGTTATGCATAGCCATCCGAGCATGGGCATCTAAGTGATGTAGAGGGCTTCGATCGTTAAGATATTTTGACAATATGATTCTTGGAGGTTAATTGACATGTGCACCCTTACTAATTGGGATGATTTTGAATCACTTTTGTAGTAATTGATGGCATAAAAGCATATTACTTGCTACTGCATGGTTGTCATGACCAAGTATAGCTTCCTTTGGCTTTTTCCTTATGCCAAATTAAATTTCTTCTTGTTAGGTTCCATTTAACTTTTTCACCTTTGATGGCATCATTGTTTAAATAGTATAACAATTGTATTTTCTCATATATGATGTCAGGCATTAGGTTTTCGCTTTGGAACTTGATATTTTATTATTGGGTTCCCTGAATTAGATTTATTTTGCATATGGTGTTCTATTTGAATTTCTAGGTATTTGAGCTTTTGATAAAAATAACATCACTTTCTAAATTTTGATGCCTCTACAAGACATGATGTCAAATGTTGGATACAATACCTTGGGATATTTATTATTTGGCATTTATTTTCATTTCATCAGATATTTTATGTGGCCTTTCTAACATCAATATTGTATTCTACCTAGCCAAATTTATTTATTTACCTTCAACACCTATACTATTGGATGTCAAGTCTTGTGCCTTTGATTTTTATTTTGAAGAACACCAAATTCTAGATCCCTTTTTCGTTTCTCCTACCTCTATTGTCAAACATTGGATTTTAAGGACGCTCTTATTGACATCATCCTATTATATATCTAGCTAGCTTTCTTTACTTAGCCATATTTTATATTCTTTATTTTTCTTTACTGGATTCAATACTTTTTTTATATATATTTGATAAAATTTTGCTTGTTCCTTTGATATTTTCTTGGGCCTACTTTGTATCTAGACATCCCTTTTCTACTTTTTGTCCCTTTGTAATCATTTCACCTACCTTGAGATAGCCTTTCATATTTGAATATGCTATGATAGCCTCATCTAGTGCTCTTTATTGTACTACTATATTAGAAAAATAACTACATGGTCTAAGTTGTACCATATAATGGATGTAGGTGATGAAGTCTACCTAAATTATTGGCAACTTTCAAAAGTTTTTTCTTATAAAATTGAGAACCTAGTAAGTCTTATCTATGATATGGAGCATATTTTTAGAGAAAATAGAGCTAGAAGATAAGATAATTAAAAGTAGATGTTATGGGAGTGGATAAGACCTATCATTATAAAAAAAATAGAATAGATTTGAGAATTGATGTAGGGAGAGTGTGATAAGGGATTATTGGAGTGGTGAAGGCTGCTTTAAATGGAGAGGGAATTGCAAGAAGTCAAAAAGATAAAGGTGGTAAATAATATGAATGTTGGAGTTTTGTGGATAGATATTCAGGTATATAGGGTTAGGAGATGACTATGGAGGTGAGTGATGCGAAGTTGTGAAAGACAATGACACAAATAGGAGGGAAATGGTGGTAATGGAAGAAAAAAATAAGAAAATAGAGATACCTGAAAGCAAGCAGCTCCTGCAAAACTAAAAATTCTATGAGCATATTATGCTACAACTAAATATTATCTTAGGTCTAGATCTACAACTTTAGGTGAATTTTCACCCATGAAAACTGCCTTAGGTGAATATCACAAGCCTCCAAGAAATTTCCTCCTTCTATTGTACTCTTTCTCACAAAGTCATAGAGATAGTATTATTTAGAGTTGTAGTGCTATAGAACCAAGCACTACTTAGATTTTATGTATGGTTACCCCCAAAAACATTTCATGCATTAGGTAGCATTTGATTACCTTTTATAGCCATTTTTTTGAAATTGATGATAGCTAGATATTTAATTAAACTAGCTTTTGTTCATGCTAGCATTGATTTCTTGGATATGGTTACCCATGTCATGAGTTTATTTTATCTTTTACTTAGTCAATCATAGCCTTAAACCATGGCATTTTTATAAATGCAACATGTGTTTGTGTTCATCACTTTTACCATCATAGCATATAGATCTTAATTCTGTATGATATTCATCTTTTCAAACTTTGTTGTCAGGGCCAAATGTATTTATCTTACACATGATAACCTATTTTATGACACCATCATGACAAACCCTATGCTTTTATTTCCATCATGAGGATACTGTGAACATCAATTTCTTATGCTACCATAGTCACATAAAACAATTGAAGCCATTTGAAAAATATGACTTGAGCTAGCTTTTCCATTGGGCTACGAAGTCAAGAAAATGGTGGAAGGAGGAAGAGGATGATTTATTAATACGAGAAGAAAATGCAGGTGAGATGAAAGATATAATAGACACTAAATTATTTATTGGATCTTAATTTTATTTTAAAGCATATGCTTTTGATGTTTAACAAAATTGTTCCAACTAGCAATCATCTTCTACTAATCAACCCTTGAGTCTCTTCATGTCATCCCCTTATTTTTATTTCTTCTCATACCTCTTGACTTTGCTTTTTTTGTGGTATGTTATGCTTTAGGAAACTAGAAGTAGGAAACATAATAGGAGTAATCATAAGGAGATTTTGTTGTTATAATCCTTCCTCATCTATTGTAAAACTGGTTGAGAACTTAAGGTAGAGGAGTAGTTGTCAGAGAAGACTACTTCTTATAGTCTTCATGAGTTTTTAAGATTCCTTTCTATTGGATATTTCATTCCTTTAAATCTTACGTATGTGGCATTGCTTAATTATTTTTAAAATTTTCTTTGTGTGGCAATCCATCTATATTTAGTTCTACTTGTATATTATAGGATTTATTTAAATGTCGGCTATATACACAAAATTATGGTATGCTAATTCATGCCATTGGAGCAATTCTACATATTCATTAGAATCTGTAGTGGCTTGATCATATTATGTCATATTTGAGATTTCTTCTTTGGTACACCCTCTTAGGTAAAGAGTTGGTATCAATATGCTTCTTGTACTGATATGATCCTATGCCAGTTATACTCTTGATAAGTACTTGATACAACACCTAAGAAACTAGTGAAGACAATGACAATTTTTTTTATGCTTCTTCCTTTTAGGTTGTGTTAGTAGTATGTAGCTAAAATGTTACCATGGATACCCTTGTTTTCCATTTTAGGTCCAATATATCAATATGTCCTATCATGTCGAAGCCTTCTAGTGATGATTCATGACTTTCCTACCATATTTGTTGGTCTTTATTAACTTGTAGACCCTAAGTCTGGATGTACCTAGCTTTTAATTTTTGCTATTCTATCTAGTTTGACCAGTCCTGCATCTTGGGATAGTGATTGCTTAATATATTAGTAGTATCATCTCTTTTCTTAGAAGAAGTAAATATATTTACTTGTATGTTCTTAGGAATTTCTTGTACTAGACGTTCATGTTCATTCTCATATTTCTTGATATGGTATGACTTGATTTTTTTATTGAGAATCCTAACTATTCCTTTGACCTATGGGATTTCAATATAAGCACGATCCAAAGCCAAGTAGCTCTCTAACTAACCCAAAAATTTCTTAGATAAGCATATTCCAAATTATGGTAGGAGATTAAAAACCATTACATCCTATAAAACTACAAATTCTAAACATTTTTGCAACATGATTAGGACCTTCTCTATAATACCAATTATTTGGATCTGAATACCTTTATAGTGTAGTATTCTAGAGTCCATCCAAGAGTAATTCAATATTGTAGCCTCATAGATTGCTTTAGGAATCATCATGATATTGCTTTATGCATCTATCATACAATTATGTATGACCCAACCTCCTACATACAATGACATGTAGAATGGTGGGAAGCTAGCTTCATGTCATCCAAGCGATAATCACTTAAATGAAATTTGATTGTATGAAGGTAGATTCAACAAGGTCCACCTATTTTGTGACCAAAAAATATTTCCTCAAACCTTGAGATGTTTCTTTGAATAGTTCTTTGTATTTTTGGGCTATTTCTATCCTTTGTTCTTTAGTGATTGTTGGATAATATAATTTCTTGTGGGCTTCATTGCTTTGCTATTTGATGTCCCATGACTCTAAATTTGGCTTGGACTATCCTAAATTTATGTTTGGTTATTTTTTTTGTTGTATGCTTTGCATCACTTCAAGCCTATCATTTATTTCTTGCCTATTTTTTATCCTTTATCCTGGTTGTTGCTAATAGTTTGAGCATATGCTATAAGGATATCATGTTTATCTTTGGTTGGATTTTCTGGATAGATTATAGATGTATTTTTTTCTTCTACACATAGGTCCATATTTGCTACACAAACCCTAAAATCTTATGAACTTAGAGTAGGGATCATTTTTTTATTCTCCTTACGATTTTATTCATTTGTCCATTTTATATATGCCTCTTGATTCTCCTCTAGGATACCCTTCAAATAATATGCCTTATTTTCTATATCACTAATTTATTTTTTAAGCCTCTCAGAGAAGCATTGGATTATAGATTTCAATTCTTCCATTGTTTGAGGCTCATTAATTATGGTAATGGGAAATTTTTCTCCTATTGTTTCTTTGAGAAGAGTATTTTTTGGTAGAATAAATAGTTGTGAACAAGGTATGGAAATGACTATAGTCTATAAATCCATTTGATACTTATCATGGGTAGGCAATAAATTTCCTACTGAGACAAGCACATTTTCAGCCATGATAGCCATATGGAAAACTTGTAGGAATTCCTTTTCCTTGTATTGCAATATTTGAACGCTTAATTTTGTGTCTAAAGCTCAGATGTAATACATATAAGCCTGAGCTTGTGATGGTTGTATTTCATAAGGAATCCTATTCTAGATATTTCTAAACCAAATATTAAAATATATGAGAATATCTTGGGATTATATTTGGATACGAGATAATTGAGTGAGAAACAAGGAGTCCCCTAGATCATCAAATACTGTAATTAAAGGTTCAACTAGATCTTCCCAAGCTCTAATACTATTATCTTCTCAGGACCTATACCATTCCAACACCTTTCCTCAAAAATATTGAGCCAATAGTCTTACCATTACTTCTTCAAAGGTAATGTTGCAAAAATTGGCCAAGGCCAATACATCTTGATAATGCTCATAGGTAGTTTTTCTATTTCCATCATATATGGGTAATATATTCAATCCAATCTAGGGAATTTCATGGAGAACTAGCAAGTTAATTGGTTTGATACTATTCTAGGTCAAACAAATTTGTACAACCATGGCTCTAAGACCTTTATTAATAAATTTTCAAAGCCATATGATTTGTACACAATATATTATTTTGGTTTTCTGGTAATTGCACCATTTTGATTTTGACTCTTAATTTTAGTGGAGTTGCCACTTCTTCTATATTTTTAAGTCAACAAAGTCACCAGGTGAACATACAGTATCCACAAGTAGGCTCAAGAATATTCACCAAAATATTGAGTCCTCTAGGTATTTAAAATAATATTTGCAAGATCAGATAACTTCTAAGATAGATGTTTTATTTTTACTATCAAAGGAATGCTACCTAATTAGATAATGGTGAGATTGGGGTCCCATCGTGGTTGTCAAAAATACTCTTGGTTTTAAAATTTACCTAAGTGAATGAGATGTACCCTCAATACCTTTACCAAGATATTGGATGGATAAAAAATAGGGGTCTCTAATTCAACCTCTAAAGAAGGTTGTTTACTATGTGCCTGGCTAATCTAACTAAGAGGGAGTTACAAACTAGAGTAAGATATGCAAAGGGTTAGAAAACTAAATTGAAAGTGGTATAAATTTAGCAACATAAAGAGAAATAATGTAGATATTATTGTAATTCAAATTTAGAATAATTACCTAAAAAAACAACATACTTTTCTTATGCTTGAAGAATAATTAAACATTAACTTTGAGAATTGCTAAGTCATTATAGAACTATAACAATAAATCTAGGTATAAATCTAGAATGTAGAATAACTGTAGTATAATTATCTATTACTATCTTTAATAGAAATGCTTAACTTCTCAGTAAGACATACATACATGTTCAACACAAGGAATGAGTGAGTCCAAAAAACAATTCAATATTCATTTAAAAGGTGTATAACATCAACCAATATAACTATACCAATTGTAAATATGAAAGTAAACCATTACAATGGATTATTATGGTATATATAGATATTTAAAATGTATTTAGCTATATAATTATAATTGCTATTAGATAATATTATAGGCCTTAGAGTAGGAATAGAGAGTGGTTTTCACATTTATCTCAATTGTGCTTAACTACTTTAAGCATGATCTGATAACGTGTATGATATAGATTTTATTATGAGGCTAGATTCCATGCTACATCATTGGATTGTAACCATCAGGTGATGGTCCACTCATTTTTGTTATGCATAGCCAACTAAGCAAGGGAGGGTGAGCAATGTAGAGGGCTTCGTTCATTAAGATATTTTTATAATAATGATGCCTGACACCTGATTTCCATGCACACCCTTGTTGATTGGGATTATTCTTTATCATGTATGTAGTGGTTGGTGGTATGAAAACATGTTATTTATTGTCAGGTAGTTGTCATCACCAAGTATAGCTTCCTTTGTATTTCTCCTTATACCAGGTTAAATTTATTATTATCTTATGGTAGATAGCTTTTTCACCTTTGATGGCATCATTGTTTGAAGAGTTCAAAAACTGTATTTTCTCATGTATTGTGTTGAATATTGTGTTTCTATTTTATACATTAATATTTTATTATTGGGTTCCCTAACTTAGATTTATTTTTCATCCGATGTTCTATTTGGCTTGTTGGGTTTGTGAGCTTTTGATGAAGACATCATCACCTTTTGATGTATGGTGCCTCTAGTAGAAGACATGATGCCAAATTTCAAATACAATGCCTTGGGATATTTCTTCTTTTTCATTAATTTTCATTACACCATACATTTTATGTGGCCTTGCTAACATCAACATTATATGTTTTCCAACCAAAATTACTTATTTACCTTCAATTCCTCTACTATCGGATGTCGGGTTATGGATGTTGGGTCTTGTGCCTTTTATTTTTCTTTTGAAGAACACTAAATTCTAGATCCCTTGTGCTTTTCTTCTGCCTCTACTATCAAACACTAGATTTTTATCGTGCTCTACTAACATCAACCTCTTATATATCCTATAGCTTTCTTTACTTGACCAAATTTTATATTCTTCATTCTGCTTTATCGGATTCAATGCCTTGGGTTTTTTTAATCCAACAAACTTTTAATTTTTGCTTTGCTATATTCTCGGGCCTATTTGTATTGGGGGACATCTATTTTCTATTTTTTTTCCCTTTGCAATCATCTAGTCTACCTTGAACTAGCCTTTCATATTGGAATTTGCTATAGTAGCCTCCTCTAGTGCTCTTTTAGTTGCCTTTTGAATTGTTGCATGCTCTTTGTTGCACTACTATCCTATAAAAATAATTACATAATCTAAGTTATACCACATAGTGGATGTAGGTGATGAATTCTACCTATAGGGCCTCTAATTGATGTAGTGATGATCCTCCTACTTTGTGGATTGATCATCACTAGAATAAATTTTATTGCTTTGTCTATCATATTTGTGCATTATTTAGCATTTATGAGGGAAATAGAGGTAGTAGAAGATACCTTTTGGATCCTATAACAATGACCTTCAATAGTGAATATGACACTTTCGGTCCTAGAACCATATACACCATACCTCTTCCAAATAAATGGTTGATCCAAAATCACATCACAAACATCCAAGGGTACAACACCATATAAAATTTTATCTTTGAAGGGATTCCTAGCATAGGAAAGGAGACATTACCCAGTGATATGAATATATTTCCCATATAGTAATCATCCAATTATGTATGGTTGTGGGTGTGATGTGATAGAAATTTTCAACTCCTTCACAATCTAAGTAAATATCAAATTCCTTTTGACTCCCACTATAATAATGAAAGGTAATGCATACTCTTGATCCACATTTTAGGTAAAATATACATTCCCCCTCTTATGACTCCTTTGGTGTAGCATGTGTTGTGGAAATGATAACATTTGGTTTGGATTCCATGATTTACTTCCCTCTATCCTTAGCCTATGGATGTGGAACTAGTGTTGTAATGGATGTAGAGTGTTGTGAATTAACAAACAATGATTGAATTGCTTGATACTCCCTTGAATGTTCTGGTACTTAGTCTTCTATTTTTTCTATTTGCTCTTGCTTTTTATTTTTTTTTGTGATTTTTCTCTAATTTGATAACAATTTTATATGCCTCTCCCAATATCTTGATTTTGAAAAGGTTCACGTCGTATTAAATGTACCATTACAACCCACTTTGGTACTTTCTATTTTTATGCCTTTCCATATCATGAATACCTAGATTTTCTTCCATGGAGTGGAAATAATCCATATAATATTGAACAAACTAGTCTTTATCATGACACAATTGTTTTGATTGTATGTATTGGTCCTTATAGTCTCCCATAGGATAATATTTTTCCTTGATAGTTAAAATGAAATCATCCGATGAGAATGGTACTTCATCTTAATTATCTTATTACATCTGATAGCTAAACTTTTGATATCTCGATCCCATGTTTATGGACATACACTCAAATGGTAGACCACTCTAATATCATAGATCTAAAATTTAGAGTTTAGAGTTAAGGAAGAACATGAAAGAGTGTAATTAAAAATAATAGAGTATAACAAAACATAACACAAGAGTATACAAGCAAGAGAGCATAGTGATTTTATTTCTCAAAAATTAGAGTATAGTGTAAGAAATCTCTCAGAAGATATTTGAGGCTATAAAATTATATTCATCACCCATACTGTTTATAATCAAGGGTGCATATATCTTTATACAAGAATTGGTTTATTGTAAAACCATCTTGAATATGGAAGGCCACCCATATGGAAATGTGGTGGTTCACATTTCATGAGTCAAAAAAGTCACCTATATGGAAAAGTGGTAATTCACCTTGCATAATTTATAGAGTGCATATTAAATAGAAACTACATACATGTGACTTGTCCTTTTGTGTTTTTATACTAATATAACAACATATCTAGAGATACATTTTATCTATGAAAATTTTAAAATAGAAAATTACTATTTTTATTATGAATTTTATTTTACATTTTTTAGGCAATCTAGAGTATTTTTCTACAAACATGTTGATAACTTGTCTATGATACAATTACCTATAAAAATTATTGTTCCATCTCCAATCATTCAAATTCTTCTTGAATGGATAACAACATAGTCCAGAGCAAAAATTTATACCACTAATAGTGTGGTTAGGATTAATAAATAGATTTGTTGGCATTTTGAGCAAAAAGATATGCTAAAAAGAGGCCATATGCCTAGATCAAAGATGTAGTAAATGTTAGTTTTATTTCATCCTTAGGGGTAGTATATATTATACCCTAAATAGTCATCCATAAGGGATAACATTTCATACCCTATGTTATAATCTATAATAACATCAATATAGAGAAAGAAAAATCTATCTTTGGGATAAGCTAGATTGATGTTTCTAAAATCACAAAAAATCTAGATAACATTATTTTATTTATTTTTATAGGTATAATGTTAGACACCCATCCCAAATAACTAATAGGTCTAATAACATTAGAATGTAACAACTTTTGAATTTCAATTTTGCATAGGTATTGAATGTGGGGAGAGAATATTATTTGCTTTTATTAGATGGGAGTAGCATCCTCATAAGTTACAATGTTATGAACAACCAAATATTTATCTATTTCAAGCATGTCATAATATTCTCAAGCAAAGACATCCTTATACTCCCTAAGCAAGGTAGTAAAGGTGGCTTACTCTTCAGCAAATAAGCCTATCCCAATTTTGAATATGCATGGTTGTTAAGGGTACCTATGTTAACATTGATAGTAGGCTCAACGTTCATGATATTACCTTATTCTAAATGATCTGGTGTAGAGGGTAAATTCTCTAATTCAAATAATATTTCAACTTGGAAAACATAATCAAATGACTTGTTCCTTCCCCATTATTGCTTAGGTTTTTATAGGGACCCTCTTTTATGATATTTTTAGGGAATCCTTTCCTCTTTAGCATATAAAAACTCTCATATAGCATCATCATAGTCATGGATGATAGAAATAGAATATTACTAGGAATTTTAATTGTTGGATCTCCAGTATGATTCTTACCTCTAATACTAGAGAGGATGTGAGCATAATTTTAGGAATTGAGATATACAGATATGTGATTACTAGAGGATTGTCTTAGTAGCTTATAAAATTTCACTAAATCTGTAATGACCACCCTAGTATTTATCTCAATAAAAAACTCAGCTTTGATTAGATATTATGCTATACAAAAGGGTGAAAGATCAATTAAGCTATTGAGCCACTTGTTAGTAGCTTATATAGGTAGGAACCTAACTCCAAATCTAGAAATAGTCCAAGAATGATATCAAGGAATGAGAGGGCATTAATTGTGTTCCAAAAGCTTAAGGAAGTTAGGATTGCCACACTTACCAATAAATTTCATTAGAAATATCAAATAACCTAGGTATAGTAGGAATTCTATTGGTCAAACAATCATCAAGTACTATGAAAACAATAATAATAGGATGAAAATAGTTATAAAGTAAAGATTCACTATATCATCACTTTTTTTGGTAGTCTTGATACTATTGGAAAAGCCTTAACAAAACTTGAACCAATAGGGTATTCTTGTTTAGGACAGGTTAATACAGTATATAAATTAACAATTCTAAAAATAGAGTAGTCAACATGATAGGTTAAAAATTGATAGATTTCAACCTTTGTTAAATTATTAAACAAGGGAATAGTTCCTTTTTCACCTAAGATATGCAAAGGTTTTGATGTAGAGATAACAACACATTTGATGTTCTATGCCTATTTATCCTAGATTTGTATTGATTACATTTACTATTCTTAATCATACAATAAGGAAACAAATTATTGTTATAAATTGTAAAAAAATATATATCAAGTTGATCATCATCTTCATCATATAAAATAGGAACTTCCATTGAACCCACTTGATAATGCCCAATACCTATCTTAGAATAGGAATAGTAGAAGGAAATTTATTAGTTTCAATTTTAAAGACTTGATGAAAATGATTTTCTATATCACTATTAGTTTCCTCCCTTGTCATTATCTACACAAAATATTACTTGTTTCAATTTCATAACATCCTCGTGGGATTTGTGTTAATTGGTCAACCTTCGTAAAAACAAAATAAAATCTTATTTTCAAATGGGATTTATAAATGGTGTCCATTTGTTAACTAAATATTGGGGAAGGGGAATAATAACATCCATCTCAAGTTGATTATCTTTAAATTCATAACTATATTGAGGGTGTTTCAAATGAAATTTAGGATGCCCTTTGTATAAATTTCTTCTAGAATTCCATTGAAGCTCATGTTCATAAATTGGAACTTTCTATACTTCATCCATAGAAGGAATAAAATAACTATCATGACATGGTAGAAGAAGCCCCCAAGGGTCTATGTATCCTTTTGTAGTAAAACATTATCGTCATAGGTATACTTAAAAACTTGACAAGTAGAGGAATCTATGACTCCAATATTAGTAGTCCAATGTATACCTATTAGCATGTTCTCTCAAAATCAAACAACATCAACTTCTCTCTTACTTATTTATGCCTAGCTAAAGTTGGCAGCAAAATGCAATGCATGGGATCCTAGGGTTTACCATTATAAGTATAGCAATGACTTCTAGTAAGAAGAATATTTTCTCTAGGTACCTTTATCTTATCTATCAAGGATAACAACATAACACATGTATCACTCTCTTTATCAACCAAAGCCCTATGTATCCCAATATTGTTATAAACAATAGTTGTGATGAATGATGGGTCATAAACCTTGTCTAAATAATAAAAATATATATATATATATTGTCAAAGGAAAAATTAAATCCAAATTAGGACTAGTGTGTGCATCAATACAAAGGATTTTTCTATGTGATTGACTATATTGCACTTCATAATACTATGGAATGGTGGACACAACATTAGAAATACTTTCTTTGGGTATATCCATCTCATCTAGTGAATCCCTTAACCTTGATCTTTGATAGGGACATATCTTAGTAACTCCAAATATGTGACCTTGTAAGGGGTTGTATGCAATTCTTCAACAATATCCCATGTTTTGTTTTACTCAATATTATTTTCAATAATGATTATTTGGTATGCTTGATAAACTATTAAGAACCTACAAATTCAAATAGTAACCTCCATACAAATATTGTAATAAATAATAGAATTAATGGAAATAAACATAGAGGATTATTATATGGAATGGAAATTAGAATTTTACTAATCAAAATAAAATCACAATGTATAATTGTTTGCCACTTCAAGGGGGTAACCTTCTTATGAGCAATGCTCCTTATAATATAATTATTTTAGGATACCTTCCCCTTATTACAATGTAATATATAAATATAGCTTTACGAAAAATAGATTACAATGCAAAAATAGATTAAACTTAAAATAGTTATTTGAGCTATATAACCCTAACCCTAATGCTCAAGGGTCTATTTCACATGCAAGTGGGGATCCAAACTAGAAAATTTTATTAAAGAAATAATCACATATTTTTATTGCATTATAATTTTAGCATAGTCTCATAATATGTCCTCCCTCTTCAAGAAGCTTTGTCCTAAAATCTTAAGATAATAAAACTACTACTATAGCTGATGAAGTGACATAATGTGGAATCTTCTAGTTGCAGTCCCTACCATTGTACTAGAATATCAATGATGGTATGATTACAAAGGATGCAAGAATGCCTATCCAAAATTTCTTTGGGTTGCAAAATGATAGATCCTTAATCATCTATATTAGGTAGTGTTGATTTAACCTAGACCTTATTGATGATGATTTTATTTAATTAACAAACATTAAAAACTTGATGGATCTTGGAGGTGGGTGGCATGCTGAGTTTATATGTAGCTAAAATAATCCATTGTAGTACCTTGTAAGGACCATAAACTTTTTTCTACAAGATTTTGATATCTATGAATCTATATTGAGGATTTTTTGTATGTTCATAGGTAGGAAAAGACCATATTATCTATATCAAAACTGTGATCATAACGATATCAAATAGCTTACTACTACATGTAGTTCTAGGTCATCTCTAAATTCTTCTTGAGCTACTAGAGGAGTAATGTATAATGACAAAGGGTGGTATCGACCATATGGAATTTGGTACTACCTAGAACATAGTAGGAAGGTATTGGAGGGTGTTTGTATACCACTTCAAGTGGTGATATCATAGTAGTTATATGATATAAACTATTATACCACCATTTTGTAAGAGGAATATATTTGGCTCGTTGTGTAGGATGTTCTAACATAAAATATCAAAGGTAGATTTATAAAAACTTGTTGACAATATCTATCTAGCCATCTATTTAGGGGTGGTATGTTGAGCTCATTTTTAGTTCAGTGCCCTACAACTTGAATAATTCTTTTCAAAAGTGGCTAGTGAAAGTATGGTCTTAGTTAGAAATAATGGATTTAGAAAACCCATGAATGTGGAAAATAGAATCCAAGAAGATTTGGGTATTGGTAGAGGCCATGTAAGGATGGGATAAGGAACAAAAATGGGTATACTTCGTTAGAGGATCCACTACCATCATAATGATAGATTTAAATCCTAATTTGGGAAACCCCTCAATAAATCCATTGAAATATCTATCCATATATTTCCTTTATTTCTTCCTTCATCTATTGGAAAATATTACATTCAAATGTAAAGTTATATATATATATATATATATTTTCATTACTATCCAAAATAATGATCTCTTGGTTTACTCATAGGTTTTAAGAAACCTTAAATTTCCTATAATGGATGAAGTATATATTTATTGCAAAATGGATTCATGTAAGGATGAATTCATTGGCACAACAACATGACCATGATACCTCATATGTTGTCCATCCCATTCCTATCTTTATTGGGATTTGGAATCATCTTGGACTTGTTAAATTAAATATTGCAAGGTGGAATCTCTAGATACTTATTATCTAAGTTTATGGGCCCCCTATGAAAGTAGGGTTGAGATAGCACACAACATATCTTGATCCTCATATTGGAAAGAAAGAGCATCTACCATAGTATTTGCCTTCCCCTTTTTATAAACTATTTCATAATCATACCCCAAAAGTTTGGAAACCCATTTTTTTCATTCAGGAGTACATACCCACATTACAAAAATTACTTGAAACTTAAATGGTATATTTTAATGGAAACACTCTTCCAGTGAGATAGGATCATTTTTAACAACATGCAAAATGGCCAATAATTTCTTCTCATAATATCATTTTTGCAAGTTTTTCTTGATATTGCTTTGTTGATGAATGATAATTGTCTTCCTACCTACATTAATACTACCATATTTTCACTTATTTAAGGATTAATTTTAGTTACAAAAGGTTTAGAGAGATATTTCATTGCTAGCACAAGTGTAGAAAGCATGGCCTTGTTCTACTAGTTAAATCCATATAAATAATTTTTTTCAACATAACTATCAATGGGGTTGCAATATTCCGATAGTTCTAAAACAAATTTCTATAATACCCTATGAAACCATGGAATTATCAATGACCCTTGAGGTATTTTGGCTTTGGCCACTCTTGTATAGCTATGATTTTCCTTGGGTCTACATTAAATCCTTTTAATACAATATGACCAAGGTATTCTACTTCTTGCATTCCAAAGGAATACTTTAACCTTTTGGTACATAGTTAATTCTTAGTCAGGAGATTTGAGATGCTTCTCCCATGTGTGACTATAGATTATAATATCATCAACAAAGATAAAAATGAACTTGCATAAGAAATTCTGAAAGATCATGTTGATAAGACTCTAGAAAATGGATGATGCATTGATGAGACCAAAATGCATGACCAAGAACATAGTTATTTTCATGAGTTCAAAAAGTTATTTTAGGAATATATTCTTCTTTTATTCTAATATAATGGTAACCTAAGCACAAATCAAGCTTCAAGAAATATTGGGAACCATGGATCTGATCTAACAATTCATCAATCATAGAAATTGGAAATTTATATTTGATGGTAAGTTTGTTTTTTTTTTTAACATGGTGGAATCGTAGCCGCCATGAATCTGGGTAGGCTGCCCAACTTTTATGGCTGCCATAGTATTCTACATTGTCCACCCCGAAAGCCACCACACAGATCTTCATGCAGTCCGCCCCTATAACCGCCAATGCCACAATCATTTTAAACCTTTTACGCCACTGAAAGCACCAGGAAAGGGACAAGCGTTCAGTCCAGTGAGGCCCGAGATTTGAACCTTGGACCTCTGCCCCCATTATGTGGTTTGAATGAACCAATTGGTCTACACCTTGTACCTTCTTCTTAATTTTTTATTTTTGCACATATGGGTATCTATATGAGCAAACATTTGGTAAAATACTACCTGGTATAAGTTGGATTTCATGGCCATGGATTTTTTGAGGTGATAGATATTTGGGCTCTTAAAAAATATATGTGTTCCTCTAAGAGTAGATATAATTCCTCCTATTTCATTATTTCATTATTATTTATGCCTATATAACAAAAAATTGAGCCACTACCCTATGAGATGACCATTTTAAGATCTTTTTAATTATGTGTGATAAAACAAGTTGGGTAGTGCCAACACTCATCCCCCTAAGAGTATAAAATGTTCCTTTATGACTAAATTTCATCCATAATTTATAAAATGCCTAAAATACTAGACCTAAGGTCCTCAGCTATTTTGTTCCCAATACAACATCGCATCCTCCCAAGGAAAGGATGAACATGTCATCCTTAAGATTACATTTCTCTATTTTCACCTTAATATTTCTTCATTTACCCTTACATGGAAAGGTTCCTCCATTGGCTATTATGGCCTTAAAGGAATTAAAATAATATATAATACTTTCCCCCTTTTCCACAAGAGGATCAAGGAAGTTTTATTTTCTTCTAGAGTCAATAAGGATTGTTTTCTTTGGCCCCTGAAATGTCCTATCACTTTCACATTTTTGGGAGTACATATTTCTTCTAGAGCATGAACTAAAATTTTTGGTTGAGGTTCCTCTTATGAATCAATATTAACTAGATTATTTTCTTATTGATGCTACTCCTCTTCATAGGACTTATTTACTATAGATCCATCCACATCAAGCAAACATAATTTTTGTTGTACAGATTTATGTCTAGGGGATTATTTCTCATCACAGTTATAATACAACCCTTGTGTAGTACAAGATTCCACTTCTTCCTACATTATAAAATTAAAATTTGGTTATTTATTTCTCAAAATTTCTAATGATTTAGATGGAATTCGGGTTTGATTATGTGGAAATTTAGATGTGCATCTTTGAGAAATAAATTTATCCTTTGCTAAATTGGTTGTTCCTATTTCTTGCATCATGGTTTGAGGTCAAAATTCTCATCTATGCCTTAATATCATCCTTCAACCCAGTAATGAAACAACTCTTAAAAAATATTTATTCAAGCCCTATGTACAATTGGCCAATTTTTAAAATTGAGTTTGATACTTAAAAATAATTGAAGGCTACTTCAATTTAGTGAGTGCTCTTGTGAATTCTTCATATTCACTAGGACCAAATTGTATATTTCTCAAATTCTTCTTAATAAATCCTTGAATTCATAAATTTTACCCATCGATACCATAGAAGAGATTCAGATTTAAAATTACAAGATGTCATTGAGATCCATAGATGTTGGAGAACATGGTGAATCTTGAAATAGTGTTCTACCCAACACAACCAACCATTTGAGTCCTTCCCAACAAACTTTAGAAAATATAACTTGGGTATTTTATATGCATTATTATAGAATATGGTATTGTGTGCCTCCCCTTCTAAATTCTTTGAACTATCAGCCCTTCCATCTAATTCACTACAACCAATCTGGTCATATGCATGAGTCATTCCTTGTAAGCACCTTTCAACATCCTAAAGTGTATTGCTAACTATTGTCTTCAATTTCTTCTATTGATTTTCTATATAATGTATACTATCTCTTATGATTGTTATGTCCTCTTGTAATTGGTTACTCAATTTAATTTTTAACTCAATACTTAATTCACTTTTCAACTAGGCACTAAATTGAGAAAATTGTTCACTCATTTTATTTAATATCTAATTAGTCAATTTGTTATTTTTCTCCATTTAGTTTTGAGCTCCTCTACTTCCAATGACCATGTATTGGTAATTTGGTACCCAAGATACATACATACATACATAAATATGTATATATGTATATATATGTTAGAGTTAAAGTGCACTATGCCTTCAGTTTGACACTTGTCAGTTTCATTGACAAGTGTCATGTTTATCATATAGGCCTTCTGCCTATATATGTAACACATTTTTATCAATAAAATAATCCCTTGAGTTTTCCCTCCTAACATTTGGTATCAGAGCTCCAAGCGGTCTCCTGAGCTTGTGAGCTTGAGGGGGGATTTCCCTCATGGAAATCCTCCCTCCCCCCTCATTTTTTTTTTCGTTTGGCCATTTTTGAAAACTGAGGGAGTATGCTCTCCATCTTCGATGGATCAGAAACCAGAAGTTTTTCATGGCTGCAAAATCTATTTTTTTCCAATCCCTTGTTCTTCGTCCTACTCTCTGTTCCGGATATTTGCAGGGCTGAATTGATTTGGAAATTTTTTTCCGCCATCGCAGCAGACAACAATGCCGCCGTCATATCTTTATAATCTCTGGCTTTATCCATGGTCGCGTCTTGAGTTTCCCTCGCCTTCTGAGCAGCGTTGCCTGTATACTCCTAAGATTTGCCCACGGTGGTATCCTTGGCTTCCCTGGCTTTCTCGACGGCAGTATCCTTGGCTTCCCTAGCTTTATCGACGATGGCGTCCTTGGTCTCTTGCGTCTTTTTGACCACCACATCTTTGGTGTACTCAATTTTTTCCTGAGTAGACTTGAGAGCCGACATGGTGCCCTCCTTGAGGCTGCCCAGGATGCCACTGACGGTGTTGTTGGTTTCGATTCATGATTTCCTCCAAGTGAAGGCCGTCATCCCAGGCGACAGCGAGGATAAATCACGGTGCTGCACCGTAGTTTTTTTATGGACGCGAAGCTTGTGGACAGAGGAGTTGATAAATTTCAACATTGATCTTTGATGTTAAGCGAAGTGCAAGTGAAGTTTATGTTCAAAACGCGTGTGTGGTGACATCATCGTTGTTGCTGGTGAGTGGTGATGAAGTCACAGTCGAACATGGCCTGGCCAAGCTTGTTGTCCCACAGGAGGGCGTAGTCACTTTCCATGGCCATGTTGAGGCCACGGATGGCGAACAAGATGTCGCGGTGCTCGTGGTCATGGTGGTGGTGAAGAACAAGGACCTGCTGGGGGTATTCCGAGGAGTAAGATTAGGTGCTACGTGATTGCGCCCGCCAGGTGCATGTCGCTCAACCTAGCGGTTAGATACGCCGACATTGTCAATTCGATTGTGCTCTAGGATGATTTTTTTCTGTAAAGAGAAGGCGGCGGCCGCAATATGGGGGCTCACGCAGTGCGAATTCATGGCGGATTTGCCATGCCATAGAGCAACGTAGTTGGCCATTATTTTAGAGAAATTTTCAACCTGTGTCTGCTCTTCTAGGCCGTGTAATTCCCCTTTCTGTTTTGGCAATGCAATTCTGTATTAATTCGGTTTGGTGCCATTCTGTCATTTTTTCGGTGGTGGTGTTTTTATTTTTTTCTTCTTTGTGTGAAGTGCGGGATGGAATGCAACCGTTCATTGTCTAGTATAGGTTAATGAGACGTGTTCTTGGATTTGAACCATTCATTACTCTTGAGGGATTGACATCGTAGCCTGCACAGTAGCTGTCATTGAGCCGGTGGTTGTTTCGAAGGTCGCATAATCAGCCACCCCATGACGTTGGCCCATTTGTTCTGAGAAGACGCCGAGCATCTATTTTTTCAAAATATCAATAAACATCTACGGTAGTTTCTTTGACAGGTGACTAAAGATTGTTATTCATGCACAACTCCTAGTTTTTTATTTTTTCAATAGAATATTCCAATTGGACTAAGAAGCAGTGGCACGTGGGCTCCGTGGTGAAGTAGTACAAGACAGGTGGAGAATAACATTTTGAAATGGCTATTAATATTATTTAAATATATTTTCCACGTAAGTAGTGGAAGTGAAGAGACCCACATGGCCCATTTAATTCCCCTGCGAGGGAAACTGAGACTATTTTTTTTTCCTGCGAGAGAGCGATGCCTCCACAATGCGAGGTTTTAGTTGTTGTCTTGAACTGCCATGTTGTTTTTCTTTATGATCAAGGCCCCTTTGATAATGGAGTATAGGGGTATTTATAGTCGTTGGAAACGATTTTCTGCGACGGACACAATGGAGGTGTCATATTGTAACTTTGAGGCTATTTTCAATTCATTTTTTTAGCCTCAAAGATTTTCTACCTTGGAGTGCACTTTCGGTTGTACCCGACACTTCCAAGGTAATTTAATATGTGATCCTTGTACCTAGTGACCTTTTCTATACACTCAGTGAATGCAGCGACTGGTTACCCATGCATTTCGGTGGGATGACATGGTCACCATAAGGACACTTATACTAGGGACTACAGACAAAGACACCCTAGATTCTATCCGAGGTTGTTTCCGGATCTACTTCTGAAGACTATAGACAAAGACACTTCAGAAGATTCTCTTATTTTCTTCTTCTCTCCTCCTATTTGGATCTATGGCTCATTTTATTGTATTGAGTGCATTTTCGACAGAGACCGACACTCTTATATGGCTCATTTTTCCTTTCATTAGGTGTGTTTTCGGCATAGACCGAAACCTTCTAGATTGAGTTCACCATGAGGAGGGATTTCATACTCATGGTGAATCTAGTTAGTGACCTACGAGTGGCAACATCCTCTGAGGATGACCTGTAGAGGCAACAGACCCAGATGTGGCTGACCCTGAGGCACCCATGATGACCCTGAGGCACTTAGACGGCTGACCTAGTGACAACAGACCCCTTGAAGTGGCTGACCCTGAGGCAACAGATCGAGATGTATACACAGTGGATCTAGCATTATTCATAGTTGGAGAGCCAAGAGCACAAAGCACGAGTCTAAGACCAAATCAACAATAAGGAGGATGATAGGTTGTTTTTGAGAAGTCAACATTAAGGGGGAATGTTACCTAATGTTGACTTGCTTTGTTTTTTTCTTTAATCATATAGGCCTTCTGCTTATATATGTAACACATTTTTATCATTAATTATTATCCCTTGAGTTTTCCCTCCTAACAGTATATATGTATGTATGTATGTATGTATACATATTGACTACTAATGGCCTATGGATTGCATATTTTTTGCACTCAACCAGTAATGGCTTGTAGGCTATGTACTTTTGGTAATTGATAACTATTTTCATCTTTGATTGTCACTACCCAGGACAATCATACCTCACGTTGGAGTGACATAGTGGGATATAACCAAGAGCATGAAGTTTGGATTAATTAGGGGCCTCTGGGAGTTTTTATAATAGTGGTTCCTTATTAATATGTGATCTTCATGGCACTAGTTACTCAACAAAGGAAAATGGTTCAAGAAAGTAAACAAAATCAACAAATAAAATAAATGGGGCGATGCACCAAGATATCCACTAGGATCTTCTTACAAAAATAGGCCTGAATATGGATGAAGGTGTGTGTGATGTTTGATCTATTTTCACTATTCTTCCATCCAAGTGAATATGGACAAGGAAGTGGTTCTGTCAACAACTTCAACTTATAGGCAATGGATCTCACAATAAACTTTTCCCATGAGTCATTGTTGACTATAAAACATACATCATGTGTGAGGTGAGCACACATGACAAACAAATATTCATAATATTATTTTCATGAATGATGATGCATTAAGGTGACACTATTGACTCTACCTTCTAACTCATCATATGTCTTGTGTTCTTTATAATTATCGATGATAAAACTCCCTATTTACTCACTAGAATACTATATAATCATATTTTTCTTCTTCAACCGAGGGCATTCAAACTTTTCATGATCCTTTATTTTGTAATAAGTAAAACTATTGTTAGGATTTCTAATATTAAAATATGGAGAATATATAGGATACGAAGAAGAAGAAATAGAGGAGGAGGAATAAGAGAACCTATTTGAATAATGCTATTGAGACTTGAAACTCAAGGTTCTAGAATCCCTTATTAAAAAGGAAGGACAAGATGCTCTCAATTAGGCATCAAGTTTCTCCTGTACAAGTTTGGTTGAAAGCTACATCCAATGTGGAAAGAGAAGTATATATTAAATCCTTAAACAAAGCTTCCTCAAGCTGCTCTTGTGAAATTGAATACGACAAGAAGTATTTGCAACCTATTAAATTGGTAGATGTAGTTTTGTATAGAAATATGGCTCACTTGTCTCAAGCAACCGTTTAAAAAAAGCTGACATTAACAAAAATATTTAAAATATTTAAACTTAAACAGCCGAATAACAAACCAACCGTTTGCAAGCATTTAAAATATTTAAACTAAAACATTTTAAAAGTCTAGGATTTGAATCCTCTGCAACAAAAGTTTCGTCTTCATCTTTGTAAAGCTCCGCTTGAGAAGCTTCTCTGTTTCATTGCTTCAAGTTGTTAGCAATGAAAGACATGGAGGACAGACTAAGCCAATTGCCAAACAAGTTATTAGCAATGGAAGACATGAAGGACAGACTAAGTAAATTGCCCAACAGCATACTGTGTTCGTACATTCTCTCCAAACTTCCTCTGGAAGAGGCTGCAAGATGCTCCCTTCTCTCTCGCAGGTTCAAATCCTTGTGGACTGAACTCCCTCATCTCAAAGACAATCGATGATGTTCTTCTCTTACGTTCTGCACAACTCGAAAACTTGGACCTTGATCTAGACCTAAAAGAGGGCCATTGCGATCCCGACAAGCCCAACAAGCTTTGGCGATGGATACGTTGTGCAGCTTTGAAAGGAGTTAAACGAATCACTTTGGCAACATCACACAGACCCAATGTACATCCGCTCCAGCTTCCCAATTCACTGTTTTCCTGCGATTCCCTTCAACAGTTAGGTCTCGAGAATTTTGAGTTGGGAGAAATACCCTCTTACTTTGGCGGTTTCAAGAATTTGATGACATGCACCCTTCACTACATTAAATTGGACGACTACACAGTGGATAAGTTGCTCACATTATGTCCGCGCCTAGAAGACTTAACCCTAAATTGCTGTAGGGGTTTTAAGGGTTTAAAAATCTGTAAATCCAATCTGCGAAAATTTAGTCTGAAATTATGTGAAACCCTCCGTTCGCTGACTGTGAGATGTCCGCAACTGATTGACTTGGACCTGCAGTTGGACGGATTGGAAAAAAAAGCAAGGGACAAGGTGAAATTAATACCGATTGGCTTTGAAATATTTACGCCCCTCTCTGAATATTTATCTGTTGAGTGCATTTTTCTGCCACTGTTTTTGGGGTTAACACAATTGAGAAAAATTGCGCTCTTTAACAAAACTCTGAATATAAGCAATGAGAGCAAATGGTACCAGTATTACCACGTAGACGCCACTTTTCCTGCGGACATGCTGCCTGCTCTCAGTCTTCTCGAGGGTTTTCCCAATTTAAAGGAACTCTACATAGACACTGATTGTTTTCAGGTATGTTTTTCCTTTTATCAATACTGCTATTATTTTTTTCTATATACATAGAAGAAAAATCTGTCTTTTTTCAATTTTGCTGCTTTCACTATAATTCCTAGACAGTCTAATTCGATATGTTGTTTGTGCTCACTGTAACCTCCACCCACCCGTCTTTTTTAATTCTGGCTGCCTTCACTATAACTCTTATCCACTCTTATTTAATGGTTCAATTCTGGTTATCCATGGGTCCAGTCCATGACGTGGTATTCTTATCTGTTCATTAGATAAGAGTTTTTTTTTTTACTGTTATTTGCTGTCATCCTTGTCCCGTGAAGGATAAAAGTGGATAAGAGAAAGTGTTCAGAAGATACTCTCCAGCAATTATTTTGCTTTATTTCCTGCTTTTTACCACCATTGATGAAGATTAGTTTTTCTGCTTTTTATCACTGCTGGTGAAGATTAGTTATTCTGCTTTTAACCACTGCTGGTGAAGATTAGCTTTTCTGTTTTTTACCACCATTGGTGAAGATTAAAACACTGGGTAGATAGGTCTATGAATTAAGTGTAATTTGTATGCATGATATACAAGAGTGATAACAAAAGATGAGACTCTGTTTTGACAGAGAGTTGTAATATGTAATCGTTGATTTGTCTTCTCAAGAAATGATTTAATCTTTTGTTGATGTAGGCACAATTGCCGAACCACGGTATTTGTTTTGTCATCTTGTTTATGAATTTTATTATCTTATTATTGCTGCAGTGTATATTTTCTGTGTTTGGTTAATTTTCATTGTAGAGTATATTTCATTTTTCATTTGCTTTCCAAATACCCAACAACTGGTATCAGAGCCAGCTTGGTTCACTTTTGTGTAGATCAAAGATGAAGGCAAACACCTCTACTCAGATGGTTAGCTTAGATGGCAACAACTGGTTAATTTGGAAAGCCAAGATGGAAGATCTTCTCTATTTGAGGGACTTCAACCTACTGATTGAAGTAGACCAGAAGCCATATGACATATCCGTTGAGGATTGGACAAAGATGGATCGAAAAGCAACTGCTTGTATCTGTCAATGGTTGGATGATATTATGTTCCACCATGTGGCGACAGAAACCAGTGCAAACCCTTTATGGAAGAAACTGCATGACTTTTATGAGAGAAAGACAGCTAGAAACAAGGCATTTTTGATCAGAAAGATGGTAAAATTGAAGTTTAAAGAAAATGGGTCTATTCTAGAGTACCTAAATGAGATGCAGAGCATTGTAAATCAGCTAGCAACTATGAAGATGGTGTTGGATGATGAGATGCAAGCACTGTTGCTACTAAGCTCATTATCAGATAGCTGGGAGACTCTTGTTGTATCCTTGAGCAACTTGGCACCCAATGGAGTTGTTACCATGAGTCAAGTTACAGGCAGTTTGTTGAATGAATAAGTGAGGAGAAAATTCGCAAATTCCTCCCACTCACAAGCATTGGTTGCTGAAGATTGGGGAAGACTAAAGAATTAAGAGGATAACAATCGATTCAAATCAAAAGGGAGATCCAAATCAAGAAAAGGAATAACTTGATACTACTACAAGAAGCCCGAGCACATGAAGAGGGAGTGTAGGAAGCTTAAAACAGATAAAAAATAAGGGAAATCTGGTGATGAAAATAATGAACATCAAGAAACCACTATAGTTGCATCCAGTGATGTCCTAATATTCTCAATGTATGGTGAAGACTGTATTAGTGCAGCGTGTGAAGATTCAAACTGGGTGGTTGACTCAGGAGCATCCTTCCATGCCACTTCACATAGTAATTTCTTTATCACATACAAGTCAGGAGACTTTGGTTCGGTAAGGATGGGAAATCATGGAGTGTCTAAAATTATTGGAATGGGTGATATTTGCATCACAACAAATGTTGGTTACAAGCTGGTCCTCAAGGATGTGAGGTATGTTCCAGATCTCAAGTTGAATCTCATCTCAACTGGAAAGCTTGATGATGAAGGGTATGAGACACAGTTTGGCAATGGATTATGGAAGCTAAAAAAGGTCTCTTTGGTTGTGGCAAGAGGAAAGAAGTGTTGCTCTCTCTATAGGATTGAAGCCCAGTTATCCAAAGGTAAGGTGAACACTATTTATGATGAATCTCTATCTGGTCTATGGCATCGGCAACTCGGTCACATAAGTAAAAATGTTTGGAGACTTTGGTGAAGAGGAATTCCCTTTCAAATCTCAAAGGTACTTCATTGGCTCCATGTGATCATTGTTTAGTAGGAAAATTTCATAGAGTTTCTTTTTCACATGCTAAGACCAAATAGAAAATTGAGATTCTTGATCTTGTTTATTCTGATATATGTGGCCCTATGAGAGTGAAAACTCTTGGTGGTGCTTTGTACTTTGTTACTTTTATTAATGATGAATCTAGGAAAGTTTGGAGCTTTACCATGCAGAGCAAAGATCAATTGTTTGAAATATTTCAAAGGTTTCATGTTATGGTTGAAATGCAGACCTCCAAGTCCTTGAAATTACTTTGTACAGATAATGGTGGAGATTACACCTCAAAGAGATTTGAGGAATATCATGCAAAGCATGGGATAAGACATGTGAAGACTGTCCCTTACATGCCACAACACAATGGTGTTGTAGAAAGGATGAACCGCACCATAGTTGAAAATATTAGAAGCATGCTTTCTTCATCTAAGTTATCAAAGGAGTTTTGAGGTGAAGCCATAAGTACATCTTGCTATTTGATAAATTTATCTCCTTCATCTCCATTGGAAGACGATGTGCCAGAAAGAGTGTGGACCGGCAAGGAGGTATCTTATTCACATTTAAAATTCTTTGGATGTAAGGCTTTCATACATGTACCTAAGAAGCAACGAAGCAAGCTAGATGACAAAGCAATCCAATGTATATTTTTGGGTTATGGAGGTGATGAGTTTGGGTACATGTTATGTGATCCCAAGGCCAAGAAGTTGCATAGAATCCGAGATGTGGTTTTTCATGAAAACCAATATTCTGATTTTGACAAAGAAGAACAACCAAAGAGAGTTGTAGATGAGCTACCAGAAACACAAGATCCTTTACCCATCCATGAAAATGAAGGGTAACAAGCTCAAGATGAATAAGATCAAGTTTGGGGTGATGAGGATCAATAAGCAAATGATGATGATGCACATGGTAATGATGATGTGTATGGTGATGTTGAGCAGGGGGAGCAGCCTCCTCAAGGAGAACCACCTATGTTAATAAGGTCACAAAGAGAAAGGACAACCTCAATAAAATATCCTTCATCAGAGTATATCACACTCACTGAAAGTGGTGAACCAGAATGCTTTAAATAAGCTATGATGCATGAGCGAAAAGAACAATGGAATAAAGCTATGCAAGAAGAACTTAAGTCCTTGCATAAGAAAAAAACTTATAATTTAGTTGAGCTACCAAAAGGGCAAAAATCCTTAAAGAACAAGTGGGTGTTTAGGCTGAAAAATGATATGAGATATAAGGCAAGGTTGGTAGTGAAAGGTTTCGGGCAGAAAAAGGGTGTTGATTTTGACAAAAAAAATTCTCCTGTTGTGAAGATGCCTTCTATTCGTACTGTACTAGGCCTAGTTGCTAGTATAGACTTAGAGATTGAGCAGCTCGATGTCATAATAGCTTTCTTACATGGAGATATAAAATAAGAACTATATATGGAGCAGCCGGAAGGTTTCCTAGTAAAGGGCAAGGAGCACATGGTATGCAAGTTGAAGAAGAGCTTATATGGGTTAAAACAAGCACCAAGACAATGGTATAAAAAGTTTGAATCTTTTATGATAAATCAAGGCTTCATTAGAACCACTGCAGACCACTGTGTTTACTTCAAAAAGTATTTAGAGTCTTCCTTCATTATTGTTTTGTTGTATGTTGATGATATGCTTATCGTTGGTCAAGATGATAATCTGATTGACAGGTTGAAAAAGGTGCTAAACAAGGTCTTTGAAATGAATGACCTAGGGGCTGCAAACCAAATTTTGGGTATAACAATCAAGTGTGATAGAAGGAACAAGAAGATATGGCTATCACATGAAAAGTATGTTGAGAAGATACTTGAAAGATTTAATATGAAAAATACCAAACCTGTGAGTACGCCATTAGCTAGTCACTTCAAATTGAGTGTCAAGTCATCTCCAACCAGCAATGAGGAAAAGAAATAAATGGAAAATATCCCCTATGCATCAGATGTAGGGAGCTTAATCTATGCTAAAGTGTGCACAAGGCCCGACATAGCACATGCTACTAGTGCAGTTAGTAGATATCTTGCAAATCTAGGCAATAAAAATTGGGAAGCTGTAAAATGGATCCTAAGGTATCTAAGAGGCACCTCTAAAGTTTACCTATATTTTGGAAACTCACCACCTATGGTGGAAGGCTATACAGATACAAACATGGTAGGATATCTTGATAGAAGAAAGTCTACTTTTGGTTACTTGTTTACTTTTGTAGGAGGAACCATCTCTTTGCAATCAAGGCTGCAAAAATATGTTGCACTTTCGAATATAGAGGCAGAGTACATTACTGCCACAGAAGCCTGTAAGGAGATGCTATGGTTGAAACATTTTCTTATGGAGTCATGGTGTCATGGTGGAAGAAACAATTCTTTTAAGGGTTAGATCTCTAATGAGGATTTTTTGAGAAAACAAAAAAAAATCATGTATTACTCTTTTATATGTTGAGGGGAAATCTGTCTCCAAGGTTCCTTATTTTTGGGTAATATAAGTTTTGTTTGCATGTGGGCTGCAATGTAAAAGTCTTCTCATGTCTCTGTGACGACTGCAATGAATGCAACTGATGACATGTTGCCATCACTAACATAGGGTATACTTCAAATTTAGTTTTGAAATTACTCATTTGTAAAGAGGTTATTTTACTAGCTTAGATATAAAGAATATATATCTAAAAATGCTGAGAGTTATCAATCTCGAGGCACCTATCTTGGAGATCACACCCCCAAGAAATTAGATAGGTGCCTCGAGATTGATAACTCTCAGCATTTTTAGATATATATCCTTTATATCTAAGCTAGTAGAGAATCTTATCCTCCTCCATGTAAGGTAGTGAATTAGTAGCTAATGACTTTGGTTTTATCTTATGTGTGTGTGTGATATAGAGAAAATATTACATAAAGCAATAGTAGTAGAGGTAGAGTTTTGAGAGCAATGTTAGAATAAAAGTGTTTTGTAGATGTTTGGAAATAATTTGATGAGCACTTTAACTAATAATAAGTCAAAGTATGATTTGATGAAAAAATCAACAGGTAAAATAGGTATTTGTAGTAGATAACTCTCCCTTTGGGAATGATAATTGATGTTCTCTCTTTTTGAGGTATAAAGTCATGATTGTCAATTCAAACAATGCATTGTTCAAATTCTATGTGTAAAAACATGATAGAATTATGACCATACATCAAAATACTAAAATTAATTAGATGACCAAGGTCCCCATATAAACTCACGGTGTTGGCACTCTTGATTTTTAAGATGCATGGTTTAGGGGACATGTGTCAAAACATTCCTTAATCATGACTCTACCCTTAAGTTTATATTTTGAAAATGTTAGGAGGATAAATCATCATAAAATATTTTAAAAAGTTACAATTAGTTAAAGAAATGGAACTATCCCATTGCCCAACATGTCTCATTGGCATCCTATCCAAGGAATAATAAGGTTAGTGCACCCCTATTCCATATGTAGGAGGATATGAATCTCCACCACCTGTACAATAAAATTTTATTGATCCTTTTACAAATGCATATATTGAATGTGTAGACACCAAAATAGCACCAATCCGATTATGTGGCTACAAGCATTGATCGAATTGGCATACATAGCCCCTAGGGCAGCCCCCAGAGGTTAAAAAGTGGTCCTAACCACTCCCAAAGTAGTTTTGGAAGGTTAGAGGTCAATTTGGCACCTTTCAAGCATTATGCTCCCTATTTGATCCACCCTGGGATGATTAGAATGCTATTCGCCCCACCTCGGGATGATTAGCAGCAATCGCTCTAGGGTGGGACGAATAGTAAGTTTGACAGGAAAAAATTCAAACCTTGACAAATGGCAGCCCAGATTCACCACTCAACTCCATCTTCAAGGCATGGTAGTGTGAGTGAGCATTTCAAAGCTCAAAGAGGCAGTCATAGAGGCAATCATGGAGGCCTAAATCAAGGAGCCCTTACCCAGGGAGGAATCTTCTCTCCCCTGACAAGGCATGATGGCAAAGTGGCACCCTTGCATGCGCATTCAAAGGAGACCCTCAGGTCTATAAAATGGTGAGCCTTCTCAACCCAAAAAAAATGGAGTGGGAGCATTTGGAGCAACGGAGTGCTGCCAAATTATACCCTCACCCCTCATTGTGTTTCCTACATCCTTGATCTCTATTTTGGAAGGGAGGTTATCCGGTGAATACTAGGAGCGCAATATGAACCCAAAACCTGAACAATCAACCACAATAAAACACCAATTTTTTTGACACAACCCCCTAGGAGGTTTTGGACCCATCCCAAGTGGATTGGTGTCAAAACCAAGCCCCAAACGATGGGCGTCCTACCCCCAGGTGCCCCCTGCACTGTTGTAGTCCTAATCACCCCACCCTAGAGCGATTATAAATATACATTATATTTCTTTATTGTTTATTTTGAATCATGTTGTATGTGATTTTTTTATGTTGTTCAATTTTCACTACATTATGACCTGTTTTGACTGTGTTTTTATCATTTTATGTGTTCACTAACCTACAACGGGCGCCTTCAGATACAGGGAAATATGGGTAGAATATTCCAAATCCAACCTTTTGGATCATCTCAAAATGCCTCATTTTTCCTAACCCTAAGTTTGCAAGTATTTTGGATGCCTCTATATAGGACATTTGGTAGGTCACTTTCGCATGTTTTGTGACAGTCGCCAGCGTCCCACCCCAGAGTGATTAGAAATCCATGCATTATTTCTAGATTGTTATTTTTGCAATGTGTCTGTAATGATGTATGGATGCTCTTTTTCAAGTTTCATCTCATTCTGACATGTTTTGATCTTTGTTTTATTATTTCATGTATTCACTAGTCGGAGGTCTTGGGGATTGCATGTTTCCTTCCATCCACATATGCTATTAACCATTTTTTGTTTCTCTATACATAGGATATTGAAACTGGAGTGGTGATAGGGAATGACAAATGCACTCATGCAAGCGACGGTGATATTTGGGCCACCCATTTTGAATGTGGGCATGTGAAAGATCTCAAAGGGAAGCATATCATCCATTGGTGTTACAAAATTGTATCGAACGCTTCGAGCCCCTAAAATTGGTGGGAATGTATTGTAACTATATTACAAGAAAAATTAATAAAATAGGTTGCACATTATTTTTGCTTTACATCTCATTTCATTGCATCGTTTTCCCTTTTCATGTACTTGTTCTTCGCATTTTCATAAGACTTAGCGTTTCATTATACATCTACTTTTGTTTGCATCGCACCTGGTACTCTGTGCTTCCATAGACATGCTTTCAGTGGTGATCATGGTGGGAATCTATCCCCTACTATTGGGATCATTTTTTTGATCAAAATTTTATGTTTTTCTTATAGGTGTGTTAATCCTTCGGGTGCTGGACTACTGCTCGTGCCACCTTGTGACGAATAACAATTGGAATTTGTTCCACCCAAAGATTAATACACATTTGTATCACCCTATGATGAATACAAATCTACTATTTGTTCCACCCCGAGATGATCAGATCTCTATGCATTTTCTAAGTAGAAACTCAGGGGCATCTGGTGTGGGCAGAGAATAGGTAGGTTTTTTGAACATCTTTAGTATTTTTTTATTTTTTGTCTCTATAATTTTTCTATTTTCTTTGCTTTCATAGAGAATTATGCTGCATGTTTTCTTTATTTGTGTAAGTAAAAGGAACCACACACACCATGTAATAATATTAACATCAAATAGTTGGTCGTAAAACCCCAACACTTGATCAAGAACAACGGTGGATTTCATCACCACATTGACTTGGATTTTGCATACATAACCCTGATCGTGACTGTTGCTAGATGTAAATCCTGATGAAATCTGACCAGGTGTAGCAGGGGTGATTCCTAGAGCATGAGGATAAGTCTCCTATGGTAGGTGTAAAAAATAGAGTGATTCCCCTTCCGTATCGCCTATGTTCAACATACTGTTCTACTCTTGCGTACCAATAGTTTCCCTCACGTAAGGGTGGGTATATTGAGAGGTTTGGTATAACATCCTAGCATTGGTATATTGAAGGGGCAACCATTTTTGGAGATATAAGAGACCTCATCATGCATGAATAGCAAAATTTTCTTTACACAGTTTGCACAATAGAAATCATAACACACTAAACCAGATTTAGGACACACATTTAATCTGTAAACGAGATAATCATTTCTTTTTTTGTGTGGTCCCTTTTGTTTGGTGTAGTATAAAAAATCGTAAAGGATATAAAAACATACATAACTTGTAGAGAACCACCACCATGGTGTATACCCGTAGCCAAGCCCAGTCACAGGCAAAAGATATGAAAAGTGTACAAGGAGGCACAAGTCACCTCTGTTATAGCCCCAAGGACTTGGTCATACCACCTTGGTGGCCCCACAAAATAGTCCATATCATACCATTACAGAACAGGAATATAGAGGCACCCCTTCGAGGGGCACTCCCGTTCAACATGGATCCTCTCAAGAGGATTACAGACATGGGAAGACCCCCTTAGACACCCATTATGAGTGGCCACCATGCGATGAAGTGCTAGAATAGCATAGGGTTCATAAATAGGGTCCACATGATTATATCATCCCTCTACCCATCATTACTATCAGAACTAATAGGCCAAATCTAGAGTGCAAGGTTCTTCAAACAGGGCAGTCCAACTCTGCCTACCCCTTTCACATGTACAAAATGGAGCACGAGTAAAACCACTACATTCATCAAGAGCAATACATAGTGTGGGAGGAATGCGCCTCCGCACCTGCTAATTATTAGGATCACCTACTGAGGCCAAAGCCTCGGGTTAATGCTGCTAACCTCGACAGAGGGAAGCGACCTATAGAGATATTGGATCACCATGACCGAGATAGATATTTAGGAGAGGCATCTAGGCCTCCTAGACCTAAGACAGTGGAACAAATCGACTTGGCATTTGCCAAACATGCTTCCTGCCAATCGCAAATCACGTAGCTTGAGCAAGATCAGCAACAGTTAGAGCACCTGTATTGTCTTAGCAAAGAGTGGACTCAGTGTCAGACAGATGAGTTACTCCAAAACACTATGCATGAGAGGATTCCAACCCCTCATACACATAAGATAGAACTTTATGAGAGGCACAACCCCTTGGTGTGAGATAGGTCTCCGTGACCTTATCAAGCATTGCCTTCAAGACCTCCCAAACCTGAGCAGGAGGCCACTCCTAGAACCAATGATGGGTGCCTTCCTCGGGCACCCACCCATATTTATAGGTCATGCCCAGAAACTCCTCAAGAAGCCTATGAATAATTTGAGTGAGAAGAAGAGTGGGCTGAAACGCCCTACCAAGGCAGGGGGTGCGCTATCCGACTACCCCTACATAGGCCTCAAGTTCCCTGCAATTCAAAATAGGAACAAACCAAGGAGGAAGAGATCAAATCCTCTGATGCATAAAAAGAGCTACTAGAGCACTTAGATTCTGTGGAGACCAAGACTTTTGGGCCCCAAAATTCCACATTACGCCAACTCTGCAGTCACCCTGTGTATCCTTCAGTGTCGGCACCCCCATACCCTAAACACTTCAAAATGCCTCAATTGTTGATTTTTAGAGGGGATGAGGATGCCCAAGATCACGTGACAAGATTACTGAGTCAATGATTTGGCATTCAAGACAACAATGCATTACTTTTAAGAACATTTATAACCACGTTCATAGGCCCTACCTTGGATTGGTTTATCCAGTTACTGAAGTATAGCATTAGTAACCTAGACTAGCTAGTGGATGCGTTCCTCGAACGTTTTGCCTTCAACACCAAGAAGAATGCGTCATTAAGTGACCTAGCTAGCCTCAGGAAGTATGAGGAGGAAACCATGGCTGCTTATGGAAATTGATGGAGGACATTGCTTTCAAAGCTACCTTACCTCCCTCCCATGGCTGAACTAACCCAAATGTTCTCGAAGAGTTGCCTAAGGTCAATCTCCATGCTATTATAGCTGTAGCAATATGCCACTCTCGAGGAAGCCCTGGTGCAAGCCAGGATAATTGATGAGATCAAGATACAATATGGTGATATTGCCAAGACACGCAAGAAAGAGTGGCCCAAAAATGCCAAAAATAGGCCCACGCAATCAAAACCCATCGCGGTCAATCAGGTTGCCATAAATATACCAAAGCCTATACAAATGACATAGTGCCCAAAGGGTAATTATCAAACAGTTCCTCTTGATAGCTATGAAAAGTAAAATCATAATCAAGAGCAGAATCAGTAGCGTCATCCTAGGTGACAATTCACACACTTCATAGAGTCTAAAGACTCCTTGTTTGACTGCTTGTTCATGGTAAACTTGATAAAATTTCCAGAAATTTGACCCGTAGACCCCAACATGCCAAAACCCAAGGGCTATAGGGAAGATTTATATTGTAGATTTCATCGATAGAAAGAACACGACATCTATGCATGTTGGAAATTCAAAAGCTTAGTGCAGGACCTGATAGACAAAAAAACGCTCACGGTGGATAATCCAGTAGCACTGAGCAACCAACAGATGGAGGTCTTCAAAGACCCTATGCCTGCCCATAATGCCCAGGCAAAGACTTTACAAATGAATGAGGTGACATAAAATTACCCCATGTAATGGTACGTAGGGATGATAAGCATAGTGACACGAAACAAGAGATACCCTAGCACAACTACCCCTGCTGCAACTACATGAGATGTTCCATCAATGTCACAACCTCCACAACACCCTATGCAACCTCCTCCACCTAGACCAATGGCCACGATTTGGACTAAACTTACTCAAAGTTTAAGGACCATGTTGTCTAGGCTCTCCATTTATGATCTCATCCAACAATAACCGCCCTATTGGGAGGCTCTAATGGAGATACTCAAAGCCATTGAGCTACAGCCCCATGAAGAAAACTCTTTCAACAACTTTGTGGGACATGTAAAATGATGCACATAACTAGTCATAACCTTTAGAGAAGACGAACTAAAATTGATGACTGGTGATATGGTGGATCCACCCCTGCACGTCATTACGTGGGTCAACGGGATTCCATTCAAGAGGGTGTTGGTGGACACTGGCTCATCCAACAATATAATCACAATAGTGGCATTAAAACACCTTAAACTTCCAGCATCTCATATTATGGCCTCCACCTATACTCTTCGGGCATTCAACAATGCGTTATGCTCAATGGTTGGCACAATTTTCCTACCCATCCAAGTGGGACAAAAGACTATTCCTACGTTGTGTCACATTATCAAGGGTGATATGGCCTACAATATCCTGCTAGGTCGGCCTTGGATCAGGGACATGAAGTGTTTCCCTTCGATAGCCCACCAATACCTAAAATATACATATGAGGGGCAAGTATATGTAGTCCCAATAGACTTAGAGCCCTTTAAGTATTGAAATGCGGTGCAGATGATGCCACAATCGATCCTTCCATCGACACATTTGGACTTTCAATTGAATCCATCCAAACAGGGTTTGATTATGCCTACATCCCCGTTGTTAAGTCCCTCAACTCACCAATTGGGCCCATCTTCATCATTTATTCCTTGACCAATGATGCCACCTATGTTAGCCACACCAAAGGACAATGGGAAGAAGCCCCTAGAAGAGGTACCACCATTAGTCTCAACCATATCTATTGAAGAGGTGCCTAGTTGAATGGTAGTCAAGACACCTAGTTCACCCAACATTGAGTGGACTCAAGAAGAACTCCCATTCCCTCCCCCTCAACCATCGATGATTACCATTGAAATGGCCAATACGGACCTGGGGGAGTACCTAGTGTGGAACGTTGTGGCAACACCCATGCTTAAATCCATGCAAGACATGGGGAGACCTCGCCTCCCCATCAACACTATTGTCCCTTTTGGCTTCCCACCAAATCAGATAAATTATATATATGGAGGCCTCGACAACAACATTGAGCCTTACCTACAAGAGGAAGAGGACAAAGAGCAATTTGTTGAGAACGTCGACTATCTGTCCAACCCAAAATTTACCTTGAAATACCTTGGCCAATGTAATTGGTATGGATATGAATTGGGCAGATATGAACAAGCAGTGCACATTCTTTGTCAACCACGATATCAGATGCCATATGATAAATCAGGAGTAGGGTTCAACCACCCTTTGCCCCTTGCCATCTTGGTAGAAAACATGCAAGGCCTAGGGCTAGGCAATAAGAATGGGTTGGCACAAGATCCATATGCCAATCCCAACACAACATATACATTGGGGGATTATCTCCCATTGTTAACAACAAACCTTGTTGACCTCAACAACTCCTTCCCTTCGATCGAGAAAGGGGAAAGTTCAAGAAATTACCTCCAAGAGGGATATAGACAAGATCAGGGGGGATCTTCTAAAGATGAGTCAAAGTATGAGGTAGCACATTGGGACCCTTTCAAATATGATAACAATCACTCGCAAGTGACACCTATAGGTGACTATCAGGAGAAATTCATGACAATGTTCCCCTTGAATGCTCCAATTGAGCAATTGCCACCTCAAGATAATTTGGTCCTCCCGTAGAGAGCAAAAAAACCTAGATGGGACCAAATCAACCTGCTCGAATAGAACAAGCCTCACATACCACATAGTTGTCAAAGCCAATGAAGGCCTATGGATCTCCTATAGCACTTATGAGGATGAGACTAAGATGGCATATCTCAACCATATGTAGCAACAATAACACCCCATGGACATTGACAATATGTTTGAATAGCTAAACATGGGGCCAAGGCATAGGTGGAATTTGAACCAAGCATAGTTGGACTAAGTGTTGCATCTGCCACTTCAGACATACAAAGAGCACCTTCCACCCAGAGACCCTATAGAGCCATTAGTGCCAAGGGTAGACCCTGTCCTTATATCCACACATAGGTTCGATCCATTCGTGCCAATACCCATAGAGCCAGATCTAGGGTATAAGGATCACCAAGGAAGTCTGATTCAATGCCCCTACGGTAATGGAGACCAAATTCATTTCATCAATATGATCTCCATTGAATTAATTGCCCTCATCCACAATCCATCTGATCCAGCATGACCATTGTATCTAGACCTAGATGCCATATACCCGGATCACGCTAACTCACCACAATCCCCATCAGAGTATTGGCCTTGCGGTGAGATGCTTCATTTCACCCTAGGACCAAGACCAACTCAGGATGTCTTCCATGCTGAAGAGGAACCCAATGTTCCCAACATAGATCTAAATTCAGCAAATGATATCCACCTGATCCCAACTCCACACCAGTTGAAGGACGGGTCCCACATGTCAATCGAAGAGACGATTGACGTAGACATTAGCTCTGATCCAATGAATCCATATATCATCAATCTGGGGGTAATTCTATCCCCTAAATAGCAAGCTGATTACATTGTCCTTCTCAAAGAGAAGAAGGAGGTTTTTACATGGTCCTACAAAGACATTTCGGGGCTAGACACACAGCTAGTCATGCATAATCTAACGCTTGATTTGACAGCTAAGCCAGTCAAGCAAAAGCTACGTAAGATGCACCCAACAATGGCCTGAATGGTCAAATATGAGCTACAAAAGTTATTGGATGCACAATTTGTCATCTGTGTAGATTACCCACCATGGTTGTCCAACATGGTACCCGTTAAAAATCCTGACGGGAGGATTCACATATGCATCGATTTTCAAGATCTAAATAAAGTGAGTCCCAAGGACAATTTCCCCTTGCCTAGCATCGATGCATTGGTAGATCCTACGATAGGCCATGAAATGCTTTCCCTCATGGATGATTTCTCGGGATACAACCAGATTCGTATCAATATTGATGATCAACTAAAGACGACATTCATAATGCCTTGGGGAAAATTTTGTTATAAGGTCATGCCCTTTGGCCTTAAAAATGTTGGTGCCACCTACCAACGCGCTATGACATACATCTTCCACAATCACATGCATAAAACTTTGGAAGATTATATGGATGATTTGTTGGCCAAATATCTTTTGTGCCTAGATCATCTTGATGACTTACGCAAGATCCTTGATCGCCTCATCGAACACAAAGTTAGGCTAAACCCCAAGAAGTGCATATTTGGCATCACATCTAGAAAAATCTTGGGTTTCATAGTCTCAAAATGAGGCATCGAGGTGGATCCAAATAAAGTCAAGGAAATCCTTGAAATGCTTCCCCCAACCACCATCAAGCAGCTCAAAATATTACTGGGTAAGTTCACGTCAATCAAGCACTTCATAGCACATCTATCTGACAAGTGTTGACCCATGAATAACTTATTATACAAGGGGGTAGCATTTCATTGGGATGACAAGTACCAGTCTGCCTTCGACAACATTATACAATACTTGGCTTCACCACTAGTATTGGCACCACCTAGACTAGGAGTGTCATTCTATTTATACATCTCAGCTACTGAGGTGGCACTGAGCGCCATGCTAGCCCAAAAAAATGTACATAAAGAATAGGCTAATTATTATCTTAGCCGCACCTTGGTCAGTTATGAACTTAACTATGCATACGTCAAGAGGCTATATGTAGCCGTGATATTTACCACCAAAAATCTATGCCATTACATGCTGAGCAATATGATGTATGTTGTGTCTAAGGAGAATCCATTGTGATACATGATGAGTCATACTTATCATAGTAGCCACATGGTGAAATGGATCATGTTGTTGACAGAGTTTGACATCAAATTCATTGTATGAAAGTCCATCAAAGGTCAAGTCATCGTTGATCAAATAGTAGAGGCTCCTCTCTAAGACGATCAGCCTCTGATCGTAGAGCTGCCCGATGATGGGGTCTTCCATGCCTCAGAATCACCAGATTCTGATGAGCCTGAGTCATAGGCTGATATAACCCTATTTTTTGATGGTTCTAAATGTGAGCAAGGGGGTGGCGTAGGAATTGTATTCTTCACACCGCAAGGGGCTCTAATGCCTTTATCATTTAAACTTGATTTACCATGCACCAATAACAATGCAGAATACGAATCCTTGCTCATAGGTCTTTAGATAGCCATCACCATGAACATCAAATGCTTGAATATATTTGGTGATTCATTGTTAATTTTCAACCAAGAGAAATGGGTGTTCTAATGCAAATGCCCAGTTATGCAGGCCTACAAAGCCCTTATGGATAAATTCTTGGAAAATCTTGAATGGTACGACATCAAGGCACTCCCTCGATCATCTAATAATTTTGTAGACACTATGGCCTCCTTGGGGTCACTAATATCGCAAGACATTTTTGGTGATATGATAAACATTCAAGTCAAAACATTATTGCAATCCATGATGGAGCGTGAAAGCTTTGACCTAATGCCAAAAATCCACCTGATCCAGATCGAACCATCTCAGGATATGTTCTCTCGAATCCATGATAGTCTGAATTATGCCAACTAGGGGTCCTTGTTCTCCCCGACCCCTCTTAATAGCAACACAACACTATTCTTACAAGTTCTTTCTCGCTCAACTTTTTCTAGGGATGAAATTCAAGAGGGATTGCTCATTCATACCATCGAGGTTTCTGATTAGCAAGATTGGTACACACCCATAAGAGACTACCTCAAGTTAGGTAATCTCCCACTTGGATTGTCATACACCGTGAAAAGATCATTCAAACAGACAGTGGCAAAACATGTCTTGCTAGGAGACATTTTGTATCATCGGAGGTACGAAGGAATCCTCCTCTATTTCTTGGACTAGCAGGAGTCCACTTGGGCGATCACCCAAGAGTACGATGGTACATGTGGTGGCCACTTCAGCGGTATGGCCATCGCAAAGCACATTCTTCACATGGGCTATTATTGGCCATATTTAGAGCGATATTGTTTCACATATGTGCAAAAGTTTGTGAAGTGTCAACACCATGTTAATTTGACACACATACCTTCTCAGGCATTGCAATAGATCTAATCAGCTTCACCATTCTCACAGTGGGGCTTATATCTAATCGAAAAGATCTCCCCTACGTCATCAAGCCATCACACATTTATCATAATGGCCACAAAGTACTTCACCAAGTGGGTGGAAGCAATTTCGCTTACCTCTACGACTGGGACCCGCATTGCAGATTTTATTTTACATAACATCATATGTCATTTTGGTATTCCATCCAAGATCATCTCATATAATGGAACGTCATTTAAGAACAAATATGTGCGTGCTTTGAAAACAAAGTACAAGATTTAGCATAGTTTTTTGACACCTTATTATCCACAGGCAAATGGGCAAGTAGAGGCGTCAAACAAAATGCTAGTTGCCATCCTTAAAAATATAGTCACAGATAGTCATAAGGATTGGCACATTCAAATACCACTTGCTCTTTGGGCTTATCGCACTAGCATTCGGACGCCCACTAGGGCCACTCCATTTTCACTGGTGTATGGCTCCGAGGTAGTCATGCCTCTTGAGTTGGAAATACCTTCCCTGTGCATATCAATGCAAGAGTTCATCGATGATGACACTGTGTGACAAGCTCGGTTAGACCAGCTTATGTTGCTCGATGAATGACATGTCAATGCTCTTGAGAATTTACGTATCTATCAAGAGTGACTTATGAAAGCATACAACATGAAATTTCACCTGAGGGAATTTTAGATTGGTGACTTGGTCTTAAAAGAGAACCAAAAAAATTCTAACTTGCCACCCCATTTAAGGGACAAGTTCATGGTAAACTGGTTAGGTCCGTATTTAAATGATAGTAAAATAGGACCTAGAACATACCGACTCGCCTCTCTTGAAGGAATAATGGAACTAGAACCCTTGAACATTAATCATTTGAGGCCATTCCACATTTAAAAGAGCCATGGCCCACCCCAAACGCTCCAAGGATTCCTATAATCGCTTGGTCAACCCAAAACACCCCAAAGGTACCCATAATCCCTTTGGTCAAACCAAATGCCCCAAGGATTCCCATAATCGCTTGGTCAACCCAAAATTCCCCAAAGGTATCCATAATACCTTTGGTCAAACCAAATGCCCCAAGGATTCCCATAATCACTTGGTCAAACCAAAAGCTCCAAGGATTCCCACAATCGCTTGGTAAACCCCAAAATGCCCCAAAGGTACCCATAATCCCTTTGGTCAAACCAAACACCCCAAGGATTCCCATAATCACTTGGTCAACCCAAAACTCCCTAAAGGTACCCATAATACCTTTGGTCAAACCAAAAGTTCCAAGGATTCCTTCAATTGCTTGGTCAACCCAAAATGCCCCAAAGGTATCCATAATCCCTTTGGTCAAACCAAAAGCTCCAAGGATTCCCACAATCGCAAAACGCCCCAATGGTATCTATAATCCCTTTGGTCAAAACCTCCAAGGATCCATAAGAATCACTGGATCCGTACCCATTCGGGATAAACCAACCATAATAAATATTCGAAAAAATAGTAGATAATAAAAAATAACAAAAAAATTGCATCACTTTCATGCATAAGCTTAAAAATCAAAAACACAAAAAGAATTGCATTAGGCATCACATACATACATTTCATATTTGCTGGTAATACATGTCAAATACACCATAGACTGTAATTACTCGGTAATTCCATCATTTTCCACATTTATCCATTTTGTAAAAGATCCAACAAGAATAACGCCATCCACATTTTTCACCATATCATAGTCAGTTGTCTTCTAATGTATTTAGGATTTTTCGTCATTCAACTTCCTTTAGATTTCTAGCCAAAAACTATACAAAGTCAAATAGATTTTACAAAGGTAGAGTTTTACTTGGATCACACCTTGTTACGTAGTATCCCAATACAAGTTAAAACACATAAAAATTCCCAAGTTGTGTGAATGAAGGATGAAACCTGCAAAGCAATCCAGGATACCATATAGTGAAAATGTTATCTCACTCCTCCCCCTGTGCAAATAAACCCAAGAATGTTGAGAGTTGGCAAAATGACAAGAATCGTCCCTACCCAATTCCCCAAAATAAACAATGGCTTTTACCACTGTCAAAAATCCCAAAAAAGGTGGTTGCAAAATACCAAAATAAAAAAATATTGCAAAATTAAAAGGACAAACTCCAAATTTTGACATCAAAATTCTCAAAGTGCACACATCAAAAAGCATAAGAAATAGTGATTCTCATCACTCAAAATTCAAATCCCTTGTTCAAAAGAAAAAAAAACAAAAATAAACAGTGATTTTTATCACTACATACGAGAGCAAGTATCCCAATAAAATTGAAGAAAAGAAGGGAGTCAAACTTGAATCCCTGGAACTCTCAGCATTCAAAAGATCATGAGGTGATCCTCAGTACTGATTTTGTGGATAGCCTGCTGGTCACTGGTGGCAAAACCTCCCGCATGACGATATATCTATCGCATTAAATTGTGTACAGATCAATGTTTGCATGTGGATGAGCTAGCTTATGCTATCCTAGATTGCACCACATATTAATCTTACTAAATACAACAGATGAGTTAGTGGATCTAAGTAGGTGATCCTCAGTACAGGTTTTGTTGACAGCCTATCTAGCACTGGCAATATCCTGACAAATACCACATAAACGGATTCAATCGCACACACAAGGAAGTGAAATAACTTGGTCAAACTCAAGTCTGATTTGTACCTTGTTCAAAAGTCTTGTAAGATAAGCGTACAATATTGGCTAGTTAGTTAAAACATCCGAGTCTCAGAAAAACCTTAACTACATTCTAAAACAACTATGGTACATTTCATTACTTACATCACCATAAAAAAAAATACACATTAATAGTCATCTCACAAAGCAATCACATAGTACAGAAAGGCAGTAAATCCTATACAGTCTATGGTGCCACCGCAAATATATCAACAAATCATTTCATCCATTCCATATGCATACATCCATATAGTCAGCAACATCCACATTCATAATAACATATGCATACATAAATATAAATAAATGTGCATAAAAGAGCAATAAACCATAGCACGTAAATAATCCAAAAAAAGAGTCATGTATATATTAAGTCAAAAATGCCCTCAGGCTACAATAAAATGGTCCTCTGACCTCACAAAAAAATCAAAAACTCAAAATCCCCAAATCCTAGGGGGTCGGCCATCATTATCATGTAGGATCGGTGTGATTGGAACTACCTCAAGTGGTGTGGGTCCTATGGGACCTCTCAGGGTAGTTGCTACCAGCCCTCACATCATGCCCACTAATGCTACCCTCACCCACCTACCTATGATGAGAGGATGTAGACTGCTCAGTCTCACTACCTCTCAAATGGCATGGCAATCCACCTCCAGTGATATCAGGTAACTATCCACCGAGGCAAATAATCTTAGCCTCCAAATCCACCCGGTATTGACCCCACTCAACATACTGTAGGTGGTACACAGCCAATGCATCATCCCACTGCACCAATTGAGCCCGTAGGAGATCCATCTTGACTCTGTTCTCCTCATCCCATCTCCATAGTAGATCCTCCAATTGTGCTATCTTAGCACAAAACCTAGCCTCCATATCCCATTTACTACCTGCAGCATGGGAATTTTTGGGATGACATGCTGCTCCGACACCCACTGCTTTGGGATGGCCTATGTATCCAGCTGCTCTGAAACCCCTAAATCATCCCCATTGAAGTCATATACCTCCACCATATCCACATCATCGAGCAAAGACCCCCAACCCTCCATCGATGCCTCTGCACCCCCACCACCTACTACTGCCACATTCGAACCTCCTAGAGGACCCTCACCCTGCCATCGCTGCATCATCCACCACTGGTTGTACTCTACAGTCACTCTGACATTGTCCACATTAGGGATATCAATCACTGCATCAGAATCCTCACCCAATAGCTCAATAATCAACTAGGCTAGAGTCCTCTCGTCACCTCGATGTCGATAGATCAAAGTATCACCAGGAAACCCTTGGAACACCCCAAATTGTAGAGTCACCTAGATGTACAGAAAGTACTCCTACTCTATCCCATGTTGCTTGATCAACATCTCCCCCTACGCACCTATCGAAGCAACTCTCTAGCCTCAAGCCATGATGGACAGTCTTGATATGGTCACCAGAACACCTCCCCTAGAGCAAGACGTGAGAAGGCATTAGTATAGTGCCCTATGACATCTACCCATTGCTGACTCTAACCATGCTCCTCTGACCTCTGCCATAGAGTAGCATACCCAATATCCCTGTCCACCATATCACTCCGAGTAATCCAAGGCAACCCCTGTGGCCTCTCTATATCTATGTGCTACCACCCATAATACTGCAAGAGATAACTACACCTGATCCCCTTTTGCCTCCAGTAGTGGACCTCGTACAACTCATCATACAGTTGTGCCAATAGTGTCTAACCCCACCTCAGAATAAGTGGCACTATTGTCAGACACTCCACTAGTCTAAACACCACCTCAAGCAGGTTCCAAGGGAACCTCACACTTGAGGAGTCGGGAACCAACAAGTTGGAGATGAGGGTCATGAGCAATGCATGCCTCACCCCCAAAATGCCCTTCCCAAACCACCACCACACCAGAATCCCACCAATAATGTAGTCCACCTCTGCCCTCTCCATAGCCCTATACACCCCTATATCTGCCACCTACCCAAAGCACCGTGTCAGCATTATCATCCACTGATCACGAGGAGTCATTTGAATGGGCAGTATCTCCATTAGAATCCACAAAATTCGATACACGTCCTCAAAATTAAATGTCATCTCCCCTGTTAGGATATGAAAGGTGTTGGTGCGGGGTTCCCACAAATTGATCAGGGCAGTCAGATATGCCCTATCCCCCACCACAAGCTCCAACTGCATCACCTGCTTGAGCCCAAGGGCATCAAGCCACTCCCAATCCACAAAAGTCAGTGCATCTTGAGCATCTGAGGACACAGTCGGTTGGCGATATCGACTCTTCACAACCTAAAAAATAAAAACAACACAAAAACATTCAAACATGACAACAGAAAAACTATACAGAAAATGTACAGACAAACAAAATATAGAAAAATTGTACAACAAAAGTATAGATAAACAAAGTAAAGACAAAACAAAAGTACAGATCATTCAAATAAATTGTACAGTAAAAAACGTAAACAAAAAACACATTAAAATAGAAAACAAATTAGGGTTTCAACCTTAATTTAAACAAAAACATTCAAATTAAACTATACAATCAAATACAAAATAAAATGAAAAATCATGCTGGGGTTTAAACCTTACTGTGAACTAAAAACCAAAATATAACAACAAAAGCAACTAGGGTTTTTAACCTTAAGTGTGAACAAAAAATCAGATAAACACATAAAAATTTCATACTAGGGTTTCTAACTTTAAGTGTGAACAAAAAATCAGATAAACACAAAAAAATCATACTAGGGTTTCTAACTTTAAGTGTGAACAAAAAAATCAAATAAAAACAAAAATTCATACTAGGGTTTTTAACCTTAAGTGTGAACAAAAAAATCAAATAAACACATAAAATTCATACTAGGGTTTTTAACCTTAATGTGAACTAAAAAACAAGCAGAATAACGCTAACAGGCATTTTATATGTGCGTTTTAAAAATTCATATAAAAACAAAAAAATAACAAGTAGAGAGAAGGAGCACCTACCGGTCTTGCCTCGGCTCTGCCACTCGAATATCCGGTCCTTGCACTCATGGTGTCCATGAAATTTTGACAGTGCTCTGCTATGCAAACTCACACTCCTCCTCACAGCTCCAAATTGCCAAAAAAAAAAGATTGCAAATGAGCCCAAAACCTAGTTTTGGCCCTTATATAGGCTCTTATGCCTGTAATCATTCCACCCTAGGATGAGATCTCTAGTTAGAGCTCATCCCACCCTGGGAATATTACAAAATTAGTATTCCTCCCACCTCAATACGATTATAGAGCAATAAAAATAAAGCAACCAAAATTGCATCCAAAAAATACACCAACAAAAAGCAATAACTCTATCAAATAAAGGTGCCTTTGCACCTGATATTATTGGCATGAAAAACTGATTTCGGGGTCATAAATTATCACTATCCTACTCCCTAAGAAGGCTACCATAGCTGGATTGTTCCACGGGAGGATGAATTTTCAAAAATTTTAGCCCCAAGGTGTCTCAAAAAGCGTCCAAACCCACCAAAAAAATAGCAATAACTCTGCTGAATGAAGGTGCCTTTGCACCTAAAATTCTTGGCATGAAAAACCAACATCGGGACCACAAATTATCACTATCCTACTCCCTAATAATGCTACCATAGCTGGACCGCTCCACGGGAGGATGAATTTTTGACAATTTCAACCCCAATCGGTGTCACAAAAAAGGGTCAAAACCCACAAAAATAGGTCAGATTGTTGGGAAACTGCATAAGTGTTCAATTAAAACAACTGAAGGCACCCTTACAAACATCATCTTGGGTAAAGCGACTCATTGATTTTCTCATTTTGGTCATTCTCTCATTGATTCGTCTCTTAAGGGGGTAGTCACACTTAGTCACCAATCAACAAATACACACCCGATCAAGGAAATGGCATGCATTTAAAGAATCATTGAAAAAAACAATCATGCCCCTGTTTGGGGTAGAAAACAATCAATAATCACAAGTGGATCAAACACTTGGTATTATGGAATCATGAACTCAAGGTTCCCACAAACAAAAGGTTGCGCCCTTTGCCTATTCATGACTGAACAATGTCCAAGATCAAGTAACACCTCACCAAAAAATGTTAACACTTGAAGTAAGCTCCTTAGCTCGTCAAAAGAAAGGATTCAAGAATGCATGCCCTTTCGATACTTGGGGCATAAAAATTTTGTTAGGTTATTGAGAAACCCTAATCATTAAGTGCTTTGGTTATCTATTTTTGATCAGCACTGTGCCACACACAGTGCATCCCAAAAAGGGGCATCTGTAGACATCAAAATAGTACCAATTTGATTATGTGGCTAAAAGCACTGACCTGATTGGTATACATAGCCCCTAAGGCAACCCCCAGAGGTTAAACAGTGGTCCTAACAACTCGCAAAGTAGTTTTGGAATGTCAAAGGTCAATTTGGCACCTTTCAAGCATTCTTCTCCCTATTCATTCCACCTTGGGATGATTAGAATGCTATTCGCCCCACCCTAGGACGATTAGCAACAATCACTCCAGGGTGGGAGGAATATCAGGTATGATGGGGAAAAAGTTAAACCTTCAAAAATGGTAGCCCAAATTCACCACTCAACTCCACATTCAAGGCATGGGAGTGCGAGTGAGCATTTCAGAGCTCAAAGAGGCAGTCATAGAGGTAGTCATGGAGGCCTAAATCAAGGAGCCCTTAATCAGGGAGGAATATTCTCTCCTGTTATAAGGCATGATGGCCAAGTGGCATCCCTGCATGCGCATTCAAAGGAGACCCTCGGGTCTATAAAATGGTGAGCCTTCCTACCCCCAAAAAAATGGAGTGGGAGCATTTGGAGCAACGAAGTGCTGCCAAATTATACCCTCACCCCTCATTGTGCTTCCTACATCCTTGATCTCTCTTTTGGAAGGGAGTTTATCGGGTGAATACTAGGAGCGCAATCCGGACCCAAAACCCAAACAATCAGCCACAATCCCACACCAAATTTGTCAACACAACCCCCTAGGAGGTTTTGGACCCATCCCAAGTGGATTGGTGTCAAAACCAAGCCCCAAACGACGGGTGTCCTGCCCCTAGGCGCCCCTTGCACTGTTGTAGTCCTAACGCCCCACCCCAAAGCGATTAGAAATCTACATTATATTTCTTTACTATTTATTTTGAATCATGTTGTATGTGATTTGTTTATGCCTCTATTCAATTTTCACTGTATTATGACCTGTTTTGACTGTGTTTTTATCATTTTACGCGTTCACTAACCTATAGGGGGTGCCTTCAGATATAGGACAATATGGGTAGAATTTGCCAAATCCGATCTTCTGGATCGTCTCAAAATTCCCCATTTTGCCTAACCCCAAGTTTACAAGTATTTTGGATGCCTCTAGATAGGATATTTGGGAGGTCGCTTTCGCACATTTTATGACAGTCGCCAGCGTCCCACCCCGAAGCGATTAGAAATCCACGCATTATTTCTCAAATATTATTTTTTAAATGTGTCCCTAATGATTTCTAGATGCTCTTGTTCAAGTTTCATCTCATTCTGACACGTTTTGATCTTTGTTTTATTATTTCCTGTATTCACTAGCCGAAGGTCTTGGGGATTGCATGTTTCCTTCCATTCGCATATGCTATTAACCATTTGTTGTTTCTCTGTATGTAGGATATTGAAACTAGATGGGAAGCAAGGAATTATGGATGCACTCATGCAAGTTGCAGTGATATTTGGCCCACCCATTTCGAATGTGGGCATGCAAAAGATCTCGAAGGGAAGCGTACCATCCGTTGGTGTAACAAAATTGTATCGAACGCTTCGAGCCCCTGAAAGGGGGGGACATATTGTAACCATATCACAAGCAACATTAATAAAATATTTTGTACTTAGTTTTGCTTTACATCTCATTTCATTGCGTCGTTTTCCCTTTTCATGCACTTGTTCTTCGCATTTTCATAGGACTTAGCATTTCATTATACATCTGCTTTTGTTTGCACCGCACCCGATACGTCGTGCTTCCGTAGACATGCTTTTAGAATGAGATTTGAATGTGAAGACATTAAAAATATTGAGTCAAAAAAATTTTGTAAGCACCCATGGTGATGTCGAGTTACTCATCTCAAACTACATCCATTTCAATAAACATTATATATTTTGTTTATATCCTCATAAGTCAAAAGTGAAGGAAATAAAACAAAATGCTAATATGATCATATGGGAGATCAAAATAACATATGGAACCATATTTTGAACATGCATACCAATTTCAAGATCTGTTATCCAAAATAATTGGTGTTTATGCGAGGTATGTGTATACTTCCTACTATATGTAATTTAATAATTGAATCAGAACATCCATATATTAATTATTTATCCATCATGTTATTATTTATTTATGGGAAAATGATGTTATATTTAATTCTATATTCCCCTTAATAATATAATGTACATAACAATTTTGTTTAATCTTTTACCAAACCATACACTTTTTTTTTATTTATGGAAGGGTTTTGAAAGGACCCAAATTTTTTTACAGAGCTAAACCAGAAATACAAAAGGAATCACCAAAAGAAATAGAAACCAACTAGCTAGAAACCAGCACAATTGAACAACAAAAAAACAAAAGAAAAACATTCCCAGTGCACCCTCATAAATATAGACAACCATAAACTAAGCAGGTATTGAAAGATAAAGACCTAAAAGCAAGATCTAGGTTACTTACACCATCTAATCAGGGTTAATATTTACCTCTTCATCGCTACCACCAAGATGAGAGTTTTTCGATTCTGGAAACTGCCAAAAAGACCCAAGATGCCACACCTTCCAAGAGGTAAAGGATATAAATGGAGCATATTTGGATGGTTGGTGGGCCTCAATATCTGAGCAATATTATTAAACATATTAAAGAAGACACATTTTACCTCCATTGCTATCATCCATGAGCCTTGGTGGAAAGTTGGTTCGCCACACATGGAAGGATTGCTCCATGACACCTTTGTTATCTACCAAGTAAACCACCTTATTACCTTCCCTGATACACCTTAAATTTATAATTTTAATAAGTTTTTATGTACACATACATATAATTTTATATTTCATCAAGGTTGTATACTCATACTAAATGCTTAGATATGCATATCATCATATTAAAAAAAATAGATAATGTGCCAAGTATCAATGTGGAATGTGTAAATTTTAACATTGGATAGGGTAAATTGAAGATGCACCTCAACATACAAATTATATTACACCATTGCATATTGTGTATCCATCTACCTTGCATCCATATGACACTACTTTGAATATACATTGATTCATTATAATTCATCCAAATCCCTATCCTAATATCATTTGTTATCCTATCATCATAGATATAATATTTTTATAGTTTATAACCCTTACTTCCTAAGGTAAACTAAATAATATTTTAAATATTCATTAATGTCATAATATTGGATTTTTTATTGATTTAAAATAATGTTTACTAATACTAATAGTAAAATATTATATTAAATAATTCGCTCCTATTTTTTTCCTTTCTCCTCTCACCTCATATAATGAAACAACTTATAAAAGAAATAATTCAACAAGCATATTTCTATAATTTTCATCAAAATATGAAAATAATATATCCTTAATAATAACTATCGAAGATGCATTAATTTAAGATATAAATTACTAAACTAAGTTCATGCCACATAGAGAGCAAAAAACAATAAAAGAAATATCACTTGAATAATGATCAATTAACAAACATCACTTCCAATATAGACTACTACACCCTAACCCTAATTCTTAAGGGATGAATAAACCCCAATTGCTTAATATTCCCATACACCCACACACCTATGCATAATTATAATTCCTCCAAATATCTATCCTAATATAATTTTCCTTCCCACCATCATAGAATTAATATTTTTTTAGTTTACACCCATTTGACAATTCCATTTGATATATCTAAAAATCCTCTTGGCTATGGTCCAATGAATATCTCAAGGGGCTTGTATGTACTTGGAGAAATAACTAATAGAAAAGTCTATATCAAGTTGCATGTAAGGTAAATGAGACCTTCCACAAAAGATCAACACAGGGAAAAATCCACCAAAGGATTCATATAATCAACCTAATGCTTTAGCCCTAAAGTGAAGCAGAATTGCATTAAAACAAAACACATAAATCCACAAAAACCGATAAAATGCAAATGTTTCCTGGTATTCTCTACTGAGGAGAATGGAGCTTACAGAGACCCTATTTTTCCTTTTCCCACCTAGAACCATCTATTTCAAATTTGAATTTCGGGGTAAACTTCCCAAGGTCATAACTCATCGCTCGTTGCTCAAAATGACTATTGGCGCATGTTTTTGGAAAGCTATCGAAGGGGTTGACAGCTTGGTATTATGTATACATATAACACCACCATATTTCAGCCCTTAACAAGGCCTCTAAGGCCTTCAAAATTGATCTCCAAATTTTACTAGCAGGATTTTCACTAGTTTTGATAGGGTAGGAGAGCTTAAAATTTACATATCTTCTAAACAACTCAGGATATTGGGATAATTCTTTTGGTGTTGGGTATATTTATACATACTCTATACAACTAAACAAATTTTAGAACAAAATAAAATAAATACCAATTTGGGTGATGCAATATCACTCTTCCACCACTGGATGCTCCTACATCATAAAGCAAAAGGAGTTTAAAAAGACTTGTAATCCTCCAACCAAGTCATTGAATAAATTCCAATGCATATTTAGAATAATAAAAAGTGATGCTAAAATATATTTGATCATTATAAATCCCTAAAATGTAGTGTTAAATCTCCAGATATGTCATCTCAAGGATAACATTAATCCATGACTTCATATCCTGAATCAAGGTAGGAGAGTTGTCTATAATGAGAATATTATCAACATGGAGAATAATCACCATATTATATTCATGCTATTGTTATATTTAAACACCATGTTCAACATCACATCATGGAAAATCATAACTTGGTAAAAAAAGTGGATCTTCTAATACCAAGTGTGAGGTGGTTGTTTAAGTCCGTACAATGACCTAGTAAATCAACAAACCAAGGGAGTGGTACCCTCAAGATCAAATCTAGGTGGCTACTCTATACATATATCCTCCTAAATATTTCTATGTAGGATGTAAATATTTGCATACATTTTATGTAACTTCCATCCAAATGAGGCTTCTATCAAAAGAATCACCCACATGAAATCCATCCTAGTAGTTGGAACAAATGTTTCTAAATATGAACTCTCTCATAATTAGAGAATAGTTTGACAATAAGGCATACCTTATGCTTATCCTCCTAACTATAAAAATTTTACTTGGCCTTTTATACCCATTTTTATACAACCATATTGTACCCTTCCAAGAGGAACAAGGTCCTATGTCATGTTCTTCATCAAGGACTCATATTGTACAATAATAGGATCTTGTTGTTGAAAATTACATTATTTGGCACATGCTAATGTAATTATTATATTAGGATGTGATACTATAGTTTAAGAGTGTGATTTATATTTTTACTTTATATATGTGTCTATGTGTATGATGTGCACAAGTGTCATGTTGTGTGCAAGTGTGAAGAGTGAGAAAGTGTGCAAGTGTCATGTAATGGAGTGTGCATGTGTATAGGTGTAGGAGTGTGTAATGTATCATAAATTAAAGCGTTGAAGAGTAAATAGAGAGTCAATATTTATGTATGCAAGTGTCAATATGAGAAGACAAAATACATGAGAGGTTTATCTTATGCATGGAATATGAAAGGTTACATCTCCCATATGTGTGAGATAAATAAACAAAGAATCTAAAATTCACCTTTCTAATGTTATATTATATATACAAAGCTCCATGAGAATGTATCTAATGTAGAGCAAATCTCAAGATGGAATATTCTACTCATAAATAATATTACAAGTATTTTCATTCAAAAATATTGTTATATTGTTAAATGTTATGTTGATTTATATTATATGATATTTTTTATGCATTGATATTATTATATAATTAAGTCTTCATATATATTTTATATGATCTTGGAAATTGGAACCTATGATAACCTAGTAAAAAGCTAATAGTGGTATTATGGCTACTTAAAATGGACATTATCAAAGCTACCACACTCTATCCATCATTTTCGAAGAGGTATATTTGAAAGATAGCATTGAAGAAGGATTATAGTGTGCATTTAAATTTAAAAAAGGTTTAGAAAATAAGATAGCATCAAAGAAGTGATATCTGGTGTGCATTTTATTTGAAGAGAGATTACAAAAAAATATTGTTGGTAAAAGAGACTAGTAAAATATCATAGCCATGCAAGGAAATGTAGGCCACAAAGGAAGAAGAGCATGAAAAATTTGGTAAAATTGGACCCTAATAGATAGAATAGTGCATATGAAACCTTTGGAAGTAGAATAATGTAGTATTTTTTAAGAGTTAAAGTGAATGCATTGATATAGCATAGAGCCAAGCATATTCATAGGTTGATAATTTAGGCAAGAACTTAAACAATAATATAACAATATCTAAGAACAAAGAATAATATGTTGACACAAGTAGCATTAAAGAGCCAACTCTAAATAAGTTGGACAGGAGGGGACGATACAAGCCACCTTGATTAAAGAGGATTGTCTATGAGAAAATATAAATAGATAAATTATGGGTTAATCCACCAAGAAGAAGAAATTATTATAGGCAAAGAAATAGTTGAAAGGGAGCTATTGAAGATACCCAAATAGAATATATATATCAAACAAAAAGGAAGATAAGAAGAAAAGCTAAGCTAAGAAAAACAATCCAAGGTAATCGAACAATAATTCCAAAATTAAATAAATATATAGAGAGCAAAACATTTATGTTATTGAAGAAATATAGAGTTGTTAAAGGTGGTTTGAAGGAAACACATTTCAGCTATTGAAGGAGGCATGGGTGATAACATATCTAAGCAATAGTCTATCCTTGATTGCTAAAGGAGATATGGAGGAAGACAACTCTGCATGAATTATAGTTTTTGAATGCATTGAAAGAAACCTCAAAATACAACCATCTAGGGCTTGAGAAAGGAATTATGTTTGCAATGGAAAGTGAAGTGCCAAGTTTGGAGTGTGAGTAGGACTGCAAGTTGTAATGCCTATGCCAAAGCAATTCCCATTGTATGGAAAGAAGCATTTTCCATGTGGAAGGATATAAAAGTGCCAACATAAGGTATGTATTATTGACTTACTTTTTTTTCAAAATATATTTTAGGCATGCAATACAAGGGAGAATTATAAGTTAGCCACTCAATTTGAAATGTGATTTTTGAAATTTGAAAATTTAAAATTATAAAAGTTAATTGGAGTGATAAGTATTTTTTAAATTGATTTCCATCTTGATTTTTAAAAATTTGAAAATTAAAAGTTGAGAATTGTTTAATTAGGGAGTCAAAAATAATTCTACATTTAATAGAATTTTTTTATTTCAAAAACTTGATTTTTGGAAATTTTGAAAATTGATATTTGATCAAATTTAAAATTTTGGAGAGATAGGGTTTTATACTCTAAAAGAAAAATTTGAAATTGATTCAAAAACTTATTCTTGAAAATTTTAAATTGATTAAGGATTGGAGAGAAGGAAATCTACTCCAAAAAGGAAATTTGAAAAAAAAAAAACTGATTGATTGATTGAGTTTAAATTTGGAGCTATAAGGTTGTCTGCTCTATTGAAGATTTTAAAATTTTCTTATTTGTGAAAATTAAAAAAAAAAATGATTTTTTAAAATTGAAGAATTTAAAATTTGGGAGACACAAGGTCTTCTACTTCAAAATATTTAATATTTTGAGTATATATATATATATATATTAAATGAATAGGTTCTAAAGTAACATGAATGCACCAAGACCAAATAATAGAATATATTTTCAAAAATTCTATCAAATATATGATATAAAATCATTTGAATCCCATCAAAACATTAGGAACATAAAAGACATGATATATTGATTTAGGAGCCAGTCATCATATGATAGGAAATTGACATTAGTTTGAATGATTGGAAGTTAGACAAAATATTCCACTAAAGATTATAGATGCTTGGGGAAAATTATATAAAATATTTTAAGGAAAGAACAAATCAACCATCTTAAATTTACAATCTCAATTATATTCATTGAAGGTTCAAGTCTATTAAGGCTGAGTATATAACTCTTTCTTTGAAATGTAGCAAATATAAAATATAAACTATTAACTCTGGGAGAAAAAGTGGAAGACAAGTTTCTTGTCCAAGTTACATTAATATCACTTCTAGATAGTTACACATTCAATCACTTCATTTCAAATGCTAAGGAAACAAACTTTGATGAATTAGTCAATGTTCTTAAAGAATATAAAGTGGGAAATTTAGTCAAAGATGAAATATCTAATAATGCTTTGACATCTAGGGAAAATGTGCCAAGTGACACTACAAAATCATCAAAGTCTCAACCTAGATGGAAACAAATATTCTATCACATGTGCAAGAAAAAGGGTTGTAATACAAATATTTGTAGATATAATTTTTTTGAATCAAGAAAATCAATTGAATAGACCTTTTCAAAATTTCTATTCAAGGAAATATTAGCCTCAATACTAATATTGACAACAACTACTACTACTTCAATGAAGAGAAGAAAATAAAAAAAGCAATTTAGTCTAATAAATTCAATATAATCAAGAAATATAAAAATCTATAGAAGGAATGAAATTAGATCCCTTACAACAAGAATTCTAGTTTAAGATCAATTTTAAGATAATTATGCAAATGATAAAAAATATAATTATTCAAAATTTTCTAATGGCGTTGATGATACAAGTGGTAAACTAAATGTAGTAGAGAATAAGACTTTAGAAATAAGAAAAAAATCTAAGAAAAAGTAAAACATGGTCAAGACCTAGACAGAGAAGAACAAAGTGAAGAAACAAAAGAAGAATATCAAAAAGACCAAAATAATGATAGCTAAAGAAAATGTAGGAAACAAGAAGATAGGTAAATACCAGAAAGTTGAGTAGTGCCAAATTCAAAGTAGAAAGACAAGAACAAGAATCAAATATTGAAGGCTAACAACTTCAATAACTAAAGAATGTAATACAAGGGGTGTTGGAGAATATTACATTATTTAGTACATGCTAATGTACCCACATAGTAACTTATGGTACAAATGTAAATATTATATTAGGGTGTGAATCTATAGTTTAGGAGTATGATTTATATTTCCCCTTTATGTATGTATCTATGTGTAGGATGTACACAAGTGTCATGTAATAGAGTGTGCATGTGTATAGATGTAGGAGTGTGCAATGTGTCATAAAGTAAAGTGTATAAGAGTAAATAAAGAGTCAAGAATCATGTATACAAGTGGTACGATGAGAATCCAAAAGACATGAGATGCTTGTCTTATGCATGGAATAGGAAAGGTTGCATATCTTGGATGTGTGAGAAGATAAATGGAAAAATATTCCAAGAGTCACCTTTCTAAGATTATATTATGGAGATAAATCTCCATGAAATGTATCTGAATGTAGAGAAAATCTCAAGATTGTATATTTGACTCATCAATAATATTGTGAGTATTTTCATTCAATAATATTATTATATTGATGAATGTTATGTTGATTTATATTATATGATATTTACATGCATTGATATTATTCTATAATTAAATCTTCGTATATATTTTATATGATCCTAGACATTGGAACCTATGATATCTTGGTTAAAAATTCAACACACATTTCTACTCTAGTCAACCCTTAGTCTAAGTATGTAAGAGGATATACAAAATAGTCATAATAGTTTCCAAATATGAACTGAAGCAAAAAATGCACTCAAATCATTTACATATAATAAAAAATAAGGATGAAAGAAGAATTTGGTAGGCACCCATTGACACAATAAATAATCACTATATCCATAGACAATATTAAAAAACACTCCAACGAGAAATGAGGAGTGTGGGTATTTATGGCAATACCAAAACCCTGATTACATTATAAATTTTAATCTAAGTCAACATAATAAGTGGGATTTAGGTTAATTACGAGTAATAAATAGAATTTAACCATAACAAGGTTAGACGAGGCCCATTGGGATTATATACTAAACTATTATAAAATAATAAATATATTGTACAATGAAATACACTTAGGTGAATCCAAGATATTGAATAATGTTGAATAATGTTGAATAATGTCGTGAACAAACTATAAGTTCAACACACCATCATAATCTAATTTGAGCATCAAAGGAGATAAGGTATTATTGAAAATAATATATTATCCCATAATTAATGCTTTAGTGGGCCTCTATAGTTGAAGAAAATACTTTTGAATCTCCCTCATCATTTGAAAGACATCCACCTAACTTCAAAAAATAAAATTTAATTAATTGTATCTTCAACAAGCATTTCTTTGTTGGATTTCCTTCCCTCTTATAGTATCCACAAGAGGTCTTGTTTTTATTTGTTGACTTAGATTATCCATTGGTATTATAGCCTACTGATATTTGAATAGATTTGTATAATCCTATAGTTTGTGGATTTCCACCATAATTCTACATTACAACCTAAATGTGAACAAGGAGAGAAATCAATTTGTGGTGTGTAAGAGTCTTCTATGACTCCAAGAACATAGTTTAGGTTCAGACACCTAAAACATATCATATTGAGGAGACTAGCTAAATGGATTCCTTTAAAACATATGACCCATATTGGGTAGCCTCCAAGGCTAAAAAAATGGTTTTCACCATTTAAATAGGGACATTCTCCTTTGAAACCAAGGCCATATCACCCCAAGATATCCTCTAGATAAGAGTTGTCTCACCCTGAGATAGACTTCAGATTAGGGTTGTCTCACCCAAAGATAGTCGTACTGAAAGCAAAATTTAAAAATAAATTAGGACAACTAGCAGTTGAAACTACTAGTTAACCCCACACATGACCCCGCACTATGATTTAGCACCTTGCATAAGAAAAACTATAAAAAATACATGAATTAATCTATTGCATAAGATTTAGATAAAAACATTCATTTTTCTTAATGTAAACTACCCCTCCATTTTCATGTAAACGGTTTGTGCCATTATTAGATTTCTTTTGAGAAATCTATATATTGGCACTCACCTCCTCAATTTGATTCCATGGTTGGTTAAAATATTTATTACCTTAATATTTATTGTTACAGAGTTCAAGCTTCCTCATCACAAAGTGCTACTATAATTTCAATCCCCCAAGCACACCCATCGATGAAAACCATACTACTAGATTATTGCAAGGATTAAACATTGTGCTTACTTATTCTATGCAAATTGAACACTTCTACTTCAATGATTGATCAAATCCACAAAGTTGCTCTTGTGAGTGCACCAATCTACTGATAAAACCCTAGGTCAAATCCCAAAAGTCACCACGAATCGACCACAAGAAATGCAATCCTAGGATAGTAGCTATCTCAACCCAAGATGGCCTGTAGGCAAGGTCATATTGCCCTAAGATGGCCTCTAGAAGAGATCTATTTTTATATTTTTTTATTTACAACAGTTAGAATTTTCTTTTTACTATTTTCAACATTAGATTAACCTTTATTTATACATGGTTTAATCTACTTTTAGATCATCTATTTGTGCATTCATTTTTTTTAATATGAGTCCAATATCGTTGGGCTCTACACATGCTATTGACAACCTTTGCTTTTTTTTTGTATAGATTACAAGATTCTACAAGGAAAAATGAGTGCAAGAACCCAATATCATTACTGATTGTGGTAGTTATGGAAGCTCGCTCCAAAACACTTATGATTATGAGAAGATCTTGCAAAGTGTTCTAGGATTCATTTAGAAAGAGGAAAAAATCCATGTTTATTGTAACGATTGTATAACATAAGTGAACTCCCCAAAAGGGGACATATTTGTAATAAAAATTGAAATTATCATTAATATAAAGGACTAGACCCACTTGTTCTTAATTATTTATCATTGTGTATTCGTTTTTGGTTTTTGAGCATATCAGCATGACCCCCCTTTGAACATGAATATATAACCCCTCCTCGATGACCCCCCTTTTGCATGCCCCATGCATTCGAACAACGTGTGTAAAAGGAGTACTAAAATGCACCACCATACATCTCATTAATCAAAAGTTGAACAATAGCAAGTCTACATTTCAACATCAAACTTAAACTATCAAAGTAAGTGCATATGTCCTTTTTTTATTTTCATAAAGAAAAGTATAGAAAATTTTCAAATTATAGAAAAGAGTAAAATTTTTTTGAAGTGTTAGGTCTCTGTCTATGATCGTATTAGGTCCAAAAAATCCTTTTTTGTGACTCTCTCAGGTCCAAATGACCTCCATCTATGACCGTCTTAGTTCCAAATGGCATTTGTCTATAGTCATCTCTATGCAAGATGGTCCCTGTTCAAAGGCTACATCATTTAGAGTTTTTTATTACAAATTCTATTTTTTTACATTAGTAAAAAAAATAAAAATCATTTCTGCTCTTTGATTTACTTTTGCAATTTTAAAATGAAACTTCACACACACACACACAAGTTTAATGTTGGTTATTTCGATTTCATCACCAATGATCAACAACAATAACGCAACGTGGGAACTCATCTCCCATCACAGATTCCCCATAGCAACCATAGTACCCCAATCAAGTGGTTTTCTAGACTTCATCATCAGAAATTCCCCTACTTTTGGGTGCACCCAAAGTAGGAAGGATTAGACACCCTACATTTTGGGGGCTAAATAATTATAGAAAAGTAGATGTCGTTTATACCCAAGCTCAAATAAGAGGGTGAAGTGAAAACCCAGAATGGGTTAGTAGCAAGGCAATAGAAAGTGTAGCCCCTTTAAGAGTTCTTATTTCCACAAGTTCACCTTGACCCATATCCAACATAGGAAGCCACTTTTGTCATTTGGGTTACATTCCTATATAACGGGGTGTTCTTAAACTATCTTGAATAGCTTTTTTTTTTTTACCCTTAGTTGTCATAGGAATAGGGGTTTAAACATAAAAATACACTAAAAATAGTAACAAGAATAAACAATCAAAATCAAAATTAAGATATAAACACATTATTTTCTTATTTGTTTCTTTACTGTTTACATAGTTTATATCATGGTAATAACACATGGCCAAGCTCGATCAAGGGATAGTGTTTTTGAAAACTTACAAGGAGATATGGAATATATCCAAGTCAATCCAAAGGATATGGTCATTTCTAAATAGCATCTTGGTTTTAAACATAATATTAACATCACTTATATGAAATCTAACCTGGAGGTCCCTATTCAATATGCATCTACAGGTCCTCAATATTATTAAAGTGTTGAACTTCTTAGTCAAGACACTCTACATGCTTTCTTTAGACAAAATTCCTAGAACATAAAGGATCCTAGTAGGATAGTATCATGCATTCACATATCAACTCATCATACCATTTGATCAGAGCATGAGAAATAATATACACCATGGCTAGACCTATATTATCAAGCCACCCCGATTGATTTCCCAAGCATGAGTTAGAAATATGTCCATCTAGTTAGGTATGACACTAGTCATCCTAGTAATATCGATATGTTGGCTCACATATTTCTCATATATGAGGAGGAAGAAGACTTGGATCACCCTCCTAATCATTATGAAGAGTACTCTATGCAAACACATTGTGCCTTTGCACCACATGAGTACATAAATCTTACCTTTAAACCTGAATATCTGGTCAATATAACCTCCGTTGATCATGGGAAGAAAGTATACAATACTTATAGGGCTGAGAAGCAAGTCAAGCCCATTTGTATTATTACAAGATCCAATTATTCCCATACGACTAATCATATATATCTGGTATCTAGGAAAAAATCTAGTAGATAAGAGCAATTGAACCAATTACAACTGGATAAATAATGATTAGATTAGTAACAGCAATTGAATCAACATAGGTTGCACCAAAATAGGTTACACCAACATAGGTTGTACTAGTACAGGTTGCACCAGCACAAGCTGCATCAGTTATGGTTACATCAAGAATAGTTACAAAAAGCATTACATGAGAAATTTCCTACCCCTAGCAATCATAGGTTACAGGTCCATCAAATGTATCTCATGTAACATTAAAACTTACCATCTAGGCCAAACTAAAACTACCCCCCTCATACGCCCCTCTAAAATGATAGGTCTAAACAACTTCAACCATACAACCATCAATAAGAGTATGAGACTTATGAGAACCTTCAATCAAATTAACAAGATTAGGAGTATCTTGAGTTACCTTACAAGGACATGGTTGATGACCAAATTCAACCACCTCACCCCAACCAAAATATTCCACCTCCCCCTCCTCGAGGATAAAGACATGTCAATAATATCATTTCATTGTATGTTTATCAGTTACTAACTGATCACTTTAATTCTTTAGAGAAAAAAATTTAGGTATAGGTTATCAAAACCTACTTTGCATTAGTTGTGCAACCGACCATTGTATCCATCAGTTCCATCCCCACCATATCCTAAGCATTTTGAGATTCCAAAATTAGACAAGTTTAAAGGAGATGAGGATGCCCAAGAGCATGTCACATGCATCATGAATATGTGCTTTCATATTCAAGATGACTGATGTAGGAGCAAAATTCACCCTTCTCAATACCACAATTTTTTTTTCTTTCATTAACAACATGAAAAACCAATTACAACATTAGCCCGCAGGCATAGTTTTTCCTTTTCCTGGTGCAATCTACCTCCATTTTGGTGATCTACTCACCACTCAAGAACTATACATCCTCTGAATCTCAAAACTCAACTCCTCCCTCCTTCCTGACTGAACCTTCACATATTTTTATCTTATCTGGCAACTGCCATCGGGTCAGCCACAAAAACATGCATTGATGAGCCATCTGAACATATTTGACCTCTGGGTGTAGCAATTGAGTGGCCACCATGCTCAGCAAGCTTATTGGGCAAGAAATCATGCATTAATGAGGCTTTTGACCACCTTGGAAAACATCATCTGGGAACATGTGCCTTTTTGAATCGTGAACAAGCAGTATGTCACGATATCATGACATGTCGCGATATCGTGACATTTTTATTCCTCATTGCCTTTCTCTTCTTTGGGTCGTGATATCGTGACATGTCAGGATATCACAACATTTTTCTTCCTCACTGCCTTTCTCTTCTTCAGGTCACGATATCGTGACATTTTTCTTTCTCGTTGCCTCTCTCTTCTTCGGGTCATGATATCACGACATGTCACGATATCGCAACATCTTTCCTTTTTGGCTCTCCTTTCTCCTTTGTCGTCACAAAATTGTGACATGTCGCGATATCGCGACATCTTTCCTTTCTGCCTCCTCCTCACCTCTCGAGTCACGAAATCATGACATGTCATGATATCATGACATGTCATGATATCATGACATCTTTCCTTTTTGCTTCCGCCTCAACTCTCAAGTCGCAAAATTGCAACATGTCACAATATCGCAACATCTTTCCTTTCTACTTCCTCCTTGCCTCTCGAGTCGTGAAATCATGACATGTCATGATATCGTGACATTTTTCCTCTTTGCTTCCTCCTCGCTTCTCGGGTCATGAAATCATGACATGTCGTGATATCGTGACATTTTTCCTTTTTGCTTCCTCCTTGCCTCTAGGGTTGCAAAATCATGACATTTCACGATATCGCGACATCTTTGCTCTCTGCTTTCTCTCTCAGTTTTTGGGTTGCAAAATCGTGACATGTCATGATATCATGATAGCTTTGCCTTCTGCTTTCGCTCTCTGCTTTGGGTTGCAAAATGCGACATGTCACGATATTGCGATAGTTTCCTTCCTTGCCTTCTTTTCGCTCCTTCGGTCATGATTTCGTGACGTCATGAAATCGTGACATTTTCTCCTCTGGCCTTTCCTATCTTCTTTCGGTCATGATTTTGTGACATGTCACGATTTCGTGACATGTTGCAAAATTGTGACATTTTTGCTCCGTGCCTTCTCTCTCCTTCCTGAGTCATGAAAACGTGACATGTCGCTATATCACAACACTTTTTCTCCTTTGTGCCTTCTCTTGTCCTTTGGTCGTGAAAATGTGACATGTCGCGATATCGCGACACTTTTCCTCCTTTGCACTTTCTCTCATCCTCTGGTCGTGATAATGCGACATGTCACAATATTATGACACTTTTCTCTCTTGCACCTCCTCTTGTCTTCTTGTCACAAAAATGCGACATGTCGCGATATCGTGGCACTTTTCTCCCTTGTGCCTCCTCTTGTCTTCTGGTCACGAAAATGCGACATGCCGTGATATCATGACACTTTTCTCTATTGAGCCTTCTCTCGGCTTTTGGTCGTGATAATGTGACATGTCTTGATATCACGACACTTTTCTCTCTTGAGCCTTCTCTTGAATTTTGGTTGTGATAATGCGACATGTCGCGATATCGTGACACTTTTTCTTCTTTGCCGACATGTCATGATATCATGACACTTTCTCTTCTTTGTGGTATTTTGCATTTCGGTGGATTCTCTTGCATCAATGATAACCCTTATTCTTAGAATATTTATCATAACCCTTGTTGGGCCAGCCTTAGAGTGGTATAATCACTTGTCATGACACATCATACACTCCTTTGAACAACTGGTAAATGCATTCCTAGAATGCTTATCATTTAGCATCAAGAAGAAAGTAACATTGATTGACCTGTACAACCTTAAACAATTTTAAGAAGAGTTAGTCATGGATTATAAAAATCGATGGAGATCAAAAATTACAAAGTTTCTATTTACCTTACCTATTACAAAGCTAACTTGACTATTTACTAGAAGTTGTTCAAAATAGATTTCACTCTTACTGTATCTCCAATAGTAAATAAAATTTGAGGAAGACTTAGCCCAAGAAAATATTATTACGGACATCAAGGTCTAAGAGGGAGAAATCAAAATTTCAAAAAAGGATTGGAACAAAAATTCTAAAGGCAATTACATGCAACAAAAGTTGGCTCCAATAAATCAAGTTATCTCAAGTGTACCAGGGTCTTCACAACAAGTTGTCCCTCAACCACCTAATTATAAGGTGCAACCTCTTCCTACACAATATGATGCTAAAACTTTGTATAATCAATGGATGAATCAACAACGACATCCTCCTCACTAGTATATGCCATTGCCTAAATCATTGGCTTCTATTTTTCATCAACTGTGTAAGGAAAAGGCCATTACTCTGCCTAAATTTTATCAACCAGATCTGAATAAGCCAAAAACAAAAAATTATAGAGAGGATTTACATTACATCTATCATTGGTACAATGGTCATGATATTCAAAATTAATACACATTCAATAACCTTGTGCAATATTTGATAGAGAAAAATGAGCTTCAAATCGATAATCCTCTTACTAAACGCAACCATAATATTGGTATATTCACATGGAGGCCAGGCAGAACAAACTAGACAAGTGAATGAGATACATATAGCCCCACAAAATAAAGAATTTTTTGGAATTATTAGCATACTAACAAGGAACCAAAGATACTTGAACCAACCTACACAATTTGTAGGTCCAACCCATGTTCCTTAAACATCACAGTTATTACCACAACTGACTCCAATGCAAATCCTACCACCTCACTCAATTCTCAAAATAAGAAATAGACTCACTCAGAGTCTAAATATGGCCTCGATAAAACTTTCCATATATGATCTAATCCAATATTCAACTCCATAACAAGAGGCTCTAATGGAAATTCTAAATTCAATTGAACTGCAGCCATAGGACCCTAATTGTTTCAATAATTTTGTGGGGCATGTTAAAAAATACAAGGAGCTTGTTATAATGTTCCATTATCATAAAATCAAGCAAGTACCCACTAACATAGCTAATCCCCCACTGCACATCATTACTAGTTTGAATCAGATCCCTTATAAATAGGTCTTGATAGATACAGGATCCTCCATTAACATTATTACCACTATTGCACTTCAACATCTTAACCTACCATAATCATATATTATGTTATCTACATTCACCCTTCAAGCTTTTAACAATGCTCTATGCTGCACTATCGGCACAAACATCCTTCCTATTTTAGTTGGGCTAAAGATAATTCCTACGTTGTGCCACATCTTGGAAGGTGCAATGTAGTACAATATATTACTTGGTAGACCTTGGATCCATTATATGAAGTGCATCCCTTCCATATTACACCAATGCATCAAGTACATCCATGAAGGGTATATTTATGTAGTTCCTATAGACTTAGAGCCCTTCAAGTTCTGTAATATGGTCAATCATCTTGAAGAATCTACCTTACCTTCGGTGCATCTAGATATTTGACCCAATGATCCTATCAAAAATCTAGATACCTCACCGCCATCATCCACCAATCCATCACCATTAACCCTATCCCAACCATCATCATTGGTCTCTTCTGATATTCCTTCTCATCATCATATCCTTCATGTAGGAATATATCAAAGGCACCAATCAAAAAAACCCCATCATCCATCTCCACCAGTTTTGAAGTAACCATTCCAACTCCTATGGATGAGGAAGAATCATCCATTGCCATGGATGAGCCATCCCAACCTATATCCCCATATGCCTTCCTGCAAATCATGATCCAAATGACCAATCTAGCACTCATTGAGTATTTGGTATAGAATGTTACACTTTCTCCCCTCATCAAGTTAGTGCAAGACATGGGTAGACCTTTCCAGCCACTAATACCCATTGGTAACATTGTTCCTCTAGGGTATCCTTTGAATCAGATGAACTTTGTCTATGGGGGTTTTGACATTACCATAGAGTCATCTCCTATGATAGAAGATGATGAACCATTCTTAGCAAACATCGATTACATATCAAATTTGAACTTTGCATTACGATGCTTTTATCGCTACCATTGGCATGGAAATGTTCTAGATTGGTATGAACAAGGTCTCCAGACCCCTTACCAACCATATTATCAATTGCCTATAGAAAGGTTTGGTTTAGAGTATCTCATGTGTATGTTGGATGAGCTCCTTGCAAACTCACTCTAGTGCCTTACCATAGGCTTTGAGGATGATATTGATGAGAATGAATACACCAATCCTAGCCACAATCATCTGCTCAGTGATCATACTCCACTCATGATGATAACTATTCAACACTCCAACTCTTTTGGTGAGGCATCCAATGAAAATAATGATGAGGAGGATAGGGAGGATTTAGAGTATCCAAATCCTATCTGCATTCAGTGGGTTAGTGATCATGTTTGAATTGATCGTCCTTCTTCCTTTAATAAAGAGTATACAAGTGGTTGTATCTATGATGATGAGTTTGATGAACACAAAGAGTTTGAACTAGGTGATAGCCTTTAAAATGACTAAATAATGGAAGATAATGAATCTGACCAAGATTGTGATAACATATCTACCGATTCATCTTACCAAGAGTATGATGTAATGTCTGTTACCTCATATAGCTCAGTGGATCAATCCGTAACCATTGAACACCTCAATAATTTAGATAAATTTTATCTTTGTCTTTTTCCACATTTATCATCATCCTCGATGCATCAAATTCTCCCACCAGGATACTTTGTTGCTCGTACTCCCCCTAGAACACACCCTATCATTCTAGTTATGTTGAGCAATTAAACACTTCCTACACTTAGAGGTGTCGATCAACTTATCGTTTAGCTTCTTTAGAGGGTGTTGAGGGACCTAATCCTCTTAAAATTCTCTACTTTCACGTATTTCATGCATGACACAACAAATAAAAAATAAAAATAAATAAAATAATAAATCAACAAAAACAATACAAAATCAAAAATTACAAAAATATTGCATTGCTTTTGTTGTGCATTACATATTACTGCATTTCATTGATTTAGTGCATTAGGCATATATGTTATTGCATACACCACACATTCATTTTTACTATTTGCATTTCATAGAGCACCACACTTGTATGATTGTCATAAGTCTTAATCACACATTTTCTCTTGTTATCATTTGTACTTTTTCTTGTGATATTTTAGCTATTAAGGGGTCCTTGTAAGATATTGTTCAACAAACCACTAACTATTTTACGCACACCTCTTAGTTTTAAAAATATCATAAGGAAAACACATACACCTATCACATCATATACATCCACATTTATCATCCTAGGTATTTGTGTATTTTTCATCACCTAGTAAGTTTTTATAGGGTGTTCAATAGGGTCTTTCGCTCATTTAGCCATTCCTAGTTTTCTTTTCAGATTTTATAGAAAACTATCTTGATTTTTGAAGGCAGGGTATTTCTTTGATAGTAACTTGCATATCTAAAAATCCTGAACACATATTCACATATTAAAACTGATTTAGCACAAGGAAATATGAAACTATGAAGTAGTCTTGGTCTCTTAGGTGAAAGGTTTCCCTTGTTGTCCTATTATGCACATAGTCCAATAAAACAAATAATACATGATGAGCACCAAAAATGATCATTTTTATGCATGTTTTAAAGGGGTATTATATGTCATATTTAATACTAGAAATGTTTTTTTGTATAATTATTACATATATTTAATATAAAATGAAGAGTTATGTTTGATTGGTGTTTTTAGTGGAAAATGTGTGTAGATGTAGGTTTTTGCTACTAATTTGTCATTATCGAGTCAATGTCCCATTCAGAATTGGTAATGGATGAAGACATATTGAAGAGAACTATGGTAAATTGTGAAAGTAGATGCCTGCATCTTGGTGACAAGTAGGTGCCTATATCCATGTGCCTATATGATAGTGATATGCAGGCACTTGTATCTCAGCACTTGTATCTTGATGACATGAAGGCACCTATATCCCAATTATAGGTAGGCATCTATATTTCAGTGCCTTTATGCCAATAATAGGTAGGTACTTTTATCCCAGTGCCTATATCCCACCGCAGGCAAACACATACATCTAGCAGGAATATAGGAGTTGTATTCAACGTTGAATGGTTGACTAGTTGATTGGTTGATTGGTTGACTGGTTGACCAATTCAATATTGATTGGTTGACCAATTGATTGTGCAATATTTAAGGTACTTTCAAAAAAATAAGGATCATTCTTACGTATGCACGGTTAAAGGACACTCTATTAATAAATCTATGCATGATTAAAATTAAATGACCATGCTTTTAATAGAAGAAAATAACAACTATGCATGAAACAACCATAGAAAATCACGTTGTGTGATTAAAATAGAATAAGCTATTTTTATAATGGGATTGGTTACATTTTATATAAGAACGCAAACCATTCCTGAGAAGGATTCAATAAGCGAATTATTTTATTTCTTTTCTACTGCATAATTTATAAATAAAGTTTTTGAGTGTTCTTTTATTTGTGTGGATTAAGAGTGTGATTGTTATGTAGTCAACAGGGTAAACCCTGTGTGGGAGCTTGGGCCCACTCTAGGAAGTAATCCTACCCTATTTATTTTATTATTTTCTACATTTATTTCTTGCTTGATTTATTATTGCAAATTTACTACTTTTTTATTTTTGCAATTTTTGGCTTTATTTATTTTTGCAAGTGTGAATTTTTTGCTTTATTCATTCTACAAGTGTGTTTAAATTATTGTATTTTTTCAATCATTTTTTTATTTTCAACATCTTAATTTCAGTTGTATGCTTATCTTTTAGTTATTTTAAAATTGCATTTTATTTATTTATTTTCCTATATTTAGTTTTGTTGGGTTTGGATGAACTGAAAATACATGAACAAAAAATCCCCCACCAAACCAATAGGTACAAAGGGACTCATTTCCCACACTACAGGTATATATTGTGCATGGCACTCATAAGATTACAAACTACCAGATTTATAATTAAATGGAAAGAAAATAATTGTTTTCAAAACATAATTTTTGCTCACCATTTTGGTGCCTTTTTTTGGGAGTGTCAAAATTAGTGTTATGATCCACATGTTAGTTTGAAAAACACGTTCAAACTACCTTTATCATAGATCCCCCACCTGAGAAGCTTGAGTTCATCAAAGACCTATAGAATTCAACTGATAATTTATTAAGAATATAATAGACACCTCTGAGCCACAAGCTCATAATATTTTGGAAATATCTATCAAAGAAAAAAATTCCGTCCACTTGAGTCACCTTAGCATGTAAACTCATTATACGGAATATTTTAGTGACCAAGATGACATCAATGGGTAAAATTCAAAAACTATTCTAGAATTATTCCAAGAGAAAAAAACTACCAACACGAGGAATAAAAACAATAGCTTCCATTGTCAAAATATAAATAGAAACACTGATTGAAGGTATGTAGGGTAATATTTTATCTCTTTCTTTATAGTTAGACACATTCCAGAAGAAGAAGCAAGAAACAAAAGTAATGTTTGTCTTTTTCTTCTCGAGATGTAGAAAAAACCATGGAAAAATTGAATGTCTGAAAAACATAGTGGAAGTTTATGGAATTTGTCACCTGGTTCATAAGACCAGGTTGTACCTAGAAATAACAAAATAAGATCCATTAGAAGTAGAAACTTACGTCGTGGATCCACTTCCATAGACATAACCATAAAAACATCCTATATTACCAATTCCACCTACTCTAAGACCAAAATAATTGTCGATACAACCAAATTTGAATCCCAATGACAATAGATTAAATTTTATAGCTTATCAAGTAGATGTGGGAATGAATACGATGCACCATATTAGTGTAGAATTATAAAATAATCATGTTGTTGAAAAATAAAACAATGAAGGACTTTCACTGTATCTAGAAAGGTAATAGGGAATTAGAAAAATGACACAACCTGAGTTTGATATTATGGAACAATTGAAAAATTTCATTGTTACCATTCCTCAAACTATTAGTTTAGTACCTATTTATACAGAAGCCATTTGGGATTCATGCCTCAAAAAAATTAATATGAAATCCACAACCAACAAAAATGAAAGTGATAGGTCAACACACTGATTTAATATTAAACAAAACCTATCTTGATTCAAGAAGCCCAACTTTAACGATGAAAATTGTAAGCTTAACATTACCCAACACTTTGGTGAATTTTAACACTGATATTAGTTACAGAACAAGAAAAATGACATTTAATGAAAAAAATATAAAAAAATATAGTCATTTTCTTGCCTGCACAATCTACTAATGAGTTGGAAGAATTTGATTTCAAGGTCATCTAGGAAGATGCTCTTCCCATGTTATAATTTATCATAGCGCTTGATGAAGTAGGGAATGGGACAAATGAAGACTTAGTTGTATAAAATTTTAGACACAAACTAAGATATTATCGTAGGCCCCCAATTTTGGAAGCTAGCTTGATTGCAGATATGGGGGAGACCTCATCTTCAATACTACAACCAACAACATGATAAAAACTATTACAACATTTAATATAAAAAATAAAAATAAATAAATAAATAGAGTTTATTTTTTTTGTTAACACCATTAGTTTAGGTTTTTATTTTTTATTCTTTTATGTTTTGCATGATAGCATGAAGTGAAATGCATATCGTAGGGATCCAAGGTAAACAGACCTATCAAGAAATTATTGCTCTATCCTAATTTCCTCAAAAAAAAAAAAATGATGAATAAAGAATTGGATATGAATATTTCATGAAGTGAGGGATATGTACAAGGAGTTTGTAATAGTACACAATGAAATAATATGAGGGAATATGAAACAATTTTGGTATTTATGTTGGAAAACTACCTTTCAATGGAGATACAAAAAACTCCATCCAATTTTTTATGGATATAGAGTTTTGTGAGTTATTCCCGAAACTAGCAGATTATTTCAATATTTTTGAGCATATCCAAGGAATCAATATGAATATTACCACTTTAGGTCTAATCCTTGGTTATTGACCCACATAGACCATGTCTCTAAGATTCAAATTGATGGTAGTGGCATAGTATTAATAGACAATGTGCATCATTTATAGCCTTACCATGCACCTCACATCCATGAGATCGAATCAAATGCAGGCATGGGGGAGACCCATTATTTCAATACCATATCAACAGTATGGCGAAAGCTCATGCATTCATCATGGAAGAAAAAAGGATTAAAAAAAAACAAAATCAATAAGAAAAAAAAAAGAAAAAAAAAAATATGAGGAAAGGAGGCATGGGACCTATTTTGCTTAACATAGATTTTATTTTATTTGTGTTTTTGTTTTTTAGGTTTGCGTGGACTTAGATGTGATAAATAGGCATCTGGGTAACTAGGCCTATCAAGCACGAGGTCACAATACATATTTCCCTTTTATGTTTTTTTTTGTGTGTTTAATTTTGTAGGACACATGGACTTAGATATAATCTATAGGCAATCGGGTCAAACTAGGCCTATCAGGCACAATGCTACATTACCCTACATTTTTACCACTTTCTAGGAGTGCAATGTTGGAAAAAATATACCTAATTCCCACTAGGAATGTGGTGCATATATTTAGACTAGTGTAGAGGTAACTTCTTCCCACCTAGAGAAAGGCACTGATATTCAAGTCACCATGGAAGTATCTATCTTCCACCAGGAGGAGAAATGTCCATATCTAGACCAAAAAATAGGTGCCTAGTTCTCAGTAGGAGAGTGGCACATATATCGAATAGTAGCAATAATGCTTCCTTCCCACCAGGAGGGCAATGCTAATATCTAGAAGCAGTTAGGGTGTCTATTTTCATTAGGAATATGATAACTATTTTTACAATAAAACCAGACATAGAGGTGTCTAATTTTCATCAAAAATGTGGTGCCTATATTCATGCGAATACAATGATATCTATTTTTTGGTAGATGGAGTATGCTAACTTTTCAATTGTCAATAACACATTATGTGTACTCCTAATATGATAATAATGGAGGACATCCATGACCAAGTTATAATAAGGAAGTATGTCTTCCCATGCGAGTTAATTAATATTTTTAATTTTTCTACAAGAGACCTCGAAACTCATAATTAAGTAGTATCCAAGAAATAAAATAAAAAAAATTAAACTCATAGCCAAATTACCTTCGACAGATTACACGACACATTGAAGAGCACAAGTCATCAATTTGTTGTAACACATCGGTCAACCAATTGTGTAGTACCACCCGATGTCATATGTATCATGATACACGAAAACTCACCCAAGTATGTACCGATTTTTTGTTATTTATGTGCATAATTATTACAAAATACATCTCTGTATTAAATGTCAAAACAAGCCCATGTTTTTATAATTCATTCATGCAATCCCACATTAGAAATCAACCACATGGCATGAATAATGTATGCAAAAAATTGCCATGAATATCACTACACCCAAACACACATCTAAAAAAAATCTAGAGGTGTAGTAATATTATTTAAATAGTGGGAGGAAGCACTGACATGCTATCATACAAATGTGTAATCACTATATAAAGAGAAGAAAGAAAGAAAAAAATGAAAGAAAAAATATGTATATATACAACAGAGAAAATAAATGAGTGCAACTTACCCAGAAAAGAAATGAGTTTGTTGATTTCACAATAGTAATGGGCGTAGTACAAGAGAAAAATTTTTGAGTTTACGAGTTGGTTAGAATATAGCAATTTTTGGACTAGGGAGCAAGTAAACTGGGATCTAATCATTTGCATATGCCCAACAACCAAGGCCCAAGTAAAATAAATGTTGACCAAAGTCACATAGAGTCTATGTGGTCACACATTGAAAATGCTAACCAGACTCTGTCATGAGATTTTTAAGGCTTAAAAGAAGAGAGAAAATAAAATAAAATAAAAATCTATCACGAAACTTACAGTCAAAAACTCTACAAGAATTTTAGCATGGTTGGAGGCCTATAAAATTGGGAATATTTCCTATGACAATGGGTTGAAGCAAAGCTTCAATAAGGAAGAGTCACTCTTGCTTTACATCCACCAAACAAAAACACCAAGGTAGCTACTGTGTAAAAAGAAAAAATGAGAAAAAATGGGAGAAAAAATAAAAGGATAGTGCTCAGGCCTCTAGGTGGAAGAAGAAGTGTTACACTGTACAAGCATAATTTGAAGAATATTTTTAAGTTGCTACAGTCAAGTAGAAAAATTTCTAGTCACACTGTGCAATATTTGATGGCAACAATGCACCAACTGAAGAGCACAATGTAACAATTACTCGTTGCAAAGAAGAACATAGTTTGTTTTATTATGTAGATGGATTGGGCCTTGGACCCAAATTTTTCTTCAATGGGCTATGTATTTGGTCAACCAATAATTGAATATTTTATAAGTACCTAGCCTGCTAATAAGTCAACAAAACATTTTATTGCTGCCTAGTCAGCTAGTCAGCCAATAGTTAAATATTTATAGCTACTCATTCTATTGGTAAATTAGTAAATCATTTTGTTGCGTCCCAATCAGCTAGTCAGCCATCAACTAAATATTTTATAGCTTCCTAGTTTGCTGGTGAGTCAGGAAAACATTCTACTATTGCCTAATTAGTTGGTAAACCAATAGGTAAATATTTTATAGTTATCTAGTATGTTGGTTAGTCAATAAAATATTTTGCTACTGCCCAATCGCCTGGCTAGCCAACAATTAAATATTTTATATTTGTCCGATCTGTTGATCAGCTAGTAGAACATTTTTCTAATACCTATTTAGTTTTAGTCAATAGCTAAATATTTAATAGCTACACAATTTATTGGTGAGTCAGTAGAACATTCTACTATTACCTAGTTAGCTAGTCAGCTAGAAGTGACCATTATATGGTTGCCCGATCAGTTGGACAACTAGTAGCTGAACATTTGGCTACTGAATATGTTGGACAACCAAGTGTAGAATCACCCATGGCTAAAAAACACGTACTAGAAATAGAACTACCAATAATAGAATATTTAAATGGGGATATTCAATAGGAAAAATGTGGTGTTCACTCTCAAAGCACCATCAGCCATAGATAATGCCCAGGGCCAAATGTAGCACAATCAGAACAAAATATACCGAGGGACTATGACATGAGGACATATCAAAGGTTCAGAATGGGGGGATGATGACCACCAAAAAATATCATTTTTATGCATGTTTTAAAGGGATATTATATGGTATATTTAACACTAGAAATATATTTTTGTATAATTATTGCATGTATTTAATAGAAAATGAAGTATTATTCTTAACTTGTGTTTTTAGTAGAAAAATATGTGTGGAAGTATTTTTTTTCTATTAATTTAGCATTCTCCAGTCAACGTCTTACTCAGAATTTGTAATGCATGAATACATATTGAAGAGAACTATAGTTACTGATGAAAGTAGGCATCTGCATCTTGGTGACAAGCAAGCACTTGTATCCCAGTGCTTGTATACCGGTGATAGCTAGGCACCTATATCCCAATGACAAGAAAGTGCCTATATGCCGATGATATGTAGGTGCCTATATTACATCACTTGTATGCTAGTGATAGGTAGGCACCTATATCCTAGTGTCTATATCCCACTGCATGCAAGTGCCTACATCTAGCAGGAATATAGAAGTTGTATTCAACATTGATTGATTGACTAGTTGACAAGTTGACCAATTCAATGTTAATTGGTTAACCAGTTGATCGTGTAATTTTTAAGGAAGTTGTTAAGAAAATATTAGGAAGAATCATTCTTACCTATTCATGATTAAAGGCTACTCTATTAATAAAGCTATGCATTATTAAAATTATATGGCCATGCTTTTAATAGAAGAAAATAACAACTATATAGACACTAAAAAATCATGTTGCATGATTAAAATAGAAAAAGATATTTTTGTAATAGGATTGGTTGCATTCTATATAAGAATGCAGGTCATTCTTGAGAAGGAGTCAATCAGTGAATTATTTTATTTCTTTTGTACTACATAATTTATAAATAATTTTTTTGAGTGTTCTATTATTTGCATGGATTAAGAGTGGGATTTATACGTATTCAATTGGGTGGACCATCTGTCGAAGCTTAGGCCCACTATAGGAAGTAATCCTCACCTATTCATTTTATTTTTGCTTTATTATTTTATACATTTATTTCCTACTTTATTTATTTCTGCAAATTTACTGCTTTATTTATTTCTACAATTTTCTGCTTTATTTATTTCTACAAGTGTGTTTAAATTATTACAATTTCCTTTCAATCGTGTGTTTATTTCCTTTTCTTCCTTTGTGTGTAGATTATAGGATTCTACAAGGACAAAGAAGTGCAAGAACCCAACATCATTACTCATTACGACAGTTACGAAAGCCCGCTCCAAAAAACTTATTATTGTGAGAAGACCTTATAGGGTATGTCAAGATTCATTTAGAAATGGGATAAAACCCTTGTTTATTGTAATGATTGTATTGCATATTTTAACTCCCTCAAAGGGGATGTATTTGTAATAAACTTTGAGATTATCATTAATATAAAGAACTAGGTCTGTTTGTTCTTAATTCTTTATCATTATGCATTGGTTACATGTTTACATTCATTATTGCTTTACATTATCATTAGTTTCTTTTATTGGTGCAGTTGTTTTTGAGCATATTAGTGTGACCACATTTGAACATGAATATATAACCCTCTCTATGACCCCATTTTTGCACACCCCGTGCATTCAAATAGTGGATGTGAAAGGATTACTAAACTACACCACCATACACCTCTTTCATCAAAAGTTGAACAATGACAAGTCTACATTTCGACATCAAACTTAGGCTATCAAAGTAAGTACATTTGTGCTTCTTTTTCTATTTTCATAAATAAAAGCAAAGAAAATTTTTAAATTACAAAAAATAGTACAAAATGTTTTAAATGTCAGGTCTTTATTTGTGACTATCTCAAGTCTAGACAATGCATATATGTGATTGTATTAGATACAAATAGCCTTCATCTATGAATATCTCAGGTCAAGACAACCTTTGTCTATAGTTTTATTTGTGTGAGGTAGCTCATTGTCTGCTACTTTTTGTATTACCTACTTTTTGCTTGTTCAAAGGCTATGCAATGAAAGACGAGCCTCCGACAAAGAGCTTCTAGTCTGCTCAAGCTCTTCAGTTAGTTGACTAACTTCTTCTTTACTCCTGTATGCACTAGGGGTCTCTTCAACAAGCTTGGCATAGTGATATCTATCTACAATAGTGCTCGTGAAGTCCGACTTCATATTTTCTAAGGCTGCCTTCAAATTTTGTAAATCAACACTAGACTCATCATGCATTGAATTTTCATGGTTGTCTTGGTGAGATGAAATATCATCATAAGCTGATTTAAAATCAGCAACAACCTCAATTGTGTTATGATCTAAAAAATCATGTTTGTCTTCTTTTTCCTTAAATGTAATAAGAGTCCTTTCTACAAGCTTGATGGAATGATCTCTGTCTATAAGTAACTCCAAGAAACCTGATTTCAAATTTTCTAAAGCTTCTATGACTGTCTGCAACTCAACAATAGAGGTTACTCCTTCAACACCCTTCTGTCTCTTCTCAATTTGAGCCTTCAAACAAAGTATTTCAATGACCTTGTAGGTGTTATCAAAATGTGTAAAGGCAACAACAATCTTATCTTCACTAAGAATTTGATAAAAATCAGGTTCATGTAATAAATTTTCTAATTTGCCTTGTAAATATTGACTCATAAAATCAGCTTCTTCTATGTTACCTTAGGAAGAATTGTAGGTAGAGAAATTTACATCATTGCAGTTAATTGACTGATGAATTTTTGTATCTCACTCTAAGTCCTATCCCAATCATGTTGTCTCCTAGACAAATCATTATAAGACTCCATGAATCTAAAATTTACTTAGGCTTCCACAGGCTGGAAGAATAAGTTGAGCTCTGAATTAACAATATCCAGAACTTTTAAAGCTCAAATCAACAAAATGGGTATTCAAATCACCAATACCCAGAAACCCAAAACCCTAGATTTGAAACGGTAACCAAACCCTAACTTCCAAGTCTAAAAAATACTCATGGATGCTACAATTTTTTTTCACACAATACTGAAATCATTTCTGAAATTTTCATCAAACCCTAAATAGGCTAGCAGGAAAAACTAGCTCTGATACCACTGTAATAACCCTCCTTATCTAGTTCTCTAGGGGTTTGCCAAATATTAACCTTTTTTGTGAATTTTGGATATACAAATCACAAAAACAGAGTAATCCAAAATGAAAATATTACTTTATTCTTATATCAAAACTAAGGCACAAATTACAATGCAAATACCTCAAATACTGATGAAACCCTAGTTGCTCTGTACTATATAAATGATGATGAAGGCTCAACCCTTCTAATGTGAGTACTATGTGGTGTCCCAGCTCTAAATATTCCTTGTATAATCTCTAAATGACCCTGTGTGGTAACCCAACTCTAAAAGTATTTAAAACTGAAGTCCAACTGCAATCCCTATGTGGAAATTCCTAGATTGAACTGAGGGTAATCTTGCAACCCCGAAGCCAATGTCCTTGTAAGAGGCTGTCGTCTCTTACAAGCTCCAAAATCTCTATAAATGGTTCTACCAGAGAGTCCTCCAAAAAACCAAGGAAAAAAATAATAATCTTTACATATCTCCAAATGAACTCAAAACCTCCTTTTATCTCCTCCATAGGTCGACTTAGGGTTAGGTCACTTTTAGGGTGAGTAAATATAATTTTATCAAATTTTAATTCCACCTTATTTCTCCTTAATTTATTCACCCCCTTATGCCTAGGCTTAACGACTTTTTAAGTCATCATTTAAAATGGCCCCTTTTAAGTATAAAATGATTTTATAATAAAATAAAGTCACTGACTTTACAAAATTAAATTAAATAATCACTTTATTAATTTTATATTTGACCATCAAAATTTCCAACCTCTGCCCATCCGAATTGAAATTCATGAATTGTTTTAGACACCCATTTCACTGAAGAATATCACTGCACTATTTGTTGTCCACTGAAACCCTAAAAATGAATATGGGTAAAAATAGTAACTTTGATCAAACAAATATATGAATAAGCCCAAATGACCATCAATCAATAGCTCTTTAGGTACTGACAAATATTTTGATATCTCCAATGGCTCCCCTCGATCTGACTTAGCCTATGAGAGCTCGTGTATAGGCTAATCTGCTCTGCACATGACTACGTAGAAAAGGGGACATTACAACATCCTATAGGATTTTGTATTACAAAACCTATTTTTTTGTATTAGTAAATAGAAGAAAATCATCAAATGCTCTTTGATTTAATTTTGTAATTTTAAAATGAATCCTCACATACACATGCAACAAGTAAAAGCTAGTTACTTGGATTTCATCACCAATGACCAACAATAATCATGTGACATGGACATTCATCTCCCACCACAGATTGGTCCCATAGCAACCATAGTACACCTAAGCAAGTGGATTTTTGGACTTCATCACCAAAAAATCCCCCTACTTTTGGGTGTGCCCAAAGTAGGAAGGCTTAGATGCCCTAAATTATGGGGGTTAAATAATTATAAAAATCTAGTTGTTTATGCCCAAGCTCAAATGAGAGGTTGAAGTGAAATCCTAGAATGGTCTAGTAGCAAGGCAATAGATAGTGTGGCCCCTTTAGGGGTTCTTTATTTCCATAGGTTTACCTTGATTCATATTTAACATAGGAAGCCACTTTTGATATTTGGGTTACATTCCTTGAAAGGGGGTTGTGCTTAAACTACCTTCTGTAGCTTTTTATTTTATTTACCCTTAGTTGTCATAGGAATAGGGATTTAAAAATCAAAACACACTAAAAATAGAAACAAGAATTAATAGTCAAAATAAAAATTTTAAAGATATAAAAACATTGTTTTCTTGTTTGTTTCTTTACTATTTTCATAATTCAGATCATGGTAATAACACATGGTTAAGCTCGATAAAGGGATAGTGCTACTAAAAACTTACAAGGAAACATGGAACATATTTGATTCAATCTAGAGGATCTAGATATTCCTAAATGGCATATTGGTTTTTATTGTAATACCAACATCACTTATAGGGAATCTAACCTTCAATAGGTCCCTATTCAGGATGCATTAGCAGGTCCTTAATATGATCAGAGTGATGAAATTCCCAGTCAAGGCACTCTATGTGCTTTCTTTAGATAATATATACAACACATGGAGGGTTCTAGTTGTTAGAATATATTCCATTGTTTGGCTTTCATGTTGTTGGGGGAAATTCCTGCACCCTTAATAGATTTGTCACATTGCAAGACTTCCCTGATCCAATCAGCACTGTGGACTCTGGTGGATCCACCTCTTTAACTCAAGAAAATATTATCCTAAGACTCTAGATAGATCGAGTAGGGTAAGGAAACCCCAGAGGTGAGCCTACAATATTTCTTATATGCTCATGCTCATCCAGATTTACAAAAATAAAATAAAACTGCAACATAAAATTTGACCAAGTTTGAAAGTAACTCCCAGCTAGTGCTTCAAGATGTAGACCGGTGCCTTATCCATTGGGAAATTGTAGCTAGACTTAAAATATGATGAAGATAGAAGAGGGAGAAGATAAAATTGAGCCAATCACATCCATTCAAATAATGTAACAGAAATGATTCAACATGCCAATGAAAGAAGATGCCATCTACACATTCAAATGATGTAACATGTAAATGGGAGAACACACAAAATTGCACATAGAACTGCTAAAAGGAGGAAACAGGATTGCATTAAACAATAGATCATTACAATGGGAGTCTGATCAGAATAACCAGATCTCACTGAACCAGTACAAACAAATTCTCCATTCAAATGATGCAATAGAGAACTACAACTCTTTGTTCAAATGATGTAACAAAGAGCCTCCTAGCTTCCAACCTTAGCCACTAGAAATGATCTCAGTAAACTAGGCACCTCCTCAGCAAAACCTGCACAATAATGGGGAAGAAAAATGGGTGACTAGACAAGACACACAAAGGAAAATACAACTGACAAGGATGGGCACACTGGTATACCTCTTGCAAAATTACTATGCAAAAACTTGATCATTTTTTTTGTTGTAGCAACTCTCTCATATAGCCTGCAAATTGGTTCTCATTCAAAGCTCGATGATGGTCCATAATTATGAAAACTGCAACTATTTTGATGATGGTCCATAACTACAACTATCTTCATGATGGCCCATATTATTAATTGTGCTTGTAGTGGTTCTTATTTGTAGTGTGGTAGTGGTCTCAGTTGGTCAAAAATACCTATTACATAAATCTTGATAATAATAATATTTTATAACTACAATTACTAGAGTTGAATGATGGCCTCTCACTATCTCTTAATTGGATCTCAAAAATGGCCCATAATAGCCTATCTTTCAGAGGGCATAACTTTTGATCCGATCATTGGATCGACTTGACTTGAAATTTTATGTGGAGCTAGATAAAGAGGAGGACAATGTCATGGCAAGGGTTCTCTAGAAGCCTTGAATATTTTTTAGTGTGTTATCGGGCCCTAATTCCTTCATCTAGTGCCCCAAAAATGGGATTTAGTATTTTTTTAGAAAAACTAGAAGAAAGAATATTTGGAATTTAATGACTTTTTAGACATGGATAGGTGTTGAGATTTTCTAGGAGGCCTAATATGGGAAATGCAATAATTTGTGTTAATTTAGGGGGCTATCCGGGATTTTTTTGGTGACTTACTAAAAATAGGGTAGCTTTTGGCCAAAAATAACAAATTGCCCAAAAGTAATAGTTTTTTTTAAAAGGGGGGGTAAACTCAAGTTGGATTTTGAGGATCCAACATAGGCTCCGACTAGGATAGGTGATGAAAAATACTCTTTGACAATGAATCACCTGAGAATTCTAGAATCTCTAATAGACCACAAAAACTCAAAAACTTGCCTAATCACCTAAAAGAGAACACCTTAATCACCTAAAGAAAACACCTTAATCACCTAACAATGACAAGACTAAAACACTCTCTTAATCACCTAAATAGAACACCTTAATCACCTAAAAAAAAACCAACCCAAAAAACAAAACCCCAAAACTCCTATCACCTAAAAAAAAAGATGCCTTAATCACCTAAAAAGAACAATACTAAAAGATTGAAATCACTTTTTGTGGCTTCTCAAGCCCTTAACATTCAATGATACAATTTCAAATGTTGGCCATTGATAGAAATTGAAAATTTTATACCATCTAGAGTTTGCAATTTGTAAGTATGTTGGCCTACATTCTGAAGGATTTGATAAGGGCCAAGCCATTTAGGCTCCCATTTCCATTTTTCACCATGCTTCTCATTTTTGGGGTCCTAGTACAACACTATATCTCCTCCCTAAAAAGGTTTACCTTTGGATTTCTTATTGAACAACACACTATTTTGTGAGCCTCCCCCATCTTCATTAATGCATCCTTTCTATCTTCCTACAACTTTACAATTTGATCAAGTCTTCTCTACAAGACATTTAGATTTTCATGATCCTAAAGAAGTAAATATAAAGCATGACTTTCCACCTGAGGGGGTAATAGAGCATTCTCACCATATACTAGTTCATAAGGAGATTTTCATGTGCTTCTTTTGATAGATATTCTATCAGCCCATAAAGCAAACTTTAGCTCATTATCCCAACTTCTTTTGTTTCTACCTAATGCTCTTCTGATTCTTATGATCAAATTCTTATTTGAGGATTCTACTAAACCATTCCCTTGAGGATAGTAATTTATAGAATGAGAAAGCTCTATGTTGTACCTAGCACAAAATTCAATCATCTCAAAAGAAGTGAAGTAGTTACCATTATCTATGACTATCTTCTTGGGAACCCCAAATCTTGTCAATATGTGCTCTTCTAAAAACTTGATGACCACTTATATAGTGGATTTCTTGAGAGGTGCTACTTCTACCCACTTGGTAAAATAGTATATTGTTGTAATGATCCACCTATGACCTCTAGAAGAATTGGGGTTAATCTCACCTATGAGATCTATTCCCCATTGAGTAAAAGGAGCTTCCACAATCACTAGCCTTAAGGGCATGGCTGGAAATTTTTATTTCCTAAAAAAATATGATAGTTATGACAACTTCTAACAAAATAATAAACATATTTAAACAAGGAGGGCCAATAATAACCAACTCTCATGATCTTGTGAGTAGTAGCCTTTGGAGCAAAGTGACCTCCACAAAATCTAGAATGATATTCTTTTAACACTTGAGGGACCTCTTTCTCAAACAAATAGAGAAGCAACACACCATCTGGATGCCTCCAATACAATCTACCTTCTTGAATGTAATACCTTTGGGCCAATTGCTTGATAGATCTCCTTTTATTTTTGGATATGTCTTCTAGAAATGACAAGTTTTGAAGGTAAAACATAATGCCATCATACCACTAGTAATCAAAATTATCAATTGCTCTAGCTTCTTGCTGCTCATCCACTGCAATAGTGTTATTCATAGCCTCCCCTTTAGCTAGATACTTTGCCAATCCTTGTCCTCTAACAATCTACACTACTTTGAATTCTACATCATACTGTAATAACTTAGCCATCCATCTTGCAAGACTACCTAAAGGTTCAGGTTGAGTGAAAATATCTTTAACAACAATGTAGGGAATACAGGCTATTACCTTGTTGGATCCAAAGATACATTTGAAATGATCTAATGCTCTGATTAATGCATAAGCTTATTTTTCTAGCATAGAGTATTTTAGTTTAGCACCCTTCAATCCTGTACTCATAAAGGCTATAGGCCTTTCATTTTTCTCTTCATCCTTTTGAGCTAGAACTACAGCAATAGTGTGTTCTAAGGCAAATGAGTAGATCTTGAAATCTCTAGAGTAATCAGGGCAATTCAATACCGGAGCTTGAGTGATTGCATCTTTGATCTTCTAAAAAGCTGTAGTATTTTCCTCTATCCACCTTATTTTTCCATTTTTCTTGATCATGTCATTTATTGGTTTGGCAATCTGAGCAAAATCAGGGATAAACCTCCTAATAAAGTTAATATTTCCAAAGAATGATCTAACTCCCTTAATATTCTTAGGAGGGGGAATTTTAGCAATGGCTTCTACTCTTTGTGGATCAATGCTAATCCCATATTTTGAAACAATATGCCCAAGTAGTTTACCTTGTGTGGCCCCAAACACACATTTTCTAGGATTCAAAGATATGCCAAACTCCTTGCACCTATCAAACACTTGAGTTAGATGTGCAAAATGATCTTCAAGATTTTTTGAAAAAACTGTAATGTCATCAAGATATACTACCACTATATCTTGAACATCAATCCTTTAAATGCAACATCCATTGCTCTCTGAAATGTTGCCCCTGCATTCATCAATCCAAAGGGCATCCTAAGATATTCAAATATTCCCCATGGTGTAGTGAAAGTTGTTTTGTGTCTATCTTCTAGATTCACTACAATCTGATTGTAACCTGAAAAGCCATCCAATAAAGACATTCTTGATGACCCAACCACTACTTGAAGCAATTGCTCCATATTTGGAAGTGGATAGTTGTCTTTAAGAGAGCTCTTATTCAAATTCCTAAAATCTACACAAAGCCTGATCTCACCATTCTTTTTTCTAACTAGAACCAAGTTTGCCAACCAAGTAGAAAATCTCACCTTCCTAATTATCTTGGTATCCAAGTAACTTCTACACTTCTTTCTACATAATTGGATGCAAAGTGGGATTGAACTTCCTTTATTTCTACCTGAAAGGCTTGGTATCTTTCTGAAGGGGTATTATGTGAGTCATTACCTTTGTATTGAAGGTCTTTAGATCTTCATAACTCCAAGCAAAAGTATCCATGTTCTTTTTCAAGAATTTGATATATTGTTGCTTCTCTTTTCCTGATAGAGCTTTATTGATCCTAACAATCTTGGGCTCTTCCTCTATTCTGATATTAACTTCATCTACCTTATATTCCTGAACCAGAGGTTTATATGCTCTATCAAAGTCATCAAACAAGCTCTCTAAAGATACCAACCCCCTAGGGATCCTATTGGTCTTTAGTTGTATGACTTATGTAGGCTCTCCAATAACATCCTTCAATTTTTCTTCATCACTTTCATCACAAATAACATCAAAAAATTCATTTTGCATAGTCATAAAATCATTAATGTGTATATCATCATGAAAAACTTGTAAATATACCACATTATCTAGGATAGATGGCTTATAAATAGATATGGTTGGGAACCTTTCCATAAACCAAGTGTCTATCTCAAGGTTTTCTACTCCAGAAGCATTAATGGCCAAAAGATTAGCATTGTGATTATGTGCTCTAGGAATAAATTGTAGATCAAAAGCCAAGAATCTATCTATTTCATCCAACACTACTTGCTTATATTGCTTTAATCTAGGGTGCTTTGTTTGATATCTCCCTTTGATTTGTTGAATTATTAGCTCAACATCCCCACTAACTTTGAGGTAATTAATACCTAATTCCTTGGCTTTTCTTAGCCCTAGCAATAAAGCTTCATACTCTACAACATTATTTGTACAAGAAAATTCTAACCTGTATGGTATGCCAAGATAGTTGCCATTGATATCTATCAATAGTACTCCAACTCTTACTCCTGCTTTAGATTTTACCCCATCAAAGGTCATAGTCCATAACTCAGAAGTTAGAATTCTATCAGTTTTTGCATCTACTTTAGCCTTCAGTTTTGGATCCATATTCTCAACATCAGGTACTTCCAACAAGAAAGGAGAATGCCAGATAGAGTAAACCCCCATGTCCTTTTCCTCAATAGAATTCATGACATTAACCATATTATCATTAGGATCTCTGAATTCAACTGAATACCTATTGAAGGGTTCTCTTTTCAATATCACTTTTTCCTTACCCTACATTGGAATAGTGGCATATGACCAATCCAACTGAATAGTACCACCTAGCTGCTCTACCCAATGCCTAGAGAGTAAGATGGAAAAGAAAGGGTCCACATATACAACTACAACATCCATTACCACACCTTTCTTAGGATATTGTTCAATATGGACAAGAAGTCTAGTGATAATGCCTACACAAGGTACTCTCCTATTATCCATGACAAAAATAGGGGGTGCTCTTTTTGATAAATCAAGCCTAACTGATCAGCTACCTATTTTGACATCACATTCATGGAAGCACCACTATCAAGCATGCAATTATGAATAACATATTGGTCTCCATAGCCTGATGTATACCTTAGTGATATGTAAAATGGTTTAACTAAATATGGGGCTCTGACTACATTATTCTCAAGGCCTATGGGGGTTTTAGATTGTCCTCCTGACTGATCAATTAATTTGAAGGCTCTACATACCTGATACCGATACTTTGGAATAGTCATTAATTCTCCAAAAGTGATGTTGACCTTCTGTTTGGTAACCTCTAAACCTAGATCAAACTGATATTTCTTATCATCAATTCCTTTTCTAGTTCTTTGATTAACCAGGTCATTCTGCTGCTTTTGGATAATTTCCTCTACATCAGGCTCTTCAAGAATCATTTGCAACTTCATCTGATTTACCTTTTTTTATGAAATCACTCCTATAGCTTTCTCCTTTTGTGTAGGTCCTTCATCAACTTTGTCCTCCACTATTCTATTCTTGAGATTGATAGCATGTATTCTTTCTAAAGACTCAACCTCTTTTATTGTAGGTATAAGCTTTCCTTGCTTCATTCTATCAAATCTGGTATTAGAAGGCTCACTTGAGGTTGATGCCTCTCCAAAGACTAAGGCTCTTTGCTCAAGATTACTGGCACATATGTCCATGTCCCTTTCAAATTCCTGTTCTCTAGTTTCATCCTCCTGAGTCCAACATACATTAATTCTAATATCTTCATCTTCAGATTCAACATTTAAATCAACATTAGAATGCATACTTAGATAAATACCACAATCAATAGGGTTATGTGGTGCATCATAGGAAGAGAAATAAAAGGGATGATCTGATGCTATATTATTTGATGGTATGGGATTTGGAATAGAATCTAGATCTCTCTCTATTTCTTTCTTCTTCCAATTTCCATTTCGATTCCTATTTCCCTCTTCATTTCCATTGTTATTCTAGTTTCTATTGAAATTCCTCCTAAAAGGAGGTCTGTTATCTTCCTACTATCTATTATTACCCTATGAAGTTTTTGTAATGTTATCCTTACATTTTTCAAGTCTAGCCAACCTATTATTCAAAGTAGTAAACATCTCACTCAATTGATTAGCTATTTTGTTCATAGGATCCTGATCTATTTTCTTAGGGATAGAGAACTCAACCTTCTTGGGCTTCCTTTCAGGTTGATTGGGCTCTAAAGAGTATGCTTTCATATTACCACTATCAATCATATGTCTCTCTATTTCAATAGCCCTTTCCATACATATATCAATGGTGGTTATTGCTTGTTATCTTAGCTCATAACTAAAATCTCCAAGGAAAGCATTTTTGTAGAAACAAATGGATTGATCATCATTTGGCCTTAATGCTACTAGAATATTATTTTTAGTCTTAAAGAATATTCTATTGAAATCTTCCACTGATTCATTTTCTTTCTTTTTCATGGTAGCCAATTATATCAGCAAGGACTATTCATTCTTCCTCTCTCCATATTTCCTAAGGAAAGTGTGCTCTAGCTCTTGAAAATTATGGATAGTACCAGCTCCAAGGTTGTTAAACCATTCTCGAGCATCTTTCTCTAAAGTTTGAAAGAATAATCTAAGGACAACATCTTCATCATCTACCTCAAGACTATCCATGGCATACAAAAAATCCCTAATATGATCTTCACCGATGACAACATTATTTCCTTGGAATTTAGGCAAGTACTTATGAGCTTTACCAGGGAGAGGATTCAGATTTGTAGGTAAAACAAAAGCTCTATATCTATTGGTTCTCCATTGATTGACATTTTGATTAGCATTGACATTTTGATTAACATTTTGATTGACATTGACATTTTGGTTTACATTAGGGGTTGCCATACTCACTACAGATTGATTTACTATAGGTATTTGATTCATAATAGGAGAAGACTGATTTAAACCAAGATTTGGATTAAAAATAAGAATAATAGGAATTGAAGATTTTCTATGATACTTGAAGAATACCTCAAGATTTGGCACTCTAGCAAGCACTTTTTTACCACTTCTTCTTGTAGATGCTAGATCCAACTCCTCCTTTGATTTTTAAAATTTTGAGTTCATTCGGAGTCACCAACATAGATGTGCAAAGAAAGAACAAGATCTTCAACAATACTTAGGCCAAGATTGCTCAACTTGATATTCACTCAACTCTCACAAATTTCACTCTAGGAAAGACTATGAGAAATACAAACACAAAATAGTACTAAGCCACCAAAAACTATTGGTTGACTACTACCACACAAAAAGTTTTAGAATCATCCTCAACAATGGTACCAAAAACTATTGGGGGAAATTCCTGCACCCTTAATAGATTTGTCATGTTGCAAGACTTCCCTGATCCAATCAACACTATGGACTCTAGTGGATCCACCTCTTTAACTCAAGAAAATATTATCCTAAGACTCTAGATAGACCGAGTAGGGTAAGGAAACCCTAGAGGTGAGCCTACAATATTTCTTATATGCTCATGCTCATCCAGATTTGCAAAAATGAAATAAAATTGCAACATAAAATTTGACCAAGTTTGAAAGTAACTCCTAGCTAGTGCTTCAAGTTGTAGACCGGTGCCTTATCCATTGGGTAATTGTAGCTAGACTTAAAATATGATGAAGATAGAAGGGGGAGAAGATAAAACTGAGCCAATCACATCCATTCAAATAATGTAATAAAAATGATTCAACATGCTAGTGAAAGAAGATGCCATTTACACATTCAAATGATGTAACATGTAAATGGGAGAACACATAAAATTGTACATAGAACTACTAAAAGGAGGAAATATGATTGCATTAAACAATAAATCATTACAATGGGAGTCTGATCAGAATAACCAGATCTCACTGAACTAGTACAAACAAATTCTCCATTCAAATGATGCAATAGAGAACTGCAACTCTTTGTTCAAATGATGTAACAAAGAGCCTCCTAGCTTCCAACCTCAACCACTAGAAATGATCTCAGTAAATTAGGCACCTCCTCAGAAAAACCTGCATAATAATGGGGAAGAAAAAAGGGGTGACTAGACAAGACACACAAAGGAAAATACAACTGACAAGGATGGGCACACTAGTATACCTCTTGCAAAATTACTGTGCAAAAACTTGATGATTTTTTTATTGCAGTAACTCTCTCATATAGCCTACAAATTGGTTCTCATTCAAAGCTCGATGATGGTCCATAATTATAAAAATTGCAACTATTTTGATGATGGTCCATAACTGCAACTGTCTTCATGATGGCCCATATTATTAATTGTGCTTGTAGTGGTTCTTATTTGTAGTGTGGTAGTGGTCTCAGTTGGTCAAAAATACCTATTACATAAATCTTGATAATAATAATATTTTATAACTACAATTACCAGAGTTGAATGATGGCCTCTCACTATCTCTTAATTGGATCTCAAAAATGGCCCATAATAGCCTATCTTTTAGAGGGCATAACTTTTGATCCGACCATTGGATCGACTTGAAATTTTACATGGAGCTAGATAAAGAGGAGGACAATATCATGGCAAGGTTTCTATAGAAGCCTTGAAGATTTTTTAGTGTGTTATCGGGCCCTAATTCCTTCATCTAGTGCCCCAAAAATGGGATTTAGTATTTTTTAGAAAAACTAGAAGAAAGAATATTTGGAATTTAATGACTTTTTAGACATGGATAGGTGTTGAGATTTTCTAGGAGGCCTAATATGGGAAATGCAATAATGTGTGTTAATTTAGGGGGCTATCCGGGATTTTTTTGTGACTTACTAAAAATAGGGTAGCTTTTGGCCAAAAATAACAAATTGCCCAAAAATAGTAAATTTTTTTTTAAAGGGGGGACAAACTCAAGTTGGATTTTGAGGATCCAACACATGCCAAGTGTCATGTAAGAGGTACCTATAGGCCCAAAATGGCCATATCCTTAGAAAACTTTGAAAAATTTATTCTAAGGCATGAAATACCCAATCCGATAAGGTCATAGAGTATTTTGTAGTGGATCCATGACACGAGTTATCCAATTTGCTCAACGCTTAGTGTTTTTTTTGCCATAACTAGCTAATACTCGATTCCACTCAATATCTAATGTAATTGGCAGTGGATTTTGACAAGGTTTCCAATCTGCAAAGCTTTTGATATTTGTTGATGTTAGTGCATTTTAAAATTAGGAATGGCAATTTCTCTTTGTTTCGTGCACTCTAATGACTAAGTGTTGATAAATTGTAGTCCACTAAATTCCAAGACTAAGGTGGAGTGGAATGGAAATAAGAAGATCATAAGCATTGTAAATATAGTGCAATGGTGACAAGGGCTATTTACACTACTTTTAGTGCAGATTTGCAATTCCATAGTCAAGCTAAGTCAAATTCAGAGGAAGAACTTTAAAGTTTATGAATGCTAAGTGAGAGGCTTGGTGACAGAGTTGATTCCGCTCATACCTCAGTATATTTCTTGTCAAAACTTGATTTCGCTCGCCACAGTATTCAAAGTTGACATCAGTTTTGATAAAGTGTAGAATGGTATTTTGTTTCCCCCTCACTATTTTATAGAGAATTTCTGATATTTGATCGCATCCGTCCATTAAGAAAATTGACAATTGAGATTTTGTTGACATTTTATGAAGCATACAAAGGTGAAATCTTGTTGGATTCAAGAATAGTCAGTTAAAAGAGGGAAGGTGAAGTGTTGAAGGATTTTCATGAAGCAAGAACTAGATCGTTTATAGATATATGATAGAATGGAGTTTCCAAGAACGATGAGTGGTTTATATTCATTTCAGATGACCTGAAGCTCAACTGCCATTATTGGATCAGTAGGTTGTAGAGCTGAGTTGTCATAGCAAATTGCTTCTAGTGGATTTTTCAAACTTCAAAAGCGAATGAGATAATGCTAGCAAAACTCTTTGTTGAGTTGTCAAAGTTTTAATCTGTGTAATGTATCTTTCAATTCTTTTAATTATAAACTATAAATAGGGGTTGAACCCTCGATTTTCAAGGTTAGCTCTAGTGTGTTTGCTTGTCCTACTATGTAAATACATTATGCAAACTAATGGAAGGAGCATTACTCATATTTTTGACTCAAGAATTGTAATCTTTGATATCTTTCATTCAAGAGGTTTGAAGCTATGAATTGCATTTTTGTCAATACCATAATGGTTATTTCATTCCATTTTCAATGGATTACTAGTTGTGAAGGTAGTTGAAATTTGTTTATAGTTATATCTATGTTGATAGAAAGTTTATTTCTGCTAAATTAGATTATTGATCTATTTTGCTAAATTGGATTATCAATACATTGGATATTGGAATTTCTTCTTGGGACATATCTCCATTTTATGCTTTAATGTGTGAAGATTGCATGGTTTTGGGTGCTACCAATATTTAGTGATGGGACACTGGAAATAGTTTTTTTTAAGGTTTTTGCTATATATGCCTATGTTGTTAGCCTATTCATCCATTTTTAATGCATATTCTATAATCCTAAGCATTTTTATAACCCTATTACTCAAAATATTATTGATATTAATTGAGTCAACATCTTACTAAGTTGACAAGGAACCATCCTACTCTAGAGGTTGGGTTGAAGTAGCCTTTTGTCCATCCAATATTGAGTGTTGAGCTATGACTATTGGGTGCAAGCCTGGATAGAGAATTGGAATATAGACAATTATAGTGTCAGGTAAAACTTGATTTCAATTCAGTTCTCAACAATTTTTGGCATGCTTGGTGGGACCTGTTTGCAAGAAACACTAAAACTTGTCATATGATTTATTATTTTATATCTACCTAAAGGAATCAATATTTGGTAAATTATATTGACCTTTCTAAGCAAATATTAGCAAATTCACCTGACGACTCCCTGGTCTATAAACCCAACAAAATATTATCCCTGTAGACCATAGTTTTTCTGTATACCAGGTCATTCAAGATAAATAACCCAAACTTATTTTTATACTGTGAGCTATCTTATAGAGGGTCTACTATTATAAGGAATTTAAATCAATATTTTAATTTAGAATAAATCCTCTTGAGGAGAATCCTATAGTTAATCCAACAACACCTCCAATAGGAGTTACACCTAGAAACATGGAGTAAAATGCAATCCCAAATAAGCCTTGCATAAGTGCCCCAACTGGAACATAGATGGCCCTATTAGAATATCCCAAATGCATGACATTTCCTAAGCTATATATAATGCTATTCCCACCTATTATGGATTTGGTAAAACTGTATATGAGCACTACCAAGATATTCTGAATCTGGCATCAATACACAATATAAAAAATAAAGATGTTATTGTTAGGATTCTAGCCCTATATTTTAGAGGAAATATTTACATTGGTTTAGAACCCTTAAGGACAATACCATTACCTCGTGGGAAGCATAGGTTGAGCCCTTTATGGAAGAATTTAATAAATCTGCTAATCCTTTTTCCCTCCTTAATCAATTCACATCTATGCAAAAACATCAACAAGAAACTGTTTCAGATTTCAACTTGAGGTTCAGTAGGACCTGGAAGAGAATTCCCCTTGTAGCTAGACCAGCTACAAGCCTTTCTTACATGTATTATATTAGGTCCCTTGGATCAGATTTAGGCATACAAACCCAAAAATATAGGATGGAGACCTTTCCATAGGTCTATAATGTGGCTATTCATGCAAAAAATATTCTTATTAATGTTGGGAGATTACCTCCAAAAGCTGTGTTGCCCTATAATTTAGAAACCACTAATATCCAAATTCAAACTACTGCTTCATATTATATGGAACCTACTCCTTTTTCATCCTTATTTCCATATATGACTCCCATTCCTCAGTCTAAAGCACCATATACTACAACTCCTTTCCCTCCAATTCCTTCTTAGATTCCACAAAAATCTTCTATCATCCTTGATATACATAATACTTTGAAAAATCTTAGCAACAAAATGAATTCTATGGATAAGAAAGATATGGAAAGGTCTCAACAAAAGAGATTTCCTTATGTGAATAAATATCAAATACGTTGTTCTAGCAATAGTACTAGGGTTGGAGTGAATGCAACATATGAAGAGTCTGAATGTTCTTCAAAAACAAGTCCAATGACTGTATGGTGTTTAGTGTGCAATGATCCTCATGACTCACAATCTTGTATTATGTACCAGCACCATGTATAATAGGCTATGGAGAAATCAAGAAGAAATAAGAAAGGAAGAATGAATATGCTATGGCTTTCAGAGAAAATCATGGTTGGAAAAGATCTTGATGAGGATGGACCTATTGCTATCATGAAAAGGCTAGATAAGAAGACACTACTACAAGTTGATCCACAAAATATGGGTCAATTTCAGGTCCCCTCTCAAAAGAAGAATGATCCACCTCCCCAAAGTAGTGATACTTTCCCTATTCCCTAGGCCAAAGAAAAAGAAGTCAGTATTCCCAAGAGATTTGAGAAAGAAACTATGGGAGATAGAATGAGATCCAAGAATTAAGGTTAAGAGAGGCTTATATTCCCTTCTATTACCAAAATACAGAGAATTGAAGCCACTCAACAGTATAAAAGGAAATATAGTGATAAAAAAAAAGTCCTGAGAGACTTAATTTTACCAAATATGAATACAATATTGAGGAGGAAATGAAGAAGATACCATCTAAAGCTAGTCTATATGGTACCCTGTTCATTCATGGTCAAATAGACCTGCTAAAATATTCCTTGAACAAATATCCATAAGAAAAGTAAGCCACCATAATGCTTAGTATACCATCTAAAAAGAAAGAAATATCCCCTTCTATTTTAAATAATAAACCCCCTCCTTTGTATATCTCTCTAAGGATGGAAGGTTGGGTGGTCCACGAATATATGATTGACTCAGGAGCATCTACTACAGTCATGCCTAATGTAGTTTACGAAGAAATGGGTATGGAATTGTTGGCATTTTTGCCACATTGATTCTCATTGATTAATGCATTAGTGTATTGTTGGAAATCTGATCTTTGACTTCAGCTTTGATGCAGCTTGGGCGAAAAAAGGAGAAAAATTGAGCAAAAAATGGTTAAGTTAAAAAACTGCAGCGATGCGCTGACATGTTGCAGAATCGCGGTCAACGCAGTCAACGCAGGCAGGTTGGGCGGAACCGTCATGATATCGCGACGTGTTCCGGAATCGCGGGTCGGTCGACGTCGAAGGCATTAAGTCAAAACTTGTAGCGCGTCGCTGACATGTCAGCGAATCACGATGGAAAATGGCGATTGATACGGCGAGAAGAAACATGTAGCGAAATCGCTACATGTTCCGTTTTCGCGGGGCAGAGCGCAGGGAGGAGCAACGACGGAAACATGTAGCGAAATCGCTACATGTGCCATTTTCGTGGGTCTTCAGCAGCGAAGCGTACAAAATTATAACACGTCGCGATTTCGCGACCCGTCACGTTTTCGCGACCTGTAACTATTTTCCCGCCAAGTGCAGTATGAACGGTCGAGAAGGGTTTTTTGGTTTCCGATGATTTAATATTGACCCGAATTAAATATTTTGCAGATTTTCGAGGCGGTTAAAGTCGAAGAAGCGCCCAGGCCACCAAAATTAAAGGGTTTATTTGTTCGAGGTTGCGGTTCGTGGATGGAGCTAACAATTGCATGCACATGTTTAAAAGAAACGAATTTAATGAAGGACCGTGAACTTTTCATGGCATTTAATTTTTATTTCTTCGAGATTGCGATTAAGGGGATCATGTTCCTCGTTTCCTTCGCATAATTGTAGATCTCAAGAAGGTCGGTTTAAAATATTTAATGCTGCAAAGAGGACGGACCTCTATAAAAACCAATGTAATTCTCATTTACAAAGGTTGGAAAAACTTGCTGCTAGAAACTGGAATTGTATCTGCGAGAATAAAAGGATCAATTTCTAATTTTTCAAGCGTTGCATGGATGAATTTATTTTATGTTTTCTACATTTCTAATAGCATTCGTACTCCTGCATTGCTATTACATTTAAATTCTGCATACTAGATTTAAATACTACGATCAGGGTACGATTCCTAGAATGTGGGTTTGGAGGGATTTGCGGCATGTGATTGTGCGAAGATGAAGTTGATTTCTTATGTTACTTGTTGTTGTTGCGTTTGTAGTTTCCTGCTATTTTTTTTTTGATCCCATCACTTCGGCCTACGGCCACCTTTTAAATCTCTTTCCAGCAACAAACCCAATTTTAGAATAGTAGAGGGAACCAGCCCACTCTGGAGATTGGTCTGGGAGCCATTTCTTGCTTCCAGCCTTTCAATGTTGGCCGGGTCTAGGGCGCAATTGTAAAAATCCTTTCCTGTGGTAGATTTGTGACCAACAGTTTTTGGCACGCCCGGTGGGACAGACAAGTTTTGTCTCCAAGAATTCATAATCGGTGGGATAAGCATAATTTTCCAAAGTGATAAACCCACCGGTGCCAACATTTTTGGCATGCTTTTAACACCCGGAGGTCTCAAGATTTGATGAGCTGTCTTGACCTCATAGCGGAGATTTGTAAGTTCATCTGGCGACTTTGCTGAGTTGAAGATCTGTTCGTGGACGCCTGTTTTAATTAAAAAAAAAATTAAAAAATTCAAAGAATGTTTTTCTGGCGACTCTGACTTAATGGCGATGGCCGTGATTCCGCAGACCACTGCCACAAAGGCAAGGGTTTTTTCTAGATGGGATGATCCTGGCCCTCTGAATCTCCAAGTTCGGCATGAAATTCCCGAAGGTGCCTTGAAGAACCTGGCAAAATATGATGGTACCGAAGGCATGGCTCTGGCACATGTTGAAGACATTGCTATTCTGTCCATGATCCATGTCATAGAACACGAAGATGTCATGATCCGACTTCTGGTTCAGTCTTTGGAAGGAAGAGCATTGCAGTGGTACAGATTGCTCAAATGTCAAAGCATCAGCTCATGGGATGATCTAGCGGGAGCACTGATCAAAATATTTGATGAAGATCCTTTCTACAGTTCTTTGGATCTCTACCAATTTTTCATGTACATCAAGAGAGCACCTCAAGAAAGCATCACGGACTTCAATGTCCGATTCTTGAGAAGCTGGAAGAGAATTCCAGAGAAGATCCGTCCATCACCCACCCAAGCCCACCTCTTTTATGTTCGAGCTTTTAATTCTGACATAGGTCTCTTTTTTCTGCAGTCAGGTGAACAACGGTTCCCACAAATCTTTGAGGAAGCAGTGCGAGCGGAACAACTTTTGCTCTTATCAAGAAAATTATCGTGGGGAGAAACTCCATTACCTTCTCTGGTGGTTGCTGCTCCTGTTTACCCTGCACATTCATGCCAGATCCCTGAGATGCAGTCATGTGGAGTTCAAGGGACAGATCTCGTCCAAATTCAAGGATTGGGACATGCAAGCACTTTTTCAGCAATGAACAATATGGTTGCTTGCAGTTTTCATCAAGAGATGGGCCAAGTAGAAGAACAAGTGCAAATTCCAGAACCTGAGGAGATCCCAGAATCAGAGTTCTCACTTGAAGAGCCCTGTGATCACATTAAGGAGTTAGAGGAGCCTGTACTCAGCCCACAGCCAGTAAAGTCTGCAAAGTGGTGGTTTTGGTTCCAGCCACTACATCCGGTACCTGAAGAAGTCCTCCATATGGGTACTAGTAAGAAGGATAATCTGTCGCATTGCATCCTATTCGCACCATGGAGAACTTCAGGAAGGAGCCAGCCCGATTTCAAGGACCGACTTAAGTATGATCAGATCTGGTCAGGACATTGCATATTTACCGGATAACATTCTGAGATTGGATGTCTGGTGGCGACATGCCAATCATGTCGTGCATTATTGTATATAGTATTTTGAAAAAACAAAAAAAATAGAAAAAAAAAAGAAGAAAAAAAAAAAAAAAGTGGTATTGTTTTTATTTGTTCATCTCGGCTCTTATTTCCTGCGAACCGTAGATGCTTGTTTTTCCTTTGTTTTTCTCCTCCCAACAGTTTGGTGGCTTTCTAGCACTTTCTTCTTTTCCCTTCCCCGTTTCCTCTCTTTCCTTTCTTCCTCTTCTTCCTTATTTTTCTTCTGCATTAAAACAAAATAAGCCACAACTGTTGTTTCTTTTTCCCTTTTCTATTTTTCCCCTTCCCTTCTTATCCCTTTCCTCTAAGTTCAGTCTTTTATGCATTTATTTCGCAGTCTAGTTCATTTCATTTCATAGCTTTTCTAGTTCCATTCCCACTCCATAACTTCGTTCATTTTCATATCACTCCATTGCAGTCACCGCTTGTGCAATTGCAAGAGCTCACTCCATCATCGCATTCCATTAGTCATTTCATAATCAGTTATATGCAGGTTTTTTTTTAGTTTCAATTTTTCAGCAGAACGTGTATTGCAGCAGCCCGCCTTCTGTTCGGATATGACTCTATGCCCAATGGACTAAGGCCTGGATTCTTGCATACAGCAAGCTGTATACCCCGCGAGCCACCAAGAATGTTGGCATTTTTACCACATTGATTCTCATTGATTAATGCATTAGTGTATTGTTGGAAATCTGATCTTTGACTTCAGCTTTGATGCAGCTTGGGCGAAAAAAGGAGAAAAATTGAGCAAAAAATGGTTAAGTTAAAAAACTGCAGCGATGCGCTGACATGTTTCAGAATCACGGTCAACGCAGTCAACGCAGGCAGGTTGGGCGGAACCGTCGCGATATCGCGACGTGTTCCGGAATCGCGGGTCGGTCGGCGTCGAAGGCATTAAGTCAAAACTTGCAGCGCGTCGCTGACATGTCAGCGAATCGCGACAAAAAATGGCGATTGATACGGCGAGAAGAAACATGTAGCGAAATCGCTACATGTTCCGTTTTCGCGGGGCAGAGCGCAGGGAGGAGCAACGACGGAAACATGTAGTGAAATCGCTACATGTGCCATTTTTGCGGGTCTTCAGCAGCGAAGCGTACAACATTATAACACGTCGCGATTTCGCGACTCGTCGCGTTTTCGCGACCTGTAACTGTTTTCCCGCCAAGTGCAGTATGAACGACCGAGAAGGGTTTTTTGGTTTCCGATGATTTAATATTGACCCGAATTAAATATTTTGCGGATTTCCAATGCGGTTAAAGTCGAAGAAGCACCCAGGCCACCAAAATTAAAGGGTTTATTGGTTCGAGGTTGTGGTTTGTGGATGGAACTAACAATTGCATGCACATGTTTAAAAGAAACGAATTTAATGAAGGACCACGAACGTTTCATGGCATTTAATTTTTATTTCTTCGAGATTGCGATTAAGGGGATCATGTTCCTCGTTTCCTTCGCATAATTGTAGATCTCAAGAAGGTCGGTTCAAAATATTTAATGCTGCAAAGAGGATGGACCTCTATAAAAACCAATGTAATTCTCATTTACAAAGGTTGGAAAAACTTGCTGCTAGAAACTGGAATTGTATCTGATGGAATAAAAGGATCAATTTCTAATTTTTCAAGCGTTGCATGGATGAATTTCTTTTTTGTTTTCTGCATTTCTAATAGCATTCGTTCTCCTGCATTGCTATTACATTTAAATTCTGCATACTGGATTTAAATACTGCGGTCAGGGTACGATTCCTGGAATGTGGGTTTGGAGGGATTTGCGGCATGTGATTGTGCGAAGATGAAGTTGATTTCTTATGTTACTTGCTATTGTTGCGTTTGTAGTTTCCTGCTGTTGTTTTTCTGATCCCATCACTTCGGCCTGCAGCCATATTTCCCATTTCTTTCTGCAACCTTTTAAATCGCTTTCCAGCAACCCTATCTTAAACCCAATTTTAGAATAGTAGAGGGAACCAGCCCACTCTGGAGATTGGTCTAGGAGCCATTTCTTGCTTCCAGCCTTTCAATGTTGGCCGGGTCTAGGGCGCAATTGTAAAAATCCTTTCTTGTGGTAGATTCGTGACCAACAGGAATATACAAGATCCTACCCTAGATATTTGTAATTAGATGGGACACTTGTGAACATAGTGGGAGTGATAAATATGTTTTCATGAGGCTACATAGAGCAACTGAGGTGATTATAGTACAAGAAATAGTAGTGGTGGATCTAGATCCTTATTTTGGGTTATGTATTTCAAGAGAGTTCATTATAAAGTTGGGTGGATGCATGTATATGGACTATTCTAGCATGGTTATTCCTTTAAAAGGAAAGAGGATAAGAAAAACACTTGAAAATACTGTGTCTTACCACATTGAAACAATTGAAGGGGATATGTGCAATCTCACTCCTATAGAGGAATTTGAATTTGTGGATAACTTTGATGAGTTGTAAATTGAAGATGAACTATATTTCAGGGAGGATTATATCCATTTTGGGACAAATATGGGCACATATAGTATTTTTACAAAGAAAAATAAAAAGGTTCTTGCTATATCTAACTAATCCTTGAGAGAAACAAAAGTATGGACCATGCACTTTAATGGTGTTAGAAGTAGAAATGGTGCTATTGATGGTGTGGTATTACAATCCCAATCAGAAGGGATAAAGAGTTTTGTCTATAGGCTAACATGATCATGCACTAATATTGTTGCAAAATATGAGGCTCTTTGCCTTGTATTGATGCAATTTGAAACCATGGGCATTAAGATCTTAAACATATATGGAAACTCTAAATTAATTGTAATCAGTTAAGATAAAGGTGCAACAGTAAGCACCATTACCTGAAAGCATATAGAAATAGGGTATGGGATTTTATGGAATCCTTTCATACCGTAAACATTAATTTTGTTCCCATAGAAAATAATACCTTGGCAAATTTCTTAGAAGTAAGGGGAGCTAACTTCAACCTTTATACAAACATAGAAGTTAAGAAGGACAAAGGGATCAAAATTATTTTTAGGCCTACAATTATAGATAAGCAAATATTTTGGCAGGTCTTTGAAAGTGATGAATAAATCATTGATTTTTTGGTGAGAGAAGCCTTTTTATCCACTGTTCAAGAGGAAAAATTTAGAGGAGATTGATCTCCAAGATGTCATTCAACTTAATAACAATCACGTACCTAGAGTTTTTGTTACTCTAGAGAGCCTATTTGAAAATGAAGATAAGAAAAATATCAAATCCATGGATATCAATGAGAAAATCTATAAAGAAGTTGAAATAGAAAATTAAAAGAAGCTCAAGGTTGGAATCTGATGTTCTCCAGAGGAAGAGGAGGGTATAAAATATTTATAGCTAAAGTACCAAGACATTTTAGCTTGGTCATATGAGGACCTCAAAGTATATGACAATAAGGTTATCCAACAGACCATTGAGCTAGAGCCTAATGCAAAACCATTTAGGTAGAAACAGAGGCCTATGAATCCTAGGATCAAAGCCATAATGAGAGAAGAACTATTGAAGTTGCTAAAGGTTAAGATCATTTATCCAATAAAATATTCAACCTGGGTAGACAACTTGGTATCTATAAGGAAGAAGAATGGTGACATCCGCCTATGTGTAGATATAAAAAATATCAATCAAGCATCACTAAAGGACCACTACCCCCTCCCAAATATTGATTAAATGTTGCAGATTATGGAAGGAGAAAAAAGGTTCTCACTTCTATATGGTTTCTCTGGATATAACCAAATTTGTGTGAAGAATGAAGATTAGTTTAAGACAACATTCACCACAAAATGGGTAACCTTTGCATATCAAAGAATACATTTTGGGCTATCTAATGCAGAGGCCACATTTTAGAGAGCAATGGACTATGCATTTGGGGAAATGATTAAAAATGTCATTCTAACCTATTTAGATTACATGACTATGTTTTCCCACAACAAGTAAGACCACTTGGAACACCTAGAACAAGTTTTCCATAAGTGCAAAGAATTTGGCATCTATATCAATCCTAAGAAGTCATTTTTTGTAGTTCATGAGGGAAAAATTTTGGGTCATGTGGTCTCAAAAGAAGGTATAGCCATTGATCCGAATAGAATAAAATCCATTATTGCTCTTCCACTGCATGTGAATACGAAATCCTTGAATTATTTCTTTGGTTAGATAAACTTTATCAAGAAATTCATCTCTGACTTTGCTCATAAGGTGAGGTCGATATCTGAACTACTAAAGAAAGATGTAGATTTCAAATGGACTGAAGTAAGAAAGCAAACCTTTGAAATTATCAAGCAGTCCATTACTACAGCTCTAGTACTAGTCAATCCAGACTTCAACAAAGACTTCATTCTTTATGCTTACAGAGTTGAGAAAAATTATGCCTCGATGCTCACTTAAAAGAATGATGAAGAAGAGGAGCATCCTATATTATTTTGAAGCTAGAATATTCATGAATACTAGGTTAAGTATAATTTCATTGAGAAACAAGTATTTGTTGTAATAAAATCATTGAGAATATTTAGGCAATATTTGGTTCAAAGCAAGACCCTGGTTTATGTTGTTCATCCATATGTAAGAAGTTTTATTCTACAAGGAGAACTAGGAGATAAGAGAGTTTTTTGGTTACTAAAATCCAAGAAGATAATGTGGAAATTCATCCTACCAATATAGTAAGATGCAAAGCCCTATGCCAAGATCTGATAGAAGTAGTAGTTTTAGCATAAGTGACATCTTGTTAGTCGATAGCATATGGTCAGATTGAAGAATTACAGTCAAGTGAATCAGAATGGGTAGATCAGATGGATAAGTACTTTCAAACTGGGGTATGCCCTCTTGATCTTAATGCATAGAAGAGAAGAATATATATTGTAGGCTTTGGAGTATGTATTAATACCAGAGGGTCTGTACAAAATAAACCTTGATAGAGTTCTCCTTAGGTGCTTAAAATATGATCATCAACAAAAGGTCATAGAGGAGTTTTATGGAGGACTATCCGGAGGACATTTCTCAGGAAGGGTTACAACATTGAATATTATCAGAGTAGGCTATTACTAGCCTACCATATTTGTTGGCACCTTCAAAGTCACTAGAGTCTTTGATAAATGCCAATGTCATGTGGTAAGAACAAGGAATGCATCATTTTCCCTTAAGACAATTCCAGTAGAATAACCCTTTTAGAAAAGGGCTTTGGATTTTATAGGATTTATCAATCCACAATTCTTAGATGAGAATTAGAACATTCTAACTGCTATATACTACCTCACTATATAGGTCGAAGATATTCCTATAAATAAATCAGACCAAGAAGTGGTGATTAATTTTATAGAAAGCTTGATTTCAAGGTTTGGTGTTCCAGAAGCCTTGGTGAGTGATAGTGGACCAACATTCATAGGAGACAAATATATTGAGTTTACTAGGAATTATGGCATTACCATAAAGAATACTTCAAATTACTACCCCTAAGGAAATGGAATTGCAAAATTAACTAACAAGAATCTATTGAGGATTTTGAGAAGATCATTGGAGGGTAATAAGAGAAGTTGGCAACTATTGCTGGAGCAAGCTCCGTGGTAGACATAATAACTATTAAAATTCAATCAAGAACTCCCCTTATACCTTAGTAAATGGTAAAGAGGTAGTGTCACCTATTCATTTGAAGATTCCAACACTCAAGTTGATAAACATATAGAAGGAATATAAATAAAATCTAGTTAAAACAAGGCTAACACACCTACTGTAGTTAGAAGAAAAGAGGACTCAGGCATATGAGGATTTCCAAAAGAATTTAGTTGACATCAAGGCATGGTTTGACAAGAAGAAAAGGTTCAAGAAATTCCAAGTTGGAGACTCTATACTTAGGTAGAATGTTGAAAGAGCTAAGCTAGGACATCATCAGAAGTTTGAATCCTTTCAGGATGACCCTTTCAAGATAGAAGAATTTAAAGAGACCAATGTTTTCTAGCTTGAATATCTTGAGGAAAACATAAAGTCGATTTTGGTTAATGGTTTCACCTTAAACTCTATTTTGATTGAAATATAGCTCATTGTAAAATATGTACATACTTTGTATCATATTATTTTTGCATTTTATATCAAGTTTTATTTTGATAAAATGTTATATATATATATATATATATATATATATATATATATATATATATATATATATATATATATAAGTTGCAAAATAAGCTATGTGTGACAAAAAATAGTAAATTTCCATTCTACACTCAAATGTACTAAGAAAGAAGCGAAATGATGAATGAGTTCAAATCTGCACTCAAATGACCTAAAGTGCCAGTGGAATATTGCATGCATTCTATTCCATGCTTAAAGAGACTAAGATAAAGTAGAATAATGAATGTTCCAATCCACCAGGGTGCATGACTATTTTTGAGTGAAAACTGATTCATGCATCACATCAAAGGAAACAAAAAGGACAAGTGATACCGTGAGTGCATGGAAAGTATTTGAGTTCTAGCCAATCAAAAAGTACTATAACATATTTGAGCCACCAAAAAAATTTACTTTAATTTGAAAAGCATGCAAATGGATGGTTCATGCAATGGCCACATTAATGGTGGAGGGTGTGCATGCATGCGAAATTAAAAGTGCTAAAATTATAGAATGCATTCATTTGAAAAAGAGCAACATTTACCAAGTGAAAAAAAAATAAGTAGACAAGAATTGTCTGCAAACTCTAAAGAAAAATATTTGAAAATTAGTTGCGTAAATGGCCTTCGAAGACACCAAAGAGGTTGAAATATTGGTGAAAGAAGAAGTAGGACATTACATTGACAAAGAATATGCCTTGGTCGACACCGAGCTGGTCCTCATAGAGAGAACAAGGCTCAAAAAGAGCATCCATGATAGATTCAAGAATGGAGTAGCTTTGTCACCCCAAGGTAAATGTGTCGTTCACTTCTTGTCTTTTTATATTTGTGAGCCAGTTCATTCATGTTCAGAGTTAATAATAGTCATTATTAAATACTATAATCCAAGAGTAAAAGTGGTAAATATGGCAAAAGGTAAAACCTTAATTAGTTTCATTTCCAAAGTTTACCACAACCTTTTTGCTCTAGGGGTAGAGCCTCCTGTCATGCCAAAAGAGTTCAAAACATCCATGCAAGTCGGGTATTATTCTTTACAAAAATGAGCTCATGATGGTGAGCCTTTCAGAAAATGGATCTAAAATCAACTCAAGGAAATTAAACCTAGGAAAGGATTGCCCAAAGCCCTAATTTCCATTGAAAGGTTTGTCCACCTAGATATTTATTCCATGCTAGCTTGTATGAAGGTTTTGGATTCAGATCGACTTGTGATAGATTGGAAAATAGCCACTGCATACTGCATTTCCAACAAGATAATATATGAGGAAGATGGAAAAAATGGTGTTAGTATTATCTAATTTGACTAGTAGGCTTTCCTTGATCAAAGAATACATGAGCAATTAGTGAGAATGAAAAGCAGTTCTAACACACCCTCTTTTCGATATTGCTCAAGCCTGGTTTGGATGTTCTTTTCTAGTGTGAGGCAAATGATGCCCTAGATTTCGGTCAAGGAAAATAATGACGAAGGAGACCCCATTAATGTTTACTATTGGACTTCTCATATAAGGAGCACTGAATCTATGTATAAATTTAGCTTGGATTTTTTAGGGCCAGCACTAAATATAATGTATGGGAAATGCCCTAGGCTACCACAATTGGCCAAGAAATTATTAAAAACAAAAGGTTTGGAAGAAAGATATTGGTATATTCTTATAGAGGAAACAATCATTAGACTATATGGCTTCACTGGTAAGCATTTTTTGCTACCTCATTTTATCATAGACAAATTATTCACCCTAGAATATTTGAGGTAAGCATAGTTCATTAATATGAACTATGGCTCTGGAAGGAAGAGAAAATGTTTGTTGACCTACCACAATTTTGATGATATAACCATCACCAAGAAGGGGTAAGGTGAGCAAATTTATTAGTATTTGGATAGGTTGGGTCCGTTCTATATTCCCAAGAGATGGAGGTATGACCTAGATGATATATTCTACAAGATGAATATAGCCTTGAATGGAGAGAAGGGATACAAATTTGAGAAGAGATGCAGGCCTCATTTTGAACAAGGCAAAAATAATAAGGAAAATGCTCCTTTAGAGTGGAATGTGGCCAATATGGAATAACTTCATCCATGGTTAGAATTCTATGAATATGTTGTTGATTTTGATTCTCATAAGAATGCAAAACATTATTTGCAGGAGTCTACCATCAGAGAAGTTGAGAACAAAAAAAAAGGTGATGAAAGCCAAGAGTTGCAAGAGTATACCATTGGATATGACAAGGGTAAAAAGAAATGGAATTAAGCCAATATAGTAGACTTGCAGAGGATGAGAGTTGAAATTTGTAAGGAGAAATCCAAGTTTGGGTTGGTGACTGAAAATGAATTTTCTAATAAATATCACAATAATATCTCAACTTGGAAAGCAAAAAACCCAAATAATATAATGCTAATCTATAAAAAGCCACAAATAGGGTTAGACTACCCATCCCCACCTTCACAAGAAGAATATTAGCAAGAGGATGAAGAACCAACCAGAGTTGTTGCATATCTACCAAAGACACAAGCTTAGAATATTTTTGTTTGTACATTTTTGTAGTCATGCCTAAGTTTTATATTTTATTTGATTTATTTTTACTCTGACATTTTCAAAATGAAATAACAAAAGCATGATGTCAAAGAGATACAGAGAACAACAATTTTTTTTGGCGAAGGCATTCATATCATTTGATTTGAAAAGACTTTTTTAAGGAGAACATAGCTATGTTTTTTGCTAAAGCATTGGTGCAATTTTGGAAGGAGTGATGGATATTTTTGTGTTTCCAACATGATCTCAATATGAACATTTATCCTCTAAGATGTCCATAATTTTTTCAAAGGGTAGTGTTCGTATGGAAATTATTCTTTAAAGCATTTTTTGAAGACTGGCAATTTTTTGACTCCTGATATCCAATGGATGACTCTGATTTTGATGGTTTTGCAATCAAATCCACCTGGGAGATGCCAAAATGTAGGCACAAAATGGTCACATCCTTAGAAAAATTTGAAAAATTTATTCTAAGGCATGCAATATCCAATCCGTTGAGGTCATAGAGTATTTTGGAGTGGATCTACAAAAAGAATTCTCCAATTCGCTCAACACTTAGTATTTTCTTGCCATAACAAATTAAGAACTCAATTTCGCTCGATATCTAGTGTAATTAGCAGTGGATTATGACAAGGTTTCCAATCCATAAAAATTTTGACCTTTACTAATGTTAGCACATTTTAAAATATAGAATGGCAATTTCTCTTTGTTTTGCGCACTCCAATGAATAAGTGTTGATAAGTTGCATTCCACTGAATTCTAAGACTAAGGTGGAGTAAAATGGTGACAAGAAGGTCACAAGAGTTGTAAAGATAGAAAAATGATGACAAGGACTATTTACACTACTTCTAGTGTGGATTGGTGATTCCACAGTCAAATTGAGTCAAAGGCAGAGATGCTAGAAGAAATTTAATGTTTATAAAGGCTAAGTGAGCAAATTGGTGACAAAGTTGATTCCACTCATACCTTAGTGCATTTCTTGTTGGAACTCGATTCTGCTTGCCAAAGTCATCAAATTTGATGTCAGCATTACTAAAGTGTGGAATAGCATTTTGTTTCATCCCCACTATTTTATAGAGCATTTACGATATTTGATCATAGTTGTCCATTAAGAGAATCGATGATTGAGATTTTTTTGACATTTTGTGAAGCATACAAAGGTGAAATCTTATCAGATTCAAGAACAATCATTTCAAAGTGGGAAGGCAAAGATTCGAAGGGTTTTCAAGAATCAAGAACCATATTAGTTGCAGATCTAGATGGAATAGAGCTACCAAGAATGATGAGTGGTCCAGATTTTATTTTCAATGACTTGAAGCTCAACTACCATTACTAGACTAGTAGGTTGCAGAGTAGAGCTATCATGGTGGATTGCTTCCAGTGTATTTTTGGGACCTCACAAGAAAATTAAATAATGCCAGAAAATCTCTCTGCTAAGTTGTCAATGTTTTAATTTGTGTAATGTCTCTTTCAATTCTTTCAATTGTAAACTATAAATAGAGGTCGAACCCTCAATTTTTAGGGTTGGATCTAGTACGTTTTCTTGCCCTACTATGTAAGTACATTCTACAAAATAATGGAAGGAGCATTACTCAGATTTTTGACTTGAGACTTGTAATATTTGATATCTTTAATTCAATAGATTCAAAGATGTGAATTACATTTCTATCAATACCATAATGGTTAGTTCATTTGATTTTCACTGAATTACTAGTTGTGAAGGTAGTTGAAATTTGTTTGTCATTAGATCTATGTTGATAGGAAGTTTATTTTTGCTAAATATGGTTATTTATCTATTTTTCTAAATTGGATTTTCAATACATTGGATATTGGAATTGCTTCTTGGGACATATATTTATTTTATGGTTTAATGTGTGAATATTGCATGGTTTTAGGTGCTACTAATCTTGAGTGATGGGACATTGGAAACAATTTGTTTGAAGGTTTTTGTTGTAGATGCCTATGCTGTTAGGCTATCCATCCATTTTTAATGTATGTTTCTCTAACCCTAAACCTTTTTTTAACCCTATTAATTAAATCCTTATTGAGCTTAATTGAGTCAACATCTTACTAAGTTGACAAGGAACCAGCCTACTCTGGAGGTTGGATTGAAGTAGCCTTTTGTCCATCCAATTTTGAGTGCTAAGCTATGACTATCAGGTACAAGCCTAGATAGATAATTGGAAGATAAATAATTATGGTGTGAAGTAAAACTTGATGTTAATTCAGTTCCCAATAGTACCAAGTATCATATGAAGAGTAAGGAACAAGAAACCTCTCCTCCTATATAATGGACTCATAGTTCCATCCTAATTGTATATTTCTATTATTTATATAATAGAATACATTGAGGCTCTTCTCTTAAGGTTATTATTATATGGTATAGTTCCAAAACTATCATTGGTATTAAAGCCATGGTAGATCAATAGGAATAGGGAGATCCACAAGAGACCACAATTACCAGTATAGGTTTGAGCTCTACCATGTATTTACAAACCATATCATCCATTGTGTGCCACTGCATGCAAATGTTGTTGTAAGAGATTACTTGATAGGAAAATCCATAGTAGGTCTTATTGTAGAATCTCAAATAGTGATAATTGGAGGATATTAGGACAATATTTGCCATCCTATAACAAGCCTAAAGGAGAAACATTTGGTAAACAATTTATCAAACTTCAAAGAGAATATTCATGAAGACCTCAAGATCTTTATATTCTTGAGAAGAAATCTCTATTTGAAGTTAGAACTCAGATAGAAGAAACCTACCAAATCCAAGAAGATTTGGAGATTACCCTTCATAGCTAAGAAGACATATTTCAATGAATAGATTGACTTCTAAAGGAAAATAATCAATATAGCATTACTAGGTACAAGAAATTGGAGTTCCAAGCCATATCTTAAAGGAGAATTTGAAGCCATCTACTACAATTTCAAGGAAATAAACTAGAAGATTTCATATCTACAAGAAAACACCACCTCCAGGTAGCACCTTGGTGAATCAAAACACTAAGATCTACATCACTTACAAAATCCATTAAAGGTAAGTTACTTGGGTGCAATTATGTTCATTAGTTGAAGTTTAAATTAGGGTTCATTATAAAACACCTTATTAGAATTTTAAAGTTTCAAAATAGAAGGTTGCATTTTAAGTCCTCAAAGAATGTGCAAAATATGGTTTCTATTAAGGTTCATTACCTGCACATTAATAGGAGTTAGATACATTCTTCCAATTCTCTAATTATTGTGAAGATGACTACATTAAGAATTTTGTAGTGATCATTAGTGCATTTGAAACTACTTTGAGAGATTATTAACAAGAGAAATAAGGTGATATTATTAAAGTGAATTCAGTTGGTAATATTATTAGTTAATTTGCACTATATTAGTTGTTCATTAAACTAGTTACTCTAAAAGGGTTATTTTTTATATTGAATTTAAGATCAAGGACATAAAAAATTGTAGATATCAAAGTATATGAAGACATTATTAAGAACTAAGTACCTGCAAGGTATTGTGGCCTATAGAAGCCACCAAGCAGATCAAAATATTCCTCCAAGGAGTGGAGAATAAAGCCACCATAAAATCAGTGAAAGAAGCTACAAATTGAGACTTGGTGAGTCTTAGATTTGAGGTGCACTAAAGGCTTCATTAAAGGTAAAATTTAGTGCAAAAATTACTCCTTCAAAAGCATATTATTTGCATGATTATTAGCTTGGGTTCATTACAAAATTAACCAATGAAATGAGAGAGTTATCTAACAAATAAGACAACATCAGATCATCCTCTCCCTATAATACATTGCTCAAATAAGCCATCATCAAAACCAGAAAAGAGAAATCTTGCAAGGAGAATATTGGAAATAGGTGTAAAATTAAATATTATATTCTAACTTTTGTAAAGTTGTTTACATTAGTTTATTGCACCATTCGAAGGACAAACTTGAGTTTCATAGAAACACTCCAATGACCTACAAAATTTGCAGCATCATCCAAGCAAGGAAGAGAGCCAAAAAAGGGCTCATGTTTAGGTGAACAAAGCCTCCATATTTGACCTATCATCAAGCATTCACCTACAATGCCAAAGCCAACATAAGGAGGATAGCATTACACTAAGAGCCTATTGTGTATTTCCAATGCAACATTAAGGATGGCTCACTAAAAAAGAAGGTAAGAAATATGTAAAAGAAGGGCATATTACCAAGGGATAATTGCCAGCTCGGAGAGCACCACTCAGATACCAATAAATATCCATAAAAAAATTAAGTAAAGATACCAATAAAATGTTAAGAACATTGCCACTCAACCGTCATCCAAGCATCGATATGGAGCCAAATTTGAATGGTCAAAAAAAGTGTTGTAAAAAATATAATAAAACAAGCATTGGAAAGGATAATATAAGGTTTGATATATGTTGGAGCAATGTATAGATGCAAACGAAGGACCTAACACTTGGAAAATTTGGTGAGGCACTCATAACACCTAAAACACTTATTCTTGAAGCATTAGAAGAAGCATCCAAAATATAATATCCATATTAGAAGCATTAGAGGTATCCTTCAAAGGAGTCATTATTTATAGCCAAGAACATTGAATATTAATTAACCAACGCTCAAAGAATATCCTAATGTTTATCCACCAAGTGTTCAAAATCATCAATGTGGAGTAAGAATTGAGCATAACTCCCAGTGAACTTATACAACATCAAGTGACATCCTTACTATTTAAGGTGTCAAAAATTGAGGAGATCAGTGCATTCATAGCAAGCAAAAGAATGCAAGGTGTAATAGGATATAAGAGCATTAAAAGTTCATGGTCAAGGATATTCAAAGAAGCAAAAATTGAGGCACCCGCTATCCAAGAATTTCAACCAAATTTTATCACCAGTATCTACATCAGTCATAACACCCACTAATTGAAGAGAAATAGTAAACCTGCTATCATCATCTACATCCCATACATTGGATAATATAGTGCCCATACATTGGATAATATAATGCCCATACATTGGATAATACAACATCATAAATTGGACAATACAATGCCCATTTAAAGCATTATAAAGGTAAGGACTTACCTTAATTAAATTTACTTTCATTAAGGAGTATAAGGGATATAATATAATATTGAAACCATAGCAAAATCAACCACATTTGAATTAAAAGAGATCTATACACCTAAAAAGTTTAATATTTACAATTTAAAACATAGGATATATAAGGGTTTCTACTTGGAAAATTAAAACTCTATATTTACAAGCATTATTGTTTTCTAATATTCCAAAGTAAGGTCCGAGGTGTAGACCAATTGGTTCATCCAAACCCCATAAGGGGGTGGAGGTCCAAGGTTCAAATCTCGGGCCTCGTTGGACTGAACGCTTGTCCCTTTCCTGGTGATTTCAGTGGTGTAAAATGTTTAAATGATTGTGGGATGGTGGTTATAGGGGCGGACTGCGTGAAGATCTATGTGGCAGCTTTTGGTGCGGACAATGCAGAATACTGTGGCGGCCATAAAATCTGGACATCCTGCCCAGATTCGTGGCGGCCACCGATTCCACCATGTAAATTCATATATATATATATATATATATATATATATATTCCAAAGTAGGGAGATATAAGGCATACTACTTCAAACTATATACATATAATTGGAATTTAGAAAATTAATATATTGGATAGAGAAGTGAATCTATTGCCTACATATAGAGTTGAGATTAGTTAATAAAAATTATCTCATACTCATTCTAAGGTGACAAAAAAAAATCCAACCATTAAAGCATACTTCATTGGGAAAGATAAGGTAAAATTAAAATGTTGATTATTCTCAAAACATTACAAAATAAACTTAGAATGTGAACTAAGAATATTCTAATAATTATGGAGATACAAGATGTTCTAAAAGACTTAAATTTAAAATATTTTATCAATATAGGTCTCAAGTCATAGATTATTGGTATATAGACTTAGGAGAAAGCATATGATAGGAAATATATACTTGTTTGAATATATTCATAAGGTAAATGAGAAACTAGTTGTTGTAGCAAATAGAAAAACATATGAAGTGAAGGGAATTTGAAATATTGTAGTGGATATAGTAGATGGAAAAGGGATGATAAAAATTTTATTATATGTTCGAGAATTGACTACTAATCTTCTCTCAGTTTATCAACTCATGGATCAAAATATGACTATAGAATTCCAAGTGTCTTCTAAAAGAAAAATATGTCACATTATTAAACAAGGGAAAAATATAGCATTAGGGTCCTAAAAAAATGGTCTATTTGTTTTAGATATTACCACTCACTCAAATATTTTAGCTAAAGCGTAAAATCTTTGCATAGAATCCTAGGATACACTAGTGAATCTACTATGAAAGAATTACTTAAATATCAAATGGTTGAAGGAATACCTAATATATCTCCAAAATCTACCATATTTCCATAATGCTTAGAAAGTAAGAAACATATAATTCCTTTTGAGCTTTGACAACACATGACTCAAAAACCACTAGAAATAATATACACAGATCAATGAAGACCAATAGTACTGGAAGACATAAATACTTTTAATTGTTTTTTGATTATCACACTAGAAAAATGTGGGTATATTTAATGAAATACAAATAAGAGGTATTTGGTTGTTTTAAACAATTCAAAATACAAGTAGAAAAATAATAAATACTATAAAAACACTTTATTTAGACAAGGGAGGAGAATTTATATCTAAAGAATTTGACTCATTTTTATAAAAAAATGGAATTGAAAGACAACTCACTACATCTTATTCTTCACAATAAAATGGACTTGCATAAAGAAGAAATAGATCAATAATGGAAATGGTAAGATGTATGTTAAAGGAAGCTAATCTTGATCACAAATACTAGGCAGAAGTAGTACAAACAATAGTTTTCATACAAAATATATTACCAAAAAGAGTATTTAGACATACTACACCAAAAGAAGCATGGTTAGGACAAAAACCAAATATAGGAAAACTCGAGGTTTTTGGATGTAAAGCTTACATGCATATTCCAAAACAAAAAAGGACAAAGTTAGATAACCAAACTATGGTAGGCATATTTGTGGGTTATGACATTGAATCTACTCAACCCACATATAAAGAAAGTTTACATTAGTAGGGATTTAATCTTTGATGAAAAAGTAAAAAGTGACACAGAAGAACCTAGTAATGATATATTTAATGTTCTAAATTACTCTAAAAAAGATACAAGTGAAGAATCAGAGTCAAAATCAGAATCATAAAAATAAGAATACACAAAAACATCTACAATTCCTAGAAAGGAATCATTATGGCTTAGAGATACTCTCAGGGAATCTAATATAGAAAGAATGTCAAATATCACTTCTACTATACATCAAACTCTTAGTCAAACTAGAATAAACAAAGGACTAATAAGCAATACAGTAGAACCAACGTCAACACTTCAATAATTGAATGACTCACATTGAATGGAAGTTATAGAATCTGAATATGCATCCCTTAAAAAGAATAAATTATGGAATATAGTGAAACAACCTTTAGGAAAGAAAATTGTGGATTTTAAATGGGTTTACAAAATCAAATATAAACTAGAAGTAACTTTAGATAAGTACAAGGCTCGATTAGTAGCGAAAGGATACACACAAGCTGAAGGAATTGACTATGAAGAAACATTTTCTCCAATGGCTAGAATGACTACTATCAGGATAATTTGTGCACTAGCAGCTCATTAAGGTTGGAAGATTCACAAAATGTATATAAAAAGTGTGTTCCTTAATGGTTATTTAGAAGAGAAAGTCTATATGTCACAACTAGAAGGATTCATTATTAAAGGACAAAGAAATAAAATGTGTAGATTGAACAAATATATATATGGTCTAAATCAAGCTCCCAAAGCATAGAATATAAAGATCAAAAATCACTTATTATAGAAAGACTTCAAAATAAGTACATTCGATCCTAGTTTTTCTATAAAGAAAATTAGAGATCACATAATAATTCTTAATGTTTATGTTGATGACATAGTAATTACTAGAAGTTATAAAAAACAAATAAGTGATATTAAAAGATATTTAGAAAACACATTTGAAATGAATGATCTAGGATTAATGAACTATTGTATTGGCCTAGATATTCATCAAAGTGAAGATAAGATTACTATTACTCAATCCAAATATGCAAAAAATCTATTGGAAAAATAGAGAATGAAGGATTGTAAACCAAAAGATACACCAATGGAACAAGGGATTTAGTTATCTAAGAATGATGAAACACCATTAATTTTAGCAACCATGTATCATCAATTAATTGGAAGTCTATTGTACTTAACAAACAACCGACCAAATTTAGCTTTTGCAGTAAACAAGAAAAATGGCTTATGAACACTGTCAAGATGTAGCCGCATTGGCAAAAATACATAAAATTACTGAGGAAGATGTGGTTTACGCTATTGAAGATTTTGAACCTACCAAATCCTCAATAGAATAAAAATTTTGGTGTTCCACATGTAATGATCCACATGGTGAAAATTCGTATGATTCATCAACACTATGTCCAGAATATAGTTGTTGAAAGAGCAAAAAAAAAACTTAAAGGGAAAGTAAATATGATTAGGTAGAAAAATCACAATATCATGATTCCTTTAGTGGAACAAGTAGTTGTTATGACAAGATCAGGGAAGAAACCTTTGTAGGTAGACTCTCAGGAGCTTAATACCTTGAAAGTGCCTTCATCGGTGAGAAACTAGGTTGAAATAAGAACCTCCTATAAGAAAGTTCCCCAAATATCAAGTCAAAATGAAGTGGAGATACACAAAGAAGCCCCCTTGCAAAAGGAAGTTGAGAAACATGAATAGGCAAGAGATAAGTTGAGATATTCCTCATTGACCAAATATTAAAGGATTTATGCCACTCAGGGGTATATGAATAAGTATGACACTATTACAAAATAAAAAGAGAATAGTGTCGATCCTCTCCCCTTCAACATAGTAGAAGAAATGAAAAATACTCCTAAAGAAACTATGTATGATGCCTTACAATTTCCAAGATAAATTAACTATTTATAGAAATCCCTCAGGTCTATGAAAAGCAAGAGTAAAACTCCCACTCAGTTGAATTCTACACAAGCTAGTTTTATGTCTACTATAGAAAAACATATACCTCCTCCATTCTATTTATCTCTTCAGATGGAAGGATGGGTGGTGCATAACTGTATGATAGACTCAAGGGCTGCAACTATAGTAATAACCAAAGTTGTGTGTGATATCATGGGGATGGAATACACTAGAATTAGCTCATGTGTTTTGCAGTTAGACAAGACTCCAATAAAAATCATGGGGGTGATAAAATAAATTCCCATAGTTCTGCATAAAATACCTCAGATTACAATTATACAAGAGGTAGTTGTAAATTTAGAACCTTATTTTGGTATGTACTTATTCAAATAATTCATAGCCAATATAGGAGGATACCTATCTATGGATTACCCACACTTGGAAATCTTGTTCAAGGGAAAAGTGTGAAAATATTCAATGAAAAGCCATCTACCTTCCATATAAAAAAATTAAATAGGAAGGGAAGAATGCTAATATAGTAAGCATAATGACTAAAGAGTTAAAATTAATGGAAGAATACCTAAATGTACTACAAGAATAAGATCATTTCTTCCTCCCAGACTTCAATTCCATGATCGAGATAGACCTTGGAAGCTATTCAATCATGAAAACTGAGAAAATTAACCCTACCCCTTCACACACATCAAACCCATCTACCGATCAAATGTTGAAACTTTTATTTGATGGCACCAGATGCAATAATAGAGCTAGAGAAAGCATAGTATTAATCTCCTATATAGGTGAGGAAAAGGTTTTTTCCTATTGACTAACTTAAATTTGCACTAAAAATGTAACCAAATATGAGGCTCTTTACCTAGGCCTTAAGAAAATCGAGACTTAAAATCAGGCAATTGTAAAGTTATGGAGATGCAGAACTGATTGTCAACCAAGTCATAGAAAAATGTGTTAGTAAGCAACACTATATTAAATCGTACAGGAATAAATTATGGGATCTTATCTAATATTTTGAATCTCTAAACATCAAAGTAATCCCCAAAGAAAAGAATACCCATGTTGACCTATTAGCATTAGTAGGTGCAAATTTCTACCTCATAAGCAATGTCATTCAAAAATCTAAGATGGTAATACTTATATATAGATCCTCTATGCCATACAAAGACACCTTTTGGTAGTATTCAAGAGTGATCAATAGATAGTAGATTTACAAATCCACAAAATGAACTATTCAAGCGATAAAGTGCAAAAATATCAAGAAGATGAAAGTATGATCCAATTGAAAAATAATTACATCCCAAAAGAACTGATCACTCTAGAAATCTTGTTCGAAAAGAATGATAGGTCAACCGGTCACAAGATGAAGGTTGATAAACAAAGGTATAAATAATTTCAGTAAAGTTTATCAAAGTAGGAGTAAATTGCATATATGAATAGTTGAATTAGATTCAAATATTGTGAAACAAGAAAAGTTTATCAAAGTAAGAGTAAATTGCATAGATGAAGATTTGGATTAGATTTGAATATTGTGCAAATAATTTCCCGATATCATAGGTTGGACTTATGGTGATCTTAAATTCTACTCCAAAGAGACCATACAACATACCATTGAACTCGAATAAGGTGCAAAACCCTTCAAGTAGAAACAAAGGCTGATCAACCCCAAAATCAAAGCTCTAATGAAGCAAGAGTTGTTGAAGATACTCAAACCCAAGATTTTTTACCCCATTAAACATTCTACATGGGTAGCTAACCTAGGTTCAATCAGGAAGAAGAATGGAGACTTTAGGCTATCTGTAGACTTCCAAAATCTCAATAAAGCTTAATTGAAGGATCATTACCCTCTTCCACAAATTGACCAGACTCTGTATACTATGGCAGGAGTGGAGAGATTCTCATTATTGGATGGATTTTTTAGGTACAACCAGGTGTGGGTCAAATATGAATACCAATACAAAATTTCATTCACTACCAAGTGGGGAAAATTCGATTACCAGAGGATGCCTTTTGGATTATCCAATGTTGGAGCAACCTTTCAAAGAGTAGTGGATGTGGATTTTGGAGAACTCATTAATGAGATCGTATTAATATACGTAGATGATATGACAGTGTTCTCTCAACATAGAGAATATCACATTGAACACCTCATAAGAGTTTTTGAGAAATATAGAGAGTTAGGTATCTCTTTGAATCCAAAGAAATCCATATTTATTGTTGAAGAGGGGATTTTAATTGGACATGTCATTTCCAAGGCTAGGCTGGATATAGAACCTAACAGAGTGAAAGCACTATTGTAACTCCCTTTACCTCTAAACAAGAAATTTTTATAAGCATATTGGTACGCAATTTCATATCAAACTTTGTACAAATTATCAATCCCATGATAGAGCTATTAAAGAAAGATGCAGAATTTAAAAGGATGGATTTACGAAAGAAATAATTTATAAGTATAAAGGAAAAGATATCCCAAGCACCTATTTTAGTAAATCCATATTACTTCAAAGGTTTTATCTTGTATGTTGTAGGAGAACAAGAAAGTTACACCGTAGTCCTTACTCAGAAACAGATAGACAATGAAGAGAGGTCCATAGCCTTTCTAAGTCAAACCATATAGGAACATGAGGAAAAATATAACTTCATCAAAAATTAATTCTATGCAATCATGAAATCATTGAAAAATTTTAGGTATTTCCTTTCACAAAGGACTATTGTATACGTAGTTCACCTTTATGTTAGAAACTTCATCTTACAAGGAGATCTTGGTGAGAAAAGAGTTGGTTGGTTATTGAAGATACACGAATATGATGTCGAGATTCACCCAACCGAGCTGGTGAGAGGCAGAGCATTATATCAAGAACTCACCAAACAAGTGTCTATAGAGTATGTAGCTTGCCAAATGCAAGAATCAATTCTAGAAGATGATCAATATCAAAACATAAACTAGGGCACTGAATTGGTCAGATATTTTTAGACTAGAAAATGCCTAGTAAGTTCAAATGCTTCACAAAAAAGAAGATACATGATCTAGGATTTGAAGTATACCTTATTACCTAAAGGACTATATAAAAAAATTGGATGGTTTATTACTTCGATGCATAAAATATGATTATAAGCAAAATATTTTGGAGGTATTTCTTGGAGGCCCATCAGGTGGACATTACTTAGGAAGGAATATGGATTTAAAATTAATTAGAACTAGTTACTATTGGCCATTTATTTTTTATATACATTCAGAATAACTAGAAACTATGAATAATGCCATAGGTATGTTGGAAGAAATAGAAATGCTTAAATACCTTTGAAACTTATTTAGGTTGAAGAACCTTTTCAACAATGGGGCCTGGATTTCATCAGGGTGATAGAACCTAACTCATCTATTGGGCACAAATATATTTTAACTGCCACTAATTATTTCACCAAGTGGGTTAAATAAATACCTACTAAGAAAGTTGATCAAGCAGTGGTGATAGAATTTGTTGAGATTTTAATAACAAGATTTAATATCCCTGATGCATTGGTCATAGACAATGGCACATACTTCATAGGTTCTAAAATGATTAATTTTTCTAGTAAATATGTAATCTATTTGAAGACTTCTTCAAATTATTATCCCTAAGGAAATGGATTAGCTGAATAAATAAATAAAAACCTACTTTGAATTCTAAAGCGTACTTTGAAGGACAATAAGAGAAGTTGAATTTCCTTAATAAACTAAGCATTATGGGCTAATTTACATCAAAACCTCTCCTTACTCATTAGTCTATGGTAAAGAAGCTATCCTATCGATACACATAGAAATACCTACTCTAAATTTTCTAAGTCAAACTGGAATGGAAGAAGCAAAACCAATGGAGAACAAGTTGACACAACTTCTATAGTTAGAAGAACAAAAATAACAATCTTACAACCATTATCAGAAACACATGGGAGACGTGAAGAAATGGTTTGAAAAAAAAGCTACTCTAAAAAAATTTAAAGTAGGATATTTGGTCCTAAGGTGGAATGAGAAAAAGCAAAACCTGGGAACCATAAAAAAATTGACGCTTTCTAGGAAGGACCTTTTGAGATAATTGAAGAAAAAATAAAAAAAAAATTATTTCAACTAAAAAATGAATAGGATCAAGTATAGCCTATCCCTATGAATGGTTTCCACCTGAATTTGTACTTAAATTAAGATAAAATTTCTCCCCCACTTGTAATATATGTAAATATGTTGTTTTTACTAAGTTCCACTTCAAGGAAAAAGGTCACAATTTCATGAAATTTTGGGGTTTCAACGCCACTTCAAGGGAAAAGGTCATGATTTTATGATATTTTGGTTTTCAAAGGACACTTCAAGGAAAAAGGTCGTGATTTCATCACATTTTAGCATTTAGAGGCCACTTCAAGGAAAAGGGTCGTGATTTCATGATATTTTGGCGTTTAGAGACCACTTCAAGGAAAAGGGTCACAATTTCATGACATTTTGGTGTTTAGAGGCCACTTCAAGAAACAAGGTCATGATTTCATGATATTTTAGCATTCAGAGGTCACTTCAAGGAAAAATATCATGATTTCATGACATTTTGATGCAATGATCACAGTAAAATAATGACACTTTAATTTTGATGGGAAAACCAATTTTCAAAATTTTAAGCACACTTCGTACCATCATGTAAAGTTATTGGCCCAAAAGAAAGGTGATGTGAAGTTATTGGTCCAAATAAGAGATGATGTGAAGTTATTGGTTAGAAGAAGAGTTGACGTGAAGTTATTGATATGAAAGAAATGATGACGAATCAGTTGGTTTCACAAAGGTGGCACATGAAGCAAGACACCCATCAATGTTTAAAATTATTCATAGAATGTGCACCACCAACCATAATTACTGCATGGCACCTCCATACATGCACACACATTTATTTATGTCGTAGTAGCCCTTTCCTCACATCACTACTTTCTCAAATATTTTCCCCTACAGGAATCATCCTTTGAATTCTCTCAGAATTTTTGATCTCTCTCAAAGTACTTCCAAAATTTTTACGTGATGAAACCACGAAAAGCAGCCATGGTGGGGTCTTCTTTAGCTACTGTATAAAATTTTAATATGGGAGGAATTAAAAGTGGTTTTATAGACCTGCAAGCCTATGTAACTGATACAATCATCACCTAGAAAATTCTAGAGAAGATTCAAAAAAATTTGGAGTCCAGAGTAGCGAAAGGCATCACTCAATCGAATCCAAGCACTTTTCCTTTCTAATCTTTTATTTCATGGTATGTATACACTCCTGTCCATCCCTAACCTAAAATAATCAGAGCCATGACAATGTTTTATGATGTAAAGCATAGGATAATTAGGAATTCCAAGGGTAAATTCATTTTTACCCTAGATTTTAATACAATCAGGGTCGTGTTCAATACAGGAAAAAAACCTACTATAAATATCATACCATTTGACCCAATTAGATAGGCCAAGTACTATTCCCCCACCCTTAATATTAATTTGTTTCTAAAAACAAACATGTCAAAACCTCCTCTTGAATGATCTCTACCAGAAACACCCATTCCTCTATCAAAATTAAAAAATAAAAAAGTTTTATTCATGTTGGTTATGGTGGCGGGGTTAGAGTCAGATTCACAAGTATATGCATGGTATATTGTGGTGGCAAAATGTATTTTGAACCCTAAGTTTTATGATGTTGTCATCATAGATAAAATCATTGTGCCATTTATTTTTGATTGGACAACTTACCTGTCTCAACAAATACATGTAGGCTTATCCAAAATATAGAGGGATCCTAAAGAGCCTTTTAGATTTTTTTATTATCTAGTATGGATTTTCTTCTTCTTTCAATAAAAAATCTCCCTTTCATTTCTACAACTCATAAGGATAAGGAAGGAAATATTTTACCTGTGTATGATTGGACAAAGGTGTTTTCAAGGGCTAAATCATACTACTATTTAAACATGGAATTCCTAGGCCCTACTTTACAAATTATGTATGGTGAAATACATAGAATTTCCTAGAAATTATGAGATAATTTATAGCATCCTCATGCAGAAGGATATTGGTTCATTTTAATATAGGGAGGAGTCATAAGATTATATGGCTTCACGAGGAAGCCTTTCTTACTCCCATATTATACTATTGAGTGATTTTTTGGCCTGGAGTATGTAAGGTAGATAGAATACATCAACAACAAATTTGGCACAGGAATTGGTAAGACTGGTGCATGCCTTATGCCTTTCCAATTTTAAGGGGTTTTCATATCTAAGAAATGGTACCATGAGTAAATCACTAGGTTTTTGAATAACCTAAAGGTATTAGAGTTGCAAAAGAGATGTAAATATGACCCCCTTAATAGGTTTGCAGAAAGGTAGGCTTCTCTCAAAAAAACCCCCTTAAAACAATTTCACTCATCTAAAAGGGAAATTGACAAATAATGAAGAAAATGAAGCCCTACAATGAAATGTAGAGGGGATGAAACCATTGGCACCATGGCATGATTTCTATGAGAATGTGACATATTATAACCTTGAATAAAATACAATTGATGCGTTAGAAGAAAAATTTATAAAGAGAATGCAGAGTAAAGAAGATGACTGGACATCAACAAAAATTGTGGTCTGGTGGATGATGAGGATGAAAATTGAAATGACCTCTAAGTAAGGACTAAAATCTAATCATGAATTTTGTCCTATATGAAAAGCATTAAGCTACATGGTTCGAGACTCTTGCATACAAGGTTCCACCAGGTGTTAATGGCATCAAGATGGTGCATGCCACTAAAAAAAGGGAAACCAGCCATGGTAAAGGGAAGAAAATAACTAGTGAGAAAATAGAAGTTCTAAAGAAAGTGGTTCATAAAATCATTATCCCTTATACATATGATACAGAGTCTAATTATGATCTCTCTCTCACTGATAGAAAAAGGAAATCATAGTTAGCAGTAATAGGGAAACAAAAGAAAAGTAGGCAAGAAGAATCACATACAGACTATGAAATAGGGGACATAAAAGAGAATTTAGAAAGAAACAGAAAACAATCCCCTGAGCAACATGATGCTAGCACTCAAGAGCTAAACAAATCTTTTGAGAAAGTAGCTCCTACCAAAGAACTAGTCTCATTAGATAAAGAGGTTACTACTTAAGGATCAGTCCCTCTAGAGAAGGTAACTCCTACCGAAGGATCAATCCTAGCCAAGGAGCCACCAAATACTGAAGAAGCAAATCCACCAATACTATCAGGTATGATTCCTATCAATCTTACTTCATCCTCCTCTCAATCCCAAAGAAATCCCCCTTCCCATTCTATAGAGGAAGATGATGCTTCCTCCCCTTCCAATTAGAAACCTCCACCATCACCGCAATCACCTAAACCATAAATCAAAACCAACCTGAAATCATCCTCAGATGCTCCCACATATCCACTTATAGGACCATCAGATGTAGATGCCACAATAGCCACTATTCCATTCCTTCATGCTATCAATTTCCCTAACCTTCAATCCATCCCCTCTTCCTCCTCTAAAAGTCATCCCACCATCTCCAAGCTAAAAAGGATAAAGAAAGCTATCTAGAATGCCTCAAACTAGTGGAAGTCTCGTTGTGCCCAAGTTTATAAGAACATAGCCCATACCAAAGAGGGGATAGCTCTGGATCCCATCAATATGCAGTGTTCAACAATGAAGATGACTCCCTTAGTACAAAAGCTAGAGGGAGAAATGACGCTAGAAGATTACAAGGATGAAATGATCACTAAAGACATCACTCAACTACCTATGGAAGATGAATGGGAAAAGGCCCAAGCTCACATCAGGACTATATACTTATATACTAAATATTACAAAGAGAAATACTTCAGAGATGAAGAGGTAAGGAAATGTTTGGAGGTGGCCTTGAGTGAGCTAAAAACCATTTAAAAGGCTTTAAAGAATAAGGCAAAGAAGTGGGAAGAATTTTTTTATGAAGTAGCATTATATAAGAAAGAAGTGAAGAAGTGGAGGACCTATAGAAAAAAATCCAAGAAGGTGCTATCAAAACTAGTGGGTTTTCCAAAGAAAAGGCCAAGGTAGTCAGAAAGAAGATGTTCAGTGATATACAAAAATTAGGCTTGAAGGCAAGTCCCAAATTGTTATACCTAACCAAGATTAAAGAAATATTGAGCTGGGTGGAGGATGATTTTTCTACATCTTTCACCTTCTTGCAAGCAATACTATCTACAACAATAAATATTCAAGTTCTGGTAGAGAGCACACAGGGAAAGGTTGGAAAAAAAACCCAAAATGAAACATGGTTCCAAGAAAAAATAGCTACTAGAAGTTTCTTTAGAATACACAAAATTGTGATAGAAAGTGCCAAAATAATTCAAGAACTCCAATCAAAAGCTAAGGGTATTTTAAAACATGTCAACATAGCAAACAATTGTGGCTTGCCAATATTCTGGGATAACAATTCAAATATCTTGGAAGAATATGGGATTAAATCTTCTTGGAGAAATTTTATAGAGGATGAATCAGAAATAGATAGCTGGGAAGAGCCAATCCAAGAAGATCAAATATTTAGCATGGCTCAAGATCTTACCCATATCAAATCCTATCTGCATGAGTTGTATGGGAGGTCAAAATTTTTATCCTATGACAAAGTGGAAGAGTTAGAATATTTATATCTAACTTTCATGGAGATTTCTGACCTAGATGAAGAAACTTGAAATAAATCCTATGCCACTTATAATGAAGTTGTTTAGAAGATAGACACACATAAGAATACCAAAAGATCCTCATTTTTGGTCAGGAAGAAATAGAATCAAGGAAATTTACTGAAGGAGACACCCTTGAAGAATAGTTACATTGAAGAAAAAATCCAATTTTACTCATTTTCTCTCCTATTTATTTCTTTTGTTCTTTATACTCTATTACCTAATGGATAAAATCTTTGGATTCTAACATTAAGCTAGCATAATTCCCTAGGAGGCACCAATAATGTAGGTAAAAATGACTACACCAAGGGGAGAGAGGAGATGTCTTCTCAAAATTTTGCAAAGTATGAAAAATAGTCATGATTTCGTGATCGACCAGGTTTTCACTGGTCAAGGGCCCAAAAGGAGCACAAGTTATAAAATGGTCATGAAGTCATGACTGGCTAGGTTTTCACTGGTCGAGGGCTCAAAAGGAGCATAAGGCCAAAAATAGTTGTGATTTTACGACCAACCAAGTTTTCGTTAGCTGAGGTCCTGAAAGGAGCATAAGGCAAAAAATGGTCATGATTTAACGATCGACTAGGCTTTCACTAGCTAAGGGTCCAAAAGGAGCACAAGGCATAAAATGGTCACAATTTCATGACCAGCTAGGTTTTTTTTGATCGAGGGCTTGAAAGGAGCATAAGGTATAAAATGGTCATGATATTGTGACCAACCAGGTTTTCGCTAGCCAAGGACCCGAAATGAGCATAAGGTAAAAAATGGTCACAATTTCATGATTGACTAGGTTTTTGTTGGCCGAGGGTCCGAAAGGAGCATAAGATATAAAATGGTCACAATTTTGAGACTGACTAGGTTTTTGATGGCCAAGGACCCGAAAGGAGCACAAGGCGAAAAAAGATCGCAATTTCACGATCAACCATGTTTTCATTGACTGAAATCAAAAATTCAAAAATGAAAAAGTGGAGGACAGTTGGGCCACAATGTCTCCAAGAGTATCGATGTAGATATGCGGTAACAAGAAGATCTCAACCGTTTGTTGTTGAATACCCCATACTCTTTTAATTGCCAATTTATTAGAATGAGCCTACGAGCATATTGTTGTAATAAATTTTAGTTTTTTTGTTAGTAAATATATATATATATATATATATATATATATATATATATATATATATATATATATATATATATATATAGATATAGATATATAGATAGATATGATGAGCGACCCTAATAAATGGTCAACTCTTAGATGTTAACAAGCTAATATATACAATCTTCTGAAAGCAATAAAATACTACTAATTCTAGGTTTTGGTCCAATGGTGTTTGATCAAGTATGTATGCATAAACTACGTTGAATGTAAATGAATTTAATTCTCCTTCTAGATTTTTGTGCTTTAAGTTTCACTAGTTCTGAATTAACGAATCTAGTAGGTTTATGGTTGTTTGAATCTACACCAGAGAACTGGTTTTCCTATTTTTGGTGGTTTAAATAATGTTTATCTATAAAAATTGTATGTGTTCCCTTGTTGTTGTCTAATCTATACCATTTAACAATCCTATAAATAACTATATTTCCCTTTATTTATACACTTTACTCTATACCCTTTTTCTATAACAAATCAAGGAACCAACCTTCTCTAGATACTGAATCGGGTAATCTCTGATTTAAACCTGATCATTCAATTTTGGCAAAGTCTTAGGTACAAACATAACCAAAGGCATATTTTTCACCAATAGGTGGCATTAATTTGATTATGTGCGATGGTTAACTAAGAATTATTTATGAAAGGTATGCATGCACTTAAGTGTAATTGTCAAGACTACTATTTACTTTCCTGAATATCTTTAAATGTTTGAAATATATATGCTACCTTGTATTTAAAAGCTGATAATCTATTGGGATGTGAATATTTGGTCATGTGCCAAGCATAGGTTATGTACTTGTGGTTGACAATGTTGCAACAATGGCCAATTCACATATGTAGACTATGCCAAAGGTTGCATGCATATTGAGTAGAATGTTTTATTTATTTGTAATGCCTTGAGTAAATAGAGCCTGTAAAAGATAATGTTACTGACTATCTTGCTTGGTTAAGTTTTATTTGAAAAAATATCAAAATATTGGAGATGTTTTATAATATCTATGTTTTAAAAAAAGAAATAATTAGCTTTGCTACTTTGCTATGCATGAATTGAGAAAAGTAGTGTAAAAATGTAATGCCAATAGAATTATTGCATTCAAATTAGCATGAATTTCATGTAGGGTTTGAGTCATATGATCTCAACTTGTTGCAATCCAAAAATTGGATCATCATATAAATAAAATTTATCATCTTTTTTCTATCGCGATGTGTATATGATACCATGAAAACATTCTACTCATACAATGGAAGGCTTGAGACTATTGTAAATCAAAGTTTCACAATAAGCATTGGTTAATTACTAGCTGAGATAAGCCTTTAGAGTAATGTAGAGAAGCCTTTAGAGTAATGTTAGTATATATAGAAGGAGAAAGCCTATTTTTGTAGCTCTAAGGTGAGACACCTAAAATATGATTGTAATTCTCTTATAGCAATGTAAAATGTATATATATCCAATCATCAAAAAATGTCAGTCAGGTATTAGAAGCACATTTTATTATGTAACAGTGGAAGTATTTTAATAATTAATTTTAATGGGAAATTATTAGCATGCCAATGTGCTTTTGTATTTCTTGTTGAACCAAGTCTCATGCCTATGAAGAATGTCCTTTTAATGAAAGAAAAACTATATTTATTTCCATTGAAGAGAAACCATAGATGTAGTGCATTTCGTAAATAGAATCTCAGGAGAACCAAAATGTAGGTTTGATATGTTGGGTCACCTTTTGAGGTGCATGAGGATTCTAGGGGTATAATTCTGTAATGTTTTTTATGGAAAAGAAAATGATTCGATATTGTGCTTATTTAATTAAATCAATAAGCATTTTTGAGAAGTGAATGGTTGTGTTTTAATAGCTTCTAAGCTCCAAACCTAGAGTAATAGAGTAACATATATTTTACTATAAAAGCATAATATTAGATGGTTAACCTGTAGCATCTTAGATCAAATGCACCAATTATTTAAATTTAGAACCGTCCATAGTAAAAATCTATAAACTATCAATAGAAACTGCCCAAAAACCCTTTATCAATATTTGCATGTTATGAGTTACCCTCATCTAAAAATTGAAAAAAAAAACAAAATATTGTAAACTAATTAAATGTCCTTTGTACTTTGTAAAAACCATATAGGTAATCATCAGTTCGTAAAAGTGGTTGAGTGTCAATGTTGACCTTTTCCTTCAATTAGGATCCATAGTATTTAGATGTTTATTACCTATATATAAATATTCAACAAATGGAATGAATATTTAGATCATCGTAGTCCTATATTCTCCCATTAAATGATTTACCTTTTTGGCTAATAAAATTCCTTATTTAATGTTTGATTTTAACCTCAATTCCTAAGCCAAGACAAGAGTGTAGACCCTTGGTATTACATAAAATTCAGAGCATTTAGATGGAACTAAAGAGATATATGTTAATGTATGATTAATGATAGGTAAATTTATTCTCGAACCCCCTTATTTCAGATGTGGAATTTAATGAAGTGGCCATTTCAGTTTTACATTGACCATATTTTAAACTCAGCTAAGAATGGGAAATGAAAAAAGTGCAAATAAACAAAACATAGAGATTATTATTATAGGTAAATATTGTTTTAGAATAAAGGAATAATTCCACATTTGGGTTACAAGGTTGGAATATTTAAATATAGTTGGCCATGGTGAGCATATCAATAGTTTTAGCCCCTTGAAAAAATGTATTCTTTAATGGGAAGAATATGATTGTTGTAGCTAAGTGTTATGTTGTCTTTTTATATACTTATTTGAGAAAATTGAGTTGTGGTTTTTAGTTACATATATCTGGGTTAAAGTAGAAAGTAGATATAAAAGTGGGCTATGTGGATGAATGTATATACCTGGATGAATCCCAAGTTTAGTTAAACCCTTATGACCAAATCCTTTATAAACAAGGGAAAAAAAATAAAGATAAACATTTAAGAATGATGATTACAAGTTGGTAGCATTTTGTGACTTGAGAGTAGTCATTTTATGATGGAATACGTTCAAAAAAGTGATCTTGTTAGAACTAGTAATGACGGGCGGTATGGGATACCTCCTCTAGGTCATTGTCCAAGAGTACAATGATAAGTCCATGTATTGTTCAAACTATGATTGGGCTAGTATATACAAAATAAACTAGTCTAGCCATGACATTTGATATGGGATAAATTATCATGAGTCAAGAATGAATAACACAAGCTTATACTAAGAGGGGGTGAACAATATAAGATCAAATTTTACTTTTCTTTCCCAAAAAATATTATCCAATATTATCAATGGCAATATCAATAGCAGTAATCAAAGAAATACATAAATCATCACACATAATAGAGACACCAATTTAATGTGGTTCACCCAATGTGGGCTACTCCATGGAGAAAATATTTTTAATAATTTTTTCAACAAATCTCTTGGGAATCAATTCCCTATTACAATGTTTATGGACCTATATAAAAAGGATACACCAATCCCCTATGCTCTGATTTGTGGATATCTCTCCATAGGAGAACTCTTTCTTTTTTTCTCTGGTTTGTGGAACTTGATCCAAGAGACCTCTATCTCCTCAACTAGTTTGTGGATATCTCTCCACAGAAGAACTCTATCTTCCCAATTGGTTCACGGATCACACTCCATAGGAGAAATATTTTCCTTTGCTCTAGTTTGTGGAACTCTATCCACAGGAGAACTCTTTCTCCTCTACTCTGTTTGGTGCTCTTCTAGAATAATTATGCCCTCACTACACTGGCTTGTGTATCTCTCTCCATAGAAGACCTATGTCCTCTCTGCCCTAGCTAATGGATATCTATCCACTGGAGACTACTATCCTCTACTCTATCACCTCCAAAGCTTACTCTCAAATTTGCTCAATGTCTATCCCAAATCTACACTAAACATTATCCTCAATCTAGTACAAATTTGATCCAACTCTATCTCAAGTCTAGGACAAATCTGCTCTCAAATCGACACCAAAATATATACTCAAGCATTAACACAAATCTTGAGCAAATCACCAATCAAGCTTAGATCTACTCCAAGCCTTAACACAAATCTTGAATAAATCAATCTTCTCAAATCTTCCCCAAGCTTAACACAAATCTTGAAAAAAGTAAACTTACTCTTAATGTTATATCAAGTCTTCACCAATACTTGCTCAAATATACCTACAAGTCTTCACGAATACTTGCTCAAATATTCCCTTAATATTTAACAATATCTTACAAAAATTTGTCTTAAGTCCCCTCAAGAACTTGCTTAATTCTGCCCATAATTTCCCTCAATAACTTGCTCAATATACTCTCAAGCTTCACAAATACTTACCTCAAATCTACCTACAAGTCTTCACCAACAATTTCTCCAATATTCCCACAAGTATTCACCAAGACTTACCTCAAATATGCCTATAAGTCTTCATCAATACTTGCCTCAAATAAACCTAAAAGTCTTCACCAGGACTTACCTCAAATCTATCTATAAATATTCACCAAGACTTACCTCAAATATCCCTACAAGTCCTCCCAATAACTTGCTCAATATGATCTCAAGTCTTCACCAAGACTTGCCTCAAATCTATCTTCAAGTCCTCTCAATAACTTGCTCAATCTGCTCTCAAGTATTCACCAAAACTTACCTCAAATATGCTCTTCAATTATTTACCAAGACTTTCTTAAATATGCTTAAACCTATTCTAACACATGATCAAAACAACTCACAATATATGCTCAATTAATCTCAAATCTTGCTCACAATGTTATAAAATGCTTTGTATAGTCTTCAAGGTAATTTATTTAACTTGAAGTAGTTTAGACATATTCTATTCAGGATTCGTTTAACCTCTGGAACATATAAATAATTATGTACTCTATCAAAAAATCAATATGTTTTACTCAATCATTAATTCTATCACTTTCACAAATCTAGTTTCTAATATTTGCACATTCACTTTCAATATTACTCAAATCCAATGCTCAAGAATTTCACTCAATCGTTCAATCAATGAAACACAACTTTCTCACTAACCCTAAACAAGTGTTTTCAAATTACTTCCAAAAAAAGCATAATGTGGGTCTCAAACACTCAAATAATTCCCAATACTTAACTCAAACAATTCTCAATCTCTACCTCAAATCAAATCATCCATCAACAAGGTGCACTTAAACTTGCTCATACATTTCCAACAATACTCATAAATATTTTTCACTCCACCTTCTATTTCATACATTCATTTCAAATACTCTAAAAAAAATACAATGTGCCCATACCTTTTTGCTTTTATGGAGATATGCCTTCAAAACCTGTTCTACTCACAACCAAATACTTTTTCCAATTCTAGGTTAGATATCAACAATCTATATTAAAATATCTACATAAATATTCACCTCAATAATTATTTCATCATTCAAGAAATACAATAAAATGTCAAGTCACAAATACACCTTATTATTCCTTCTTTAAAAAACAATGTTCAATACACATCAAAATAAAATTCCTTGTTTACACCTTATAATATTCAATCCTTTATTTATTTTATAAGCATCCACAAAGAAAATATTTATTCAACAACCCTTATGAATCCCTAAAAATTTCACACATGCCCTTTTTAATTATCATGTGGCCTTAAAATATTTTCTGCCTTCCAAAACGTTTGGCAATATTAATTTAAAAATTGCATACCTCATTCTTGGCCCATGTCACTAAAAATATTGCACACATCTCAATGACCAACACCCAACAACCAATACCCAAAATTGAACCCGCAACCTAAGCTGCTGCAAATCCTTAGCCCAATTCTAGGCTTCCACTTGGGCTACATGCCCACACATGAACCAAAGGTCTATGCTTATGTATTAAAGCCGCCTCTCATGAATTTAAGCAAAAATAAAATCTCCTTTCCTCTTTCACAAAAACCGAACGATGTGGGATTCGAAACCACGATCTTCCCTTCATAAGTGCTTTAGCCACACATTTGACCATCGTATGTGCTACCCAGCACCTTGGAATATTTTTGTTGCTCGACAAGAATATCAATACAAGTTTTCCTCCCTTATCTGAAAGATCACGAATATTTTTTCCCTCTCACAAATGTAGTGCACAAATTCAATTGTCACTTGGGCATACAAATCATATTCCTTATACCTTTGGAAATGAAAATTATTTCCTATTAATACTATTTCATTTGCATTGAAACACGTCGACCCTCTTTTCTTTTGAATTTTGAATTCGAATTAAACTTTGAAACTTTGGCGCCATTAATTATTTAAATTAAAATTTTAACCTTAGGTTAAAATATTTTAATTTAAATAAATTAAAACCTCTTCTAACCATTATAGCCTGCTCAATGGGATATATAACCATTATAACCATTTTAATTTAAATAAATTAAAACCTCTTCTAACCATTTTTAGGGATATATATTTTTAAATGATTTCTTGGACTTGTTATTCTTCACCTCTTCCTTTTGCCCAAATATTCCAATATTCAATATTATAATATTATTATTTCTTTTCAAACTTGCTTCTCTTTTCTTGGCTCTTCTGTATTTTTAGCCTTTAGGCATATAATATTTTAAATAAATATTATACCCTTTTCCATTTAACAACTTCCTTGCCTTTTGGAGAAATCAACCTTTTGACCTTTAATGACAACAAAACTGGACATCAAAATTCTTGACATCATTGACAAAAAAACTTGTTCAAATTTCCAAAAAAATCCCCCTTTGTCATTGATGGCAACCCTTTTTTATTTAAGCATTTCTTTTAACTTTTTCAATTTTGCTCCCCCTAAGAAATTGCTCCCCCTGACTGAATGCTCTCCTCCTTTGACATCAATGGCAAAGGGACTCCTTTGGGGATAAATATAAGACTATTAGTGCAACCCCCTCCCCACCTCCTCTCCTTGAGGCAATTAATTTTTGGGTGGGAGTATCTCTAATCCCAGAATACAATGCTCTTTTTCTTTGTACACCTTCTTTCTCAACTGATCCTTCTGATTATTTTGAGTATTCCTATTCCTACTTATCTCTATAAATTCTATTCCGCACCACTTAGCAATATGCCCAATATTATTGCACTTATAACACTTAATTTTGTGGTCCTAGAAGGTGCAAATATATTGAAGTTCCTCCTAGTGAAGCCATATCCATTACTGTCATGAAAAATACAATGAATTGCTTTATGACCAAACTGATTGCAAGAGTAACAATACCCTTGAAAGAGATGTCCATTTCTAAAATTTCTCTTGGTGAAATCATATTCCTTCTTTTCATGTGTCCTACACTACATAGCCTTGTGACCAAATATATGACATGAGAAGAAACATCCTTTGAAGAAATATTTCCTTTGACTCATTGGTCTCTTAATCATTTATTCTCTATGATGTTCCTTGTTCCTTATTTGTGCATTGTTTCCTTCCTTGGTGAACCTTTTTTTTTTCAAATTATCCTCATAAGTATCACTTTATCTTTCACTCTCTTCTTCTAAAAATTCTTCTTATTTGGAGCTTGAACTTGACTCCTCTCCTTGTTCTATTTGTCCTTCTTTAAAACCATGTCCTGTGTTGTTTGATGAAGATCTTTGTACACTCATAATCTTATACAAGGTCTTTGAACTTTTCCCAAACATGTGTAGCTTATATTTAACCTCTTTCACTTTTTTCCTTAGTGAAACCACCTCATGCTCTAATATTTTATATTCTAATACTTTTACCTCTAAATTTTCTTTAAATATCCTTGTCTTAGATATTGAATTTGTTAGATCTTGTATAAGTTTTCCTTTTTCTTCATCACATTCCTAAAATTGAATCTTGAGTTCTATGTTCTACTTTCTTATCTTTCTTAATTCCTTAAGAGCAGAAATAAGCTCAGCTTCTAGATCAACTACTCCTTCTTCCTTTTCTAATTCTTACTCTACCTTTTTTATCTTCAAGAGCATATTCATACCTTTCATATTTATCTTCAATAGAAGGACTTCCTTCTTCCTCTATTAACAAGAAAATAATTTCTTATTTATTATTTTAGGATATTCCATCACTATCACTTGAGCTCTTTCTTGTATTATCTACATAGAAATGCTTCTTATACCTTTGGAAAAACTTATTCTCATGATTGTTTTTTCCGTACCTATTTTTATTTTGATACCTAGATTTTCCTGCTTCCTTTTTTTTATGATCTTGTTTCTCTTCACCTCTGCTACTTTCAAATTTTGGATAGTTACATGTATAGTGACCATATTTATCACAATTGAAACACTTAACTATTTTCGTACATTTGTGCTTCTTTGAGTCCTTGTTCCTTCTACCATAGTTTACTTCTTCATCACTGGATGACTCATCAATTGAATCTGATTTCTTATCTTTTATCTTATGTTCTACTTTTAAAGCTACCTCTTTCTTGGGGATATGATCATTTTCTATTCTCATCTCAAAAGATGTGAGAGTTCCATGTAACTCATCCATAATCAAAGTTTCAATATCTCTTGTTTTTACTTGAAGAACATGTGCTTATACTGAGAGGGGAGGTGAACAGTATAAGATAAAAATTTTTACTTTTTAATCCATATGATAACATCAACAGTAATAAAGTAGTAATCATCACAAAAAGCATCACACACATGAGAGACATGATTTAACGTGGTTCACCCAATGTGGGCTACTCCACGGAGAAAATATTCCTTATAAAATTTTCTCAAATAAATTCTCTTGGGAATCCTTTCCCTTTTACAATGTTTATGGACCTCTTTCCAAAGGAGACACCAATACCCTAATATCAGTCTCAAATATGTACTAAACACAATCCTTCGATCTAGCATAAATTTGCTCAATCTCTATATTTGATCTACACTAAACACAGTCCTTCGGTCTAGCACAAAACTTCTCAATATTTGTCTCTGATATGCACTAAACATAGTCCTTCGATCTAGAATAAATTTGCTCAATCTCTATATTTGATCTACACTAAACACAATCCTTCGATCTAGCACAAATCTGCTCAATATCTATCTCTGATCTACACTAAACATAGTCCTTAGATCTAGCACAAATCTGCTCAATATTTGTCTCTGATCTGACACTAAACCTATCCTCAAATATGCACCAAAATCTATCCTCACATCTATCCTCAAGACTTAACCAAGGCTTGAATCAATCACAAATAAATTTTTCTAGATCTATGCCAAACCTTAACCCAAGGTTTGAATAAATCAATCAATCAACTTTGCTCTCAAGTCTTATCAAAGACATATCTCAAATCTACATTGTAAGCTTCCACAAAAGCTCACACTAATCTATCCACAAGTCTTCACCAAGACTTGCCTCAAATCTGCTCCATAAGTCCTCACTAGAACTTGTCCAATCTGCTCAACAAGTCTTCACCAAGACTTACCTCAAATCTGCTCAACAAGTCCTCACCAAGATTTACCTCAAATCTGCTCAACAAGTACTAACTAGAAATTTTCCAACATCACATAAAAATATAGAGAATTTTTAGAGACTCAATATGCTTCACACTCATTACAATGCTTAATCAATTTCAATCTATTTCTCAAATAAAATTAGAATATAGAACAATTTGTTTCACAAAATTAGAACTATCACTTCAACACATCCACTTGACTAGGCTCAATCAACTCCACTCAATCAATCACTCAATGAAATACTCCTTGCTTACAAACCCTAGTCCAAGCATATGAACACTCACTCAAATATTTCCAACAATGCTTATCAAACAAGGTTTCTATCTTCAACCTTTATTCTAGAAAAACCTTGAAGCATTAATACAAAACCAAACTCAACAATGCTTACCAAACAATCCTTTTCACTCCAACTTAGCATTCACAACATCCAACAATCACTCACAAGAAAGATGTGCCCATACCTTTTTTTTTATGAAGAAGTGCCCTTAAAAATCTGTCTCAATCACAATTATTCTCTTTGCCAATTTTAAGGGTTAGGTAGTAAAAACCTTCTCAGAATTTAATCAATAATTTTCTCACAAATTATTTTCACCATTCACAACATGAAAACTCAATTAACCTTATTACTCCTTTCAAATATTAAACAAAATAAAACTTTATTTTGAAATAACATTCAAAACCATCTAATACCTTATCACTCCATTCAATATTCTAATTACCCAAAAATCACAATATAAAAATCAATTTCCATAGCCCTTATATCTCCCTAAAAACCTTATGTCAAAACAACCTTAGGAAAAAATTAAATTTGAAAAATTTAAATACCTTTTGCCCTTGGTGGGAATCAAACCCACGCTGCGCTTCCACCAGCATCCTAGCCATGACTCCAACCACCGTGTGAGCTAGGCACTCACCTTGGGAGAAAAGAGCACCACGTGCTCTTTATCCTCCCCTCTTGGTGCCTAAACAAAAAATTTCATTGCTTCCTTTGGCGCCCAAGCAAAACACTCACGACCACTACCATCGAGATTCGATCGCGGGTCCTCCCACTTCCAAAGCCTTAGCTCACAACCATTTGCCACCAAGACAAGCTGTCGGATGGATATGAGGCTTAGAGCCTCGCCGAATTTACTCCTTCGCTAGTGCACACAAGACAAAAAAAATTTGTCTTCTTCCTCACACGAAATCACATAAATCACATTAATCATAGGCCTTTTAGAATTCAAACGAAGGTAAGATATTTGCCACTAAGGCATATGGTATTTATACCATTATGCCACCATTGTTTTTAGACATCGGTGGAGGGATTTTATTTATGACGTCGGCGCATTTATTTTTTCCTTGCAACCCTAACTTTAGTTTAGGGTAAATTAAATTATATTATAATTTAATTAATAATAAAATTATTATAATTAACTTATAATTAATTTAATAACCATAGGGTTAATTAAATTAAATTACAAATTAATTTATAATGAAATTATTATAATTAATTTAATTTCCTTAGGTCTTTCCATTAGACCTTTAATATTATAATAAAATATTATAATATTATTTTTCTTGGGCCTTCTAACTTCTCTTGTAGACCTTATCTGATCACCTTCTTATTTTTGAAACTGACTCTTGAAGTCCTTCCTCTTGCACTGCTCACTGAAACTGACTTTTGACATCAATGACAACAAATCTTGCTCATATTTCCAACAATCTCCCCCTTTGTCATTGATGGCAACCCATTTTCCTTTTACCATTCCTTTTACCTTTTTCTGTTCTACTCCCCCTAAGAAACTACTCCCCCTAACTGAATGCTCTCCCCCTAACTCAAATTTCTCCCCCTTTGTCATCAATGGAAAAGGGTCACCTTTGGGGCTCGGGGCTAAGAATGAGACTCTTAGCTTAGCCCCTCCCCCACCTCCTCTTGAGGTGGTTAATTCTGGGGTGGGAGTATAACTACTCCCAGATTTTCTCGTAGATACTCAAAAGTCTCTTTCGAAAGTGGCTTAGTGAAAATATCTGCAATCTGCTCCTTTGTAGTAACATATTCCAACCTAACCTGTTTATCTATCACCTGCTCTCTCAAAAAATGATACTTAATCGAAATGTGCTTTGTCCTGGAGTGCATCACTGGATTCTTTGAGATATTTATAGCACTTGTATTATCACATAGTATGGGAATAGGATGATCATATTTTATCTTAAAATCCTCTAGAGTTCACTTCATCCATAATACCTATGTACAACTGGAAACCACTGCAATATACTCTGCCTCTACTGTAGATAAGGAAATTGATGCCTGTTTCTTGCTTAACCAAGAGACCAAACAGTCTCCAAGAAATAATGCTCCTCCACTTGTACTTTTTTTATCATCAATACTTCCAACCCAATCTACATCTGTATAAGCTGTGAGAGTGAAACTATCACTTTTGGGATACTAGAGCCCAAAATCCATAGTCCCTTTTAAATACCTGAGAATCCTTTTTACTACTGCTACATGTGTTTCCTTGGGTGCTGCCTAAAACCTTGCCACTAATCCCATTGCCTGCATGATATCTGGTCTAGTAGCTGTGACATACAATAAACTGCCAATCATAGATCTGTATAATTTCTTATTTGCCTCTGGAGATTCATCATATTTACTTAACTTACATCCTATAACCATGGGGGTACTTACTGGTTTGCAATATTCTAACTTGAATTTCTTTAGCATCTCTTTTATATACTTGGTTTGTGAAAGAAATACTCCTTTCTTTGATTGTGAAATCTGAAGTCCAAGAAATAAGGACAACTCACCAAGCATAGACATCTCAAATTCATTCTGCATGTTCTTTGCAAATTCTTTACACATCTTATCATTGTTTCCCCCAAAAATGATGTCATCAACATAAACAACCATAATTAATAGATTATTTCTATCATTTTTTATGTATAAGTTATTGTCCACTATTCCTTTCCTGAAACCCTATTCCTGTAGGTACTTATCCAATCTTGAATACCAAGCTCTAGGAGCTTGTTTTAATCCATAAAGTGCCTTTTTCAATATGCATACATAGTCTGATTTATCAGTCAAGTTGAAACCTTCTGGCTGCTCAATGTAGACCTCTTCTTCTAAAACACCATTTAGAAAGGTTGATTTAACATCCATCTGATATACTTTGAAGTTTTTGAAGCTTGAAAAGGCCAAGAACATTCTGATAGCTTCAAGTCATGCAACTGGAGAAAATGTCTCATCAAAGTCAATTCCCTCTACCTATGCATAACCTTTGCACACTAATATTGCCTTATTTCTGATCACCTGACCATCTTCATTTAACTTGTTTTTGAATACCCACTTAGTACCAATCACATTTTTGTCTTTTGGTCATGGAACAAGTTCCCAAGTCTTGTTTTTTTCTATCTGATCTAATTCCTCATCCATTGCCTTAATCCATAACTTGTCTTCACTTGCCTCATTGAAGTATTTTGGCTCAATCTTAGATAATAAAGAAAAATTTGCTTGTTGAGATGGTGTTATTATCCTTCTCCTTGTCTATCTCTCATCTGGATTCCCAATGATTAGTTATTTTGGATGATGTTTCTGTACATACCTTGATGGAGTCTTAGGAAGAAGTCTTTGTGTTTATTCCTCTTCTTCATCTGATTCCTCACGAAACTCTTCTTGACAACTTCCATCTTCTCGATACACAATTTGTTGAACCGGTTCTCTTGAATCTATCTTTTCATCAATCATTACATTTATACTTTCTACAATAGTACGTGTCCTTTTGTTGTAGCATCTGTAGGCTTTACTCTTAGTAGAATAACCAAGAAAAATACCCTCATCACATCTTGGGTCAAACTTGCCCAAGTTTTGTTCTTCCCATCTTATGTAACACTTGCTTCCAAAAACCTTGAAGTGTTTTATAGTGGTCGATCTTCCTTTCCAAAGCTCATATGGAGTCTTGTGATGGTTTACCCTCATTTGAGCCCTAGTGATTATATATATTATTGTGTTGATTGCTTCCCTCCAAAATCCATCTGAAATATTTGACTCATTCAACATAGCTCTAGCCATATTCTCAACAGTCCTATTTTTCCTTTCAACTACTCCATTTTGTTGAGGAGTTCTTGTAGTTGAGTATTCTCTCTTGATTCCATGTTGTTCACAAAAATCTACAAATTCATTTGAGGTAAATTCTCCTCCTCTGTCAGATCTCAAACACTTAATCCTCTTGCCAATTTTATTTTCAACACGTTCTTTAAATGCTTTGAATTTTTCAAAAGCTTCTGACTTATCTTTCAGGAAAGCTACCCAAACCATTCTGGAGTAATCATCTATAAACAATATGAAGTAACTCTCACCTTGAATACTCTATGTTCTGGTAGGACCACATAGATCAGTATGTATTAGACTTAATGGCTCATATGACATATATCCCTTTGATTTAAAGCTTGTTCTAGTTTGCTTTCCATGTTGGCAAGGTGCACAAATTGTGTTTTGGGGTCTTTTTAGCTTGGGTAAATCTCTGATAGCCTGTTTATTGCTTATGTTGACTATGTTGTCAAAATTCAAATGACCCATTCTCCTATGCCACAACCAAATCTCATATTCTTGTGATAGAAAACACTTTTCCCCTTTAATCTCACTAAGCATATAGAGGTTGTTTGGAGTTCTACTTGCATTTGCAATGACTTTTCCAATTTCTGACTTTCTTATCTCACATCTATCTGGGTGAAATGTAACCATATGACCTTGATCACAAAGTTGACTTACACTTAGCAGATTGTGTCTTAATCCTTTGACATATAGTACATTTTCTGTTCTTGTTTTCCCATTATCTAAACTCAAAGTTCCTCTTCCACCAATTTTTGTTGATCCATTATCACCAAAACTTACTAATCCTCTATTAGTTTCTTTGAGTTCAAGAAATTTATCTTTGTCTCCTGTCATATGTCTAGAAAAACCACTATCAAGATACCATTGTTCTTCTTTATCTTGAGCATGAAGAGTTGTTTGAACTAACATTGATCTAGCTTTTTCATTTTCCTTTTTCTCTTTCCTAGTTGTTGAGGTTGTACTCCTTTTACTAGACTCAAGAAGTACCATATTGCACCATCTAGCCTTGTGCCCAAAATTATTGCATTTGTAACATATGATATCATTACTCATAAGAGGTGCAAAAGAGTTGAAATTTCTATTTACATAATTTTTCACATAACTAGTGTAGTGTACAACTCTATGACCATATTTGTTACAAGAAAAGCAATAGCCATGGAAGAAATTATGTAACCTATTTGGATGCTTTTGAGATTGTGGTTGAGTGCTTCTCCTTCTGGGATTAACTCTCGTCCATGGTTCTTCTTTGCTTTCTTCCTTTCTGATGTCTTTTCTTTTTGGAGTATACGTCACTTGCTTATCTTTGTTTGAAGTTTCTACTTCTTGAAGACTTGGCTCCTCTTTCTGTTTTCCAACATTTATATCTAGTAGTACCTTGGTCTTTTCAACTTCATTCCTTAGATAAACAATTTCTGCTTCCAATATTTCACATTTTTTTTCTCTTGTTCTTAATAGATCTGTCATATCCTATTCAATTTTCTTTCCCTCTTCTACCTTTATCTTGAGTTTTGTAATACTTTGTAGAAGTTCCATCTTTGCTTCTTCATCTTCTTGAATTTGTTCCTTCAAACTTGAGTTCTTCTCTCTAATATTTTCCAAATTCCTGAGAGTAGTGAAGAATTCCTCTTTTATATCAAACATGGTCTCTTCTTCATTTTTTGAAGTCATGTGTGTTTCTTATGGATCCTCCTCCAAGTTGTTAGTCTTTTCACGGAGAGACCCGCTCTGATACCAATTGAAGAACATGTGCTTATACTGAGAGGGGGGTGAATAGTATAAGATAAAACTTTTTACTTTTTAATCCATATGATAACATCAATAGTAATAAAGTAGTAATCATCACACAAAGCATCACACACATGAGAGACATGATTTAACGTGGTTCACCCAATGTGGGCTACTCCACGGAGAAAATATTCCTTATAAATTTTTCTCAAATAAATTCTCTTGGGAATCCTTTCCCTTTTACAATGTTTATGGACCTTTGTCCAAAGGAGACACCAATCCCCTAATATCAGTCTCAAATATGTACTAAACATAGTCCTTCAATCTAGCACAAATTTGCTCAATATCTGTCTCTGATCTGCACTAAACACAGTCCTTCGGTCTAGCACAAATCTGCTCAATCTCTATCTTTGATCTGCACTAAACACAATCCTTCGATCTAGCATAAATATGCTCAATATCTATCTCTGATCTGCACTAAACACAGTCCTTTAGTCTAGCACAAATATTCTCAATCTCTATCTCTGATCTACACTAAACACAATCCTTCGATCTAGCACAAATATTCTCAATCTCTGTCTCTGATCTAGCACAAACCTATCCTCAAATCTACACCAAAATCTATTATTACATTTGTCCTCAAGCCTTAACATAAGGCTTGACTCAATCACAAATCAACTCTTCTAGATCTACCCCAAACCTTAACCCAAGGTTTGAAAAATCAATCAATCAACTCTACTCTCAAGTCTTCTAAAGCAACCAGTAATATAAAGCACAAGTCTTCACCAAGACTTGCCTTAACTTTGCTCCACAAGTCCTCACTAGAACTTGTCCAATCTACTCAACTTCTTACCAAGACTTAATTACTCAAACTATAACTTGTCAAATCTCACAAAAACATATAGATAATTTTTAGAGACTCAATATGCTTCACACTCATCACAATGCTCAATAAATTTCAATCTCTTTCTCAAATAAAATTAGAATATAGAACAATTTTTTTCACAGAATTAGAACTATCATTTCAACACATCCACTTGACTAGGCTCAATCAACTCCACTCAATCAATCACTCAATGAAATACTCCTTGCTTACAAACCCTAGTCCAATCATATGAACACCCACTCAAATATTTCCAACAATGCTTATCAAACAAGGTTTCTATCTTCAACCTTTATTCCAGAAAAACCTTGAAGCATTAATACAAAACCAAACTCAACAATGCTTACCAAACAATCCTTTTCACTCCAACTTAGCATTCACAACATCCAACAATCACTCACAAGAAATATGTGCCCATACCTTTTTTTTTTATGAAGAAGTGCCCTTAAAAACCTGTCTCAATCACAATTATTCTCTTTACCAATTTTAAGGGTTAGGTAGAAAAAACCTTCTTAGAATTTAATCAATAATTTCCTCACAAATTATTTTCACCATTCACAACATGAAAACTCAATTAACCTTATTACTCCTTTCAAATATTAAAAAAAATAAAACTTTATTTTGCAATAACATTCAAAACCATCTAATACCTGATCACTCCATTCAATATTCTAATTACCCAAAAATCACAATATAAAAATCAACTTTCACAGCCCTTATATCTCCCTAAAAACCTTATGTCAAAACAACCTTAGGACAAAATTAAATTTGAAAAATTTAAATACCTTTTGCCCTTGGTGGGAATCGAACCCACGCTGTGCTTCCACCAGTGCCCTAGCCGTGGCTCCAACTATCGCGTGAGCTAGGCGCTCACCTTGGGAGCAAAGAGCACCATGTGCTCTTTATCCTCCCCTCTTGGTGCCTAAACAAAAAATTTTGTTGCTTCCTTTGGTGCCCAAGAAAAACACTCACGACCACTACCACCGAGATTCGATCGTGGGTCCTCCCACTTCCAAAGCCTTAGCTCACAACCGTTTGCCACCAGGCCAAGCCGTCAGATGGATATGAGGCTTAGAGCCTCACTGAATTTACTCCTTCGCTGGCGCACACAAGACAAAAAATTGTCTTCTTCCTCGCATGAAATCGCATAAATCACATTAATCGCAGGCCTTTTTGAATTCGAACGAAGGTAAGATATTTGCCACTAAGGCATATGGTATTTATACCATTATGCCACCATTGTTTTTAGACGTCGGTGGAGGGATTTTCTTTATGACGTCGGTGCATTTCTTTTTGCCTTGCAACCCTAACTTTAGTTTAGGGTAAATTAAATTATATTATAATTTAATTAATAATAAAATTATTATAATTAACTTATAATTAATTTAATAACCATAGGGTTAATTAAATTAAATTACAAATTAATTTATAATGAAATTATTATAATTAATTTATAATTAATTTAATTTCCTTAGGTCTTTCCATTAGACCTTTAATATTATAATAAAATATTATAATATTATTTTTCTTAGGCCTTCTAACTTCTCCTGTAGACCTTATCTGATCACCTTCTTATTTTTGAAACTAACTCTTGAAGTCCTTCCTCTTGCACTGCTCACTGAAACTGACTTTTGACATCAATGACAACAAATCTTGCTCATATTTCCAGCACTTCTATGACTAAAACCTTTTCACTATACCTCATAGGGAGTGACCTTAAAATATTTTAACAAACATATGATTCTTCAACTTTAAACCCAAGTCCTCACATGGAGTTAACAACCTCATCCATACTAAGTAAGTATGTAGCAATATCTTCCTCATCCTTCATCTTCAAGTCTTCGAATGTTTTCTTGTGATTTTGTAATTTTGCCATCTTGAAATTTGTGTCTCCCTCGTATGTTTTCAACTTTCCCAAATCTCTTTTGTTGTTGTGCAATGCATAAATTTTACAAAATTTGCTTCATGTAAACCACATAAGATTGCATTCATTGCCTTTACATTATAAATATGTAGGAGCTTACCATATTTATCTATAGGAGGACTAGCTAGAGGTGTGTATCCATCCTCAACTACCTACCATGTCTCATATCCTTGTGCCATCAAGTAAGTCTTAATTTTTATGTTCTAGAAAGCATAATTGTTCCCATCAAAAAATTTTAATTTATTTTCTGAAGATCCACTCTAAGATGCCATTTGTGTCCCTATATACTTTTCCTTCAAGCTATTAAAATATTTCGAAGGAACCGGCTCTTATACCAATTGAAGAACATAAGCTTATATTGAGAGAGGGGGGTGAACAGTATAAGACCAACTTTTACTTTTCTTTTTAAATAATATTATCTAGTATTATCAATGGCAATATCAACAGTAGTAATAAAAGTAATGCACAAATCATCACACACAATAGAGACACCAATTTAACATGGTTCACCGAATGTGGGCTACCCCATGGAGAAAACATTTCTACTAATTTTTCTCAACAAATATCTTGGGAGTCAATTCCCTATTACAATTTTCTATGGACCTTTTCCTAAAGGAGACACCAATCCCCTATGCTTTGATTTATGGATATATTTCCATAGGAGAACTCTTTCTCTTTTTATCTAGTTCATGGAACTTGATCCAGAAGACCTCTATCTCCTAAACTGGTTTGTGGATATCTCTCCATAGGAGAAATATTTCTCATTTACTCTTGTTGGTGCTCTTCTAGAATACTTATGCTCCCATTGCACTGGATTATGGATCTCTCTCCACAAAAGACCTCTATCATCTCTACCCTAGATAATGGATCTCTATCCATTGGAGACTGTTGTCCTATTTTCTATCACCTCCAAATCTTGATTTCAACTCTACTCAACCTCTATCCCAAATAAACACTAAACACTATCCTCGATCTGGTACAAATCAACTCGAACTCTGTCTCAAGTCTAGCATAAATCTTCTCTCAAATCTATACCAGATTTTTTTCTCAAATCTCTCCTCAAGCCTTAACACAAAGCTTGAGCAAATCACCAATCAAGTCTGATCAGATCTACCCCAAGCCTTAAAATAAAGCTTGAACAAATTAATCAATCAACTTTTCTAATATCTACCCTAGGCCTTAACACAAACCTTGAACAAATTAAACCCGCTATTAATGTTATCTCGATTCTTCACCAAGACTTGCTCAAATCTGCTATAAGTATTCATCAATACTTGCTCAAATCCACCCTTAATATTTCATAAAATCTTACACAAATCTGTCCTTAAGTTCCCTGAAGTACTTGCTCAAATCTACATACAATTTCCCTCAATAACTTGCTCAATCTACTCTCAAGTCGTCACCAAGACTTACCTCAAATATACCTACAAGTCTTCTCCAAGACTTGTCCAAATTTTCCCACAGGTCTTCACCAAGACTTACTGCTAATATGCCTACAAGTCTTCACCAAGACTTGCCTCAAATCTCCCTATAAGTCTTCACCAAGACATAACTCAAATATGCCTACAAGCCTTCACCAAGACTTACCTCAAATTTACCTACAAGTATTCTCAAGAACTTGCTCAATATTCTCTCAAGTCTTCATCAAGACTTACCTCAAATCTGCCTTGAATTTCTCTCAATAACTTGCTTAATCTACTCTCAAGTTTTCACCAAGACTTACCTCAAATCTTCTCTTCAAGTCTTTACCAAGACTTGCTCAAATATGCTTAAACCTATTCTAACACATGTACAAAATAGCTCACAAAATATACTCAATCAATCTCAAATCTTGCTCATATTATTATCAAATGCTTTGTCTAGTCTTCAAGGTAATTTCTTTAACTTGAAGTAATTTAGACATATTCTATTCAGAAATTTTTTAACCTCTGGAACATATAGATAATGATGTAATCTATAAAAAACTCAATATGTTCTACTTAATCATTAAGTCTATCACTTTCATAAATCTGATTTCTAGTATTTGCACATTCACTTTCAATATTAATCAAATACAATGCTCAAGAATTTCAATCAATCATTCAATCAATGAAACAAAACTTACTCACTAACCCTAAACAAGTGTTTTCAACTTACTTCCAACAAAAAGCACAATGTAGGTTTCAAATACTACCTCAAATAATTCTCAATCTCTATATCAAATCAAATCATCCATCAACAAGGTGCACTTAAACTTTCTCATACATTTCCAATGATACTCATCAATCCTTTTCACTCCACCTTCTATTTCATACATTCATTTCAAAAACTCTAAATAAAATATAGTGTGCAAATACCTTTTTGCTTTGATAGAGATATCTCTTCAACACGTGTTTTACTCACAACCAAATATTTTTTTCAATTCTAGGTTAGATAGCAACAGTCTATATCAAAATCTCCACACAAATATTCACCTCAATAATTATTTCATCATTCAAGAAATACAATAAAATATCAAGTCACAAATACACCTTATTATTCCTTCTTTAAAAAACAATGTTTAATACACATCAAAATAAAATTCCTTGTTTACACTTTATAATATCCAATCCTTTATTTATTTTCTAAGCATCCAAAAATAAAATATTTATTAAAAAACCCTTATGACTCCCTAAACATTTCACACATGCCCTTTTTAATTATCATGTAGCCTTAAAATATTTTCTGCATTCCAAAACCTTTGGTAATATAAATTTAAGAACCACATACCTTATTGTTGGCCTATGTCACCAAAAATATTGTGCACATCTCAACAACCAACACCCAACAACCAGCACCCAAAATTGAACGTGTGACCTAAGCCTCTGCAAAGCCTTAGCCTAAGGCTAGGCTTATCACTTGGGCTACATGTCCACACATGAACCAAAGGTCCATGCTTCCATATTAAATATGCCTCTCACAAATTTTGACAAAATTAAAAAATCCTTTCTTCTTTTGCAAAAAATCGAATGGTGTGGGATTCAAAACCACAAAATCCCATTCACAAGCACCTTAGCCACATCTTTGACCACTATCTGTGCTACCTAGCATCTTGGAATATTTTTGTTGCTCCATGCGAATTTCAATACAAGTCCACCTCCCTTGTTTAAAAGCTCACAAAAATATTTTTCCTCTTGAAAATGCAGTGCACAAATTCAGTTGTCACTTGGGCATACAAATCACATTCCTTAGACCTTTTGAAATGAAAATCATTTCCTATTAATACTCTTTCCTTTGCATTGAAACATGTCGGCCCTCTTTGCTTTCAAATTTCAAATTCAAATTAAAGATTGAAACATTGGAGCCATTAATTATTAAAATTATAATTTTAACCTTAGGTTAAAATGTTTTAATTTAAATAAATTAAAATCTTTGGTAACTATTATAACCTGCTCAATGGGCCTTGTCAGGGATATATATATATATATATATATATTTAATGATTTCTTGGACCTTGTTATTCTTCACCTCTTCCTTTTGCCCAAATATTATAATATTATTATTTATTTTCAAACTTGTTTCTCTTTTCTTGGGTCTTCCACCTTTATGGACTCTTTAGGCATATAATATTTTAAATAAATATTATACCCTTTTTATTTTAACAAATTCCTTGCCTTTTGGAGAAACCAACCTTTTGACCTTAATGACAAAAAAACTGGACATCAAACCTCTCGACATTAGTGAAAAAAAAACTTGCTCATAATTTCCAACAGGAAATGGTCGATAGTATCAAGGTAATGACATAGCTCTAGTTGAATTTAGGAAAGATGACAGTTAGCTAGAAACTAGGCATGTGTACACTAACCCCTTGCATACCATGTCTTGAATATGCTGACCAATTAGATTGAGGTTCATAATGTTAAGAGATGGGGAGAGTATGCATCCATCATCTAGGTGTTATGGGCCCTAGATAATAACCCCAACTGTAGATCGATATTCATGACCGAATAAGGAGATGATAAATAGGAATGTTAAATCTACAAAATGGCACTCTCTATGGGACTTGGTCAATCTTGTCTACTGATTGACTGTAGAAGCTTACATTTAATTTTATCAATCCGAGGGAAATCAAGGTTAGATTTACAAAGTAGCAATCCTGTATAGATTATATCATAGAAGTTAATACTAAGTCTAGCTCAATTTCCAGACCAGAATTCATGCATACACATGTACAAAATAAAATATAAAAATTATGCAAGGATGAGTTATGCAAGATCTAATAAATAAATGCAATTTATCTTTTACTAATGATGTATTTTTATTGATGCAACCAATTAATTTATAAACTAATTTATGAAATATTTTAATCTAAGTGTGAGAAACTAATTTATGATATGAGGATCCTCGTGCAATATGTTTGTTTTATATATTTATAATGCAATTCTAACTAATCCTAACTAATGCAAGGGAAAAATAACTCAGGGACTATCTATTAGGAGTGGGCCTTGCCTCCTAAGTTGCAGTGTAAGTCTTTCTCCCCTAGTTTACCTTATCAGTAACTAGGTTTTATACTTCATACTAATATTTATACGTGTTTTATGAATGCAGGTAATAAATCTACAATTTACAAGACAAAAATTAAACAAACTACAAAATTGATACAAAATACCATATTTGAAGAAAATGATGTTTTATTGTTGGAGTTTCAACAGTACATACTTCTCAGAATAAACTACAACTATAAAATAATCCAAGAAAAACATAGAACAAAACAGAACATCCAGACCTTCTTCAAGGTCTTCTATGTGCTTTTATACTAAACTAATACAATACGAAAAACTTCTTTTTCCACGTATTTGTCATGCTTTATTTGTGGAATGGTGACTGTACGTAGATCAAAAGATAATCTAAAATCTAAAAATGTTTATTTTGACTTGGACTTATAAATATTTCTATTGGTCCAAGTGGCATCTACATAAAATCTTATCAAGATACTATCTGTCTAACTAACTCGCAAGATGGGTCTCTAAGACTTTTATTTCCTTCATTCCAGGAAGTCTTAACAGTCTGTTGCAATTACAAATAAACTTATTACAAATATTTATAAGACTTTATAAACTGGAGATATTCTCACAAATATTATGCAAGAAGTAAGATATCTATTTCCGTCCATGGTAATGTACCATCCATTTGATTATGTCATCCATGGTCAATAGTAGTTGCTGGTGGTAACCCTTTAGAAATGATCTTCAAGTTTTACCTTCAGTAATTACCTTTAGTAATTACTTTTAGTAGTTACCTTCAGTAACTATTGTCAGTAATATACTTTAGTAATATGCTTCAATAATATGCTTTAATAATATCAATTACTGTTGTTTTACCAAAATACTATGGTTCTTCTTCTCGTCTGAGGTGCATTCCAAAGGTTTTGCGATTTCTTTATTAATCATCCATGCTTTTTCTTCATTTTACTCAAAACTTGAAAATATTTGATATAAATAAAACATAAATGTTAGATTACCATAATTAATTATTTTTACCAATAAATCACATTTTATAAATAATAAATTACAAAAACATATCAATTAATCAGGTAAATGAAGTGATTCTGATACAAAAATATGAGGTAAATAACCACTCATCATTCCCCCAAACTGAAGTTTATGAATGTCCTCATACATACAGAAAATTTTAAATACAAGAGAAATACAGTTCTATGCATGTATTAAAAATTCAGAAAAGTACTAAAATATCAAAGTTCTTAGAGCATATTAAAAATTTATAAAACATGCACATTTTTGTATCAAAATTTTCAAGACAGTTCACACAAAAATAGATATATAATAATCTGAATATTTATTTTCCAAATCAAAGATCAGATCCATAATCTATTTTCTGTATAATAATCAAAATACAGTAATCTAATCAAAAATCAGAATCATAATAATCTCCAGGAGAATACATATCTTAATTAAAATCATAATAATCTGCATAGATATATAGACTTGTTTTTTTTTATTTTCTAAAAAACATACTTCAAAGGACAAAAATAAGAAACAAAATAACATCCTTACAAATCAAATACAAAATAAAATATGTTTTCTATTAGTAAATATATAGCAAAGAAAATATTTTTGTCTTTTGCAAATACTAACTGTTCATCTACTTATATACAAATATACAAATAAAAAATATATATCTTCAATACCATATAAATATAATATAAATATAAGTCTGATTTTTAATCAAAGTCTTTTGCCACTATTCACTATTTTTGAGCCTGTTGGGAGAAGAGTCTAGAAGAAATTCTATAAGATCAAGGTCTTGATGTTGGTAGTTTTCGTTCCTTTTTAACCTGTTGTACCTATCCCTTGGCTCTTTGGTCTATGGATGCTGCAATTGCTATAACAAGTGTCTCCACCATGATTGTCTTAATATGTTCAACCTCCTGAGCATTTCCCTTTTGTTCTACATCCTTTGATGGTGAAGAATAGAGTTCTTCATTATGTACCATCAAATCATCTTCCAAAGGCATCCCTATATTCAAGGTAAGGCCTTTTAATGCATTCCCCTCTTTAGCTGGCGAATTCAAATTTTCAGGTTGATTTAGTTGAGTCAAATTATGAATATGCTGGGAGCTATCTTCTTCAAGAACCTTTGAAAAGTCAATTATTTTATTAGTAGATATCTGCTTACTAAAATTGATCGATTTCTTAGGCTTTTTCTCGGAGGTAGAACTTTTAGGCAGGGAAGTTTCAACAGATGGCGGTCGACTGATAGAATTTGTAGGTCTTGCAGCCTTATCCACATTAAGCTATTTAATTAATTCAAATTGAAAAGAAAGAGCTCGATGAACAATTTTAGATTGTTCTACAAATTCTTCTCTCAACTTTTTAATTTTTATTTGAAAAACTGTATTCTGTGGTTTGAGATATGACAAGGTTTCTACAACAGTTTTATTTGCAGGTAATTATAGCTCTTGTTCATCTTCATAATCTTCTATTATTTTTGTTTGCTTTCTAGGTGAAATTTTGACTTTCAGATTTTTACGTTTTTTCTTCGAGTAATTTTCTTGTATAGATTGATCATCTTCTTCATAAGACTCTGAATATTCAGGTACATTGGATTCTTCTACAATTTAGCTCCAAGATACTTTTACTTCATGAGCCTTTTTCAAGATAATTAACTTAATTAGATCATGGTGAGAAATCAAGTGTAGCTTAGGGTTTTCCTTAGGAGATTTTGGTTTAACCCATAGAACCATTGATTTCAATGACTGAAATAGGAAATAGGGAAGATTAATAATACAATAATATTTGTGAGGATATTTCAAATTAAGCAACGTTCGAATATGATAGGCTAATAGAACGGACATTTGTCCTTCAATAGTGAAAATTTGATGATGAGGACAGCTACCTCCTACCAAAGAAGAGGGAGTGTAGAGGTTGCAACCCCCTTAATTGACCCTTCTTTATCCCTTAAAATTGTGCATTTTTCATCAAATTTATTTACCAACTGATTGAAGCTTTTTGAGTTCTTATAAAAGAGTGCACCAACCTTAGGTAAGTTTAGAATTTCATAAATCAGACTTAGATTTAACGTTAATTGCAAACCTCCAACATTGGTGATCATTGTATCCGAGTTAAAATTTAAAATAAACTATCTTGCTACCCCTATATCATGCCCTTTAAACTTAGTAAGTGCCTCCCACTAGCAAGCGTTTTCAAACAATTCAATCACAGAATCGCTCAAAATTTGTGTATCAACAGAGGATGGCTCACTACGCTTTTGGAGCATAGGCTTAGGCATCGTGGTGACTGTGTTTGAGAAAGTTTTTAATCACCCAAAATCCTACAATATTTGAATACACAAAATTTTTTAGAGGCCAACAAGAATCCGTATTTTTATATAGATAACCCGTTTTTTATTATTATTATTTTGTATATATATTTTATGAGGTTTTTCTTCCCATTTTTTTATTTTTATACCAATACCAAGAATGTACAAAGTATGATATACAAAGTACAAATTATAAGAAAAAATACAAAGTATGTAAGGAAACGTAAGATGTACAGAGAGTAAAAACATAAAATATACAAAATTACATAGATTTACGTAAAATGTATAAAATGTATGATGAAAGATGTATAATACATAATCTACAATTCTACATATTAACTAAACCATAAAAAAATATAACAAATATTTTTGAACCCTAATTTATTTTTATAAACAAAGCTTAATTATACCAGAGAATCATAATTTGTCAAAATAATCCCTAATTTATTCGAGGAATTTGCCTAAATTTTACCTAAAAAAAATTAAAATTAAGAATTTCACATTTTTCTAAAAGAAATTTGCTAATTTAGTATAGAATAAAGAATTTCAAGCAAATTGTTTGTGAATTTGTCCTAAATTTAGGGAATTCATGCATTTTTTCAAAAATTTCCCAAAATTATAATCGAATTTTGCCCAAAAATAAAGAAAATTCATTTCCCCTAAATAATTTCAAAATAAAATCGGCCAAAAGAATAGATTTTCAAATAGAAAGTGCAAAATTTCCATTTTTCCCCAAATAATTTCAAGGTTTTCAAGAAGTTTCAGGAAAACAATTTTAGGGCTTTTAAGTAATTTCAGGAATTAGGGATTTTAAATAATTTCAGGAATTAGGGATTTTAAATAATTTTATAATTTTTGAACAATTTTAGGGCTTTTAAATAATTTCAAAATTTTTGAACAATTACAGTCCTAAAATAGAGATTCTGCCCTAAAAACTATTTTTTAATTAAGGTTTTCGAAAAACCCTAATGACAGATTCTAAATTTGCTTAGAAAAACAAAATTATTTTACCTAATCCTCAAAGAAACCTAATTATGAATAGGAAATCACTTTTTAATAATAAATAAACAAATTATTTTTCCTAATCCTCAGAGAAACCTAATTATGAACAAGAAATCGCTTTTTAATAATAAAAAAGCAGAAAAGTAATAAAGAAAAAAGAAAGAAAATAATTTTACCTATTTCCTATCGCAATCGTAGAGGAATAGGGGATTGACCACCTTACGTAATTGAATTTTAGTCACCTTTCATTATCGGCCTCCACAGTTTGTCCAAATATAGAGAATTGCAAGGTGTTAAATGAAATTACATCAATTGAATTACAAGAAATCCAACAGATTCCAGGAGAATCTGGTAAAAATTCTAGTGACTTTGGCTTGCATGGCCACATGCAGCATCGAAAATGGAAATGAATGCTTGGCGATGAAAAATATGACCACCTTTTATCCTAAATTTTTATTAATGTTTACCCTAGGCTACGATCGACGATGGAGGTTTTATTGTGCTTTTAATTGTCGACGAAGGATTTGCCCTAATATAAATCGAGTTTAGGCCAAAATTAATCGACAATGCAAATTGATTTTAATTCAGACTTAATCAATGACGTAGGTTGTTTGTGAACCCGCCTAACCTTACAATCGACGATGATAAAGTTATAATCACATATGCCTTTGTGTTTTTTCGGATTAATTTGTCATTGTCTATCTCTATACAATCAACGGTGGAGGGAGTTTATTCGCGTCCTTATAATCTATTTTTTGAAGGAAAACGCAATTATAATTATAGTCCATTGATTAAGTTGTAGGATCAATGGTTCTATTGCTCTACATGTGTATACGCAATCGGGTATTAAAATTTAACACGTGGCACGTGTTATTTATGCCACCTTTCTTTGTTTGCGATAGCTAAAGACTTTTTGAAAGATTTATCATATCTATTATATGATAATTTATGATAATCTATATTATAATATAATAATATCTATAATGTAACATGTCCTATATACTATATTATAATAATATCTATAATATAGCGTGTCCTATATATCGATGGGTGAGAGATGAGGAGTTATCCCAGAATCCTCGTTTGGATAGGATTCAAGAGCATATGGAGCCGCATATTCGGAAGAAGGTTGCAAATTATATGTGGTAGGATATAAATATCAACAGGTGGAAACACATCAGAGTACAGGGTTTTGAAGCAGAGTTTGAAGAGCTTTATAACATTTTAACTCAACAAATTATTCCCTCTAGAGAGGATGAAGATCACATTGTTTGGGCTAAGACTGAAAGTGGTGACTTCACAGTTAAGTCTGCCTATAATTTGCTTCTCAATGTGGAAGGTCAAAAATTTCAACGGATTTTGGTTTGGATCAAAGGCTTAATTCCTAAAATATCCTTTTTTTCATGGTTGGTGATTCAAGGAAAAATCCTCACTATGGACAATATGTTATCCAAAGGTATGGTTATTGCTAACCATTGCTACATGTGCAGGGTAGGATGGGAGACTACCCAACACTTATTTTTGAGTTTTCGATAGCGGAGTCCATCCTGGATGAAATTTTCCAAGCCTTTAGGATCTTGTGGGTTAAGCCTGCTCTTATATCCAAAGTGTTCCATCAATGGCATCAACCCTTTGTTAGCCTAAAACTTAAGTACCTATGGAAAATCTATTGCCATCATTTTCTCTGGCAGATTTGTCTAGAAAGGAACCATAGAGCCTTTAAGGATACCATTCACAATCCAAAAACCATCCTCAACAGGATTATTGTCTTTGTGAAAGAAAACCTTAGCACCTTAGTGTATGAGAATCACTCAATTCTTCCCCAAGAAAAACAATTAGCTCAGGCCTTAGGTATTGAGGATAAAAATTCCATTCCTTTGCCCAATCCCAAAAATGGGATTTCTTGGAAGCCTCCCGCAGGGTTGGTTTAAACTAAATTTTGATGGTGCAGTGAAGGAGAACCCGAGAAGAGTTGGAGCTGGAGGAATAATAAGGGATCATCAAGGAAATCTGGTCAAGGCCTTCACTGAACCATTGGGAATCAGAACTAATAATGAAGCAGAAGCTAGAGCCCTTTGGAGAGGGTTGCAAGTAGCCCAAGCAACTCAAGGTAACTTGATGATTGAATGTGATTCTATGAACATCATCAACCTGTTAACCAATGGCAAAAAACCCCCATGGAGAATCGAGGGAGTCATCCATGAAGTGAGGATCCTTTTTGCGGAAAGACAGAATAGGAGGGCTCATCACGTGTACCATGAGGCCAACAGGTCAACTGAAAAATTAGCCAACATAGGTGTTGATGTTGGTAGTTTGGTGACATGGACACAAGTTGTGCCATGTGAAGTGGAAAACATCATTAGTCATGAAAAGAAACCTGCCCGTTAAGGAGAAATATGAATGGGTGTTCTTTCCCCATGGAGCTGGTAATAACTATGGGGTTTCCATCTAAATCATACCAAATTGGAAATGAAGGTAACAAGGTGTAAGCCTTGGAATATTCTGACAGAGAATAGGAAATGGGCAAGCAACAGGTTTCACAAGTGCAAAGTTCCAAACTTTAATTCCTGTCAATGTAAGTAATGTTTACAGTTATGTTTAGGTATGGGTGTGCTTTGTTAGTAAGGTGTTGTAGGGGATTCAACACAATGTCTAGTAATAAAGTTTCAAGGATGACTAGGATCCACAATCTCAGAAGAAGGCTGGATATTATAATAGGTTTTTGGTTAACTTGCAAAACCCAGTAATTAATGAAGACTTTTATTTACCAAAAAAAATAATATAGTGTGTCCTATATACTGTATTATATATATTATAATTATAACCTATATATATGTTGTATATGATATATGTGTTATATAACTTATTATATAATATATTTTTCGAAAAAAGATATTATATTATATAGGTTTATATTAGATATAGTTATATTGTATGTTATAATGTAGATCCTATAATATAATATTAATATATTTTTATTATACGAATTATATAATTATATTGGATATTTTAATAATGTATATTAATATATTAAGTTTAATATAATATTATTTATTATATAATGTATTTTTTTAGAATATTAATTCGTACATGATTATTTACTATATTTTAATTATTATATTTATATATATTAGGTTTTTACAATTGATAATTACAAAAAAGAAAAAAAAAATTATGGAATAATATTACTGATAATGGTATTTTACGAAAAATACTTGTAGAAACTACTTACGAAAGATATTTACAAAAGCTACTATTAGGAATATTTTTTCTTCTTCCCCCAAACTATATTATAAGCTATATACATTTTTACTTATTCCCTCCCCCAAACTTTAATTTTGGCTATATAGCCAAAACAAAAGAAAAGTACTTATTTATTTATGTATAGTAATATTTTTATGTATGGGGTGGATGTATAAGTTTTTGAGATTATGCTTCCTGTATGTCATTAAGAAGTTTCTATTATCAGTTATCTAGAAAACATGGATAGTACTAAAGCTTTAGAAAGAAAAGTATAAGAGGTATAGGCCATGTTTTTGTAGAGAATTTTGAAATCATAGTACTGTCATAATTTTTTACTTTTGGGCTTTGCATAGGATGTGTCTAGGTTGATTCTTCAAGGTCATCAAACAAAATTCTAGGCATATTGAAATAAACTCCATTTATTTCTATCACAAATCAGTTTAGTATTAAATTTATCCTAGTATGTTCAAGTTTTCTTTCAAAACCAACTGTGTGTGTAGTGAAGATTCATTCCCCATTATGAGTAAGGTTAAAAAACAACAAGGATTATAAATTCCAAAATCTAGCTGATATTATAAGCATCTAGAGGTCTTTTCCGGACTTACTGCTAATACGTAAGGATATAAAGAATATCCCATGGTATTTGAAATACTAATAATTCTAGGGATTCAAGCTCTTTTTGCCTCATTTTTTTATATTGTATTTGAGATACTTTCTTAGAAAGGGATTTTGTAATGCTTTTGGAAATTCTTGCTTATTTGGAAGAGAAGCAAGAGTATGTGTTTTACTTTGTAGGATTCTTATATATGTTGAAGAGAAAAATTATTTAGGGGAATACTTGCTTGATTAGATGAGGAGCAAGGGAATTTTTTCTCTTTTTTTTTTTTCGGGATATGACGAGCTTGTCCTTTTGCCAATTCATTAGTAATCTAGACCATTCATATAAATAGATGAGCAAGAGAAAATTTTAGCTTATGCAAATATAATACATGGGTTAATTTTCCAAAACATCACAATGTCTTTTAAATGTGTATATGTGTGTGGTTAAAAGAGAAAACTTAACCATCTAGAAGTTACTCATAACATTTCAAAATATTTGTTCCATTTTCAATGAGAATTTTCCCAATATACCAGATATAATTTGAATATTTGAAAAATACCTATATTTCATCTAGCAACAAGGTAATATACATCATGTGGTCATCATTTCTCTACAAAGTTTGAAATAAAGAATTTTCCTGAAAAACTTTGAAGACTGAAAAATAAAAAGAAATGTAGATACTTCATGATAAAATAAAGGAAGAAAAATCATTTTTATTTTGATATAATATCTACATTATTATATGTATATATGTATATGTATAAATATGTACATACATATTTTTTTCTTTTTCAAAAAGAGAATCTATTGAATAGTAGTTGATTGTAGTTCAGAAATATATTGCAAATCAGTATGGTTTTTAAATTGATGTTGGAATTATTCCTTAGATAATGGCTTCTTATAAAGTTTAATCCTAGGGCCATTTACTCATAATTTTCTTGTTGAATCATCTATAGGCTTAAGCTTAACTATACTGTTTCCAAATATTTCCTCAATTTCATAGGGTCCTAGTCATATTGTTCTTAGTTTACCTTGAAAATCTTGATATCGAGAATCAAATAATAAGTACCAATATCCTAATTGAAATGTACATGGTACAATGTGTTTATCATGCCATTTCTTACATTGTTGTTGAGTTATTTCTATTCTACGCAAGTCTTCTAATCTTCTTTCATCCAAAATATTTAACTTTTCCAACCTTTCTTTTTGTGCATTGTCCAAATTCATATCCAGTTGTACCGATGTGTGGAGTGTTTCTATTTCAAATTCAATGGGCATGATGGTTTGTTTTCCATAAACCATTTCATATGGTGATAAACCTATGGTAGTTTTCCAAGTTGTATTATATGCCCATACAACTTATTTTAATCTCTCATTCCAATCACCCCTATTAATAGTTACGATTTTTGTAATAATCTTTTCAAGTTATTTGTTTGTAACTTCTACTTGTCCATTAGCTTGAGGGTGATATGGTGAGGTTTTCTTGTGTTTTATTTGATATATGTTAACAAAATAATAAATCACATTGGAGGTAAATTGAGGTCCATGATCTGAAACTAATTCTCTTGGTGCTCCAAAGCATTGCATTATGTTTTCATAAATAAAATTAGCTACTGGTTCAGCTTGAGCTCATGGGAGAGCTTTAACTTCAGCCCACTTGGTAACATAATTTATACATACAAGTATGTGTTTATTACCATTACTCGGAGGGTCTATAGGTCCAACAAAATCAATTCTCCATTTTTAAATGGTTCAAGAGCTATTCGTGGAACCAAAGGCATTTCCATAGAGGGTGTGGGTTTGTTAGCTCTTTGGAAAGCATCACATCTATCAATAAATCAATGAGCATCCTTATTCATAGTAGGCCAAAAATAACCAGTTCGAAGTATTTTTCTAACTGTTCTTTGGGTGGCATAATGACGTCCACAAGATTCTTCATGTGTTGCCCTAATAATATCATATACATCATTTTACTGTACACATCTTCTAATTATTTGATCTGGACATATTTTAAATAAATTTCCATGAATCCATGTAAAATAAATACTTTGATGTATTAATTTCCTTCGTTCATGAGGTTTAAAATGTTGAGGTGTTTTTTCTGTTACTAAAAAATTTACAATATCAACATACCAAGGGGTAAAAATAGAGAGAGCAAATAAATGTTCATCTTAAAATTATCATGTATTAATTCATTATCATCAAATATTTGCATGTGAGATAAATGATCAACAATAACATTGTCCTTTCTTGCTTTATCTATAATTGTGACATTGAATTATTTTAATAAAAGAAACCATCTAATCACTCTACTACATATTGTTGCTTTATTCATTAGGTATCTAATAGCAGAATGATCAATGTGAACAAATACTTCATACCCTGTTATGTAATATTTAACTTATTGAGAGCATGAAATACAACTAAATTTTTTTTTTCTATAACAGTGTAATTAAGTTCAACTCCATGCAAATTTTTGCTTACATAATAGATAGCATAAGGTATTTTATTTTCTATTTGTTGCAATACTGCTCCTATTGCAAAACATGAAGCATCACAATGTATATGGAATGACAATTCCCAATTTGGTCTTCTTAAAATTGGAGCAGTAGTAAATCTTTCTTTTATTTTGTCAAAGTCTTTTTGACATGCATTTGTCCAATTGAATTCACTATCTTTAGTTAAGATCTTAAGCATATGAGTAGCAAATTTACTAAAATATTTAATAAATCTACGATAATATCCTGTGTGCCCTAAGAAATATCTCACCTCGGTTTGTGTCTTTTGAGGTTGAAGAGTTTGAATAACTTGAATTTTTGTAGGTTCTACTTTAACACCATATTGTGATATATAATGTCCTAGAACAATGCCACCTTGCATCATCATAAAAAAAATTTCATGACTTAGAGAGAGGTTTTGCTCTTGACATCTTATTAAAACTTTTTGCAATCCTAATAAAGTTTCTTCAAAAGTAGTACCATATATTGTAAAGTCATCCATATAAATTTCAATGAATTCATTTGTTAAATCAGTAAATATAGCCAACACAACTCTTTGAAAAGTTACAGGTGCATTACATAATACAAAAGGTAGAACATTATAAGCATAAGTTCCTACAGGTCATGATATTCCTCAACTATGGAGATTTGATTATACCCATTAAAACCATCTAGAAAACATAAATATTTCTTACCAGCCAAGGTATCTAAGACTTGATCAATAAATGGTAAGGGAAAATAATATTTCTTGGTTACTTTGTTCAATTCTCTATAATCAACACAAATTCTCCTTTTACCATTCTTTTTAGAGACTATCACCAACGGTGATACCCATTGGCTATCTAAAATTGGGTATGTAAATCCTGCATTTAAGAGTTTAATTATTTCTTCTTTATCTACTTCTTTCATAGCTGGATTTAATCATCTTTGGGGTTGTATTACAGGATTACAACCTTCTTGAATAAATATTCGATGAGTACATACATTCGGGTGGATACCCTTCATATATTCGTAGTTCCATGCAAATGTTGATTGAAGCTTTTTAAGCATATCTACCAATTGTGACTCTTGTATGCTTAGGAGTTCATTATTGATGTTAAGAGTTCTTCCAGGTATAATATCTATTTGTTTACATTTTTTTGTATTTGCATCTATTCCATTTACTTCATGTTAAAAATATTCAAATCATAGCCATATGATTCCATCTAAGATTGAATTGTGCTTGCTTCATAAATGGAAGATTCAGATGAATGGCTATTGTCGTGACCTTGATTTTCTTGTTGATTTTCTAACAATAATGGTAAGGTTCCCTCAAATTTTCGTTCAAGTTCTTCGATTAGAACATTAACTGATAAAGTTTAGATATTATCATATTCATGAGGAAAATCATACCACAATTGTTTTTCTTCTTCTATTAGTGATTCATGGAATAAAATAAGATCTTTTGTATCTTTACCATTAGAAATAGTCATGTTTCCTGATCTACAACTAATGTAAGCATCAACTATTGCAAGCCATGGTCATCCTAAAATTAATGGATGTTCCCCTAATTTAATTTTGGGTTGTAAGAATATGAAGTCTACCGGGTATTCCTATGAACTTATTGAGACCATAATGTCTTCTAATTTTCCTTCTGGTTTACTAGTAGATATATCAGCGAGTTGAAGCACAATAAAATTTCATTGTAGTTTTTGTATTCCTAAGGATTCTACTATTTCTTTGGTCATAACATTAATAGCAGCTCCTAAATCAACCAAAACATTTCATAAGATTATATTTCCAATATGCACAGTGAGTATAGGTATTCCAGGATTTGTATATTTGGGTACTGACCTATCTCCTATCATCATCATAGATAATTGTCCGATGACTTGAATAGTTTGAAATGCATTCTTCTTTTTACTCTTTGAACATATATTTTTGATAAGTTTAGAATATATGGGTATATCCTTGATAACTTGTAATAAAGGAATTTGTATATTAACACCTTCTATTTCTTGAAGAAAATTAAAGGCTGGCTTAGATGGTTTCTTTGGTATTGCCAGTCTTTGAGGAAATGGTACTTCTATTTCCTTGTTTGGATTTCTTGTTGTTTTGTTGGAATATTTTTCTATTGATTTTTTGTTTCCTTCTTGTTGTCATTTTCATTTTCAACCAAGTTTTCAATAGGATCATCATATTTTGTGAGAGTGACATTATCTTCCAACACCTTACCTGATCTTAATTGAATTTATTGATATGGTTCTATAGATATAGAAAATATTTCATTTATTTCATAGACTTGTTGGACATTTTTATTGTTATCAAGGTTAGGAATTGGTTGAGATGGAAGAGGTAGTTTCTTATGTGGATTATTATTATTTTTTTGAGGTGGTAGAAGTATATTTTGAGGTGGTTTTGAGTATTTTTTCCCCTAAATTGATTTTGAGAATTTTGTTGTTGCATTGTATTTGGAGACCAATTGGTGCCACCTTGATTATTCCAACAAGGTATGTTTTGATTTTGTGTTCCTTCATTCCATGGGGATTGTCCTCCATAAGAGTTAGACATAAATTGAGCCCATGGGGGTATATTCCAATCTTGGTTGTAAGAATTCCAATTTGTCTAGTTTGGTGTATTGGACCATTGGTTAGGGCTTTTTTGGTTGGGATAACTAGGGTTTGACCAATATGATGGGCCATTAAATGGATATTAAATGGATAATTTTTTCTTTGAGAAATAAAATAAACATCTTTTGCCTCTTCTACTTTTGGTTCTTTTATGGTAGCTTTAACAACAGAGATATATTTACATTTTTCAGTTTTATGATATTTATCACAAATTTGGCAACAAGCAAAAATATTAGAGATATTTTTTATGTTGAGAGGACATTCTATTGAATTGTGCTTTTTCCTACATCTATGGAAATAATTTTCTTCACTATCCTTTGTATTTTATCCATTAAGTCCAAATATGAGGTGAAATTACTCAACAAATCAATTTTTAAGTCTTCCAACATATTTCTAATTTCAGATCTTGTCATTCCTACTTCCGTAGATGTGTATTTATTACCTCTCAAAGTTTTGTTTCTTGAATAGTTTCTACAAATATTTACAATCTCCTAAAGTGATATAGAATGAATATCTCCTTTTTCCATAAGATTTAAGATTTCAAGAACATATTCCTTTAAACCTTTCAAAAAAAGTTCTTTTAGGACTTCTTCTTCAAGATCTATATTTATTCTAGATCCTACAAATTAAAATATCTCAAGAAAATGTTTCAAAGATTCATCTTATTTTTTATTCATACAAAAAAACTTAGCTTTCTTATCCCTGACTCTACAATAATCTTGATAGCTTTCAAGGAATATTTTTTTAAAATCATTTTTTCCATCCCAATGGTTACAAGATCCTTCTCCTAGACCCATAAACCATCTCAAATGGGGCATATTTAAGAGTAGAAGGAAATAATTTTAACTTTTGCTCATTGGTAGTGTAAAAATAAGCTTGACATACTACTTCAAATTCAAAAAGAAAAGCATCAGGATCTTCATGGGGTTTTCCATGAAAAATAGGCAATACAAAAATAGAAATTGATTTAGGTTTTCTTGTTCCATCTTTTGTATGTAAGATTAGGACAGGAAATATTTTTCTTTGTATAGTTTCCCCCTGATCTTGTCTTTGTCTCTCTTGCCTTTGTCTCTCATTTCCATGGTTTTCTACTTCTATTTCACTTTGTGCATCATCCATTCCTGAATGTAGGAATTCAAGAATTGGTTTAGGTATAGGTTGAATAAATATAGAAGAGGGGTCTATGTAGTTTTCAAATTCTAGATTGGACAATAAATATATATTGGTATCTTGATCTAGGATTTCAGCTTGATTGGTTGATGATGTAGCCTCAATTTTTACTATTTTAAAAATCCCAGGTTTTCTAAAGTCTCTTGGGGATTTTTCTATTTTGTTAGTGTTTATAAATCTTCCTTTAGATTCTCTAGGTATGTTCATGTATGTTCTAAACCTATTATTATTTTTTTTCTTTTTGTTTAAAAAAAAAAAAAAAAAAAACTATGTCTAGTCTTCTTTGAATAATTTATGTATATATTTGATTGGATAAAGTTGGTTTGATGTCATAAAATGTTCCTCTTCAAAACTAAAATAATCTATGAGCAATTAAATCAACTGAACAAGATAATATTTAGTTGCGATAGGATCAGGAATTCCAAACTATAGTTCATAACATAATTCTTAGCACAATTCTCTAAAATGTACATCTCTAATAATTCTACATTATCCCTTGTTGTATTGTAAGGCCAATTCTTTATTTTCTATTTCTGCAAGAAATTTGTGAATAGTGAGGGAATCCTCAAGGTATTGATTCCAAGGATAAATTGTTGGATTTACTATTGCTCTTCTATCCCAAAGCCATTTTTCACAACTTATTCCCAGATTATCATAAGGTGTAGGATGATTTACCCTTAAATTTTTTGCTATATTTTTTTTATAAAAGAGGGGTAAAAATTTATTAGATCAAAGAAACCTTACATCAGAGAACAAACAACTAGCAAAAATAGCCAACAAAAACCTCAAATAGACATATCCTCAGCAAGTAAATTATGAAGTTGCTGAGAACGAGTCCTAAAGGGAGGTTATCCCAACCCTTAACAGACCAATTCCCCTGAAACTGAGAAGCCCATTTGGCCAAATAGTCCGCAACCCTATTCCATTCCCGAGGAATGTGAACAACCAAAGTCAACCTCCAGTGAACATTATCAAGATGGTGAGTCCTTAACAAATTTATAATAATCTGTGAATCAGACTCACATATTATCCTCCACCAACCCATAGCCAACCCTTGTTCCAAAGCACAACAAATAGCAAGAGCCTCCATATAATTATTAGAGTGTATCCCCTTATAGCATGAAAAAATGAAACAAGCATTCCCAACACTATCTCTCCCAACTCCTCCGATACCAGCATGCCCAGGATTACCTCGAGAAGACCCATCCGTATTGATCTTGAACACCCCTGGGGGAGGAGGATGCCATATCCCATCTCTTTGCATTTTTTTTCCATCTCGGTTTCTAGATGAAATAACAGGACGAGGACCATTCTCCACAAATCCCAAATTTTGCATCATCAAAATCTCTGACTGCACCAAAGGAAGACTAATCTGGCATGTGGAAGAGACAGTTTCCTGGATCATACCAATGATTCGCTGCCAAAGCTGATGAACAGTAAGCTTGTTATCATGAAAAATTCGTCGATTTCTTTCCAACCAAATCTGCCATAGAATGCAAGAAGGACCAATAGTCCAAGCAACCTGGAGAAAGAAAGACTTAGCGGGAGGTCTCCCTAAACTCCTCCAGAACTCCAAAAGAGAAGAATCATGGGCACAATGCTGCTTCCACACCTCCCACCAAAGATGCCAAATATCCCGTGCAAAAGAACACTGAAAAAGAAGATGACCTGAAGACTCTTCACTGTTTGCACATAAAAAAAAAAAATAAGGTCCTTGAAAACCTCTCTTTTGCACATTATCCCAGGTAAGGTATCTATTGTGAGTAGCTAACCATAGATAAAAATTGCATTTTGGCCAAGAGAACTTAGACCACACTTGCTTCCACCAGGGCACCTCATCATCCCCAAGATGTTGTCGATCCAACTCCCTGTATCCTGAAGCCACCGAATAGACCCCTCTATGATCCAAGCCCCAAGCCAAAACATCATCATCCTGTAAAGAAGAGCAGGCCCTACAAGCCAAAATACGAGTCAACTCCTCTTTTTCCTGAAAAGTACCCCCTACTGGAAAATCTATAGGATCCTTCCAACGAACAACCTCAACCTGCCCAACTCTTTCAATAAATTTGTAGTCCATAACCCGATTCCAACCGGCATCCAAAAAGACCTTGCACAAATTCTGAAGATGAGTCAACACGTTCACATAGTGATTCCCATTCTGGTTTGGTTGTTATGAAATTTTGATCAAAAAGAATATTAACCTCTTGCTATATCAAAAATTTTCTAAGGTCTATGAATTCAATCTGACTATTTTCGACCATTTGTTTATTTTCTCTTTCTGAAATTTTTTTATTTTACTATTTTTTTTTGGGTTTTGATTTTTCTATTTTCAATCCTATTGTTTACTTAAATATAAAATTCAGAATTTTACTTTTAACAAAATGAAAAAGAAAATAAATATGTATAATTTTAAACTAACCTAATGCTTACTAAAATAAGATGTGATCCACGGTCTATGAATCCATACAACCTATTTTAGCAAAATTAGGGAAAATCTAATGCTACTGAATTCAGGTGCGATCCATGGTCAATGAATCCATACAGAAAAACTTAGTAAAATTAGGAAAAAAGTATAACCCAATATTACTAGAATTAAGTGCAATACACGGTCTATGAATCCATACAACTAACTTTAGTAATAATTAGGTGAAAATAAAATTGCTGAAATAAAAGGTAACTTCTTATTATTTTTTGAATAGGAGGATTTCATTACAATTGTGTCACTCAATGTAACTACTTCCTATATAATAAAAATAGGGTGTTACTTTGGGTGTTCACCTACTTCCTAATTTTATTTATAGGTCCTAACTAGTTTAACAATAATAATTACCCAAAGCAAGAAATTTGTAGAAATTAAAATTTCCAAAAATTGAAATTTAATCTATGAAATTAGTAAAACATGAAATCCTTATGAAAAATGAACCTGGAAACATCGTAAGGCATGGCTCTTTGCAGCCTATCTAAAGGAGGGAGGTCTCATGTGTACCATCTACGTAAATATCTACTTTGACTCATTTGCACACTAAGGACCCATGTGTCCACATGATCTCATGCGTACAAGTAAGTCCACTTGCTTTGCACTTCCAAGAAACTTTTTTGACAAACTACTACAACGCTACTTTCCCCGGAAATGATGCCAAAATGATCGGTTGTAGAAGCTTACATTTAATTTTATCAATCCGAGGTAAATCAAGGTTAGATTTAAAAAGTAGCAATCTCGTATAGATTATATCGCTGAAGTTAATACTAATTCTAGCTCAATGTCCAGTCTAGAATTCATGCGTACACGTGTACAAAAAGAAATATAAAAATTATGCAAAGATGAATTATGCAAGATCTAATAAATAAATGCAATTTATATTTTACTAATGATGTAATTTTACTGATGCAACCAATTACTTTATAAACTAATTTATGAAATATTTTAATCTAAGTGTGAGAAACTAATTTATGATATGAGGATCCTCATGCAATATGTTTATTTTATATATTTAGAATGCAATTCTAACTAATCCTAATCTAATGTAGGGGTGAGAGAACTCAGGGACTGTCTATTAGAAGTGGGCCCTGCCTCCTAAGTGGCAATGTAAATATTTCTCCCCTAGTTTACCTTATCAGTAACTAAGTTTTATATTTCATACTAATATTTATACATGTTTTATGAATGCAGGTAATAAATCTACAATTTACAAGACAGAAATTAAACAAACTACAAAATTGATATATAATACCTATTTGAAGAAAATGTTGTTTTATTGTTGGAGTTTCAACTATACATGCTTCTCAGAATAAACTACATCTATAAAATAATCCAAAAAATATTAGAACAACACAGAACAACTAGACCTTCTTCAAGGTCTTCTATGTACTTTTATACTAAACTAATACAATACGAACAACTTATTTTTCCATGTATTTGTCATTCTTGATTTGTGGAATGGTGACTGTACATAGATCAAAAGATAATCTAAAACCTAATAATCTTTATTTTGACTTGGAATTATAATTATTCCTATTGGTCCAAGTGGCATCTACATAAAATCTTATCAAGATACTATCTGTCTAACTAACTTGCAAGATGATTGTCTAAGACTTTTATTTCCTTTATTTCAGGAAGTCTTAATAGTATGTTGCAATTACAAATAAACTTATGACAAATCTTTATAAGACTTTATCAACTCGAGATATTCTCACAAATATTATGTGAGAAGCAAGATATCTATTGTCGTCCATGGTAATGTGTCATCCATTTGATTATGTCATCCATGGTCAATAGTAGTTGTTGGTGGTAACCCTTCAAAAATGATCTTCAAGTTTTACCTTCAGTAATTACCTTCAGTAATTACTTTCAGTAGTTACCTTCAGTAGTTACCTTCAATAACTACTGTCAGTAATATACTTGAGTAGTATGCTTTGGTAATATGCTTCAGTAATATGCTTCAGTAATATCAATTACTGATGTTTTATCGAACTTCTATGGTTTTTCTTCTCGTCCAAGGTGCAATCCAAAGGTTCTATGATTTATTTATCAATCATCCATGTTTTTTCCTACATTTTACTCAGAACTCAGACAAATTTGATACAAATCCAACATAAATGTTAGATTACTATAATAAATCATTTTTACCAGTAAATCACATTTTATAAATAATAACTTACAAAAACATATCAATTAATCAAGTAAATGAAGTGATTCAGATACAAAAATATAAGGTAAATAACCACTCATCATCTACTTGGGTGATTGTATGTAGTAGTTTGAATTTCCAAAATTGGTTGATATACCTTGTACTAAATGTAAATTTGCATTGAGTGAATATTAAATGAGTAGGCTTGAAAACTTATCCATAGGGGTACCTTGTCAAAAACTTGAAAAAATACCCTATGTTATAATGAACTAAGTTTATGTGGTACAACCACTTGAGTAGACTTGGGTTGTTACAATAACATGGATAATATCTCATGATAGAGAGAGTATTGTTGAAACTTTCCAAGGAGGCGCATGAACCTAAGAAAAGGAATAACCTATTCAGGATGATTTACAAATTAGGATGTAAATATTTCATGGTGGTTGTGGACAGTGGTAGCACAAAAAAATTGTTGTCAACAAATATGGCAGAGAAACCTAAGTTGAAGAGAATGGAACACCCAAATCCATACTAGCTCTCATGGTTGTAAAATGGACATCAAACCTTGGTAACCAAACAATGTATGGTAGATCTTAAAATTGGTTGATGTGATTATGTGTGATATCATGTTGATGGATGCATTGTATGTCATGTTGGAAACAACTTGGAAGTTTGATAAAATGATAGTGCATGAAAGTAGGGAGAACTTCTACAATATTGAGTAATATGGTAAGATATATACATTAATTCCATTGAAAAAGAAGTGGAAAATAATACTACTATGTATAACAACCTAGGTTTGCCTCACCTCATTGTACAACCTAGTCTAGCTCACCAATTCAATAAGGTAAATTTTTTCACTAGTTTTACTGACTAGATTTGACTCTAAGTAAATATTTTGAGCTAATGAAACTTCTAATATGATCACCCACCATTTAATCAATATGAGGTATAAAAAACCACTTTTGGGTTAAGATAACTATAGATGAATCCCAAGTGGATGTGATTGACCAAATCCCATAGATGATGTCATTTAGTGGTTTCTCCATTATCACCCTCTAACCTGGTATGAGTCATAGAATCATAGCTTTGGGTTATCCTCAAAGGCCCATAATACATAGAGAGTGGATGCATAATTCCCCTCCCTTATCATGTAGAACCTGAGTTAAATATACTCACCTATTTCCAATTTAACATATAATAACATATATGCCTAGTACTTAGATGGTTGTCTAGTTCAATGGAGTCAACTAGGGCCATGCCATTTCTTTAGCTCTGGACATGGTTTCACTTGAAAATTTATGAATAATTATAGTTATCCCATACCATCTATCGTCGATTAGTCAAGCTCCTTTGTAATTATAGGTTACACCTATTCATGAATTAGACAAGGATCCATCACCCTATTGCTCATTCAATGGCCTAGAGAGATATCTCATTTGACTTCTTCTTACATGTTTATATTGACCTATCTTACTAGAATACAACCATTCTCGAGTCATAGTTTTTACCTTCACTAAAAACCAGTATTGGGTATTTTATACAATTGGTTGACCACCTTCCTCGTGATCTAATTAAAAATTAAGTAGGTTTGGCTACAAGGCAAAAAAGTATCTCCAACTGAGAATACCTTCATTGGTTTTAAATTTTACCTAATCCATCATAGATTTTTATCCTACGGTTACTCATTTTAACCAATCATTCTATATAATATTAAAGGGTACTAACCAATTCTTTATGTAATCCTAAGGAGTCTATAAGAATTCTTCAAGGACTATATTACAAAATAATATTCTAATCATTTTTAAAAAATATTTATCAACCATAAAAATAAGTAATATAGTGGAAATACCCTTTCAAGTACTCTTTTTATTCAACATAAATATCAAGAACAAAATGCACCTAAACTTTAAATAATAAAGCTAATTAAAAAATAAGAAGCAAACATTTCCCTTTCATAATGTTATTACTCAATGTCCTAAGAATAATTAACTTAAAGATAAATAAATCAAATAATTCAAGAGCCTCTACAAATTGAACTCATCTTGATTTGCTCTTGAACAAACAATCATAAACTTTATATAAAGTTATTTACATCTATATAGGATATCTAGCCAACATTTTAAAGAAAAACTCTTCAAAAATAAAAGGATGAACTTATCTATCTAGATAAGAGTATTTTTATTAAAAATAGATTAAAATATTCTTATGATAAGTTTAACGAGGGCGGTCAAACAACGCGTTCTAATGAATCATATTATAACTTTTATTTAGAAACAAATAAGAACTTATTCACCATATAGAAAGATAGCTTGCATTAAATAAACATTATTGTACTTTTAAAGTTAAGATTTTTACTGATAGAGCTCCTTCTACACATTGACTTGTTTCAGGTGATCCGAATTATGCTCTTGGGGATCAGAGTGGCTCATAGGAGTTTGATGCAGGAGCATCCGGAGACAGTGAAGCAATCTTGCATCTTCCAAAAATTTTTCAAGTTTTTTTTTCTAAGTTCTGTGCACCTTGTTTTATTTATTTTATTTTAGTCCAGGAGAAGTTTTGTTGAGCAATGTTTAAATTGGAGAAGGTTTGGCAAAGCAAGGGGGTTGGGGTCGAGAAATCGTGACCTTCGAAAGGCTTCCAAGTGATGGTTGAGTTCCGTCGTGATATCGCGACGTCGCGATATCATGACGTCGCGATATCGTGACAGTGTGTCGAGAGCTCTGGCAAAGGTCCTCTGACGTCGCGATATCGCGACGTCGTGATGTCGCGACGTCATTGTTGAGGCTATAGGAAGTGGCCATAGTCGTTTCGATATTGCGACGTCGCGATATTGCGGCGTCGTGATATCGCGACGATCTCAGGGGGAAAGCCGAAGAGGGAGAGGCTTGTCGCGATATCGCGACAGTCGCGATATCGCGACAGTCGCGATATCGCAACCTGTCGCGATATCGCGGCCTAGTTTTTGCACAGCCAAAGGTAAACAAGAGAATGGCCTGGCAAGGTCAACTTGACATGTGGGCAGTATGGAGGACACGTGTTTCTACTATCAAAGAAAGAGCATGACCCGATGAGCCGGCTGCATGTAAGAAAACCAAAGAGGAAGGTCAAGGAGATTAATAAGGGGGTGTAAGCCATGCATCCTTTTACTTCTGGCAAAACGACAATTGCGGGAGATGGATTAATGAATGAAGTAGCGGTATAGAGTACAGTCAGTGTATAGCGGCTAGTGCAGGGTATGGGAAGCCATTAATGCAATCTTCCAGGCTGGTCGGGCAGTTGCCTATTTATGGCAGAAAACCAAAATTTAAAAATTCGACCGGAGGGAAAATGGAAATTGAAATTGTTGTGGGGCGGGAGCATTGATTTTCGAGAGGATCGAGGCCTCGATAAAAACTCAAAATTTGTAAGGGTTGGGGATGGTGAGTTCGGGATTTGGGAGGAGGAAGTGTGCTGAGAAAAACTGTAACAGAGACCATATTAATGAAATTTATTGCAATTTGTGAGACTGGTGTGTTTTGAATCTTGACCTCGCCATCAGATTTTTATGATTGCAAACAAACATTTCATTTCCAGCAATTAAATGCAATACAACATTCCATTTTAAAAAATAAAGCATTCCTATTTATTAAATTTTTAGGTGTCTTTCGGATTCCTTTAATGATTGAAATCACAGATTTCATTACCATCAATTAAAAGCACTACTATCTACTTATTCTTTCACTAATAATAAAATATTTATTGTGAACATAGACCTAAGCATTTAAGACTAATTTAAATTAATATTATTCTCATATAGATTCACTGGGCAATCATATCTTCCATCAGGAATGGTGTTCATAGCTTCGGGTAAATACACACATGAAGCCATATTATTTGGTTTTGCTTGTTTTGGGATTAATGAAGCCCGAAGGTAATGGTTTTCTGGATGCACTTGTAACGTTTAATGGGAAGCCACTCAAACAACATAAAAATCAAATTCTCGTTAAATATGTCATCAAGCAAAGCTACTAGACTCACAAGCAACCAATCAACCAATCAAACTTTGATTCGCAACACTTTTTGGTACCTACTTCTCCATGTTTCAGTGTGTAAATCAACCAAGTATATAAATACACTATTCAGATTTCAAGTGCACACAAGCCAAATTCTGCATGATTAACATGCACTTTTTAAAGTGCTTATTTACTTTAATTTAGTTTTAGATAAAGAATTCCGGTACCAATTAATTAATTAATTAATGGCATTTAGGCATTTGTATACCTAAAAATCCAAATAAAAATAAGACCGAATTCAAATATTATTATTTTTTTTTGAAAAATTTGAAAAAAGCATTAAAACAAATTACAGTTACAAGAGGGAGAATGGGCATCCCAACCAAGAGAAAAGAGACCAGAAGAACAAAGGGTGCGAAAACGCGACAAGTCACGAAATTGCGACACCAAACCTAACAACCGCCGCGCCACGACAACCGATCGCGAAAACGCGACATGTCACGAAATCGCGACATGTCGCGACATCGCGACAAAACTGCACCGAGGCCACACAACTCAAAAAGTGTCACGAAATCGTGATAGCACAGCTCCAAAGCACCCAAATGCCAAAAACGTCACGAAATCGCGACAAGAAAGCCAGAAGGCACCTGCTCACCAAAATTATCGTGAAATCGCGACGAGTTCTCCCTTATACAACAACCTTGAGAAAGTGTCACGATATCGTGACGGCTTTTCCTTAAAGCACCAGTTGGCCAGAAGTTTCACAAAATCGTGAAAAGAATTCCATTGGGCACCCCTTCCGCAAAAGTGTCACGAAATCGCAACATGTTCTCCCCCGTGGTGCCCTTTTCTTAAACTAGTCGCGAAATTGTGACGTTTATCCTTCATGCAGTTTGTTCTCCAAAACTGTCATGAAATCGCTACAAGTTTGCCCCTTTGCTTCCTTTCCTCAAAAATGACGCGAAATCGCGACAAATTATCCTTTGAGAAGCTTTTCACAAAAAATGTCGTGATATCACGACGGTTTTTCCCCTTAACGTAATTTTGCTCAAAGCGTCGCGAAATCGTGATGACTTTCCTCTAGCAGTGGAACCAACAAAAAAGGTCGCGAAATCGTGACATGTTCTCCCTGTGGTGTCCTTTTCTCAAACTAGTCGCGAAATCGCGACAATTCAAATATTATTATTAAGGTATATTTTCTCATGATTCTCTTCAGGCTTAATTTACATCAACCACATATTAACATGGGTGTTTCCTTACTCCTTACTCTCTCTCTATATAAACACATCATAGTTTATATAATCTAGGTATTAATATGGATGTCTCATTATTCAAAGTATTCATTTACCCAGACATCAAGACAAGCTAGAAGTTTGCTAGAAGTTTTCACTGGATTAACAAGTCATGCACATATGGAAAGATGAATTAAATATTTTCACTGAATTAAGCATTCACACAGATAAATAGATGAACTAAATATTTTCACCAACTTAACAAATCACAGATAACATCCATCCCATATTTAGATCCAAGTCCTTTTAATTACACACCTTCAATTATAAGAAGAGTCTCGAATAGGTCAAGTATCACCTCAAGGACTCGGTATTAAATAAATCTTACTATTTGGTATTAAAATTAAGCAATGGTTATTAAAAGGATATCCCTACTTGAATATTTAATTCTTTAGAAACTGCTAACTAAATTCAAACCATGATATATTATTAAAGAAATTTGATTCAATTTTACTTTTCTTTAGTAAAGATAATTATGAATAATGGAACTAAAAATCAATCATACAATTTCTTTCCAACATAGAAAAATATGGAGAAGAAGATTTTTAAGGAGAGAAGGCAACTTGTCATGAAGTTTATTTAGAAGAAACTCCCCTCTCCACTCTTCCCTCCTCTTGTCTCACTTTTCTTCCTCCCTTCAGTTCTTTCCTCTCATTCTATAAGTTTGAGAGGTCATTAAGTTCAAAAAAATGATTAATCATGTGAAAGGCCAAGTTTTGCCTCCACTTGCTTGCTAGGTGGTGCTTTATATATATATATATATATATATATATATATATATATATATATATATATATATATATATATATATATATATATATATATATATATACATTTTTTTATTTACCTTATGCGTAAGATGAAGTCTAATTTCTATTTATTTGTAACGACCCAAAAACACACAAACAGAAAAATACAAAAATAGAAAAGTTTTTTTTTTGCCTAGGGAGAGGGATACATGAACCCTTCATGACCCCTAACCCACTATTATAACCTAAAGTTTTGATCACCTAAGTTTCCCTGGAAGATACATCCCACAAAGTACCCTAACACAAGTCCATCTATGTAGGCGTATAATGTGTTACTGTGGATAAGTCCATTTGTCCCATCATCCTTGATGAGCTAGACCTATCACCTTCAGTCCATCGAAGGTATACACGTATCTCCATCCCATACACAAATCCTTATGTGTAGGTATGTTACGAGTATCGCGAGTTAAGCTATCCATATCGTCTCCATGATGAGCTATCTTAACTCTGATGTAATCTCTTCACCACTTAGTCCTTATCTCCCTAAGGGGGTCTCAATTCCCTTAGGTCTCCTATGTTCACCCTAAGGGGTTCTCAATTCCCTTAGGTTCCCTATGTTCACCCTAAGGGGTTCTCAATTCCCTTAGGTTCCCTCTGAGTTCACCCTAGAACTCTACGCTAGAATTCCTATCATCAAGCAATCACACAATAATTCTACTAGTTGCTACCACATCAGAAGGCAATCAAACAATGATAGGTAAAATAAAGCAAGCTCACACTAAAATAGAATCTACTACATAACATAAACAAATACAAAAATATAGTAAAATTACTTTCACTAACCCAATAGCAATTATCTCATTACTTCTTGCATAATAAGCCTTTTCTACTCAAAGGTATCACATTAACTGCATTGAGGATATCTCCCCATAATTCTATTCTATTGAACATAAGTAAATCAACGTAAGATACAAATACCTATTCCTTGTCTCCATTGCATTCCTTGCTTCTCCTTGCTTCCCTTTGGTTCTTGGAGGGTAGTAGGGGATCAAGATACTCATGGTTCAGGATAGGCATACCTTTAAATGCATCTAATCATTTACTTTTCCAAATTGCAACTATACAATATTTCCATTTAAGTTTCTAACCATCTAATGCATAATGGACATCATAAAAGAACCCTTACTTTTATTTTCACCTCCCCAAATCCCTTTGGAGAGTCACCCATCATACTATCACTTAGATCAAGGTTAAACTTTAAATTAAATTCATTCATGTCCTAGAGCATTAAAGTCCCATACCCTTAATCTCCAGAACAATCATTTATTCATTCTCTAAACCAAAGCCCCATAACTTCAATTTAAAGAATAAATCTTCATCCCATTTTTTTTAAAGCTCCTAAGATAATCATTAATCCAAGGGGTTCTCTTTAAATTAAAACCTTCAGTATCTTTCCACAAAATCAAAGGTTCCTTTTAATCAAAACCTAACATTTACATATCCCATATAAATCAAAGGTTCCTTCAATTAAAAGCATAATATATAACTACATATAAATCAAAGCTTCTTTTAATTAAAACCCAATCATATATCTTCATATAAATCCAAGGTCTCTTCAATTAAAAGCATAATATATGGCTGCATATAAATCAAATATTCTTTTAATTAAAACCCTATTATATAACTTCATATAAATCCAAGGTCTCTTCAATTAAAAGCATAATATATGGATGCATATAAATCAAAGCTTCTTTTAATTAAAACCCTATTATATAACTTCATATAAATCCAAGGTCTCTTCAATTAAAAGCATAATATATGGCTGCATATAAATCAAAGCTTCTTTTAATTTAAACCCTATTATATAACTTCATATAAATCCAAGGTCTCTTCAATTAAAAGCATAATATATGGCTGCATATAAATCAAAGCTTATTTTAATTAAAACCCTATTATATAACTTCATATAAATCAAAGGTTTCATATAAATCAAAGCTTCTTTTAATTAAAACCCTATTATATAACTTCATATAAATCCAAGGTCTCTTCAATTAAAAGCATAATATATGACTGCATATAAATCAAAGCTTCTTTTAATTAAAATTCCTATTATATAACTTCATATAAATCAGAGGTTTCCTCCATTAAAACCCTATTTTATAAAGCTCATATAATTTTAAGGGTAATTTTAATTAATCCTAGCTACACAACCAAAACGTAAAGCAAGTCATACTGAACAACTATGGCGCTAACTGGTTTCTCATAAACATGCACTTCTTAGACCTAAGGTGGCTTCCTTTTACCAAAAATGGCTTTTGACTTACACAATATTGCTCCAATAGTATAGAGCATCCGACGTTGCTTAGGCAACTACAAGCACACACAACGCTTTCCATAGCACATGATATTTCCCACAAGGAACACAACATCATTTCCAAACAACACCCAATGCTGCCATAGTGCACGACATTCCACAAGACATAGCATCATTTCCAAACAACACACAGTGCTTACATAGTGCACGGTATTCCATAGGACACAAAGCAATTCCAAACACCACACAACCAAAATATAAAGCAAGGTGCTTCCACAAGGAACATAGAGCAATTCCAAACACCACACAACCAAAACGTAAAGCAAGGTGCTTCCACAAGGAACACAAAGCAATTCCAAACACCACAACCAAAACGTAAAGCAAGGTGCTTCCACAAGGAACATAGAGCAATTCCAAACACCACACAACCAAAACATAAAGCAAGGTACTTCCACAAGGAACACAGAGCAATTCCAAACACCACACAACCAAAACATAAAGCAAGGTGCTTCCACAAGGAACACAGAGCAATTCCAAACACCACACAACCAAAACATAAAGCAAGGTGCTTCCACAAGGAACACAGAGCAATTCCAAACACCACACAACCAAAACATAAAGCAAGGTGCTTCCACAAGGAACACAGAGCAATTCCAAACACCACACAACCAAAATGTAAAGCAAGGTGCTGACATTACTCTACCAGACTCCAAGCTCACACACACAGGGTGGTTTCATAATTAACCAATATAATTTTAAACCATAGCCAGGCTTAGAACAACCCAACCTGTAGGTCTCCACTATGATGAAATTATGGTAATATTAGCTCTTAGTGCATTTCCTCTCACTTCCTCTATTCCTCCCTTCCTCATTTGTCTCCCTTCCTTACCCATTTCTTCCTCTTCCTCCCTTTCTCATTTGTCTCCCTTCCTTTCTCGCCTTGTGTGCCCATCTACCCAGGTGGTTTATCCGCTACCTTCTCAAAAACTCCACCACCATCTTGAGCCTCCTTCCCTTCAATGCCCACCCCTAACCTCTATGCATTATTCCCATATTTTCCATTTTTGGAAAATAAATAGCTTTGTAGGCTTTTCCATAGGTTGCACCGTGTAGGAGAGGGATCATGACATTTTATTTTTTATTCTTTTAATATTCAAAGATATTTATAATATCTATATATTCTCTTTATTCAAATGAAATATCTCTTTCATTTATTTTTAATTAATTAAACCCCTTTTAATGAATTCTCCCTTATCATTAAAATAATCATTTTTTAATTAATTTTAAAAGATCATAACCACTTTTAATTAAAATAAACACTATCAATTAAAATAACCATTTTTAATTAATTAAATGAAAACTCCTTAATTAATCACAAATGAAGCTTACAAAAGAGCTCTAATGAGCCAATCATTATTTTCTTAACTTCATTAATTAATTTAAAGGCATCTAAATTCAACATAAGAATTTAATTTATTTTCTTTCACAAGAAGGATGCTTTGTTTTCATTTCCAATATGGCAGTTAACCCTATGCATCTATAATCATCTTGCAGTGGTTCCCATATAGAAACTAAATCACCAAACCATTCAAGTTATGATGTAGTAGAGAGCAAACACATTTATACCATCAATCAAAGAGGGAGTCTTTCCATCGATCCAATCACCCATCTTAGCTAGAGATTTTATGATAGCTACTAGGCTATCAACTAAAGCTCAAGGTGATCAACCATCGATGATTATCCCTTCCATCAATGCATACCTATATGAAGGTATCTATCCATGTTACCTCTGAGTACCTTAATCATCATTTCCCCTGATCTTTGGTACCCTCATTTCTGGTGGGTAACTCTGCCTGTTCCACCTACGAGTGTACCTGATCCTGCACACTTGGCAATATGTTAGCGATAACATGCCCTTATAAATCAACTAAATATCACATAGTTGGTTCAATTGTTCAAACTAGGTATCACCACATCTTAGGTTAATACACTATTTTTTTGATGCCATAAAGTCAGCTAGGGAGGGTCATGACATCCTCCCCCACTAGGATTAAATATCATCCTTGGTGTTTCCAGTTTTCCTTTTGTTGTTTAACAGAAAGTAAAATTATTACATCATATAGCTTCAAACAAAAAGGGAAAATGTTTTTGCATAACCTCCACTTTCTCCCAAGTGGCATTCCTCTTAGAGAACTGGTCCCACTGGACCTTACACTATTCAAGAGTCTGATTTCATAGAGATTTGGAATGAAACTCAAGAATATTCATCGGTAGTACTTCAATGGCCTCTAGATTTGCCATCTACAATTTAGAAACATCCCACACATGTTCAGGGTCAGCAACATATTTTCTAAGCAAGGATATGTGGAAGGTGTCATGGATTTTGGATAGATTAGGTGGTAATGCAAGTCGGTATGCAACCGGACTGATATTTTTCATGATCTCGAAGGGCCCCACAAAATGTGGATCCAACTTCATGGATTTGATAGCACTTTTCTTTGGCTTAACCCTTAAGAACACCTTATCTCCAATAGAATACTCTCTGGGAGTCCTTTTTAGATCCGCATAACTCTTCTGTCTATCCGCAGCTTCCTTAAGCCTTTGCCTAATTTCTTTTAGCTGCTCTTCCATTACCCTGACCATTTCTAGCCCAATCACAACTCGATCCTCTAGGTTGTCCCAAGACAATGGTGTTCTACACTTTTGCCCATACAAGGCATCGAAAGGTGCCATTCCTAGCGAGGAGTGATATCCATTATTGTAGGCAAACTCTACCAAAGGTAGGCAATATTCCCACTGAGACTTGTGATCCATGAAGTACATGTGGAGCATGTCTTCCAAAACATGGTTTACCCATTTCATTTGCCCATCGATTTTGGGGTGGTATGCTGAACTCATATTCAATTTTATACCAACTGCACTATGAAGGGATTTCCAAAATTTAGAAGTGAATTTGGAGTCTCTATCTGAGATAATTACTTCAGGAAACCCATGCAATCGGAATACCTCTTTGATGAATCTACTAGCCACTACCTGAGCATCATCCTTAGTATTTCCTAGTATGAAGTGGGTAACCTTGGTCAATTTGTCGACCACTACAAATATGGCATCATGTTGGTACCGAGTCTTGGGTAAACCCACAATAAAATCCATGGATATAACCTACCATTTTTGCATAGGTACCTCATGCAGATGAAGCTTCCCTACAGGATGCTAGCATTCTACCTTAAATTTCTGACATTTGAGGTATCGAGCAACAAAATCTATGATATCCTTCTTCATTCCTACCCAAAAGAAGGCTCTTTTCATGTTTTCTCACATTTTGGCCCCTCCCGGATGAGAAGAATAAGGAGATCTATGAGCTTCTTGCATTATCAAGTTCCTCAAATCACCTATCTTTGGTATGATGACCCTTCCCTTATAGCACAAAAAGTCATCCTTCACACTAAATTCCTTATTTCCTTCAGGATATTTGTCCATCTTGACTCGAATTCCCTAGAAATACTCATCCTAAGATTACCTCTATCTCACTTGATCCATCAGATCCATGTGAATTCTAGTGATAGCTGCTATATATTTCCTTCTACTTAAAGCATCAACTACTTTATTCTCCTTTCCTTTTATGTACTCAATCTCAAAATCATACTCAACGAGGAATTCCACCCATCTTCTCTATCTTGCATTAAGTATTGGTTGGGTGAATATATACCATAGACTTTGATGGTCTATTTTTAATTCAAAGGGCCTTCCCACCAAGTAGTGGTGCCAAACCTTTAGAGCATGCACCACTATAGCCAGCTCCAAATCATGCATAGCATAATTAACTTCATGCTTTTTGAGCTTCCTTGAAGTGTATGCCACTACTGAATCCTCTTGTGAGAGTACCCCACCCAACCCATCTATTGATGCATCAATGCATACTAAAAATTCCCCTTGAGGATCGGGAACCTTTAGTATCGGTGTAGTAGTAAGCTTATGCTTTAGTAGTTCAAAGGCAACTTCACACTTCTCTGACCACTTGAATTATTTCCCCTTATTCTAAAGGTTCGTTATGGGTCCAAAAATCTTGGAATAGTCCTTTATATAACATCTATAATAGCCCATTAATCCCATGAAGCTTCACACTTCAGTGACATTAGTAAGGGGTGGCCAATTCAGAATAGCCTCTATATTTTTTGGATCCACAACAATCCCTTTTTCGATATAACATGTCCAAGATATCTTACCTCTGAAACATAGAATTCACTCTTAGCCATATTTCCATAAAGTTGATTCTTTCTCAACAATTCCAACACGATCCTAAGATGCTTATCATGCTCTTATTTATCTCGAGAGTATATAAGGATATCATCTAGGAATACTAGGACAAACTGGTCCAAGTGTCTCTAGAAACATGTTGTTCATTAGGTTCATGAAAGCAGTTGGGGCATTAGTCAGTCCAAAGGGTAGAACCGTAAACTCATAATGCCCATACCTAGTTTTAAATGTCATTTTGTGAGTATCTTCCTCATGAATTCTTAACTGGTGATACCTCGACCTCAGATCGATCTTAGTAAACACCTTGGCATCCTTCAGTTGATCGAATAAATCTTCAATCCTAGGTAAAGGATATTGATTCTTGATTGTAGCCTTATTTAGCATTCTATAATCAATACACAATCTTAGCGAACCATCCTTCTTTTTCATGAACAGAATTGGTGCACCCCATGGTGACACACTTGGTTTTATCAAACCCTTTTCCAATAACCCTTGCAATTGAACCTTTAGTTCATGCATTTTAGTAGGATTCATTCTATATGGGGACCTATGAATAGGTTCAGCTCCCATCATAAGTTCAATTGTAAAATCAAATTCTCGTATAGGAGGTAACCCAGGTAGGTCCTCTGGAAATACATCCTAAAAATCCTATAAAATTGGATGTTGTCCTAGTATTTCTTCTTTCTCTTGGTCCTCCACTTCATTGAGTTTTACCACATACACTATCCCTCCTCTCTTTAGGGCCTTTTTCAATTGCATAGCAGACAACATTTGAGGTTCAAAAGCCCCTTGATCGCTATGAATTCTTAGTCTTTCTCCACCTTTCTCTGAATACTCAATCCAACGGTCCTAGAAATTGACTAAGGCTTTATGAGCCTGTAGCCAATCCATCCCAAGAATTACATCAAAGGCGTGCAGGGGAGCTACATATAAACAACATTCTATAGTCCCTTCAGATAGAGTAACTCCTACCATAGGATAACATTGGTTTACCGAGTAGGTCTATCAAGAACCATACTCAACCTTCCACCCTTGAGCCAAATACCCAAGCCTTTTTGACACAGTCCTTGCTAGACTAGATGAAATAAAACTATCAGTGGCTCCACTATCTATTAAAATGTTTACTTGCTTATTGAAAACCTTACCTTTCACAAGTAATGGGGTGGCTTGTCCCTCTAGCTTCTGCTTCCTAGTTGTGGCATAGATCCGATGTTCCGGTTCCTTCCCCTTTGCACTAGCTGAGCTAGTCCCTACTCGATATGGACACTGATTATAGTAATGAGATCCTCAAAAATTGTAGCATCCTTCCTTGGGTCCTTGTTGTTTCTCAGGTTTCTCATTCCCATTCTTAATTGTTGGAGCTGGAGCATGCGACTTCTATGGTTGAGGTTTCGTATTACTAGGCTTGTTATCCTTCTTACAAAAGTTCTTCTTGAACTTGTTCTGATTCCCATAGGGTTTCTTCATAGGATTTTGGGGATTTTTGGCTTTTTGATCTTGCTCAGCCTCCCACTTTACAAACTCATTACTATTCCTCTTCTTTAGTTCTTGTCACGCTTGCTTGGGTAGAGCATCATACTTATAACAGAAGTGTGACTCTACTTTCTTTGCTAGGTCATATACCTTTTGCAGTGATTTAGGCTCCTACATCTCCACATCATGCCTTAATCTAGATTCCAATCCAAGAATGAATTTATGAACTCACATTTTCTCATTATAAATAGGTACATATTTGAATAGTCTTACCAACTTCTTATAGTACACTTCTACTATGTTGGTTCCTTGTCTGAGACTAGCAAATTCTTCAAACTTTAGGGCATAGAAATGCTCTATTAGAAATATCTTTTTGAAGATACTTATAAATTCTTCCCATGGAGTATCGATGGGTTCAATATTAGTTTCCTCATAGTGGGTTTCCCACCACTCCAGAGTAGCCCCTTCTAAGTTAATCATAGCCCAAAGTGTTTGGGTTCCAGATGAGTACCCTTTTACTATAAAATGAACCTCTACCTCTCTCAACCATGCTTCCATTGCATCCCCATCACCCTCTCCATAAAACTTGGAGATACTGATGTTTTTCATGTCCCTAGTTATTTCCTTTTTTGCTAAGGCTCTGGCTTGTACTTATTCTATAGTTAGTCCATTATCTAGGCTAGCCTTCAAGCCTCAAACTTGCGAGTTCTGATGTGTAGCCATTTTGAGGAAATTGCCTTATCTGATCCTGCATAGCAACGATTATAGCGGTGAGGTCTTCTACTTCCCTATTGGGGTTTATTGGTTCCTCATCCTAGTTTTCTTCTTCAACATTACTTTTCTAAGTTTTTCTAGGTGTAGGCCTCCCTCTTCTGGTCTTAGGTGGCATCTTAACCTGATTCCATCCAAGAAAGGGGATTAGATTATAGTTTCACACTAAGTTGTATCTCTAATCAAGCCATAATACAGAGTTCTCTTTGCTATATGCATCAACAACCTAACTAGGGTAATATCCTAGGTTGGGATGTATCACTGATACCAAAGCCCATACTAAGGCATCCTGACACTCCTCACTCCCTTGGGTTAATTCCCATTAGATTCTAGCATTTGGGGTATCCTAGATCATCCCAAATTTAGCTTTTTCCTTAAGCAAGCCTTCAATGGACACATCTAATTTCCATTTAGCACACACAAAAGCTCTATACCCTCGTACCTAGAGCTTTGATACCAAATGTAATGACCCAAAAACACACAAATAAAAAAATACAAAAATAGAAAAGTTTTTTTTTTTGCCTAGGGAGAGGGATACATGAACCCTTCATGACCCCTAACCCACTATTATAACCTAAAGTTTTGATCACCTAAGTTTCCCTAGAAGATACATCCCATAAAGTACCCTAACACAAGTCCATATGTGTAGGTATATAATGTGTTACTATGGATAAGTCCATCTGTCCCATCATCCTTGATGAGCTAGACCTATCACCTTCAGTCCATCGAAGGTATACACGTATCTCCATCCCATACACAAATCCTTATGTGTAGGTATGTTATGAGTATCATGAGTTAAGCTATCCATATTATCTCCATGATGAGCTATCTTAACTCAGATGTAATCTCTTCACCACTTAGTCCTTATCTCCCTAAGGGGGTCTCAATTCCCTTAGGTCTCCTATGTTCACCCTAAGGGGTTCTCAATTCCCTTAGGTTCCCTATGTTCACCCTAAGGGGTTCTCAATTCCCTTAGGTTCCCTTTGAGTTCACCCTAGAACTCTACACTAGAATTCCTATCATCAAACAATCACACAATAATTCTACTAGTTGCTACCACATCAGAAGGCAATCAAACAATGATAGGTAAAATAAAGCAAGCTCACACTAAAATAGAATCTACTACATAACATAAAAAAATACAAAAATATAGTAAAATTACTTTCACTAACCCAATAGCAATTATCTCATTACTTCTTGCATAATAAGCCTTTTCTACTCAAAGGTATCACATTAACTGCATTGAGGATATCTCCCCACAATTCTATTCTATTGAACATAAGTAAATCAACGTAAGATACAAATACCTATTCCTTGTCTCCATTGCATTCCTTGCTTCTCCTTGCTTCCCTTTGGTTCTTGGAGGGTAGTAGGGGATCAAGATACTCATGGTTCAGGATAGGCATACCTTTAAATGCATCTAATCATTTACTTTGCCAAATTGCAACTATACAATATTTCCATTTAAGTTTCTAACCATCTAATGCATAATGGACATCATAAAAGAACCCTTACTTTTATTTTCACCTCCCCAAATCCCTTTGGAGAGTCACCCATCATACTATCACTTAGATCAAGGTTAAACTTTAAATTAAATTCATTCATGTCCTAGAGCATTAAAGTCCCATACCCTTAATCTCCAGAACAATCATTTATTCATTCTCTAAACCAAAGCCCCATAACTTCAATTTAAAGAATAAATCTTCATCCCATTTTGTTTAAAGCTCCTAAGATAATCATTAATCCAAGGGGTTCTCTTTAAATTAAAACCTTCAATATCTTTCCACAAAATCAAAGGTTCCTTTTAATCAAAACCTAACATTTACATATCCCATATAAATCAAAGGTTCCTTCAATTAAAAGCATAATATATAACTGCATATAAATCAAAGCTTCTTTTAATTAAAACCCAATCATATATCTTCATATAAATCCAAGGTCTCTTCAATTAAAAGCATAATATATGGCTGCATATAAATCAAAGCTTATTTTAATTAAAACCCTATTATATAACTTCATATAAATCCAAGGTCTCTTCAATTAAAAGCATAATATATGGTTGCATATAAATCAAAGCTTCTTTTAATTAAAACCCTATTATATAACTTCATATAAATCCAAGGTCTCTTCAATTAAAAGCATAATATATGGCTGCATATAAATCAAAGCTTATTTTAATTAAAACCCAATTATATAACTTCATATAAACCCAAGTCTCTTCAATTAAAAAAAAAAATATGAATGCATATAAATCAAAGCTTCTTTTAATTAAAACCTTATTATATAACTCTTATAAATCCAAAGTCTCTTCAATTAAAAGCCTAATATATGACTGCATATAAATCAAAGATTCTTTTAATTAAAACCCAATTATATAACTTCATATAAATCCAAGGTTTCTTCAATTAAAAGCATAATATATGACTGCATATAAATCAAAGATTCTTTTAATTAAAATTCCTATTATATAACTTCATATAAATCAGAGGTTTCCTCCATTAAAACCCTATTTTATAAAGCTCATATAATTTTAAGGGTAATTTTAATTAATCCTAGCTACACAACCAAAACGTAAAGCAAGGCCTACAGTTAGCGCTAACGCCTTCCAAGGCATACTGAACAACTATGGTGCTAACTGGTTTCTCATAAACCTACACTTCTTAGACCTAAGGTGGCTTCCTTTTGTCGAACATGATGTTCGACTTACACAATGTTGCTCCAATAGTACAGAGCATCCGATGTTGCTTAGGCAACTACAAGCACACACAATGCTTTCCATAGCACATGAAATTTTCCACAAGGAACACAACATCATTTCCAAACAACACCCAATACTACCATAGCGCATGGTATTCCATAGGATATAGCATCATTTCCAAACAACACATAATACTGACATAGCACACGATATTCCACAAGACATAAAGCAATTCCAAACACCACACAACCAAAACATAAAGCAAGGTGCTTCCACAAGGAACACAGAGCAATTCCAAACACCACACAACCAAAACATAAAGCAAGGTGCTTCCACAAGGAACACAGAGCAATTCCAAACACCACACAACCAAAACATAAAGCAAGGTGCTTCCACAAGGAACACAGAGCAATTCCAAACACCACACAACCAAAACGTAAAGCAAGGTGCTTCCACAAGGAACATAGAGCAATTCCAAACACCACACAACCAAAACATAAAGCAAGGTGCTTACATTACTCTACCAAACTCCAAGCTCACACACATAGGATGGTTTCATAATTAACCAATATAATTTTAAACCATAGCCAAGCTTAGAACAACCCAACCTATAGGTCTCCACTGATGAAATTTTAGTAACATCATCTCCTGGTGAGTTTCCTCTTACTTCCTCTATTCCTCCCTTCCTCGTTTGTCTCCCTTCCTTGCCCTTTTTCTTTTTTCTCTTCCTCATTTGTCTCCCTTCCTTTTCCGCCTTGCGTGCCCGTCCACCCAGGTGGTTTATCCGCCGCCTTCTCAAAAACTCCCCACCATCTTGAGCCTCCTTCCCTTCAATGCCCGCCCCCTAACCTCTGTGCATTATTCCCATATTTTCCATTTATGGAAAATAAATAGCTTTGTAGGCTTTTCCATAGGTTGCACCATGTAGGAGAGGGATCATGACATTTTATTTTTTATTCTTTTAATATTCAAAGATATTTATAATATCTATATATTCTCTTTATTCAAATGAAATATCTCTTTCATTTCTTTTTAATTAATTAAACCCCTTTTAATGAATTCTCCCTTATCATTAAAATAATCATTTTTTAATTAATTTTAAAATATCATAACCACTTTTAATTAAAATAAACACTATCAATTAAAATAACCATTTTTAATTAATTAAATGAAAACTCCTTAATTAATCGCAAATGAAGCTTACAAAAGAGCTCTAATGAGCCAATCATTATTTTCTTAACTTCATTAATTAATTTAAAGGCATCTAAATTCAACATAAGAATTTAATTTATTTTCTTTCACAAGAAGGATGTTTTGTTTTCATTTCCAATATGGCAGTTAACCCTATGCATCTATAATCATCTTGCAGTGGTTCCCATATAGAAACTAAATCACCAAACCATTCAAGTTATGATGCAGTAGAGAGCAAACACATTTATACCATCAATCAAAGAGGGAGTCTTTCCATCGATCCAATCACCCATCTTAGCTAGAGATTTTATGATAGCTACTAGGCTATCAACTAAAGCTCAAGGTGATCAACCATCGATGATTATCCCTTCCATCAATGCATACCTATATGAAGGTATCTATCCATGTTACCTCTAGAGTACCTTAATCATCATTTCCCTGATCTTTGGTACCCTCATTTCTGGTGGGTAACTCTACCTATTCCACCTACGAGTGTACCTGATCCTGCACACTTGGCAATATGTTAGCGATAACATGCCCTTATAAATCAACTAAATATCACATAGTTGGTTCAATTGTTCAAACTAGGTATCACCACATCTTAGGTTAATACACTATTTTTCCGGTGCCATAAAGTCAGCCAGGGAGGGTCATGACATTATTATTATATTTTATTTACTTTAATAAATAAGAAATCATTTTATCTATTTTATTTTTATTTAATGCTAACCAAGAAAATATATTGGAATTTAAATATAAGCTTCCTTCTTATATAAACAATTTAATGGTAACATAATGTTATCATCCATATGACAAGAAGAGTTTCCATGCTTCATGACACTTTCCTTGTTGTTGTAGTATATTAAAATGAAAGTAAACATTTATTTCACACATATACAAACATACATTCGAATGAAGCTACATGATTCTACATGAATGCATCCATAAGGGCTTCCATGTACCCTTGAGGTACTTTCAAATGTTTTGCTACCAACGCTCTTTGGACCTATAACCAATAGAAAATAGACCATCATAGGTGAAATTTTTCACCCACCATAGTTTCCCATTTTATCTTTTGATAACCCATACCTGCAACACAAAATTCATCAGTAGTATTGGGTTCAAAATATTAAAGCATAAGATATAAATCTAAATATAAAATATTTGTAATAGTAAACAAAATATCCACTCTAATGAGGGTCATGCTAGTGTGTGTAAGGTTATAGAAAAACAATCCTTGAAGGGATAGAATAAGAAGAAAACATGTTTTACTTTCATCACTAAACCCATAGAAGAAGGGATAGTGGAAAAGACAAATGAAATCCTACATGATGTGAGGGATTTGTTGGAAGAATATGCATAGATTATTTTAAAAGACATGTTTCCATCAATAAGGAGCATGGATAATCACATAGATTCTATTCTTGAATCAAGCTTACATGATAAGCCAACACAAAAAGAAAATGAGGAGGAAAAGATAGAATCAAGTAATAAAATAAGAATAGGAAAGGGATAAATATCCCAAGTTACCAATAGTGATGATGATAAAGACAATGATGTAGCAGTTCTTCTTTCCAAAAAAGAGAAAGAGATAGAGAAAAGAAGTGGTAAAGAGATAGTAAAGAAAAAATAAATCTTATCAGGACATTGATTGTCATGACAACGACTATTTTATCAAAGTTGGTGACAATGGTACTTAGAGTGTGGTGAAGTACATTGTGATGATGATAAAGATTAAAGTGAAATGGAAAGTTTGGGTGCTTTGAAAGGCATACCATAGGCATTAGATCCAACATGATTGAAAGAATTAGATACAATTGAGAAAGATTGAAAAGATATGGGCAAGGTGTAAAATTGCTCATAATGCTATAGATAAGACCAAAGAATGAAGGCCTTGGGTATGCAAGTTTGGTAAGAAGTAGTGGAACTAGATTTGTGAGAAGAGAGAGCAGTATAGAGAATAAATCTTTAAGAATGGGTTATTGTAGTCAATGTGGAAGATTTGGATCTGTAGCAACTAGGTGTTGGAACCTATATTATTTTGGGATTTGTGGAGGATATAATCACTCTATGAAAATATTGACATCAATATAAAGTTGCTAAAAAATTGCATATTGATTATAGTTGGATGGATGTGCCAGAATGGGATGAGGTGAAATGAATATTACATGTATTCTATAAAAATAGGTTTGATCCTCATAGGAAGGCCAAGACAAGATATTAAATTTGGTCTTGTGAAGATAACCAAGATAAAAGGGTGATAGCTTAGAAGACCAATTCATGAGAAAGAGTTCATGGAATATTTTCTCTTACCTGGTGAGTATGATGTAGAAGCATTCACATGGGAAATTTGGAAGACCAACTGTTAGATGATTATTATGAAACCATGTCATGGAAGTTGAAAATTAATGGTATTTGGAACCTTGAAAAAAGGGGTTGATGAGAAGAAGAGGAAAAAATAAAAAAATTAGAAAAGAGGAAGAAAGGTTTGTCAAATATTATCTTTGTATTCCTCATGAAAATAGAAAATAAATAAATAATATTTTCCTAATAATTACCTAAGTTCTAGTTATTATTGTATGTTTAAAAGAATTCTACTTTGTACTATTTAAGTTGTATGTTATTGTCTACTTGGATTAGTGTGTAGGGTTGCAGTGTGTGCAGGGTTGCAGGTGAAAGAAATTTCCACATAAGTCTAGCAATCACATGACCCAACTATTGCCATTAAGAAAAATATATCGTCTGTATGTTTTGATTGTATTTTGTTTTTGGAGTTTCCATCTAGTGAAGCAAAATATTGTGGCTTGCTTGTCCTTGAAGAAAAATGATCATCTAAGAAATTACCCTTACTCATGTTGTCTTGTAAAATGCTAGTTAGATGAAATATTCAAAAGTCTGTCATTAGAGAAAGTGGTTTCACCGAATCATTGTGAAGTCTATTTTTTGGGCTATTGGTGTTGTTGTTAGGAGAAGTTACTATCAAATAAAATAGTTTCATCAGCAAAGTTTGTCATCGTGGAAGCTATCATTGAAGATAAGAGTGTCATAACCAAATATTTTCATCTTCATGGAGTGCTATTACCATTACCATCGTAAAGGTTTATCGTCATGAAAGAGTGTAAATGCCATAACAAGAAGTTATCATCTTAATGTTGTTGTCAAGGAAGTATCATGTGTCATATTTAGAATTATTGCCTTATGCAATAAGATATTACAATTTCCAATCAAGCCACTGTCTTATCAACCCATATTTTGGGTATGGTGCAAATATTTTGTCATCCTAAAAAAAACAATTGAAACTTGTCAATTTAATATTGAAGTCTAAATTCAGTGTTTGGAGTGTAATCAAATCTATGAATTTGGGGAGGTTGTTCAATTGACCCCTCTTTGTTGCTGCATAAAAATAAATATATGATAAAATACTGCAACCTTGGAATGGATTAATACTTAATATGGGTTCTTTCATTATCTCTTCCATGATAAAAGGGTATGAATGCATTGATTGCTCTTAGATGAGCCATTCAACTAGCATCTCTAGTGAGGGTTATACTTATTGTCAAAGGAAAATCATTTTTATGCAACTCTATAAATGTTACCACAAAATGAGAGGGTAAATCTCAAAATGCATGCGACTACGAAGGAAAACCAATAAAGGTTTCATGATACAGTTTCAGTAGGTAAAATAAACCAAAGCTATGGGTTTTACATCTTAGACTATTTTTTCTATAATAAGTGTATTATATCAGTCAATGTTGGAAAAACTACAAACTAAATGAACCAATACAATTTCATGGCCAGAGGTTTTGAAAATTACCTAATATTTTATTTCATGCCAGTTATGAAGGTCACCCACTCACGAGTTCCTAGATATTAAGAAATAAACTTCCAGGTCATAATTGAAAGCTTATATTTAAAGATTTAGATTTTGTACATTATCTTATTGTAACATCCCCCTCGCATGATTGAATAAAATATATATATAATCTTATTGTGTGTTTGTTTGCTCCTTGAGTAATTCAAATGTGGTAGGCCAGGTACAAGCCCTGGGTAATTTTTGTGGAATGGAGGGCAACGAAACTTAGAAAGTGTCTACGACTACCTAGGGGTATTTGGTTGTGACCATTTCATTTCATAAAGCAAGGTACCATACCCTCATTTTACAAAATGAACCATAAACATATTTATTTCCATAAAACCCATTCCATTTCGTAAAGCAAGGTTGCATTTCATCTTTGGCAAACACAATTTTAAATTTTGAATGCCTAATATTTTAACAATTACCCAAAGAAAAAATGAAACCTTTGACGCGTTCGTTGGGTCATTCTTCCTGACAGGGTCACTTGGGTCGTCCCTCGTCAAGGGATGATCCAAGTGAGTCTAAATTTTATGTTCTATTTTTGAATAATTTTAGTGGCAAATAGCATAGTAAATTTGATAGCAAATAAAAGTGTTGTGACTTGTAATTGGATGTAGTTTTTGAATTTTTATCACCCTAAAAATGAGTTATTGAGGTGACAAATACCAATAAGCTATTATGCTATACAATACAGCATTGACAACTGTACATAGCATACAAAAATGTGTTAGAATAAATCTTTATTCTCTTAAGTTCTACTAGGATAGTCTTACTTGAGTTACCATATATTAGGTGAAATTTTGCATTTTATATTTTTATTTCAGTCTAGACCTATATCCACTGCTAGTCGGGCATCTATAGCCCCAATGAAGACGCCTTGAAATATATATATATATATATATATATATATATATATATATATATATATATATATACTTACCTTTTCATGTGAAGCATGGTACTGCTGACAGTCTTGGTGAGTGCAGGTCAATTGCAAGATGACTTTGAAGGGAAGTAAGTCAGTGAGAAAAGGTAAGATAGGGAAGTGATTATTCAGCTCACGAGCACATGGAAACTCACACATGCATATCATTTAGGTGCCTTATAAATTGCATCTTCGTGTGAGTTACATTGTTTGAAATATTGTTTGTTGATAAATATTGTGGAAAATTTTTATGGTGGCGATGATGATGGGATCCATTAGCTGGGAAAGGCATGTGTGTGTATTTTTTCTTTAATTAGGTAATTTTATTTGATTAGAGGTGGTAATGAAGATGTTATAATCATGGAGCCACCCATTATTTTCTTGAATAAGGATTTGAAAGTATCTTCCTTAATTATTTTATGATTTTATGAAAAAGTAATTTTATTGATAAAAAGAAGAACCTCGTGTGAAGTTGAGTCATAGCTTGTTGTATGTTTGGTCTATGCTTTGCACCAAAATAATTATGGTATTTAATGTTAAAATAAATAAAGGATGGATCTACCATACTCAACTATGATGGTAAAGGTCATGTGTTAAATATTTTATTTTTAAAATATGTGTGAAATAGTTTTGTTGTTATGATTTTTTTGCTTGGTAGTGGAGGTAATCCACAAAGCAAAGAAAATTGTCATGCTAGTAGATGCACTTAAATTACTAGATAAATGGAAACATGGTGTTACCAGAATTGGTTGGGAATGCCATGATGGCTTGAAGTGTGTACGAGGTGGTGGAGGGAAAATTGGGCAGTCTAGATCAATGCATGAAGGTGGAGAGTAAACTACCCGTCGAACTCCTCACATATGGTTTGGAAGGGAAAAAAAAGTAAAAAAACATAAAAAAAGATATTTGATTCAAAAAATGGGAGCTAGCTAGACATGGGAAGCATGGAAGAACACTGAATTGTGCAGAGCGAGGGAGCATGGAAAAATTAAGTTGGATATTCTTTTTTGTTTGCACTATGGAGAATGCATTCTCTATGGTTTGGTTTGTGAAATATGTTTGGCTAAGTTGCTTTGCTATGTTGTTGGGTGCTAAATGAAGTATTGTGATGATTGGTAAAACTTTACTTCTGCATAGTTGTGTTTTTAAAACGAGATTATGAAGGCAATGAAATGTTGGATGAAAATATCATGTTGCCATGTTATTCTATGCTATAGAAAATAGTGTAGTGTCGGTATAATTGTATTACTATGTGGCTATGTTATTATGTTATGGAATATAATGAAAAGCAAGTGTTTTCACTACGAATTTGCTATGTTAGAGTGTGTCCTTGGAAGCAAATAAAAACTGGTTATTTCTTCTATGTTGTTGTGTTGAATGAAGATATTGTAATGGGGAATGGTGTTGCTATCTTGTTGTGTGACTTGTGCTTGTAGGCAATAATATTAAATATATATAATGTTACCATGATGTTGTTCATAAATTGGTTTTCTATCTGGACATGGAAGAAATAATTTACGAATTGAAACTCTCTAAACTCTCTTGGAACCTAGAATAAATCTAGATGAGATGGATAGGTTGTGAGAAATCTAAACTTGAGAAAAACTGGTAACCTGAAACATAAAAGAATTATGTTAAAATTTTCATAAATCTCAAGAAAGGAGTTTGGAATTAATTTTTGCATGATTCAGTGATAGATAGATAGCATGTGTGCATATGTAGTCTGCATAATCATCTTTTGGAGTTGTATCTGATCCCTAACGGTGTTCCAAATGAAATTTTAGTGTGGGTTCAAAAGTGCTTTGAAGTAGCTGATGTCACGGATAGCTGGAAAGCCTGAGTGTTGTTTGAAGCGTGAAATGGGTTCTTGATAACTCACGTATGAAAAAGTTATAGAACTCTGCTAAAATAGAGAACCATTACTGGAGTTAAACGATATATGGAAGCAGGGTTGAGCTATTTGGGTCTCGAATATTTTTTTTTGGTTCATGTATGGTAGACCCCAACCTTATTTTTCTAAAATAATGTGTTAGATATTGTAAGGCTTTATTCAGAAGAGGTAGAGCCCTCTTGTAACTTCGTCCAAATAAGTTTTCAGATTTTTTGGAAGCGGCAAAGCATGTAACTACCAAAATTGAATGTATAACCTATGGCTTATTATTGAGTTCTTAATAAAGACTTATGTTCAAACTTTTAATTGGTTTGCTATGCTTTATTTTAAGTCAAGCATTAAACTGAAACAAACCATATATTTATCTCGAGAATTCTTGAAGGAATCATGGAAGCTATTTTGGTTTATATAAACTTAGTAAATGCATCCATTAAAGCTTTATTACATCCTTTTATTAGGCTGGTTATTTGACCAAAAAGAATTCAACCGAATAACATTCTCTTTTGGCATGAGAAAATTTTAATATAAATCTTCTGGTTTATATATCTATGTTTATGAAAGACTGAAATCAATAAATAAAATAGAGAAGCAAACCTTCATGTTAGAATGCTCTCAACTTCTTAATGATAATGTAACTTGGTCATAGTTAACTTATCACTTTGTTTATAGATAATCTTTCTTTTAAAATTTTTTCTTAAGGGATTTACATATAGACGTGTATGTTTATTTTTAAGAAAAAAATGGTTAGTGAGTTAAACTCAAGAAAACCTTGGTAGGCTTAGGCCCAAAATGAAACTTTAGAACATGGAAATATGTTGAGGTGTGGGTATGCACACAACAAGATTTAGGACTACCGAAGGCTTATGGAATTGGTCAATTAAGACTTGGTCGGTCGAGACGAGAAGGTGGTATGGGACACCTTTTCTAGGTTGGGCTCAAAGAGCACTATGATGAAAACTATACTCAACAAACTTAGCTAAAAAAGCCACAGTGTTTGGTATGGGATAAACCTCTGTGAGTTGTTCTGAGTATAGGTAATAAAGTCCAAGGTCAGGGTATTGACATGGCGCTAACTACCTCCAGGAGAGGGGACTCAATAGTTAGTCACGAAAGCATAAATTATGCTAACCTCTTCCATATTGGTTTAAGAACAGGTCGACTAGTTAGTCAAAGGTTCAATATGGTGAGGTAGGGAATAAAAGCATCTCCCTCTAGGTGTTATGGGCCCTAGAGGATAACCCTAGCCGTGGGTCAGTCCTCATGCCAAAATATGTGGATGACAAATGAGATTAATTGATTCCACTTATTGGCTACTCCATGGGATTTGGCCAATCTCATCCACTTGGGTGGCTATCTACAATAGTTTTAAACCCAAATGTGGTTAATTATGCTTGTGCTAGATAATCGATGAACGAATTATATATCATTGAATGATTCAAAACTCAGTGAACAAGTAAGAAAATCCAAAAACTAGGAGTATCAACTTTAGGGTTTGATTAGAGAACTTAAAAAAAAAAATTATTGATTGCATGTCTTTATTTAGGGCAACTAGGTGAGTCAATGGGCCTGGGTTGTTACATATGGTATCAGAGCAAAAGAGATTCTAGGTTGTAGATTTTGAATGTAAGTAAAATTAGTTAATAAAAAACTAATGCAATACCTCTTTCACCTACAAGTTGAATGACACATATGTTGCGAGGTGAATCCTCGAGAAATACTATGGAAGGCAGGGAGGAGGAAGACACCGAAAGACCTGTAAGGAGGCCATGAACAAATTTAAAGCAGAAAGGTCCTCAACGTGAAAGAAGGGTTAGTGAAGTTTCTCAAAGTGAGAGTGAGACCAGTGTGGAGGTTGGGAACCTCACAAAAGTGGTGCAATTATTGCAAACACATATGGAATACCAAAGGGAAGAGATGGCCCAATATAAAACTCACATGGCCCAACAACAAGAGTTTATTGTCCAATAATAGTGGGTCATAGAAGACCTAACTAGTGGATGAGGAAATGGATTGGAAAGGTCAGTGGAAGCATCAAGGGAGCCAAAAATATCCAGTGCTGGAAGGGCAAGGGTGAGTAAGGAGTTGGATAAAAATTTGAAAAAGGTAGTAATATCTAAGTTTAATGGTAAAGGCGATGGTGAATCAACCAAAAATTGGTTAAGTGAACTAGAGTCCTATTTCTCTCTAGCAGTCCTATCCTCTGAATCCAAGATTGCTTTTGCAGTTATGAACATGACTGAAATAGCCCTGGACTGGTGGAAATTATATAAGAAAGGACATGAAGTAGAGGTTGCTAACCTCAAATGGGAGGAGTTTGTCAAGGAATTCAGGGACCGATTCTTGACAAGGCAGTATTATGTAGAAAAATTTGGTGAATTATCAAATTTGAGACAAGAAAGCATGTCAATTCATGAATACCACAAAAAATTTATTCAATTTTTGAAATATGTATCTCAATATGAAAGCAAAAAAGAAATAAAAATACAAAATTTTGTTCTGGGATTGTATCCTAGAATCATGATGGTGGTAAACATGCATAATCATGTCAATGTACCAACTACTTTCAATTTAACAATAAAAGAGGAATCTAATAATGAAGTAAGGAAGGCATATTTTAATTATCAAAAGCTATCCGAAAATAAAAAATATGAACTCAAGATAAGAATAATGTTGGATTTATGAAATGGGAAAAGGAATAGAATAAGAAACCTAAAGGAGGAGATCAAAACAAGCAAGGTGGCAAGAATAAACCCAATTACCAGGGTGGTAAATTCAAGAAGGATGTAAAAGAATATCCCAAAAGACAAGACCAAAAACTAGTAGGTCAAGGAAGGGATAGGGAAACTACATCTATGAATAGATATGAGAATAATAATAGAGGAAATAGAGCTCCACCAGGTGGATGCTATGTATGCAAAGGAGCTCATTATGCTAATAAATGTCCCCTCAGAGCTGATCTGCCACCAAAAGTGCTAGAAGAGGCTAGCAATAGGATTTATGTGGCAACAAGTAGTTCTGAACTCAATGGTCAAATTACTCCTTTCTTGTTGAATGGTAATTTTTTTGATAAAAATGTGCAAATTTTAGTTGATAGTGGATCAACAGATAGTTTTATCTCATCTAGATTAGTGAGGGATTTGCCTGTTAGACCTGGATTCTTGGCTAATGGTTGGAAGGTAGAATATGGATCAGGGTAAACCCACCATGTTGACCAATGTCTCTTTGATCCCCACATTTCCTTACCTCAAGGAAAGATTAACTGGCATCTGTATGTGGTGCCTTTGCATGTGTTTGATATCATTTTAGGAGTAGATTGGTTAAAAGTGCATAAGGCTCTTTTAAACTTTGAAGAGATATGGGTGGAATTTTTGGATGAATCTAATCAAAGGATTAGAGTAAATTATGGGCAAAGGAAAGTTAAGCCACATCTATTGATTGCAATGGGAATTAAAAATATTATTAGGAAGAAGGATATGATATTCATAGTTAAGATGAATAGGAAAGAAGAGTCTGAAATAGAATAAAATAATTTCTAGTAATAACTGATGTTAGGTGCTTTCAAATATGTGTTCCCTAAGAATATTTTAGGGTTACCTCCTCAAAGGGAAATTTATTTTTCAATTGAGTTGTTACCTGGTGTTGTACCAATTGCAAGGTCACCATATAGAATGACAACCATAGAGTTGCAGGAGCTCAAAACACAACTTCAAGATTTGTTTGAAAAAGGGTTAATCAAACCTAGTGTGTCACCCTAGGGAGCACCTATCTTGTTTGTTAAAAATAAATATGGTACCTATAGAATGTGCATATACTATCGAATGTTGAATAAAGTTACTGTCAAGAATAGGTACTCATCACCAAGGATTGATGATTTGTTTTATCAATTGAGAGGAGCAACTATCTTTTCCAAATTAGATATGAGATCTAGATATCATCAATTAAGGATTCATGAGGAAGATACTTCCAAAATAGCTTTTAGAATAAGGTATGGATATTTTGAATTTATTGTCTTATCTTTTGGGTTAACCAATGCCTCAATCGCGTTCATGAACCTCATGAATAGCATTTTTAGAGAACAACTAGATAAGTTTGTGCTCGTATTTTTTGATGATATTTTAATTTATTCCAAAAGCAAGGAAGAGAATGACCAACACATGTGAGCAGTGCTTGTGATTCTTAGAAAGAATCAATTATATAGAAAAATTGACCAAGTGTGAGCTTTATACTCCATAAGTGTAGTATCATGGACATATTATTTTTGCCAAAGGAACTACAGTAGAACCCAAGAAAATTGAAGTAATCATTGATTGCCCAACACCTACCAATATTTTAGAAGTGCGAAGTTTTATGGGAATTGCAAGATATTATAGAAGGTTCATCAGAGGGTTTTCGAGAATTGCTCAACCCATTACAAATTTTCAAAGAAAAGGGAAAAGTTTCAAGTGGATAGAGCAGTGTGAAGAGGCTTTTTGGGTATTGAAATAAATATTGACGACTGCACCAATCCTGCAATTTCCTGATTCAAGTAAGCAATTTATAGTTTGCACATATGCATCAATCGAAGGGTTAAGCAAGATTCTAACTCAGGAAGGTGTGGTTATAGCTTATGAGTCTAGGAAGTTAAAGAGGCATGAGTTTAATTATGCTACTCATGAATTAGAGTTGGCAGCAGTGGTGCATGCTCTAAAACATTTGTGATATTATTTTTTGGGTAAACCATTTGAGTTGACATTATTTGTTGGGTAAACCATTTGATTTAAAAATAGACTACCAAAGTTTGAAATATATATTTACCTAACCTTTATTAAATTCTAGACAATGATGTTGGATAGAGTTCCTCATGGAACATGATTTGGTATTGAGTACATTAAACATAACGAGAATAAGGTCACTAATGCTTTAACTAGAAGAGGGCATATTGTTGCAATAGCAAAATACCAATATGATCTATTAGATAAAATTCAAATATGGTAGGAAAAAGATGAATTTTGCCAATCTTGTATTGGAGAGGTTGGTTAGAAAAAGGATAAGGAAGCAGAATATGTGTTCAGATATGATCCACTATATTTAAATAATAGGTTGGTGGTACCTATTTTAGGAGGTTTGAGAGAAATAATCCTTAAGGAGGTCCACTAAATACCCTATTCTATGCATCCAAGAGGAGAAAAATGCACAAAAATCTAAATAAAAATTATTTTTTGCCAGGGATGAAAAAGGATATTACCAATTATATGGCCAAATTATTGGAGTGCTAAAGTGTGAAAGCGATACATCTACATCCAGTGGAAAAGCTATACCCACACAAAAATGGCAAGTAGTGTCAATGGATTTTATAGTGGGATTGCCTAAAACAAGATTTAGGCATGATACAATTTTAGTTGTTATGGATAAATTAACTAAAGTTGCACATTTTATAGCAGGTAATGTGCAAGATGATGCAATGATCGTGGCAAGTAAGTTTTCCAGGGAAGTGGTAAGACTGCATGGTTTTCTAGATGTTATAATCTTTTATAGAGATTCTCGATTCACTTTTAAATTTTGTCAAGTACAAAATAAAAAATTAGGGACCAAACTAAATATCAATGCTACTTATCACCCAAAGAATAATGGACATACAAAAAGGGTGAATCAAGTGCTTGAGGATATACTAAGAATTTATAATCAACACATAAATTGGGAAGACTACTTGTACCTAGTGGAATTTACCTATAACAATAGTTACCATGCATCACTAGGTATGGCACCGACAAGTGTAGAATTCCCTTGTCATGGGATAATTTAGAGGATCACGTAGTGATCAGACTGGAAATGGTAAAAGAAATGAAAGAGCAATTAAAAGGAATTTTGCAGAAGCTGAAAGAGGATGCAAATTGCCAAAAGAGCTACACAAATCTCAAAATAACACTAAGAGAGTATTCTATGCGAGATAGAGTATTCTTAAGGGTGAAGCCAACTAAAAGTTCAATAAAATATTTTAATATTGACTCTAGATATGTGGGTCCATTTGATATCATAGCTAAGATAATCCTTGTTGCATACATATTAGCTCTACCACCAAGCTTATCCAAAATCCATAATGTCCTTCATGTGTCACTATTTAGAAATTACATTTTTGATCCTACTCATATTTTGGATATTTCCAACTTGTAGATGACCGACCCATTAAATATTGAAGTGTGATTGATTCTCCTACTTGGTTTCCAAACCAAGTATCTGAGAAACTAAATTATAGGGCAATGTTGGGTCCATTGGGACCACTACTCAGACCAAAATGCTACGTGGGAAGATGTAGCTGAAATGCAATGGCCATTTCCTTATTTTTTTTAGTAGATAAATACTTTATCATAAACTTTTTGTGATGTGTATAAAATATGTTAGTGAAGTTACTGAGTAGAGTAGCTTGTGGATATTTTGGTAATGCTAAGGAAAATACTTTAGACCATGATGGGTATATGAATCTGATTTCATTATGACATAATTTATATTGTGAATGTATGTCAATTAAAAAAAGTGATGTGTTTTCATGATGATAAATGTGAATGGCAATATTTAGAGTTTAAGTGGAAAAGTAAATTTGCTTGAATATTCTTTATTTTTTTGAATAAAGAGAAAATATGGATTTTTAGAAAGATATCTTTTGTTTAACCTAGCTTTAAACATAGGGACTATGTTTATCTTTAGTGGGATAGTATGTAATGACCCCATCACATGATTTATTAAAAAATATATATATATATATATATATATATATATATCTTTTCATGTGAAGCATGGTACTATTGATAGTCTTGGTGAGTGCAGGTTAGTTGAAAGATGATTTTGAAGGGAAGTAAGTCAGTGAGAAAAGGTAAGATAGGGAAGTGATGATTTGGATTACGAGCACATGGAAACTCGTGCATGCACATCATTTAGGTGCATTGTAAATTACATATGTATGTGAGTTGTATTATTTAAAATATTGCTTGTTGGTAAGGATTGTGGAATATTTTTATGGTGGCGATGATGATGGGAGCCACTAGCTAGGAAAGGCATGTGTGTGTATGTTTGCTTTAATTAGGTAAGCTTGTTTGATTAGAGGTGGCAATGAAGATGTTCTAACCATGGAGCCACCCATTATTTGCTTGAATAAATATTTGAAAGTATCTTCCTTAATTCTTTTATGATTTTATGAAAAAGTAATTTTATTGATAAAAAGAATAACCTCGTGCAAAGTTGAGTCATAGCTTGTTGTATGTTTGGTCTACATTTTGCACCAAAATAATTGTGGTATTTAATGTTAAAATAAATAAAGGATGGATCTCCCATACTCAGCTATGATGGTAAAGGTCATGTGTTAAATATTTTATTTTTAAAACATGTGTGAAATAGTTTTGTTATTATGATTGTTTTGATTGGTAGTGGAGGGAATTTGTAAAGCAAATAAAATCATCATGCTAGTAGACACACTTAAATTGTTAGATAAATGGAAACATGGTGTTACCAAAATTGGTTGGGAATGTCATGATGGCTTGAAGTACGTACGAGAAGATGGAGGGAAAATTGGGTAGCCTGGATCAATGCATGAAGGCAGAGAGTAAACTATTGGCCGAAATCCTCACATATGTTTGGAAGGGAAAACAAAAGAAAAAAAATGTTTAAAAAAGGAGATTGGATTTGAAAATGGGATATGGATAGATTTGGGAAGCATGGAAGAATGACGAAATGTGTAGAGTTGGGGAGCATGGAAAAATCAGGTTGGATATTCTTTTTTTTTTGCACTATGGATAATGCATTATCTATGGTTTAGTTTGTAAAATATGTTTGAATAATATGCTTTGTTGTGTTGTTGGATGCTAAATGAAGCATTATGATGATTGGTAAAACTTTACTTCTGCATAGCTATATTTTTAAAATGAGATTATGAAGGCAATGAAATGCTAGATGAAAACTGTTGTGTTGCCATGATGTTCTATGCTATAGAAAATAGTGTAATGTTAGTATAATTGTATTACTATGTGGCTATATTATTATGTTATGGAAGATAATGAAAAGCAAGTGTTTTCATTGCAAATTTGTTTTGTTGGAGTGTATCCTTGAAAGCAATGAATAACTGTTTATTTATTTTCTGTTGTATTGAATGAAGACATTGTAATGGGGGAATGGTGTTGCTATCTTGGTGTGTGACATGTGCTTGTAGGTAACAACATTAAAAATATATAATGTTACCATGATGCTATTCGTAGATTAGTTTTCTATTAGGACATGGAAGAAATTATTTACGAATTGAAACTCTCAAAACTCTCCTGGAACCTAGAATAACTCTACATGAGATAGATAGGTTGTAAGAAATATAAACTTGAGAAAAAATGGTAACTCGAAATGTAAAAGAACTATGTTGAAATTTTCATAAACCTTTGACAAGAAGTTTAGAATTAATTTCTACATGAGTCAATGATAGATAGATAGAATGTGTGCATATGTAGTCTGCATAATCATTTTCTGGAGCTGTATATGATACCTGACAATATTCCAAATGAAATTATGTGTGGGTTCAAAAGTTCTTTGAATTAGTTGACATTGCAGATAGCTGGAAAGCCTAAGTGTTTTTCAAAGCATGGAATGGGTTACCGATAAATCATGAATAAAAATCATAGAACTCTCCTAATATACAAAACCACTACTGGGTATAAATGATAGATGGAAGCAGGGTTGATTTGTTTGGGTCTTAGAAATTTTTTTTTTGGTTCATGTATGGCGAACACCAACATTGATTTTCGAAAAGAATGTGTTAGATATTGTAATACTTTATTTATAAGAGGTAGAGCCCTCCTGTAAATTTATCCAAATAGATTTTCATATTTTTTGGAAGTGGTGAAGAATATAACTGCAAAAATCAAATGTATAACCTATGGCTTATTACTAAGTTCTTAATAAAGACTTTTGTTCAAACTTTTTATTAGTTTGATATACCTTATTTTAATTCAAGCATTAATATGAAACAAACCATAGATTTATCTCAAAAATATTAAAGGATTCATAGAAGCTATTTTGGTTTATATAGACTTAGTAAATGCATCCATTAAAGCTTTAGTACATCCTTTTGTTAGGATGGTTATTTCACCAAAAATAAGTCAACTGAATAAAATTCTCTTTTGGCATGAGAAACTTTTAATATAAATATTCTAGTTTATATGTTTATGAAAGACTGAAATCAATAAATAAAATAGAGAAGCAAACCTTCATGTTAGAATGCTCTCAACTTCTTAATGATAATGTAACTTGGTCATAGTTAACTTATCACTTGGTTTATATATAAAATTTATTTTAATTATTTTTCTTAAGGGATTTACGTATAGACGTGTATGTTTATTTTTAATAAAAAATGGTTAGTGAGTTAAACTCAATAAAACCATGGTAGACTTAGACCCAAAATAAAACTCTAGAACATGGAAAGATGTTGAGGTGCGGGTATGGACACAAAAATATTCGAGACTATCGAAGGCTGATGAAACTGGTCAATTAATACTTGTTCGATCAAGACAAGAAAGTGGTATGGTATACCTTTCTAGGTTGGGCTTGAAGAGCACTGTGATGAAAAACATACTCAACAAACTTATCTAGAAAATCCACAATGTTTGGTATGGGATAAACCTTTGTGATTTATTCTTAGTATAAGTAATAATGTCCAAGGTCATGGTATTGACATGGCACTAACTACCTCTAGGAGAGGGGACTTGATAGTTATTCACAGAAGCATAAAATATGCTAACCTCTTCCATATTAGTTTAAGAACAAATTGACTAGTTAGTTGAAGGTTCAATGTGTTATGGGCCCTATAGGATAACCCTAGCCATGGGTTAGTCCTCATGCCAAAATATGTGGATGAAAAATGAGATTTACTTAATTGACTTATTGGCTACTCCACAGGATTTGGAAAATCTTGTCCACTTGGGTGGCTGTCTAAAATAGTATTAAACCCAAATATGGTTAATTATGATTATGCTAGATAATAGATGAATGGATTATATATCATTGAATGATTCAAAACTCAAAAAACAAGTAAGCAAATATGAAAACTAGGATTATCAACTTTAGGGTTTTATTGGAGAACTTTCAAAAAAAATATTTGTTGATTGCATGTCTTTATTTAGAGCAACCAGGTGAGTTAGTGGGCTTGGGTTGTTACATATGGTATTAGAACAAAAGCGATTCTAGGTTGTAGATTATGAATGTAAGTAAAATTAGTTATTAAAAATCTAATGCATTACATCTTTCACCTAAATTTTGAATGATTCGTATGTTGCGAGGTGGGTCCTCAAGAAATCCTACAGGAGGCAAGGAGGAGGAAGACACCGAAAGACCTGTAAGGAGACCATGAATAAATTTAAAGTAGAAAGGTCCTCAGTGTGAAAGAAGGGTTAGTGAAGTTTTTTAGAGTGAGAGTGAGACCAGTGTGGAGGTTAAGAACCTCACAAAAGTGGTGCAATTATTGCAAAAATATATGGAATACCAAAGGGAAGAGATGGCCTAATAGAAAACTCGTATGGCCCAACAATAAGAGTTTATTATCCAACAATAGTATATCAGAGAAGAGCTAACTAGTGGACAAGAAAATGGACTGGAAATGTCAGTAGAAGCATTAAGAGAGCCAAAATATCAAGTGCTAGAAGGGCAAGGGTGAGTAAGGAGTTGGAAAAAAATTTAAAAAAGGTAGTAATATCTAAGTTTAATGGTAAAGTCGATGGTGAATCAGCCAAAAACTGGTTAAGTGAACTAGAGTCCTATTTCTCTCTAGTAGTCCTATTCTATAAATCCAAGACTGCTTTAGAATTTATAAACATGATTGAAATAGCCTTGGAATTATGGAAATTGTATAAGAAAGGACATGAAGTAGAGGTTGCTGACCTCAAATAGGAGGAGTTTATCGAGGAATTCAGGAAACGATTCTTGACATGGTAGTATTATGTAGGAAAATTTGGTGAACTCTCAAATTTGAGATAAGAAAGCATGCCATTTCATGAATACCACTAAAATTTTATTCAACTGCTAAAATATGCATCTCAATATGAAGGCAACAAAGAAATGAAAACAAAAAATATTGTTCTGGGATTGCATCTTAGAATCATGACGGTGGTAAACATGCGTAATCTCATCAATCTGCCAACTGCTTTGAATTTAGCAAGAAAAAATAGGAAGCTAATCAGGAAGCAAGGAAGGCATAGTTTAATTACCAAAATCTATCCGAAAAGGAAAAATATGAACTTAGGAAGCAAAAAAGTGTTGGCTTTATGAAATGGGAAAATGAACATAATAAGAAACCTAAAGGAGGAGATCATAGAAAGCAAGGTGGAAAGAATAAACCCAATTCCTAGGATGGTAAATTTAAGAAATATGTAAAAGAATATACCAAAATATAGGACCAGAAACTAGTAGGTCAAGGAAGGAATAGGGAAATTACATCTATGAATAGATATGAGAACAATAACAGAGAAAATAGATCTCCACCAGGTGGATGCTATGTATGCGAAGGAGCTCATTATGCCAATAAATATCCTCTCAAAGTCAATCTGCACCAAAAGTGCTAGAAGAGGCTAGCCACATGATTTATGTGGCAATAGGTAGTTCTGAACTCAATGGTAAAATTACTCTTTTCTTGTTGGGTAACATTTTTGCTAAAAATATGCAAATTTTAGTTGATAGTGGATCAATAGATAGTTTTATCTCATCTAGATTAGTGAGGGATTTTCCTATCGAACATGGATTCTTGGCTAATGGTTTGAAGGTAGAATATGGATCAGGGCAAACCCATCATGTTGACCAATGTATCTTTGATCCCCACATTTCGTTACCTCAAGGAAATATCAACTAGAATCTGTATGTGGTGTCTTTGCATACATATGATATCATTTTATAAGTAGATTGGTTAAAAGCACATAAGGCTCTTTTAAACTTTGAAGAGATGGGTGAAATTTTTGGATGAATATAACAAAAGGATTAGAGTGAATTTTAGGCGAAGGGAAGTTAAGCCACATCTATTGACTGCAATGCAAATTAAAAAGGTTATTAGGAAGAAGGGTATGATCTTCATAGTTAAGATGAATAGAAAAGAAGAGTTTGAAATAGAATCAAATATTTTGCAACAATACCTGGTGTTAGATGCATTCATAGATGTGTTCCATAAGGATATTCTGGGATTACCTCCTCAAAGGGAATTTGATTTTTCAATTGAGTTGTTACTTGGTGTTGTACCAATTGAAAGGTCACCATATAGAATGACAACCATAGAATTACAGGAGCTCAAAATACAACTTCAATATTTGTTTGAAAAAAGGTTAATTAAACCTAGTGTGTCACTCTGGGGAGCACCTATCTTGTTTATTAAAAAGAAATATGGTACCTATAGAATGTGCATAGACTATCAAATGCTAAATAAAGTTACTGTTAAGAATAGGTACTCATTACCAAGGATTGATGATTTGTTTGATCAATTGAGAGGAGCAACTATATTTTCTAAACGAGATTTGAGATTTGGATATCATCAATTAAGGATTCAGGATGAAGATAGTTCTAAAACAACTTTTAGAACAAGATATGGATATTTTGAATTTACTGTCTTACCTTTTGGGTTAACCAATGCCCCAGCCATATTCTTGAACCTCATGAATATCATTTTTAGAGAACAACTAGATAAGTTTATGCTCGTATTTTTGGATACTATTTTAATTTATTTTAAAATCAGGGAAGAGCAAGACCATCACATGTGAATAGTGCTTGTGATTCTTAGAAAGAACAAATATATGGAAAATTTGACCAAGTGTGGGTTTTATACTCTACAAGTGTAGTATCTTGGACATATTATTTTTGTCGAAGAAGTTGTGGTAGACCCCAATAAAATTGAAGCAATCATTGATTGGCCAACACCTACCAGTGTTTCATAAGTGGGAAGTTTTATGGAAATTACAGGATACTATAGGAGGTTTATCAGAGAGTTTTTGAGAATTGCTGAACCCATTACAAATATTCAAATAAAAGGGAAAATTTTCAATTGGATAGAGCAATATGAAGAGACTTTTTGGGTATTGAAAGAAATATTGATGACTACACCAATCCCGCAATTGCCCAATCCAAGTAAGTAATTTATAGTTTGCATAGATGCATCAATCGAAGGGTTAAGTGGTATTCTAACTTAGGAAGGTGTGGTTATTGCTTATGAGTCTAAAATTTAAAGAGGAATGAGGTCAATTATGTTACTCATGATTTAGAGTTGGCAATAGTGGTGTACACTTTGAAAATTTGACGACATTATTTGTTGGGTAAACCATTTGAGTTAAAGACGGACCACAAAATTCTGAAATATATATTTACCCAATCTTTATTAAATGTCAGACAACATTGGATAGAGTTCCTCATGAAATATGATTTTGGTATTGAGTACATTAAAGGTAATGAGAACAACGCCACTGATGCTTTAAGTAGAATAGGGCATATTGTCGTGAAAGAAAAATACCAATATGATCTGTTAGATCAAATTCAAATATGACAGGAAAAAGATAAATTTTTTCAATCTTATATTCGACAAGTTGGTCAAAAAAGGACAAGGAAGTAAAATATGTGTTCAAATATGATCTGCCATATTTCAAGAATAGGTTGACGGTACCTATTTCAGGAGGGTTGAGGGAAGAAATCCTTAAGAGGAGCAAAAATGTACAAAAATATAAAGAAAGCTTGTTTTTGGCTAGGGATGAAAAATGATATTATCAGTTATATGGCCAAATGCTTGGAGTTCCAAAGGGTGAAAGTGAAACATTTGCATCCAACAGGAAAACTATACCCACACAAAAATGGTAAGTAGTGTCAATGGATTTTATAGTGGGATTGCCTAAAATAAGAGCTACGCATGATGCAATTTTAGTTTTTGTTGATGAATTAACTAAAGTTGCACATTTTATAGCAGGTAATGTGTAAGATGATGCAACTGTCATGGCAAATAAGTTTGTCATGGAAGTAGTAAGACTACATAGTTTTCTAGAACTTATAATCTCTAATAGGGATTCTTGATTCACTTTTCAATTCAGGCAAGTACCACATCAATAATTAGGGACCAAATTGAATATTAGTACACTTATCACCCAAAGACTGATGGACAAAAAGGGTGAGTCAAGTTCTTGAGGATATGATAAGAATGTACTGCATGGATCAAAACACAAACTGGAAATATTACTTGTATCTAGTGGAATATACCTATAACCTTGGGTATGGTGCAAATATCTTTCCATCCTAAAAAAGGACAATTGAACCCTGTCAATTGAAAATTGAATTCTAAATTCAATGTTTGGAGAGTAATTAAATCTGTGAATTTGGAAAGGTTATTTTCCAATTGACCCCTCTTTGCTGCTGCATCAAAACAAATATATGATAATATATTGCAACATTGGATTGGACTAGTACTTAATATAGGTTCTTTCATTATCTCTTCCATGATGAAAAGACATGAATGCATTGACTGCTCTTAGATGAGCCATTCAACTAGCGTGTCTTGTGAGTACTAAACTTGTGAGTACTAAACTTATTATTTAAGGAAAATCAGTTTTATGCAACTCTATAAATATTATCGCAACATGAGAGGGTAAATCTCAAAATGCATGTGACTACGAAGGAAAACCAATAATGGTTTCATGATACAGTTTCAGTAAGTAAAATAAACCAAAGCTATGGGTTTTACAGCTTAAACTATTTTTTTTTATAATAAAAATATTATATTACTCAATGTTAAACAAACTACAACCTAAATGAACCGGTACACTTTCATGGCAAGAGGTTTTGAAAATTACATAATATGTTATTTCATACCAACCAGTTATGAATGTCACCCACTCACCATTTCCTAGTGTTAGGAATGGAGCCTAATTATGAGGAGGCTAAACAGAGAAAGTTTTTGGATTTACTGTAGGACGGGCAGGGAAAGTTTCTATATTTACAGTCTGTTAGTCTACCAGAGAAAGTTTTCAGATTTACAACAAGACAGCCAGGGAAAGTTTTTTTGTTTTTATCCCAAAATTAGATGTTGGGAACTCAGTGTTAATCTTGGAATGTATTAAGAAAAGCAGTTTTTTTTTTCTGTTTTTTTCTTATATATAGTTGTGAGGAAAAACAGAGTAAATAGTGAAAATTATTGTGTTGATTCCTTAAAAATATAGAGAGGAAATCATACCAGATGTTGGTTGTAGGTTGTAACCCTCTATTGCTTGGATTGAGAAAGGAAGGACTAAAAATTCTCGATGGATGTAACCCACATTGGGTGAACCATGTTAAAATCATTGTCTCTTCTTCTGTGTGTGTTTGTCTTATTTTGTTAATTCTGTTGTTAAAGTTTGAAACACTATAATTGCTTTTCTATATTTTATATAGTGATTTACTCTAACAAGTGGTATCAGAGCGGTTGTTTTCTTGGGTGCACTTGACAGAAGGAGAATTTTTGGATCAAGTAGGAGCAATGGCGGAAGAAGGGAGGTTTAGAGTTCAAAAATTCAATGGTCAGAACTTTCAATTCTGGAAGATGCAGATGGAGGATTACTTGTACCAGAAGGATCTTTACTTACCTATTGAGAGGGAAACAATGAGACCTTCATCTATGTCTGATGAGGAGTGGAGTCTTCTTGATAGAAAGGCATTGGGTACTATGAGGCTATGCTTGGGAGCCATCGTAGCCTTCAACATCTCTGATGAAAAGACTACCAAGGGAGTCATGGATAAGTTGGCCAAGATGTATGAGAAACCATCAACATCAAATAAGGTATTCTTAATGAAAAGGTTATTTAACATGAAAATGAGTGAAGGAGGATCTGTGCATGATCATTTAAACGAATTTAATACTATCAGTAATCAATTGCATTCAGTAGGATTGGATTTTGATGATGAGCTTAGGGCCTTATTAATCTTATGCTCTCTTCTAGAAAGTTGGAACAGTTTGGTAATGGCGGTAAGTAACTCTGCTTTGAGTTCAAATAAATTAGAATTTGATGATGTGGTTGGTGTGATACTCAGTGAGGACATGAGAAGAAAAACCACAGGAGAATCATCTAGCACCGCCTTAACTGTTGAGAATAGAGGAAGAGGAAGAGAAAGAGGCAAGAGTTCACATCATGGCAAATCCAAAGGTAGATCCAAAACACATGGAAAAGGAAAGCTACAGTGTTGGCACTATGGCAAAAAGGGTCATCTCAAGAAGGATTGTTGGCAAAGAAAGGGTGATGGAAATGAAGGTAATGATAATAATTGTAACACTTCAGAAGCCAATATTACTGGACAAATTCTACAAAATGCTTTAATTTTATCTCTTGATAGAAATAGTGATTATTGGGTAATTGATAGTGGTGCTTCATTCCATGCTACCTCACATAAGGAATACTTCATAGATTATGTTTTTAGAGATTATGGACAGATTTTGTTGGGAAATGACCAACCATGTAAAATCGTGGGTATTGGAAAGATTTTGATTAAATCCCCAAATGGATGTCAATGGGCTCTTAAAGAGGTGATACACATACCATATTTAAAGAGAAATCTTATATCGGCAAGTAACCTTGATGGTGAAGGATACACGGTTGCATTCAGAGAAAATGCTTGGAAAGTTACTAAAGGTTCATTGATAGTAGCTAGAGGTAAATTGGTGGGTACTCTTTATTTGCTTACTGATTTTTCTCACTACTCCATGAATCTAGTTTCTACAGGTGAGAGTGCATCTTTGTGGCACCAAAGACTTGGCCATATGAGTGGAAAAGGTATGGAAATTTTACATTCAAGAAAGTTATTGCCTAAGTTAAAAGAGATTGATTTGGAATTTTGTGAGGATTGTGTTTATGGTAAAGCAAAGAGAGTTAGATTTCTCAAGGATGGCAAGGAAAGGAAGAAAGAGAAATTGGAGCTTGTGCACTCAGATGTTTGGGGCCCAGCTCAGGTAACTTCTCTTGGAGGTTCCTCTTACTATGTACTTTTTATTGATGATGCAACAAGGAAAACATGGATATATTGCATTAAGAATAAAAGTGATGTTTTTAATACCTTCAAGAATTGGAAAGCATTAGTTGAAAATGAAACTGGAAAAAGGTTAAAGTGTCTAAAGTCGGATAATGGTGGAGAATATTGTAGTAGAGAATTTGATGTGTTTTGTTCTAAAAATGGAATTAGAAGAATCAAGGTAGTTCCAATAACACCTCAAGAAAATGGGGTTGCAGAAAGAATGAATAGAACCATCATGGAGTGTGCTAGGAGCATGAGAATACATGCAGGCTTACCATTATTTTTATGGGCTCATGTTGTTGATACTGTAGTATATCTAATTAATAGAGGATCGTCTAGTGCCTTGGATGGAGGAATTCCAAAAGAGCTTTGGACAGGTAAACCTGTAAATTATTATTTCCTTAAGGTATTTGGATGTGAGGCTTTTATGCATATAGACAAAGAGAACAGAAATAAGTTAGATTCTAAGGCCCAAAAGTGCTATTTTATTTGTTATGATATTGATGGCTTGGGTTACAGATTATGGGATTGTGATAACCAAAAAGTCATTAGAAGTAAGGATGTCAGATTTCATGAAAAAAACTTGTATAAAGATCGGTTGCAGGGAAAGAAACAGAAAGAGGAAATTATTGAATACATAGACCTTGATGAACACATAGAAAAGGTAACTCCAAAAGTGGTAGAAGATCAAAATGTACAGCAGCCGCAACAAGCATCTCAATCTCCAGAAAGTGTTGTTAGACGATCTACTAGAATAAGTAAAATTCCTCAACGTTTCTCTGATTATGTTTTGTATACTGATGCTGGTGAGCCATAATGTTTTTAGGAAGCATTACAGATGGATACCAGGAATAAGTGGGAGCTTGCAATGAATGAAGAAATGGACTCTTTATTTCACAACCAAACTTGGGATTTGATTGAGCTGCCCAAAGGTAAAAGAGCTTTGACCAATAAATGGGTGTACAGGATTAAAGAGGAGAATGAAGGGCATAAGAGATACAAAGCAAGACTAGTGGTCAAGGGATTCGCTCAGAAAAAAGGTATTGATTTTGATGAGAATTTTTCTCCAGCTTGTAAAAATGACCTCTATTAGAGCTATTTTGAGTCTTATAGCTATAGAAAATTTATATCCGGAGCAATTGGATGTGAAGACAACATTTCTTCATGGTGATTTGGAGGAGGAAATTTATATGCACCAACCAGAAGGCTTTCAAGTGAAATGTAAAGAGGATTGGGTATGTAAAGCGGAAAAGAGCTTGTATGGGTTAAAACAAGCTCCTAGACGATGGTATTTAAAATTTGATAAGTTCATGGCTAATCAAAGGTTTGAAAGATGTCAAAGTGATCACTGTGTATATTTTAAGCAAGCTGGAAATGGTAACTATGTTATTTTGCTATTGTATGTGGATGACATGTTAGTTGCAGGAACAAATATGCAAGATATAAACATGCTCAAGAAGAAATTGGCTAAATCCTTTGCCATGAAGGATTTGGGAGAAGCCAAACAAATCCTTGGTATGAGGATAACAAGAGACAAGAAGAGTCACACTCTGAAATTATCACAAGCAAAATACATTGAAAAAGTGCTTAAGAGATTCAACATGAACAATGCAAAGTCTGTTGCTACTCCATTGGCAAAGCATTTCAAACTCACCAAAGATTTGTGTCCCAAGACACAAAAGGAACAAGAGCATATGGCTAAGGTTCCCTATGCATCAACGGTTGGAAGCTTGATGTATGCAATGGTTTGTACAAGACCAGATATTGCCCATGCAATGGGAGTAGTGAGTAGATTTATGAGTAATCCAGGAAAAGGACATTGGCAAGTGGTAAAATGGATACTCAGGTACTTGAGAGGAACTTCAAATTATTCTTTGAATTTTTGAGGCTCTAATATATGCTTGAAAGGTTTTGTAGATTCTGATATGGCGGGTGATCTTGATGGTGGAAGGAGCACTACGGTTACATATTTACTATAGGAGGACGAGCGGTTAGTTGGATTTCTAAACTCCAACACATAGTTGCCCTTTCAACCACCGAAGCTGAATATGTTGCTCGCTACGGAAGCAAGCAAAGAGATGGTTTGGTTGCAAAGACTAATGGAAGAAGTGGGGAAGAAGCAAGAGGATAATAGGTTGTGGAGTGATAGCCGAGTGCTATACACCTTGCGAAGAATTCAACATTCCATTCAAAAACTAAACACATCAAACTTAGGTATCATTTCATTAGATCAGTAGTGGAAGATGGATCTTTGAAATTAGGGAAAGTTCACACATCACAAAATCCTGCTGATATGCTTACAAAAGTGGTGTCAAGAGAAAAGTTGATCTTTTGCTCAACTTCAGTTGGCCTTAAGGAATAAGAGGCCATGATGAGAATTTTTTAGTCCTTGGTTGTAGTATGGTGCAATGGAATTAGTCTCCAAGTGGGAGATTGTTAGGAATGGAGCCTAATTATGAGGAGGCTAAACAGAGAAAGTTTTTGGATTTACTACAGGACGGGCAGGGAAAGTTTCCAGATTTACAGTCTGTTAGTCTACCAGAGAAAGTTTTTGGATTTACAATAGGACAACTAGGGAAAGTTTTTTTGTTTTTATCCCAAAATTAGATGTTGGGAACTCAGTGTTAATCTTGGAATGTATTAAGAAAAGCAGTTTTTTTTTCTGTTTTTTTCTTATATATAGTTGTGAGGAAAAACAGAGTAAATAATGAAAATTATTGTGTTGATTCCTTGAAAATATAGAGAGGAAATTACAGCAGATGTTGGTTGTAGGTTGTAACCCTCTATTGCTTGGATTGAGAAAGGAAGGACTGAAAATTCTCGGTGGATGTAACCCACATTGGGTGAACCACGTTAAAATCATTGTCTCTTCTTTTGTGTGTGTTTATTTTATTTTGTTAATTCTGCTGTTAAAGTTTGAAACACTATAATTGTTTTTCTATATTTTATATAGTGATTTACTCTAACACCTAGATATTAGGAAATAAACTTCCAGGTCAGAATTGAAAGCTTACATTTAAAGATTTAAATTTTGTACATTATCTTATTTGTTATCTGTCAACAATGACTTGAATAATATGGTAGCATCATTTTAAATTTGTGAATAAAAATAGCTGTTGAAAACAAAAAATAAAAAAGACAACTGAAAATAGATAAACTCAGAAAATAAAAATGATTCACTCTTTATTAGCATTTGCAGTCTCATAACAAGGTTGTTATAAGACTGTCACAATGCAATACATGGCTATTACACAGTACATCACACAACCAATGAATGTTACAATGTAATGCCCAAAAAACAGGGCATTCAACTTGTTACACAATCAATTCACAGTCCCTACAGAAAATAGAGTTTTCTCCCTCTGTCTCATCCCAGCAACAGATCACTAAAAAAAAGCTAGATAACTTCTGCATACCTTCCAGCCTACCTTCTCAGGAGTAATAACCTCTGTCATTATAGCCAACAAATATGGGCTCTGACTTCTGTTACTACAGCCTGAAACCTCTGCCATTGCAACCTGCAAATGTAGACTTTAACTTCTGCAAATGCAACCTGAACCAGCTGCCATTACAGTCTACAAGTATGGGCTCTGACTTCTACCACTGCAGCCTAGTGTTAGTGTCAGTACTGGCAGCCTAGTGGTCTCAGTACTGGCAGTCTGGTAGTCTCAGTATTAAGAATGAGAACCGAGTAGTAACCACTCACCAAACAATTTTAATTAAGACTTAAAATAATCCAAAATAATTTAACATATTTTTATGTATTATCATAAACACTTCGCATACAAATGTACATTATAATATAACTAAATGCTTTTCAAATATTTTTAATATATCTATTATCATAACTTTTTAAGTATGTAGACAAATATACATCATATGTTAACAGATCACATAAATTGTAAATCAATTATCAATATAGTTTTATTCTTATTTTATAGAAAATTTCATGATATCCTATATTCAACTATTTTTTTCAAATATGTAATCATACATGTTTGTTCTATAGTTCAAAACCACAATTAATACGAAGAGCAATCCAAATACAAAAGATAAGTACCAAACACCTTCATTTTGTAAGATTTTATACATCTTAATAAGAGTTAATGCCGGCTATATATTTCTATTTCTATGTAAACACATACAATTATCAAAGAATTGGATAAGCATGATTGTCATGACTATGGATATGTCGTTGCGATGTATAAAGTAAGATTTGAGCGTCATTGATAGGGAATTAAATATTAGGTTTGGTTTCAATTTAATCAATTAGATAGGTTTCTGAAAATATCTGTGTGGCCTAGTCAGTTCACCATTCTTGCGGAAGTCAGGTTTCTGAAAATATTAGGTTAGGTTTCAATTTAATCAATTAGATAGGTTTCTGAAAATATTCTACAACAAGCCAGTAGTCAGGTTGTAAAATATAGAACGGAGAAGGTTAAGGATTAGGTTGCAATTTGCAAAGAAAAATAATGAACTTTAAATGATCATCCTGTTCCTATGTGACATGCAGCATTAGATACCTAGTACTGGCTTCTGTATTTATCGATGCTTTCCCCAATAACATAATTCTTGTCATAGTTCGCTGCCTTGCTTTGACGTCGACAAGAACGAAAAGGGAATCTTCACAGGAACCGAGCCACCTCTTTATAGGTTACGACAACATACGGTGGTAAATAACTTCTCCGTTTGAAAGAAATATGAACAAATGTTATTGTGCACATCTTCGTGAAACTTTATCTGCCTTGTTTAATTTCACTACTCATCTATAAATACAATTCAATCTTTTTCATTGTCCATTCAACAATAAAGCCACTTGGGAATTGAAGGCGTAGCGTTTTAGATTTGGAAGTTTTAATCCTTTTATGTGGTGATGGAATCTTCTGGATTTGGAAGTTCATAATCTTTTTATGTGGCTATGAGTCTTCTGACAGACTGTTTTTAGAGGACAAGCTGGTACGTTTTTGAGCTTTTATTAATAAGACTCAAGTTTGAACTATAAGGAATGTTGCTTACTGTCTATTTTTATGTGTTGTTATCAAGTGACAAAGAATTGTGGTTGAAATGTGGTGATGGAGTCTTCAGGGTTTTGCATTTGGAAGTTTATAAACCTTTTATGTGGTGATGAAGTCTTTTGGTAAATTGTTCCTTTGAGGACATTATCTGGTATGTTTTTAAGTTTTTATTAAGAAGACCCAAGTTTGAAACATAAGAAATATTGCTTATTGTCAAATTTTTATGTAATATAGTGTTTGTCATCACTTGACAAATAATTGTGGTTGACATAATTTTGAACACCAAAAATTAATATAGCTAAAAATAACAAAGAGAAATAAATATATCTAGAGCATCACTAAAATATAACATGCCCATTGATTGAATCTAATATAACTTGATAGCACTCAAAGGATTCAAGATAACGAATGTTTTCTTATATTTATTAAATAAGACACTTACATTTAATAAGAATATATATTTATATTTATATTATTATAAATGAGGATAGTTTACTTTATTGAGATACAACATAGATCTTTCTAAACATATATGTAGCTTTTAGTGTTATACATATTTTAAAAAATATTACAACTAGTTTTTTTTAGGTGCTATTCTATTTTTACCACAACTTTTATTTAATTTTTTGCAATTTATTTTATCTTGTGTTTTTCTCTAGATTTATAAAAAATAAATATTAAATTTTTTGAATAATTCCTTTTAAATTTTAATGTTTATTTTTGGATAGAATGAAAAATAAATAACACTTCAATAGGATTCATTGAAGTTGGAATTACTCCATGCATCTAATAAGATAGACTTAACTTGTCTTGAATTTAGGCAATGGCAATGCTATATTGAGTATGTCAGCTACTTGATGATCTATTCTACCATATTTCAACTCAATCATGTTATCTTCAATCAGAATCAAACAATACCATGACTAACTTCAATATGTTTGGAGTAAGCATGATCAACTAGATTATTTCTTAGTTGAATTGCATTTTGACTATCACATAATATGACTATTTGATAACTTTGATGTAGAATCACTTCCTTGAGTAACCTTATAAGCCACACTCCTTTATTAGATGCATTTGATGAAGCAATATACTTTACATTTGTGAATCAAAGTGATATAGTGGACCACTTTGTAGACCGAGTGACCTCTCAAATGCAGCGGAAAATAAAATATACAATTAAAATTAAACTAGAAATGCAGCAGACAATAAAAAATATTATTAATTTGCACCCACTCAACCTTTACATTCAATTGAAAATGCTATTATATAGAAGGGGTTGGAGGAAATAGAGGAAAGGGTGCGTGGATGGATAAGGAGGTTGGAGGGATAAGGGGAAAGGAGGAAATGGAGGGATAAGGAGGGAATATAGGAGGAGGATAGGAAAGAAAATAGGAGGGGAGTTAGGGAAAATTGCCGACAAACTTAGGGAGTTTTCACACTTAGGGCTAGAAAAAGATTTTTCTAAGCCACTTAAGTTGAAACCCTCTTCACACTTGCAACATTCTCCCCCTTAAAGTTGAGAGGACTGACTACACAGTCTCTCAGCTTTACAAATTGAGCTTTTGTCATCGCCTTGGTGAAGATGTCTGCGACATTCTCCAAAGTGTGACAATATTGAAGCTCAACAATTTCATGTTCCACCATATCTCTGATGAAGTGATACTTCATATCAAAATGCTTCGTTCTGCTATGGTGGACAGGATTATATGCCAACTGAATGGCACTAATGTTGTCGTAGTAGATTCTGGTTGGACCACTTTGTTGTTATCCAATATCTTCTAATACTTTCCTTAGCCACAAGGCTTGAGTACTTGCATAAGTAACTGCTATATATTCAGCTTATATTGAAGATAGCACTACTACTGTCTGCTTTTTGGAACTCCAAGTTATTAGTCCTAATCCAAGACTAAAATAGTTTCCTGATGTTGAATTTTTGTCATCAATATTGCTACCCCAATCACTATCACTGAAGCCTACAAGCTTGATAGTGTTACATTTATGGTACTGGATTCCAAAATCCAATGTACCTTTCACATATCTCAAAATTCTTTTAGCTGCCTGCAAATGCAGCTTAGATGGGTTAGCCATAAATCTAGAAACAAGAGATACAACATACTGAATATTTGGTCTGGTGTTGGTGAGAAACATCAAACTCCCAACCATGCTTCTAAAAGTGGTCACGTCAACTTTTGGTGCTCCATCATCTTTGCTTAATTGGATCCCATGTCCAACTGGAGTTGAAACTGGTTTGCAATGCTCCATAGCAAACTTCTTGATCATATCTTGAGCATACTTATGTTGACAGATGAAGATCCCTGTATCTGACTGATGAACTTCCATTCCAAGGTAATAGTGCATTAAGCCAAGATCCTTCATCTCAAACTGCGTCATCATGGAGTGTTTGAACTCCATATTCATTTTTTCATTACTACCCATAAAAATGAGATCATCCATATACAAGAAAACTATGAGGATGTCATTACCTTGCTTTAGGTAGTAGAGAATGGGTTCATTTTTGCTCCTGGTGAACCCATAATCTTTGAAGTACCCATCAATACGTGAGTACCAAGCTCTTGGTGCCTGTTTAAGACCATAGAGTGCCTTCTTCAATTTGTAAACAAGGTGTTCCTTACCTTGCACTTCAAATCCCCGTGGTTGCTCAATGTACACTTCTTCTGTCAAGTAACCATTGAGAAATGCACTCTTTACATCCATGTGTTGGACTTTCCATCCTTTGTGTGTAGCTAAGGCAAGAACTGTTCTGATAGTCTCCTGTCTGGCTACAGGAGAAAAAGTCTCTTCATAATCTATTCCATATTTTTGAGTAAAACCCTTTGCCACTAATCTTGCCTTATGCTTCTCAATGCTTCCATCAGCATTAAACTTGGTCTTGAAGATCCATTTACAGCCAACACATTTCTTTCCTTTAGGAAGCTTCACGAGCTCCCAAGTGTCGTTGTTTTTTATAGAGATTATCTCCTCTTTCATGGCATCTTGCAAAATCTTCTGAGTACATGCCTTCTCATAACTAGAAGTTTCAAGCTGTGCACTAGTTAACAAAGCATAGTTAACTTGATCTCCGCTAGGTTCCTGTTGGGATTCATCATCACCATACAAGTGCATACTTTCTAATCTATGTAAAACAAATTCCATTTCACTAGCTTGAATCCTAGTGTATCTTCTTGAAAAATTTTTATCCAACATCTGAGATGATGGATGATACTGTAGAGTTCTCTTACCTTTGGATGGAACATCAATGTCCATTGGTGAGGAACTTACTGATCGATGTGGAGAAGGACTTGGTGAAGAAGTTGAATCAGAATATGGACTTGGAGGATGTGTGGGAGGAGACTACTTTCCTTTCTATGGGAGCTATGGTTGCACCTGCTGAGCAACTATATCAGTGGCTTCAACATCACTGAATATTTGGGGCTTACCCCACTCTCCCCCTTCATCAAAAATAGCATCCCTTGAAATCACTATCTTTCGAGTTGTAGGATTGTAGAGTCTATAACCCTTTGTGTTTTCACAATATCCTACAAAAATGCATGCTTGACTCTTTGGATCCAACTTCTTTCTTAGCTCATCAGGAATGTGAGCATATGCCAATGAACCAAATACTATGAAATACTTCACATTTGGTTTCTTACCATACCAGGCTTGGTAAGGTGTTTTCCCTTTCAAACTTGAAGTAGGACTTCGGTTCAAGATGTGAACACTAGTCCTTGTTGCATCTCCCCAATATGAATTACTCAAATGCTTTGTCTGAAGCATTGATCTTGCCATCTCTACAATGGTGTGATTCTTCATTTCTGCTACACCATTTTGTTGTGGAGTGTAGGCAGTTGTGAACTGCCTCTTGATGCCATGATGTTTACAAAAATTCAAAAACTGATTAGAGGAGTATTCTCCTCCTTTATCTGATTTAAGACATTTTATAGAATATCCACTCTCACTTTCAACTTTTGCTTTAAAATAAACAAAGCATGCAAATGCTTCATCCTTATGCTTCAAAAAATATATCCAACACATTCTTGTGCAATCATCAATAAAAAGTAGGAAGTAAGAGTGGTTACCTAGACTCTTGGTCTGCATCGGACCACAGATGTCTAAATGCACTAACTGGAGTGGATAGCTGGCTTGCAATGCTTGCCCATGAGGAAATTTTGATCTGGCATGCTTGCCCAAGGCACACCCTTCATAGAATTCATTACTATCTTGAATTTTGGGAAGTCCAGTTACCATTGCTTGTGAAGTTAGCATTTTCAAACTTGTTGAATTCAAATGACCATATCTCAAGTGCCATAGGACACTTGGATTGGTAATAGCAACATTTGCTAACTTATTTCCTCCTGGATGGCCAAACTTTAAAGGGAATAATCTATTTTTTGACATTGGCACTTGTGTAATGATTCTATTACTATTGTTCTTGTCAAAAATGGTGCATTTACCCTCATCAAAAATCAACTTGTAATTCTTTTCTAGCATTTGAAAAACACTTAAAATATTGTGTTGAAGATGGGGTGTGTAATAGATATCACTTACTTGCTTGATGCCTTCTTTCGTTGGAACCTCCATGGCTCCAATGCCTTCAACTGCCAATGACTTGTCATCTCCCAATCGGATGTTGGATTTGTATGAGGAGTCTAAAGTAGCAAAGAGTTCTTCTTTGCCACTCATGTGATTTGAACACCCAGTGTCCAAAATCCATGTATCATTCATATTTTTCTCTGTATGGCCATAAGAAAGAAAGAGATTTGTGGACTCTTCCTCTTCTCCAAAATTTCCAAACTGACTGCTCTAGTTGTTGCTGCTTCCTTGCGAAGTCTTTGACCAAAAATCTCGAGCATAATGGCCAGGTTTGCCACAATTGTAGCAAACTTGTTTTGATTTATCTCCTCATTTTCCTTTACCAGATTTTTTCCCTCTATATTGCTGTTGTCCTCCTCTATTCTGATTTCCACCTCTGTTGGATGATCCTCCTATGTTAGGAGTTTCTCCTCTTTGATTATTCCTGCCTTTGCCTCTTTATTGTCCTCTACCATGGCCTCTACCTCTTCCTTCATGTGTGGCAAAAGATTTTTCATCTCCTCCATAACTGGTGGTAGGAGTTTCCTGTAACCTCTCTTCATGTGAGAGAAGTGAACCAGTTAGTGCATCAAAAGACAACGAGGTTAAGTCTTTGGATTCTTCAATAATTATTGCAACAGAATTCCATTTAGGAAGAAGTGTTCTCAACACTTTCTTCACCATAACCTCTGGCTTAATATCTTCCCCCTAGTGTGACCATTTTATCAACTATGGCTTTCACTCGCATGCAGTAATCTCCCACTTTTTCATTTTCTTGCATCCTGAGATTTTCAAAATCTCGTTTCAATGTTTGCGACTTTACCTGCTTTACTTGGTCACTACCTCTATAACTTTCTTTTAGGGCATTCCAGGCATCTTGTGCAATTACATAAGAGGCAACTCTAGGGAAGATACTTTTATCTAGGGCAACATGTATGTGATAAAGGGCAAAAGCATTGTTTTTCTATGCTTCTTTTCTAGCCTTTTTATCAGCATTAGAGAAAGTTGCCCATTCAGCAGCAGTAGGTTCAGTATAGCCCTCTTCGACTACATCCCATAAACCTTTTCCTATCAAAAGGGTTTTCATTTTAATAGACCAATATTCATAATCTCCTCCATTAAATTCAGGAATCGACAGACTAGTATTGGACGCCATTTCAGAAAACAAACTTTATTTGAAGCAAACAAGTACTATAAAGCAGTACAAAGAGATTAATGATTCAAATCAAATCTCGCCTTTTTAGAACATTCAGGTTCTGCTTTGGAATTGTTGCTGATGATAATGACCTCAGGTTCTTCATGATCCACTACCTCTGGATCTTCTTCTTCTTCTTCTGCTTCTTCTTTGTCTTCTTCTTTTGCTGCTACTTCTGGTTCAAGAGAGTGTGGTGAATAGCTCTCACTTGATTCTGCTACCCATACACCAGGTGTATAATTGGCACTTGCTTGGTCCTCTGGTACAACTTCCACAGTCTCGGACTCTTCAATTCTTTGTCCGAAGATGTTGTCTTCAGAATCTCCCTCGTACCTTGAATCTGGTTTCCTCAGATGAGCAATCACCTGATTTTCCAGCTGACAAAAAACTGTATGGAGACTTTTTCGTCGAACCCTTTCATCAAAGGATTCCGGTGTCTCTCGTCTCAAAATCGAGAGAAGTGCATTATAACACCCCACTGACCGGATCATCTATCATTGCACGGGCACATTATTTCATTTTTTTCAAAAAAACTCTTCAAACAAGGGTTTTAAAATTTTATTGTCTTTTTTTTTTTTTAATTTAATAAAAATTTTATATTTTTTTAAATTACCTTTTAAATAAATTATTAAAAAATATAATTTTAAAAAAATATAATTAAAAATTATTAAATAATTTAAAAAAAAACTTTATAAAATAAAAAACTTTAAAAAAAAAATTTACCCTTTTTGTTTTTTCACACGCGGGCGATTCGACCCCGCGACCTCCCAAGCGCTGGCGGGCGCGTTTTGCCACTGCACCAAGCGGCTCCGCTTGGAACCAAAGCGGACGGCCGCTATAAAAACCCCTTCGCATCCGACTTTTTAAAAAATAAAAAACAAAAATTATTTTTTCATCCCGGTGGGAATCGATCCCGGGACCTCCTTTACGCGAGCAAACGCCCTAGCCAACTCCGTTAGGCGTCCAGACGGGTATATAAGGGAATTCGGCACTATATTAATTCACGCGGCGGCAAGTTTTTTTAAAAAATAAAAATAAAATCGTTTTAATCCCACATGCAATGGGGAACGATACAACGAGGGTTTTTAAACCTGAAGGGGCACAGAGATGAATGACTGCCTTCGGGAAGTCACAGTGCCTGGTTTAGCCGCCACTTCGACAAATCACAAATCGCCACGTCACAAACTTTTAACCCAATCGTACTCCGCCATGTCAGCCAATCACATCAGCCAATCGCACGCCTCCACGTTATCTACTTCAATCCACGTGCCGCCAACTACCACCTCAGCATCGCCATGTCAACCACCTCGATCTGTGTGTTGCCCAGTCAGCACCTCGCTCTCCACCATGTGTCACCTCAGAATTCGTGTTGAGCCTGTTGTCTGCTGCCATGTGTCACCTCAAGATTCGTGTTTCTACCACGTGTCACCTTGAAATTCATGCCGAGCCTATGCATGATCTACCTTGGGATCTATGCCCGATATTTCTTGTGATTTGCCTCGGGATTCGAGCCCTATTGGTGACCTCGATCCACGCACCTGACACCTGCTCGAGAACCGTGCCCGATTGTCTGGATCTGATACCAGATGTAGACCGGGTGACCTCTCAAACGTAGTGGACAATAAAATATACAGTTAAAATTAAACAAGAAATGCAGCAGACGATAAAAATATTATTAATTTGCACCCACTCAACCTTTACATTCAATTGAAAATGCTATTATATAGAAGGGGTTGGAGGAAATAGAGGAAAGGGTGCGTGGAGGGATAAGGAGGTTGGAGGGATAAGGGGAAAGGAGGAAATGGAGGGATAAGGAGGGAATATAGGAGGAGGATAGGAAAGAAAATAGGAGGGGAGTTAGGGAAAATTTCCGACAAACTTAGGGAGTTTTCACACTTAGGGCTAGAAAAAGATTTTTCTAAGCCACTTAAGTTGAAACCCTCTTCACACTTGCAACACACTTCTTACTAATATATGAAATTGGACTTGAGCTTAGATGAAACAATAACCTAAAGTAGATTTTCTATCATAAATATATTCTAAATAATTAAATTTGAGGGTTTGATTTTGCTGCTATTTATAAATTTAGTTGCTTTGGTATTCAATACTGTTACTACCACCAGTTAGGCAGTTGATCTCCTTTCAATGGCCTCATCATCCATAGATGTAATGGATATTATAAATAGTGGTTTTCTTGGTATCGAAGCGAGCTCAAAATTTTATTCCAAAAGTAGAGTACAAGGTCATGAGTCTTATCTACATGTTGTACTCTCTTCATGTTATTTCTCTAGTAATAAAATGGTATAAGAATCATTGTCTTATTACTTATATTGTTGGTATATTCCTGCTAGAAGAATATCTTCAAAATTGGCTTAAAACTCACTAGGAAGCTCATAGCATTGTGGTTGCGGGTATCCTCAATCTTACCAATATATTTTGTTTTTCTTTAAAGAACCCTTGCAAGTGCAAACTATGGTTGCTATGTCTAGTTGTTGGTTTGGTCACAATACTTTGATGGTCCCTTCTTCTTGGATTCCTTTTCAAGATTTGAAATAAGTTACCTTGAAAGTTCTAGTTTGGCTTGAACTTCTTGATCTTCCGCTACCCTTATGGATATTTATTGTTGATATTGTCAAACCCATTGGTTAGGTGATATATCGAAAAGAAGAACATTTTTTCTTAACATGGTCCAATACGAAAATTTATGTTGAGGTCATCCTTGCACAATATCTCAATGAATTTATAAAAATTCAAGTTGGAAGAGAGCATTTTATGCAAAAAAAAAACTTACTTTAATTTACCTAATACTTGCTTTCGATATTAATCTAATTTGCAATGTATCATGGACTGTTCAATGGTTACTCCTACTCATCCTATTATTCCTACACCACCAAACCCTCTGTTGAGGGTGATTGGATCACAATCTATAATAATATTGTCATGACCAACCCTAAATTGATGTCTTCTTATGGAGATAGGGTCATATAACTATCATCTTAGCCTCTTATTATTCTTGTGCATCCTATCTTAGCTCCTAAGGCTCCTCATATCGAGAAACATCTAAAGCATAAATCTACCTCAGAGGAAGAGAAACATAGATAGTACCTCCATCCTCTAGCATTCACGTAGTCCATCTTGATGTGTCTCACCATAACCAAGGAGAGATAAGGAGGCTAAGAACTATCCTTTGACTATTGGTGATTTATTTCACCCTTATCAAACCTCTCTTTTTAATAGTTTTTCTAGAAATAGAGTCTATTCCTTCATTTGGGTTATGTAAATGTATCTTCGAAGGTACATACTTAGGATATTATATTAATTTAGGGTGAAGTTATATAGTTACTTCATGTAATGTAATAAATGCACAAGTATCAATATGCAAGTTGTATATGTGCAAGTTATCCCTTACACAACTAGGTAGAGTGTTGGTCAAGGAACTTGTCTTCCTATATAAAAAAGACCTCATTGTTAGATATATATGAGAAAGAGGACATATATAGATAGAGCTACTTATAGCATAGTTGTAGGTAGTAGTGCACTATTGTGTAGATCACCATATATTGGTGATGAGTGTAATGTAGTTTAGTAGCTTTATTAATGGATTGTTCATTTTCTCCATAGCTATGTTATATTCACTTATGTTATTTCTATTCACAACATACTTCAGTCATCTTGTATATTTACTTTCTCTTATATTATTTTATATTTTGTGATTGTTATCTCCCATTGCTCATTATATCAAAATCTAGCATTGTTATTAGACCCACGGTAGATCTAGTCTATGTAGATCAATAGGGAAACCACCATTATCATTGTGCGTGAGTATTTTTTCAACCTAACGCACTACTGGACTAGCCACTATCAAAAGATCTCAAAAGTGTCTAGGTGGTATAATTAGAGGGAGTCACAAAGTTAGTATTGAAAGAAATATTAGATCCAAAAAAATTAAGATTACATTTGACTGGAGTCTTTCTACAAAGTTGCAAAAAGAACTCATGAAGACTAGGACTCATCATTCAATCCGCTAGATTAACAAATCATCTAGTGAAGATAATTCAGGATATTTGAATTATGTTAACTATTGCCTAAAGTTTATTTTGTCGTAAAAATTTAATTTTCAGAGGATTGGGATTCCTCCTACAACAAAAATCTAGGAGACTCCAACTTCATTGCCCGAAGGTCAGTGTGGATTCATAGTACAAATATTAGTTCCTTGTGCAAGAGAAAATTACTATGGAAGAAGACTTCTGGTGAAGATTCATGGTGAAGTTAGGAGACTAAAGATATCTATTGCTGAATTGAAGAACTTCACAAATTGAATAACATGCCATAGAAGCCTTGATACAAAAATACCATAGAAGCCTTGAATAAAATACCATAGAAGCCTTGAATAAAAATCCATAGAAGCCTTAAAGGAGAATCCATAAAAGTCTTGATATTGAAAATTCCATAGAAGCCTTGATACTGAAAAAGGCCATAGAAACCTTGGTACTAAAAAATGCCATAGAAGCCTTGATATTGAAAAGGCCATAGAAGCCTCGGTACTGAAAAGGGCCACAAAATCCTTGATACTAAAAACGGCCACAAAATCCTTGATCCTGAAGATGAACTTGAAGAGAATATATAATTTATAAGTAGACTAAATATTTCAGTAATAATAGTTTATTGTAGGAAAAGAAGATTTAGTGAGTTGGGAAACTTCCTACAAGAAAGTTAGGAAGGGTATCTTCTTCAGAATCAATTTAGTACCTGAAACAAAATCGAAGAGATCAAGAGAAGATCTCATTGAAAAACTTCTAGTAAAGGAATAAGAAGAATAAAAAGAAGGACTAGGGTGAGTCCTCAAATACAAAAGTTGTAGAATTAGAGATCTATAAGATCTCACCACCAATAGCTCTAGGAGTATAAGGTTGAAGAGAAGGTCTCAAGGAAGAATATCATAAGTTGCAAGATTAAATACCTTGGTAAGGTCACATCGAGCATCTATAAAAATGCTAGGAGAGCCTTACTAAAGAAATTCTCAAAGGATAACTCATCAAAGAAATCCACTACCAAGGAGAAGCCCCTGATAGTGAATGACTTGGAACAATTGTTGCCATCTGACAACAAGCCCAAGAAAAGAAGAATTTTTCAAGGAGTGTCAAATCCCAGAAGAAGATCCTACTTGAAGTCAAAATTTGAAAAGAATACTTGAAGACAGAAAAAGCTCACCAAATCTTGGAGATTTGAAGATTACCCCTCACAACAAGAAAACACCACTTCAGAGACAAATATTTCTCTAAATCTACAAAATACGGAGGAGAACACAAGAGGATAACAAGCCACCAAATCCTAGGCTCATGAAATAATGTTTGAGACCATCATTTGGTGAAGAAGGGGTTGTTTAGGACAGCCTACAAAGAGATGCAAGATCATACTTGAAGTAGCAAATTGGTGATCCTAGACACCAAGATCTACATCTTCTATAGAAGCAGCAAAAGAGCTACAAAAACTTTCAAAAAGTTAAGCAATTTTTTATGCAAGTAGATTCATTAATTGGATTACTTATCAGATTTTTTAGAGCACCTAAATTTGGAATAAAGTTGCAAGATTAGATTAAAGTCTTCAAAAGTACAAAAAGTAAGTTTTTTTTTAAGGTTCATTTGCACATTAATTAGGAGTTGATTAGATTTTAGAATTGCTTCTATCAACTACCTATTATCTACTTTGGAAAAATAAAAGAAGACTAAGTCCTAAAATACTAATTGTAGTGAAATTACAGAATAAATATTGAAGATTCATTTTAAATAATTCTTTGATTAGTTGTAGTAAATTTGATTAAGTGCATAAATTTGAGAGTTGATTGGAGTGATAAGGTGAAATTGTTAGTGCATTAAAATAAATTCTATTATATTTTTTTGCACTATTCTATTGCTCTCAAAAGGATTCTTATTTGTGTTCTCGAGAAGGGCACAAAATTAGAAATTGTCAAAGTGTCTAAAGACACTATTAGTGCACAACAATTTTCAACACATAGTGGCCAAGTGAATCCAAAAAAATAGGTTATAATCCTACAAAATTTGAAGAAGAATACGGCTAACCAAAACATAAATAGAAGCTTCAAATATTGAGACTTAGTGAGTCTGAAATCCAAAGCATTACAGGGTTAATTACAAGGATAAAAGTACAAAAAATTGGATTATATAAAGAGCTTATATCTACTTCTATGTAATCTTGGATTCATAATCATAATATCCAATAAAAAAGAGAAGGTATCAACTAAAAAGGCAACTTCAAAATCCCCTACACTGCATTCAAAATTCTACCATATAAATCATAATATTAGACCTGCAAAAATGGAGTGCAATAAAATGTGTAAAAAACATCTTATTCACAAATATTGTTACATTGAGTTGCACTTGTCTAACTCATTTTACGTAGGAAAAAAAGTATATTTGAAAGTGTCTCAAAGCTACACTACAAGCAGGTTTAATTAGCCAAATGCAGTTGAATGCTATCATTATCCAAACCATAGCAAAGAGCCTTTGTTTTGAATCATATTCTATGTATCTCTGACGGAAAAACTATAAAATACAAGGCACAAATCCGTGGGTAAATCAAGTAGTATATAAATCAAATAAGAATTCCTATCAAAGCAAGCATACCTTTAAGTAAAGGAGCATTACTATCAAATCAAGCATACATCCAATCAAGGAGCATTCCTACAATAAGGGAAGCATCAAGCAGTCTTCATCTAAGCACTACCATTCAGACTTCATTCAAGGGCTAACAAAGCACCACAAAATATCCTCCATATCTCCACCATAGCTCCACCATAAGCATTGCTTGGCTGGAAACATCTCAACATCTACATAGAACAATAAAGAACAAGGTGAAAAAATGTGTTTTAAGGTCTTCAATAAGGTGTTGATAAGACAAGGGCATGCAAAGTAAATAGGTTACCACTTTTCATACTCCAAAAGAACCCTAGAAAATTTCCACAAAGGAGACATTACGGTATCTTGGCAGTAGAGGAGTTATGTACAACAAGGAGCATTATAGTCAGGTAAGCGCTAAAGCAAAAACATCTTTCTAGACATCACATGAAGTAGAAGGGAAGAGTAATGCCTCAAGAAAATATGATACTTGTCACAAGTGTTGAGATAATATTGGGTTCTCCACCTAACATCTGAATCTCTCTTGAGAATTTGAGAAAATAACAGTGACACTTGTCACACCTTTAACTACCTATTAAATATGTCTTGGATGACAGCAACAGAAGCAAGCAACTCAAAAACAACGATAGCAAGCGATTCTAAAGAGACTGAATAGTAATGTGGTATCATGTCAATAGTATCATGGTAGTAGCTTGCCAGCTACACGATAATGGATTGGTAGCAACTTGAAGAGAAATCTAAGAAAAATTTAGAGTATCTGAAAGTAGGTTAAGAACATTACTCCTGGTCAAACATTTCAGGGAAGCATTAAAGTGAATTTTGAATCACATAGCAAGTGGAATAATATTCCACTACTCACAGACTAGAAGAAGGACAATCTACCATCGATTTCATAAAGGTACAATTTCCCATCTAATTTGCTTTCCTTAAAAAAAGAGTTATAAGGTTATATTATAAATTTGAATTATTGAAAGGAATCAATCTTCATTTGAAAGCAAAACTTAGAGAAATTAAATATCAAGGTTGACTATTATTTGCAAAATCTAACCTAGGATAAATAAGGGATACTACTTGGAATTAATCCATTTAAAATTTCCAAATATTAATGTGTTCTAATTTTCCAAATTTGGGATTCATAAGGGCTACAACTCCAAACTAGGTTATGGAAAATTAGACATAACCCAAGGGATATAAAAAGAGGTTATTAAATTTTTTACTAAGGTTGGAAAATTACAATATTTTTTTCTCAAAAACGTCTCAAAAAGGACAAAATAAATCGAACATTGAAACCTCTTCAAAATTGAAAAGTGCTTAGTTAAATAGGAGTAATAAGGTGTTAAGAAGTTGATTTTTTTATCTTTACAAAATGTGTACAAAATCAACCAAAATTGAACTATATTTTTACAAAAGCACTATATTGTATTCCAAAAATCTCTAGGGAGAATTCTATAAAACTTGATAGTAATAATATCCTTCAAATATTATCAAGTTGAGAAGATATAATATTTCTACAAAAACCTTAAAAAATAGGTATTCATACTCTCATTACTAGGGAGACATAAGGAAGTCTACAAACCTAAGGATTAATAAAGGTTTTATCAAATCAAGCTTATATACTTCAATAAGGGATCATATATCCTAATATTGGGAGCTATTAGGTGGACTACTAAATATTCTATCAAATTTCAAAGAAATATCTATCATGGATGAAATTTTGAGAAAAGCTTTCAATAATGAAGAACTATTCCATGAAGAATTCTACTCTCAAAACTTAATAGATACTCTATAAGGATACAAGTATCTACTCTCTAGCAATAAAGATAAATTATCCTTGTTTATTAAAGAAGCCAAAGAAGGTAACTTTATAGCATTGATTAACTATATTCATGAAATCCTCTTCACAACATGGTGGAACTCACAAAGAGTGGTTATTTTTTCACTGAAATAATGTTTGATAATGTATCTATCATTAATTGTGTTTGTACTTACTAAGCACAAGAAAAAATCTAACAATAAAGAATAGTACTATTGTGATGATAGACTGACTTTTCATGAAGTAGATATTTCACTAGTACCAATGCAGATTCACAGGAAGAGAAGGAGAAAAAACAAGAAAAAATATACTAGAAAGAAACATGGCATCATGAAGATTAAACCAGGTGAACCCATGCAAAAAGCAAAAGAATATTTAGCTACAACTTACTTTGCATCATTTGAAGACACAAATTACTTGCAAAAGCTGAATATTGTAAGAAATGAACGATAATTCCACTATCAATTAGAAGAAGATGCATATTGAAGACTAAAGTCTTCAATACCCAAATAATATAATATAGGGGGTGTTAGAAATAGAGTCTATTCCATTATTTGGGTTATGTAAATGTATCTTCCAAGGTACATACTTAGGAAATTATATTACTTTAGGGGGAAGTTATCTTGTTACTTCATGCAATGTAATAAATGCACAAGTGTCAATGTGCAAGTTGTAAATGTGCAAGTTGTCCCTTGCATATCTAGGTAGAGTGTTGGACAAGGAACTTGTCTTCCTATATAAGAAAGACCTCATTTTTAGATGCATATGAGAAGAGGGACATAGATAGATAGATTTTCTTATAGCATAGTCGTAGGTAGTAGTGCAGTGTTGTGTAGATCACCATATATTGGTGATGGGTACAATGTAGTTCAATCGCTTCATTAATGGAGTGTTCATTTCCTCCATAGCTACATTGTATTCATTTATGTTATTCTATTAACATCATACTTCAGTTATCTTGTAAATTTACTTTCTTTTATATTATTTTACATCTTGTGATTGCTATCTCTCATTGCTCATTATATCAAAAGCTAAAAAGTTTCTCGATGTTGGCTGACAATGTAGGTATTACTTTGGGAGATGGCTCCATTGATATTCTTCCTCCATTAATTTCCTTTCATGGAATATTTTAGGAATCTCATGTTGATATTATTTGCTTACAAGAAGTTAAAATCATAGGTTTTTTGTTATATGTTTCTCTTAGTTGTATTGCAGGAACATTTGTGCACTTCACTACTCACCATGAAGATGGTCGAGGTGGTGCTTCTATATCAATATATTCCAAATTTAAGGATTGGTTGCTAGGATTTAGTGAGGATCCCTCTCATCATGTGATTTGTAATATGTTGCATATTAATGGGAACACCCTAGGAATTACCAATATTTATATACCTAATGATGGGCCTAGTCGTTCTCCTCTTTGGTGGTACTGGCTAATCACTTGCCAATGGTGTATTGGCTTATTTGTGGTGACTTTAATATGGTTGAGCATGCTAAAGATAAATTTGGCCACCTCTCAATGCACTGATGCACTGATGGTCATGGGGCCTAATTTTTTCTTAAGTTTAGATGGGGTATTTTTTATCCCCTTTTTTGTCAGTGTAAATGCACACCTCTGCTTTGGTTCACATAGTCCAATTTGTGTGCTAGTAATGATAGATTATATAAGCACCTTGATCGAGCTATGATGTTAGAGCAAAAATATTTTTCTTTATCCACTTCTAATAATAATATTGTGACAATCTAGGATCAATTCCTGCTATCAAATCATTTTTTGATTTCATTCTAGATTCAGTGGAGTGACTACCAATTTAATTTTCCATGCAATAAATTCTATTTAAATACTTCTTTATTACAACATCCTAGCACAATTTTCGCAAATGAGATAATCTATATTTTATTACCTAGACCTCCTCATTTTGTTAGTTGTATTTCTTTGTGGAATGATGTGATTTTCCATACTACTTCTTTCATGCAATATTATGGCAAAAAAGTGGCACATGTAAGAAAGTATACTCATCTAGATATCAAGGAGTATCAACATAATTTATATTTTCTAGAAAATGATCCATATAAATGGTAGTTGCAATCTAGGGTTGTTGGTTTTCACCACCAAATTATACTCCATGAATGACATGAATCTAGGGGCTCAGCTTCAGGCTCATCTACATTGGTTGAGGGTGGGTGATCACCTATCCAATACCTTTTTCAAATCTCTTCTTTCTAGGTAGACCAAAATCTAGACCAAGGCTATTCAAGTCTCTCATGATAGGCTAAATTCTATTCATAATATCACATCGACCTTTAAGGATTGTTATAAGCTTATATTTCAAGCATAACAAGATTCTTTAAAATATTAGATGGCACTTTTACACTATCTTGATGTTGTTCCTACTAAGTTATCTACTTACAATAGGCATTTGTGTGAGGCTTATATTTCATTTATTGAGCTTCTTAATGCTCTTATGACTATATTACATGATAAGTCCCCTAGTCTTGAAGGATTTCCTTATGATTTTAATAGGCATGACATACTCAATGTCTATAAGGAAGCATTAGCCAATAACTATGTAGGTAGTATTATCAATCATAGAAACATTAAGTTCATTTTCAAAGTAGGACATACTGAGCTTATCACTAATTGGAGACTTATTACTATGCTTAATGTTTCTTATAATATATTGGACAAGGTTAGCTCTTTAAATTTAAAATATTATTCATATGATTATTAGACTAAAGTAGATGGATTTCATTAAAGAGTGTTATATCTTGGATAATCTTATTGATGTTTGGGAAGGTTTAGAATGAGTGCATGTCTCTCGCCAAAAGTTATTTTTCCTTAATTTTTACTTTGAGAAATCTTATGATCGCATTGTGTGGCTTGTTATTCTTTCCATGCTCAATGCTCTCAAGTTTGGGCATTTTTTTATTAAGGCCATCAATATGTTATTTTTTGATTCTTCAACCTATATTACTATTAATGGTAATGTCATAGTATTTTAGTTTATTTTTTTCTATTCACCAGGGCTATCCTTTAGCCCCCTTGATTTACATCCTCGTAGTTGAACCTTTTGGTTAGCTTCTTGGCCATAAAGCATCTAAGGGGTGGATCAAAGGCATTATTTTTCCTTATATGTTCACTCTTATTATTAATGGGTATTTTTTAGATGATTCTTTCTCACTATTAGTTAGGATGAGGTTTATATTTTTACTACTTTGGTTTGTCTCAACACTTTCTGTAAGGCCTATGGTTCTAACATGAAATGGTCTATGTCTCTTTGTTTTTCCTTGCTTCTTCTGATCTACCTGCTTGTATTAGATATTTCTCATGGAATTGGCTTTAGAGGGGTGAGAATTTAAAGTTATTAGGAATTCGATTTATTTTTGACTACTCATCCTCCAAACTATGGAAATATGTTACTCACAGAATTGAAGATAATATTTCCTATTAGGCCTCACATCTCCTTTCTCTTTTTGGAAAATTTCAGGTTTGCACTAAGATTCTTGCTACCACCCATGTTTACTATTTCTCCTATTGGACCTCTTCTAATAATTCTTATAATAAGATGTCCAAAATCCTTAGGGATTTGCTTTGGTCCAAGGGGAATAATTTGCATGGTTTTCATCAAGTTTCTTGGGATATTTATTGCATGTCTAGTGATAATAATGGAATGGGTATCATGATATCTACAAGTAAAGGATTTTCATGTGTGCTAAGTGGGTGGTTAAATCTATTAAAGTCTCTGATGTAACAACCCAAGTCTACTCACCTAGTTGTACCACATAAAACACTAGGTAATTTTTTTTTCAATTTAAGTTCATCATTTAAGCTAGAAAGAGGTTTCATGTTCATAGCAATTAAGGTCCACCCAATGATTTTGTAACATAAAATTTAATTAATGCAAGGTATATCAACAACTTTTAGGAATTTAAACTACTGCAGATAGTCACCCAAGTGGATGATATTGGCCAAATCCTGTAAAGGTGCCATTTTGTAAATCTAACTTTCACATTTATCATCCTCTTGTCCTAGCATGAGTGTTGATCTACAACTGAGGTTATCCTCTACAATCCATAACACCTGGAGGGTGTAAAAATACTCTCTCCATCCCTTAACATGATGAAAAATATTGATTCAATTTTAGGATCCTTCACTTTAGGGGTGGCCTATATTTTATACAGAACACAGTCATACCATGTTACAAAACTAGACTATTGTAAAATTAATCAATTTATGTTAATTGTTATAGATGATTTGTGCATAAATTTAATTAATGTCTAATAAAATAGAAACCATGCTAAAATTAATATTTTCAAGATAACAATAGCACTCCCTAAGTTTGTACAACAATATATGTCTAAACTTATTCATGGCCTTCAAGTCAAATAGTCAATGCACAATTTATTCCACCAAAAATAAGCATATATCAGTCTATCTCTAGAATATAGGTGCCTTTCTAGCCCATCACTAGAATAAAGGTGCTACATAAAGGTATTTTATATTTCAATAAGAGTTGTAACTTTTTTTTGTCATCTAAAGATAGGCACTTGCTCTATCATCATAAGATAGGTGCCTTTCAGTATATTTCTAAAATATAAGCACTTGTCCTATCACTAGAAGATAGGTGCTTGTCCTTTCACTATAAGGTAAGTACTTTTCTTTTCACTGGAATATAGGTGCTTTCCCTTTCACTGGAAGATATGCACCTTTCAACTTGTGGTTGGGATATAAGCATCGTACCTTAGAAAATGTGGATGACTTTTTCTAATGATGTTAACTTTGTTAAACCACCCAATGTTTCTCAATCGCGTTACAAGTGTGATGCAGGAGCATCCGATGGCAGAAAAGAAATCTTGCATCAACTACAAAAATTTTCCAAGTATTAGCTTTCATGTCGCGATATCGTGACATGTCAAGAATGTCACGATATCGTGACATGTTGTGTTTTCATGACTCAGGTAAGAGAGAGAAGGCACAACACTAAAATGTCACAATTTTGTGACATGTCACAAAATTGTGACACCAACACGGCAAAAGGAAGATAGCAAAAGAGAGTGTCGCGCAATCACGATAGGTCATGATTTTGTGACATGTCATGAAATCATGACACCAACGAGGTAGATCAAAGGAAGTAGAGGAGGGTGTCGTGAAATCGTGACATGTCACAAAATCATGACACCAACGAGGTAGAGCAAAGGCAGCAGAGGAGGGTGTCACGAAATCATGACATGTCACAAAATCATGACATGTCACGAAATCGTGACATGTCTTGATTTTTTGACATGTCACGAAATCGTGACCCAACGAGGTAGCGCAAAGGCAGCAGAGGGAAATGTCGTGAAATCATGACCTGTCACGAAATCATGACCAGAAGAACACAGGAAAGGCCAAAGGAGGAAATGTCATGATTTTGTGACATGTCGCGAAATCACGACCAAAAGGAAGAAAGAACCGCAAGAAAGAAAAATGTCACGATATCGCGACCCGAAGGAGAAGCAGACAGCAAGAAAGAAAAATGTCGCGATATCGCGACATGTCGCGATATCGCGACCCGAAGGAAAGGAAAGACAGCGAGGAGAAAAAAATGTCACGATATCGCGACCCGACTAAGAGGAAGGGCAGCAGGGAAGAAAATGTCGCGATATCGCGACATGTCGTGATTTCACGACCCGAAAGAAAAGGAGGCAGCTAGGAAGAGAAATGTCATGATATCGCGACATGTCACGATATCGGGACATACTACTGGTTCTCATTCCGAGAAAGCTCGCATCCCTAGACGATATTTTTTGAGGCGGTCAGGGCCTCATTAGTGCATGATTTCTTGCTCGATAAGCTTGCTGAGCATGGTGGCCATTTGAAGACTGCGCCCAAAGGTTAGACGGCTCATCAATGCATGTTTCTATGGCTAACTCGATGGTAGTTTCCAGATAGGGAAAAGTTGAAAAGGCTCAGTGATATGGGATGTATGCTGGTAGGTAGGCATTAATGGCCTAGAGGGTCGAGACCTCGAAGGAGGTCCAGAGAGGGATATAGAAAGAGGTGGTGCATGAAGGAAAGGGGGAGAAAAAAATATATAGAAAGAAAACTAAGGAAAGGGGGAGAAAAAAAATATAGAAAGAAAACTATGCCTGTGGGCTAGCATTGTAATTTTTTTGAAAGTTTAATGAAGTGAAAGCTTGAGTGATTCTCTGTGAGAGTGTGTCTTCATCAAGTGGTATCAGAGTAGGAGTTCCTGAGTGTGTGAGTAGATCACTGAAAGTGAGGTAGCTTACACCAGGATCTATGGAAGGGTTGTGAGAAGAGAGTGAAGCAGAATGCCTCCACGAAGAAACCGTGGTGGTGGGAGAAACATGGTGCCAGCAAAAGATTTCAGGGCACTGCAGAGACAAGTTCAGGCCCTACAAGAGGAGTTGCATAGAGGACTTGAACCCAGAGGAGAAGAAGGAAGTGAAGATGAAGTAGATGAAGAAGAAGACCAATTTGAGGAAGAAGAAGAGGCTGTAGATCCTGCACAAGCCAGGTTATACAGAGCCATCTCTCAGATTGGAAAAAGACCGAAGATGGAGGTTTCTACGTATTCTAGAAATCTTGATCCCGAAGAGTTGATTGACTGGATCAACGATTTGGAAGAATACTTTGAGTACGAAGAAGTTGAAGATCTTGATAGGGTCAGGTTTGCCAAGACCAAGCTAAAGGGTCATGCCAACATATGGTGGAAGGGAGTACAGCTAGAAAGAAACAGAAGAGGAAAGGAGAGAATAACCAGGTGGGATAGAATGGTAGAGAAGTTGAAAAGATAGTTCATCCCAGCTAACTATGAGATGGATCTGCTAAAGAAAATGCAAGGTTTGAAGTAGGCAAGCAAGTCTGTTAAGGAATACACAGAGGATTTTTACAAGATTGTAATCAGAATAGGCCATTCAGAGGCCAACAAGGAGAAGGTGGCCCATTATGTTAATGGGTTATGAGCCAGTATTCAAGAAGAGTTAAGCCTAGTCAGGATGACCACCATAGAGGATGCCTACCAGTTTGCTTTGAAGGTTGAAGAGAAACTGAACAGGAGGTTTGAGAGCAAGCAAAGAGGAAGAGGTCATGGTGGAAGGACTAGTGGAAGGACCAGTGGAGAAACTTATAAAGGACAGAAGAAGGTTGGTGAGGCCAGTAATGCCCTAGAGTAGAAAGAAGGAAGCGCCTACCAACCCCATGATCAGAACAATGGTTACCCGAGAGGGAGAGGCATATTTGGACATGGATTTGGAAGAGGAGGATTCCATGGAACCTATTTCCACTGTGGTGAAGAAGGGCATCGAGCATTTGAGTGTCCACAACACCAAGAAAGGATGAATAAGAGACCTGAGGGTCCTGCCAGAGCTGTTGTAGTAGATGAAGATGCTGAATCAAAACATTCTGAGGAGGCAAAAAGAGAAGTTATGGTCACTAGGAGGACCCTGTTGAATGAGGAGAAAGGATCAGACCAGAGAAGGAGCCTGTTTCGCACAAGGTGCAGAATTTTGGGTAAGGTCTGCAATATTATCATAGATAATGGTAGTACTGATAACTTGGTTTTAGAAGAAATGGTTGCCAAGTTACAGTTAAAAAGGAGAAGACACCCGCATCCATACCGGATTGCATGGTTGCAAAAGGACCATAGAGCTTTGGTCAGTGAACAATGTTCAGTGAAGTTCAACATTGGAAAGTACTATGATGAGGTCCTGTGTGACATCCTACCCATGGATGCTTGCCATTTATTGTTGGGAAGGCCATGGCAGTTTGATCGATGTGTAGTACATGATGGTCGTGCAAACACCTACTCTGTGACGAAGAATGGAGTGCACCATAAGCTGAATCCCTTGAAGGATGTGAAAGAAAAGGTATGCAACAGCGCTAGAATCTGTTTAGTTGAAGGAGGAGAATTTTTGAATAGTTTAAAACATGAGCATATGTGCTATGCATTAGTTCCTAGAGTTAGAAAGGAAGAATGTAGGGATACCCCTGTAGAAGTCTTAGGACTGTTAGAAGAATTTCTAGACATCATCTCTGATAATGTGCCTGAGGGTTTACCACCAGTGAGAAAGGTCAGTCACCACATAGATTTGGTACTAGGATCTAGTTTACCCAATAAGGCAGCACATAGAATGACTCCTACAGATACTGAAGAACTGAACAGACAAGTCCAAGAATTGCTGGGAAAGGGACTGATTCGGGAGAGTTTGAGTCCATGTGCAGTACCTATAGTACTAGCACCAAAGAAGGATGGAGAGTGGAGAATGTGTATAGACTCTCGAGCCATTAACAAGATCACCATAAAGTATAGATTTCCCTTACCAAGGATGGATGACATTATGGACTGTTTGAGTGGAGCCAAGTACTTCACCAAGATTGATCTAAAGAGTGGTTATCACCAGATCCATGTCAGAGAAGGAGATGAGTGGAAGACAGCCTTCAAGACCAGAGAAGGTTTGTATGAATGGTTAGTCATGCCATTTGGGCTGACCAATGCACCAAGCACATTCATGCGATTGATGAATGAGGTATTGAAAGAGTTCTTAGGCAAGTTTGTCATTGTCTATCTGGATGATATTCTAATATTTAGCAGAACTCTAGAAGAGCATCTGATGCACGTCAGAAAGGTTTTTGAGAAGCTACGGGAGGAGCAGTTGCTGATTAATCTAAAGAAATGTAATTTTGTGAAGGAGTTAGTGTACCTAGGATTTGTTATCTCAGTCGAAGGTCTAAAAATGGACCCAAAAAAGGTAAGAGCTATCATTGAATGGCCTACTCCGAGAAGCACTACTGAGGTAAGATCATTTCATGGTCTAGCAAGTTTTTATAGGAAATTCATTAGGAATTTCAGTAGTATTTGTGCACCCCTTACAGAAACAATGAGAGGGGATAAGAAAGAATTTAAGTGGACCTTAGGAGCAGATAAGAGCTTTGACATGTTGAAAAGGAAGGTTGTAGAGCAACCTATTTTGGCACTTCCAAATTTTAATAAGGTATTTCAGGTAGATTGTGATGCTAGTGGTAGTGCCATAGGGGTTGTTTTGAGTCAAGAGGGTAAGCCTGTTGCTTACTTTAGTGAGAAACTCAATGATGCTAGGAAGAAGTATTCAGTTTATGATCAAGAATTTTATGCTATAGTTCAGGCTCTAAAGAAGTGGTGACATTACTTGTTGCCAAAAGAGTTTGTTCTATTCACTGATCATCAGGCCTTACAGTATATTAATAGTCAAGGGAAGCTAAATCAGAGGCACCTGAAGTGGGTTGAGTTTCTACAGAGTTATACCTTTGTGTTGAAGCACACGAGCGGAAGGTCAAATAGAGTTGCAGATGCCTTAAGTAGAAGGCAGTGTTTATTGATAGAGATGAGGGTGGAAGTGGTAGGATTTGATGAATTGAAGGGTTTGTACCCTGAAGATCCTGATTTTGCAGAAGCCTGGAAGGCCTGCTTGGCACCTGTTACTTTGGACAGGACCAAGTGGCTAGATTTTCTGATCCAAGATGGGATGTTGTTCAAAGGAGGTCAATTATGCATTCCATGGAGTTCAATGAGGGAGAATCTGATAAAGGAGAAGCATAGTGGTGGACTAGCTGGACATTTTGGTCGAGACAAGACCATTGCCCTTGTTAGTGAAAACTACCACTGGCCATAGTTGCCGCAAGATGTGACTAAATTTGTGCAGGGTTGTAGAGTATGCCAAATGGCTAAGGGAGTAAGGCAGAATACAGGAATGTATCAGCCATTACCTGTACCAGAGAGACCATGGGAGGACATCAGTATGGATTTTGTCCTTGGCCTGCCAAGGACACAATGAGGGAGTGACTCCATTTTTGTTGTGGTTGACAGGTTTTCAAAGATGGCTCATTTTATCCCATGTCAGAAAACAAGTGATGTAGTTCATGTTGCAAGATTGTTTTTCAAGGAGGTGGTACACCTTCATGGTCTACCCAAGAGTATAGTATCTGACAGAGATACCAAATTTGTAGGTTATTTTTGGAAGACTTTGTGGAAGTAGCTAAAAATGGATTTAAAGTTCAGTTCTACGTACCATCCGTAGACTGATGGGAAAACAGAGGTGGTGAATAGAAGTTTGGGTAATCTTCTAAGATGCCTGGTGGGAGATAAGCCCAAAGGATGGGATTTGATTTTGCCATAGGCAGAATTTGCTTACAATAATTCCATCAACATAAGTACTGGTAAATCCCCATTCCAGGTTGTGTATGGGAACAACCCAAGGCATGCTTCTGAGTTGAGAACGATGGGTACAGGAGAAAAGAGTAGTGTTGAGGCCAAATATTTTGTAGAACACATAAAGAGTTTACATGAAGAGGTCAGACAACATATCGGTAAGATGAATGCTCAGTACAAAACCAAGGCCGATCAGAAGCGGCATTCCAAGGAGTTCCAAGTGGGAGAGGAGGTCATGGTTCACCTGAGGAAGGAAAGGTTTCCTAGCAAAACCTACAACAAGCTGAAGATGAAGAGGTTTGGACCATGCAGGATCATAGGTAAAAGAGATTCGAGAAATGCCTATGAAGTGGAACTGCCAAGTGAGTTAAATATCTCACCTGTTTTTAATATTTCAGACTTGGTAGAATACCATGAAGGAGGTAATGGTGAGACACCAAGAATAGATTTGTGGGACATTCCAACATCTATTCCAGCCACAGATGAGATCGAAGAAATACTAGACACGCGGGCTGGCAGAACTACCAGGCATAGGCAGTATTCTGAATATCTGGTCAAATGGAAAGGTAGGCCTATTGAAGATGCAACTTGGTTGTCAAAAGCAGAGGTTGACCGTCTGGGTCTTCCTCCAACAGTATAGAAGTGAAGAACACTTCTCAATCCACCCCGGGTGTCTGATGCAGGAGCATCCGATGGCAGCAGAGCAATCTTGCATCAACTACAAAATTTTTCCAAGTATTAGCTTTGATGTCGCGATATCGCGACATGTCAAGAATGTCATGATATCGTGACATGTCACATTTTCGTGACTCAAGGAAGAGAGAGAAGGCACGACACTAAAATGTCACAATTTCGTGACATGTCACGAAATCGTGACACCAACATGGCAGAAGGAAGACAACAGAAGAGAGTGTCACGCAATCGTGACACCAATGAGGTAGAGCAAAGGTAGCAGAGGAGGGTGTCATGAAATCATGACATGTCACAAAATCGTGACACCAATGAGGTAGAGCAAAGGCAACAGAGGAGGGTGTCACAAAATCACGACATGTCACGAAATCGTGACCCAACGAGGTAGCGCAAAGGCAGCAGAGGGAAATGTCACAAAATCATGACCTATCATGAAATCATGACCAAAAGAACATAGGAAAGGCCAGAGGAGGAAATGTCATGATTTCGTGACATGTCACGAAATCACGACCAAAAGGAAGAAAGAACCGCAAGAAAGAAAAATGTCGCGATATCGCGACACGAAGGAGAAGCAGACAGCAAGAAAGAAAAATGTCATGATATCGTGACATGTCACGATATCGTGACCCGAAGGAAAGGAAAGACAGCGAGGAGAAAAAATGTCACGATATCGTGACATGTCGTGATATCGCGACCCGACTAAGAGGAAGGGCAGTAGGGAAGAAAATGTCATGATATCACGACATGTCATGATTTCGTGACCCGAAAGAAAAGGAGGCAACTAGGAAGAGAAATGTCGTGATATCGCGACATGTCGCGATATCGCGACATACTACTGGTTCTCAGTCCGAGAAAGCCCGCATCCCTAGACGATGTTTTTTGAGGCGGTCAGGGCCTCATTAGTGCATGATTTCTTGCCGGTAAGCTTGCTGAGCATGGCGGCCATTCAAAGACTATGCCCAGAGGTCAGACGGCTCATCAATGCATGTTTCCACGGCTAACTCGGTGGCAATTGCCAGATAGGGAAAAGTTGAAAAGGCTCAGTGAGATGGGATGTATGCTGGCAGGTAGGCATTAATGGCCTAGAGGGTCGGGACCTCGAAGGAGGTCCAGAGAGGGATATAGAAAGAGGTGGTGCATGAAGGAAAGGGGGAGAAAAAAAAAATATAGAAAGAAAACTACGCCTGTGGGCTAGCATGGTAATTTTTTTGAAAGTTTAATGAAGTGAAAGCTTGAGTGATTCTCTGTGAGAGTGTGTCTTCATCAAAGTGTTGTCCAATGACAATTCTATGGGACCTCAACTAAAAGGTGTAAAAAAGCAATAAAATATTGCATCTACACATATTTTCCACTAAAAACACCATTCAACCATAATACATCAATTTCTATTAAATGCATGCAATAATTTCATAAAAATACATCTCTAATGTTAATAATATAGCAAAATAACCCATTAAAACATGAACAAAAATGAGCAATTATGGTGCTCATCATTCCCCCATACCTAAGTATGTCCATGTCCTTGTAGCACCTATTGTTGATAATTTTTTATTTTAGAAACAACCTTCCAATAATCCCTGTCCTAGTGCTTCCTCTCTCTAGTTGTGGCCTTGTCTATTTATTTATCACACTTGTTCTTGACATAATATTATGGTTGGTTAGGACCTTCCTCTATTTTTGGCACTTTCTTACACTAGTTGCACCTTAGATGCTAGTTGGGAGCTTCCCCTCTTTTATTTTTTCTTGTGTGCTGCCCTTGTCTATCTATTTTTTCTCATCATTTAGTCCAATAAATATTGTTCCATCCTTCTAAAATGTAGGTTTAGCCTACTTCTAGTCGAAATGATCTGAAGGAATTCATTCTTTGATTGCAATCTCTAGATTATCCCATAATAAAAAATAAGATGTATCAAATACTTGGACTTTCGGTAATCATGCTATCTTTGAGTCAAGCATCACCTCATTTGTGTCATTCTCCTCTTCTTTATCAAGTGGTAAAAGTTCAGGTTCTTTAACCTATGATTGCATCATTGTTTTTCTATCATATATCCCCATCGTTTGAATATAATGTCACATATTTTACAAATGTTCATCCAAAAAACCATATAGGTCCCAAAATTGATCTGGTCGAGTAGGGTTAACATTGATACCTGATGCTCTAGTAATATTTTTATGAGCCTTCAATTCTTTCTAAGCCTCCTTCAAGCAATTCTTAATATCTTAGAATTGTTTTTGGCATCTTGCAAAGACTTATACAACCCATTATTCATCATATTTGTGTTCCTACTATACCTTATTTCTTTGTTGTGGTGGTTTCTTGGCCCTAGCCTTTTGCCTCCTTTGTGGTGGTCTTTTTCTCTTAGATTTTAGCCACAATTTATTTGTAGGTCTTGGGACTTCTATATCAGTTGTTAACACTCAGAGACCAATTCCCTCCATGGATGTGGTATTTCCTAAAACTCTGATGACTCTATTTCTTGTGTATCATGATCCATTGGAATGTTAATAGGAGGTTTGACCTTGGGCTATTCATGAGATTTACCAATCATAGTTTGGTCAATTGAGGGCTGACCAACTGATTGTGCAACCATCAAGGGATCAGTTGATTCCTTTGATTGGCCCTCATTATTTTTCTCCTTTGGCTCCTTAGCCCACTAGACAATAGGGTCATGTACAGGTAATTCTCTAGCTATCTAAGTAGCATCCACATGTACCACAAACACCCAAATTATTGGGAAGTCCTCAATTGATAAACAACCAATTGACTAGTTTATTGGGAAGTCATAGAGTTTTTGGGTGACTCAGTAGTTTTACTATTCATAATATCAATCATAGGGGTTCCACGCTATAAAATAGGGCTCCCTTGTTCCTAGGAATTGGCTGCCACATGGGATTTTGGTTGGTCCCCTACATCAAACATATAGGCATTTGATGCCCTCCTAGAATCATAATGGAATGCTCCCGTGGATACCACATTTTCCTCTGAGTTGATAAAAAATATTTTTGGGTCCATGGCATAGTCAAACTATATGGTAGCATCAACCCTATCTGCTTTGGAGGCCAGCAATTGCAATAAAAATCTACAAAATATTTTCTAGCTACCATACTACATCCCTTAAATATCAAATAGTATCATTCGATTCATGTTACCTTTCTACTACATCCCATCAAGAATCTTGGAACTTGGCTTGCTCTTTCTTGTATTTTTTCTCCCAATGGAAGGATTCCTCTTTCACGTTCCATAATTGTTCTTGGAGGTCTTATTTTGGAGCATCATGGTAGGGTGTTTCACCAAAGGCCATGCTTTTACAACACCTGGATGGTCAGTTCATCTTCCATAATGTGTTCTTCATCCTCTCTTGATGAATTGTAATCAATAAAATATTCCATCGTCGCTTTAATCCTGGTCATAGGTGGTGACATTGCCCAAAATGGGTTTGAAATAATCTATTCTACCTCCTAGTTTGAGTTTTGTAATACAGGTAATGACATTACCTATAATTGAGTTGGTTCATCATGCTCTACCTCCCTTATAGAGTGGCTATATTGGAAGGCAAATGATGATATTTCCTAAAAATATCTAGAGTTTTCCTGCTTTACTGCTTCTTTAGATTGGATTTTGTGGGAGACATGCACTTATGCTTATTTATTATATTTATATTTTTGTCATTCACTAGTTGAATTTGATGTAGCAGTCTCCTCTTGAGCTACTGGTGTAGCTCTCTATGTCTCAACATATCAAATTAGGGCTAAAATCAGCCCATGATGCCCTAATATTGTCACTATGCCCGCATGGAATTGATTTACCTCATTCTTTAGGGAACACATCAAATAATAGGTAATATTAATGTGATCCCCATGTATTAGGTGATCTATGAATCGAATGTGGTTAGCATTAAACCATGAGTGTTTTCTAGTGCAAGTGAAAAACCTTACCAATTGATTGAATACCTACCACCATAGTTTATGTATATGCTACTTTAACAACCCAAATTGTGTCAACTACATAGTGGGTTGCCAAAAAAACCTTTACGTGCAACACCCAATACTGACATCCTTGTATGTTAGGTCTCCTGTGCATGGGAGGTTGGTAACTTATTCAATGTACTCTTTTGTGATTGGTATGACAAATCCACACATTCTCATAACACCATCATCCATGGAGGTTGCAAATTATTATGTCGCTATGAAATCCTAATATTGGCTGACCAAGTGGCAATAATTCATCCACTCAGTTGCCTTGAACGATTCTTTAATAAAACTAGCTACGCCTGAGAGATCTCTATGCTCATAATTCTTCAATGAATGATTTTTGAAAGGTCCTTACATGACGTTAGTTTGCTCTATTCTTTTGGTTTTTCTCTTGTTGTAAGCATGCACTTTTATATATTTTTATACATGTTGAAGCACATGATTGTATCCATGCATGCAGGGCACCTATCTTCTATAATCAATAATAATTACAAAAATTGCATTATTAACTCTTAAATTGTGAGTCATATTTAGGTGGATACAATTACAACCTCCTCCCTTATGCCCGATTGGTGCCACATGCAATATTGTAGATTTGGGAGTTGCATGATTGGAAAATAGTTTCATGGGACATGTACTAGTACGTTACACATAAATATTTTTTTATGATAACCATGCACACATTTAATAAAAAAATCAATACATACTTGGGTGGTTTTTTGTGAATCATGATATGTAAACGCCTAGTGGTGTAATTTGATTGATTGATGCATGACAAAAGTGTTCAAAGGCAAATAGATAGCATGCATTTTTTTGTGCAGGACAATCGTGTTAAAATAAAATTATTGGATTCTACATTTTTATTAGTCTTGAGATCCCATGCAAAAAATGAAGAAAAACATGATTATTTTATTTTACTATGGGATGACACATGTCCCTCTTGGAAGTTCATTTATTCATGTCTCTAGAGTATGCATGCCATTGACGGGAAGACATAGACTTTGGTATTCAAAAATTGGGAAGCAAACATATTTCATCATTGAAAATGAAAAATAGGTATACTCCAATCCATGAAAAAGGTTGACTTTGAATGTGGATGGATATTGGTTTCATCATTGCTCCAGTTGCTTCTTTGACGTTGAATATAGGATTCATATCTATTTTGGAATACAGGTGCCTTTATTTTTGGAATACAGACACCTTTCTTTACTCTACAGATACAGGTGCCCTATGTGACTAAAATATAGGTGCCTTACTCTGACCTTCTAGATACACGTGTTATCTATATATGGAATACAAACACATTTTCTCTTTATTTTCTAGATATAGGTGCTATCTGTATTTGGAATACAAGCACATTTTCTCTTTATTTCTTGGATACAAGTGCCTACTATTATTATTATTTATTTACTTTATTATTATTTTTGAAATACAAGAACCTATTGTGTATGGGATATAGGCTCCTTATGTGGAATATAGGCACCTTATGAATTTTGTGGATATAGGTGCCTTTGCTATTTTGTAATATAGGTTCCTTATCTATGATGGAAATTCAGTGTCTATTGAATTGACCCAAAGATAGGCATCTTTATTCAACAAAAAAAACAATATCCATTACATTGACCTACATATAGGTATTTTATTTCATTAGGATGTAAACAACTATACATATGTTTGGATGTAAGATTCACCCTCCTAGTGAGAAGTTGGTGCTTTCTTCATTCTAATAGACCCATAGAAAGAAAAAAAATAAAATCATAGGGCAACGTGGCCTTGTGCCTGATAGGCCTAGTTTGACCCAACTGCATACATATTGCATCTGAGCCAATTTGTTCTACAAAAAATAAATAAATCAAAAAAACGTAAAATAAAAACAAGAATCGTGGCATCATGCTTGATAGGCCTAGTTTGACCCGGCTACCTACATATTGCATCTAAGTCCACGTAATATTGCAAAATAGTAAATAAAAAATAAAAAACCTATGCTAACCATTAAAAATAATAATATATACAATGCTTTTTCTTCTATAAACATGTAAGCATTCGTCAACTACTGAGAAAAAAAATAATTTCTTTGAAATGGGGTCTCCTCCATGCCTACTTTTGATTCGATCATGTGGATTGGAGGTGCATGATACGACCTTAAGCAATGATCATTTACTATTAGAATAATGTTGTTGCCATCAATGATTTTGATGTGAAAAACATCCTTGTTGATTAACTTGACCACTTCATATAGATACATCCACCCTTGCATGAGCTTTCCCTTACACTCCTGGAACTAGGAATCATAAATTAATATTAAATATCCCTCTTTAAACTATTTTTGCTATATGTGATGGTCATACCACATGGCCCTCTACTTCTACATGATTTCTATGCACTACAATTCATCTTGTTGGTATTCATCCAACTGGTTGAGTTGGTGAATACAATATTGTTGTGTGGCACCCATATTTAGGTTTAGTTCCACAGTAATCTGTAGGGTTTTAGTTTTAAACTCAATTGGCATCATGGTGTTCTTTCCATAAAATAAATAAAATTGGTGTGAATATTTTTGTGATTTTCCAGGTAGTGCAATATGCCCATACTACTTTCAATGGGCAAATAGCCTAGTCTTTCTTCTGTTGTTGTACCATTTTGGTGAGAATGTTCTCCAACTCTCGATTTGTAACCTCCACCTACCCATTTTATTGCAGATGATAGCGGGTGGTTTTATTATTCCATATTTGATACTACTTCACCAAATCATGTATCATATTTAAGGTAAACTAGGCCTCTTGGTTAGTGGTAATTTCCCTAAAAACACCAATCCTAGTGAATATGAATTCATATATGATGTTTGTTACAATGTATTCATTTTCACTCTATAATACCTACACTTCAACCCACTTAGACACATAGTTAGTACAAACTAAGATATATATTTTTTACTTGATTTTTGATTGATTGGCCCTACAAAATCCATTCACCATTTATCAAATGTTTCAATATGCATGAGGGGTTGAAGTGGCATCTCATCTCGTAGATTTGGTCTACCCATCCTCTAACATTGATCACACTCACTAACATGTTTTATTGCATATTTAAATAAAGAAGGTCAGTAATTAATAGTTTGCAAGATTTTAAATGCAGTTCTTCTTCCCACAAAATAGCTTCATCATAATAGGCCTTGAGAAATTTTGCAGTTTCATTTTTTGCAACACACCTATGCATCATTTGATTGGGCCTAGTTTTAAATAGGCATATGTCAATCCACAAGAAGGTTGCACTTCTCTTTATCAAAGTTTGATTTTCTCAAGGTGACAATTAAGGAGATATTTTATCGATGGCTAAGTGATTAGCCATATATGTGTACCATGGTATTTGTGAATCAAGAACAAAGATATGCTCATCTAGAAATTGATCTTTAACGGTAGTGTGGTCTTGAGATATTAACCTAGAGAGAAAATTTACAACATTATCCCTATCAATTTTTTCAACAATGGTTACATCATATTCCTATATAAGTAAAATCCACCTAATAATTCTACCCCTCACCACAAGTTTATTCATCAGATATTTAATGGCTATATGATCTGTGTGCACAAATATTTTATAACTTATGATATAGTAGTGAAATTTATTTATAGCATGAACTACTGCAAGGAACTCTTTCTCTATGATAGTGTAGTTGAACTCAATACCCATGATATGTTTACTAACATAATAGATGGCATAAAATTCATCTCCATACTTCTATCGTAGTGCTACCCATATAGCATTGTTGGATGCATCAACATAAATATGAAAGGGGAGATTCCAATTTGGACCTCTCAACACAGGAGCATTTATCAAAATTTTATTTAAAATTTGTAATGCTTGCTCAACTCACTAGTCCAAACAAACTCAACATATTTTGTCAATAGTGTATGTAGAGGTTTGGCAGTTTTTCTAAAATCTTGTATAACCCACCTATAATATCTAGTAGAACCTAGAAAAATGCAGACATCTCATTTTTTTGGGGCTTAGAAAGATAATTAATTACTTCAATTTTTTGTTTTTCTACCTTAATCCCTCAAGAAAATATATGACATCCTAAAATTATCCCTTATTGCATAAACATAAAAATAAATCATTACTAAGAGATAGGTTTATTTCCTGACAATGTTGGAGTACTTTCTCTAGATTAGTTGTAGCTTATTCAAAATTTTCATTGTAAATAGTAATATCATCCATATAGACTTCTATAGTCTCTCCAACCATATTTGAAAATGTGTCAAGCACCACCCTTTAGAATGTGGTAAGTGCATTACATAACCCAAATGGTAAGACTCGATAAGCAAAAGTACCCCAAGGATAGGTAAAACTGATTTTATCCCGGTCTTCATCCCCTATTTTAATTTTATTATATCCACTAAACCCATAAAGGAATGAAAAATATTTCCATCTTGCCAAGGTGTTGAGGACTTGGTCAATGAATGGTAGGGAGAAATGGTCTTTCCTAGTGGCCTTTTTTAACATTATGTAGTCTACACAAATCCACCACTTGTCATTTTTCTTGGGACTACCACTAATGATTATACCCATTGATTATCTGATATATGATAAATAAATCCATCTAACAAAATTTTTTGTAATTCAACTTTGACTATTTCCTTCATTGTTGGATTCATCCTCATTTAAGGCCATCTTACATATATTACATTATATTCCAAATAAAATGTGTGCATGCATACTTCAAGTGCAATCCCCGTCATGTCTTTGTAGTCCCACACAAAAGCAATTTGATGGTTGACTAGTATTTCTTTCAACTTGTCCTCTTGAATAGTTCACAACACATGATCAATGTTCAACATTTTTCTATGTGCTACTTCTACATGTTTAACATGATTTTCCTTACTACCTACAAGTGGAGATTCTATAGGAGTATGTGAGAATTATCCTTGGAAAAAGTTTGTTATGACTTGATCTTCATCGGTGTCATCCTCTACCTCATATAGGGCCATTACTTATTGAAGCATTGGCAAGGCACGAACATTTAGAACTTCACAATTTGGATCTCCCAATATATCATTTTACTATGCAAGAGGGTAAATGGCCAGGTTTTTTATATTCTGTCCATCCAATATTGTCATTTTTCTTGTACTACAACTTATATAATAATCAGTTGTGGCCATCCAAAGATGGCCTAATATAAGTGGATAACCACCCAATCTAGATCTAGATTGCAAGACTACAAAGTTTTCCAAATACTCCCATACATATACTATTACAATCACACCTTCTAGCACTCCCTCTAAGAGTACTAATCGATCAGCCAATTATAGAATGGTTTTGGTGGGCCTCATATTTGTGAGTTACAATTTTTGCATGGTTTCTTGAGGCATCACATTTATAGCAGATCCTAGATCTTTTAATGTGTGGGGTAAATTTTAGCCTACAATTTGAACCATTAAAATTTGGCTTCCTGGATTAGAGTACTTTGGGTGATAGGTGTTTCTTAATATTAATTCAGCTAACTGACCTTCCATATTAATTATTTTGTATGGTTTCCTTCCTGGTTTCTTAAGACATAACTCTCTAATGGTCTTTGTGTAGATTGGCACATATATTATTTCTTGATAAATAGGAATCATGATGGTCAAGTTTTTCAACCCTTCCATGATGTCAATTTTTACTGCATTGGTTTTCTGGGTTATTGTAATCTCTTGGGGGAGGGTGGAAACCCTTAATTTTTTTTAATTCAGTAGTTACATTTTATTCCACATTTACCGAAGGTGGTTTCTTTTCTACCTCTACTTCTACATCATCTTCCTCCACTACTAGAGGTGTTGAATCTACTTCTAATTGCCTACCTGATGTAAGTTGTACAGGACCACAATCTACTATAATATGATACATGGGGAACATATCCATGTTTACCTGATATGTGGTTTGATTTGTCTTATCATTTGGATTTGGAGTTGGTTGTGTAGGTAGCTAATTTATCCTAGAAGTAGGAGGTGTTGACAAACTAGGTTGCAGTGGAGTTTATGTTGTGGTTTGTGGAGGTGAAGTCCATGCATTATAATTATGCCATTGTGCTCCCATTTACTAGTATGGCATCCATGGACAAGGGTTGTAAGGATTCAATCCTTGGATGGCATTCATCCAATGTGCTTGACCCCATCATCCCATATTGGGTGGTTGAGTTTCCCTTGGTTCATAAAATTGGATCCCCCATAGGATGATCCTCATCCTGGAATATTATTTCCCATAAAAAATTATTACCAATTTCTCTTGTTACCCATAACATAATTTTTTGCTACTTCATGTTCTTATTTTATGTTTGATATTTATGGGTACATCCTTGTTTTAAAATACTTTTGACAAATGGTACACACTCTCACTTTATTTTCTAGACACTCATTCTTGGGGTGTTTTCTTCTACATCTTGAGCAAAAGAAGGCTAGTGTTGCTTTAGTTTCCTGCTTCTTTTTCTGATATAGAAGTGTGTCTAATTGAAGTGCAAGAGATGATAACTTATCACTCTTCATGTCCTTCAGCATATTCCCTACTTTTTTCTTGGTTACTGAGGTTGTGATTTTTGTTACTTGGTTGGTGGATTTACCTTCTCTTTTTGAATAATTTAGAAACAACTATTAAATATCTGGTTTTTGGTGTTGGTAAATGTCACCTTCTAATAACAAATTTAAATCTTCTAAGGATTCATTTCTGAGACCCCTTAAGAATATGCTTCTCAAGTATTTATCACCTATTTTAGGTAGGGTGATTGTTTGAATTTTTAAATTAAACCTATCCCAATAAATAGATGTGTTTGATTTTGGTTTCTCCTCTTGATTCATCAATTGAAAAGTCAAAACTAGTTGAAGCCTCTTCATTTTCAACCATAGTTTTAGTTTATGTATGGTATATTATAGTTGCATCCAAGGTAGCTAACAAGGTTTCACACTCATTTTTATTGTCTTCTAACAATAGTTCTAGAGCTGAATGTAAAATACTTCCATATTCAACTGCCTTCCATAATTGGGTAGTCAATAAATCCCTCCCAAATCTTAATTTTCAAACAAATATCCTAAATCAAAACTTGAATCAAATCCTTCTTCGAGATATTTCCACCTTGGTTTGATTTTAAAGTAATTTTTTCTAGCTATTGGATTAATAATCCAAGGTGTATCAGGTGGAGATGATGGTGTAACTTCAGTAAGTGTTTGAGATGATTTAGAAGGAATATCATAAAATATTTTACATATTTTGAGAGTGATTACTACTTTTTAAAAATAATGTTTATCCATTTCTCTTGGTCTTGGAGGACTCATGCACTCTGAGGTAGAGGATATATGGGTAAGATAATATGAATGGTTATTTTTAGTTTCACTAACCTATATATCCTAAATACTACAATTGGTACTCCACAACAATGATGTTAAAATGGTGAGTAGAAAATGGTGTTTCTAAAAATAGTTATTTTACCTCCATTTAATTTTATCAATCCGAGAGTTCGTAAACTTGCTGAGTACCTATGCATAGTATATGTCTGTAGTAATTGGAATATGAGTCCTATGTGTCACTTGGTTTGGGGGGTGTTATTCGTGTAGTTCAATTCATCCAAACCAATAATAAGTAAATGTAGGAAAATAAATACTAAATGAAACTATAGGAAAAGTAAACTAAATTATCAAACACATGACTCAAAAGAAAATTATAGAAAAATAAGTACACAACTAAAAAAAAATTACAGGGATTTAAACACACTTGTAGAATTAAATAAAACAAGAAAAATAAACACACTTGCATAAATAAAATAGGAAAGAAATAACATAAATAATGAGATCAGAAACCATGGAGGAATACTACCTAGAGTGGGCCCAAGCTCTGGTAGATGTTCGTCCAACTAGTTCACACAATCACTCTTCCAAACATGCAAATAAAATAACACTCAAGATTTTATTTTATTAATCAAGTATAGAATAACAATATTGATTCAGGTTTAGGATCCTTTTCTTCAGGGGTGGCCTACATTTTATATAGAATGCAGTCGTCCCTTGTTACAAAATTAGACTGTTGCATAATTTTAATTAATGTCTAATAAAAGAGTGGCCATGCTAAAATCAATATTTTAAATATAACAATAGAACTCCCTAAGTTTGTACAACAATATATGACTAAACTTATGCATGGTATTCAAGTTAAACAGTCAACACATATTTTATTCCATCGAAAATAAGCACTTATCATCTTGTCACTAGAATATAGGCATTTTTCTATCCCATTGCTGGGATAAAGGCACTACATATAGGACTTTTTTTCTTCATTGAGAGTTATCACTTTTTTCAGTCACTAGAAGATAGGCACTCACTCTATCATCGAAAGATAGGCACATTACGGTCTATTTTCGGAAGGCAGATGCTTGTCCTATCATTGGAAGATAAGCACTTATCTTGTCACTGGAATATAGGTACTTTTTTTTTTTGTTGGAAGATAGATGATTTCCCTTTCACTATAATACAGGCGTCTTTCATCTTGTGGCTAGGATATAATATTCATACCTTAGTGAATGTGGATGCATTTTTTCAATGTTGGTATCCCTATTAAACCACCCAACATTCCTCAATCGTGTTACAAGTGTTTTTCAATACTAGGATCGTGTGGGACCTTGACTAAAAGGTGCGAGAGAGAAACACAATATTACATCTTGTTGTGGTTCATCCACAACACACCCCAAAAGTGGGGACCCACCTTTGTTTTTGCAGGTTTTAGGGAAGATCTCAAAGACCCGGATGCTAAAAATGAAGAAAAGAAGAAAAATGCCTAAGTGTTGAAAGGGTCGCAAAATCGCGACCTATCTCTCCATCGCTGCGAAAAATTGAAATCTGTCGCGAAATCGTGACGTGTCGACAGCAAAGAAAAGAGGTGTTGCGAATCGTGACGTGTTTTTTGGAAGCGTACGGAAAGTTGAGAATGGTAGCGATTTCGCTACAAGTTGCCAAAAGAAAGGTGGTAGCGAATCGCTACCACTTCGTGAAGCAAAGGCGTGAAAGAAGAGTGGTAGCGATATCGCTACCACTTTACAAAGCAAAGGCGTGAAAGCAAGGTGGTAGTGATATCGCTACCACTTTGCGAAACAAAGGCTCGAGACAAAAAGTGGTAGCGATATCGCTACCACTTCATCGAAGGAAGGCTCGCTACCACTTCATCGAAGGAAGGCTTGGAACCAAAGTGGTAGCGATATCGCTACCACTTTTTGAAAAGAAAGCAAAGCAAAGTCGATAGTGATATCGCTACAACGAGCTACTATGGGCGTACGAACAAAGAACATGTCGTGATATCACAACATGTTGCGATATCGCGACATGTCGCGTTATCGCGGCTAGGAAACGGAAGAGGCCAAATGCAAATTCTGCCGAGATTTCCACGGGAAAGCGTTACGAAAGGTGCAGGAGATGCAGGACATGTGGCAAAAATGACAGAACCAGAGTAACGTTTCATAACAACATTTACTGGCCGCAGAGATCGAGCGTTACGAATGCACGCAAAGGTTAGAATACCAAAAGGCGGGAATTGAAGCGAAGGGTCCCGAGAGTCGAAACGAAGCATCATGGAACAGCCGAGAACGCGCGATAGAAAGGTTAAATAGCAGAAATGTAGATGGATACGGGGCTGGAGACTGTAACAAAAAGCATTATTTATTGAAATAAAGGATTTTTCTTTGGTAACACGACTTTTGTGTGTAAAATCAAAAGGAGATCGAAGCCAAAACTATTGTTTTACTGTCAATCTTTCCGTTGCATCATTTTTTCTTGTATCTATTTTGTTTACGCCATGGGATGGGTTACGATAGTGAATGGTATAATGATGCAGTTATATTCTTTTCCTTAGAGTCTTGCATCTAATCTGATTAGATTGTGTGTTAGTACAGATCTGATCGATTGGGTTGTTTTGGGGACTTCATCTCTTAACTTGGGATTTTGCAGGGAGGAGATTGTTAACCATTTTAATATCCTTCATTATTTTCCAGTTGACTCAAAAATAACAGTTTCTATTTTATTCCTTGATATGCTTAATTTCATGTCAAAGACTAACATTGAAATAACATAACTATTGAATAGAGATAAACGAACATGTTAACCTTAAAATAAATTGTGAATATTAGAACATCAAAAGGATTTTTGTTTATTTTTGATTAATCAAACAAGTCAAGATTGTAAAGTTCATTGAGAATCAACAAATGCCCCTTGTTAACAGTTATTTGCAGAATTTGAGTTATTCTGGGATATATCAGTTGTATGTATTAAATTGAAATTCATTTTTATATACGTAAAAGTTGTTTCACAAAGAAACTTGGAGAAATAATAAAAGAAAGGGAAATAAAATAAATTATTTCTTTGCAAGAAAGAGTCTTTTTGTTCGAGACTCTAAGTTGCGTGTTATTATTTGTAATATGACAAATTAACACTCAACATTTTGGCGCTAGAAGGAGGGCCTTCTGTATTGCTTTGCAATTTTGATTTGTCCTAACAATTAACATGGGTAGTTTTGTTTCCACCTATTGTGCTTGCAGGTGTAACATTTAGACATTTTATCACAGCAGCGAGTTGAGAAATCTTTTAGAGTCCTAGAGTTTCCAAGCTGGCCCAACTCGAGTACATTGCTACTAGGTCTAAAACCACGGGGGAAACTATCTTCCAAAGCCTTTCTCTCACTGCTAGGAGGCCAAAAAACAAAACATTAGAAGTTGAAATACCACCCAGTATACTTGAGTTAGGGATTTCTTTGGACTCAAGTACCTCTAGTGGGCCTGAACCCTTAAGTTCAAGTGGGATAGTAACACCAGTTGTATCTGTCTCCACAGTTCCAGGAGTTCCAATTGTTCCCACAAGGTTGACACCTTTGAATAACATGGCCCAACAACAACAACAACAATAGCCACCTGCCCTTTGGTATGGTGCTCAGAGTTCCCCTTTAGATATTCCTAGGGCAGTCCACGACTTTCCTAGAAACATTGAAAGGGGATTACCCAAATTCATTCATGATGGTCCAACAACAACAGAAGATCATGTCCAAATCTATAAATATTACATGTTTAGGCAGGGGGTTACTCACGAGGATGTTGCCTGTTGAGTTTTCCCTGCTAGTCTAGACCACATTGCTAATGAATGGTATCGAAATTTGCTAGTAGGGTCCATAACTTCATGGGCCCAGCTAGAAACTATGTTCATAGGTCAATTCAGACAGTTAGTAGATCCCTCCATGACATACAATTTCTTCGTATCTTGCAAAAGACAAACCAATGAACCCATTCGAACGTTCAATCAGAGATTTCAAAAGCTATATACGAATGCGACTCATCATTTTGTGGTAGACCCTGCATTGCCTTGCAGCTATACTTCGGAGCCTTAGATCCTTTAACATATTTGTTGACTAGAAGGAACCCTCAGGTTACAACCCTTCCTTTGGCTTATGCAGAAACAATGACTCTCGAACAACAGATGAACCTACCAGGCGCAGGATTGTCTCAATTGACTGGGATGGGACAATATGGCCCATACATCCAATTTGCCATGATGAACTAGGTAGTAGCACCACAGGCTTTGATGTTGAACAACTTCCAAACACCCACCCAAGTTACGCCATTGTCAGGTTATCCGAATGCCGCTGTTCAAACAGAGTTTGATTCAAAATAACTCGATGGGTTTGCATGGGTTCGGTATGAGCAATAATCTGTTGACCATGTTGGGGTTTGCTCCAATTAACATGCCAAGCTCAGCGACTTATCCAACAATCACTCCCATTCAAAGTGTGAATCCAAGATGGAATCCACCTGCCCAAACTCAAGCCATTCAAAATGGGAATCCAGGATGGAATCCACCTGCCCAAACTCAAGCCATTCAAAATGGGAATCCAGGATGGAATCCACCTGCCCAAACCCAAGCCATTGTACCCAGTCCAGAGGTGGCTAATGCAGCCAACACAACTGGACCTGCAATTGCAATGCCTCAACCACAAGGGTTCGAAGTAGCCATAGAAAATATGAAAGAAATGTTGGCCAAGGTGTTGGTAACAGTGGGGAATGTCAATAAAAAAGTTGATCAGGCCATGGGCCATAACCGACCTCACAATAATAGAGGAAAAGGAATGTATAACACGCAGCCTAACAATGGGCGGGTACCCAATCCCGTTGCCAACCAGGTAGACATTTTGGAAGACTGTGGAGATGTAGGATCTTGTGATAATGATTGCCCGCACTGTGGCCACGTGAAACCGGAGTCTATGCTAACGGAGGTCATACATTCCCATGAAAGTGAAGAAGAGGAGGATGTAGAATTTTTTGGAAGCGAAGATGAAGAAGCTTTGGAAGTTCATGCAAAAAAACGTTTTGGGAAAGCAAATCACAAATATTACACTAGGAGTTCTAAAGAGCCCAAAACTTCCTCTCGCTCCTCCTAATAATCAATTACTCCCTCCTGACCCTAAAGGAGATGTCAATCCCCCTCCTCCATCGAAGGTCAAAAAGTCTAAGATGATGCAAAACTTGCCAAATCCAGAAAAGCTCACTTACGATTTGGTGGAAGATATGAAAAAGAATAGGTCCAATGTATCGATGTATGATATGGCCCGATTATTAGGCCAAGAAGTGAGTTCACCAAAAGGATTAAATCCATATGCACAAGTTCATGAAGCTAACAGTGTTGAGTCCCAAGTGGTTGTACAAAAATAAAAATGAGATATACCTCCCTTTTTGGTAACCATTAGAATTGCAGGTAAAAACTTGCACAATTTTTTAATAGACTCAGGGGCCTTGGCTACTATCATGCCCTTAGAAATCTGTAAAAGATTGGGACTTACACCAAAGCCTTCTAGGAGCAGGGTGATGCAGTTGGACAGGTCAACTATGGAGGCAGTAGGGAGAGTCGGGTGATGTGCATATTCAAGTCAATTCGAACCCAAAGTTCAACAGCGCATAGACATATTGGTGCTCGATATTCCTATCAAATATGGCATGGTATTGAGAAGAGATTGGAGTAAGAACCTAAACGGTTACATTGTGACAGACTCTTCACACATGTGGCTGCCTTGGAGGGGAGTGGCCAATAAAATTTGAATTGATAGTGAACCTCGACTCAAAGAGATGATCACAGATTACAACAAGCCGAACGAGATCCAGTACATTGAAGCTGAGTTGGGAGCATACTGTTTGGACATAGAAGCACTCAAAAATACCCATGATGAAAGGATTGGGTGCAACTTTACTGAAGGACATCAAGACATTTGGACTTTAAGATTTGATGGATCCAGGTCCAGACAAGGAGCAGGAGCCGGTGTTGAATTGTCATGTTCGGACCAGGAGCCTATATTCGCTGCATACAGACTACAGTTCCCTGCCACCAACAATATGGTAGAATATGAGGCTTTGATTCTTGGACTACAGCTGGCCATTCGAAAGAAAATTAAATATATCAAAGTCCTTGGTGATTCGAAACTGGTGGTGAAACAAGTGAGGGGACAATACATATGCAAGGATAGGCGGCTCAGGCTTTACCAAACTAGGGTCAGAGATTTAATAGATGAGTTTGACGCCTTTAACATTTCTTTGATCTCGAGAAAGGGCAATCGTCTGGCAGAATCCCTAGCTGTAGCAGCGAGTATGTTGAAGCCAGTGGACCATGAGAAATGCAAGAAGTTCTCTATAGAGTTGGTCCCTTGTCCCTCGATACCAGATAATGTTACGAACTTCCAAGTATTTGATAGTGACAGGCACATATTTCATTTTGTCACTAATTCTGGTATATTTGAAAAGCAGTACATAGATGAAGAAGAAAGGGACATAGAGGAGGTAGTTTCGAAAGATAAAAATCCTGTAAAAAACAACAGGATGCCTGATGAGATAGCTTCATTAGAAAAAATCTTTGATATCGGATGCAAACCAAGAAAAGGTAAAAGGGTTCCATCTCCTGGAGAGGCTTGTGATTTGGTTAACATTGGAAGTGCAGAAAATCCTAGGGAGGTATTCATAGCAAAAGCATGTACTAAGCAGGAGAAGGATTCCATAGCAAATGCATTAAAAGAATACATAGATTGCATTGCTTGGAGTTATAAGGAGTTGAAAACCTATGATCAGAATGTCATAATGCACACGATTCCACTGAAGCCAGAGTCCAAGCCCTTCAGGCAAAGACAAAGGCAAGTTAATCCATTATTAGAACCCTTGATAGAGAAAGAGGTGAAGTGACTGTTAGAAGCTAAGATCATATTTCCCGTTAGGCATTCCACGTGGGTTGCTAACCTAGTCCCTGTGAGGAAAAAGAGTGGAGAAATAAGGTTGTGCATTGATTTCAGAAATCTCAATAAGGCATCCCAAAATGACAACTACCCGTTACCCACCATCGATGAAATACTCCAAAAGGTAAACGGGTCGGAGATGATGTCATTCCTGGATGGTTATTCGGGATATAATCAGGTCCTTATCCATCCTAGTGATAGGATGAAGACTGCTTTTATGACAAAATGGGGCACCTTTGCATACAGGAGAATGCCCTTCGGACTATTGAACGCAGGTGCCACTTTCAAGTGAGCTATGGATTTTGCTTTTAAGGGGCTTATTGGTAAGTGCATCATTGTTTACGTCGATGACATTCCTGTATTTTCTAAGAACAGGGAAAACCATGTCAGGGATCTTAAGAAAGTATTTCAAAGATGCAGGGAACATGGTATATCTCTCAACCCAAAGAAGTGCATCTTCGGGGTAATAGAAGGAAAATTGTTGGGGCATATAATATCTAAGGATGGAATTTCCATTGACCTTGAGAGAATAGAAGCCATACAACAAATTCCTCATCCCAATAGCAAGAAGGGGTTGAGATCATTTTTCGAAAAGATCAATTTTGTCAGAAAATTTATCGCAGATTTTGCAGAGATAGCAGGACCTTTGAATGACATGCTAAAGAAAGAGGTCCAGATCATTTGGACAGATGAAAGGATAGAGTCTTTTGATAATATCAAGGATGCGATTTCTAAAGCCCCGGTTTTGGTGAGTCTCGATTATACGAAGCCTTTCTATATCTACACATTTGCTTCAGATCACTCCTTTGCGAGTGTTTTAACTCAGAAGAGTGAAGGCAGCATTGAAAATCCCATTGCTTTCCTGAGTAGTCCTCTCAAAGATGCGAAGCTGAGATATTCTACCCTAGACAAGAAAATGTATGCGCTGGTTAAGACTGTAAAAAAATTCAGGCACTACATAGTCCACAGTAGGGTCTTTGCTATCGTCCCAGATCCTGCTGTCAAAGCCATGTTCATTCAGAATGAATTAGGTGAGAAGCGTGGTAAGTGGGTTTCAACTTTGCAGGAATTTGATCTGGAGATTCAATCGATGAAGATAGTGCGGGGGCAAGGGTTAGCTAAGGCAATCGCAGAACATGATCTCGCAATTCCTTGTCAACATATGAAGTCGCTGATGTAACCAAGGAGGAGTGGTATGCAGATGTGGTGTACTATCTACTAAATGGTAGGTGTCCATCATTTTTGAATGCTACTCAGCGCAGAGCCTTGCGTTTGAAGTCTGCTAATTTTCTAGTTAGATCTGGCACATTATACAGAAAGAACCATGAAGGTATTTACCTTCGTTGCGTTGATCAAGAGGAGGCAGTGCAAATACTCAAAGAGTTTCATGGTAAACATGGGACAGGGCATGGGTCTGCTAATGCCATAGCCCATCAAATCCTCAAAGCCGGTTATTATTGGCCTCAACTATTCAAGGATGCCCATTCTCATGTGAGGTCATGTCACATATGTCAAACAGAAATGCTTCCATGCCTTTACAGTCCGTAATCGAGTCCAGACCTTTCGTGCAATGGGGCCTAGATTTTATTGGGATTATCAGCCCCAATTCATCCAATGCTCACAAATATATTTTGACGGCTACGGATTATTGCACGAGATGGACCGAAGCTATCCCCACAAAGAATGCTACTGCAGAGGTGGTCATTAAATTTTTAGAAGATAACATTGTCACTAGATTCGGGATGCCTAACTCCATCGTAAGTGATAATGGTTCAGCCTTTTCCTCTCTAGAGTTTGCTAATTGGGCATTTGATAATAGCGTGAGTTTAAAGTTCTCCTCCAATTATTACCCTCAAGGTAACGGATTGGCCGAGTCATCCAATAAGAATCTGTTGACTATCATAAAAAAATTGTTGGAAAGGAATCTGCGGGACTGGCACAATAATCTTAAGTTGGCCCTTTGGGCTGAAAGAATAAGAGTCAAAGAAGAAATAGGGACATCTCCTTACCATCTGGTTTATGGACAAGATCCCATTTTTCCTGCAAATCTCAAATTACAAACGCTGCACTTCATGAAAGATTATTTTGGAACTAATGATAAACTTGAGTCTAGACTAATGCAATTAATGCGCTTGGATGAAAAAAAGGATGAAGCTATGTTTCATTTTAGTAAACACCAAGACATTGTAAAAATATGGTTTGACAAAAGGTCTAAGGCCAAGGCGTTTAAAATTTCAGATTTAGTGCTGTTATGGGACAAAAGACATGAGAAGAAGGGGGAACATGATAAATTTGATTACCGTTGGTTAGGTCCCTACTAGATTTCAGAGATCCTAGGGGAAAATAGTTTTAGACTAAAAACCTTGGATGGAAAGGATTTGGCACTACCTATCAATGGGTTGCACTTGAAGCATTACTTTCAAGCATGAGGTGGTTGGGCTTTGTATTATATGTAATAACGTTGTAATTTCTTGCTTTCATTTTTCATGTTTAGGTGTGTATTATTTTTTTTTTTTGACATGTCTAAGCTTTGTATTAATGTTGTGATCTATTTCCTTGTGTGCAGATTTGATACTTAAGTGTGTGTTTCAGGAGATATCTAGTTTTGTGTCAATGCTGTAATTTAATTTCTTGATGTGCAGATTTGATATGTTAGTATGTATTCATTTTTTATTTCAGGTTTTTCTTGTATTAATGTTGGGTTTTTGCGTTTGTGTGTAGGTTGGACATTTAGGCGGTGGTGTTCCTTTGATTTCCTTTTCATTGCCTTAAAATAAAATAAAAAATAAAAAATAAAAAAAAAATAAAAAAAAATAAAAAAAAAAGGGAATAAAAGCTTGATGTTGAACGCATGCCTAAGATTGGGAGAATATGAAACATTGGAATCATGTTGTAAAAGCTCCACATGTAATACAACCTATTAATTTAGATCATTTGAAGCTTGTGATGCATGAAAAAGTCGGTTTTGCATGACAAATCATCTCATTTGCAATTCAAGAAATAATGCATTCATGTTCCATCTCACTTTTCATACATTTCACCGTAGTGGCATATGCATCTTAGGTGCAATTCATTTGAGTATGTTGAATCCTCTTAGGGTTATGTTATAACATAAATCTAAGTAAATCCTAATGTTGGAAACTGAGTCTTGAAGTATCTAGGACCAAGCACGTTTCATACATTAAAAGGGATCTTGAGAAAAATGATCAAAACCTAACTTGGAGGAAAAGGTTGGGCGAAAATGGTTTTCATGTCTATCCTATTATGCAACATTATCCTAAAAACAGTGGTTTTGACCACTTTCATAGAGCTTAAAGCCTAAAATCAAAGTAGTAAGGATAGGGTTAAATTATCATCTCGGTTGGTTGAGAATCTAATTCCCCAAAGCTTTTATTGGACCCACATGGAGTAGTAAGGATAGGGCATAAATTCTCATCTCGATTGGTTGAGAATCTGATTCCCCAAAGCTCTTATGTTTCATTTCGTATTAAGTCTTAGATTGTAAGGATCGTACTATTTGTCCCTAACCAGGATGGGTAGTCATCCCCAAGGTCTAAGTAACAAGATTAATATTTTCCATTTACATTTAAAATCTTGGGTTGTAAGGATCGTACTATTTGTCCCTAACCAGGATGGGTAGTCATCCCCAAGGTCCAAGAAGTAAAATAAATAAATTTTTCCCATCTCATCCTTATATTGGATTGTAAGGATCGTACTACTTGTCCTCTCGCAAGGGATGGGTAGTCATCCCCAAGGTCCAAAGAAATGAAGATAAGTTTTGGATTATGGGGTTAGATAGGCCCATGCATGGCATCATGTCTTGCCTAAAAAATAAGACCACTGATTGTCTAGAGGGTTAGACTAGCATGACCATTTCTTCCATAATTGGTTTAGTTATTTTGCTCAAAGTGAGGTAAAGAATTCTAAATCAGAATAGTAAGGATAGGGTTAAACTCTCATCTCGATTGGTTGGGAGTCTGATTCCCCAAAGTTCTGATTTCACATCCACTTGCACAAGGGTTCAAGATAGTAGGGACTCATAACCAACTTTGGGATATAATGAACCGTGCACTAGTGGATCCTAAGAGGGTTTGGAAGTCTTGAATTTTTGCACATAATACTACAAGAGTGACTGCATTTTCTCATGGCATATTTAGTAGGATACACAAATCATTCACAATTTTGCATATGCATTCATGCAAAACCGATGATGGAATGTGGATCAAATTCAAATGATAAGGAAAGGAATTCATTGCACACACCGAGCTAGTACTTGATGATTCTGATAATTCATGTACTTTTTATTTTGGGCATTAGTTATATTGATTGTGGGCTAACCCATGTTTTCAAAGTTGTGATTTGTGTTAGGTTGGGTTCTTACTAAAATGCTCAAGAGCATTTGACAGCAGAGTCGCCATTTGTTGTGGTTCATCCACAACACACCCCAAAAGTGGGGACCCACCTTTGTTTTTGTAGGTTTTAGGGAAGATCTCAAAGACCCGGATGCTAAAAATGAAGAAAAGAAGAAAAATGCCTAAGTGTTGAAAGGGTCGCGAAATCGCGACCTGTCTCTCCATCGCTGCGAAAAATTGAAATCTGTCGTGAAATCGCGACGTGTCGACAGCAAAGAAAAGAGGTGTTGCGAAGCCGAGGACGCATTTTTTGGAAGCGTACGAAAAGTTGAGAATGGTAGCGATTTCGCTACAAGTTGCCGAAAGAAAGGTGGTAGCGAATCGCTACCACTTCGTGAAGCAAAGGCGTGAAAGAAGAGTGGTAGCGATATCGCTACCACTTTACAAAGAAAAAGGCATGAAAGCAAGGTGGTAGCGATATCGCTACCACTTTGCAAAACAAAGGCTCGAGACAAAAAGTGGTAGCGATATTGCTACCACTTCATCGAAGGAAGGCTCGCTACCACTTCATCGAAGGAAGGCTCGGAACCAAAGTGGTAGCAATATCGCTACCACTTTTTGAAAAGAAGGAAAAGCAAAGTCAGTAGCGATATCGCTACAATGAGCTATTGCGGGCGTACGGACCAAGAACATGTCGCAATATCATGACATGTCACGATATCGCGACATGTCGCGATATCGTGACATGTCGCGTTATCGCGGCTAGGAAATGGAAGAGGCCAAATGCAAATTCTGTCGGGATTTTCGTGGGAAAGCGTTACGAAAGGTGCAGTAGACGCAGGACACATGGCGAAAATGACAGAACCAGAGTAACGTTTCATAACAACAGTTACTGGCCGTAGAGATCGAGAGTTACGAATGCACGCAAAGGTTAGAATACCAAAAGGCGGGAATTGAAGCGAAGGGTCCCGGGAGTCGAAACGAAGCGTCATGGAACAGTCGAGAACGCATGACAGAAAGGTTAAATAGCAAAAATGTAGATGGATACGGGGCTGGAGACTATAACAAAAAGCATTATTTATTGAAATAAAGGATTTTTCTTTGGTAACACGACTTTTGTGTGTAAAATCAAAAGGAGATCGAAGCCAAAACTATTGTTTTACTATCAATCTTTTCATTGCATCATTTTGTCTTGTATCTATTTCGTTTATGCCATGGGATGGGTTACGATAGGTGAATGGTAGAATGATGCAGTTATATTCTTTTCCTTAGAGTCTTGCATCTGATCTGATTAGATTGTGTGTTAGTACGGATCTGATCGGTTGGGTTGTTTTGGGGATTTCATCTCTTAACTTGGGATTTTGCGGGGAGGAGTTCGTTAACCATTTTAATATCCTTCATTATTTTCCAGCTGACTCAAAAATAACAGTTTTTGTTTTATTCCTTGATATGCTTAATTTCATGTCTGAGACTAACATTGAAATAACAGAACTATTGAATAGAGATAAACGAACATGTTAACCTTAGAATAAATTGTGAATATTAGAACATCAAAAGGATTTTTTTTTATTTTTGATTAATCAAACAAGTCAAGATTATAAATTTCATTGAGAATCAACAAATGCCCTTTGTTAACAACGATCTGCAGGATTTGAGTTATTCTGGGATATATCAGTTGTATGTATTAAATTGAAATTCATTTTTATATACGTAAAAGCTGTTTCACAAAGAAACTTGGAGAAATAATGAAAGGAAGGAAAATAAAATAAATTATTTCTTTGCAAGAAAGAGTATTTTTTTTCGAGACTCTATGTTGCGTGTTATTATTTGTAATATGACAAATTAACACTCAACACATCTACACATATTTTCCACTAAAAACACAAGTCAAGCATAACACATCAATTTCAATAAAATGCATGCAATAATTTCACAAAAATGCATCCTAATGTTAATAATGCTACACAATATCCCATTAAAACATGCACAAAAATGAGCAATTATGGTGCTCATCAAATACCAAATACAACTATTTATTTAAAGAGTAATGGTGGGCTAATCCTTTAAATTACTATACACCAATATTTGGTCTACATTTAACAATTCCCACCCTATTACGTTAACAGATTACTTTACTAGGGTTTAACTTATATCCATTTCCTAGAGTTCAGTAGTAACACTTTAAAAAATGGTAGAAGATTTTACTTGAGCTCTAAATACACTATATCCTTAATATGTCATTTCAAAGAAACATAGGCGTTTTATTCTATCCAATATATATTTGTCTAAAATTAATATTTCCTAACTAGCCTATTTTAACTAATCACATAAGGGTTTTCACATCTATTGTTACCCAAATCTTACTATAGAGATAACTAAAAAATATATTTTAATTTTTGGGTTAAAAATTTGCATTCACACAAGGTAGCTTGGATGTCATTCAAAAGACATCAACATCAAAATTAATTATTCTAAGCTTATTATGAAAGTTTTTTGTAGCTTTACTATCGCTCTCAAATTGAATTTGACTCTATAAATGTTACACGAAGGAAAACCCTAGCATGCATCTACATTAATAACTAACGCCTTAGGTTGGTAATTAGGTTTAGCTACTTTTTATACAATTAATATAAAGATAACCGGATGAAAGCAAAACTCATTCCTTTAATATAACCATGATAAAACAACTCATTAATCTCTTAATTTACTTTATTTCCATAATTTGCATACTCTAGATGAATCAATATTATTACAGAATGGCCCTTAGCACAATTTTACAGGTGCACAACTCTTTGACTTCCATAATAGAGATAATATAGCTCAAGGGTCATAAAACAACTTATGAATATTAGAATTTAATGTAGGCTTATAAAAGGTACTAAAATTACATAATTATTTCTTTAAGGAAAATATACACAATGTGCACTTCTAGGTTCATTCACCCCTATACAAATGTATATTTAAATCAATGATAATAAACACCCATTCCACCTTTCGAATTAACAGGGACTCACTCCAGCAGGTCAATGATAACAATCAATAATAGATCTTCATTTTATAATATTTATCCTTTATCAAATAACACTAATACTAGAACATCTCTCCTTACTATTAATTTATTAAATCATTTGATAAAAATAAGTGGCCAAATAGTAGATATAAAGCATCTGCCACTCTCATGAAATTACAAGTATTTCATATGTTTCTATATTGACACCAAAATACAACATCACAACATATCTAAATAAATTGTTCAAGACTGTACCATTTTAATTTGTCACCATTCAAGAATTAATATGTTTTCTTTTGATGCTTTCACGACAAGATATATATTTATATTTATAATGTATACACTATCCTTCAAGGTAAAATAATAACATTGTACAACAACCAAAGGTCAAGTTGGGTACTTAGTTGTATTACGTTTACAACTACACATACATGGAGTGACTTTAGTGGAATATTTTCCAATATCATTCCCTATATTTCTAAGGGTTTAACATGAATTCCAACCACTAAATGCATTGCTCAACCTAGAGCTTGTCTACTATCAACGTACGGTCAAACAGAGCATTTTTCCTCTTGCCCACTGGCTGAAATAAATTAGGAGCAATAGAGGGATTAGATGGGCCCATCTAAACTGTAATCAAATGCAACTACATGTTCAAAAATGTAATAGTAATTCATCCAACAGTTTTTCATAGTCAACTTTACACATTCACTTGCAAGGTAATTCTATTGTTATCCAATTAAGCAGTCTTTTAACTCAGCATAGTCACACTCTAAAACACAAGTATGACATTCAAGATAATGCCAAAAAATTTCAATGGGTGGTCTTGTTTATATTGGAAAAGTAGAATATTTCACCACCCATATCCAGTTGAATTAAGCATATACATAGGCTAGTTAACACAAACACTTTTAACATGCCATATTTATAACACAAGCAACAGACGATGCTTTCACAATATAAAAGTAAAATCCATTTCAACCAATTCCAATTGCTAAGCTATCATATCAATGACATCCATATTCTTTTCCTTCAACACATAACAACCATCAAATAAATTTTTGAAGATTGGCCAGCAAGTTTTCTTTTCTTCAAGCATAATAATCAGTAGAAATGACTATCAATATATGAAAGGTATAATTTATATAATTCAATTAGCATTCCAAGCACCCATGCTATAAAATCAACATATAGATGCAAATTCTTCATTAAGCAATAGAACATTCAACATTTTACTTTTCTTAAAATAGAACTAAATGAAACTATAAAGTAAAAAGAACCCGACTTGTAACCTTTGTTAAACATTATTGAATCCTTTTCCTTTTCCAATCCAACAAGCAATAGATGGTTTTTAGCGAAGAGCAATATTTGTCACCCTCCAACAAAACTACAACCCCATATCTTTTTTCCCATCCAAAATACGAGATAATAAAATGGTTTTTCCTTGCTACCTCTCCTCCAATGAACTTTCCCCCTTTTCATTTGGGAACAAGGGGAAGTAACAATAATTTAATCATGACACTTGCATGCAACACTGCCACCTGGCATATCTACCATATTCCCTTTTTGTAGTTTATTTTAAATTTTAATTAATTTTTCTTTAATTTAATTTAAATTTAACAATAATCCTATTTTATCATTTTATTCATAGACTCTTATATTACTTTGCAAACTCAATAATAGTCATACAACTAATATTTAGTCTATAAAATTATTTAACAGAAAGTTGCTCCCATGCTAAAGGCACTTTCATTTCCATAGAAATGTATATGCATTCATCCTTTTTCAATAGATAAGAAACATATTTCAAACAAAGCACTCCATAATGCGATTCATTCATGATGCCCTATATGATATGCAAATTTATGTGAGATTCCATGTACTCATAGGCCAATCATCACTTCCCCACTTACCTTTTCTTTTGACCTTCTTCCATCCATCAAAGTTTGTACCTGGTCTTGCATGCACAATGACTATCAAGTATACCACATTCTAAAATAATTAGGTAAGCATAAACCATTAATTTATTTGCTATCAATGGTGAGGAGGGTCATTACATCCTCCTCCACTAGAAACAAACAATATACCTATGCTTTCTTACATATTTAAACAAATCATATATATATATATATATATATATATATATATCCTTTCACATATCCATTCACTAATCATACATCATTCATCATGTCCATAAATCATCATTTAACCATAAATCATTCAATAATTCAAACTTGGTTACTTAATCTATCCATATAGTGTTTCATTTTGTATTCAACTATATATCCATGCATAAACCAAAACATACACAAAAGCAACTCTACTCAGTAGTCTAGTTATGCATCCACACATATATACATATTCATCATAAATCTATAAAAATAGTTTTAAAATGTCCAGGTCTATTCAAACAAAAAATAAAATTATTTTTTCATATTAACTACGTTCTCCCATGTGGCATTTCTATCCGAGTAGTGGTCCCATTGGAACCTACATTGCTCTATGTTCCTTCTCCTCAAGTTCTTGGTCCTAAAACCAAGTATTCGAACTAGAAAAAATTTAACTTTTAGGGGGTAGAATGTCTGTAAATTTGAAATATCCTAAATGTGAGTGGGGTCAGCAATGTACTTTTTAAGGAGGTACACATGGAAGACATTATGGATTTGGATAATCTTGGTGGCAAATCAAGTTTGTAAGCAACATGGCATATTTTACCTATAATTTCAAATGGATCCACATATCTAAGGTCAATTTTAGAATATTTTAAAGAACTTTTAGTAGTTTTCACCCTTATGAATACTTTATCACATACAAAGTATTCCCTCAGTGTTCTTTTGAGGTCTACATAGCTCTTTTGGTTATTTACAACCTCCTTCAGCTTTTATTGAGTTCTTTTAATTGATCTTCCATTTCTTTTATAGTGTTTGATTTGATCACTACCTGATCCTCCATATTATCCCATGACAAAGGAGTCTTTCACCTTATTTAGTATAAGGCTTTGAATGGTGCCATACCTAGTGATGCATGATAGCTATTATTATATGTAAATTTCACCAGATACAAATAATATTACCATTTAGTATGTCGATCCATACAATACATTCTCAACATATATTTTAAGACCTGATTCACCCTCTTAGTATTTCCATCTATGTCAAGGTGATAGGCTAAACTGATATTTAGTTTGGTACCCAACGCTTCATGCAATGCTTGCCAAAACTTTGATTTAAAATGTGAATTTCTATTAAATATTATAACTTATGGAAATCCATGTAATCCCATTATCTCCCTAGAAAACTTACTTGCTATAGTAGGTGTATCATCTTATATATTTCGAGGTATGAAATTTGCAACCTTGGTTAACTTATCTACTACTACCAAGAATGCATCATACCTAAATATTTTTTGAGGTAAACCGACCATAAATTACATTGATCCCGTCTTCCATTTTAGTGTAGGAATGTCATGTGGGTATAAATAACATGTTGGGTGCAAATATTTCACTTTAACTTTCTAACACTCCAAGCATCTAGCCACATAGTCATTAATATATTTTTTCATTCCTGGATAGTAATAGGACTTCCTCAAGCTCTCGTACATCTTTCCCTTCATGGGTGTGTACAATAAAGAGTATTATGTGCCTCCTTAAGGATTGTTTCTCTCAATAAATCCATATTTGGAATAATCAATCTATTCTTATAAAATGAAAAATAATCTCTTTATACAAAACATGTATTCTTTTCCATCTCTTGCTCAATTTGGGCTTGAGATTTATGACAGAATTCATCCTTCTATTGCATTTCTCTAACCTAATGTATCAGGTCTTAATGATATTTCATCATTGCAACCATACACCCTCTCCTACTCAGGGCATTAGATATCTTATTTTTCTTACCTTTGATGTATTTAAATTCAAAATCATACTTAGCTAGAAACTCTTAAAGGACTTCCCAAGCAAATAGTACCTATAAATCTTAAGAGCACGCACAATAATTGCCAACTCTAAATCATGAGTGGCATATTTTACCTCATATTTCTTAATTTTTCATTATTTGAAGGAAATAATCATGTATTTTTTGGGTACGAACCCCTCCTAATCCCTCTATATATGCATCAGTGCATATTTTAAACTTCTTGGAAGGACCAGATATTATAGAATTGATGCAGTCATAAACCTCTTTTTCAGAGTTTGGAAGACTTTTAACATTATTATTTCCACTTAAAACCCTTTCCTTTTCTTTGAATATTTGTAATAGGTTTAACAATTCTCTAGAAATACTTGAAAAATCATCTATAGTAGTCTAAAATCCCCATAAATCTACACACCTCAGTCACATTTTTGGGTGTAGGCCAGTAGCAATAGCTTCAATTTTTTTAGGATCGATAGCAATCCCTTTAGTAGATACTTTGTGCCCCAGATACTATACTATAGGAGTGTAGAATTCACACTTTGGTAACTTTCGATATAGTTGATTCCTCCTAAGGAACTCAAGTACATTTCTCATATGTTGATCATGTTCCTCCTTGTTCCAAGAATAGATTAGTATGTCATCAAGGAACACATGGAAAAAATGGTCTAACTGTTATCTAAAAACATTATTCATGATATTCATGAATGCATTTGGGGTGTTAGTCAACCCAAAAGGTAGGACTATAAACTCATAATATTTATACTTTCTTCTAAAAGTAGTTTTAAATGTGTCTTCTTATCGAATTTTCATTTTATGGTAATTCAACCTAAGGTTAATTTTTGAGAAAATGGTAGCTCATTTTAGTTGATAAAAATATAATCTATTCTTTCCAAAGAATATATATTCTTAACGGTAACCTTATTTAGCATCTGATAGTCTATACACATTCTCAATGATTCGTCTTTCTTTTAACAAACAAAGCAGGATACCCCATGGTGACGCACTAGGCTTGATAAGCCCTTTCTCTAAAAAGTCCTAAAGTTGCATCTTGGGTTCTTGTAACTCTATAGGAGTAATTTTCCCATCAATTATAGGATAACCAATGGCTGCAAATATTTGATGGATAGTTTCTTTTGGTGCATTCTGGTGTAGATAAGCTCTACGGGGACACTTGTTGGTAAAATGAGAAACTTTGCAAACATAGCAACCATTTGTAAGAGCTCTACTAGCCTTGTTGCTATCCTCATTTATGCCTTGTGGTATAACTTCTTTAGCTTTATCCTAACCTAATGGGCTTTGATCATTCTTTCTAGGGTATCCCTTAACATCCCTTCTAAACTTATTACCTTTGAGTTTATTTTTATTTTTTTTCCATGCTTACTTTGGACCTCTCTTTTAGGCTTTTAACTTCGTTCTTTTTCCCACTTTATAAATCATATGCTCTTATGCTTCCTAATCTCATCCTCATATTTTTCATATAACTTCTAGTAGTTGAAATATAATTTTTTCTCTTATTTATTTGCTTCTTCTTGTTGATCTAAATCAAAAGCTTTAGGAAGGTCTTCAGGATTATGTGTATTTACCATAGTTTATATTTTAGAATGAAGTCCCAAAATGAACTTTTGAACTTTCATCTCTTCATTTTTCTTATACTGGGTTATATATTTTAGTAGTTGGATATATTTTTTATGATAAGCTCAGAATGACATTGATTCTTGATGTAAGTTAGTAAATTCCTCAAATTTCTCCACATAGTACTACTTAGTCAAGAATATTTTCCTAAATTCCTTTAAAAAGTCCTCCTATTTAATATTTACAGCTTAAATACCCTACTCTCTCTTAAAGGTCTTCCACCATTCCATGGCTACTTCTACCATATTCATGATAACCAATTATCCAATGCATCTCCATCATCTTTTCTATTAAATTTTGAAATCACAACTTTATTTAAATTCATGGCCAACTCCACACTCACTCTGGTCCTACCAGTTGCTACAGCCTCAGTGGATGCTCCCTCTATCTAGCCTATAAATTACCTAACCCTATTTAGGCCCTCAATTAATTTCTACTATTGGACTATTAACTCTTGTTGTTAGGCCATGTATGCTTTTTGTTGAACCATTTCCTCTTTTTATTGTTCCATATGGATTTTTAATAGTTGTACTAATTTTGCAAAACTTCATTTTTCTCTATTAGAATCATTTTGTGGAGGTTCATTTACTAATTCTTTGAGGACGTTCTTTCCTAGCTCTTATCTATGGTCCCCTTGGAGGTCTTATGGTGGTCTCTTTCTGCCCATCTCCCATGGAATTCCTCAAATATCCACCATGTAACATTTGTGCCATTAGACATGTGGTAAATGAAAGTAAGTTAATTATTTGATTTGTTTTTGTATATAAAAAAAATGTTACTCAGAATTCTACAATTTAAGCATATCTTTTGGTTTGACACCACATGTAACAACCCAAGTCTACTCACCTGGTTGTACCACATAAAACACACCAAAAAAATTTCAAGGTAATTTTTTTCGATTTAAGTTCATCATTTATCCTAGAAAGAGGTTTCATGTTCATAGCAATTAAGGTTCACCCAATGATTCAATAACATAAAATTCAATTAGTACAAGGTATATCAACCACTTTTAGGAATTTAAACTACTATAGACAGTTACCCAAGTGGATGAAATTGGCCAAATATTGTAAATGTGTTATTTTGTAGATCTAACTTTCTCATTTATCATCCTCTTATTCTAGAATGAGTTTCAATATACAATTGAGGTTATCCTCTAGGGTCCATAACACCTAAATGATGGATGCATACTCTCTTCCATCCCTTAAAATGATAAATAACAATCTAGCCAGTTGGCTTGTTCATAATTTATTATGCAAGGGGTTAGCATATATATGCCTAGTGTCTAGTGATTTCCCTATTTCTTATGGTTAACTAGATCCATGTTATTACCTTAACATTGGTATTAATATAATTTTCTATTATGACTGACGTCCATTTTTACCATACCAAACGTCATGGTAGAACTAGTTTATTTGTAGAACTAGTGTACTCTCAGGCAACGACATAGAGGTGGTGTTCCATACCACTCCTCATTACTACTTCTTTCAAGGTCACATATTTTTGACCTATCCTACTAGAGTATGGCTGTTCTTGAGACACATTATGAGCATACCTGCTTCCCAACAACATCACAAGGGTCTTCACATAAATTGTTAGCCAAATCTTACTACAGAGATAACTAAGAAATATATTTCTATTTTTGGGTCAAAAAATTGCATTCACACAAGGTAGCTTGGGCATCATGCAAAATACGTCAACTTCAAAATTAATTATTCTAAACCTATTCTAAAATTTCATTATAGCTTTATTCTTGCTCTCAAATTGACGTTAAATCCCAAGTAAATATTTTTTTTGAAAAATAATATGAAAAAACTTGTATTAAAATAAAGATCATTTACAAGTTGGGATTAGACTTCTCCCAGCCTTAGCCAAAGAGAACACATGTTTACAATAATAAAATAAGATTTGCATTGGAGCCAAATATCTTAAACCATATTTATACTATTGTTGTTCACCTATTTACACTATAAAAGAAGATCTACATTGGAGCAAAAATATCCTAAACCATATTTGTGGAATGGTTGTCCAAATTAGATAAACACTGGATTTTCTCACCAACATGCCTAATAATCTCATCCTCAATAGCCATGTCACTGTGCCACTAAACCCCTACCTCATTCTTAGTGCCCATATTAGCCAAGAAGTCTACCACTTTATTTATATCTCTACTCACATAAACTGGAATCACATCATCTAATTCCCTCCACAATTACTTAATTTGAGTGACAATAATACTCAACCTCCATGTCTTTAAAGTAAAGTTCCTCATGCAATATAGAGATCGAACCATTATTTGAGAATATGATTCTAGTATTATCCTCTTGTAACCTTGTTTGACTGCCCAAATAGAAGTAAATTTGATAGCTAAGTCTTTCACTTCATTGTTTTTTTCTCTTCCCAAGCCTTGCAATTCCCAATAGAGCATTGTTCCAACATGATTTTAGCAAACCACTCCAATTCCATATCTACCCGGATTACCTTTTGTAGCTCCATTAGTATTAATTTTAATCCAACCTTCTGGGGGTAGTTTCCAACTAGCTTTGTCCTACCCCTCTTGCACTTTAACTTCTTTATCCATTATCCCTATAACAACCTTAGTTTCCTCTTTAGCATACACTACCACAGTTTCTGTGAATTTGCTCCAAATGACCTGCAAAACACCATCTAAATATGAAAAGATTTCTCTAAAAGTTCTACCATTTCTCTCCAACCACACTTACCACCAAATGAAGTTTAATCCAATATCCCAACCAATACAAAGAGATTTAGTTTAAATCTACCCCTCTTCCATATTTACAAAATATTAATCTGATTCAAATCACCATTAACTTAAATTTTATAATATAAAAATCATATCTCCTATATATTGTGTGTGAATGAGCACTCAAACATCAAGTGATCAATTATTTTCTCACTCTTGTAGCATAAAATACATTGATATGAACTAATAATTCCCCTACATATGATATTATCAAAACTAAGAATTCCATTATGCATGAACTACCAGGAAAAACATTTTACTTTAGGCCAACCCTTGGACTTGTTGGAAATATTGAGTATATTGGTTATCATTGATGTCAAAGGTGAAATGATTGAAAATCATCTTCAAGGTTGAAATATTAAAGTGTAAAGCAAATATATTCAAGGGTATAATAATTGTCAAGGTAAAAGCATTCTTATTGTTTGTGTGTGAGAAGAGGACAAGGTGTTTTTTTGTTAAAAAGGTTCTCCATAAGTTATGTTTGTAAGAAAAAAGATAAGGTTCTCCATGGTTATTTTTGCAAGAAAAATACAAGGTTCTCTATGGTTATGTTAGCAAGAAAAAGACAAGGTAGACAAGGTTACATTGAAAAATATTTATTTTTTTTATTGATAACGGGTTTTGAAAGGATCCCAAACCTTTTGTACATGTCATAGAGAGGATCCCATGAAGGTTCAACTCTCTACAAAATAAGAGCAATTGAAACTGAGAAATACATATCAATTATTGCTTGCAAGCACAAAAAAAAAGAAAATAACATAAGAAGTAGACACACAAGGACAACCCATAGATAAAATGGGACAATCTAGAAACAAAAAGGAACTCCCCATAACCATATTCTCATTCTGGGACATAGTCTTCATCCTCCTTGGGATCGTCCTCCATAGAAATACTAGTTTTTTGTGCACACATCAGGGTGATAATCTTGCTGGCTCTCAAAAGAATAAAAGTGGCCAATGTGACAATATCCTCTAGGCCAGTGATATGGCCATGTCACCCATCTATTGGACAAACCGAGATCCCAAAGAGGTATCTATCACAGTCTATTGAATTTTACGGTAGGGGAGGGACTTTTAGATTTTTTCTTTGCACTCTTGACATGGACCGAGCACCTAGTAGGAGTACTAGAAGGGACTACAGGAGGTAATCCTCTTAACTTGCCTACTCTTCTAGGGGTTATGTTATCCATTTTGATCACCTAGACAAATTTTAGAGAAATTTCCATAATATCTAGAGGTTCATTAATAGGGTCAAGGTCTACGATCGACCTATCAGGATCCATGACATGTTGGTCAGGGTTCTGGATGACATATTTGTAGATGATTAACTGGAGGTCCTGGTGCTTGTGATATGTTGACTTCCCTCTTATAACACTATCAATGGATATTTTCATCAAAATAAAGGGATACTCTAGAATATTTATTTGTTTGACGTCCTTTAGGAAGTTCAGGAATGCCATGTGAAATCTTCGAAGGGGTAAAGATGAATACTCCATGGTTATATACTACATGATCGATACCATGGCTCAATTCCAATGTGGAGTGAGGTTCTCCTTGACATACTTGTTATCCTTCTTCATCAGATACTTCTCCTTGTCATGAAAAAATGCCAATTCGCCCACCATCGATTGTTTGTCTCTATGGACAATTTCTCCATCATTGGGAAGTTTAGTAATTCCCACTAGCATATCAATAGTAATAATGAAAGTAAGCGCCTTTAGGGACACAGTTTCGTTATCCAAAATTTGTATGAATTCCTAAGAAATGTTAGGGTAATTTCCATTAATTTTTTTTAGGAAATTCAGAAGCCCGCGAGGGGCCATAATCTCCTCTTCCAATAGGTCTATCTGCAATTGATTAGGTTCCAGTAGCACCATCCTCCAATACATAAAGAAACACTTTGTTGCCAATACCTTCTCCTTCCTAGTAGCTTGAGGATCACTCTAGTTCATTCTGCACATGAGAGGATTAAAATACCTATCCTTCAACCGTTGGGGGGGATTCATATCAATATCCTCATCCTTGGTGCTTGGTTTGGACTGTTTATTGGGTTGCTTGGAACTAGGATACCTCAACGCATGAGCCATACAATATTTATTTATTGCAAGGATGAAAAAAGATTCCAAGAGCAAAGGACAAAAGATTAAAACATAAATTATAATATTTAAACCAAAATTTAAATATTATAATAAAATAATTTTGAATTTTAAATGGTGCCAAATTTTAAAATTCAAATGGTGGCAAGAGAATTGATGTCTTCCCAAGATTCAATTTGCATATATAAGGAGGCAAATAAAAATTATTTTCAAGGTTGAGAAGATTAAGGAAAAGCATCGTTCATTCGTGAGGGCAGTGCACAAAGTTTAATGCAAAGGTAGTGAGGAGTAAGGAGGGTGTACAATTTTTAAAGTGAGGTGAGTGATGCATGAACCTCAATATAGGAGGTAGTGCATGATTGATTCCAACTGGAAAGCTAGCCTAGGTGGTAGGCAAACCCTACGCAAGATGCTGACGTTGAGGAGGTTTCAGGTTTGAGTCATAGTGGTAGTTGATTTTTTGAACTACATTTGGGTTAAAGAAAATATTGATAAAATTTTTATTACACACTTTTGGTTCCAGAAGGTGGGCCAGACTAGCTGTCACTCTAGCTTACACTAGAGTGTGGTCTCCATGATATTTTGTGTTTGACTCCCTTCGATGGCAAAAGTGGTAAGGGCATTAATTTTTAATAAAGTTTTTGTTTGGCTATTAGGGAGTCATAAGGGTTGAGTTTAATAAAGTTTTGTTTTTGCAATTAGGGAGTCATAAGGGTTTGAGTTAATAAAGTCTTGTGTGCAAGTTAGGAGTTATAAGGATATGTTATAAAAACTTTATATTTTGCAAACAAAAATTATAAAGGTGTTTTATAAATTTTTATTTTGCAAAGAGCATAAAGAGAAAATTCAAAGGGGATAATTATTGCATTGTCAAGTAGGAGTTATAAGGTGTTATTATGGTTTAATTTTTGGTTGAAATTGTTGTATGGCAAAAAGTAAGTTTGAGGGGTTTTGATGATTTTTAATATCCTATATTTTGAGAGTAAAATAAGAGTCATTGAACATCATTTTCAGATTTCATTGAGCACATATTTTTGAGAAGAAAGTTAATGTTGATGGTTTGAAAGAGAAATCTACTAATCAGTTTTGAAGTGGCACTCTGAAGAGGAAATTCTTTTCAAATAGATTTTTGAGGAGACATGTTCATCAAAGCAAGTTAAGAGGTATGTTGACATTATTCCTTATCTAAGGTGTTTGGTTGAGTGAATATTTTCTGAATCATAAGGTGGAGAAATAAGGATTAAATATGTGTATTATTGTAAATATTTGAGCTAGGGTTTGAGAATAAATTGTGCATCATTTATTAGTGAAATTGGAAACACTTATGCTAGGGTTTATAAGAATAAATTGTGTATTCTTGTTGAAATAATTTGTGAAGCATTTGGGAATTGATGTGAGTGACATTGAATGTGAATGGGTAAGTGTTAGAGACCCGTTTTGTGAAGCAATTATGCATTATTGTGTTTGATATTTGAGAGAACATTTGTAAGGAATATAAGCCAGTTTTGTGAAGTAAAGTTATACACTAGTTTGATCTTATTTGAAATGGATTTGCAATAAGTAGAGATATGATTTGATGAATGTAAGATATGTGAATGTGAAGAATATATTGGGTATTTGATAGTACATATATGTTCAAGAGGTTAAATGAATTCTAGGTAGAATATGTCTGAACTTCCTAGTTAAAGAAATCATTTCTGAAAGAGATATAAGCATTATTTTGAACATCATTTGTGTGCAAGATTTGGGATTGATTGAGCATGTGCTATGAGTTATTTTTGAGCATGTATTAGAGAAAATCAGAGCAAATTTACTTGTGGTAGATTTGAGCAAGTCTTGAGAGAAGACTTTAAGCAGGTTTAAGGTAGATTTGAGTAAGTCTTATGAGAAGACTTGAAGCAGGTTTAAGGAAGATTTGAGCAAGTCTTGTGAGAAGACTTGAAGTAGGTTTGAGGTAGATTTGAGCAAGTCTTGTGAGAAGACTTTAAGTATGTTTGAGGTATATTTTAGCAAGTCTTGTGATAAGACTTGAAGCATGTTTGAGGTATATTTGAGCATGTCTTGTGAGAAGACATAAAATATATTTGAAGATAGATTTGTGTATGTAATGTATGCATATTTAGGATAGATTTGAGAGCATATTTATGAGTAAATTTGAGTAAGCCTTGTGATTAATCTTGGATAAGAATTCAGCAGAGTAGTGTACCAACTTTAGAGGTGTCCAGAGCAAATGAGAGGAGTCTCCAATGGATATATTTCCATGAACCAGACTAGCAAGGGGATAGAGTTCTCATGTGGATAGATTTCCATAAAGCAAATAAAAGGATAGGAGTCTCATGTAAATAGAGTTCCATAAAATATAGCAAATGAGAGGAGTCTCATGTCGATAGAGTTTCATGAAATATATCAGAAAGGAGAGGCATCTCCTCTGAATAGAGTTCCATGAACCATACTAGTAATGGGATAGAGTTATCCTATGGATAGAGTTCCATGAACCAGAGCAACAAGGGGATAGAGTTATCCTATGGATAGAGTTCCATGAACCAGAGCAAAGGAGAGGAGTCTCCTATGAATAGAGTTCCACAAATCAAATAAAATGAGAAGAGCCTCCTATGGATAGAGTTCCATAAACCAACATAGTGGGGATAGAGGTCCACAAAATTTAGTGTAGGGGATTGGTGTCTCCTTTGGACATAGGTATATAAATATTATAATAGGTAATTGGTTCCTAAAATATCTAATGAGAAAAATTATATGAAATATTTTCTCTTTGGATGTAACCCACATTGGGTGGATCACATTAAATCTGTGTCTCTCATGTGTGTTATGATTTGTGCATTTCTTTGTTACTGCTATTGATATTGCAATTGATAACATTGGATAATATTTTTTGGAAAATAAAAGTAAAATTTTATCTTATACTATTCACCCCCCTCTTTGTATATGTTTATATTATTTAATTGGTATCAGAGCGGGTTCCTTCATGAAATTCTAAATAGATTGAAGGAATATCTTATAGGAACACACATGGATGAGCTACATATAATATCATAGACTATGAGATAAGGATAGATAAATATCAAACATCCAAAAAAGAGGCAGCATTCAAAGCTTCTAATAAGGATCTAAGAACACTCAAATGTTTTATTTGTGGTAACTTTGGTCACCTTGCAGATCGGTGTTTAAAATATGGGTACTGTAGTAGTGAAGAAGAGGCTAACTTTGTGATATGTGTTGAATGTGGTAATCTTGGTCACATGGCACTTTATTATCCACAAAATGGGTATATTAGCAATAAAGAGGAAAATGAATATAATAAAAAGAAAGAAGAAAAATTCTATCATGAAAATAAAGATAGGCACCGTCAAAGCAAGCATGAGAAAAAGGTATTTCAAAGACACAAGATATTTTTTTATGTTGAAGTAGCAAGTAGTGCTTCAAGTGATAGTGATGAAAGTCTCTCAGATATTGAAAAAGAAGATGATCCGGTTATAGAAGACCAAGAAGAAGAGAAATATTTAGAAAATAAAGAGGAAGCCACAATTGATATAGAAAAGGAACTTGTTGAGCTGAAAAGGGAGAACTTAGGATTAAAGACTCAAGTACAAGAAAATGAGAAGGCAAAGGCAAAGCTTCTACAAGATCTCATTAACCTAAAATTTAAGGTTGAAGAGGTAAATAAAATTGAAGAAGGTATGGCTAAACAATTGAAGGGAAAAGAGCTAGAATGTGAAATATTAGAACATGAAGTAGTTTCTCTAAGGTTGGAAGTGAAATATTCTAATGATAAGCTACATAAGTTTGGAAAAATCTCAAAAACCTTGGATGAAATTATCAATACACAAATATATCCATTTATCAAGAATGGACTTGGTTTTTAAGGAGGTCAAGGAGAACAAAAGGAATATTTAATCTCAAAAATAGAGATATCAAAGTGGAAAATTGAAGAAGAGCCTAAGACATACGCTGATGTATTGAGAGGTGATAGTATCAAAAAGGAAGTAAACAATGCACCATAAAGGAATAGGGATCATCATAGAGAATTTAAATATGGACCAAGATACCATATTTTCCAAGTCAATATGATTATTTCTTCCAAGGTCATTGCTACTCATGCAATCATTTTGGTCATAAAGCAGTGCATTGCAGGGTTCATGGAAAGGATAATTATGGCTTCACTAAGAGGAACTTCAATTCATTTAAAGGTGGATATTTATTTCAAGGTCATTTCTACTCATGTAATTTTTTTGGTCATAAAGCTATACATTACAAGGTTCATGACATAAAATGTTATGACTTCACCAAGAGAAATTTTATATCATGCACACCTTCCAAGGACTACAACATCATGTGTTACAATTGCAATAATTTTAGGCATAAATCAAAGTGGTGTAGAATAGTGTTTCAGGAACTACCAAGAATAAGCAAGAAGTAGGACAACCAAAAGGTTCAAAGAGGTATGACTAAAAAAGTGTGGAGGAATATTGAGAAAGGAGAAGAGTATTGTAAGTTGGGAGTAGATTTACTCCCACACCAAAATTGATCACCTCAAGGAGAGAAGTTGGTGAGGGATCTGAGCTAAGAGTCTTATTTTTTAGCCCTAAAGAATTCCCTTTGCCATTGATGTCAAAGGGGGAGAGTTTCAGTAAGGGGGAGAAACTTCTCAGGGGGAGCAAATTTGGAATTTAGTGGTTGAAAAAGAATTTTTTAGAAAGGGTTGCCATCAATGACAAAGGGGGATATTCTTGGAAATATTGAGTATATTGGTTGTCATTGATGTCATAGGTGAAATTATTAAAAATAATCTTCAAGGTTGAAATATTAAAGTGGAAGGCAAATATCTTTAAGGGTACAATAATTGTCAAGGTAAAAGCATTCTTCATGGTTGTGTGTGAGAAAATGACAAGGTATTATTTGGTTAAAAAGGTTCTCCATAAGTTACGTTTGCAAGAAAAAATACAAGGTTCTCCATGGTTATGTTTGCAAGAAAAAGATAAGGTTCTCTATGGTTATGTTAGAAAGAAAAATACAAGGTAGACAAGGTTCCATTGAAAAAGATTTATTTATTACAAGGGTGAAAAAATATTTCAAGAGCAAAGGACAAAATATTAAAAAATAAATTATAATATTTAAACCAAATTTTAAAAATTATAATAAAATAAATTTGAATTTAAAATGGTGCCAAAAATTAAAATTCAAATGGTGGCAAAAGAGCCAATGTCTTCCCAAGCTTTGAATTGTATATATAAGGAGAAAAATAAAAATCATTTGTAATGTTGAGAAGATTAAGGAAAAGCGTCATTTGTTCATTCGTGAGGGCAACACACAAAGTTTAATGTGAAGGCAGTGATGATTAAGAAGGGTGCACAAGTTTTAAAGTGAGGTGGATGGTGCACGAACCTTAATATAGGAGGTAAAACATGATTGATTCCAATTGGACAACAAGCCTAGGTGGCAGGCAGACCCTACACAAGATGCTGATGTTGAGGAGGTTTCAGGTTTGAATCATAGTGGTATTTGATTTTTTGAACTATGTTTTGGCAAAAGAAAATATTGATAAAATTGTTATTGCATGATTTTGGTTCTAGCGGGTGGGCCAGCCTAGTTGGCACTCTAGCTCACGCTAGAGCATGGGCTCCATGAGGTTTCACGTTCAACTCCCTTTGATGGTAGAAGTGGTAAGGGCATTCATTTTTAATAAAGTTTTTGTTTGGCTATTAGGGAGTCATAAGGGTTGAGTTTAATAAAGTTTTATTTTTGCAATTAGGGAGTCATAAGGGTCTGAGCTAATAAATTCTTGTGTGCGAGTTAGGAGTTATAAGTATATGTTATAAAAACTTTCTATTTTGCAAATAGAAATTGTAAAGGTGTTTTATAAAGTTTTATTTTGCAAAGAACATAAAGAGAAAATTCAAAGGGGATAATTATTGCATTGTCAAGTAGGAGTTATAAGGTGTAATTATGGTTTGATTTTTGGTTGAAAATGTTGTATGGCAAAAAGTAAGTGTGAGGGGTTTTAAGATTGTTAATATCCTATATTTTGAGAATAAAATAAGAGTCATTGAACATCATTTTCAGATTTCATTGAGCATATATTTTTGAGAAGAAAGTTAATTTTGATGGTTTGAAAGATAAATCTACTAATCGGTTTTGAAGTGGAACTTTGAAGAGGAAATTATTTTGAGACAGGTTTTTGAGGGGATATTTTTATCAAAGCAATTTAAGAGGTATGTTGAAATTATTCCTTATCTAAGGTGTTTGGTTGATAAAATATTTCTGAATCATAAGGTGGAGAATTAAGGATTACATATGTGTATTTTTGGAAATGTTTGAGCTAGGGTTTGAAAACAAATTGGGCATAATTGATTAGTGAAATTGGAAACACTTGTGCTAGGGTTTTTTAGAATAAATTTTGCATTATTGTTAAAATAATTTGTGAAGCATTTGGACATTTATGTGAGTGACATTGAATGTGAATGGGTAAGTGTTAGAGACCAGTTTTGTGAAGCAATTTATGCATTATTGTGTTTGATCTTTGAGAGTAAATTTGCAAGGAATATAAACCAATTTTGTGAAGCAAAATTATACACTAGTTTGATCTATTTTGAAGGGGATTTGCAAGAAGTAGAGATCTTATTTGATGAATGCAAGATATGTGAATGTGAATAACATATTGGGTATTGATAGTACATATATATTCAAGAGGTTAAATGAATTCTAGGTAGAATATGTTTGAAATACCTAGTTAAATAAAGCATTTATGAAAGACATATAAGCATTATTTTGAATATCATTTGTGTGCAAGATTTGGGATTGGTTGAGAATGTGTTATGAGTTTTTTTTGAGCATGTATTAGAGTAGAGTAGAGAAGAGTTATTTGTGGTAGATTTGATAAAGTCTTGGGAGAAGAATTGAAGTAGTTTTAAGGAAGATTTGAGTAAGTCTTAAGAGAAGACTTGAAGCAGGTTTAAGGTAAACTTGAGAAATCCTTGTGAGAAGACTTAAAGCAGGTTTGAGGTAGATTTGAGAAAGTCTTGTAAGAATACTTAAAGCAAGTTTGAGATAGATTTAAGCAAGTCTTGTGAGAAGACTTGAAGTAGGTTTGAAGTAGATTTGAACAAGTCTTGTGAGAAGACTTGAAGCAAATTTGGAGAGAGATTTTTGTATGTAATGTTTTCTTAATTAGGATAAAGTTGAGAGTAGATTTATGAGAAGACCTGAGTAAGCCTTATTATTAGGCTTGGAGTAGAATTTAGTAGAGTAGTGTACTAGCTTTGGAGGTTTCCAGAGCAAAGGAGAGGAGTCTCCTATGGACAATTTTCCATGAACAAGACCAACAAGGGGATAGAGTTCTCCTATTAAAAAAGTTCCACAAACTACAGCAAAGGAGAGGAGTATCTTGTGAATAGAGGTACACAAACCAAAGCAAATGAGAGGAGTCTCACGTGGATAGAGTTCTATGAACTAGATCAACAAGGAGAGGAGTCTCCTATGGATAGATTTCCACAAAATAGACCAGAAAGGGGATAGAGTTCTCTTGTGATTTAATTTTATCCCAAGTATGCAAGAATTGAAACTCTTTTATCCATTGTAAAGATTTCTCTATAAACAAAGTATGATAACCATATTGTAACCTTCTTTCACTAACTTGAGATTTTACTATTTTCAACCACTCTCTCACATAAATATCATTTTATCCACTAAACATTTTGACTCTCACATCAATATAATTTTCTCCATTAAACTTTTCCAATGACATAGTTGATGCCCTAATGCAACTAGGGTTTTTTGATAATATATATCATACCCTAACGCAAACTAGGGTTTTATGGAAATAAATATCTTCCCACTAATTTAAAGCTAAAAAACCACATAGACAACTAGATCTAAAATTTTTATTCCAAACAAAATAAAGTGCAACTGATTTTCTTACCTGAACTAAACAAATTTCGTCTTTCAAGAAATTTGCAATTTGAAACTTCATCACTTCTCTTGTTCCATATGGCTGAATTCATAAGGTCGTATCTCCATAAATACTACTTATATTCCTTAATATGACCACTCATTTTAAAGTGCTTCAAATTCTACACAAACTAATCCAATAATTTCCAAAATCGGATAAAATCTCGCAAAGATATGGCCTCTAAAATGAGATGTTTTTCCAAAAAAATCTGCGAAATACATCACTATCCTTATTTCAGATGATTAACTTCAAAAGGTTGTATCTCCATAAATATTTCTCATATTCCTTCATATGACTACTCATTTTAAATATCTTCAAATTCTACACAATCTGATCCAAGAATCGCTTGAATCGGATAAAATTGCGCAGAGATATGGCTCTTTCAAAAATTGCAAAAAAAATTGCCCTAATTTTTGCAATTTCACAAAAATCCCCACTTTGCCAAAATTTTTGCTCTATTACCACTTGTTGCATAAATTTATTATCATTAATAGAAATCACTCACCAATATGCAAAAATATCAAATCATTCATCCACAAATAATTATCCACAATAACAATCCATAAATGAGAGAGAGATAGATAATACCCTTGAGGTAGGGAAAAACCAATAATAATCCTTAAGGAAAGAATAACTCCACAATATCTCCCAAGGAGAGAGGCCTCTTCATGGGCATAGATGATTACATAATATTATTCTCCAATGATGATTACAATGACATATATCTCTTCTTTATATATCCATATTCTTATTCTACTTTGGGGAGCCTACTATTAATATGATATTATAATACAATAAACCTTGGGTTATGTGTGGCCCATGCCAACCCTTATACAATATAATAATATATTCTAAAATATCTATTCCTAGGTACCCTATCAAAACTAGACCAAAAAGGGGATAGAGTTCTCCTGTGGATAGAGTTTCACAAACCAGACCAGCAAGGGGATAGAGTTCTCCTATTGATAGAGTTCCATTAAACAGAGCAAAGAAGAAGAGTCTCCTATTGATAGAGTTCTATAAACCATAGGAAAGGAAAGGTATATCCTATGGATAGATTTCCACAAACTGGTACAATGGGGACATAGGTCTTCTGTGGATAGAGGTCCACAAACTTGAGCATAGGGGATTGGTGTCTCCTTTGGACAGAGGTCCATAAAAATTGTAATAGGGAATTGTTTCCCAAAATATCTATTGAGAAAATTTATAAGAAATATTTTCTCCATGGAAATAACCCACATTGGGTGAACCATGTTAAATCTATATCTATCATGTGTGTGATGATTTATGTATTGCTTTGTTTCAGCTATTGATATTGCAATTGAGATAATATTTTTTGGGAAAGAAAAGTAAAAGTTTATCTTATACTATTCACTCCCCCTCTTAGTATAAGCTTGTGTTCTTTAGTACTGCTAAATATTTCTCCAATATTGAACTTGGTATGGATGAGGAGGAGGCTCTAGAAGGATATTATCATATCCATCCTTCACTGTGTAGAAACCAAGGCTCCATAGCCCCAAGCTAATTCATCCTCCTCATATTTACCTGTGAGAAATATTTCTACCCATATTTTAGTCATGATGGGTGTAAAATCAAGAGGGATTGAAATTGGCCACTCATACAACTTCTTAAACTACTTAAATATATAATCCCACAGCTAACTAGTGTTGAAATAAATTTTAATTTGGACCCAACCCCTAGTTTCCATAGCTACTTTTATTGGTTATAGTTCAAGGAATTCAATAATGATAGGCGGGTATTGATCCCATGAATCTATCCAATATCATGTCTTCTCCTCTCTCCCCACTTTTCAAAATATTCCATATTTAACTACCTAATATCCTAACTTAAGAGCATGCCACACTAAGGATCCATTGCCTTCCAAATACAAATGATCCACATCATTCGGGTTTACCTGTCCCAAATATTTACTAGTTAAAATTCTACTGAATAAAGAAATTGGTTGGGAAATCCACCTATAGTAAAGCTTTCTAACCAAAGATTTATTATTTAACTTTGATCTTCTCAGTCCCAAACCTCTTTTTACCTTGGTTTGGCTTACTTTCTCCCAAACTACTAAGGTTAATTTCCTCTCTCATTTTACTCCTTCCCATAAAAATTTTCTAGCCATCTTGTCCAACTCTTTCCGTATGGTATGTGGGGCATCAAGGATATAAAAATTATAAATTGGCATAGCCTGAATGACTGACAATAGAAAATTTAATCTACCCCCATAGCTTAACAATTTTTGAGACCAATGATTAATTATTTCCTTCATACAATCTAAAATATTCCTCTAGATATTTATTTTTAGTTGTTTAAAATGCAAAGATACCCCCAAGTATACCACTGGGAGATAAGTCCTTGTGAATCCCAAGATCTCTAAAATTCTATCCAAACCACTTTATATTTTTTATCATTGATGACTTGTTTTGTAGCCGTAAGGTAGACATTAAGTGTATCTATAATCATTCTTGTTTCCCTAAAGTTGGTCACTCCCACCAATTGTATTTCATCCACAAAATGTAGGTGAATCAAAACTTCCTCACCCACCTTGATACCTATTAGTAAACCTTGTTGTCTTCTCCTCAAGATAATTCTACCCAAGCCTTCAACCAATATGAGAAAAGTATAGGGGGAACAAGGATCTCCTTGATGAAGGCCTCAAGTAGCTGCAAACGGTTGTGAGGTAAGACCCTTGATTAACACTGAGTATGTTGGAGTATAAATATAGCTCTTGACCCATTCTATCCAATCCTGAGATAAAACAAAGGCTACCATCATATTTGACAAGAAGCTCTACTCCACCCTATCATAAGCCTTTGACATATCCAATTTTATGAACATTCCTCTTTACCAAATGTTTGCATTGAATGGATTACCTCCTGATATAGAACCACACCATCCAAGATCTGCCTACCCTCTAAAAAACCCCCTTGCTCCAAGGAGATAATGCTATGTAGAAGAAATTTTAGCTACTCATCCATCACCTTTGTGATTATTTTATATATGACATTGCATAAGGCAATAGGTCTATAATCTGAAATATGCACCCCCAACTCCCCTTTTGGAATCAAGGCAATGAAAATATAATTTAATGCTTTAAGCATTCTTTTACTACCTTTAGACTCCTCTATAACAACCATTACATCCTCAATTGGAAAGCCATTTGGACCTAGTGTTTTTTTGGTGCTCATTCCAAATACTACATTCTTCAGTTCCTCTCTATCAATGGGTTTAAGTAGAGCATTATTTTCTTCTTCAAAGATAACAGAGGGTATGACAACAAGAACTTCTTTTTGAGCCTCTTCATCTTGTACCATACTTTCCTTAAATAGATTATAAAAATAATACATTGAATGGAAATGCATACTTGGAATTGTATAAAAGGAGTGTCCATTCTAATCTTGAAGAGATCCCATGTTGTTCGTTTGTCTCCTAGCACAAGCAACCCGATGGAAAAATTTAGTATTTTTATCACCTTCTAATAATGAAGTGGTTCTTGATCTTTATTTCTGGAAAGTCTCCTCTTGGTTTTCAATGTCCTCAATCACTTTACACAATGCATCACCGTCTTTTTTGAGCTGCTCTATAATTGTTCCTTCCCTAAAGTGTTTTTAAACCTCATCACATCTAGCCACCAATGGAGCTAAACTGATCAGGTTATCTCCTTGAGAGCTATTTTTTTATCTCTTTTCCATCTGATTTATCCCTATAGTTGGCCTTTCTCTATTATTTTCTTCTATACCCATGATGACATCATTAATTATTGGTTTATCTTGGTTATGCACTATCAATACCTCTACACTCTCTAATTGCGGTAACTCACTACAGTCAATTACCTACTCTATGATGGGAGGAGGTGAAAGAGGGACTTGAACATGGTCGTTATTAGTTTTATTATTCCCATCCACTCCTTCCATGAATTTTTCTTCTTCTTGGTCCATTAGTGTCTTAAATATCTCATACCTATTGGAGGGCTTGATTTGGGTTTGCTCTTTACCATATTTTTTCTTTTGCCTTCTTCTTTTGGGTTGTTCAAAATCATATCCATGTGCTTATTTTCCCTAATAAATATTGGTTGTTTCTTTATTGACTATTGAATTACCCTCCTTAGGAAGATTTGAAATTCCCAGAGGAGCCTCCATTTTTATGTTCATATTATTTGAGCAAGATCGGGATAAATTCCAATATTTGTGGTAAAATTTTCATTTGAAGGGCAATACCTCATAATCCAATTTTTGAATCTAAGATAGTCCTACAAGTTTGAGTTCCACCTCTATCGATAAATGCTAGCTAAGATCCATTTCCACACATAATCTTGTGTAAACATATATGTTTTCTTCCATTGTGTCTTGGGAAACACCCAAATGTCTTCCAAGGGAATTAACAATAATTTCCAATACATGCTCACTCCAAAACTCCATTGGAAGTGCATAAAAATGGATCCAAATTGGGGCAGTTGTGGGTTTATTTCGAGGATCAAATCCCACTCTCCAGGGTTTAACAAATAATCCTTCTAGACCATAATTCCTCTTTTCTAATTCAAAAGCCCTATTTCTATTGGAAAGTGAAGAAAAAATAACAAAATATCCATTTCCAATAAACCACAAATAATACTCACCAAGAGGCTCCCAGTTTTGCCAGACCAATGAATACAAAAAATTTAGGGTAGGGCAAATACCCATGAATTTACAGATCAAATCATGATTGGCTTTATTTAAAATTGTTTCTTTGACCAGCCTTTGCTTAATGAAAATATTTGGCCTTGATTATGACTATGGAAAGCATCCATTAGCTCGTTCATATGTTGATCTATTTCCACCAGCCATAAAGAGCATTTTTAATGCAGTTTTTTGTGCTTCTTCAGTCTCTGATGGAGATTTATCCTTTAAAAAATATGCAAAAGAACTATGTATCTCTAAAAGAGGATCTGAACATGTCCCCATTGGGCCCTCCTAGGGTAGAAATCATGTCTTCAAGTCCACAATAACCAAAAATATCTTCGAATACCCAAATGATGCCCTAGTTTTCTCTTCAAGAGCTCTCCCTCCCTCCAAATTTAATCATTAAAAAATATTATTAAAGTATACTGAATCCCAAGAAAATATTACATGAACGAAAACCCTAGCACACATATCCATTAATAAATAATATCTTAGGTTGGTAATTAGGTTTAGCTACTCTTTATACAATTAATACAATTGATGTAAAGATAATCGAATGAGAACAAAACCCATTCCATTAAAATAACCATAATAAAAAAACTCATTAATCTCTTAATTTACTTTTTTCCATTATCTACATACTCTAGAAGAATCAATCTTATTACACAATGGCCCTTAGCATGGTATTACAGGCACACAAATATGTAACAAACATAATAGATATAATTTAGATCAAGGATCATATAATAGCTTATGCATATAAGGAGTTAATGCAGGCTTATAAAAGGTACTAAACTCACACAATTATTTATTTAAGGAAAATATACATAATGTACACTTCTAGGTTCATTACCCCTATACAAATGTACATATAAATCAATGATATTAAACATGCATTCCACCTTTTGAATAAATAGAGACTCACTTTGGTAGGTGAATGATAATAATAAATAATAGTTATTTATTTTATAATATTTATCCCCAGTAAAATAACACCAATATTGGAACATCTCTCCTTACTATTCATTTATTAAATCATTTGATAAAAACAAATGGCCAAATAGTAGACATAAAGCATACACCGCTCTCATAAAATTATAAATATTTCCTTTGTTTCTATATTGACATCGAAATATAATATCACAACATATGTAAATAGATTATTCAAGACTGTAACATTTTAATTTATCACCATTCAAGAAATAATATGACCATAATTTTATTTTGACACCTTTCACATTAGGACTTATATCTATCTTTATAATGTATGCACTATCCTTCAAGGTAATTTCTAATATTGGTTGTCATTGATGTAACAACCAAAGGTCAAGTTGGGTACTTAGTTGAATTACATTTACAAACACATACATGGAGTGACTTTAGTGGAGTCTTTTCAAGCATCATTCTCCATATTTCTAAGGGTTTAACATGAATTCCAACCACTAAATATGTTGCTCATCCTGGGGCTTGTCTACAAGTAATGTGCAGTCGAACAGAGTGTTTCCCCTCTTGCCCACCAACCATAATAAATTAGGAGCAATATATGGGTCATACGGGCCCATCTAAAATCTAATTGGATGCAACTACATGTTCAAAAATGTAATAGAAAGCCATGCAAAAGTTTTCCATAGTCAAATTTAGACATTCACTCACAAGGCAATTATGTTGTTATCCAATTAAGCACTCTTTCAACTCAACATAGTTAAACTCTAAAACACAAGTATGACTTTCAAGATAACACCAAAAATTTACGATGGGTGGTCTTTTTTATATTGGAAAATCAACATATTTCCCCATCCATATCCATTTGAATTAAGCATCTACATAGGCTGGTTAACACACAAATTCTTTTGACATACTGTATAACACAAGCAACAAATGATGCTTTCACAATATAAAATTAAAAGCCATTTCAAACAATTTTAGTTGCTAAGCAATCATATCGATGACATCCATATTATTTTCCTTCAACACATAACAACCATCAAATAAAATTTTAAATATTAACTAGTAAGTTTTTTTTCTTCAAGCATAGTACTCATTAGCAACGACTATCAATATATGAAATGCAGAATTCATAATTTAATCAACATTCTAAGAATCCATGGCATACAATCAACATACAGATGCATATTCTTCATTGAAAAATAGAACATTCAAAATTTCTCTTTTCTTAAAATAGAACATTCAACATTTCAATTATTTTTTCTTCAAATTAATTTAAATTTAACAATAATCCCATTTTGTCATTCTGATGCAGGAGCATCCGGTGGGGATGAAGCAATCTTGCATTTTCTAGAAATGTTCTTAAAATTTTCTAAGTTCCTAGCACTTGTTTTATTTTCGGAGTTTTCCAAGGGGGAGGGAGAAGGATTTTGTAGAAGCATTGAAGGCAAGTTTCTTGAAGCTTTGGGAGAGGTCACGAAATCGCGACCTCAAAAGGCTTGGCGGGGCGCAATCCAGTTTAGTCGCGATATCGCGACGTCGCGATATCGCGACCTTATTCCAATGCAGTTATGGCAGTGAGTTTCCGTCGCGATATCGCGACGTTTGTAACGCAAAGGTAGAGGGGAGATGTTACCGTCGCGATATCGCGACGTTGGTTCAGCATAAGGGCAGAGAGGATGTTGACGTCGCGATATCGCGACGTCGCGATATCGCGACGATGGTACAATGCAAAGGCAAAGGAGATGTTACTGTCGCGATATCGCGATAGGTCACGATATCGCGGCCTGTCGCGATGTCGCGGCCAGTCAAACGCCGACACGTGGCACACATTGGTTAGCCACAAAAGTTAATGAATTTAGAAGGCTGGGCAAGACCCGAAGGGGAAAAGCAAGCAGACGGTCGCAAAGGACAGAGTTGACACGTGGACGGCCGCGTGTAACTTAACATTTGAGAAGGGCGCGTGTTTCAAATTTTTACGTCAAAGAGAAGGCGTGGCCAGTTCTACATGAAAACAGTTGCGTGTGTTGAAACCAGAGAAGGGCCACGGCCACGTATATTTTATTGTTGGTAGAGTGACAGGTACGGACATTGAACCAGACACAGGCGATGGCCATTATGGAGGAGGCCATAACGCGGAAGAACAACCTGACCTTGACGGCGGTTGCAGGTCAAGAAGGACCATTAATGAAAGCTTCCTGGTAGATTGGGCAGATGGCCCATTTATGACCAAAAATTTGAAAAATCCAGGGGGGAGGGAAATTTGAATTTGGAGTTTTTGTAGGTGGAGGCATTGAATGCCTGGAGGATCGAGGCCTCATTAAAAAAAACTGGGGAACAATCTTGGGAGAGGATGGTGAAGTTCGGGATTGGGGAAGAAGTGTTGTGCCGGGGGAAAGTTACTACTGTATTTTGGTATTGAATGAATTAATGAAAATTTTTGTGAATTTACTGTGAGATTGTCTGTGTGAATCCCGGCTTTGCCATCAAGTGGTATCAGAGCAGGAGCTCCTGAGCGTGTAACAGATCACCGGAGAAAGAGGCAGTTACACCAGGATCTGTGGGAAGATTTAAAAAAAAAAAAAAAAATATATATATATATATATATATATATATATATATATATATATATATATAATGCCTCCACGAAGGAACCGAGGCGGAGGAGGAGGTGTGGTGCCGGCCGAAGACTTTCGGGCCTTGCAAAGGCAAGTTCAAGCCTTGCAAGCGGAGTTACGCGAAGGCGCGAACCCGGAGGGGAAGAGGAAAGTGAAGATGAAGTTGAAGAGGAAGAACAGTCTGAGGAAGAAGCAGAAGCTGTGGATCCAGCTCAGGCCCGGTTGTATAAGGCCATCTCTCAGATTGGAAAGCAGCCTAAAATGGAGGTTTCTACATACTCGGGAAACCTAAATCCAGAAGAAGTGATTGACTGGAATAAATGATTTGGAGGAATATTTTGAGTATGAGGAAGTTGAAGACCCTAACCGAGTCAGATTTGCTAAGACGAAGTTGAAGGGCCATGCCAGCATTTGGTGGAGAGGAATCCAGTTGGAGAGGAACAGGAGAGGGAAGGAGAGAATAACGAGATGGGATAGAATGGTGGAGAAGCTTAAAAGACAGTTCATCCCGACAGATTACGAGTTGGATCTGCTAAGAAAAATGCAGAGCTTGAGACAGACAAACAAAACTGTCCAAGAGTACACTGAAGAGTTTTACAAAATTTCTATTAGAACAGGGCATTTAGAGGCAAACAAAGAGAAGGTAGCCCGTTACATTAATGGGTTGAGGCTTGGTATCCAGGAAGAACTGAGCCTGGTTCGATTAAACACCATTGAGGATGCTTACCAATTTGCCTTGAAGGTAGAAGAAAAGCTGAACAGGCGGTTTGAAGGCAAGCAAAGAGGAAGAGGCCGAGGTGGAAGGACTGGTGGGAGAACCAGTGGGGAAAAGTACAAGGATCCGAAGAAGACTGGTGAAGCCAGTAGTAACCAGGACCAAAAGGAAGAAGATGTTTATCAGCCTCGAGATCAGAACAGCTACCCAAGAGGACGGGGTGGATCTGGACGAGGATTTGGAAGAGGAGTATTTCGTGGAACGTGTTTCCACTGTGGTGAAGAAGGACACCGGGCATTTGAATGTCCACAACATCGAGAAAGAACAAACAAGAGGCCTGAGGGTCCAGCCAGAGCTGTTGTGGCGGAGGAGGATGTTGAATCCGAGCATTCCGAAGAAGCAGAGAGGGGAGAAACAATGATTGTAAGAAGAGTCCTGTTGAACGGGGAGAAGGACACAGACCAGAGGAAAAGCTTATTCCGCACTAGATGTAAATGTGCGGGCAAGGTTTGCAATATCATTATTGATAATGGTAGCACGGATAACCTGGTTTCTGAGGAAATGGTTACCAAGTTACAGCTAGAAAGGAAGAAGCACCCACACCCATACCGGGTCGCATGGTTGCAAAAGGACCACAGAGCTTTGGTCAATGAGCAGTGTTCTGTTAAATTTAACATTGGAAATTATTGTGATGAGGTCCTATGTGACATCTTGCCCATGGATGCTTGCCACATGTTGCTGGGGAGACCCTGGCAGTTTGACCGAAGTGCGATACATGATGGCCGAGCCAACACCTACTCATTGACAAAGAATGGTGTACGCCATAAACTAAAGCCCTTGAAGGATGCAGATGAAAAGGTATGTCATATTTCCAGAGTCTGTTTAGTTGAGGGGAGAGAGTTTCTGAACGGGTTAAAGCGTGAACATTTATGTTATGCAATAATCCCTAGAGTTAGGGGGAAGGAATGCCAGGATACCCCAGCAGAAATTCTAAATCTGCTGGAGAAATTTCCAGACATTGTGTCTGACAATGTGCCCGAGGGCTTACCCCCTGTGAGAAAAATTAGCCATCATATAGATTTAATACCAGGATCAAGCCTGCCAAATAAAGTTGCACACAGGATGACACCTGTAGAGACTGAGGAATTAAATAGACAGGTCCAAGAATTATTAGAAAAGGGATTAATTCGGGAAAGCTTGAGCCCATGCGCAGTCCCTGCAGTGCTGGCGCCAAAGAAGGATGGGGAATGGAGGATGTGTACAGATTCACGGGCCATCAACAAAATTACTATTAAGTACAGATTCCCATTACCAAGAATGGATGATATCATGGACTGTTTAAGTGGAGCTGAGTACTTCACAAAGATTGACCTGAAAAGTGGCTATCATCAAATCCGTATCCGAGAGGGAGATGAATGGAAGACAGCCTTCAAAACAAGAGAAGGCCTGTTTGAGTGGTTGGTCATGCCCTTTGGACTGTCCAATGCACCAAGTACCTTCATGCGGCTGATGAATGAAGTACTGAAAGAATTTTTGGGAAAGTTTGTTATTGTTTATTTAGATGATATATTGATATTCAACAGGACCCTGGAGGAACACCTGATGCATATCAGGAGGGTCTTTGAAAAGCTACAAGAAGAACAGTTATTAATAAATTTGAAAAAGTGTAATTTTGTCAAGAAGGAATTGGTATACTTGGGGTTTGTAATCTCAAGCAGAAGGCCTCGAAGATGGACCCCGAAAAGGTGAGAGCCATCATTGAATGGCCTACTCCAAGGAGCACAAAATAAGTGAGGTCATTCCATGGTCTGGCCAGTTTTTATAGGAAGTTCATAAAGAACTTCAGCAGTATTTGTGCACCTCTCACAGAGACAATGAGGGGAGATAAAAAGGAGTTCAAATGGACATCAGGGGCTGAAAGGAGCTTTGATACATTGAAGAGAAAAGTTACAGAACAACCTGTTTTGGCACTTCCAGACTTCAACAAGGTATTTCAGGTGGACTGTGATGCCAGTGGCAGTGCAATAGGGGCGGTACTGAGTCAAGGAGGCAAGCCAGTTGCTTATTTCAGTGAAAAGTTAAATGATGCTCGGAAAAAGTATTCTGTCTATGATCAAGAATTTTATGCTATAGTTCAAGCCCTGAAGAAGTGGAGACATTATTTATTACCAAAGGAGTTTGTACTGTTTATTGACCATCAGGCTTTGCAATACATTAACAGTCAGACAAAACTGAACCAAAGGCACATGAAATGGGTGGAGTTCCTCCAAAGTTATACCTTTGTACTGAAGCACAGAAGTGGGAAGTCAAACAGAGTTGCGGATGCCTTAAGCAGAAGGCAGACTCTGCTGACCAGATTGACAGTAGAAGTAGTGGGGTTTGAAGAACTGAAGGGTCTATACCCTACAGATCCGGATTTTGCAGAAGCCTGGGAGGCTTGCTCAATACCTCTTACTATGGATAGAACAAAATGGTTGGATTTCTTAATCCAAGACGGAATGTTGTTCAAGGGTAGTAAGTTGTGCATTCCCAGAAGTTCCATGCGGGAGAATTTAATCAAAGAAAAGCACAGCGGAGGATTGGTTGGGCATTTTGGTAGGGATAAGACCATTGCCTTGATTGAGGAAAATTACTACTGGCCACAACTTCAGCAAGATGTACGGAAGTTTGTGCAAAGTTGCAGAATATGCCAGATGGCAAAGGGTGTAAAACAAAATACAGGACTGTACCAGCCATTACCTGTGCCTGAGAGACCATGGGAGGACATAAGCATGGACTTTATCCTTGGATTGCCGAGAACACAGAGGGGAAATGATTCAATATTTGTAGTAGTTGATCGGTTCTCCAAAATGGCACATTTCATTCCCCGCCGAAGACAAGTGATGCAGTCCACATTGTTGGGCTATTCTTCAAGGAGGTGGTGCGGCTTCATGGCCTGCCAAGAAGCATAGTTTCTGATAGGGACACCAAGTTTGTTGGCTACTTTTGGAGGACTCTGTGGAAGAAGTTGAAGACAGACCTGAAATTCAGTTCAACATACCATCCACAGACAGATGGGCAAACGGAGGTGGTCAATAGAAGCCTGGGCAATTTACTGAGATGTTTGATAGTAGATCAACCCAAGGGATGGGATTTGGTCTTACCACAGGCAGAGTTTGCATATAACAGTTCGGTAAATAAAAGCACAAATAAATCTCCGTTCCAGATAGTATATGGAAACAGCCCGAGGAATGTGTCTGAACTGAGGAAGTTGGACAGGAAGGAAAAGTGTAGTGCCGAGGCAGAAGAATTTGCAGGACATATGAAAAGTCTGCATGAGGAAGTAAGGAAACGAATCATAAAAATGAATACTCAATACAAGACGAGAGCAGACCAGAAGCGGCGGTTCAAGGAGTTCAAGGTGGGAGATAAGGTCATGGTGCATCTCAGGAAAGAGAGATTTCCTGCCAAGACTTATAATAAATTGAAGATGAAAAAGTTTGGGCCATGTAAAATACTGGGAAAGCGGGAGTCAGGAAATGCATATGAAGTAGAATTACCAGATTGGCTTGACATTTCACCTGTTTTCAACATTTCAGATCTGGTAGAATACCATGAAGGGGAAAGTACAGGAGTACCAAGTGCAGAATTGTGGCAAATTCCAGCATCTACTCCGACCACTGACGAGATCGAGGAGATATTAGACACCCGTGAAGGCAGAAGCACCCGAAACAGACAATATTCTGAGTACTTGGTCAAGTGGAAGGGCAGACCGGTTGAAGATGCAACTTGGTTGTCTAAGACAGAGGTTGACCGCCTGGGTCTTCCTCTAACAACCCAAAAGTGAGGGTCACTTTTTTTTAATTACCCCGGGTGTCTGATGCAGGAGCATCCGGTGGGGATGAAGCAATCTTGCATTTTCCAGAAATGTTCTTAAAATTTTCTAAGTTCCTAGCACTTGTTTTATTTTCGGAGTTTTCCAAGGGGGAGGGAGAAGGATTTTGTAGAAGCATTGAAGGCAAGTTTCTTGAAGCTTTGGGAGAGGTCGCGAAATCGCGACATGTCGCAAAATCGCGACCTCAAAAGGCTTGGCGGGGCGCAATCCAGTTTAGTCACGATATCGCGACGTCGCGATATCGCGACCTTATTCCAATGAAGTTATGGCAGTGAGTTTTCGTCGCGATATCGCGACGTTTGTAACGCAAAGGTAGAGGGGAGATGTTACCGTCGCGATATCGCGACGTCGCGATATCGCGACGTTGGTTCAGCATAAGGGCAGAGAGGATGTTGACGTCGCGATATCGCGACGATGGTACAATGCAAAGGCAAAGGAGATGTTACTGTCGCGATATCGCGACAGGTCACGATATCGCGGCCTGTCGCGATGTCGCGGCCAGTCAAACGCCGACACGTGGCACACTTTGGTTAGCCACGAAAGTTAATGAATTTAGAAGGCTGGGCAAGACCCGAAGGGGAAAAGCAAGCAGACGGTCGCAAAGGACAGAGTTGACACGTGGACGGCCGCGTGTAACTTAACATTTGAGAAGGGCGCGTGTTTCAAATTTTTACGTCAAAGAGAAGGCGTGGCCAGTTCTACATGAAAACAGTTGCGTGTGTTGAAACCAGAGAAGGGCCACGACCACGTATATTTTATTGTTGGTAGAGTGACAGGTACGGACATTGAACCAGACACAGGCGATGGCCATTATGGAGGAGGCCATAACGCGGAAGAACAACCTGACCTTGACGGCGGTTGCAGGTCAAGAAGGACCATTAATGAAAGCTTCCTGGTAGATTGGGCAGATGGCCCATTTATGACCAAAAATTTGAAAAATCCAGGGGGGAGGGAAATTTGAATTTGGAGTTTTTGTAGGTGGAGGCATTGAATGCCTGGAGGATCGAGGCCTCATTAAAAAAAAAACTGGGGAACAATCTTGGGAGAGGATGGTGAAGTTCGGGATTGGGGAAGAAGTGTTGTGCCGGGGGAAAGTTACTACTGTATTTTGGTATTGAATGAATTAATGAAAATTTCTGTGAATTTACTGTGAGATTGTCTATGTGAATCCCGGCTTTGCCATCACATTTTATTCACAAACTCTTACGTTGCTTTGGAAACTCAGCAATAGTTATACAACAAATATTTAGTATGTCAAATGATTTAATAGAAAATGGATCCCAAGCTCAAGGCACTTTCATTGCCATAGAAATTTATATGCATTCATTATTTTTCAACAAACAACAAATATATTTCAAACAAAGCACTCCATAATGCAATTCATTCATGATGCCCTATATGATATGCAAATTTATGTGAGCTTACATGTACTCACGATCCAATCATCACTTCCCCACTTACCTTTTCCATTGGCATTTTCCATTCGGTGAAGTTTGTAACTAGTCCAACTTGTACAATGACTATCAGTAGTGCCATATTCTAAAAGAAAAAGGTAAGTGTAAACCATTAATTTATTTTCTATCAATGGTTGTGCGAGGAGGGTCGTTACACCTAAAGCTTGGAAGGTTTTAATTCATCATTTTATCTATTTAGGATTGTCTTATGCATGTAAATATTGGGCTAATATTGGTCTTAACACTCTTATCATTACTTCTACCCCGATTAAGATTCAAGGTTCCTTTGTTGTTAAAAGTATTTGATAGGTTTTTGAGGAGGTGAAACCTCATCTTCACTAGATTGGTGATGGATTTTGTAATGTTCTTATGAGGATGAACAAACACGAAAAAAACCATCCAAGGAGCCAAATCATAATAGAAAAGAATTATTTTAATAATGCTAGCCAAAAGGGTCAAAAATTACAATGCCTAATCGTACAATCTTGGAGCCCAAAACCAAACCCTTTTTTTTAGATCTAAACTCCCTTTTTAAATCCTATTTTCCCCCCCTTTTACATGATTTTAAATTTTCCCATCCATAAAAAAAAAAAAAAAATTTAACTTTTCTGCCCATGTAAAGTTTTAAATTCTACTTTCCCACCCAAGTGGCGGATGACAAAGACAAAGGCAAAACACTTAGAAAATTTTTGTTTTTTTTTTGTTGATGCAATATTGCTCTACTACCACTGGATGCTCCTGCATCAAAAACCCAGGGTAAGTTTGATAAGTGACCTCACTTATTTGTTGTTGGAGGAAAACCAAGGTGGTCAACATCAAAATTGGACAGCCAAGTCGAATCTTCTACAGGCCTTCTCTTCCATTTCACCAGATATTATTCATACTAAATGTTTCTAATACTTCTGCCGATGTGGGTATCCAAGATTTCCTCTATATCTTCTATCACTGGAGCTAATGTTGGAACACTCCACAACTCTGCAACTAGTTCCTTAGAACTATCACCTTCATGATACTCTACCAAATTAGAAATATTGAACACAAGTGATATGTTCAATCCACTCGACAACTCCACCTCATATGCATTTCCTGAATCTATTTTCTGTATGATCCTGCATGGTCCAAAATTATTCATTTTTATCTTGTTATATATTTTAGCAGGAAACCTCTCCTTTCTCAGGTGCACCATGACTTCATCACCAACCTGGAACTCCTTAAACCTTCTTTTCTTATTAGCCTTTATCTTGTACTGAGTGTTCATATTATTGATGTGTTGTTTTACTTCCTCATGCAAATCCTTCAGATGCTCTACAAACTTCTTAGCTTTAGCACTATTATTTTCTCCCCTATCCAACTTCCTCAAATCAAAAGTATTTCTTGGACTACTCCCATATACAATATAAAATGGTGATTTACCAGTACTATTATTGATAGAATTGTTATAGGTAAATTATGTCTGTGATAAAATCATATCTCATCCCTTGGGCTTATCTCCTACTAGGCATCTCAGTAGGTTACCTAAACTCCTGTTCACCACTTCTATCTATCCATCAGTTTGTGGATGGTATGCAGAATTGAACTTCAAATCTATCTTCAATTTCTTCCACAAGGTCTTCTAAAAATACACAATGAACTTTGAGTCTCTATCAGAGACTATACTATTTGGTAGGCCATGAATTCATACCACTTCCTTGAAAAATAATATAGCAACATAAATTGCATCACTAGTTTTCTGGAAAGGAATAAAATGTGCCATCTTTAAAAACCTATCAACTACCACAAATATGGAGTCATTTCCCCTTTTTGTCCTTGGTATACCAATAACAAAGTCCATGCTGATGTCATCCTGAGGTCTCTTTGGTACAGGAAATGGGTGATATAACCCGATGTTCTACCTCATGCCCTTGGTCATCTGGCATATTCTGCAACTTTGTACAAACTTCTTCACATATTGTAGTAACGGTGGCCAATAGTAGTTCTCACTCATGAAGGAAATGGTCTTGTCTCTACCAAAATGTCTAGCCAATCCTCCACTATGCTTCTCTTTGATCATATTCTCCCTCATTGAAATCCTAGAAATACACAACTGGTTCTCCTTAAACAACATTCCATATTGGATCACAAAATCCAACCACTTAGTCCAATCTAGAGTAACTGGTGTTTTACAAGCTCTTCAAGCTTCAAAAAAATCTAGATCTTCAAGGTATAAACTCTTAAGTTCTTCAAACCCCACAACTTCCACTCTCATTACTGTCAGCAAACTTTACCTTATACTTAAGGCATCTGCAACTATGTTTGACTTTCCACTCCTATGCTTCAGCACAAAGGTATAGCTCTATAAAAAATCAACCCATTTTAAGTGCCTCTGATTAAATTTCCCTTGACTGTTAATATACTATAAAGCGTTATGATCAACATACAAAATAAACTCCTTTGGAAACAAATAGTATCTCCACTTCTTTAGAGCCTGAACTATAGCATAAAAATCCTGATCATAGACAAAATATTTCTTCCTGGAATCATTAAGCTTTTCACTAAAGTAGGCAATAGTCTTACCTTCCTGACTCAATACAACTCCTATGGCACTACCACTAGCATCACAATCTACCTAAAACACCTTATTAAAATCTGGAAGTGCCAACACAGGTTGGTCAATGACCTTATTATTCAAAAACTCAAAGCTCCTATCAGCTCCTAAGGTCCACTTAAAGTATTTCTTATCCCCTCTCATTTTTCAGTTAGGGGTGCATAAATACTACTAAAATTTCTAATAAAATTTATTTAAAAACTTGCTAGACCATGAAATGATGTTACCTCAATTACACTCCTTGGGATAGGATAGCCAATTACAAACCTTAACTTCTTGGTATCCATATTCAAACCTTCAGTTGAGATGACAAATCCCAATTACACCAACTCCTTCACAAAACTGCACTTCTTCAAATTTATCAGTAGATGTTCCTCCCTCAGCTTCTCTAGGACTATTTTGATGTACCTCAAATGTTCCTGCAAGGTCTTGCTAAAAATCAGAATGTCATCCAAATACACAATGACAAACTTTCCCATAAACTCCTTCAATACTTCATTCATAAGACTCATTAATATGTTGGGTGCATTGGTTAGCCCAAACGGCATGACCAACCACTCATATAAAGCCTCTTTGTTATTCAAATTTATCTTCCACTCATCTCCTTCTCTAATATGGGTTTGATGATACCCACTCTTCAGATCAATCTTTGTAAAATACTTGGACCCACTCAAATAGTCCATTATGTCATCCATACTTGGAAATGGAAACCTATACTTGATGGTGATCTTGTTAATAGCTCTGGAATCTGTGCACATTCTCCACTCTCCATCCTTCTTTGGTGTTAGTACTACAGGCACTGCACATGGACTTAGGCTTTCCCTAATTAGTCCCTTCTCCAATAGCTCCTGAACTTGCTTGTTCATTTCCTCATTATCCATAGGAGTCATCCTATGGAAAGCCTTGTTTGGCAAACTAGCTCCTGGTATCAAAACAATATGATGGCTAATATTTCTCATGGGGGGAAAACCCTCTAGCACATTATCAGATATAATATCTGAGAAGTCTTCTAATAAACCTGACACTTCTATAGGGACATATTTTTTTGGTTATTCCCTAACTCTAGGAATTAATGTATAGCACACATGCTCATGTTTCAAATCATCTAGAAATTTACTACCATAAACCAAAAAAATTCTAGCACTATTACATATCTTTTCATCCATATTTTCTAGTGGAATCAGTTTATGGTGCACTCCTTCCTTTTTTAGAGAGTAAGTGTTGGCATATCCATCATGGACTGCATGATGATCACACTGCCATGGTCTTCCTAACAACATATGGAAAGCATCCATAGGCAAGATATCACATAGGACCTCATACTTGTATCTCCCAATATTAAACTTGACTAAGCATTGTTCATTGACCAATGCACTATGGTCCTTCTGCAACCATGCAAATGGATGTAGGTGTCTCATCCTCTCTAGTTGTAACATAGTAACCATTTCTTCAGAGACCAAGTTATCAATAATACCATTATCTATAATAACATTATAGACCTTACTTGAAAATTTACACCTTGTGTGGAACAGGCTCTTCCTATGGTCTGGTTTCTTCTCCTTATTCAACAAGGTTCTCCTTGTGACCATAACTTCTCCTCTCTTTGCCTCCTCATAGTGCTCTAATTCAACTCCTTTATCTGCAATAGCAGCTTTGGCATTACCTATTGGCCTCCTATTTTGCTTCTCTTGGTATTGTGGAAACTCATATGCTCGATGTCCTTCTTCTCCATAGTTGAAGCAGGTTCCACGAAACCCTTTTCCTTCATTTCCTCGAACAGATATACCCATTTCTCTTGGGTATTTGATGTTTTTACCATGGGATCTATAAGCATTATCTCCCTTATGGTCCTGATTACTGCTAGCTTCTTCTTTCTTCTCACCTCATCTTCCATCTGTTCTTCCACCAGTTCTTTCTCCATGACCTCTTCCTTTCTACTTACTCTCAAACCTTCTATTCAAATTTTAGAGAAAACTAGTAAGCATCCTCAATGGTGCTCATCCTAACCAAACTCAACTCTTCTTAAATATTGATTCTCAACCCATGGATGTAATGGGCTACCTTCTCCTCATTAGCCTTAAAATGGTTGGATCGTATCAAGATCTTATAGAACTCCTCGATATATTATTTGACAAAATTTCTTGACTGTATCAAAATTTACACCTTCTTTAGCAGATCCAACTCATAATCTACTAGAATAAATTGCTTCTTCAACTTTTCTAGCATTCATTCCCATCTAGTGATCCTCTCTTTTCCCCTTATATTTTTGTCAAGATGTACTCATTTCCACCAGATTCTAGTATGACCCTTTAGTTTGGTCTTAGAAAACTTGACCTAGTCACGATCTTTCACCTCTTCGTATTCAAAATATTCTTCCAGTTCATTGATCTTGTCAATCAACTCCTTCGGGTTAAGATTTCTCGAGTATGTGGAAACCTCCATATTTGGACTCTTCTAAATCTGGGATATGGCTCTGTATAACCTCACTTGGGTAGGATCTACTACATCTTCTTCTTCCTCAAATTGATCTTCCTCTTCTTCAGCTTCATCTTCGCTCTTTTCCTCTCTTCTTGGGTCAAAACCTCTATGCAACTCTTCTTGTAATGCCTGGACTTACCTCTGCAAAGCTCGAAAATCCTCTACTAGCACTACGATATTAATGGCAACACCTTAGTTCCTTCATGGGGGCATCTTGCTCTGGCTACTCCAAACCCAAACCACAGATCTTGGTGTAAACTTCCTCACATTCGACGATCTTCTTACACACTCAGGAACTCTCGCTCTGATACCACTTGATGAGGATGAACAAACACGAAAAAAACCATCCAAGGAGCCAAAAAATAATAGAAAAGAATTATTTTAATAATTCCAGCCAAAAGGGGCAGAAATTACAAGACATATTGTACAATCTTGGAGCCCAAAACCAAACCTTTTTTTTTTCAGATCCAAAATCCCTTTTTAAATCCTATTCCCCCTCCCCTTTTACATGATATTTAAGTTTCCCGCAATGAAAAAAAATATTAAACATAACTTTCCCACCCATGCAAAATTTTAAATTATACTTTCTCGTCCAACTGGAGGACGACAAACACAAATGTAAAACACTTAGAATTTTTTTTTTTATTAATGCAAGATTGCTTTGCTACCATTAGATGCTCATGCATCATAGTCTTTCATTAAATTCTCAGAATATTTGGTGGTCTCCTATTTTGACTAACTCTTCTATTCTTCTTGCTGATATGCCAAGGGTTAAATATTTGAGGATATTTTACAAAGGCTTTAGTTCATTCTTATGATTATATTCCTTGGCCTACCCTCACATATAAATATGATCATCAAAACTCAGATCTTCCTTTTATTCTTAAGTTTCAAGAGCTTGTGCCTAATTTCATGCTACATAAGCTTGAACTTCAGTCCCTGAATGCTTGATAGAGGGATTGGTGTTGGAATGTAGATACTCCTTTCAAGAACTACTTTTCTTCCTTTCATTATCAGCTTCTTAGTCATTTTTCCTCTAATATTGACAATATTAATGAGAGATGACAGACTCACTCTACCTCCTTTACTTGGATTATTTATTTTAACTATATTTGGCACTATAATATTGAAACTAAGACCACCTTTTTTCTTTGGTCTCTTATTTATCAAGGTCTTCCTATAGGAGAGAGGCTTAGTATGGTTGGTCTTCTTGATCCTAAGTCTCTTGCTTGTGGTTATTTTAAAAAATTTAAGTATATGTTTTGTTTATGCCCTCATGTTGAGTCTACCTAGGCTTGGATTCACTCGTTGTTTAAACCTTTTCATCCCAAGATCTTAATATGGTAGATGATTTTTTTTTGGTGATAATAGTTGTTGGTCTGCTTATATTGCTACTCTATGGAATTTATGTCATGAGATCATTTTATTCCAGCTATGGAAAGCTAGGAATATTGCTATCTATTCTAGAGATTTAATTTCCTTTTAATTTTCTATAAATGAAAATATTATGGTGCTTTATACTATTACTTTTTAGATCCATTTGTAGCCTTCCAAGGTGGCACATGAGTTGGTACACTTGATGAATCTTATCTAGTATTGGCATGAGGCTCCATGCATTATCATTTGGATTTCGCCTGATCTCCCTATACCTCAAGTTCCCTTAATTTATCTAAGGCCTCGATGTAGTATATTGAGGACAATATTCTTTAACATCAATCCATTATACGAGTGCTCATAGTAGGGCTTAATCTCCTCCCAGTTCTCATAGCAGGTATCATTCATGTTCACACTCTCTATAGCGTGGTTGGATTCATGTGCATCACTCAATTGATCATGGTACTAATTGGAGCCTTGGCTCATCTTCTTGTTTGGTTACTTCTCATCCTCTTGCTCATTCTTCTCTATTATCACCTTCAACTTGGATCAATTCTACTCCCCTTGGTTGGGGTATTATGGTTCCTATGATGAACATGGTTTCTCTTGATTATTCTTGGTCTATTGATCAACCTGTAGACAATCATATTGGTTTGGGCTCTTTTGGATCAAATAATGATCCTTCTCCTCCCCTAGGAGCAGCTCTATTTGCTTAGTTATCTTGTTTTTTCACCCTTTTAAGGGTTGTTTTTGTATTTGTATTATGGTTTATCTAGATGTTTTTTTTTTTTGATCATCTGGGTGGCCTTGGACCCCAAGTTGTGATCTCTCCAACTCTTTTTTATTGTAACCTCTTTTACTTATTTAATATAATTATTGGTTCCAATAAATAATTTGAGTTTGTGTATCCAAAAATTATAGGATCGCCACCATATATATTTTATTCCAAGTTGATATGTGTCTCAAATGTTTCTTAAAAATATTTTTGTTAAATTCCAATGATCTTGATAAGTTGAATTTGTTATTTATCTAGAATCTACAACAATCACATATGCAATGTCTAGTCTAGAAATTATGAGATACAAAAGAAAACCGACAAGTTTTCTATAGAGATTACTATAATTTTTTTCTAAATTAGATTTGGTAGTTAAATTCAATCCAACCTCAAATGGTGTATCAAATTTTTTTTAATCAAGCATACTAAAATACTTCAACATATTGAATATATATTTCAATTGATATATGATTGTCCTTTTCTTGTCAAATATGCATGTCCATAAAATAATGTGTTAAAATAAAATTATTTATGTCAAAAAATTTCTTTGATTATGCCTTAGTATGATTAACATACTGAATATGACTACCAATTATGATAAAATTATCAACATACAAAATAAGAAGTATACATCCATCACAATTCTTGACATAAATATCTAGATCAACTTTGCTCCTATTAACACTTGTATCCATAACAAATTTATTTGTTTTTGTGTAGCAAGCTATAGCAGCTTATTTGAGGCCATATAAAGACTTATTCAAATCCTCGTGGTTGTTCCATGTAAATTTATCCATTTAATTTACCATTTATAAATGCACACTTGACATAAATTTTATAAATCTCCAAACCATTTTTTTTAGCTAGAGCAATTATACAACGAATGCTACTCATTTTTACAAAATGAGCAAGATTCTAAATGTAATGAGTACCTTCCATTAATAGAAAATCTTTATCCATGATAAGGATTTCTTTTAGCATTATTATTATTTTTAGCTAAAGCTAGTTTTCTAGAAACATGTGTTGATTCCTATGTTTCTCAAGTTAGCTTTAGTTAAGCTATTCTGAGCTCTACATGATTTTATAAATATTGTAACTTTTACATCTCAAATACCTATATAATCCTATAAATTTAATAAATTAATCAACTTGGTTTAAATCCCTTTCATTGGTATCAAAAACTTGTGGCTCCTATCCTATGTTGGTGAATTTTTCTCATGGAAATCTCCCCTCCTCTATAATTCCATCCTTTGTGAAATATCCTATTTTCAATGCTTCTTAATTGAGGAGGTATGATGAGGATATTATAAATTATTTCCTAGGATTATTTTATTTTATTTAGGTCCTAGGTTTATTTCATATTAGATTTATTTTTGCTAATAATCCACGTGAGCCTTCACCCTGATGAGTGCTGAAATGTGCATGTATTATGGAACCTTTTATATGTATTTTATCTATAAATGGGTGAAAATGGATGTATTTTGATGGTTGATTATATATTATTTATATGATTTATCAGTAAATTTGATTTATGATGTTAAAATAATAAACACCTAAATTTTACACAACTTGTGTGAAGTTTTGCATATTTTTGGTAGTAGAACGATTACAGGTAATGTTGCAGCAAAACACGGGTCAAACGTTGAAGCAAACATTGAGATATGCTGAGAAGTTGCATGGACGTGTGCTACAGAAATATGCTACAAAACATAGTTACAAAAATTTGTTACAGGAGGTATCTATTGAAAACTGTTGCCGAAGATGTCTACCAATAGGAGTTACAAAAAGTTTGACTAAGTCAATTGTCCAACACATTGTGTGATATATCAGTGATAGGATGGCACCTTTATGTGACATCATAGTATTACAAAGTATTTCCAGTCAGTATATCATGTGGAATTTTGCATGAGAAGATTATGTTTATTAAGGTTGTTATAAAGTTGTTTTTATAAAGTTTCAAAGTTAGCATGTTGCTATGTTATTAATATTTAGATGCAAGATATTATGTATTCTCCTTAAATAAAGGGAAATATAGTTGTATTTGTTATATCTTACAACTATTCAAATTATAAGCTTTTTGTTATGTTCATTTGTGAGTTGCCACTTGAACCACTTAGATTATGACTGAGTCCAATCGGGTTAGGAAACTATGTTAGTTTAGATTATTTTTGCTAAGAAGTAAGTTGTCACATTATTAGGCCAAGAAATCCACATGGAAAATATGTTGAAGAATTTCTTTTTGAATGTCCAAGCGATATTATATATTACAAAAATATACCTTTGAAAAGGGCTAATCTGCGACTATTTCTAATGTAATATTTTGTGTACAATTTTTGAAAGCTTGATGCACAACCATTTATGTTTGAATTTCCAGTAATAAATCAGTAGCACTTTCATTACACATATAGTTCCTGTGTCAATTATTTTTCATTTATTTTCGCATGATTTCTTTTATGTAATCACCATTGTATTTTCTTGCAATCATAAAATAATTAGCATTTGATTAATTAAACGAAAATAGATTATTGAAGTTAAAATAGAGTAGAAAATGGGAAGGGGTTAATACTAACCAGGCAGATGCAGGGCCCACTCCAAAAGGTTAATCCCTAAATCTCTTCCCCCAATACATGGTAGATAAAACTAGAACATAGAGTAAAATTAGAACAAACACTTTATTAAAATTACATATCATAAAATCATAGAATACATTAAATAAATAACACATTAGTAAATCATCTATGGATCCACATATATTCATATAGACTTAATATAAATTGCATCTTTAATTTAAGCACAATTTTATTTTCTTTTATTTTCTGTAAAATTTGATTTTCTGTAAAATTTAATTTCTTACAAAACCTGATACTAAAAGAGACTAGAATCAAGCTTAAGAATTAATCACTATGGTACAATCTATACTAGATTTATACTCTTTAAATATAACCTGGATTAACCCGGATTGACAAAATTAAATGTAATCAACTACAACTAGTTACTTTTGTCATCGTTGTCGGGAGAGTAGCATCGTAGTTGTAATTCAGAAAAGCAGTTTGGATGCGCAAGAAGAGAGTCTTAATTTTTCATTTATTTTTGCATGATTTCTTTTATGTAATCACCATTGTATTTTCTTGCAATCATAAAGTAATTAGCATTATATTAATTAAATGAAAATAGATTATTGAAGTTAAAATAGAGTAGAAAATGGGAAGGGGTTAATACTAACCTAATGGATGCAGGGCCCACTCCAAAAGGTTAATCCCTAAATCTCTTCCTCCACTAACATGGTAGATACAATTAGAACATAGAGTAAAATTAGAACAAAAACTTTATTAAAATTGCATATCATAAAACCGTAGAATACATTAAATAAATAAGACATTAGTAAATCATCTGTGGATCCACACATAATCATATAGACTTAGTCTAAATTGCATCTTTAATTTAAACGCAATATTATTTTCTTTTATTTTCTGTAAAATTTAATTTTTTGCAAACTTTAATTTCCTGCAAAATTTAATTTCTTGCAAAACCTGAGACTAAAAGAGATTAGGATCAAGCTTAAGAATTAATCACTATGGTACAATCTATACTGGATTTCTACTCTTTAAATATAACCTGGATTAACCCAGATTGACAAAATTAAATGTAATCAACTAAAACTAGTTACTTTTGTCACCGTTATTGTGAGTAGCATCGTATTTGTTAATCAAAAAAGTAGTTTGGCTGCGCAAGAAGAGAGGCTTACTTTTTCATTTATTTTCGCATTATTTCTTTTATGTAATCACCATTGTATTTTCTTGCAATCATAAAATAATTAGCATTAGATTAATTAAACGAAAATATATTATTGAATTTAAAATAGAGTAGAAAATGGGAAGGGGTTAATACTAACCTGATGGATGTATCTCCCACTCCAAAAGGTTAATCCCTAAATCTCTTCCCCCACTAACATGGTAGATAAAATTAGAACACAGAGTAAAATTAGAACAAAAACTTTATTAAAATTACATATCATAAAACCGTAGAATACATTAAATAAATAACACATTAGTAAATCATCTGTGGATCCACACATATTCATATAGACTTAGTCTAAATTGCATCTTTAATTTAAACACAATTTTATTTTCTTTTATTTTCTGTAAAATTTAATTTCTTGCAAAACTTTAGACTAAAAGAGATTAGAATCAAGCTTAAGAATTAATCACTATGGTACAATCTATACTGGATTTCTACTCTTTAAATATAACCTGGATTAACCCGGATTGACAAAATTAAAAGTAATCAACTACAACTAGTTACTTTTGTCACCATTGTTGGGAGAGTAGCATTGTAGCTGTTAATCGAAAAAGTTGTTTGGATGCGCAAGAAGAGAGGCTTACTTGTATGTGGAAAGAGGTATGTATGAGTCCTTAGCGTGCATACAAGTCAAAGTGGCATGAGAAGGTCCCAAAAATTCCCTTTGTTCGACATTACCATGTTCTTTCTCTTTAGGATCATTTTACTACTTTCATAGTTAAAATTTCATTTCCTGCAAATTTTCCAAGCATTGGGTGATTGCTATTACTTGATTTGGTCTGGGTTCTCTAACTAGTGGAAATAGAAAGTAGGTATGATTGAGTGACATTGTCATATTTAAATACTCCTAAATAATCAAATAAGTGATAGCAAAATAACCTTTTACTTCATCAATTTTATTTCTAACAAATTTACTTTTCAAGCAATATTTCATTTTACTCCTAGTGTGCTAAGATTGGCTCTATGGATTTATAGACCATGAGTTGCACCTATTTTCGTAAACATTAGGATTTTTCAAAAAAATTATTATTTTCTTATCATCCTAAGATTGGTTGTATGGATTCATGGACTTTGAGTCGCACCTAATTTTATTTATAGTATTATTGCTTTAGAAAACAAAAATTCTATTTTCATTTTTCCTACTATGCTAAGGATAGTTATAAAATTATTTATTATGAGTTGTACCTAAACTTGACAGTAGTAGAATTATTTTGAATTGGTGATTAAAAAAAACAAAAAACAAAAACAGAGACAAAACAGAACCCAAACAAAATCAAACAAAGAAAAAAATGGATTATGCTTCTTTTGTTTCGTAATGGAGTTACTATATTTGTGAAACTCATATCTTCTTCTCATCAATTTTCAATCTCAATATTATTTCAAAAATATTCCAAAAGGAAATTTCTTTTACCAGTTTGAGAACTTGTAGGAAAATTACTACCACATGTTGAATAATACTTTGTTTGCTAAACAAAATCTAGGTGTTTTCAATTACTTAGCCACCACTAGTGTTTTGAGTAAATTTTCTTTGAAAATCAATCAATATTTTGGGGTTACATGTTACTCCTAGTCAATCAAGTTTCCTCTTGGACTACACACTTTATAACAAATAAAAACATTGTGGATTTTGAAAAGAACAACTCATGAGTTACTATTACCATAGAGTGAACTGTTCCCCTATTTATCCAATTATGCACATGGTCTAGAAAGCTAATGAATTGGAAAAAGGTCAAGATCCCTCTTCACCCTTGAAAAAAAAAAGAAGAGAAATAATAGTAAGGATAGGATTAGATTTCCATCAAGACTTTGATAGAGTGGTTGGGAATCTGATTCCCCAAAGTTCTAACTCATTAAAAAAAATCCCTTGCTCTCTCTAAATGAGCAAGTGTCCCAAAAATCATCTTCTTGTTTCCCATTAAAATAAGCAAGAATCCCAAAAATCAATAAAAGTCTCTTGCTCTCTATCAAATTGAGCAAGTACACCAAGAAAAAGTTAATAAAAAAAGGGTGAAGATCTTGAATCCCTAGAATTCTTAGTATCATAAAAAGCATGGGGTGATCCTCATTACAATGATGGGATGAATGAAACTCACCTAGAAATAATGTATCCTTACGTAGTAACGCTAAGTCTAGACAAGACATATGGATTCTCACAACTAATCTAGCTTGTTGGCATAAGTGACCATTGTTTTACTAAATTCTTACTCATGATGGGAAATGAACATTCAGTACACACACAATTGGTCCTTGAAAGGCGTGAAAACATTAGGATAAATTTGACATCATATTGATTTGTGAGATGAATAGATGAATTTTTTTAAGTTAACTATGATGTTTGAGTCTTTGTGAAACAACTCTAGAATATCATAAGCAAGAAAAAGTTATAAGCATATTTCTATTTCCTATATAGGTTGTTCCATCCTACAAAAATATGGTTTGTATTTCCCAAAACCTTGATATTTACTTATAGGAACAAAGTAGTAAGGATAGGGTTACAATTCCCATTAGGACTCTGACAAAGTGTTTGGGAATCCAATTCCCCAAAGCTTTGCACTCCTATAAGAACAACAAAAACATGTATACTCCAAATAAAATAAAGGCCATCAAAATAATATCAGTGTTGAAATCATCCAAGCCCTTGATAAAGATTTACTTTGTATATATTGATGACTAATATTGGTTATATAATCATTACTTTTCTCTCACTTGAAACTCCTTAGTGGAATTAAAGAAGCATAATCACAAAGAAAAATATATGTATAATAATAAATATATATATAGTATAATTAGAATAATTTAAGGTCCGAGGTGTAGACCAATTGGTTCATCCAAACCCCATAAGGGGGGTGGAGGTCCAAGGTTCAAATCTCGGGCCTCGTCAAAATGAATGCTTGTCCCTTTCCTAGTTCTTTCAGCGGCGTAAAAGGTTTAAAATGATTGTGGCATGGTGGTTATAGGGGCGAACTGCACGAAGATCTATGTGGTAGCTTCTAGGGCAGACAACATAGAATACTATGGCGGCCATAAAATCTGGACATCCTGCCTAGATTTGTGGCGGCTACCGATTTCACCATGTAAATTCAAAAAAAAAAAAATTAGAATAATTTCCCATAAATAAAACAAAATACTATATACAATTCATCATAATATAAGTTGTTACAAAAATAAAACCCTCTTCATTTTGTTTTGGCTATATAGCTAGAAATACATTTTTTGGGGGAGGTAAATAAAAGACATTCGGATTTCAGTTTGGGGGGAAAAATTTAGGTAAATTATTCTCTCAACTCTACAATTACAGATTTTGTAGATAGATTCTATAGATAGTCTCTGTAGATATTTTTTGTAAAAAGTCTCTATAGGCATTTTCTGTAAACAATCTTTATAGATAATTTTTGTATATAGTACCTGCAGACAATTTATGTAAATATCATTTGTAGCTATGGCACATTTCAATAGATAAACTACAATGTTTTTATAGTCATTTTCGTAGCATATTTCTGTAGACACGGATTCCCAAACAAATTCTACATATATAAATGATCCTAGATTTTTGCAAAGGTTTGAAAGTCATATAAGTCCAAAAAAAAATATTATCCTTGCTATGAAGAACCTCTAAATCATAATTTTGATATATTAGACTCGAAGAGACACCGGTATTTATTTTCTATTGGTTTTGAGGATACACACATTATGATTTAAGCCTCTCTCCATTAATTCTCGGATGAGAATTGTAATCGATACCTTTTGGACATTGATAAGAAGGGATTCGTTCCAACTCACCAACATATTATTTTTAAAACTATAATATGGAAGAGAAAGAGAAAGTGTGCATCAATAACGTGCTGACGAATAATGGGCTATGAGAAATTTTGGTGAAGTTGTAGGAGGTGAACAAGATTAAGAAGAGAAAATACAATTACGGTTTGCTGTGCAAGCAAAGGCTATGAGTACAGAGCACAAAGAGGCATTTGGAATTTTCCTAGCCTATATAGAGGTCTTTCTTTCTAGGTATCTTCGATAAAGATCTAGAAACCATTAGTACCAAATTGCAATGCTTGAAAAGTGTTAATCTCCCTAAATATAAAATAATTACTGATGCTAGTCTTAAGGCACTTGGGAAGGGTCTTCTTAATTTGCATTTTTTGGATATTTTCCAATATAGAAATATAATAGAGAGTGGAATGCATGCACTTGTTGAAGGATACAGGAAGATTGTATATTATTCAGTTGAAAGTTATAAAAGTGGTTTTATTGAAATTGTAGATAGGGTGCACAGATAAGTTGCTTCCAAATAAAGAAATATTGATGTGGATTTCTTATCTGGTAGTTGTGTATGGCAATCAAATTATCAAAACACTCTTGCAGATGCCGCATACGGTGAAGTAATACTTCAAGAAACTTGATAACCATGGGCAACTTCATAGGTATTTGATCGTAGTTATAATATCAATTTCATCCATACACGGGTTTTTATGAAATAAAATGATATAGTAAGCTAACTCCTTGTATTTGTAATTTAAAATTGACATAAAATTAAAGTAGTAACTTTCAATGAAGAACGAAGAGACTAAGTTAGCATACCTCTTTTAGAAAAAAACAATAAATTACTTCTAACTTAGATCTCCAATTTGGACTACTGCCATGCAACATAATAATTTAGATGCATTTCAAAAATCTTGTATGATTAACCTCCACCCTAAGGAATGATATTTTTGCAACGTAAATCCCTAGGATGCATATTATCTATTCGTAATCCTCATTATGAACTTTTTCACAATGCAGACTATTTATTCATAATTCTTGCTATAAATTTTTTCACCTCAAACAACTGTTGATTATAATAGAGAGATAATATGCACACACTAAATCTTCAACTTTAAGAAATCTCTTTCATTCCCACTACTCTTGTCTTTGTATTGAAAAGAGAGCATTCTCATTTATATAAAATTAGATTGTGAAGAACACAAGCTTATACTGATAGGGGGGGTGAACAGTATAAGACCACTTTTTACTTTTATTATCCCAATCAGTATTATTCAATATATCAATGGCAATATCAATAGCAGAAACCAATCAATGTAAAAGACACCAATTTATAGATAAAATATTTCATTGAATTTTATCAAATCAAATTCTGGGAACACCTTTCCCGATTACAATGTTTATGGGTACTAACCCAAAGGAGACACCAATCCCCTAACTCTGCTTTGGCGGGTGATCCTCTAGAAGACCTCTGCCTCCGCTGCCCTTAGCAAATGGAACTCTGTCCATAGAAGACACTTGTATTCCCTGCTCTGGCTAGAGACCTCTGTCCTCAACTCTATCACCTCAAAGTGGGTCCTCTAATTTGCACTAAAAACAGTCCTTCATTCTAGCACAAATGTCCTCGATCTCCTTTTCTTATCTGCACCAAACACAGTTCTTAGGTCTGACACAAATCTGTCCTCAAGTCTACACCAATCTCTGTCCATAACAGGTCCTCAAATATGGTTCACATAAGTGGTTCACAAGCTTTCACTAAAAGCTTGCTTGATCTTCACCCAAGTCTTCACCAAGACTTGTCTCAGATCTGCTTTTCAAGTTATCACTAGAACCTGCCCAAACTGCTCCACAAGCTCAACAACAGCTTGCTCAAATCTGCACAAACACAACCGCACTTGATCGAAAATCAACCTATGCACCTTCGCGCAATCATAGTAGCATTGTCTTCGCACACTCTACTTCCTTCTGCGATCTCTCTCACTTAGAAGATTTGACGAAATGCACTCTATACATTACTATCAAATTTTGCACTCTACTCTCGACGATCAAAACTTCTTCTCTGTGCACTATCTATGAACTTTGCACTTTAAGTGCCCATATGATGCATACTTCAATCGATACCAAACTCTTCAAGTAGCCCTCCTTTTATACTCACAATCTCAAGATTGAAATCTTGGTCTTAGTCGGTTGTTTACCCTTCAACCATGTCGGCTGCAAAACCCTACACTGCGTCGGCCCAGATTTAACTCTGTCGGCTTCACTGCCTCCTTGTAGCTTCTGGCATGAAATTTCAACATGTCATGATATCGCGACACCTTTTCCTGTCATACACCTTCTATAGCTTGTTGTCATGAAATGGAGACACTACTACCTGTCGTGCCCCTTCTTTAGCCTGTTGTCATGAAATCGTGACACTACTGCCTACCGTGCACCTTCTTTGGCCTGTTGTCATGAAATCATGACACTATAGCCTTTGTCGACCTCCTTTATGCTTATGTCATGAAATCATGACACTTCCTGTCTTTGCTGACATCATCTGCAACTCTGTCGCAAAATCGTGACCCTTTTGTCTTCATGGCCTTCTTCTCTGCTTGCACTAGCAAAAATGGAACATGTCACGAAATCATGACACTTTTCCTATAGAAGACTTGCTTACTGTTTCTGCCATGAAATCATGACACTTTCTTGAACTGAACACTCCCAAATCAACCTGTCGCAAAATTGTGACGCTTTTGGCTTTCGAACGCTTTCTCCACTGCCTGTCATGAAATCGTGACACTTCTAGCTTCCGTATGCTTTCTCCACTGCCTGTCGTGAAATCGTGATACTTCTCCTTTCAGGCTCTTCTCTTTGTTGCATGTTGCAAAATCACGACAGTCTTCAACTCGACCTCTTGCAGCATGTCATGAAAATGTGACAGCCCTCACTTGGTACTTTGCATCATGTCGCAAAATCGCGACAGTTCCTAAATCACTTTCTCTCTCTTCAATCTTGTCGCAAAATCATGACAGATCACACTGCGAACTTTCTCTTCTGCAACATGTCATGAAATCATGACACTTTCTTGTCCATACAGCCTCCTTTGTAGAATGTCATGAAATCATGACACTTTTCTTTCTTTGCCTTCCTGCACTGTCCGAGTCACGAAAATGCAACATGTCACAAAATCATGATAGTTTTGCCTGCTTCGACTCTGCCTTCCTGCATGTCACGAAATCGCGACAGTTTTACCCAAAATTTCTCTCTCCTCAAACATGTCACAAAATTGTGATAGTTTTGCCAGTGCTTTCTCTCTCCTAAAACATGTCACGAAATCGCGACAGTTTTTCCAGCCGCTTGCATACTTTTTTTTACTTGTCTTTTTCTTGATCTTTTGCAACTGGGCTACCCTGATCTTCTTGGAAACTCACTATCCATGCTGAAACCTTCATCAAGACACATTCTTTGACATCAAACCAAATTGCTTCAAGACCTTCTTGACATCAATGACAACATCTATACTTAGAGTAAAGGCAATGTACCCAATGTACCCAAAATTGCCAACAATCTCCCCCTTTGTCATTGATGGCAACCCTTAACTGAAAGCATAACTCCAGAGCCAAAACTGAACCCTACTAATCCAACAACTGAGAATCTACAATTGAAGTTTTTTCTCCCCTTGACTTGAAGCTCTCTTCTTCACTATGAAGCTCTCCCCCTTACTCATATCTCTCTCCCTTTGTCATCAATGGCAAAGGGTCACCTTTGGGGCTCGGGACTAAGAATGAGCCTCTTAGCTTAGTCCCTCCCCCACCTCCAAATGAGGTGATTAATTCTAGGGTGGGAGTAAAACTCCCATTAGACACTGATCATCATCAGCATCTAAGATTTCCTTGTCGGGCCTTCTCTTGAACTCTTTGTCCATATTCTTGTTCCTGTTCCTGTCACTGTTCCTGTTCTTGTTATCATTCTTGTTTTTATCCATGCCTTGATCCTTGGACCTGTTCATACCACTATTCCTGTTCCTACACCTAGGAAGTTCAACTCTACATTGTCTAGCTGTATGGCCTTCATTGTTGCACTTATAACAGATAACAATGTTGTTTCTTTGAGGCATACCTGTTCTTTGAAACCACCTGTTCTGCCCAAACCTGTTCTGGTCGAACCTGTTTTGATCAAACCTGTTCCTGTTATTTATCTCGCAATAGACTGCCTTGTGCCCGAACTGATGACAATAGAAGCAATACCCTTGAAATAATCTAGCACTTCTAAATTTGTCGTTTACTTTCTTCACTTGAGCCATGCAATGTACAACCATGTGACCAAACCTGTGACACACAAAACATCTGTCGTGAAATTTTCTTTTATTCGACCTCTTGGGTCCCAAAGACTTCTTCTTCTCAATCTGAGTTTCATTTTCTATTTCTGCACATCTATCACTCATGGACTCATGATCTGAAGTAATTTCTTCATCAGAACTCTCTTCCTTTTGGAATCTCTTACTAGATTCCCCAAATTGTTCCTTGTGCGGCTTAACAAAAACAAGACCTATTTTATCTGTTGGTTTTCTTTGACCTTTGATGAGTGATTTAACATTTTTAGAGCTGTCTTGAAACCTGTACAACTTATCCTTATACTCATTGGTTTCTTCTTTCAAAGAAGCCATTTTCTGTTCTAACTCACTACACTCAAGAACCTTGGATTCTAACTCATCTTTGAGTTCTTGTGTCTTAGCCATAGAGATGTCAAGACTTTCTATAAGATCATCTCTCTCCATACACCATTCATATAACTTATCCTTGAGTCTAGCATTTTTCTTTCTTTCCTTTTTCAAAGCACTAAGAGCATTAGTAGGATCACTTTCAAGATTCTTTATTTGTTTGCTTTCTGAATCAACAAGGCCGTTTTCAGATTTCGTATCACTAGAGGTGCTACCTTTTTCAAAAACCATACATGCATCTTCCTTATAGTTTTCTGAACCATCCTCATTTTTATTATCACTAGAAGAACTTTCACTATCACTACTAGAACACTTACTTGCTTTGTCTAGGTAGAAACTCTTCTTGTGCTTGTGAGAATACCTCTTTCCTTGATTGTTGTGCTCATCTTTGATTTTAAGATTTGTATTTGCCTCTTCTAGTTGTTTCTTTAATGACACAATCTCTTCTTCTTGTTTGTAGCAAACAGTCTCTTTCTCATTGATCTGAGACCTGAGAATTTCTTCACTCCTTTTGGACTCTTCTATTTTTAGCTTCAGATTGCTAACAACTTTGTTAGATTCCTCTTCTTGTTTGTTGCATATATTGACTTTATTACTCATTTCTTCTGTCTGCATTCTTACACCATCAATTTCTTTTTCTAGATTACTGTAATATTCTGTTTTCCTGGTTAATTGCATTTCGAGATCTTCAAAAATTTTCTTGTATTCTTTTGTTTGTGCTTTCAAACTGGTGATTATATCTTCTGCATCCTCAACCTTTTTACTCAGAGCTGAAATCAGTTTTTGTTTCCAATTTGTTTCTGCATCACTTTCTTCTTTATCACATTCCTGTTCTGAGTCTGTTTCTTCACCAAATTTGAACGGATCATCTTCATCTTCACTGCTACTAAACCCATGGCAATGATGTTTATCATGACGGAGTTGACCACAAACAAAACATTCTCTACCTTGTGAGCAATCAGCTGCAAAGTGACCTGTCTTCCCACAACTGGTGCAAAACTTTATTAATATGGCCTGTTCTCCACTGTTTGATACATCTCTTGAATCTATTTCCATTCTTCTTCCTAAAACAACAACATTGAGTTGATCTTAATTTTCTTTCATGACTATGTGTGTTTTTTTCTTCTTATGTCTTATGGTTTTGCTTTTGCCTTTCTTTGCCATTTGTGTTCTTGTAAGATCTTCCTTCAAGCTATTAAACTTTTCGAAGGAACCCACTCTGATACCAATTGAAGAACACAAGATTATACTGAGAGGGGGGGTGAACAGTATAAGACCACTTTTTACTTTTATTATCCCAATCAGTATTATTCAATATATCAATGGCAATATCAATAGCAGAAACCAAGCAATGTACAAATCATCACACACATAAAAGACACCAATTTACAGATAAAATCTTTCACTAAATTTTATCAAATCAAATTTTGGGAACACCTTTCCCGATTACAATGTTTATGGGTACTAACCCAAAGGAGACACCAATCCCCTAACTCTGCTTTGGCGGGTGATCCTCTAGAAGACCTCTGCCTCCACTACCCTTAGCAAATAAAACTCTATCCATAGAAGACACCTGTATTCCCTACTCTGGCTGGAGACCTTTGTCTTCAACTCTATCACCTCAAAGCTGGTCCTCGAATTTGCACTAAACACATTCCTTCGGTCTAGCACAAATGTCCTCGATCTCTTTTTCTTATCTACACCAAACACAGTCCTTAGGTCTGGCACAAATCTGTCCTCAAGTCTGCACCAATCTCTGTCCACAACAGGTCCTCAAATCTGGTTCATAGAAGTGGTTCACAAGCTTTCACTAAAAGCTTGCTTGATCTTCACCCAAGTCTTCACCAAGACTTGTCTCAGATCTGCTTTTCAAGTTCTCACTAGAACCTGCCCAAACTGCTCCACAAGCTCAACAACAGCTTGCTCAAATCTATGCAAACATAGCCGCACTTGATTGAACATCAACCTATGCACCTTCATGCAATCACAGTAGCACTGTCTTCGCACACTCTGCTTCCTTCTGCGATCTCTCTCACTTAGAAGATTCGATGAAATGCACTCTATACATTACTATCAAATTTTGCACTCTGCTCTCGACGATCGAAACTTCTTCTCTGTGCACTATCTACAAACTTCGCACTTTAAGTGCCCATTCGATGCATACTTCAATCGATACCAAACTCTTCAAGCAGCCCTCCTTTTATACTCACAATCTCAATATTGAAATCTTGGTCTTAGTCGGTTGTTTACCCTTCAACCACATCAGTTGCAAAACCCTATGCTGCGTCGGCCCAGATTTAACTCTATCGGATTCACTACCTCCTTATAGCTTCTGGCGTGAAACTTCAACATGTCATGATATCGCGACACCTTTGCCTGTCGTACACCTTCTATAGCTTGCTATCATGAAATCGTGACACTACTGCCTATCGTGCCCCTTCTTTAGCCTATTGTCATGAAATCGTGACACTACTGCCTGTCGTGCACCTTCTTTGGCTTGTTGTCATGAAATCGTGACACTACAGCCTTTGACGACCTCCTTTCTGCTTATGTCATGAAATCGTGACACTTCTTATCTTTGCTGATGTCATCTGCAACTCTGTCATGAAATCGTGACCCTTTTGCCTTCATGGCCTTCTTCTCTGCTTGCACTAGCGAAAATGAAACATGTCGCGAAATCGTGACACTTTTCCTATTGAAGACTTGCTTACCGTTTCTATCATGAAATCATGACACTTTCTCCAACTGAACACTCCCAACTCAACCTATCATGAAATCGTGATGCTTCTGGCTTTCGAACGCTTTCTCCACTACCTGTCGCGAAATCGTGACACTTTTGGCTTTTGTACGCTTTCTCCATTGCCTGTCGCAAAATCGTGATGCTTCTCCTTTCAGGCTCTTCTCTTTGCTACATGTCGTGAAATCATGACAGTCTTCAACTCGACCTCTTGCAGCATGTCATGAAAATGTGACAGCCCTTACTTGGTACTTTGCATCATGTCACAAAATTGTGACAGTTCCTGAATCACTTTCTCTCTCTTCAATCTTGTCACAAAATTGCGATAGATCACACTACAGACTTTCTCTTTTGCAACATGTCATGAAATCATGAAACTTGCTTGTTCGTACATCCTCCTTTATAGAATGTCATGAAATCATGACACTTTTCTTTCTCTGCCTTCTTGCACTGTCTGAGTCGTGAAAATGCGACATGTCACGAAATCACGACAGTTTTGCCTACTTCGACTCTGCCTTCCTGCATGTCGCAAAATCATGACAGTTTTACCCAAACTTTCTCTCTCCTCAAACATGTCGTGAAATCACGATAGTTTTTCCAGTGCTTTCTCTCTCCTGAAACATGTCGCGAAATCGTGATAGTTTTTCCAGCCGCCTGCATACTTTTTCTTACTTGTCTTTTTCTTGATCTTTTGCAACTGGGCTACCCTGATCTTCTTGGAAACTCACTGTCCATGCTGAAACCTTCATCAAGACACATTCTTTGACATCAAACCAAATTGCTTCAATACCTTCTTGACATCAATGACGACATCTATACTTAGAGTAAAGGCAATGTACCCAATGTACCCAAAATTGCCAACAGATTGAGCATCCCCAAATTTGCTACATGACACGCAAAAGGGAATTCCAAGTGAATAAAGTGTAATGCATGCTTTAATTCTTCCATACTATGACAAAATAATAGACCATGATTTTAGTTGTCTTAGAATTAGGGGATTTGGATCACTTTTGAAGTTTTAAAAAATAAATAAAATAAAGTCAACTATCCTGGCATCTCAGTCATAGGGATTGCTTTATTGGTTGAACTTTACCCCTCATGACCTACCTCAAACCTGGTTCCATAAGCATTTTGAAAACAATACAATCAATTTCCAGCAATAGCAAGAGAACTATTATCAACACTATAAAGCACCCAACTACAAAGATGCTCTCTACTTTCAACAACATCATTTTTCTCACATTTTGAGGACAACAGTTCTATGCTATGAAAACAAAATTCTTACCTGAGTAATATCTTGTTTGATATACCAAAACAATGTGAATGTGGAGGCACTGCCTTGAGTTCCTTCTTTTGTGGATGTGTAATGTCCCATTTTGAATACTATGTGGACCCCACACATTGTAATATTTTAGTTTTATCATTTATTTACAAGGAAGTGGGATGCCCCTTTTTTGCAAGGCTAATAGGTGTTTTATGTAATAAAAATTAAGTTTTGGTAATTAATGTTGATGTATCCCTCACTTAATGAATAATTAGAAGCCTATAGTGGGATGACTAGGTATATAGGCTTGGAAAGTTACTTTTAGGGTTTCATTATGTCATGGTCATCTTATGAATTGTAAGAGAGAGGGCTAAACCCTTCCTCACCTTCTACTTCTTAGGTGGTGTGCCCTAAGTCTTAATAAATAGCCAATATTGTAGATAAGGTAATGTGCCCCTGTTATTGATTGAATATTAGGTGTATTTATCTTAGGAATCACAATTGTGTTGCAGATTTTGGTGTGTTAGAGTCTGGGAGTGGTTCGTCAAACTTTGGGAGGTCATTTGTGCATGTTTCGTGACTCGTTTTGCTCTCATAGGAGGATCACCCAGATTTGGGAAATTTTCTAGTCAGTTTTGAGGGTTGATTTGTGTTTTTGGATATTTGTTTAGTCTATTTTCACTTTTAGAAAATTAATAAAAAATTTGTATGGCTGGAACGTCCATTTTTTAGGGTTTCTAGAGTAAATTTTGAGTAGTAATTGCAAATCTGATCTATTTTGTAGAAATCTGATTTTTATTTGTTTTAACCATAGTTTACTGGGTTAGCTTTATTACAATGGTATCATAGTTGATTTCCTACCAATATGTGAGAGCTCTTTATGTAGCCAAATAGGTACTATTTGAGGAGAAATAAGTCAAACCCTAACTTCAACCAGGGGAAATAAATTCCATAACCATAAGTTGAACAAAGGGAGCTGGTGGATATGGTAGATGAGCAAAGGGATCTTGCTAAGTAGAAATTTGATACCATGCTTGATTTACTAAATAATTTGGTGACCAATATGGATCAGGGTGGAGTTCAACCACCACCAAACTAGGGAGCAAACCCTAATCCTCAACCGCTACCATATCAAGGAGATCCATCAAATAGGGAAGCCATTCGATACCAAGGGAGTGAGAGGTTTGTGTTATACAATCATTATACTTTGTACAAGATGGAAAAATTCATGTTTTTGCCTAAGTAAGAACTTGATGTACGCTAGGAGACTGATGAACTGGATGCCCTATTTGCAGAATATTAGTGTAGGGTTAAAAAATTTAGAAATGCAGTCAATTTATAGAGTTACCTAGAGATCATGTGGAAGAAGGCTGGGAGAGGCAACAAGTATGGATAAAGATATAATTGTAGAAAAAAATGCATGTAATAGTGTTCAATGGAGATGATAGCATGTCTGCTAGGGCATGGTTGTAGAAATTGTAGACTTACTTTACTCTTAGCCTTATGGATGAAGAGGATGCAGTACAATTTTCTATCCTATATCTTGAGAGGGTTGCATATGACTGGTGGTACCATGGTATCAACACACAAGGCCATGGAGAGATTACCTCATTTGATGAGTTTAGTCATAGGGTCTTGTATCATTTTGAGATAAGATATGAGGATGAATATTTTAAGGAGTTATCCACCCTTAAGTAGAAAACTATAGTGGAGGAATACATTGATGAGTTCTAGAATATTTCAGTCATGGTGCATTTTAGAGAAGAGAGTTACCTTTATTTTCATTGAGGGCTTGTTGGATTTCTTGAGAGGCTTTATAAAATCCTTTGAGCCTACTTCATTGTAGACTGCAATGAGAAGGTCTTTGACCCTTGAGTCTACAACATCACTGAAACCTAGGGTTTCAGCACCACCACCACCTAGGTTTATCTAGGCAAGACCATCAGGATCATTCCAAAGAGGAAATTTCTTCCAGAAGAGAGATACGGCCCCTCCAGGGAATAATAAAGCTTTAGGTAAGCCAAAACCTCCTTCATAAATGGATTCAACATCTATGCCACTAGGAAGGAGGGTAAATAAGGAGTGTGATAAGCTTAGGAGGAAATGCTTTTGCTTCACATGCAAAATCCCTTTGGTATCGGGCCATTTCTGCTAGGGAAATGGGTAAATTCACTACATTGAGGTCGTTTCATATGAGGAGGCGTAAAAAAGTGAATATGAGTCTTCAAAGGAGCATAAGCTTGAGGAGCCATCCCTTGAGTCTCATGAGATCTCAAACGTTGGAACGTTAGTCATATTGAGAGGTGACAGGAGAGGTATTTGGAATAAGGTGATAGTATTGATATATGGTGGGGTAACCCATTTTGGATGAGGGTTTTGTAGCCAAGAAAGAGCTAAAACTAGAAACATTTACTAGGTTTAATGTTACTATTAGAAATATGAGCATTGTGCCTTGCAATATATTTGTGAGGCAGATGAAGGTGAATTTTGAGAATCATTCCATAGTAGATGAATAAAAGTGTTTCCATTGGGAGGAATTCCTCATTTCATACTAAGAGTTCAATGGTTGTATTAATTGAGAGACTACACCAAAAATCACCAAATATTGCAGCTGAAATTTAAAGCTAAAGGGCATGAGGTAGTTTTGCAAGGGATCAAGAAAAATGTGGTCCCAAAGGTGGTGTCCAAGATGATGGAGAGGATTCTCAAGAAAGAGAAGATAGTTTGGGCTACTTGTATATGTATAAAAAAAGGTATTCCTTATTCATCTGATAATCATGTCTCTTATCATCCTAAAATTTAGATTTTTTTGGAAAAACATAGCATTGTTTTTGGGGATTTGCCTAAGGGATTGCCACCCCATAGGGGATTTCAGCATGTGATTGAGTTGGAACTAGGAACAAAACCTATCATGATAACACCTTATAGGTATTTTAGAATGTGTAAGGATGATATAGAGAAGGCCATAAAATAGCTACTTACCATGAGGTACATTCACCCTTGCTCTAGCCCATTTGTATAAATTGTAGTGCTAGTGAAAAAGAAAGATGGGACTATGTGTATGTGTATTGATTATAGGGTTCTAAACAAAAAGAAAATAAAAAATAGATACCATAGTACTAAGGTAGATGATCCCATAGATGAATTGCATGGGTCTATGTATTTTTATAATATTTATTTGAGATCAGTATATCATCAAATCAGGGTGAGAGACAAAGATGTGCATAAAACAGCCTTTAAATGTCATTTTGGCAATTTTGAGTTTTTGGTGATGCCCTTTGGATTGAAAATACCCCTAAAAATTTCCAATCAACCATGAATTATATTTTTAGGAAGTATTTGACTGATTTTTTGTTAGTTTTATTTGATGATATTTTTGTTTATAGTAGCTCATGGGAAAATCACTTGAAGCATTTGGATTCTATTTTGAGTATTTTGGGACAACAACAATTTTATGCAAGGATGTCTACGTGTGAATTTGGAAAGTCTAAAATTTTATATTTGGGGCACATAATCAGAAATAATGGAGTGCATGTATACCAACACAAGATATATGTAATTCAAAATTGGCCTATTCCCACTACCTTAACTCAATTGCGAGGGTTTTTGGGACTTTGAAGCTATTATAGGAGATCAATTAGAGGGTTTTCAGCCTTGGTAGCACCTTCGACTGAATTAAAAAATAAGGGAGTATTTGCATGGAGTGATGAAGCCCAAAAGGCTTATGATAAATTGAAGGAAGTGATGTCTTCTTGCCCTCTACTTGCAATTCCTAGTTTTTCTTTGTCATTTACCATTGATTGTGATGCTTCAGGTATTGGAGTAGGGATGGTCCTAATGTAAAAGTGATGTATAATTACCTTTGAGAGTAGGAAAATTAGTCCAATGGAGAGAACTTTTATAATATATGACAAGGATATGCTTGCCATTATGCATGCTTTGACCAAGTTCACACAATACCTTATTTTTGGTAAATTTGTGGTAAGGACTGATCATAATAGCCTTAAATATATCCTTGGACAATGAGATTTAAATGATAGCAGTAGAAATGGGTCATTAAAGTGCAGGCATATAATTTTGAGATTGAGTTTATAAAATAGAAAAATAATTCAGCTTCTGATGCACTATCTAGAATACCCATATTTCACTCTATTTCCATTATAACAGCTCATTGGTAGGTTGCAATTATGGTTGAGTATTTGAAGAACAATTTTACATCTAACATTATTGATGGCCACTTTAAATGTGATAGGTACAACATGAAGGAAGGTCTGATTTTTTATAAAAATATAATTTTTACTGTTCCATATTCCAAGCTTAAAGAGAAATTGATTACCACTATGCATGATGCACCCATGGATGGTCATTCGAGATTTTTTAAGACCTATAGATAGCTGCATGAAATTTTTTCATGGAAGGGGCTAAAATATGAGGTATTGAAGAATGTGAGGGAGTGCACCACTTATTAGGAAAATAAAATTAGAAACACATTGCCCGCTGTTATTCTTCAATCCTTACCCATTTCCAATAAAAAATGGGAAAGTATATCAATGATCTTCATCATGGGGCTGCAAAAAGTGCATGGTAAGGATTGTATATATGTTGTGGTGGATAGGTTAACTAAATTTGCATACTTTTATGGTATTTTAGATGCATATACAATAGTACAAGTTGTTGATTTTTTCTTTAGAGAAGTATTTAAATTGCATGGCATGCCAAAGAATATTGTGAGTGACAGGGACAGAAGATTCATGAGTATGTTTTGGCAATATTTGTTCAAGCTATATGGCACATTGTTGACTCTAAGTACAAGCTATCACTCCCAAACATATGGAAAAATAAATATTTTGAATAAATGGATTGAAGGCTACTTGAGAAACTATTTTTTGGGGCAGCAGAATGCATGGAGTAAATGGTTGCACTTGGGAGAATTATGTTATAATTCTTCCTATCATATGTCTATTAAAATGACCCCATTTTTGGTTTTATATTGATATGATGCTCCCAAATTCACTGATTTTTTTGTTGAGTGATAGTAGGGTACCAAAAGCTAAGGATTATATGCAGGAAAATCAGGATATTATAAAGACATTTAAGGATAATATTCAGCTTGCACAAAATTAGCAAAAAAATATGCTGATCAAAAGCATATTGAGCATAATTTTGAGGTTGGATATATGGTTTATTTGAAATTGCAACCCTATAGACAGTCCACTATGAAGATAAGTGGAGTAGATAAGCTCAAGCCATGTTTTTATGACCCTTACAAGGTCATACACAGGATTTGGGAGGTTGCATATGAGCTTGAGCTACCAAAAAACAGTAAAATACATAATGTATTCCATATTTCATGCCTAAAAAAGGCACTTGGATAGCACATTGTTTCTTCCATTGAGTTACCCCCAATTGATGATGAGGCAAAGACGATTTTGGAACCTAAAATGATCATGGAGACTAGAGAGAGGAAGTTGAGAAATAAGGTCATAAAAGAGTACATGGTGAAATGGAGGAGCTTGCCCATTGAAGATGCTACTTGGGAGGGAAACGAGATTCTTGCACATCCAGCCTTGAATTGCTTGAGGATAAGCAATTTGGGAAGGGAGGACTTGTAATGTCCCATTTTGAAGACTATGTGGACCCCACATATTGTAATGTTTTATTTTTGTCATTTGTGGATAAGGAAGTGGTGTGTCCCCTTTTTGCTAGGCTAATAGGTGTTTTATGTAATAAAAATTAAGTTTTAGGTATTAATTTTGATGTAACCCTCACTTAATGAATAATTAAAAGCCTCTAGTGGTGCAACTAGGTATATAGGCTTGGAAAGTCACTTTTAGGGTATCATTATGTCATTTTAATCTTATAAATTTTATGAGAGAGGGTTGAACCCTTCCTCACCTTCTGTTGCTTAGGTTGTGTACCCCAAGTCTTTAGAAATAGCTAATCTTGTAGACAAGGTGATGTGCCCTTGTTATTGATTGGATATTGGGTGGATTTATCTCAAGATTCACAATTGTGTTGTAGATTTTAGTGTGTTGGAGTCTAGGAGTAGGTTTTCCAGTTGTGGGAGGCCATTTGTGCATGTTTTTTGAACTGTTTTACCCTCATAGGAGGATTGCCAAATTTTGGGGATTGTTCTATCCAGTTTTGAGGGTTGATTTGTCTTGTTGGATAGTTTTTTGACCTGTTTGCACTTTCAAAAAATTAATAAAACATCTATATGGCTAGAACATCCATTTTTTATGGTTTCTAGAGTAATTTCTGAGTAGTAATTATAGATCTTATCTATTTTGTAGATTTTTTTTTTATTTTTTTAAACCCTAGTTTACTGAGTTAGGGTTATTATAGTATAGCCCTACTATCTCTCTAGTGTGCACCCGATCTGTAGAGTAATGCCACCTCCAATCTGGGTAATGCCCCAGAGAAACATTTGAATTTTTTATACTAAATGCATTGAGAATCCAGAATAGCAGTATACAAGATGTAAGTTGTAAAGGTTATGTGACAAGTTGAACATGTCATCTCAAATGGATGTGATAAAAAAATGCAAGATTTGTCCAACAACGTATGCACATAAGCCATCTAAAAATACATTTTGTTTCCCATTTTGATACCAACATTGAGGTGATAGTAGAGGTGATACACACCTCAAGTACACCAAGAGCCATCAAAATATAGATACGGGCTATCTAGAGAGATTAACATTGACTACGACTTCACGAGGAGATCATGTCGAAACAAGGATAGGTCATCTAAACTAGAGGTTGTTTGTAAAACCTATAGTTGCTATCATTCAACTAATCAAAGTCTTTCTAAATAAGCCCACATAAAATCGTCTAATATTATGATAAAATGTTATAAAAATTTCATCTTACATATAGTGGAAACATAAATATTTCTATTTGGATGTTACCTGAAGTGCAGCTCACTTGGAGAAAGTGAGTTGAAAATGCTCATCGATTAGACTTCAAGACATCAATGTTGGTAGAGTGGAATGACTATGTGCTTGAGAAAAATATAAGGTATGAGCTTTTTAATTATCATAAGAGAAAATGTACAACATATTCAATTCATACAAATATTACCATAGCCTAAATTAGAAAATTGTTGCTATACACTAAGACATCCTGAAAAATGAGGAGGTGTCAAGTTTTGATCTCTGCAACTGCATAGGTTGTAAATAACTCTACACAATGGAATCTAATCAACCTGGGACAATTGGAATCCCTTAATAATTTTATCTCTTCAAGATTAATGAAGTAGAGCATCACAATACAACTAAATCACTTCTTGATACAAGGGAGATCACGTTTTGGAATATCGTAAAGCAACAGATCTAAATTGGCTGCTTCTAAGCATATCCAGATGCATGATATTTGGATTGATTTCCACCTTGCACACTCTGGGTTGCCAATGCACTTTCCATATGGTGTTTTTTTAATAGTCCAATAGATTATTATGAATCTTATTTTGATGAGGTAATGATATCTCGAAAATGAAATACTTTTTCTTGTTTCTCATTCCATCACAGGTATGACTTCCAACAAAACACTATTTAATATATTTAGATAACTATAACTCCAATGCAAACTTAAAAGTTCTAAATAATTTATATATAAAATTCTATATATTATTCAGTATTTAATAGTTTATTATTAATAACATATTTTAATAATATACCTTATTTTATTTTTAATTTTAATAATACATTTTTACTATATAGTATTAAATTTTATTTCACTAAGGTCCTATTTTTAATTTTTGAGTCTTATCCACTAATGTTGGTATCATTTAAAACATAATAATTTTAATATATATAAATAAAATAAAATTAAATAAAATTAAAATAAAATAAGTAAATAAATAAATAAATAAATAATCAAGCGACATTAGCTCAAACAATTAATTTCCTCAACATTTCAAAGAGAAGACCCAAGTTCGAATCTTGCCAAATGATATATGAATAATATCCTAGATTTTTTGTAATACCACTATGTGATGATGATGTAACATAGGTGGAATTGTTTCAATCCCATCCCCATTATAAATAAATAAATAAATAAAAATAATATATATATATATATACTAAATAAGAATAATAATAATAATAATACACTTTAAAAGATTTAAATTTTATATGTTGAAGCATGAGACATTTATAAGTAAAGTTATATATATTTATAATGGCATTCTTATTGTTAGTATAGGTTTGTAAAGAACATCATTATAAAAGTTATAAGTCTCATTGTGCATAACTTTGACATACACCTAAATAAATTCAAGGAGCACTATTGAGTTTTGCATTGGAAAGTGGATTTAAAAGGTGGAAGTCGAAATGTTGAAGCTATAGGAGATAATTAGACTCAAATAAAATAGATACTTATTGTATGATTTATAGTACCTTCTAATTTCAACTTATTTCATTTGAGAAAAGGGTAATCGTGGTAATCCCTATCTAGCCAAATGATAATTTGCATTGTGCTTCTTAACAAATGTATATTACATTCCAAGGAAATATTGTTTACATAAAATATCAACATAAATGCTAGGATTTGCATGAAAAAAGCATTAATTATCCACTATAGATCAAACTTTGGATTGATGCAACTGTTATAACTACATGTTTTATTTGTTATGTGTGCATGATGTTAGTCTCACAATGACACTGAGAAGGGGGGGTGAATCAGTGTAGCTATTTAAATTCTTAAATCTTCAACTCTTAATGCCGAAACAATGAAAACTTAAAACCCAATAAAGCAAATATAACAAGAGAGCATTCCACAACACACGATGTAACGAGGTTCACCAATTTGGCTACTCCTCAAAAATGACCGCTTGGATTCCCGTCCAAATCCAGCTTTTGCAAAATACCAATTTTACAATCAATTTACCAGCACCCACTGGAAGGAGCACCAACCCCTGATTTATCTGCACCAAAAGAAAGGAGCACCAACCCCTAATTTATCTGCACCAACAGAAAGGAGCACCAACCCCTAATTCCAAGCACCAACTTGGACTACAATTTTGAAACTATAAGATTGACATAAAAATGCCTTCGCTTATACAAGACCCTGACTGGTCTATTGCTAACCCAACCTTTCTCGCTATTCACCAAAACACCACACACACTTAAGGCTCTGCTTACTGCACTTTTACGGCCCTCTTAAAGCCCTCTTCTTCTCTTCTTACTGCACTCTTACGGCTCTCACAGCTCTGCTTAACGCTCTCTTACGGCACTCTTCCAACCCTCTTTTTGCAGCACTTTCATTCTCCATGCAGACCTCCTTTTATAACAAAGTTCTGACTCTATTTTTAACTTCCATATTTTTGCATGCAACTTATTAATAGAAACTTCTATATGTAACTCCTTTATCACACAGTATTCTCTCATGCAACCTATTAATAGTTACGACTCTTTGTTTGGTCTTCGACTGATGACTTTCAGTTTAACCGTCGCTCGATGATTTCACTCCATAACTGGCCCTGTAACTGTCGTTCTGACTTCAGTTCACTATTCTTATTTTAGCTGCATGATTTTTCTCTATAACTGCACCTGTAATGGCCATACTGACTTCAGTTAACTCTTCTTATTTTAGTTGCATGATTTTCTTCTGCAACGATCCCTATAACTGCCGTATAACTTTAGTTAACTATCACATATCTTATTTTAGTTGGGTTCTCTTCTTAGCTCGCGCCAAAGCGACCTGTCGCGAAATCGTGACACTTCTGCCTCTTTGTCCTCTTCTCGGATTTTGCCCACAAAAACACAACATGTCGCGATATCGCGACACTTTCGCCTCCTTGCTTCTTTTCTTGGCTTGTACCCATGAAAACACAACATGTCGTGATATCGCGACACTTTCACCTCCTTGCTTCTTTTCTTGGCTTGTACCCATGAAAACACAACATGTCGCGATATCGCGACACTTTCACCTTCGTACTCTTCCTCTTTACTTTTGTCGCGATATCGTGACACTTCTGCCTTCTTACTTTCTCTCTCCTCCTTTAGTCGCAAAAATGCGACATGTCACGATATCGCGACACTTTTTCTCCTTTGTTCTTTCTCTTGCCTTCGGGTCGTGAAAACATGACATGTCACGATATCACGACACTTTTTCTCTTGGACTCTCTCTCTTGCAATATGTCACGATATCGTGACACTTTTTCTTTCATACAATCTCTCTTGCAATATGTCACAAAATCGTGACACTTTTTCTTTTGGACTCTCTCTCTTGCAATATGTCGCGAAATCATGACACTTTTTCTTCTGTACAATCTCTCTTGCAATATGTCATAAAATCGTGACACTTTTTCTTTCGGACTCTCTCTTGCAATATGTCACGATATCGCGACACTTTTTCTTTCGTACAATCTCTCTTGCAATATGTCACGAAATCATGACACTTTTTCTTTCGGACTCTCTCTCTTGCAATATGTCATGAAATCGTGACACTTTTTCTTCCGTACAATCTCTCTTGCAATATGTCATGAAATCGTGACACTTTTTCTACTTGCCTTTTACTCTTCGAACATGTCACGAAATCGTGATAGTTTTTCTTGCTTGCGCTTTCTCTTCGAACATGTCATGAAATCGTGACAGTTTTTCTTTCTTCTCAACATGTCGCGATATCGTGACAGTTTTTCTTTCTTGCTCAACATGTCGCGATATCATGACAATTTTCTTCCTTGTGATTTTCTTTTGATTTTTAGCATATGGGCCACTTCGATCTTTTGGAAAATCACTGTACATACTCTGAAGAACCTCTTAACTCCTGTCCACTGCATCAACCGATCTGTCTGACTGTGTTGACAACAATGACAATACTATTGTTGCACCTTGCTCAACAATCTCCCCCTTTGGAATTGTTGGCAACACACGTGCAATTTCCTGTAATTCTTCTCCCCCTTTGACAATAATACCAAAGGGATGCTGCAGACTCCCCCTGAGTCCATGCACAACATTCTCAGGCACAAATTATTTCAATTAGCAAAAATTACAAACATGAGCAAAAAGATAATCAAATATATAAATGCTCCCCATGAGAATGTGGTCCCGATAGCTAGTCAGTTCTTGGGAAGCGTGACCACTCCCAATTTATTGCGAAGGTACTCAAAAATTTCCTTGGGCAGCGGTTTTGTGAAGATATCCGCTACTTGCTCTGTAGTTGGGACAAAATCCAACTTAACCTCACCTTTCGCAACTTTCTCCTTCAAAAAGTGATATCGGATAGCAATATGTTTTGTGCGAGAATGCATAACCGGATTCTTTGAGATGTTAATGGCATTGGTGTTATCACACTTAACTAAAATTGGCTCACTGAAGTTAATGCCAAGATATTTCAGGGTTTGTTTCATCCATAAGACCTACGTACAACACGTAGTTGCTGCAATATATTCTGCCTCTGTTGTGGATAAGGAGACTGACTCTTGTTTCTTACTGTGCCATGTGACCAACCTGTCTCCAAGATAGAATGCACCTCCATTGGTACTCTTTCTGTCATCTACACATCCTGCCCAATCTGCATCTGAATATGCAATAAGGGTGAAGTCCTTACCTTTCGGATACCATAACCCATACTCCATAGTACCCTTGAGATACCGAAGAATCCTCTTCACTGCTGTCACATGAGTCTCCTTGGGACTAGCTTGAAATCGTGCTACCATGCAAACTTCCTGCAAGATATCTGGTCTGGTAGCTGTCAAATACAATAGGCTCCCAATCATTGATCTCGTACATGGTTTGATCAACATCTGGAGATTTGTCATCCTTGCTCAACTTGCAACCTGTCGTCATGGGAGTGCTAACAGGCTTACAATCCTCCATTGTGAACTTTTTTAGCATCTCTTTCACATATTTAACTTGAGAAATAAATATGCCCTTCTCATTTTGATTAACTTGTAGTCCGAGGAAATACGAAAGTTCACCAATCATTGACATTTCAAATTCTTTCTGCATCTTATTTGCTAAATCTTTACACGACTCATCATTGCTACTACCAAAAATGATATCATCTACGTATACAACAAGGACAATGAGATGGCCATTCTCTATTTTGACATACAAATTGCTATCCACCATACCTTTTTTGAACCCTTGTTGAGTAAGATAGTTGTCTAGCCTTGCATACCATGCTCTGGGTGCCTGTTTCAAGCCATACAATGCTTTCTTCAACTTGCAGACGAAGTTGGGATTATCACCGAGTTGGAAACCATCAGGCTACTCAATATAGACCTCTTCTTCAAGTTTTCCATTCAAAAATGCTGATTTCACGTCCATTTGATAAACTTTGAAATTCTTGTGAACTGCTAAAGCCAGAAACATTCTAATTGCCTCTAGTCTAGCCACTGGTGCAAAGGTTTCCTCAAAGTCAATACCTTCAACTTGTGCATAGCCTTTACAGACCAATCTTGCTTTATTCCTGACTACCTCTCCATCTTCATTCAATTTGTTTCAAAAAATCCATTTAGTACCGATTATATTTTTATTTGTAGGTCTTGGTACTAACTCCTAGGTTTTGTTTTTCTTGATCTGATCTAATTCTTCATTTATTGCCGTCATCCAACTTTCATATTTGCTTGCTTCAACAACATTTTTGGGCTCAATGCTGGATAATAGAGAGTAGTTACTTACTACTCTTCTTCTTGTCTGAACACCAACTGTGGGGTCTCCAATTATTTGCTCTCTAGGATGATTTTTCTGCCAGTTGCCTGTTTTGAATTTCTTGTTTTCTTCCTCTTCTGAATCACTACTTAAATCATCTGAGTCAATTTTTTGTTTCTTTTCCGTTTCCTTTTCCTCATCTCCTTCAATAACCTCTTCATAAATTGGGTAGTTTTCTTTATAGCTTATTTCTCGTTCCCTACCTTCATCAACTTTAACATCGACACTCTCCACAATTTTCTTTAGCCTCTTGTTGTAGCATGTGTAGGCTTTGCTTTTTGTCGAATAGCCAAGAAAAATACCTTCATCTGCTCTATCTTCAAACTTACCAAGATTATCTTCAGTTCTTTTGATGTAACACTTGCTGCCAAAAACTTTAAAGTATCTTGATGTTGCCTTTTTACCGAACCACAGCTCATACGGAGTTTTGCTTTCATGCGTCCTCAACATGCACCTATTTTGGATGTATACCACAGTATGGACTGCCTCTTTCCAAAATCTATCTGCTATTTTGCTCTCAGTCAACATAGTCCGTGCCATTTCCTGCACTGTCCTGTTCTTTCTTTCTACCACACCATTCTACTGAGGTGTCCTTGCTGCTGAAAATTGTCTCCTAATCCCATATTTTTCATAGTACTCTGCAAACTCCTCTGAAATGAACTCTCCTCCTCTATCTGATCTTAAACTTTTAATCCTTTTTCCTGTTTGATTCTCAACTTGTTTTTTGAAAATCTTGAACATCTCAAAGGCATCTGATTTAAGCTTCAAAAATAGTACCCATGTCATCCTGGAATAGTCATCTATGCACAACATAAAGTATTTGTCACCATTTATGCTTTGCGTTCTCATGGGTCCACATAAATTAGTATGTATTAGTTCTAAAGGTTTGCTTGTGAAGTACTCTTTTGTTTTAAATGTGGCTCTAGTTTGCTTCCCCTTTTGGCATGAAGCACAAATGCTATTTAATGGTTTGCCAATGGTGGGAATATCTCTCACTGCCCTTTTTGAGCTGATTTTTACTAGATTGTCAAAACTGATATGACCGAGCCTCTTGTGCCACAGCCAATTTTCTTCTTCCTGTCCAATCAAGCACACTCCTTCTAAAGTCTCTGAGAGAGTATACAGGTTGCCAGATGTCCTTGATCCAGTTGCTATCAACTTTCCATAGTTTGTTGTTCTGACTTCACAACCCTGCTTCTTGAAAATTACTTCATGACCTCTGTCACAAATCTAACTTACGCTTAACAAGTTATGCTTCAGACCAATCACAAACAAGACTTCTTTTGACTTGATTTTTCCATCACTGATCTTAACTGATCCTTTGCCAACTATCTTAGCTCCATCATTATTTCCAAATTTTATAGAACCACCTTCATATTTCTGTAACTTCTCAATTTTTTGTTTGTCACCTGTCATATGACTGGAGCATCCACTATCAAGTATCCATGGTGCAGATTTGTTCTATGCTTTAAATGTTGTCTATACGATCAAGGATTCCTTTTCTTCCTTGGGTCGCTCCTTTTCTTTCCACTTTGGTTTGATTACAGTTTTGGTCACTTGTTTTGACTTTTCTTTGTTAGTAGCCTGTGCATGTTTTTCGAGAAATTTTCTATTGTGTCTCAAACCATTTGGTTGAAATTTTCTTCCCTGATGTTTATTTGTTGCAAATGTACTTCGACAATTTCTTGCAATGTGCCCAAAATTATGATAGTTATAACATTCTACTGCATAATCCATCAACGGTGAAAAAACATTTCTATTGGTAAAGTTCCTTTGTCCTACATTATACTTGCAATCTGAAATCTTATGTCCATAACCATTGCATTTAAAACAATAACCTAGAAAAGGAATGAGTGAACCTGGGTGATGGTCTTTGCCATTTTGTAGTGGGAGCCATAAATCTTCTTCTCCTTTGATGAGTGACATTGGTGAATCCATCATTGTCAATACTCCTCTCGTGCCTGGCATTATTGCTTTCTTTAGCATGATTCATTTTTTCTTGATCAACCCTGATCTTATCTTCATTCTTTATGGGTTCTATAGTTATGGCCTTTGATCCATTTGATGATTCTCCTTCGACGAAGCCTAAACCAAATTTGATGCCAGTAGTCCTTTGGTTATTTATAATCTTATTCAGCTTCACAGAACTTTCTTCAAGTTTGTGATAACAACTCATTTTTTGATTCATCTCTTCTAGCTGCATCCTTAAACCAACAATCTCTTCTTCTAGCTTGCTGCACTCATCTATTTTCATGGTTAATTGTACTTCGATATCTTCAGATATTTTCTTAAATTTGTCTATCTGTACTTTCAAGCTGGTTATGATTTCATTGTCATCCTCAAGCTTTCTTGAAATTTTCTTATTCTTTTTCCTTTCTATACTCAACTCTTTAAGTGCAGTGACCAACTCACCTTCCAGATCTACTTCAGCCTCAGCCTCAAGTTTTTTATTACATTCCTATTTTTCTTTTGTTTTTTCTTCTTCGAATGCCATGAAAAGAGCTTCACCTGTTTCTTCTTTAGAATCCTCACCGGAGCTGTCTTCTGAAGGACTGACATTCTTGGATATGAAACTTTTCTTCTTGAAGTTGCCTTTTCTAAAATTTGGTTTCTTCTTCCAGTCACTTCTTTCTTGGTGTGAACCTTCATCACTTTTGTTTTTCTCATTAAGTGGACATTTAGCTGCAAAGTGCCCAATGCCTCCATAGTTGAAACACTTAAATGGTAGCTTTCCTCTATATTTTCCTTTTCCCCTTATTAGTTTTCGAACAAAGTTTGCTTCCATTTCATCTGATGTCTCTTCTTCCTTGGATTCTTGTTTTGCTTTTATATTTTTATGTGCTTTAAAAGCAGCTTCTCTGTCTGTGGGTTTAGTTTTTCCTATTCTCATCTCATATGCAGTCAAAGAACCATGCATCTCATCCATACTAAAAGTATTTAGATCTTTAGCTTCTTCTATTGCTAAAACTTTAGAATCAAATCTTTGGGGAAGAGATCTTAGTACCTTTTCATGATGACGACATCTTCCATTTCCTCGTCGAGTCCTCTAATCGCATTAATGATTCCATTAACTCTCAGCATGTATGCCTCTATGTTCTCATCGTCATTCATATTTAATGCTTTGAACTGAGCTCGATGCGTTTGTAACTTGGCCTCCTTGATCTTGCCGTCTCCTTCATGAATGCTCCTTAGTTTGTCCCACATGTCTTTTGCCATTTTACAACTCATGATATTTATCAGTTCGCTGTCCACTAAACCGCACATGATAGCATTCTTTGCTTTAGAGTTATTCTCAAACAGTTTCTTACCGATAGCATCGGTTGGAGGAGTGGTGGGTATTGTGTATCCACTATCCACTGACTCCCAAATGTCATATCCCAAAGCACACAGATATGTCTGCATCTTGAGTCTCCAAAATGCATAATTAGTTCCATCAAACAATGGTGCTTTGTTTGATGAGAATCCTTCACCACCTGCCATTGTCTCACTTCCAAGATCACCTTAGCCGATTAAGCTTGTTCAGGAACTTGGCTCTGATACCAATTGTTAGTCTCACAATGACACTGAGAGGGGGGGTGAATCAGTGTAGCTATTTAAATTCTTAAATCTTCAACTCTTAATGTCGAAACAATGAAAACTTAAAACCCAATAAAGCAAATATAACAAGAGAGCATTCCACAACACACGATGTAACGAGGTTCACCAATTTGGCTACTCCTCAAAAATGACTGCTTGGATTCCCGTCCAAATCTAGCCTTTGCAAAATACCAATTTTACAATCAATTTACCAGCACCCACTGGAAGGAGCACCAACCCCTGATTTATCTGCACCAACAGAAAGGAGCACCAACCCCTAATTTATCTGCACCAACAGAAAGGAGCACCAACCCCTAATTCCAAGCACCAACTTGGACTTCAATTTTGAAACTATAAGATTGACATAAAAATGCCTTCGCTTATACAAGACCCTGACTGGTCTATTGCTAACCCAACCTTTCTCGCTATTCACCAAAACACCACACACACTTAAGGCTCTACTTACTACACTTTTATGGCCCTCTTATAGCCCTCTTGCTATGCTTCTTACTGCACTCTTATGGCTCTCATGGCTCTGCTTAACGCTCTCTTATGACACTCTTCCAACCCTCTTTTTGCAGCACTTTCATTCTCCACGTAGACCTCCTTTTATAACAAAGTTCTGACTCTATTTTTAACTTCCATATTTTTGCATGCAACTTATTAATAGAAACTTCTATATGTAACTCCTTTATCACACAATATTCTCTCATGCAACCTATTAATAGTTATGGCTCTTTGTTTGGTCTTCGATTGATGACTTTCAGTTTAACCGTCGCTCGATGATTTCACTCTATAACTGGCCCTGTAACTATCGTTCTGACTTCAGTTCACTATTCTTATTTTAGCTGCATGATTTTTCTCTATAACTACACCTGTAACTGTCGTACTGACTTTAGTTAACTCTTCTTATTTTAGCTGCATGATTTTCTTCTACAATGGCCCCTATAACTGCCATATAACTTTAGTTAACTGTCACATATCTTATTTCGGTTGGGTTCTCTTCTTAGCTCACGCCAAAGCGACCTATCATGAAATCGTGACACTTCTGCCTCTTTGTCCTCTTCTTGGATTTCACCCATGAAAACAACATGTCGCGATATCATGACACTTTCGCCTCCTTGCTTCTTTTCTTGGCTTGTACCCACGAAAACACAACATGTCGTGATATCGTGACACTTTCACCTCCGTACTCTTCCTCTTTACTTTTGTCGTGATATCACGACACTTCTGCCTTCTTACTTTCTCTCTCCTCCTTTAGTCACGAAAATGTGACATGTCACGATATCACGACACTTTTTCTCCTTTGTTCTTTCTCTTGCCTTCGGGTCGCGAAAATGTGACATGTCGCGATATCGCGACACTTTTTCTCTCGGACTCTCTCTCTTGCAATATGTCACGATATCACGACACTTTTTCTTTCGTACAATCTCTCTTGCAATATGTCATGAAATCGTGACACTTTTTCTTTCGGACTCTCTCTCTTGCAATATGTCGCGAAATCATGACACTTTTTCTTCCGTACAATCTCTCTTGCAATATGTCACGAAATCATGACACTTTTTCTTTCGGACTCTCTCTCTTGCAATATGTCACGATATCGTGACACTTTTTCTTCCGTACAATCTCTCTTGCAATATGTCGCAAAATCGTGACACTTTTTCTTTTGGACTCTCTCTCTTGCAATATGTCACGAAATCGTGACACTTTCTTTCGTACAATCTCTCTTGCAATATGTCACGAAATCGTGACACTTTTTCTACTTGCCTTTTACTCTTCGAACATGTCGTGAAATCGTGACAGTTTTTCTTGCTTGCGCTTTCTCTTCGAACATGTCACGAAATCGTGATAGTTTTTCTTTCTTCTCAACATGTCGCGATATCGCGACAATTTTTCTTTCTTTCTCAACATGTCGCGATATCGCGACAGTTTTCTTCCTTGTGATTTTCTTTTGATTTTTAGCATATGGGCCACTTCGATATTTTGGAAAATCATTGTACATACTCTGAAGAACCTCTTAACTCATATCCACTGCATCAACCGATCTGTCTGACTATGTTGACAACAATGACAATATTGTTGCTGCACCTTGCTCAACACATGAGGACATGTGCTTCCTTCAATTTGGGGGAATGATGAGTGCTGAAATGTGCATGTATTATGGAACATTTTATATGCCTTTTACCTGTAAATGGGTGAAAATGGATGTATTCTAATGGTTTATTGTATCTTATTTTTATGATTTATCAATAAATTTGATTTATGATGGTAAAATGATAAATGCCTATATTTTACATAAATTATGCAAATTTTTGCATGTTTTTGGCAGTAGAATGATTACAGGTAATGTTGCAGCAAAACACAGGTCAAACATTGAAGCAAGAAGCCATTTCAATCAGTCATGTTGAGATATGCTAACAAGTTGCGTGGATGTGTGCTATAGAAGGATGCTACAAAACACAGTTACTAGAATTTGTTAGAGGAGGTATTTATTGAAAACTATTGCCGAAGACGTCTACCAACAGGAGTTATAGAAAGTTTGACCAAGTCAACTATCCAAAACACTGTGTACCATGTTAGTGATAGCATGGCATATTTATGTGACATCATATTGTTATGAAGTATTTCCAATCAGCACATCATGTGGAATTTTGCATGCGAAGATTATGTTTTTTAAAGTTGTTATAAATTTGTTTTTATAAATTTGTAAAGTTAGCATGTTTTTAAGTTATTAATATTTATATGCAAGATATTATGTCTTCTCCTTAAATAAAGGGACATATAGTTGTATTTTTTATATCTTACGACTATTCAAATTAGAAGCTTTTTGTTATGTTCGTTTGTGAGTTGCCACTTGGACCACTTATATTATGACTGATTCCAAGTAGGTTAGAAAACTATATTAGTTTGTATTATTTATGTTAATAAGTCATTTATCGCATTATCAATCCAGTAAAGCCACATGGAAAATACATGGAAGAATTTCATTTAGAATTTCTAAGAGATATTATATATTACAAAGGGAGACCTTTGAAAATGGCAAATCTACAACTATTTCTAATGTAATCTTTTGTGTACAATTTTTGAAAGCTTGATGTGCAACCATGTACGTTTGAATTTATAATGTAATCTTCTATGTACAATATCTGAAATCTTAATGTAATCTAGAACATAAACTTTATTAAAATTGTATATCATAAAATTGTAGAATACATTAAATAAATAATACATTAGTAAATCATACGTGGATCCACACATATTAATATAGACTTAGTCTAACTTGCATCTTTAAACACAATTTTATTTTATTTCACTTTTTGTAAACTTTAATTTCCTACAAATTTTATTTCCTACAAACTTTAATTTCTCGCAAAACCTAAGACTAAAAGAGATTAAAATCAAGCTTAAGAATTAATCATTATGGTACAATCTATACTAGATTTCTACTTTTTAAATTTAACCTGGATTAACCCGTATTGAAAAAATTAAATGTAAGCAACTACAAATAGACACACCCTCACATATGCTTCTAGATTTAGTTTGTAGATAATCTTAGTTAACATATTAAGTTAGTTATTGGTATTTTTGCCACATTGTTTTTGTTGTTGTTGTTCATGCAAAATAACCAAGTTTTGTGCTAAAGTGAAGTTGTCGCGATATCGCGACATGTTGTATTTTTGTGACCTGTCACGTTTTCGTGACCTGTCGTGTTTTTGTGGAGTCCAAAGCCGAAAAGTGCAAGCATAGAAAAATGTCGTGATATCGTGACATATCGCATTTTTGTGACCTGTCGCGTTTTCACGGATAAAAACAGCCAAAGGACGCAAGGGAGTAAAATTGTCGCGATATCGCGACATGTCGCATTTTCGTGACTTGTCTCGTTTTTGCGCTAGGAATAACAAAAGGAAGCAGTAATGGAAAAGTTGTCGTGATATCATGACATATCACATTTTCATGACTTGTAATGGCAACAGAGCACAGTGATAGCAAAATGTCATGTTTTCATGACATACAGCTGAAAGGAGGAGCGCCAAAAGAAATGTCACGATATCGTGACATTTTTTGAAACGAAGCCAAGCAAGAGAAACTTGTCGCGATATCGCAGTAGGAAGCAGAAATGAAGGAGAACACAGGAAATTGTCATGATTTCATGACATGGTGGGGCAGAAGGGCAAAGCATGGAGAAATATCGCAATATCGCGACATGTCATGTTTTTGAGGCAAGAAAGCACGAAAGGAGCAAAATGGTATGGACTATGACGATTTCGCGACATATCGTGGGACAAAACAAAAGGATAGAAACATGTCATGATTTTGAGACTTGTTGAAGATGAAAAGACAAAACAAATAAAATGTCGTGATATCATGACGTGTCGCATTTTTGCAACCTGCCATGTTTTTACGAAATGAAAGCTAAGAAGTACAAGGCATAAGGAAATTGTTACGATATCGTGACATGTCACGTTTTCATGGTGAAAGAGCGAGAAGGGCAGTGCCAAGTACGGAATGTCATGATTTTGTGACATGTCCCATTTTCACCACTTGCAAGAAGATGAAAGCCAACAAAGTGGAAGATGTCACGATTTCATGACATGGTGAGTTTTTGTGACTTGGAGCAGCGAAGAAGGAAGGCAAAGAAAGATGTCACGATTTCATGACATATCATGAAAACAAAGCTAAACAAAGAGAAAATGTCACGATATCATGACATGTAACATTTTCATGATTGGTGGCAATAGGAGAAAACAGTAAGTAGAAGATGTCGCGATATCGCGACATGTTGCATTTTTGCGACCTGTCATATTTTCATGACAAAAGCAACAACAAAGGCCTGATAAGGTTATGTCTGCATTTTCCTTCAAAATTGCATAGGAGAACGTGAGGAGAAGATAAGGATCAAACTAATTTTAAGATCATGGTCAAAGAGGCTCCAAGATTAAATGTTGTTGTTTACCTATGTGCGCAAGATGGAAGAACATGAGGCAGTTTTTGATGCCACCAAAATTAAATATTCCTCCAGTATTAAAATCTCATGTTCATGATCTCCTAACACTTCAAGCATACCCTAAGAACAGTCATTTAATGAAGAACTCTGGTCCCTTGTTTCCATTCAATTTTTTGCTTGATCCATCGAAGTAGGGAATGTGATTTCTCTGAGGTAGATTAAGGGGGATAATTTTCTCTTTTCAAGTGCATATTTTGTGGACCTCTTCTTCAAAATATGTTTTATGTTTTAAATGTTGTGATGCAAAAGAGAGAGGGAAGACCTCTATAAATACTCATGTATATCTAAAGAAAATAAGGTTAGACATTTTGCAAGAAAACTCTCTAAGTTCTTTGCATCAATGGAAGAGATTTGGCTTCTAAAATTTGCAAGCATTCTTATGTGTGTGATTTCCTTTTGTTTTAAAAGTCATTTCAGTTTATGCTCATGTTCTTGCTGTTAGGTTTTGAATTTTGTATTCTAGATTCAAACGTTGCTAGTTAGTGAGTAGATTTTGAAATATGATCTGGAGGTTATCTCTACAAATGTGTGAGTGAAATTCTATTGCTTTCCTTTTATTATATGTTGTTATAAAACTTGGTGGAATTCTTGCTGTTAATCTACCCTAAATTATACACTTTAGCTTGTAGCCATATTTCCATCTCTTTCTGTTATTTCCCTTTCTTTCTGCATTTTCCATTTCTTTCCCACACCCTTATCTTCAAAACAAGTTTAGATTAGTTTGGGATCCAACCCTCTCTGGATATTGGCCCGGGAGACTTCTATTTCTCTCAGTCTTTCAATTTTTGTCGAGTCTAGGGTGCACAAGTGAAGAAATCTTGTACTTAGGCATATTTGTGAACAACAATTTTTGGCACGCTTGGTGGGACAGACTATTTTTGTCTCAGTAAGGTCCATAATCAGTGGGACAAATATTATTCCGACTTGATAAACCCACCTGTGCCAACAGTTTTTGTCACGCCTGGTGGGACTCACAAGTCCCATTTTTTGACACCTAGAGGAATCAAGATTTTGATGAACTATATTGACCTCAAAGCGGAGATTGTAAGTTCATCTGGTTACTCTTCTAAAGGTGACTGTAAAGTACCTAGAAATTTCTAATCATGAAGCTAGTAAAAATATTTGTTTCATGATCATGAGATCAAGTGCCAAAGAATCAGAAGATCCAATAAAATTCTATGAGATTGATGTTTAAAACTGGAGGGAGCGCTCAAGATTGGTAAGTCTTATGAACCCATCATTTGCTATCTCATCATAGGCGGTAGGTTAGTTTGTGCCATCTTTTGCTCCTCTTAGTACTACTACGAGCTTGCTACATCCAGATCCAGAAGTCCAAATGGACCAGCATCCTCCACCAAGGAAGTTCTCGGTGGCATGGAATAGTTTGGGAGCCTTGCATTTACTGGCACAAAATACAGTCCCTCAAGCTGCTTTAAAAGCTTTATCGACCTATGATGGTATCGGTAAAACTACTTATGAGCATATTCATGATGTAGCCTCTTTGGCAGCCATCCATGACATAACGGACGAAGACGTGATGATAAAATTGTTGGTGTTGTCACTGAGAGGGAAATTGTTGTATTGGTACCAATCATTGCAACCAGGCACTATTGCAAAATGGGATAAATTAGGAGAGATGTTAATCAAAAAATTTCATGAACAAGCTAATCCATACTCCTTGTTGCATCAATTTAATGCAATTCAAAGGCACCCATAGGAGGAGATAGCGAACTTCAATGTCAGATTTACCAGAAGCTGGCAAAGAGTTCCTAAAGGTCTTCGGCCCACTCATGAGCAAGCTGCATTCTATTATCTCAGAGCTTTTAACATGGACATTGGCTTGGCTATCTGGTAGTCCAATATGACTACATTCTCAGAGCTATTCGAACAAGTGCAAAAGGCGAAAGCTGACTTTATTGCCATAGGTAGGCTTCCCCCAAAGGTAACAATGCCTATCTTACCTGATCTTCCTAAGCATTTGTATTCTGGTTAATTTTCATAGTATATGCCTTCCATGTATCATATTCCATCATGGAGCTCAAGTGCACCTCAGATCGCACCCATTCCAGTTCCCCAGCTCCCTGCTCCAACTATTCCATAATTACCTGCACCAAGCATTCCGTAATACCAGCATACAGGTGCAGCCTTCACATCTTACACTGCTCCATCCATGTACCCTTCATCTTCATGGAATCCTCCCACAACTGCAGTACCTATGATTCCCATTCCACAGTTAACCTCTCCACTTCCAACTCCTGCATTACCTTCCCCACCAGTTCCATTACCTCTACCAGCACCACCTGTGTCGTAAAGCATAGATCCTCAATTGGCTATTTTGCAAGAAATCCAGTCGACCATGAGATCTCTCACTAACAAGGTGACATCTATGGAGCGAAGAGAGGCAGAAAGGAACTATCAGCCATGAAGATTTATGCCGATAGTAACAAGAGAAAAACTTTCTCCTATTAAGTCTATAAATAAAGTACCTGAAAGGAACTCAGCAATCCTGGTAAGTGAAGAAGCTGGCCCCTCCGAAGTTTCACATGAGCCATCTTACTGGTGTTCTTCATGCAATGACCCACATGATGAGTCCACCTGCATGGTCCACCAAAATTATTTACAAGTTCTTATGGGGAGCCGTATAAACATGATTCGAGAGGTGGATCATAATACTGAGGAACACATTGCAGTCTTGACACGCAGTGGCAAGAAACCAATGGTGGTAGATCCGGCTAAGATGGAGCCATTGAAAGTGCCTCCTGCACAAGCAACAAAGCAACAAATACCTGTAAAGACTCACGATCCTCTAGCCCAGCAACATGATCCACCTATTTTGTTGAAGGATTTGCTTCCACCACAAGCCAAAGAGAGGTTGCCAGCTAAAGCTTCTATCTCCCAGCCACAAGCAGAAACGAAGGAACAAGCTAGAGAGACGTTGCGGTATCCATCATTGACTAAATGGCAGCGAATGGAGGCCACTCAGCAATATCAAAGAAAATATGAAGACACTATTGAAAATAGGGAGTCTGGTGCATCTACATACAATATTTTTGAAGAATTGAATATTCCAGCCAAGGTTAGTCTCTATGATGCATTACAATTACCTAGGTAAGTTGATTTGTTACAAAAATCATTGAAGTCTATGAAATATAATGAGAAGAATCCTACCCAAATGATTTTTGCTCAAATATTAACTTCTTTAGCTACTGGAAAAAATAGACCACCCCCATGTTATTTGTCACTCAGGATGGAGGATTGGATAGTGCACAACTGCATGATTGCTTTTGGTGCTATGACAACTATCATGCCAAAGGCAGTCTGTGAAGTCATGGGTATGGAGTATACAAGAAGTAGCCCTGGTGTCTTGCAATTGGATGGGACTCCCATGAAAATAGTGGGTGTAATCAAGGATGTTTCCATCTCCCTACATGCCATGCTTCAGATTTTTGTGATTCGGGAGATCATAGTAGTAGACCTGGATCCATGTTTTGGTCTGTGTCTCTCCTGAGAGTTCACGATTAAACTTGGGGGTTACCTTTCTTTGTATTTTACTCATTAGGAGGTGATCCATAAAGGTAAGAAGGTGAAAATTTTCAATGAGAATCCTTCCACCTTTCATGTGGAGAGAATGGATGAAGTGGACAGATTAGAAAATTCAGTGCACATGATGTCTGATGAATTTGGCGAGCTTGACTTAATGGAAGAAGCTTTGGAAGAGCTTCATCCAGAAATGAATTTTCCATGGCCAATTACATAATGTGAAAGCACAGTGTTACCTTGTACACAAATTAAAAAAAAAAAACAAATAAAAAAAAAGAGAAAAGAAAGAAAGAAAAAAAGAAAACACTACTTGTTGGAGTTCCCCTTTGTACAGAATAAATCAACTTTGGCTCCTTTTGCACACGAGCCCGTAGGTATGTTTATTTCTTTCTATTTTTCTTTTCCTTCCCAGCAGATAGTGGCTTTCATCTACTTCTTTCTTCCACTTCCTCATTTTCATTCCCTTCCCCTCCCACTCCTTCCACTGTACATAATCAAGCCACTACTATTGTTTCTATTCCCCTCTCTGATGTTCCCTTTTCTTCACTTTCCTTTTCTTCTAACCCTTTGTCTTTTGAGCACCTTTCCATAGTTCCCACCCCTTCCTCCATCCCATATCCTTCCATTTCATTATCTATTTTCATACAAGCCCAGTAGCTGGTAGCACAGTAGCACCCTCTTCAGTTGTTGTATCTACCGCTTCTACTCCTCCATATTCCACCATTTCATCATTCACCATTCTTGTTCTATGGCCTGTGCATCTATCGATCATCACTCCATTCATTCCTATTTTTTCAATTCAAGTGCTTCTCACTACTACCATGGAGATCCTTCCACAACACCTGGTGATTACCCAGCTCAACCGAGCTAGGCCAAACATAGTAGTTCGAGGAATAAAGGAAGTTCTGCTCTTCCATAAATTTTTGTTGAAGGTCCTGTTTTAAGTACCAGCAAGAGTTTGTTGCAATAGCCCATAGAGACGTCCAACATCAACCAACACTCACTTCTTCTGCTCCTTCAGCTTCTTGAATCTGTTGCCCAATGGATAATGGCCTGAGGTTCATGCATATAGCAGAACTATATACCTCGCAAGCCACCAAGAATGTTGGCATTTTTGCCAAATTTTTGTTGTTGTTGCTGTTCATACAAAATAACCAAGTTTTGTGCTAAAGAGAAGTTTTCACGATATCGCGACATGTCACATTTTCGTGACCTGTTGCGTTTTCACAGAGTCCAAAGTCAAAAAGTGCAAGCATAGAAAAATGTCGTGATATCGCGACATGTTGTATTTTTGTGACCTGTTGCATTTTCATGGCTAATAACAGCCAAAGGATGCGAGGGAGTAAAACTATCATGATATTACGACATGTCGCATTTTCGTGACCTATCTCATTTTTGCGCTAAGAGAAAAAAAAGGAAGCAGTAACAACAAAGTTGTCGTGATATCACGAAATGTCACATTTTCATGACTTGTAATGGCAACAAAGCATAGTGATAGCAAAATGTCACTTTTTCGCAACATACAGCCGAAAGGAGGAGCACCAAAGGAAATGTCGTGATATCGCGACATGTCACATTTTCATGACCTATCATGTTTTCACGAAAGGGCTGAAGATAAACACAAGGCGGGAGAAAGATGTCGTGATATCGTGACATTTTTTGAAATGAATCCAAGCAAGAGAAACTTGTCGCGATATCACGACAGGAAGTGACAACGAAGGAGAACATAGGAAATTGTCATGATTTTGTGACATGGTGGGGCAGAAGGGCAAAGCACAAAGAAATGTTGCGATATCGTGACATGTCGCATTTTCACAATAAGAAAGCGCGAAAGGAGCAAAATGGTACGGACTATCATGATTTCGTGACATATCGTGGGACAAAAAAAAAGGATAGAAACATGTCACGATTTCATGACTTGTTGAAGAACATGAGGAGAACATAAGGATCAAACTGATTTTAAGATCATGGTCAAAGAGGCTCCAATATTAAATTTTGTTGTTTACCTATGTGCGCAAGATGGAAGAACATGAGGTATTTTTCGACACAACCAAAATTAAATATTCCTCCAGTATTAAAATATCTTATTCATGATATCCTAACGCTTTAATCATACCCTGAGAACAATCATTTAATGAAGAAATCTGGTCCCTTGTTTCCATTTGATTTTATGCTTGATCCATCAAAGCAGGGAATGTGATTTCTCCGAGGCAGATTAAGGGGGATGGTTTTCTCTTTTCAAGTGCATATTTTGTGGACCTCTTCTTCGAAATCTATTTTATGTTTTAAATGCTATGATGCAAAAGAGAGAGGGAAGACCTCTATAAATACTCATGTATATCTAAAGAAAAGAAGGTTAGACATTTTGCAAGAAAACTCTCTAAGTTCTTTGCATCAATGGAAGATATTTGGCTTCTAAAATTTGCAAGCATTCTTATGTGTGTGATTTCCTTCTATTTTAAAAGTCATTTCTATTTATGCTCATGTTCTTGTTGTTAGGTTTTGAATTCTGCATTCTGGATTCAAACGTTGCTAGTTAGTGAGTAGATTTTGAAATGCGATCTGGAGGTTATCTCTACAAAGGTGTGAGTGAAATTCTATTGCTTTCCTTTTATTATATGATGTTATAAAACTTGGTGGAATTCTTGTTGTTATTCTGCCCCAAATTATACACTTTGACCTGTGGCCATATTTCCATCTCTTTCTATTATTTCCCTTTCTTTCTGCATTTTCCATTTCTTTCCCGCACCCTTATCTTCAAAACAAGTTTAGATTAGTTTGGGAGCCAGCCCTCTCTGGAGATTGGCCCGGGAGACTTCTCTTTCTCTTGGCATTTCAATGTTGGCCAAGTCTAGGGCACACAAGTGATGAAATATTGTACTTAGGCAGATTTGTGACCAACATTAATATTTATCTTAAGTTAGTTTATTTGCTAAACTTAAGTTAGATTAGGAATACATTATTATTTTCTATCTTATCTCCAAAATGAGATATGACATATTATTGGTTAATTTTGGCTATCTCATCTCCACATGAGACACCCTCTTGCTTGTATATATTCATGTTTTTTTAAATAAAATGGCACTAGAGTTTGATACCACAACACATCCTATTTTGTGTTCTTCAATATATCCTTCTAGAAGAAACTTGATGTTGTAGTACCACTTACGACTAACTAAGCATTTACCTTTGGACGTGTTATCAACTCCCACATATCATTATTATTAATCAATCATACTCCTATTGCATTAATTTTTCCCATTATTTCTTATGTCATACTTCTTCATAATTTTATGGATCATCATCATGCATAACTCTAATCGTGGGATAATAATTGGTAAATTTGGACCTTATTCATAGATATCATCAATAATATTTCTTATTTTAGAAGGTGTCTCTTCATATTAAACTTGTACACCTTTAGTAGTTTTGTTTCACCTATAAATATCTATTTTACCTATTGAACTTGTAGAAGTTGTGCTTGTTGAACATTTAGAAGTTTTTTATACTATAGTTATGCTAGTATTAATATCAACATATTCAATTTCAATGTCAACTACTTAATTAATAGAATCAAAGATATATTATCATCATCAATAACAAGAATATGTAAACAATACATGTCTACTAATATATATTTCTTTGGTTTTTAGAACATATAAGTTGTAGGATTTAGACTCGTCACTATAACTAGTCGTGATGTATTTTACACTCCTATTTTCTAGTGTTGTTTTTATAGCATAAAAACAAATACTCAAAAGTAGGAAATGCTTAGTTTTCTACCACTCTATGGTTATTTAGAAGCCATATTATTAATTACTTCAGTAATGATTCTATCCAATATATATGCAATTATATTGGTTGCTTCATCCTACAAATTGAAACTCATCTTATTTCAATGCAACATACATCTAGCCATCTCCATCAAGGTCCTAATTTTCTTCATGCAACCCCATTTTGTTGAGGAGTGTAAGAAACATTATATTAATTCTTTATACCATTTTCTTTAAAATAATTCAAGAGAGATTGATTCTTGAATTTAGTGTCTATATCTATTCTCAATATCCTAATGAAATTTTCACCTTATATTTCAACAAACATCTTGAATTCCTTGAATTTATTAAACACTTTAGCTAAATTATTTAATAATTAAACCCAAATTTTTCTACTATACAATGAATGTGAGCACTTACCTTGAACTCAAGGGTGATAAAATAAAAATTGGATGTTTTTTGTAACCATGAACCATAAATGGAAAGCTTATTTATTATAAAATATGAAGTAAACATGACATTATTAATCGTATCATTATCAACACTAAAATTTCCATTTCCATGGATTTGTAAGTTTCTATGATCACACAAGAATATTTTTCCTTACATCGTCATCAAATAACAAATTTTTCATTATCATAAGATGTATGTTGATTTGCATCAGAATCAATGGCCCATTAGTCATTAGAGGAGCTCAAAGACTTAAGGGTAATAACAAAAATATAGGAATTAATTATCCTCTTGGAACATTCATTACACTTCTATACTGACTTCCCATAATGATTTTGTCTTCTACCATTGTGTCAACATTGTTGGAGATAAATTTTAACTATTAAAATCTAAACATAAGAAATTTACTTATTTTACTTATTTTAGTGTGTGACAACCTACATTTTCATACTATTGTAATCAATTGGTCTAACATTCAAGGGTTGACTATCAAGGGGAAAGGTTGACTAGGGTAATTTTTTTGTATTATTATTTTGCACCCATTGTTTAATCGGTACATAGCATCGAATACCACTTTTAGGTTATGACCGCTATAGGTGGTCCCCAAGTGGACGAGATTGTCCAAATTCCATAAAAGGTGCCTTTAGTGGTTTTATTCCACTCACCCTCTATCCTGACATGAGAAGCTAGAACCTTAGCATGGGGTTATCCTCTAAAGCCCATAACATGTAGAGTGTGTTCGCACAACTCCTCTCTCTTAACATGTCATTGAAGTGGGTACTCCTAAGTTTGATTTACTCATCTAATACCAAATAACATTTAAGGGTGTTTAGCATAGATGTTATAGTGCTTAATTGTTAACCATATATCTAGATTATTTTTCCTAAAATATTTAAATATACTTATAAGAAATATTTCCTAAGATATTAACTCCCCAAGATATTATTCTAATTACTATGAAATATAAATAAAAGTTCTTTATATTTTTTTAGTAAGTAAATCACTTATATTTATTTCTATACAACAAAAAATATTTCTATTTTTCTATCCGAAGATATTAAATCTGAAACATCGCTATAATATGACACTCAAATAAAATCTTAAACTATTTCTATGATACAACTTTTAAAAGTATAATAATTCTAAATGTCACTCTTTAAGAAGTGGTTTAATACATAATTTAATCCCATGGTCTTATACAATTTCTAGGTTAAATATTTCTTTGATTGAAGTAATACAAATATTCATTATAGACTTGGGTCACTCCTTTTCTTTGGTACTATTGGCCACACAAGAGGCATCCACAAGTTTAAATATCAACAACTAAACTATACTAATACCATCTACTACTAACCTTGAGGGACTTTATTTTTGGTTTCAAAATGGATTAGTTTGGATTGAAATATGAATTCTAAGTACAATAGATCATTTATTAAGTAAAGTAAATGCCAATTAAACTCAACCAATACCAAGCAAATAAACCATGAAATACATAGCAAACATTGTCATCGATGGTTATTTTCCAATTGAGAAAATATAGACAATACTCCATCGATAAATGGGTGGCTTAAAGGATTTTTTCTGCATAAGCAACAACCAATTAACTAATTATCTAGCAAGCATACATCCTATCACACGCTACAACAATCGATAAGTACACATAGCATTATTTTATGGTATAATAAGAAAACACAAAAAAACTGTGGGTTTAATCAAATTTACCTATTATCCAGGAAGCACATGACACACATCTCATCATTCACTATCATATTTTGTGGTATAATAAGCAGCCACTATGCAAGTAGTACCACTAGGATTGTAAAATAAGAGATAATGTTGTTATATATAGATAGTCAACATATACTTCTAGGTAGAACATATCATGCATGCAAGTTTCTCCAAAACTAAATATAACAAAGTCTATGAGAGCCTCAAAATTATTTAAAAAAATTAAAAGAGACTCTTCCAATTATCTTATATACTACCTAAACATAAAGTAGATAAACATTGCAACATCATGTGTGGTAAGTAATTTATTTCTATATCTTGCTATAATTAAAAAATATTAAACATACATACGGTGATCATGCAGAACAAAAAAGGACCTGAACTATTTTTAGACATAAGATTTTATCGACTTCTTCTAACTATTATTGCCTCTCTTTCTTGTTATCTCCTTCCACACACCCTTGAGAATGGATATTTAAGTGTTTAAAAATATGATTGGAGAAGTTATTACTAGACAAGTGCAGTGTCATGCAAACAACCATGTCATCGCCTAATACTCGGCCAAGTGGTGCTTCAAAAATATCTATTTTGCAAGGTCCTTTCAAATAAGGACATATAATATAATTCCTTTTTAATTTATTTAAAAAAAATCCTTTTTAACTGATTTCTTGAATTAAATTAAAAATAATAATTAAATAGCTAAATAAGTAAACAAACAATCAAATAATACATTTAATTTAGCATATGTGTCTATACCTCTAACAATTCTTCTTATACCGGTAATTGATGATAACAAAAATGCTACAATATGCTAAGCAAGAATATATCCCATGCTTCGTGGCACTTTCCTTTCCATTGGAGGGTTTTTGTATGCAAGCACTCATTCAATTAGATATAGAAATCATACATTCACAATACCCCTATACGAATGTAGTTATATGGGCTTTTATGTACCCATCAACCATTGGTGAATATCTCATTGCTAGGGCAATTCTATCCATTTTGTAAAAATGAATATCCTACTATGGTGAGAATTTATACTACCATCATTTCCCATATTATCCTTTGAGTACCTGTACCTACAACACATGGTTTGTTAGTAGTACCTTATTCAAAATGTTAAAAATAATAATTCATAAGAAAATAACATAATATACATATAAAATGACATCACCATAAATCATGTTTTTTGAGGGTCATGACATTCTTCCCCCTAGTTCTAAACATAGTCCCATGTGTTTTAAAATATATTTTAATTAAAAATATGAGGAAATTGTTCTTTCATGGAATCTACATCCTCCCATGTAGCATTCCTTTCTAAAAATTGGTCCCATTGGACCTTACATTGATTTACATTTCTTTTTCTTAAATTTTTGGTACAAAAGGCTAATATCCAAACTAGGCAAACCTCAATGGTGAGGGGATATATCATCTGTAAATTTGATATATTGCAAACATGTGATGGGTTGGGAACATATTTTTTGAGCAGGGATATATGGAAGACATCATGGAGTTTTGATAGATTAGGTGGAAGGGTAAGTCTATAGTCCACCAGACTGATCTTTTTTATGATATCAAAAGGGCTAATAAATTTGGGATCGATTTTGGTTGATTTGATGGAGCTTTTGTTATATCTCACCCTTAGGAAGACTATATCTCCCACAGAGAATGATCTCAGTGACCTTTTCAAATTAGTGTAGCTCTTTTGTTGATCCATGCCTTCTTTGAGTTATTGGTAGATCACTCTTAATTTTTCCTCCGCCTCCTTTAAAATATTCAATCTAATCACTATTCAATCCTTCATATTGTCCCAAGATAGAGGATTTCTACATCATCTCCCATACAAGGCCTCAATAGGATTCATTCCCAAGGAATTATGATGGATAGTATTATTAGTAAATTCTATTAAGTAGAGATATTCCTCCCACTTAACCTTATGGTCCATGCAATACATGTGTAGCATATCCTTAAGAACTTGATTAACTTTATCTATTTTGTCATCTTTCTCTGGTGATATGAAGAACTAGTGTTCAATTTTATACCCAAGGCTTAATGAAAGGCTTGCAAAATTTTTGAGATGAATTTAGGATCTCTATCTAAAATGATGACTTTAGGTAATCCATGCAATTGCACAATCTCCCTAGAAAATTTTGTAGCTATAGCGGGTGCATCATCCTTGATGTTTCCTGGAATAAAGTGTGCTACTTTGGTCAATTTATCAACCACAACCAGAATCACATTATGTTGCAACTTGGTCTTAGGTAGACCTACAATGAAATCCATAGATATGACTTACCATTATTGTTCTAGAATATTATGAAGGTAATATTTTCTAGGTGGTTGTAGGTGTTAAAATTTTAGTTTTTGGTACTCGAGAAATCTAGCCATAAAATTATTGATATCTCATTTTATTCCTATCCAATAAAAGGTTTCCCTCATGTTTCTCTCATTTTAGTCCCTCTAGGATGCATATAATAAGGAGTAGAACGGGATTCTTATAAAATAATATTTCTTAACTCTCCTGATTTAGGGATAACAAGACTACCTCTAAAGAACAATATATCATTATTAATAGTCAATTCCTTGCCCTTATTAGATTTTAGCTCCATCCATTATTGACATTTATCGCAATAACTTTCATCGTGTTTTTATTTTTTGAACCTATGAAATAAAACTATATGACACTTAAATATATCACCTACATGCCTCATTCAACTTAGGGCATCTTCTATCTTGTTTTTATTCCTCTTAAATTATTCAATTCTAAACTCATACTTGACTAGGAATTCCATCCATTGATGTTGTATTGCATATAAAAGAGGTTGAGTGAAGACATATCTAAGACTTTGACGGTCAATATTTAATTCAAAGGGCTTTCCCAACAAGTAATATCTCTGAATTTTAAGTGCATGGACCAAAGTTGCTAGCTCTAAATCATGAGTAGCATAATTGAGCTCATGCTTTTTAAGATTTTGATACTTGTATGCTATTATTACCTTATTCTAAGTTAGAATTCTTCATAATCCTTAAGTAGAGTCATTAGTGCAAAATGTAAATATTTTTTTTGGGCTAGATATTTTTAGAATTGGAGCAGTTTTTAATATTTCTTTTAATATCTTGAAAGCCTCTTCACATTGCTCTATCTATTTAAATATTTTTCTTTTCTTTGTAAATTAGTGATTAGACAGGAAATTTTTGAAAAAAACTTCATAAAAAACCTATAGTATCCTACTATTCCCATGAAATTGTGTACTTCTAACACATTGTTAGGTGCTATCCAACTAATTATAGCTTCAATTTTCTTAAGATCAACAACTCTTCCATCAACAAATAATATATGACCTATGTATTGGACTTGTAGGGTATAAAATTCACACTTAGAAATCTTCCCATAAAACTGATTCTTTCTAATAATTTATAGCGCAATTCCCACGTGTTGATCATGATCTTACTTAGTTTGTGAATAAATAATAATATCATCCAAGAATATAAGTATAAAATAGTCTAGCTGCTCTCAGAAGATATTTTTTATAAGATTCTTAAAGGTGATCGAGGCATTTGTTAATCCAAAAGATATGACTATGAATTCATAATTTCCATACCATATCATAAAATTAATATTATGAGTGTCATACTCTTTGATCCTTAACTGATGGTATATGGATCTAGGATTAATTTTTGAGAAGATAGTATCTCATTTTAACTAATCAAATAGATCATCAATTATTGGTAATGAGTATATGTTCTTGATAGTTACCTTAGTAAGCATTCTATAGTCAATACATAATCTCAAGGTCCATCCTTCTTTCTTACAAATAACATAGTAGCTCCCCAAGGTGACACACATGGCTTAATTAACCTTTTTTTGAAAAAATATTGTAATTATTGTAGCGACCTCAGGGAAGTGGCACACCATCCACTTACTCTATTTGTGATTATTATTTAATATTTTAACGTTTAACATTCATTAAATGAAAAATCATAAAAGAGAGGTGTAGCAAAAGTATGCAAAAATAAATGAATGAGTGCTTTGTATTTATATTTCCAAGATCCAGTTACATATAAATCCCTCTACAGGATACCCTTCATTTGATACATAATTTTACACAAAGAGGGTAGTAGATGTATAAAATATCCCCTTGCAAAGGGAGATGCACATTTCCAAGCTTCCCGATGATGCACATAGAACTATATGAGGGCTTAGTACATATACCTCATTCTCCAGGTATGATTCATAGATGGTTCCTCTTGCTTTCGTATGTTGTGGATTTGTCTGATGAACCTGTATCCCTGCAAGAAATGAAATAACAATACACACTTAGATGTTTGAGATTGCCTCCCTGGATGAGGCTTTTAGAAATAAAAAAAAATGCAATGAAACTAGTGCTACGAATGCAAATGAATGAATTAGATCTTATGCTAATGATATGAAAGCACAAAGAAAGCTAAATGAAATAAACTAACACCTAAACCCTAGACTAGGTTTACGGGCCACTGTCTAGGATAGTGGTCGCTAAGATCAAATTTATCTCTATTGAACCAAAGGCTATGGGCTTAAGTTTTCTACTAATGTTAGATGATTATTGTATGTTCATGGATGATCACCTCTCAGTTGTCTAGCGTTTTGTTTCTCCTCAAGGGTTCTCATATCTACTCTCCAATCTGGTAGGGCGTCGCTTATAAATGATCTCCAAGGGAAGCTCTCCAAGTCTCTAAAATTTTTCCTCAATGATCCAACCTATTCAAAATTCTGATAAATGATATGTGATGATCCTTTGGTGGTCTTAGGTTTGCACCTTATAAAGTGTTTGAAGCCCTAGGTCAACGTTAAAACCCTAAAAATGAATCCCTCATGCACACTATATGTTAGCATCACAAATTGAGCTTTTGTATATCCTTGAAAGGTAGTTAACTAATGTCTAAATCCAGACATGAGTCTTTCATATAGACTGGCTATGAGGAGGAAGGCAAAGTTGTTCCTGATTGGCCTTATTGCATTCAAACTGCCACTTTCGATCGAGATTAGGATATATTGGAGGTAAAATACATTTAAGGTTTAGCCAATATTTGGCCACTTTGAGCTGCAGCGTCAAGGATCCAGCCACTTTGGTCCATAGATTCTAGGCTTGGATGGGCTTATAATACCCAAAATGAGTGGTAAAACCACTTTTCATACTTGGAAGGTCCCAAGGTTTAGTCACATGATCTATGAATGTGCCTATGTGAGTAGTCTTCCTAAACATGACATGTTTTAGGTGTATACAAATGCTCCTTTTTGTGATGCACTGAGTGGAAAACACAACACGGAGCAAAAACATAGACTTCTATGTTTGTAGGGTGTATGATGATCATTGATCTGATCAACATTAGATGACCCAATCACGCAAGATGGCACACATACTTGAATCATTACTTCAAAGTGATTGAAGGCTTAATTTAGCACAAGGATTGCACATGTCCACTTGTACTCATTCCTCAAATGCAATCGGGTAGCTGATGTTGCTACAATAGAACCAACCAGAGGAGAGCTACAAATTGAAGATGTCATATTTTCTTATGAACCTAGCAAACGGGGAAAGTTTTGTAAGAGTTGTATGCAATGATTCATAGGACGAACATTATTTTGATATGATCAAGTGATCTTTGGTTGACTTTGATTATGATTATTTGAATATTTGTACTACCCCCTCGCACAATGAATTTGTGAGGGAAGGGCAACGAATGAAGCAACAAGTCGTTTGATTGATTTGACTAGTTTTGGTTCCTTTCTAGTTATTTGTTATTTTAATGGGTAAACCCCCATCCAAGTGTGATTCCACTTATTTATGATGATCATTCATCCCTATCGTGGGGAGCAGTCCGGCCATAAATAGCCTTCTTAGGGAGTTAGGATGAGCGATCCTATTTATGCTTGTATTGCATCACTTGGTTCAGTGTTTTTGTGTCATAACAGAATTAGGATGATTCCATCATATCCGTGGAGCAGTATGACCATATTGATCTTCATCAGGGTTGAGGTGATAGATCATAATTCCAAATGAATAATTTACCCCAAGTAGCTCTATGGTAACTTACTCATCTCTTCAAGTTGCATGGAGTGCAAATCGCTACAACCACTGAATTAGTAGAGCAAGCAACTGAATACGAAGCTTACTCAAGATTTTTTTTATGTGATTTTTTTGTTATTTTGAGCAGTGTGAGGACCAAAGACCATAAAGATGTGTTTATTTGATTTTTTTTATATTCCTCCTAGAAGGAATCTTTCTGATTTTTCTTGTGCATCTGGTTGCTGTCAAATCTAGCAGCCACTAAGTGCCTTCCTGTGGTCATTCTCACCCTCAATGTCCAAGAAGTTCGGGCTTCTAATGTTAGCAGAGGCTAAGGCATGACTTGAGGAGTACAAAAAGGGATCTAGGATTTTGAATTTTCATTATTCTTGTTGGTGATTTGCTTTCCATAGCTTTGATAAGAAAGTGATATTTATGACTTGGAGTGATGTTGCATTGAAGACTATGGTTACGTAGGGTGATACATCGATGAGCGAAGGATCCAGAGTTTCTCGGGTATTCTCTCAAACCTTAACCCTGCTTTCTTTTTTGGTAAAATGAACCTCACTAAGTAACTAGTAAATGAATCTCACTAAACTTGTTGGTAATGAACCGAACATGTAGATATGTTTAGCTTAGGTTTTGTTTTTGTAGGATTACCCCCATTTTGTATATTTTTCAAATTTTTTGCTATTTTTGACCTAGGGCATACGCATCTACCATGTCGCCCATTGGCCGTTGCTGCTTAGAGTGATCGTCTCAGCCTACAGTTTGGCCACTATCACTCAGAGCGACCAGATTTGAATCCCAATGGTCATAAATTTGACCATTGGAGTTTGGCTATTGCTAGCTTCAACGACCAGTTTATGGCCGCTGTAGGCAACAATGACTGGGATACTTAGGCAAATTTTGTAAATTTATTGATTTTGTGATATGATTAATTGATTTTTTTTTAATTTTTGAGCTATTTTTTTTTTACTATGCTACATTATTAGGTGCATCTATTCCTATTTCACTTAGAATTAGGATATTTTATCATTTTTTGCACCATTTTTCATATTTTCTTATGATTTATGCCTTAGATGTATTGTAGTTATGCTTTTAATTTTTGCTCTTAGATTCTAACTACTCGGGCTCGAAACCTGAAGCTCCTAAATGACCTCCTCCCACTCCTGGATGATATGGACTTAGCCTGGTTTAAGTCCTATAGACTACATTATGTTGCCAAGATACCACAAATTATGTCGAACCAAGCCTACCTCACCACCCTGGTTCATCGATGGGACCCCATGATGAACACCTTCCATATTCCTACCGATGATATGACTATCACATCAGAGAATGTGTAGAGTATTTTTTGGATCCCCTTTGATGGAGTGGCCATTGTATCCTTGGCTACTAATTACCATAATACAGTATTTATTTAGGTTTTCAAGAGGTATGCTAAAAATGCCTTCAAGGACACCAAGTCTGTAGGTGTATCTATTATACACTGGTACAGGGAGTGTGTCTTCTCAGAGAGACATGTGGTGTTGTTTATGGTCATCAACAACATTATGATCCCATATTGCTCAGGCTTGAGGTTCCTGTGGAACCTCATTGCTATGGTTTAGGACTTGATTGATAGTGCGGAGCCTATCATCTATCATCTCGAGCCTATCTGCTAGCATAGTGTCATGATGAGTTGTATCACATCTGTCGATGGGGTCGGATCAACATTGGTTGAAGCTTGCTATTTTAGGTATGGGAATAGGAGCATATCAGTGTGGATCATCCTAGAGGACTCCCTACTAAGATTACAGTTATTGATTTTAAGATGTAGTGCTATACAGCCAAATGGGCTTGAGAGCGAGAGGAGCATAAGAGCTGCCCTAATGTGGGGGAGCTCCCCCATTATATTGCTACTTTCATTGGGCTACAGGCTAGAGCTGTCATGTGGTGCCCATATTATGAGTGCTCAGCTTGGGATTCCACCCAGTTTTACAACTAGGACATAGCGTAAGCAGTGGCTCCTTGGTCGTAAGGTCAACATCAGGGAGTATTTCTTCTACTCCTAATTTATTCGTTAGTACGAATTGTAGCAGGATGTGCCACTTACCCCGTTCTTGTATAGGTGCATCAAAGTAGAGAGAGACCTCCTTCCCCCACATATCATAGAGTTGGATGATGAGGAGGATGCCCCAAAATTTGACCCACGAGTCACTAGGGGAGTCATAGATGCATTTACATAGTGGTTGGAGGATCAGATGTGGCATGGTGATGCCATTATATATCATAAGGATGATGGTAGATATGGTGGTGTGGATCATGTAGGGTGCATAGTCTGAGCTAGGACTGAGGTATGGGGCCAGTCGGTAGAGCAGTAGGTATTGGAGGAGCAAGAGGCTCCTAAGGAGGAGGAGGAGGAGTTGGATCTTGAGGAGAGATATTCTCCTCTAAGAGTGCAACTACATGATGTAGAGGCCAAGTTCCAGTCAACCGAGATCCATGTAAAATAGCATGATGCTATTATTTCCAAGTGGGGTGCTACTATAGTACAGTGGGATGCTACTATAGAGTAGCTCATGACTTAGGTACAGGCCTTACAGGGTGCTATCAAAGGTGGTGCCACCAGGATGTAGGTTGTTGTTGATCCTTCCATATCTTAGGGTTCTAGAAGGGTAGATATAGGGGCAGAGATTAGGCAGATTTAAACTTTTCTAGATGAGTAAAAGGTATATATTGCTGGTCATGTAGGCCATATCGCTTCTCTTGAGATGCAAATCATGAGGCTAGGAGCCACTCCTATGGAGAGGATGGGTGCATGTGGATCACAGGATAGTGATCGCTCTACCTTAGCGTAGTCTTCCATCCAGCCTAGTCATAGGATCCAGACTCTCATAGAGAGGCTAGTAGGATCACACCACTCCACCTAAGATCCATCTACAAGGGTCGACGTTGTAGGGGGCACAGGACCAGTGTTTTATTGATGATGCATTAGGCTTTTATTTTTGAGGTCAGATGATCTATATGACTATAGCATTTGGGTATTTTTATATATCCATGCACTTTGAGATACACATTTTGAGACACCTTTTGAGACACATATTTATATGAGATCCTTACATTATGCTTCATTAAGTGTGTCATTTATTGCTTATGTTTTTGTTTTACTTATGTGATGTGATTATTGTATTATTATGAGTTGATATGAGTTAAATTATAGGCGATATTTATGATGATATGGATATTGATATGGATGCTTATGTGTGTGTTTATGTGGATGCTTATATGATCTGATTATTGTGACATGATGTGATGTATCATGAGTTGATTCAATGATGGATTTATAATTCTATTTAAGGGTGGATGCAATGATGTGACCTTATATGTGGGTGGATGATTCATGACATTATGTATTTGTGGATGCAATTTTTTCGTTAGATACATGTTTAATTTTTATTTAATTATATGCATCTAACTTATGTTATGATATGGTAAATGCAATGTGTCATGTTATGATATGAATTCTAAGTACAATAGATTATTTCTTAAGTAAATTAAATGACAATTAAACTCAACCAATACCAAGCAAATAAACCATGAAATACATAGCAAACATTGTCATCGATGGTTATTTTCCAATTGAGAAAATATAGACAATACTCCATCGATAAATGGGTGGCTTAAAGGATTTTTTCTGCATAAGCAACAACCAATTAACTAATTATCTAGCAAGCATACATCCTATCACACGCTACAACAATCGATAAGTACACATAGCATTATTTTATGGTATAATAAGAAAACACAAAAAAACTGTGGGTTTAATCAAATTTACCTATTATCCAGGAAGCACATGACACACATCTCATCATTCACTATCATATTTTGTGGTATAATAAGCAGCCACTATGCAAGTAGTACCACTAGGATTGTAAAATAAGAGATAATGTTGTTATATATAGATAGTCAACATATACTTCTAGGTAGAACATATCATGCATGCAAGTTTCTCCAAAACTAAATATAACAAAGTCTATGAGAGCCTCAAAATTATTTAAAAAAATTAAACGAGACTCTTCCAATTATCTTATATACTACCTAAACATAAAGTAGATAAACATTGCAACATCATGTGTGGTAAGTAATTTATTTCTATATCTTGCTATAATTAAAAAATATTAAACATACATATGGTGATCATGCAGAACAAAAAAGAACCTGAACTATTTTTAGACATAAGATTTTATCGACTTCTTCTAACTATTATTGCCTCTCTTTCTTTTTATCTCCTTCCACACACCCTTGAGAATGGATATTTAAGTGTTTAAAAATATGATTGGAGAAGTTATTACTAGACAAGTGCAGTTTCATGCAAACAACCATGTCATCGCCTAATACTCGGCCAAGTGGTGCTTCAAAAATATCTATTTTGCAAGGTCCTTTCAAATAAGGACATATAATATAATTCCTTTTTAATTTATTTAAAAAAAATCCTTTTTAACTGATTTCTTGAATTAAATTAAAAATAATAATTAAATAGCTAAATAAGTAAACAAACAATCAAATAATACATTTAATTTAGCATATGTGTCTATACCTCTAACAATTCTTCTTATACCGGTAATTGATGATAACAAAAATTCTACCATATGCTAAGCAAGAATATATCCCATGCTTCGTGGAACTTTCCTTTCCATTGGAGGGTTTTTGTATGGAAGCACTCATTCAATTAGATATATAAATCATACATTCACAATAACCCTATACGAATGCAGTTATATGGGCTTTTATGTACCCATCAGCCATTGGTGAATATCTCATTGCTAGGGCAATTCTATCCATTTTGTAAAAATGAATATCCTACTATGGTGAGAATTTATACTACCATCATTTCCCATATTATCCTTTGAGTACCTGTACCTACAACACATGGTTTGTTAGTAGTACCTTATTCAAAATGTTAAAAATAATATTTCATAAGAAAATAACAAAATATACATATAAAATGACATGACCATAAATCTTTTTTTTTTGAGGGTCATGAAATTCTTCCCCCTAGTTCTAAACACAATCCCATATGTTTTAAAATATATTTTAATTAAAAATATGAGGAAATTGTTCTTTCTTGGAATCTACATCCTCCCATGTAGCATTCATTTCTACAATTGGTCCCCTTGGACCTTACATTGATATACATTTCTTTTTCTTAAATTGTTGGTACAAAAGGCTAATATCTAAACTAGACAAGCTTCAATGGTGAGGGGGTATATCATCTGTAAATTTGATATATTGCAAACATGTGATGGGTTGGGAACATATTTTTTGAGCAGGGATATATGGAAGACATCATGGAGTTTTGATAGATTAGGTGGAAGGGTAAGTCTATAGTCCACCAGACTGATCTTTTTTATGATATCAAAAGGGCTAATAAATTTGGGATCGATTTTGGTTGATTTGATGGAGCTTTTGTTATATCTCACCCTTAGGAAGACTATATCTCCCACAGAGAATGATCTCAGTGACCTTTTCAAATTAGTGTAGCTCTTTTGTTGATCCATGCCTTCTTTGAGTTATTGGTAGATCACTCTTAATTTTTCCTCCGCCTCCTTTAAAATATTCAATCTAATCACAATTCAATCCTTCATATTGTCCCAAGATAGAGGATTTCTACATCATCTCCCATACAAGGCCTCAATAGGATTCATTCCCAAGGAATTATGATGGATAGTATTATTAGTAAATTCTATTAAGTAGAGATATTCCTCCCACTTAACCTTATGGTCCATGCAATACATGTGTAGCATATCCTTAAGAACTTGATTAACTTTATCTATTTTGTCATCTTTCTCTGGTGATATGAAGAACTAGTGTTCAATTTTATACCCAAGGCTTAATGAAAGGCTTGCAAAATTTTTGAGATGAATTTAGGATCTCTATCTAAAATGATGACTTTAGGTAATCCATGCAATTGCACAATCTCCCTAGAAAATTTTGTAGCTATAGCGGGTGCATCATCCTTGATGTTTCCTGGAATAAAGTGTGCTACTTTGGTCAATTTATCAACCACAACCAGAATCACATCATGTTGAAACTTGGTCTTGGGTAGACCTACAATAAAATCCATAGATATGACTTACCATTATTGTTCTAGAATATTATGAAGGTAATATTTTCCAGGTGGTTGTAGGTGTTAAAATTTTAGTTTTTGGTACTCGATAAATCTAGCCATAAAATTATTGATATCTCATTTTATTCCTATCCAATAAAAGGTTTCCCTCATGTTTCTCTCATTTTAGTCCCTCTAGGATGCATATAATAAGGAGTAGAACGGGATTCTTATAAAATAATATTTCTTAACTCTCCTGATTTAGGGATAACAAGACTACCTCTAAAGAACAATAGATCATTATTAATAGTCAATTCCTTGCCCTTATTAGATTTTAGCTCCATCCATTCTTGACATTTATCGCAATAACTTTCATCGTGTTTTTATTTTTCGAACCTATGAAATAAAACTATATGACACTTAAATATATCACCTACATGCCTCCTTCAACTTAGGGCATCTTCTATCTTTTTTTTCTTCCTCTTAAATTATTCAATTCTAAACTCATACTTGACTAGGAATTCCATCCATTGATGTTGTATTGCATATAAAAGAGGTTGAGTGAAGACATATCTAAGACTTTGACGGTCAATATTTAACTCAAAGGGCTTTCCCAACAAGTAATATCTCTGAATTTTAAGTGCATGGACAAAAATTGCTAGCTCTAAATCATGAGTAGCGTAATTGAGCTCATGCTTTTTAATATTTTGATACTTGTATGCTATGATTACCTTATTCTAAGTTAGAATTCTTCATAATCCTTAAGTAGAGTCATTAGTGCAAACTGTAAATATTTTTTTTGGGCTAGATATTTTTAGAATTGGAGCAGTTTTTAATATTTCTTTTAATATCTTGAAAGCCTCTTCACATTGCTCTATCTATTTGAATATTTTTCTTTTCTTTGTGAATTAGTGATTAGACAGGAAATTTTTGAAAAAAACTTCATAAAACACCTATAGTATCCTACTATTCCCATGAAATTGTGTACTTCTAACACATTGTTAAGTGCTATCCAACTAATTATAGCTTCAATTTTCTTAAGATCAACAACTCTTCCATCAACAAATATAATATGCCCTAAGTATTGGACTTGTGGGGTATAAAATTCACACTTAGAAATCTTCCCATAAAACTGATTCTTTCTAATAATTTCTAGCGCAATTCCCATGTGTTCATCATGATCTTACTTAGTTTGTGAATAAATCATAATATCATCCAAGAATATAAGTATAAAATAGTCTAACTGCTCTCAAAAGATATTGTTTATAATATTATTAAAGGTGATCGAGGCATTTGTTAATCCAAAAGATATGACTATGAATTCATAATTTCCATACCATATCCTAAAATTAATATTATGAGTGTCATACACTTTGATCCTTAACTGATGGTATATGGATCTAGGATTAATTTTTGAGAAGATAGTATCTCCTTTTAACTAATCAAATAGATCATCAATTATTGGTAATGAGTATATGTTCTTGATAGTTACCTTAGTAAGCATTCTATAGTCAATACATAATCTCAAGCTCCATCCTTCTTTCCTACAAATAACATAGTAGCTCCCCAAGGTGACACACATGGCTTAATCAACCTTTTTTTGAAAAAATATTGTATTTGTTGTAGCGACCTCAGGGAAGTGGCACACCATCCATTTACTCTATTTGTGATTATTATTTAATATTTTAACATTTAACATTCATTAAATGAAAAATCATAAAAGATAGGTGTAGAAAAAGTACGCAAAAATAAATGAATGAGTGCTTTGTATTTATATTTCCAAGATCCGATTACATATAAATCCCTCTACAGGATACCCTTCATTTGATACATGATTTTACACAAAGAGGGTAGCAGATGTATAAAATATCCCCTTGCAAAGGGAGATGCACATTTCCAGGCTTCCCGATGATGCACATAGAACTATATGAGGGCTTACATATACCTCATTCTCCAGGTATGATTCATAGATGGTTCCTCTTGCTTTTGTATGTTGTGGATTTGTCTGATGAACCTGTAGCCCTGAAATAAATGAAATAACAATACACACTTAGATGTTTGAGATTGCCTCCCTGGATGAGGCTTTTAGCAATAAAAAAAAATGCAATGAAACTAGTGCTATGAATGCAAATGAATGAATTAGATCTTATGCTAATGATATGAAAGCACAGAGAAAGCTAAATGAAAGAAACTAACACCTAAACCCTAGACTAGGTTTACGGGCCACTGTCTAGGATAGTGGTCGCTAAGATCAAATTTATCTCTATTGAACCAAAGGCTATGGGCTTAAGTTTTCTACTAATGTTAGATGATTACTATATGTTCATGGATGATCACCTCTCAATTGTCTAGCATTTTGTTTCTCTTCAAGGGTTCTCATAGCTACTCTCCAATCTGGAAGGGCGTCGCTTATAAATGATCTCCAAGGGAAGCTCTCCAAGTCTCTAAAAGTTTTCCTCAATGATCCAACCTATTCAAAATTCTGATATATGATATGTGATGATCCTTTGGTGGTCTTAGGTTTGCACCTTATAAAGTGTTTGAAGCCCTAGGTCAACGTTCAAACCCTAAAAATGAATCCCTCATGCACACTGTATGTTAGCATCACAAATTGAGCTTTTGTATATCCTTGAAAGGTAGTTAACTGATGTATAAATCCAGACATGAGTCTTTCATATAGACTGGCTGTGAGGAGGAATGCAAAGTTGTTCCTGATCGGCCTCATTGCATTCAAACTACCACTTTCGATCGATATTAGGATATATTGGAGGTAAAATACATTTAAGGTTTAGCCAATATCATCTATAGTGGCTAATATTTGGCCACTTTGAGCTGCAGCATCAAGGATCTAGCCACATTGGTCCATAGATTCTAGGCTTGGATAGGCTTATAATACCCAAAATGAGTGGTAAAACCACTTTTCATACTTGGAAGGTCCCAAGGTTTAGTCACATGATCTATGAATGTGCCTATGTGAGTAGTCTTCCTAAACATGACATTTTTTAGGTGTATACAGATGCTCTTTTTTGTGATGCACTGAGTGGAAAAAACAACATAGAGCAAAAACATAGACTTCTATGTTTGTAGGGTGTATGATGATCATTGATCTGATCAACATTAGATGACCCAATCACGCAAGATGGCACACATCCTTGAATCATTACTTCAAACTGATTGAAGGCTTAATTTAGTACAAGGATTGCACATGTCCACTTGCACTCATTCCTCAAATGCAATCGGGTAGCTGATGTTGCTACAATAGAACCAACCAGAGGAGAGCTACAAACTGAAGATGTCATATTTTCTTATGAACCCAGCAAACAAGGAAAGTTTTGTAAGAGTTGTATGCAATGATTCATAGGACGAAAATTATTTTGATATGATCAAGTGATCTTTTATTGAATTTGATTATGATTATTTGAATATTTGTACTACCCCCTCGCACAATGAATTTGTGAGGGAAGGGCAACGAATGAAGCAATAAGTCCTTTGATCGATTTGACTAGATTTGGTTCCTTTCTAGTTATTTGTTCTTTTAATGGGTAAACCCCCATCCAAGTGTGATTACACTTATTTATGATGATCATTCATCCCTATCATGGGGAGCGGTCCAACCATAAATAACATTCTTAGGGAGTTAGGATGAGCGATCCTATTTATGCTTGTATTGCATCACTTGGTTCAGTGTTTTTGTGTCATAAGAGAATTAGGATGATTCCATCATATCCGTGGAGCAGTATGACCATCTTGATATTCATCAAGGTTGAGGTGATACATCATAATTCCAAATGAATAATTTACCCCAAGTAACTCTATGGTAACTTACTCATCTCACCGAGTTGCATGGAGTGCAAATCGCTACAACCGCTGAATTAGTAGAGTAAGAAACTGAATACGAAGCTTACTCAAGATATGTTTTTATGTGATTTTTTTGTTATTTTGAGCAGTGTGAGGATCAAAGAATATAAATATGTGTTTATTTGATTTTTTTATATTCCTCCTAGAAGGAATCTTTCTGATTTTTCTTGTTCATCCGGTCGCTGTCAAATCTAGCGGCTGCTAAGTGCCTGCCTGTGGCCGCTCTCACCCTCAATGTCCAAGAAGTTCGGGCTTCTAATGTTAGCAGAGGCTAAGGCATGACTTGAGGAGTACAAAAAGGGATCTAGGATTTTGAATTTTCATTATTCTTGTTGGTGATTTGCTTTCCAGAGCTCTAATAAGAAAGTGATATTTATGACTTGGAGTGATGTTGCATCGAGGACTATGGCTATGTAGGGTGAGACATTGATGAGCGAAGGATCCAGAGTTTCTCGGGTATTCTCTCAAACCTTAACCCTGCTTTCTTTTTTGGTAAAATTGAACCTCACTAAGTAACTAGTAAATGAATCTCACTAAACTTGTTGGCAATGAACCGAACATGTAGATATGTTTAGCTTAGGTTTTTTTTTGGTGGGATTACCCCCATTTTGTATATTTTTCAATTTTTTTGCTATTTTTGACCTAGGGCATATGCGTCTGCCATGTCGCCCATTGGCTGTTGCCGCTCAGAGTGATCATCTCAGCCTGCAGTTTGGCCGCTATCACTCAGAGTGACTGGATTTGAATCCCAATGGTCATAAATTTGACCATTGGAGTTTGGCTATTGCTAGCTTCAATGACCAGTTTATGGCAACTGTAGGTGACAACGACCTGGATACTTAGGCAAATTTTGTAAATTTATTGATTTTATGATATGATTAATTGATTTTTTTAACTTTTTCAGCTAATTTTTTTTGTACTATGCTACATTATTAGGTGCATCTATTCCTCTTTCACTTAGACTTATGATATTTTATCATTTTTTGCACCATTTTTCATATTTTATTATGATTTATGCCTTAGATGTATTGCAGTTATGCTTTTAATTTTTGCTCTTAGATTCTAACTACTCGGGCTCGAAACCTGAAGCTCCTAAATGACCTCCTCCTAGTCTTGGATGATATGGACTAAGCCTGGTTTAAGTCCTATAGACTACATTATGTTACCAGGATACCACAAATTATGCCAAACCAAGCCTACCTCACCACCCTGGTTCATCGATGGGACCCCATGATGAACACCTTCCATATTCCTACTGATGATATGACTATCACATCAGAGAATGTGTAGAGTATTTTTTGGATCCCCTTTGATGGAGTGGCCATTGTATCCTTGGCTACTAATTACCATAATGCAGTCTTTCTTTAGGTTTTCAAGAGGTATGCTACAAATACCTTCAAGGACACCAAGTCTGTAGGTGTATCTATTATACACTGATACAGGGAGTGTGTCTTCTCAGAGAGACATGTGGTGTTGCTTATGGTCATCAACAACATTATGATCCCAGATTGCTCAGGCTTGAGGTTCCTGTGGAACCTCATTGCTATGGTTCAGGACTTGATGGATAGTGCGGAGCCTATCATCTATCATCTCGAGCCTATTTGCTAGAATAGTGTTATGATGAGTTGTATCACATCTGTCGATGGGGTCGGATCAACATTGGTTGAAGCTTGCTATTTTATGTATGGGAATAGGAGCATATCAACGTGGATCATCCTAGAGGACTCCCTTCTAAGATTACATTTATTGATTTTAAGATGTAGTGCTATATATCCAGATGGGCTCGAGAGCACGAGGAGCATAAGAGCTACCCTAATGCGGGGGAGCTCCCCCATTATATTGCTACTTTCACTGGGCTATAGGCCAGAGCTGTCATGTGGTGCCCATATTATGAGTGCTCAACTTGGGATTCCACCCAGTTTTACAACTAGGACATAGCATGAGCAGTGGCTCCTTGGTCGTAAGGTCAGCATCAGGGAGTATTTCTTCTACTCCTAATTTCTTCGTTAGTACGAATTGTAGCAGGATATGCCACTTACCCCGTTCTTGTATAACTGCATCAAAGTAGAGAGAGACCTCCTTCCCCCACATATCATAGAGTTGGATGATGAGGAGGATGCCCCAATAGTTGAACCACGAGTCGCTAGGGGAGTCATAGATGCATTTATGCAGTGGTTGGATGATCAGATGTGGCATGGTGATGGCATTATATATCATAAGGATGATGGCAGATATGGTGGTGTGGATCATGTAGGGTGCATAGTCTGAGCTAGGACTGAGGTATGGGGCCAGTCGGTAGAGCAGGTGGTATTTGAGGAGCAAGAGGCTCCTAAAGAGGAGGAGGAGGAGTAGGATCTTGAGGAGAGATATTCTCCTCTAAGAGTGCAACTATATGATGTAGAGGCCAAGCTCCAGTTAACCAAGATCCATGTAAAATAGCATGATGCTATTATTTCCCAGTGGGATGCTACTATAGTACAGTGGTATGCTACTATAGAGTAGCTCATGACTTAGATACAGGCCTTACAGGGTGCTATCAAATATGGTGCCACCAGGATGCAGGTTGTTGTTGATCCTTCCATACCTTAGGGTTCTAGAAGGGTAGATATAGGGGCAGAGATTAGGCAGATTTAAACTTTTATAGATGAGTAAGAGGTATATATTACTGGTCATGTAGGCCATATCGCTTCTCTCGAGATGCAAATCATGAGGCTAGGAGCCACTCCTATGGAAAGGATAGGTGCATGTGGATCACATGATAGTGATCACTCTACCTCAGGGTAGTCTTCCATCCAGCCTAGTCAGAGGATCCAGACTCTCATAGAGAGGCCAGTAGGATCACACCACTCCACCTGAGATCCATCTACAAGGGTCGATGTTGTAGGGGGCACAGGACCAGTATTTTATTGATGATGCATTAGGATTTTATTTTTGAGGTCAGCTAATCTATATGACTGTAGCCTTTGGGTATTTTTATATATCTATGCACTTTGAGATACACATTTTGAGACACCTTTTGAGACACATATTTATATGAGATCTTTACATTATGCTTCATTAAGTGTGTCATTTATTGATTATGTTTTTGTTTTACTTATGTGATGTGATTATTGTATTATTATGAGTTGATATGTGTTAAATTATAGGTGATATTTATGATGATATGGATATTGATATGGATGCTTATGTGTGTGTTTATGTGGATGCTTATATGATCTGATTATTGTGACATGATGTGATGTATCATGAGTTGATTCAATGATGGATTTATAATTCTATTTATGGTTGGATGCAATGATGTGACCTTATATGTGGGTGGATGATTCATGACATTATGTATTTGTGGATGCAATTTTTTCGTTAGATACATGTTTAATTTTTATTTAATTATATGCATCTAACTTATGTTATGATATGGTAAATGCAATGTGTCATGTACTATTTATATGATGTTTAATCTAATGTGAATGAACTTGTATGCTTTAATAACTTAAAAAATAAGGAATGCATATGATATGATTTCATCAATCTGAATGGGTGATACTACAAAAAGTATATCAATCGTGAATGTAAATAATCATCCTTATCATAAGAACTAATAATTTGGGCATTAATATGTGAAATTTACTGCGTAGAATGTATGTAATTTCTTGATAAAACTTATGTTATTTAAAAGGTTCAAAATAGTTAGTGGCCATGTAGATATTATTTCTGACATCTATCCGGTATCTAGCTTACTTTGTTAATACCCCTTAATTTACAATCTTCATGAAGAAAATTGAAGATGTGATGAATTATATGATTTGTTGCTATGTATGAATTTTTTAGGTTCTTCCTGAGAGTCAAACACTCTAGTTACCCTATCAATAGTTGCGTACTGACCACACAAGACTCTTGAAAAGCAAAGGCTTTCATCATGAACCTAGATACTAATTATCCCTGTGTGTGTAAATGAATATATTTAGATAGAACTCAAGCATTTCCTCCAAATTTAGGCGGTATTCTTTCAACCCATTTCTAAGATCGTGGATCCTCAATTGTTCATATTATCCTGTGTTGGACTTAGTTGGACTATACCACTAGGTAGCATTGGGTTACCTAAAGCTAGCTCATCCACATGCAAATATTGGTCTACACAAATGCAATATGCTATTGTGATAGACATATCATCATGCGTAAGGGTATCACCATTACGAGGTATGGTTGTATACCAAACCTACAATGAAGATCACCTTTTGATTGTGTACAATGCTAAGAATTCTAGAGATTCAAGCTCCATTCCCTTCTTTTCTTAATTTTATTTGGGATACTTGCTCATGTTTAGTGATGAAAATCACTGTTTATTTTTTATTGATTTCTTTTCTCTTGAGCAAGGGACTTATGTAAGGATGAAAATAACTTTTTTGTTTTGTTTTTGTACTTTTTGGTTGATTTTCGGATTTTGAATTATGACTTTGGAAACTGGGATTTTGAATTTGTGATTTGTTTCAGGATTTTTTCTTGTATTAATGAGAGTAAGGGATTTATGTAGTGATGACAATCACTCATTTTTTGGTAGGGCGAAACTTGTCCTTTTGCCAATTCTTAGCACCTTTGAACCAGTCACTCAGGGGGATAAGCAAGAAAGACCCTTTTTGCTTAAGGTAACCTAGACCACTTTTGTAGCTTCCATATTTCCCTTGTACCAACTAGGATTCTAGTATTTTCTATTAGTGATAGGATCCTGAATATCTGAGGCATTCATGACTAGACCTTACTCTATACTAATCAATATGGATTCCCAAAAAAACTAATAAGACCACTAGATATGGTTTAATGACCAGAAAATCCAAGCCTATTCCTTATAGCAACATGATATGGTTGTGTTGAAAAATATAGTTACACACATGGATGAATGAATGATGATGGACTTGTGTATTTGTGGTTGTGATACAAATTGTGGTATCATTTGTAAGAGTGTGATAATAACATATGCAAATGCAATGGATATGTATGTTTGATGTAATGCAACTATATGGATGCAGATGTAAGATGCAACTAATTTTGTATTTTTTTTTTTATTTTGACCAAAGGGCTTATTGTGCCTTTGGGACTTTTAGATTTTGACCAAGCGGTGTGAAGCCACCCTTGGAGAATTTTTAATTGAATTTTGACCAAGCGGCATGAAAGTACCCTTGGAGCATTTTTTATTGAATTTGACTAAGTGGATTGAATACCCTTGTAGAATTTTTTATTGAATTCTTGACCAAGGTGTGAAGATACCCTTGGAGCATTTTTGATTGAACTTTGACCAAGTGGTGTGAAGATACCCTTGGAGCATTTTTTATTGAACTTTGACCAAGCGGTGTGAAGATACCCTTGGAGCATTTTATATTTATGTTTTTCAAATTTGTTTGTATTTTTCTAACATAATTGAATGTTTTTGTATTTTATGTATATTTGAATGTTTTTGTATTTTATGTATAAAATTTCCTCAAATAAATGATATTGAGGGGCTCATGCTCTTCAATACCATCCAATGATGTGAGGTGATATTCTCCAGGCCCAAACCTTTCTGAAATCATGTAGGGGCCTATCCAGTTTACCATAAATTTGTCTCATAGATGCGGTGGCAGATTTAAGTTTTGCTGGTTATCATAAGTGGACTTTACTATTGTAAGCTCATGCAAGGCTATCCTGATAAACATGGAGATGCTCCAAGGCATTGAATCAATGTTCATCAATAAGCGTTAAGTGATCAAGGTGACCTTGTCACACGGTGTCATCATCTATGAAGTCCTTTAATGCTATGCACAGGTTTGGAATTTCTAACTCTAAGGGCATGATGGACTCAATGCCATATACAAGTGAAAATGATGTTACCCCAATGGCCATCCGCACACTAGTCCTGTATGCCTAAAATGCTAAAGGTAGTTTCAAATGCCAGTCCTTATGATTATATTTCACTATTTTCCTCAAGATGGAGACTATTGTTTTGTTTGAGGCTTCTGCTTGCCCATTTGCTTGTGGATAATAGGGTGTATAAAAACTATGTTGAATGTGATATTGTTTCATTAAAGCACGCATATTTTTGTTCTTGAAATATGGTCCATTATCCGATATTATCTTTGAAGGGACCCCAAAAGGACTTATGATATTATGGAGTATAAAATCTGTAATCCTAGGTCTAGTTGTCAATGTGAAGGGGATTGCTTCGATCCATTTGGTGAAATGCTCAGTGGTCATTATGATGAACGTGTGTCAGATTGAGGATGGGGGTGAGATCTTCCCTACTAAGTCTAGTACCCACTACGAGAAGTGCCATGCTACCTGGATGGGTTGCAAGGCTTGTGATGATAAGTGAATGAGGTTTTCATGATGCTAGCACTTAACATATTTCCTCACATACTCACAACAATATTTTCCCATAGTGGGCCAATAGTAACCCATTATCAAGATGCAATTAATGATGGCCATGCCACTGAAGTGACCACCGCACGTGCCATCATCAGCTTACGAGATTATCTAGGATGCTTCCTGGGGATCAAGACAACGTAGGAGCATTCCCTCGTAGATTCGTCTATAAAGGATATATGCTAGCAAGATATACATCATCACCTTATGTTTAAATGCTTATATTTCAGCATGCGATAGGCCTTCTGATACCATTCCAAGTTTTAAGAAATCCTGTAGTTGAGAAAGCCAATCTTGATAAACCATAGCTTCTATGGATAAAATGCCATGCTCCTCCTGTGATCCAAAATTTGATAAAAAATATTGAGAAATAACCCTATGGTGAATGGTCATACCACACTCCGTAGGACCTTGAGAGATCAAATATTCCCAAGGTGCTACTTACAAGAAATATCTATCTCTGAAGGATTAATCCTGATTTGATTCGGTATAGATCATGTTGACTGAATCTTGTTTGTCCATAGCCTCATGTTGTATTTTTGAGTGCATGAGAACTTTTACATGAATGGTTGTGAAATCAGAAGATAGATTCTGAGGGGTTAAGGATCCCAAATATGCCATGGTGTTCTACAAATGTATTTGACATATGAGGGATTGCCTTGATATCATACCATTCCAGTCAGGCTAGGTAAGTGTCAACAAGCTCCTTGTAAGCTTTCAAGATTGGGCACCTACATTGGAACAATACTTTGACTTGATTAACTATGAGAAAAGAGTCACCAAATATATTCAATCCTTTAATGCCCATTGCAACAGTTGTTTAGAGTCCCAATATTAGATCCTCATACTCTATGTTATTTTTTGTGAAAGGGAAGTCTATATTGAATTGTAAGGGCAATGGAGCACCTTACAGTGTGATAAAGACTATCCCTGCTCTGTCCCCTTGCTTGCACTTCAAACCATCAAATAAAAATGCCATGCCTCTTTCTTTTTTAGGCTCTTTGGGTTTAGGTGGATCCAATTATGTGAATACCGCATCATCAAGCAATTATATGGTGAGAGGCTTGCTATCCTGAAGAGGTGCCTCTACTAATTAATCTACTATGACTTGTACCTTGATGGGATTTTGGCTTATGAACTCTACATAAAATTTTGTCCACAACATGATCCACTTTACAGCACGTGTATTGTGATAGGTCTTCTTCATCATATAATACAAAGGATTTTATTTTTATATAATGTAGATCGTATGGCTCAACATGTAGTGCCACAAATTTTTGGTTGCAAAGACCACTGCTAAGCACAAATTTTCTACATACGCATATCCTAGCTCATAACTCACCAAAGTGTGACTGATGTAATATACATCTTGGTCTTTGACTTGTGCATTCTTCTAGGTCAACATGGTGCCTAAATCAAAATCAATAGCCATTATGTACAACAAAAATGGTACATCTGGCCTTGATGGAGTCAATACCGATGATGTTTCCAAGTAAGTTTTAATATTTGCAAAGGCTTATTGGCACTCTTCATCCCAATGAAATGGGACATCATTGCGTAGCAATCGATTCATGGGCCATCACTTATCTGATAATGAAGTAATGAACCGTCTTATGGATGCTACCTTATATTGTAGGCTTCTTAAATCCCTAATGTTGGTAGTGTGGCCATTGCCATTATAGCCTTTACCTTTGTAGGATCAACTTCAATGCCTCTTATAAATGATGAAACCTAAGAACTTACTATAAGTCATGCCAAACATGCACTTCTTAGGGTTCAACCTGGTGCTGTGCTCAATGAGGCTATCAAAGAATTTTGTAAGGATTTTAGCATGCTCTTGCCACACTAAATATGTGGCCAGAAAGTCATCCATGTAGTCTTCCAATATTGTGTGCATATAGTCATGAAAGATGTATGTCATGTCCCACTTATACGTGGCACCGACATTCTTCAGGACAAATAGCATCACCTTGTAACATAATATCCTTCGTGAAGTAATGAAAGCAGTCTTATGTTGGTCTTCAAGTTTGATTTGGATTTGATTGTATCTAGAAAACTCATCCATTAGGGAGAGCATCTCATGACCTATAGTGGTGTCAATAAGAGCATCTATGTTTGGCAATGGAAAAAATCCTTTGGAGTTGCCCTATTCTAGTTTCTAAAATCTATGCAAATGTGAACTCTTCAATCAGGATTTTCCATGTGCACCATGTTCAAGATCTATTCAGGATAGTCAATGGGAACTATGAAAATCACATCCAAAAGTTTTTGTAACTCGTTATTCACCATCAAAGCGATGGTTGGATGCATTTTCCTCAAATTTTTCTTGATTGGCTTCTTCATGGGATCCAATGAAAGGTTATGAACAAATAATTTTGGATCAATCCTTGACATGTCTTTGTAAGTACTAGAAAAAATATTTGACCTCTCTTTAAGGAGAGGAACTATTATGGCTTGTTCCTCTGGAGATAGAATTTCTTTCAACTTGATTTTCTTTGGTTGAGTAGGATCATCACTAATTTCCACATTGAAATTCGCTTCTATAGTCGTATGTGACCCATCCTCCAACTGGTGAGGCATGGGTATCAAATGAATGTCATAGACGAGATTTATAGGTCCTAATAAATCAGGATCCAAACTGGTATGGAATACATCATATGCACAACCTGATGTAAAATGAAATGGTTGTAACACCTCTTCTCTAGAGAAAAGATCTTCAGGCTCTATGGGTGAATCAGCATGATCCTATTCGATAGACTCTATATCAAGACATAGTGGTTTAATAGGATCCATTAGGTTATGAAGTGGAGTGGCTAAATAAATGGAGAACATATTGATGGATGGAATGAAATATCCAGGACCACATGGGTGAAAAATTGTGTTAGAGGTTTCTTCTCCATACTCACAATGAGGCTCTAGAGGAAAATGAATCTCTGGATCTAGCCCATGAGTAGGCTAAATAATAGAATCATTGGGTTCTAAGAGCTCCCTGAATGTAGGCAGATGGGGATTGACCACACAGTAAATAGCATTTAAGTCGGCAAGTCTCCCTAAAAACCACAAGCTAGGGTTTATGGCACAAAGTGCCACTTCTCTTCCTACCAGCATGTTGAGTTGGTGCAAGTGGTGAGGCCCAATATAAGCCATCTCAGTATTTTCATCAAGGTCATCATCACTTATCCAGAAACCATTAGCATTGGTATGTGGCCCCAAGATAAGGGGCATGTCTATTGGTTCCAAGTAGGCCATATATGTTTCATTCTAATATTATTCATCACTTATGAAGATGCCATTTGCATTAGTATGTTGTCCCAAGTCATGGGGCCATTGCCTTACCCCTAGGTAGGCTCTCTCTGTTGAGTCCTCTAACTCATAGCCACTTTCATCCAATATGTATCCACTCTCGTTATGGTTGGACCAGGCAAGGCTTTGTAAATAGTGAGGCCCATGATAGGCTAATATTTCTTGTGCTTCATCATCACTTGCATCATATCCATTTTCTCCTTAACCTTCATCCCACAAGTTGCAACCTGTTGGGATGAAATCAATTGTGAAGCTTGGATGATAAGTCTCGGGTGGTGGTATGCTTACCACAACCACTTGTCTGTTGTTTGGATATCTTGTACTTGGTGGGTGATAAGGAATAAAATTGATGTCTTCTCCTAACCCTAAGATTAATTTATCCAAGCTTGCAACTAGAGAGTCATCTCGACCTCTGATGTTATAGCCTAACCCAAACCTATCAGAGGGAAGATGGTATTGTAGCTTGAATGTCCACCTATGCCCTTGCTCATATATGCGAAGACCGTAGCCATGTCAATGGTAACATTTAAAATAAATTAAAGCATACTCAAGATTGGAGAGGTAACCAACATTAACCATGAATATTTCATCATTGTTTTCCTCTATGTATATAGACTTATGCATGTATTCCAGGCCATCGTAGATAAAGTTGGTTTGGTTGGGAGAGATTCCAAGCAGAACCACTGTTCCCATTGGTGTTCTTAGGTCTTTTGGATATCATATGTCCTATGCAGACTCTATGATGGGCATGAATTTTATGTTCTGCACAAGATACTCTCCTATACCTATAATTTCCAAGTGTATTATCGCATGTGATGTGGATGATCCTATAGATGACACTGGAGAAGTGGGTTCTAGTATCTCCTCATCTTGATATTGGAGATATTATTCTTCCATGGGAATTAGATTTTTATCAACGAATATGGTTAATGCTTCATTGGGTTTCCCTTCCTCAACTAAAGATGCCTTTAGCTTATGATTATATTTTGGTTTATATGTTGATGGTCTCTTAGAAGCATTAGTCATTTTGGGTGCAAGATGAGGTGTTGATGTGTTTGGGTCTTTATGTACTCCTTTGTCTCTGTCATATAGTTGTGTAGTTGGAGATGAAGGTCCTACATATAGGTGGATAGAAGGAATCACAAATTCTCCTAGAAAATCCACATGATGGACATATTTGAATGGCTCTTCATCAACCAACACCACAATAGACTTTGTCATCATGTATGTACTTGACACATTGGTGTAAAATCAAAGGAACACACTTCATATATCTTATCCAAGGGTGACCTAGTAGGATGTTGTATTGCATGGACCCTTCCAAGACATGATACATCATAGGGATGGTATTATGCCTCACCTTGATGGGTATGACTATCGTTCCCATATTATTGCATAAAACATCGTTGAAATCTCTTAATGTGTAGGCTCTCGAAACGATATTTGACTTGGGTATATTAAGGTGTTCTATTTTTGTTGTTGTGATGATGTTGATTGAAGAACCCATATCGATCGAGACCCACTTAAAAGGCAAATCATTGACTAATGACACAATGTACAATGGAGGGTCTGTTAAGGCAGTAGGCACTATATTGATCTCATGATCATAAAATTGGATTACAGGTTCTTGGTATTATTTTACTTGTCTTAAAAAATAAGTGAATGCATTTGGATCTTGCGGTTGGAGATCAATTGATCTCAAGATCTCCATAAAAGTCTCCCTATGCTTTGGGGATTGTTGTATGAGCTCATAGATATATAGCTTAGCCGAAGTCATTTGTAAGTTTTGCTCTATTGTACTCAAAATAGTTACCATAGGTTGGGTTGGTGTACCTAGAAGGTTTTTCTACCCTTGCCTATGCCTAGGTGCAACTGGGACATTAATAGAAGTTGTAGGAGATTGTGGTTGACAATATCATCTAGTCTTGGTAGCTATATTGATGATTTCAATCATCCCAATGCACCCATGGGTAGGTGTATCAATTTGGGCCTGATTGAATTGGAAACCTTGCCCTCTAGGGGGAATATCTTTGTTATCAAGAGCTAGTGGGTTGTCAACTTTAAGTTCTCCTACCTCAATCATGTTTTGTACTTGATGCTTGAAACAAATGCAAACTTCAATGTTGTATCGTAATATCCTGTGATAAGGGTAAAATTGATTTTCCCTATATCCTTTTGGATTAGGATGGTTGGGATCTACAAGAGGTACATCAAGAAATTTGATCTTCCAAGCCTCACTCATTTGGTTGAAAATTTATTGCATTGACTCTGATAAAGGTGTAAAATAGCGAGGTGGTTTGCATTCTCTATTTTGCCCCTGATTGTTCTTTTGATCATAATTGGATAGTTGGGGTTGTGCTTGATAATTATATGGTTGTTGTGCGACCCCATCCTTAGGTGCAACCAATACTACTTGATTAACTAGAGCAGGTCCTGCCTGCGTCTGCTTGTATTTGTCATTCTTGCCATTTTTGTTCCACTCCTTGTTTTAAAGCTTGATGGTTACCTAATATAATTTTATGTCCTTAATGAGTTTGGTCTATGTCAAGGCTTCCTCAAAAGAAGGATATTGTTGAATTTGTAGCAAGAGGGAGATGTGTTTAGAAAAAATCTTGGTGAACATGCAGACAATTTGTTTTGTGGGGGCAGAGAATGATAACTTCACCATGAATTTTATTTATCTATCCCCATACTCAATTACTGGATCATAATCATAATTTTTTAGGTTGGACAGGTCTGAAAGGTTCACCTTTATTTTAGCACAAAAGGATAAATTCTTTAGGAATGTGTTTGCTAGTTTTTAAAAATTGGATATGATGTTCTTGGGCAGTTGGTTGAACCATTGAGTGGTAGCACCTAAAAATGTCATAATGAAGGTCCTTAGCATAAGAGTGTCATTATCTTCGTATTGATGAAATTGTTAACATGATCTTGTGCATCCTCTTCACCCTTAAAATTTTCTAACCTAGGCATCTCAAAATGCTTAGGATATGTAGGGCTAGGGACCGATGGGCATAATGGTTGGTTGTGTATTTTACTCAGTGTTGGTTGATTCCTTGTCATCTCTTGCTTCTCAAAGGACTTCATATTTTCAGTGAGTGCCTAAAATGCCTTTGAGGTGAGGAGTTAATCTTCTTGCAGGCCCCCTCGTGATGGTAATGGAGGTAACCCTATGTGCATTTTACTTGTTCTATTCTCTTCACATCTATGGGAGTATTCAAGATGTGTTTGATATTGATTTATCATGTTTACACTTTCTCCACCATTTTGACGTTGTTCATGATTTGAGTGGTGTTTTAATTGTGGGATTTCTTCTTTTCTGTTGTGCCCTTATCTTGGTGATTAACTGTGCTTATCTATTTTATGATAATTATGATTGGCTTGTAAATTGATATGAGCTAGTTTCTCAGCTTGTTCTCTTAGACGTTGCTCATGTTGGCACAAAATCATTTCTCATTATTTGTCATGCTCGAGAGCTTCCACTAGCTCTCACTCTTTGTGCAACACATTTTCTAACCATCACATGCGGTCAGATTGCACTATTAAATAGGACTCATGTTTATCTAATTTTGTCCTTGTGGTTTTGATTCATAGATTCCTCAAAGAGGTCTATGTTATTTCTTTGCTCTTGCTAGCTATTATAGTCTATTCCATGTGTTGATAAGTGTATCTATGTTCAAATTCTATATGAGACTTTCAAAGTTGCTCTGAAGCATCCCTAGGCTAAGAGATGCACTTAGAAGTAATAGTTCATGAACTTCCAAATGCAAAATTTTGTGTGGCTATGGTTATGGGAGGTGGCCTTGGATGCACCCGATCCAAATCATCTAACTGTCTTATTTTCCATGGTTGATCCCTTTTGGTGCCATTTAATCCAATGAGTTCATAATCTACTATAATACTTCCTCTTGTGTGAAGGGTATCTTCTATTTGATATTTATGACTGGATGTAGCTCTTGTTTCTTGCCCTTGAATGGACAGACCTATTCTCAATGTCTCATGTTAAGTTTGATAGATTGTGATCCATGTGTGTCCTTTTGGTTATGAGGTCTTTATGGCCCTATATACCCTCCATGAGTATGGATATGGAGAAACGTCATCATATCTATGTGAATAATAGGATCTAGAACCCTGCTTATGTCCATGTGGGGGAGAAGCTCCTGAAGCCTCCTCATGTCTTTGATAAGTTTTTGTATGTTTAGAGCAAGGCCCTGAGGATCCCTCTTGTCTCCTTGATGATGATGTTCATGAATCCTCTTTCTATTTTTGTAATTTAGTTACATGATTTGACTCCCTATTTGGGGTTTCTCGAGGAGAGCCCCCAAGGGTTGAATTATCACCCCTTAGACTCATGGAACTACGTCTCACGATCCTATGAGTATGTGGTCCAATGTTACCATGAATTCACTTATGGGTATGTGTTGCTTCAGATTATCCCTCAGTATTGGACTAAGGATGTTTACTTTTGGTTTTGACCATTGTGTTTATGAATTAGTCTTTTGTATTGAAATTTAGAGATAGACAAACAATATCAAGCAAGTGTTTATCTTGATTACCAAATTATGTGTGCCCTAAATTGTTTGATGTGTCTTTGATATGTTTTTGTCCTTGTTCCTTGCTCTTGTTTTGGATTTATAATAAGGAGACTCATCTATAGTGGGAATCAAGAACACCAATGCCAAACATGATTTTCTCAAAAAGAGACTAGGGTACACAGCTGAAGTCCCAGTGGGGGATTCACCTAGCTCTTCCACTCTAAACCAATTGTTCCAATAGTGGGATATATTGTTTGAACACAAGTAACTTCATACCACTATAAAGAAGTTCCCAATTCTGTTTAAGAAGATCTAGGGGGCAAGCCGATGGAAGGATATGAATGCCAACATCACCGGACTGAATTGAAGGTTGGTGATGAAATCCAACTCCCCAATGTTTAAAATATGTGTGTGTGTGGGGTTCATTTTAAATTTTCATAAATTAAAATGTATCATACAACAACAATGACTCCTTTCTATATGTATGATAGAATGACGTTTCACTTTTCAAAAATATGCATAACTAGTATGTGATTTATGGATGCACTCTATTTTGTGCAAATATGGCCTCTAGAAGGGCCTCAAAGCAAGCAAACCAACACACGATTTCTAGCATGCTGGATTCTAGGGCAGAATTTACAAGCATAAGTTGTTTTTCCTGGCAACGCCTAGTGGGAATCTAAAAAACTCTAAGATGCACAAGATGCAAGTTCTTTCCTTTCAATTACTTGATTTACCAAATTAAAATATGTCTTAAAGTTCATTATTTTAGAAAAATAGAAGCAGTTAAAAGAACACAAACAATAAGAAAAGTTGTAACAACCTCTAATATAACTCAAAGAAGAAAAAATTTACCCCCTACTGCACTCAAGTTCCAGCCACTATTGAAAAGAGCGGCTGATTGTTGGCCACTATAGACCAGAGCAGCTGCTTTCTAGCCACTGTAGACTAAAGTGGCTTATTCTTGGCCACTATAGACCAGAGTGGCTAAACCTACACACAAAAACATAGATCAGTAAAGCGATAGAAAATAAAAACTAAGCAGGATATTATGGGTTTGCATCCCACCATGATCGCCATCTATAGCAACCTCGGGGAAGTGGTGTACCATCCACTTACTCTATTTGTGATTATTATTGAATATTTTAATGTTTAACATGCATTTAATGAAAAATCATAAAAGAGAGGCATAGTCAAAGTACCAAGAAATAAATGAATGAGTGCTTTATATTTATATTTCCAAGATCCGGTTACATATAAATCCCTCTACGGGATACCCTTCATTTGATACATGATTTTACACAAAGAGGGTAGCATATGTATAAAATATCCCCTTGCAAAGGGAGATGCACTTTTTTGGGCTTCCCGGTGATGCACACAAAACTGTATGAGGGGTTACAAATGCCTCCTTCTCCATGTCTAATTCCTAGAGGGATACTCTTGCTTTTGTAGCTATAGAGGGTGCATCATCCTTGATGTTTCCTGGAATAAAGTGTGCTACTTTGGTCAGTTTATCAACCACAACCAGAATCACATTATGTTGGAACTTGGTCTTGGGTAGACCTACAATGAAATCCATATATATGACTTACCATTATTGTTCTAGAATGTTATGAAGGTAATATTTTCTAGGTGGTCGTAGGTGTTAAAATTTTACTTTTTGGTACTCAAGAAATCTAGCCATAAAATTATTGATATCTCATTTTATTCCTATCCAATATAAGGTTTCCCTCATGTTTCTCTCATTTTAGTCCCTCTAGGATGCATATAATAAGGAGTAGAATGGGCTTCTTATAAAATAATATTTCTTAACTCTCCTGATTTAGGGATAACAAGACTACCTCTAAAGAACAATAGATAATTATTAATAGTCAAGTCCTTGCCTTTATTAGATTTTAGCTCCATCCATGCTTGACATTTATTGCAATAAATTTCATCGTGTTTTTATTTTCCGAACCTATCAAATAAATATATATGACACATAGATATAGTAGCTATGTGCCTCCTTCAACTTAGGGCATCTTCTATCTCATTTTTATTCCACTTAAATTATTCAATTCTAAACTCATACTTGACTAGGAATTCCATCCATTGATGTTGTATTACATATAATATAGGCTGAGTGAAGACATATCTCAGACTTTGACGATCAATATTTAATTCAAAGGGCTTCCCTAAAAAGTAATATCTCCAAATTTTAAGTGCATGGACCAAATTTTCTAGCTCTAAATCGTGAGTAGGATAATTGAGCTCGTGCATTTTAAGCTTTTTATACTTGTAGGCTATGATTACCTTATTATAAGTTAGAATTTCTCATAATCCTTAAGTAGAGTCATTAGTGCAAACTGTAAATATTTTTTTTGGGCTAAATATTTTTAGAGTTGGAGGAGTTGTTAATATTTATTTTAATATCTTGAAAGTCTTTTCACATTGCTCTATATATTTGAATATTTTTTCTTTTCTTTGTAAATTACTGATTGGACAGGAAATTTTTGAGAAATTATTCATAAAACACCTATAGTATCCTGCTATTCCCATGAAATTGTGTACTTCTAACACATTGGTAGGTGTTATCCAACTGATTATAGCTTAAATTTTCTTAGGATCGACAACTCTTCCATCAAAAAATATAATATGCCCTATGTATTGGACTTGTAGGGTATAAAATTCACACTTAGAAATATTCCCATAAAGCTAATTATTTCTAATAATTTCTAGCACAATTCCCACGTTTTGATCATGATCTTCCTTAGTTTGTGAATAAATCATAATATCATCCAAGCATATAAGTATAAAATAGTCTAGCTACTCTTATAAGACATTTTTTATAAGATTCTCAAAGGTGATCGAGGCATTTGTTAATCCAAAACATATGACTATGACTTCATAATGTCCATATCATATCCTAAAAGTAATATTATGAGTATCATATTATTTGATCCTTAACTAATGGTATCTGGATCTAGGATTATTTTTTGAGAAGATAGTAGCTCCTTTTAACTGATCAAATAGATCATCAATTCTTGGTAATGAATATATGTTATTCATAGTTACATTAGTAAGCATTCTATAGTCAATACATAATCTCAAGGTCCATCTTTCTTTCTTACAACTAACATAGTAGCTCCCCAACATGATACACATGGCTTAATCAACCTTTCTTTAAGAAATATTGTAATTGTTTTAGCTACCCCAGGTAAGGGGCACACCATCCACTTACTCTATTTACGATTATTATTGAATATTTTAACGTTTAACATACATTAAATGAAAAATCATAAAAGAGAGGCATAGCTAAAGTACAAAGAAACAAGCGAATGAGTTCTTTGTATTGATAATTCCAAGATTCAGTTACATATAAATCCCTCTACAAGTGACCCTTCATTTGATACATGATTTAACCCAAAGAGGGTAGCAAATGTATAAAATATCCCCTTGCAAAGGAAGATGCACTTTTCCAGGCTTCTTAGTGACGCACACAGAACTATATGAGGGCTTACAAATGCCTCCTTCTCCAGATCTGATTCCTAGATGGATCCTCTTGCTTTCATATGTTGTGGATTTTTCTGATGAACCTGTAGCCTTGCAAGCAATGAAACAACAAGACACACTTAGATGTCCGATATTTCCTCCTCGGATGAGGTTGTTAGCAATAAAAAAAAATGCAATGAAACTAGTTCTATGAATGCAAATGAATGAAGTAGATCTTATGCTAATGTTATGAAAAAATAGAGAAAACTAAATGAAAGAAACTAACACCTAAACCCTAGATTAGGTTTACAGGCCACTATCCAGGATAGCGATCGCTAAGATGAAATTTGTCTCTATTGACCCAAAGGATATGGGATTAAGTTTGCTACTAATGTTAAATGATTATTGTATGTGCATGGATGATCACCTCTTAATTGGCTAGCACTTCGTTTCTCCTCAAGGGTGCTCATATCTACTCTCCAATCCTATAGGGATTCACTTATAAAATTATCTCCAAGGGAATCTCTCCAAGTCTCCAAAAGCTCTCCTCAATGGTCCAACTTGTTCAAAATTTTGATATATGATACGTGATGATACCTTAGTGCTCTTAGGTTTACACCTTATAAAGTGTTTGAAACCCTAGGTCAACATTCAAACCATAGGACTAAATCTCTCATGTGCACTAGATGTTAGCATGATAAATTGAGCTTTTGTCTACACTTGAAGGGCAGTTAACTGATGTCTAAATCCAGACTTGAGTTTTTCATGTAGATTGGATATGAGGAGGAATGCAAAGTTGTTCTTGCTCAGCCTTATTGCATGAAAACTGCCACTTCCACCCAAGATTAGGCTATATTGGTGATAAAATATATTTAAGGTTTAGCCACTGTCATCTACAATGGCTAAGATTTGGCTGCTCTGAGCTGCAGTGTCCAGGATCTAGCCACTCAAGTCTATAGAGGCCAGGCTTGGATGGGCTAAGAATACCCAAATGGGTGGTAAAACCACTTTTGATACTTGGAAGGTCCCAAGGTTTAGTCACATGACTTACGAATGTGCCCATGTGATTAGTCTTCCTAAACATGACATTTTTTAGGTGTCTACAATTGTACTTTTAATTCTTGTAGCTCAATGGAATTCATTCAATAGGGTGATCTAGGAATGGTTTTAGCTCTAGGTAAGAGCTCGATAGAAAAATATAACTCTTGTTATGATGGTAGGTCAGGTAAATATTTTAAAAATACATCCTTAAACTCCCTTAGCATAGGAAAATTCTTAAAATGTTTTGAATTACCTTAATTCTCTTCATATATTTATCTTGACTACATAAACTACCTCGTGTATTTTATTTGCCTTCTTAAGTTGTAATGTAGACAGTAGATGTGGTCGAAAAGTACCCCCATCATAATGGATTCTTATCCATTGGTTAGTATCTATAGAGAATTCCACCCACCTTTATTGGAATTCAATGAAGGCTCTATGGGATTTTAGCCAATTCATTCCAAGGTTAATATCAAAGCAATGTAAGGGGACTACATACAAATACCAGTCAGTTCTACCATTAGGTAGAAATATGTGGGCATCGGATAGACATTGTGTAAGTGAGTAGGTTTATCCCGACCCATATACTAACTTCCACCCACTTAAAAAAAATATAGGTCTTACTAATTTATCCATGACTAAATTTGAAGAAATAAATTTATCCATTGCACCAGTATCAATCAAAATATTCATATTTCTATTTGAAGAACACAAGCTTATACTGAGAAGGGGGGTGAACAGTATAAGACCACTTTTTACTTTTCTTTTCCAAATAGTATTAATCAATATAATAAATTAAAATATCAATAGCAATAACCAGAGCAATGCACAAATCATCACACACAATAAAGACACCAATTTTAATGTGGTTCACCCAATGTGGGCTACCTCCATAGAGAAAATATTTCTTCTAAATATTTCTCAAATAATCTCATGGGAATCCTTCCCAATTACAATGTTTATGGACCTCTGTCCAAAGGAGATGTTGATCCCCTAATATCAAGTTCATGGATCTCTTCCATAGGAGAACTCTTTACCCTTATGCTCTAGCTAGTGATATTCTAGAAGACTTTGTCTCTCTATTGCATTGAATGGTGGATCTCTCTCCACTTGAAGACTCCTCACTCAGAAGATCTATCTTCAATTTTCCTAGTTGCTAGATCTCTATCCACTAAGACTCTGTCCTCTATACTCTATCACCTCCAAAGCTCTATAAATAGGCTCACTCAGAACCTTCTCAAATTTGATCAATAGGTTGACTCAGAACCTACTCAAATCTAGTCAACAGGTCCACTCAGAACCTGCTAAAATTTTCTCAATAGATTCACTCAAAACCTGATCAAATTTGCTCAATAGGTCCACTCAGAACCTGCTCAAATTTGCTCAATAGGTCCACTTAGAACCTACTTAAATCTGCTCAATAGGTCCACACAAAACCTATCCAAATATTCTCAATAGGTCCACACACAAACTACTCAAATCTACTCAATAGGTCCACTTAGAACATATCCAAATATTCTCCACAAGCTCATACAAAACTTGTCCAAATCTACTCAATAAGTCCTCTCTAGGACTTGCTCAAATTTGTATTTCAAGCTTCCACAAAATATTACACAAAATTAGTCCACAGCTCTTCTCAAAGACTTGTATCAATCACATAGAATCATATATATAATTGTTAGAGACTCAATATGTTTTATACTCAATGCTCAATCAATATCTCAACTCAATCTCATAGAAGCATAAAGAGAATTGTTAGAGACTCAATATGTTCTATACTCAAATCCCAATCTCAACTCAAATTAATCTCATAGAAGAATAAAGAGAATTATTAGAGACTCAATATGTTCTATTATCAAATCTCAATATCAACTCAAATAAATCTTATAGAAGCATAAAGAGAATTGTTAGAGACTCAATATGTTCTATTCTCAAATATCAATCTCAACTCAAATCAATATCATAGAAGCATAAAGAGAATTGTTAGAGACTCAATATGTTATATTCTCAAATCTCAATCTCAACTCAAATCAATATCATAGAAGCATAAAGAGAATTGTTAGAGACTCAATATGTTCTATACTCAAATCCCAATCCCAACTCAAATCAGAATATAGAATATTTTATTTCATGGAACTTGAAAAACCACTTCACACAATCATTTTACTAGGCTCAATCAACTCTACTCAACCAATCACCTCAAGGATCGATCCTTTCTCACAAACACTAGTCCAAGCATGTATCAACCAAATCAAAATATTTTCTACAATGCTCAATAATAAATATCACATAACAATGATACTCATGTTATTTTCTAACTCAAGTTCAAGTTCTTTGCACAACCAATGGGATTCAACAACAATGCTTATAAAACAAGGTTTAATAAAAACTCTCAATCCAGAAAACCTTGAAGTATTTAGCCAATCACTTTCAAAAAAGGAAACCACAATCAATCCTTTTTACTTCAAAGGTATTTTATAATCAACCACCATACTCAATCAATAGGAGAATTTTCCCATACCTTTTATGAAGATGAAGAAGCCTCTTTGGAAATCTGCCACAATCACAATATTCTTTTGCCAATCCTCACAAGGGTTAGAAGATCACAAAATAATCAAAATTACTTCACTTCACAATAATATTCACCAAGGATTTTAATTAGAAAAACTTCTTAAGAATTAATGCACAACTTCCTTATCACTCCTAAAACCACTTGTACCATAAAATAAAATAAATCAAAACATTGCATAACCTTGTCACTCCAAAAACCACTTATACAATAAAATAACTCAAATATTTTATATTTTTCCTTTCAACACTTTTGCACTTAAAAAAAGAATCACAAAGCCTTCTTAGGCAATATCCCACATTAATCAAATATCAAACCTTATTCATATGCAAAAATTAAATCCACTATTCTCTCCGTGAAAGTCGACGCTTAACACAACCTTACCAAATTTGAAATATTTCATGCACCCAAAAATTTTGGTGATTGAATTATGGCATACCTTGCAAAATGACTTTGGATGGTTTCGACCCCGCGTTTCTCCTTGTCATGTTCCTTAGTGCAATATCCGCCAACCATGTGGGCTATGCCTCCCACATGGAGGTTTTAAGACTTTGAGGTTTATATTTCTGTCCTCTCCACCTATGCCTTGAAACTTACTCCCTTGTTCCACGTGCAGTGCACAAACGAAATCGAAACGGGGGAATCAATGATTATGAAGGAGGGGATAATCGAATGCGGATAATATTTTTTGTCACCTAATTGGTTGATAAAATCAACCCCTTTAAATATTCAAACCTTTGCATGATAAAATATATGACATCGACGGATATGGCGAGAAAACTCTTATATTTAATTTTAAAATTTAAATTTAAATTTTAAATAAATTAAAATTTAAACTAAGCCTTTAAAATTAAATTTCTCCATCATCGGGGCACATTTTTCGATGAAACAAGAATCCAACTTGGGTTTTAAGAAAAATCCATTTCAAATATACCATCCATAGTTTAAAATAAAACCTTTCCTTGCCTTCCTTCATTTTCATAAAAAACTTTTGCTAAGCTTCCCTTGAAGCTCCTTTTGGAACCAAATGTCATGCATCCCTTCTTGAACCTTTGATCAAAATATTTGCTTCTCATGAAGATATTTGTGGAGAAAAATCATAGTGCTTACTTACATAGGTACTTTTGACATCAATGACAACTTTTAGCTTAAGGACTCAAAATGTCCAAAAATCTCCCCCTTTGTCATTGATGGCAACCCATATCCTTTTACTAAAACCTGACCTTCTTTTCTTCTCCCCCTCGGACTTTGCTTCCCTTGGATCAATTCTATCTCAAATATCAAATCTCTCCTTATATAAAATATCTCCCCAATATACACAAATCTCTCCACATTTGACATCAATGGAAAAGGGTCACCTTTGGGCTCGGGGCTAAGAATGATCCTCTTATCTTAGCCCCTCTCCCACCTCCACATGGGGTGGTTAATTATGGAGTGGGAGTATTTATACTTCCTGAAAGTATTACTCTTTGCCTTTATATTTATATCTTCTTTTCTGAGTCTTATGAATCCTCTTACTATTTCTTTCCAAGTCATCATCCCTGTTCTTGTCATAACTTTTGTTCCTGTTCCCGTTCTTGTTCTCATCCATTTTCATGTTCCTGTTCCTGTTCCTATTCTCATCCATGTTCTTGTTCCTATTCCTATTCCTCTTCTCATCCATGTTCTTATTCCTGTTCTTGTTCTCATCTATGTTCCTTTTCTTGTTCATGTTTGAATCTGGAATATTTGGTCTACACCATCTTTCTATGTGACCATAATTATTGCACTTATAAAACTTAATGTTATTATTCCTTGGAGGTGCAATTGTCTTAGGATTTATCTAGTGAAGCCATATCCTCTTCTGTCATGAACCTTGCAATTCATTGCCTTGTGACCAAACTCATTACATGAGTATAAATACCCATGGAAAAGCTATCATTTCCCATATTCATGTCTTTCATGTGTCTTGCACTGTGAATCCATGTGCCCAAACCTATGACATGAAAAATATCTTCCATTGAAGAAACCTTGCCTAGACCCCATTGGTTTCCTATTTTGATTACTATTCCATCTGTACCTTATTTGTGAATTACTCATGTATTTGTTGAACTCTTTGTTGTCCAATTCATCCTCTGATGTCTCACTCCCAATTTTACTTACTTCTTTTGAATCTTCTTCTTTTCTGGTGTTTGAGATTGGCTCTCCTTTTTCTGCTTCTTGTTTCCCTTGTTATTATTTAGAACTAAGTCTTGTTATAGTTACTAATGACCTTTGTGCATTGATAGTCCTTTCCAAGGTCCTTGAATTTTCCTCAAACTTGTGTAGCTTGTCCTTAGAAGCTTTTACTTCCATCCTTAGTGAAAATATCTCATGATATAACCTTTCACACTCTAGATATTTTACCTTTAATTTTTTAGCCATACCTTCTTCAATCATTCTTACTTCTTCAGCCTTGGTTTTAAATTTGGTGAGTTCTTGTAGAAACTTTGCTTTTGCTTTTTCATCTTCTTGATATTGAACCCTTAATATTGAGTTCTCACTTTTTAATTCTTGAAGAGTAACCATAAGCCTTTCATATTATATCTCTTTTACCTTTGACTGTTCAACTATACCTTTTTCAAATCTTCTTGATTTTTCAACCTTATCTCTCAAGTCAGAGATATCATGTAGAAGCTTTATCTTATATTTCTCATCTTCTCGTATTTGAGCCTTCAATTCTAAATTCTCTTTTTTCAATTCAATAAGCTCCTTAAGAGTGGATTTCCCTTTTTATTTTTCTGAAGCATATTCTTTTTCTTCTATTATTGAAAGTAGAGTTTCTTATTCATACCTATTTTGATTGTCCCTGTTATCCTTTCTTGAACCAATATCTAGGATTTCATTTCTGAGAATATTAGCTTCATATTCACTGCTACTAAAATCATTACAATATCTTGCATCATGGACAAGTTGACCACAAATAAAACATTCTTGTGGATAATAAGTTGCATGGTGACCTGTGTTCCCACATCTGGTACAAAAATTTATTAGTCTATATTTTTCTCCATTACTTGATTCATCTCTTGAATCTATTTCCATTTTTCCTCCCAACACAAAAATATTAAACTTATCTTCATTTTCTTTCATGATCATAGGTGTTATTTTCTTATTGTGTCTCATACTTCTAATCTTGCATTTCTTTGCCATTTGTGTTCTTGTAGGAACTTCCTTCAAGATGTTAAACTTCTTCTAAAGAAACCAGATCTGATACCAATTGAAGAACACAAGATTATAATGAGAGGGGGGTGAACAATATAAGATCACTTTTTACTTTTATTTTCCAAATAGTATTAATCAATATAATCAATGGAAATATCAATAGCAATAACCAAAGCAATGCACAAATCATCACACATAATAGAAACACCAATTTTAATGTAGTTCACCCAATGTGGGATACCTCCACAGAGAAAATATTTCTTTTAAATATTTATCAAATAATCTCATGGGAATCCTTCCCAATTACAATGTTTATGGACCTCTATCCAAAGGAGATGTTGATCCCCTAATCTCAAGTTCGTGGATCTGTTCTATAGGAGAACTCTTTATCCTTATGATCACTAGATGCTCTAGCTAGTGATCTTCTAGAAGACTCTATCTCTATGTTGAACTGAATGGTGGATATCTCTCCACTTGAAGACTCCTCACTCAGAAGATTTGTCTTCAATTTTATTGGTTTTTGGATCTCTATCCACTAAGACTTTGTCCTCTATATTCTATCACTTCCAAAGCTCTATCAATAGGCTCACTCAGAACCTTCTCAAATCTTCTCAATAGGTTCACTCATAACCTACTCAAATTTTCTCAATAGGTCCACTTAGAACCTATGCAAATCTGCTCAATAGGTTCACTCAGAACCTGATAAAATATGCTTAATAGGTCCACTAAAAACCTACTCAAATATGCTCAATAGGTCCACTCAGAACCTGCTAAAATATGCTCAATAGGTCCACTCAGAACCTAATCAAACATTCTTAGTAGGTTCACACAGAATCTATCCAAATCTTCTCAACAAGTCCACACACAACCTGCTCAAATATGCTCAACAAGTCCACACAGAACCTATCTAAATCTGCTCAACAATATCACACAGAACTTGTCCAAATTTGCTCAATAAGTCTTCTCTAGGACTTTCTCAAATCTACATTGCAATATTCCGCAAAATCTTACACAAAATTAGTCCACAAGCCTTCTCAAATACTTGTCTCAATCACATAGAATCATAAAGAGAATTGTTAGAGACTCAATATGTTCTATACTCAATGCTCAATAAATATATCAACTCTATCTCATAGAAGCATAAAGAGAATTGTTAGAGACTCAATATGTTCTATACTCAAATCCCAATCTCAACTCAAATTAATCTCATAGAAGCATAAAGAGAATTGTTAGAGACTCAATATGTTCTATTCTCAAATATCAATCTCAACTCAAATCAATATCATAGAAGCATAAAGAGAATTTTTAGAGACTCAATATGTTCTATTCTCAAATATCAATCTCAACTCAAATCAATATCATAGAAGCATAAAGAGAATTGTTAGAGACTCAATATGTTATATTCTCAAATATCAATCTCAACTCAAATCAATATCATAGAAGCATAAAGAGAATTGTTAGAGACTCAATATGTTCTATACTCAAATCCCAATCTCAACTCAAATCAGAATATAGAATATTTTATTTCATGGAACTTGAACAACCACTTCACACAATCATTTTACTAGGCTCAATCAACTCTACTCAACCAATCACCTCAAGGATCGATCCTTTCTCACAAACACTAGTCCAAGCATGTATCAACCAAATCAAAATATTTTCTACAATGCTCAATAATAAATATCACATAAAAATGATACTCATGTTCTTTTATAACTCAAGTTCAAGTTCTTTGCACAACCAATGGGCTTCAACAACAATGCTTATAAAATAAGGTTTAATAAAAACTCTCAATCCAGAAAACCTTGAAGTATTTAGCCAATCACTTTCAAAAAAGGAAACCACAATCAATCCTTTTTACTTCAAAGGTATTTTATAATCAACCACCATACTCAATCAATAGGAGAATTTTCCCATACCTTTTATGAAGATGAAGAAGCCTCTTTGGAAATCTACCACAATCACAATATTCTTTTGCCAATCCTCACAAGGGTTAGAAGATCACAAAATAATCAACATTACTTCACTTCACAATAATATTCACCAAGGATTTTAATTAGAAAAACTTCTTAAGAATTAATGCACAACTTCCTTATCACTCCTAAAACCACTTGTACCATAAAATAAAATAAATCAAAACATTGCATAACCTTGTCACTCCAAAAACCACTTATACAATAAAATAACTCAAATATTTTATATTTTTCCTTTCAACACTTTTGCACTTAAAAAAAGAATCACAAAGCCTTCTTAGGAAATATCCCACATTAATCAAATATCAAACCTTATTCATATGCAAAAATTAAATCCACTATACTCTCCGTGAAATTCGACGCTTAACACAACCTTACCAAATTCGAAATATTTCATGCACCCAAAAAATTTGGCGATCTAATTTTGGCATACCTTGCAAAATAGTTTCAGGTGGTTTTGACCCCGCATTCCTCCTCGTCGTGCACCTTAGCACATTCTCCACCCACCGTGTGGGATATGTCTCCCATGTGGAGGCTTTAATCCTTTGAGACTTATATTTATGTCCTCTCCACCTATGCCTTGAAACTTTCTCTCTTGTTCCACGTGCAGTGTGCAAATGAAATCGAAAGGTGGGAATCAATGATTGCGAAGGAGGGGATAATCAAATGTAGACAATATTTCTTGTCACCTACTTGGTTGATAAAATAAAACCCTTTAAATATTTGAACCTTTGCATGATAAAATATATGATGTCGGTGGACATGGCGGGAATTTTTTTATTCAATTTTAAAATTAAAATTTCAATTTTAAATAAATTAAAATTTAAACTAAAACTTTAAAATTAAATTTCTCCATCATCGGGGCATCTTTTTCAATGAAACAAAAAGCAAACTTGGGTTTTAAGAAAAACCCATTTCAAATCTGCCATCCATGGTTTTAAATAAAACCTTTCCTTGCCTTCCTTGGTTTTCATTAAAACCTTTTGCTAAGCTTCCCTTGAAGCTCCTTTTGGAACCAAATGCCATGCATCCCTTCTTGAACCTTTTATCAAAACATTTTCTTCTCATGAAGCTCTTTGTGGAGAAAAATCATAGTGCTTACTTACATAGGTCCTTTTGACATCAATGACAACTTTTAGCTTAGGGACTCAAAATGTCCAACACTATTATATAGTTTACCTGATCATCTGAAGCTTTCTTTTGGTTATTTCTCTGAGGATATTTATTTTCATAATGTGGTCCTCCATAAATAAAACATCCTAATTTTGGAGCTTTAGTATTTTACTTGTTTTCAACATCCTTATTTTTTGGTGTAGGTATGATATTATTATTTTGGAAGTAGGGCCTTAGATTACTCTTTCATGAATATCCCTTCCTATCCCTATATGTGTATGTTCTATCATTGTTTTTTATTTTGACCTTGGGTTTTACCTTTATTCCCCCTTTGAAATTTTTACTCTATTCTCTATCCCATTTTATGAAGCCAATGCTATTTCTTTTCTTGAGATCCTCGTTCTCCTTTTTTGATATTTCTGGTAACTAAAGAATTTTTTTTTTATTTTTTGATTATTTTCTTCATGTCGAGCCAAGTCATATGCTTATTTCAAATTTTCAAGGTTGAGTAAGTTTATTATTGTCCTGATTCTGGGGTGAACTCCCAAGATGAATTTTGGACCTTTAGTTGTTCATTGTTTTCAAGATGAACTTTTGATAGTAATTCTCAACAAACAAAGATTCTTTTGTAAAGTGGAGAATTATTCAAACTTTTCAACATAAAACTGCTTGGTTAGGAATCTTTTCTTAAATTCTTCTACAAAATTTTCCCATTTCATGTTAGAAGCTTGAATTTTCTTCCCTTCCTTGTAGGTATTCCACCATTCTAAGGTTGTGTCAACCAAGTGTAGGGTAGCCTAAGCAGTTTGAGATTCATATGACAGTACTTCATAGAAAAGTAAGTTTCTATTTCACTTAACCATGTTTCTATAACATCCCCACCTTCCTTCCCATTAAATTTTGAAGTTTTTATATTTTTCATATCCTTGGCCAATTTTGCTCCTACTCGAGTCCTACCAAGTTCTACTTGTCTTTCAAGACTCCTCTCATGTCTAGCTTCAAGATTTTTTCTTTTGACTTGTTTAACCAATGTTCTTATCATTTTTTGTTGTTTGTTCATCATCTCATGTTGTTGATCCATTTATTCCTTCTATTATTGCATTTGTTCTTGTAGTAATCGAGCTAACATATTTATATTTCTTTCTTTTATCATATGTTCATTATCTCATTTACTATCTCTTCCTTCATGAATAAATGGGAATTTCTTCTTGTCTAGTAGATGTTAGTTTCTTAGATGATATTCCTCAAAGCATAAAAGCCATTTTATCCTAGGTACAAAGAGATTTGTGTCAGTTTTAGAGTTCTTATCTCACTAAGGATGTAGATTTAAAGTTTATTTATGGAATTTCTCAGGCCCAATGACCTAAGAATATTACAATCTAGAATCTGATAACAACTGTGACAATCCAAAATTTTATACTAGTTCTAATGACTTGGTATAGCTTTTAGGGACTAAAAATCAAGGGGAAAGGTTGACTAGGGTATTTTTTTTTAATTTCATTTTGCACCCATTTTTTAATCGGTATATAGCATCAAATACTACTTTTAGGTTATATCTGTTGTAGATGTGTTAGAATATATTACATGTACCACCATGGATACATGTTTATATTAGGAGTTTATCTTAGATTAGGATTTGAGTATTTACTTTATTTAATGTAATAAATGTGCAAGTATTATTAGAATGTGTAATGATGTAAATATTCATGGTGTTCATGTGTATGTGAATTATAGAATAGAAATATGAAGAGTCATAGGTAGGTGAAAGACCAAGAGACATCTCATTACAGATAACCCTTTATAGAGTAGGAGAGTGAGATTTTTTTTGTGAGCACAAGGTAGATTAGTAGTAGATACAATGTAGAGCATATATGGAGTATTTTGAGACCTATATTTTAGAGCAATGTTTTCATGAGATTTCATTAATGGCATATTTTTGAGTAGTTGTAGAAGTTTCTTATGATATTTATATGCTTAGTATATTGTCTTTTTCATATATTTTATATTGCATGCTCATTTTACAACTTGTGGTAGTTATTTCATTAAATATACATCTACAAAATCTAATCATGGTATTAGAGCCACAAGGAAGATTAATAGGAGATAGGAAATCTCATTTTCAAAATTTCAAAAATTGCTTTTGGCTAGAGTCTTTCCATAGGATTGCAAGAAAACTCGTGAAAAATAGGACTCAACATAGATCTCATTCCACTATATTTAAGGATAACTAACAAAGTTTATTTATTTTTAGAGGTCTAGAGATTTACATGTATTTTCTTGCTATTATCTAGGTTTTTTTTGTAGAAAATTAGTTTTCAAAAGTTGAAAAGTTTCCTACAATGGATAGATAATAATTTCATCTTCGATTTCTTGAAATTCTATGTGCTTTCCTTGTGTAGGGATTAGTTATTTAATGCATAAAAAGTGTACATTGAAGATAAATGAGGTTCAAGAAAAATGTCTCATTAGAGATTGAAAATTAAATATTGAGGAGAACCAAGAAGTAGGTTCCCATAGAAGATTAAAAACTCTAGATTTAAGAAATAAGACAACAAATCTAAAAGGAAACCCAAGAAAGAGGTCATATTGAAGAAATTATAGATTTGGAAGCTAGAAGATTGAATATTGAAGATAGTAGAGGACTATGAAAATTCCTATTGAATATTTGACAAGCTATAGAATTTGAAGATCTAAAAGAAGAGGTCTCAAGAAAATTTGGAAGAAGAAAGTAGAAGAAGGCTAGAGTAGCCTTGTTGAAGAAATTGAATAAGTGGCCATTGGAGAAGATTTGAAGAAATATTAATGGAGAATATTTCTAGCAAAGAGAAGCTCCTTAAAAAAAGGATTTGGGATAATTGTCGACATCCAAAACAAGCCCCAAAAAAATAAGGATTTGGCAAGAAGTTTGCCAAATTTTGGAAAGGATTTTTGTAGACCTCAATAAATTTATATTCCTGAGGAGAAGGCCAAAAAATAGACTCGATTTGAAGTCAAAATTTGACCAAGAATATTGAAGGATAAAGAAGCTAGAAGATGCCACCAGGTTTGAGAGTTTTGAGGACAACCACAAAGGATTTGAAGGTTGATTTATGATGGATAAGAGTGTTTTTTTACCATAAAAGTTGACGAGTCATAGAAAATAAAATCAAGGTGATATAAAGCTATGATTTGGAGAAATTCAAGATAGATTTGGTAGAAGCATTGGACAAGATAAAAGCTGCTCTTTAGAAAACATTGAAAGCTACAAAATAACAAATTTTTCTAGAATATTTGAAAGAGTTTAGGATAGCAAAAGGAAGAAGAAATTGGATGTGTTAGAAGCTAAAAAAGTTAGAAGTTTAAAACAACAAGAGGGCACCATTTTGTTTTTTGATAGTTTAAATTTAAAGTAGGTTTTATCAAGGAACCCAAAACCTGATTACAACAAGTCACAAGACTTTTTAAACACAACCATAGGAAAGGCCACAAGAAAGGACAATAGAAAAACCAGAGGAAAGACACAAGTATTGCCTTTTAGGATAGACTTAAAGATAGCCTTACAGGACAGGCTAAGGATAGCCTGACAAGACAAGCTAAGGATATCCTAACAAGGATAGCCTTCAAAAAGGATGTGACAAAACACTCCTGAAGTGGAAAAAAAAATTCCCACACTAGATATTTTTGAAAAGCCCACTTAGCAGGAAAAGAAAAATCAAGAAAATTAAAACAATCAAACTATACCACCAAGGCACAAAATTGAACATCACAAGAGGCAAGAAAATAAGGTAACCACCAAAAATTGAAATGCTAAAACCCACGCAGGGGAAAAATAGAAACCAAGAAATAGGGAAACAAAGCAAAAATACCTCTAAATAGCAATAAGGTACCAGGGAACCACCAAAAAATGGATGGATGCAAAGATCAACAACACGCACAAGCTTGGAATGAGGAAAGCAAATAGGAACTCCATAGTCCAAGAAGTCCCTTTGTAGTGAGAATAACTACACAGGAACCAGAAGTAGCAGAGGGTCCAAAAGTGTAGAACTGCAAGACAAAGGTTAGAGGAAGGGAAGTCCTAGGAAACCTCAAAGGAAGGGGCCGTGGAGCACAAGCTGTAGACTAATAGCTACAAATTTTAGAGGGCAGAATTTTAGACAAAACTAATAGTTGCAAATTTCAGATTCCAAGAGAACACATTTGGAGGAGAATTAAAGCCACAATAATCAAATTTTCAAGCAATAAATTAAAGGTAAAAAGGCAAAAAAATGGGTAGCAATTAGAGCTATTAAATTGAAAAATTGAAGGCAATATTTGAGTAATAAGGAGAGCTGCAATATTGATAAGTTTAGGGCAGCAAAAAAAAAGTAATTTAAGATGCAAATTTCACAAAATTCGGGCAGCAAATAGGTGAACCAAATCACCAAAAATACTAATTACAAAAGGAGGCCAAACGGTGTGTAAAAGTGGTGCTATGAATGTTCATTTTAAAAGTATTATAACTAGTTTATTTTATGTTTTTTTAAAGCACCATAGTAGGTTTATTTAAGAAGAAAAATCTATTTTTATTCAAATATATCAAAGACAAGTAAGGTTACTTCTTTATTATCTTGAAATACACAAAATAAAATAGCAACAGTAGAAGTTAAAACTCACTCAAAAAAGAGGGAGTGATAATTAGAAGAAGCATATGTTGTGTTTATAATTCAAGTACAAATTTTTCTAAGTCCTATTGAGAAAAATAAAGAGACTCAATAGTGAACAAAGATTATGCAAATTTCTAGTATCTAAAGACACCAAGAGGTGGGCTAAGTATTGAAAAGGTTTTGGTGAAGGTAAGTTATCAAAGGAGTAGAATAACAACCATAAGCAACACCATAATATTGAAATAGCAATTTACACTAAGGAAGGCAATGTAGAGTGTGGATAAATAGTCATTGTGTGGCCAACATAGAACATTTGAAACAATCATCAGATTGTAAGGTTGAGCCACCAAGGTTGCACCACTAGCATGGGGAGAAAGAGCACAATATCATTGCCACCAAATATGAGTCAAGATCCATTACAAATGAATCATCGAACATTGCAACTACCATAGGAGGAGAGCATTGAAGAAGTGATAACCAAAAGAATCTCAATGAACATTGGTAAGTTGAACAACACAAAGGATTTTTGAGTGTTTGAAGGCTAAGCAATAAGAGAACCAAAATTAGGATGAATAAGGTGCATGATAAGGAAGGTAAATCATTATAGAAACCATATTCAACATTGAGGATGTTACATATTCCGTTGGAGGAGAGAAACATTCCATTTACAATATTCAAGGAGTCATAATACATTCATGCCCATGAAATATAATTCTCTTGCCAAGCGTTAAGCAAGATAAAGTTAAGTAGAATGCCACATGAAATATTTTTAAATAAGTATAAAGACTTTTCGTACCACTTGGTACTTGATACTCAGAACACAAGTCATGATTGAAGGGAGGTGCAATATTTAAAGGGTGTCTATTAATGCATGTACCAAAAATATCACGAGGATAACACAAAAAGTGCATTGGAATCATATTTGAGCACCTTGAAGAAGTATGAAATAACAAAAAAGAATAATCAAACCTCACAAAGAGTAAATTTAATGAGCATCAAGGAGCATTGAATGAAGTGTAGTCAAAGGAGAGCATAAATATAGCACAGGTTGTAGATTTACAAGAACCAATATGACGTATGAAGTTAATATTCACAAAAATAAAAGGAGGTATAAGGTATAGTATTAAGTTAAAGATTAATTATTCTTCTACACATAAGGTTATTTGGATAAATGGAGCTATAAGGTAATGCATTACTAAATTTAAACCTTAGAATATTTATTGAATGGTATAGAAGATTTTTGAAGCAAGTGGAATTTAATTGAAAGTATTTTAAATTACTTTATCCTATTTTTTTTTTTTTGAAAAAATTGAAAAACTTGTATTAAAACAAAGAACAGTTACAAAAGGGAGATAAGACATCCAAACCAAGAGCAAAGAACAAAATTACAAGCGCAGAGATTAAAAAGGCAGCACTTTCCACCGCAGAGCGCAAAAGACAACAGGGCGCGAAAATGTGACATGTCACAAAAACGCGACATGTCACGAAATCATGACAATCAAACCCGCCTCAGCCACGCCAATGCCATAAGTCATGAAAACGCGACATGTCACGAAATTGTGACATGTCGCGATATCGCGACTGCTAGAGCCCTCGGCACCCAATCGCCAAAAATGTCACGAAATCGCGATGGCAGCTCCCTTCAGCACCCCATCACCAAAGGTGTCGTGAAATCGTGACGAGAATTCCAAATGGCTCCTGATCTCCAAAATTTTCATGAAATCGCGATGAGTTTTCTCCTAAGCGTCCAACCTGCAAAAGTGCCGCGATATTGCGACGAGTTTTCCACTTGGCGCCCAGTCTTCAAAAGTGTCGCGATATCGCAACGATTTTTCCCAAAGACTCCTATGCGCCAAAAGTGTCACAAAATTGTGACGAGTTTTCCTTTCAGTGCCCAACCCTCAAAAGTGTCGCGATATCGCGACGAGTTTTCCACTTTGCGCCCAGTCTTCAAAAGTGTCGCGATATCGCGACGAGTTTTCCCCATGACGCCAGTTTGCCAAAAGTGTCATGAAATCACGACGAGTTTTCCTTTCAGCTCCCAATCCTCAAAACTATCATGATATTGCGACGAGTTTTCCACATTGCGCCCAGTATTCAAAAGTGTCGCGATATTGCGACAAGTTTTCCTAATGGTGCCAGTTCGCCAAAAGTGTCACGATATCACGACGAGTATTCTCCTTGGCGCCCAATATTCAAAAGTGTCATGATATCGCGACAAGTTATCCCCTTGGTGCCCGTTCTTCAAAAGTGTCACGATATCGCGACGATTTTTCCCCTTAGTGCCAATTGTCCAAAACTGTCACGAAATCGTGACGATTTTTCCTTATGGCTTCCAATCTTCAAAAATGCCGCGAAATCACGACAGATTTTCCTCTTGGCTCCAATTCACCAAAATTGTTGCGATATCACGACGATTATCCTATTTGGTGCCCCTGCTCCAAAAGCGTCACGAAATCGCTGCAGCTTCCAGCCAAAGGCCGCGATGGCGCAACAGGTAACGAAATTATGACAGCTTCCCACTGAAGGTCGCAACAGCACAACAGGTAACGAAATCATGACAGCATCTCTCCAAGGGCCGTGACAACGCAACATGTCATGATATCGTGACATGTCGTGATATCATGACAGGTTCCCTCCAAAGGCCGTGATGGTGCAACCTATCGTGATATCGTGACTGATTCCCACCAGAGGCCGCGATAGCGCTACAGGTCGCGATATCACAAGAAAAACCTCCCTTAGCATAAACTTTGCTCATTGTATCAAGGATCGTTCAAGACCTTGCTTAATCACTGCATCCTCCACAGGCATGTCACTGCACCCCAACCTCTTTCTCAGCACCCATATTTGCAAGGAAATCGACCGCCTTATTTAAATCTCTACTCACATAGATGGGGATCACATCATCTAATTCCTTCCATAGTTCCTTGATTTGAGAGACCAGAATCCACAACCTCCAAGCTTTCGATGCAAAGTTCCTCATGCAGTCTAGAGCGCAAACCAGAATTTGGGAATCTGACTCGAGAATTATCTTCCTGTGTCCCTGCTTGACAACACTAGATGGAAGCATATTTAATAGCAAAGGCTTCTACTTCATTGTTTGTCACTCGTCCTAGACCTTGCATTTCCCAATATAGCACAGACCCAGCATGATCTCGGCACACTACTCCAATTCCAGCACTACCCGGGTTGCCTTTTGCAGCTCCATTAGTATTGATTTTGATCCAAACTTCTGGGGGAGGTTTCTAGCTACCTCTAACCTATCTCTCTTGCTCAACAACTCCCTCTTCCAATGGATCAGGACCAACCTGATTTTCCTCCTCAGCATAGATGGCAACCGTTTCCACTACTTTGCTCCAGATGACCTGCCAAATTCCATCTAGCAAGGAGAAGGTTTCTCAAAAAATACGAGCATTTCTCTCCAACCACACCTAGCACCAGATGAAAAGTAAGCCGAGCTCCCAACCAATTCGAAGAGCTTTAGATTTAAATCTACCTCTCTTCCATCTTTCCCAAATATTGGTCCGAGTCAGATCACCAGTAGCCTGGATTTTATAGTGAGAGAACCAGCGCTTCCAAATATGTCGTGTGAAGGGGCACTCAAAAATTAGATGATCAGCTGTTTCCTCATTCTTGTGGCATAACACACACTGAGATGGATCGATGATTCCTCTATTTTTGATATTGTCAAAGGTGAGAATTCCATTGTGCATAAACTGCCAGGCAAAGAAGTTCACTTTCGGCCAACCCTTGGAATGCCATATCTTCCTCCAATCTTGAACCAAATATAAATGTGGGGGAGGCTCTGGGAGGATCTTATCGTATCCCTCTTTCACAGTATAAACCCCAAGGTTCCCATAGCCCCAAGCTAGTTCATCCTCCTCATATCTCCCAGTGAAAAACCTTTCTATCAAAATTTTGGTCAAGATGGGTGCCAACTCTGGAGGGATTGCAATTGGCCACTCTTCCAACCGCTTAAACTTCTTGAACTTGTACTCCCCCAATTTGCTGGTGTTGAAATAACTCTCAATTTGAACCCAACATTTGTCTTCTATGGAGGATTTAATCGGTTGCAATTCAGGAAACTCAACAATGATGGGTGGGTGTTGGTCCCAAGAATCAGTCCAAAAACGTGCCTTCTCCCCTCTCCCCACTTTCCAAAACAACTAGTCTTTGATAACCTGAGATCCAAGCTTGAGAGTCTGCCACACTAAGGATCCATTACCATCCAGAGGGAAATGGCCCACTTCATTGGGATGAACATGACCCAAGTATTTACTGGAAAGGATTCTGGTGAAAAAGGATGTTGGCTAGGAAATCCACCTCCAGTATAGTTTTCCAGCCAAAGCTTTGTTGTTAAGCTTGGAGCTTCTCAGTCCCAACCCTCCTTTTTCCTTGGGCTGGGTAACTTTATCCCAGCCAACCAAGGCCCATTTCTTCTCCCCTTTTGCACCTTCCCATAAAAATCTTCTAGCCATTTTGTCCAGCTCTTTCCAAATAGAATGTGGGGCAGCCAGGATGGAGAATTTATATATTGGCATGGCCTAAATAACTAACTGTAATAAAGTTAATTGGACCCCATAGCTTAACCATTTATGAGACCAATGATTCATTCTATCTATGATGCCATCCAAAAGATCCTTCCAGATATCTATTTTCAATTTTTTGAAATGCAAAGGAACCCCCAAGTAAACTACTGGAAGAGAGGTCCTAGTGAATCCCAAGATCTCTATAACTCTGTCTCCGTAACCTTTGGTCAATATTGAAGAAGACCACTTTGGATTTTTTATCATTGATGACTTGGTTTGAGGCACTCGAGGTAGACATTTAGAGTATCTCTCGATTCCTCTTGCTTCCCCGAGACTCGGCCACTCCAACCAATCCTATATCATCCACAAACTGTAAGTGAGTCAAAACTTCCTCACCCACCTTGATACCTGTTATCAGACCTTGATGTCTTCTCTTCAAGAAGAGTCTGCCTAATCCTTCAGCCAAGATGAGGAAGAGATAGGGAGAGCAAGGGTCCCCTTGACGAAGGCCCCGTGTGGCTCCAAAAGGTGGCGAGGGAAGCCCCTTGATTAGAACAGAATAAGAAGGCGTAGAAATGCAACTCATGACCCAATCTATCTAGTCCTGAGAGAAACCAAAGGCTGCCAACATCTTTGACAGGAAGCCCCACTCCACCCTATCATAAGCCTTGGACATATCCAGTTTAATGAACATTCCTTTGTTGCCAGATTTTTGTATTGTATGGATTGCCTCCTAGGCGAGGACCACCCCATCCAAGATCTATCTACCCTCTACAAAACCCCCTTGCTCTGAGGAAATGATATTATGAAGGAGAGGTTTTAGCCCTTCAACCATTATCTTTGTGATTATTTTATAAATCACGTTGCATAAGGCAATAGGTCTGAAATCAGAGATATGAACCCCCTCCTCCCCTTTTGGAATTAAAGTGATGAAGGTGTGATTTAGTGCCTTGAGCATTCTTTTATTAGTTTTGGACTCCTCTGTGACAGCCAAAACATCCTCCTCCAAGGTATCCCAAAAGGCCTGAAAAAACTCAATAGGAAAGCCATCTGGACCTAGAGATTTGTCGGTGATCATCCCAAAGACCACATTCTTTAGTTCATCTCTATCAATGGGCCTAAGAAGGGCCTAATTCTCTTCTTGAGAGATAATAGAGGGTATGACATCAATAACTTCATTTTGAGCTTCCACATCTTGCCCCATACTTTCCTTAAAAAGTTTAGAGAAATAATCCATTGAGTGGGAATGCATGCCAGGAAGAGTATCAAAGGAGTGTCCATTCTCATCTTGAAGGACTTCCATGTTATTCATTTGTCTCCTAGCATAGGATAATCGATGGAAAATTTTTGTATTTCTATCTCCTTCTAATAACCAAATGTTTCTTGCTCTCTGTTTCCAGTAAGTCTCTTCTTGGTTATCAATGTCCTCAACCGCTTTGCACAAGGCATCATCCTTAGTTTTAAGCTACTCAGTAATTGTTCCTTCCCTGAAATGTTTTTGCACCTCTTCCCATCTGGCCATCAAGGGAGCTCGTTGGAGCTGGAAATCTGACTTATTAGTTTGCCTCCACTATTTCAATTTAATCTTGACAAAATGAAGCTGTTTGTGGAATTTAAACATTGTTGTCCCAAAAGGTAGGCGGCCTTCTTCCCACCACTGTGGAATTTTCTTTCGGAGATCCTCCTTTTGCAACCAAAAATTCTCAAATTTAAACGATTTGTGGTGCTTCCCTGTCATAGTCCCTCCCTCCAACAAAATGGGAAAGTGATCTGAAACTGGGCCCTCCAAAATCTAAAATTTAATATTCCACTTAACAAATGCATCCTCGAAGACCAGAAAATGGTCTAGCTTTACCTTCCTGCTGTGTGGCTCCCTCCTCTTGTTAGTCCAAGTAAAGTAGGTTCCAGGGCCTTTGATATCCACTAGGTGAAAGGCTTGGACTTGGGCAATCAGAAGCCGGTCCCCTGGATCTAAAACTGGGATACCACCTTCCTGATCTTGAGCAGATAATTTGGCATTAAAATCCCCAGCAATAATATAGTCTAAATCTTCCCATGAGGACCTCATGTTGTGTACAACTTTCCATTGGAGCCTCTGGCCATCAATGCTTTGAGCCCCATAGAAATTTGTAATTAAAACATGTTCTGTTGTGACCTTATTCCTAAAAAGAGATGTGAGAACACCCCTCCAAGCTATATGTTCTATTGCTGTCCATTCCAGAGGGTTACAAAGAGTAAAAATCCCTCCAGAGGCACCTTGAGCAGCCACATCCATATAACCAGCACCCCTCCATATTCTACTAACGATTTTACACATAAGATCTAAAGACATTTTTGTCTCCTGGATGAGCAAAAAGTCTGTTTTACACTTTTCTAAGAGTCTTTGAATAGCATATTGATGGGTTCTACTGTTTAAACCCCTAACATTCCAAGATTGAATAATCATTGAAAACCTTGGGATCAGTAAGAATCAATTGTCCTCATCGATCCTCCATTGATCAGCTTGTCTCCTTGCACTGCTAGTAGATCCTTATTGGACTTTCTGCCCGCTCCTTGAGAGTTACCATTTTTGGATCTCTTCTCCACCTGAGTAATCCCTAGGGCTGGCCTATTACTTTATCCTATTTTGAACTTCAAATTGCATAGAAATATATGCAAATATCTTAACTTGGATAAATCAGGATTTTCACATTGAAATTGAAATGTTAAATTTACAAATTCATTAGTTTTCTAAATTTCCAATTAGGGAGTGATAAGGAGTTGAAAACCAATTTAAAAGATTTAAATTTAGAAACCATATTATTGAAAATTGAAAGGAGCACAAACATAGAGTTCTTTGAAAATTTGGAAATTACATTTGATTTTAGTCTCTTGATCAAACTAATGAGACATAAGGGATCCAACTTAAAGGTTTTGAAATAGTAAATCTTATCAAACTTGAAATTGCATAAGATATTATCTGTAGATATTTTTCATAGGGAAAAATAAGGTGAAGAATAGAAGTTGAAAATTAAGGAGATAAAAGGAATTCAACTCAAAAGAAAACTAAGTACTTTATCAAAACCATATTACATTCAAAACATTTGGTAGATACAAGGTATTCTACAAAATTTGAGAAATTGGAAAGATCTTATCAAATTTGATCTTTCACATTCAAAATACTTGGGAGTTAAAAGGAATTCTACCTAGAGATTTAAAAAAATTAAACCCTTGTCAAAATCATTAATTGAATATTAGAATTTTCAAGGCATACTACAAATTTAATAATTGAAAAGAGTTCATTGTGTTTAATATCTAAACTAGGGAGTCATGAGGTAGACAATTTCATAGGATTTGAAAGTTAAGATTCTATCAGAACTATTCACAATATATAATATACTAGGGATCTATAAGGAATTCCATTTCAAAGATTAAAGAAGAAGAAGCATGGATGAAATAGTGAGAAATGCATTTGGTAGTGAAGAACTATTTCATGAATTGAAATTATATTCACAAAACTTAATAGATAGTTTTTTATGGATACAAATATTTATCTACTAGTAAAAAATGAAGATTCTTTTTATTTCTCAAGGAAGAAAAAGAAGGAAATTTTATGATATTAATTGGTTATATTCATAAATTAAGTCTCAAATATTGGTGGAATACTCTAAATAAAGTTATATTTACATCAAAAGAATGTTTGATGATATATCTATCATTAATTGTTTTTTAATACTTTCAAAACATGAAATAAAATGATTATACTGGAAATGAAATACTTCAACCTAGTCAATAATATTGTGATGATATACTAACTCACCATGATGAAGATATATCACTAGTAAAAATGCACAAACAAATAAGAAGAAGAAGGAAGAGGAAGCATGATAGAAAAAAATATGAAGATTAAAAAATATTTTTCAAGCTGAATATAGATCAAAGTGAACCAAAGGAACAAGATAAAGCTACTAATTATTTTATTGATCAAGATATAAACAAGGAGTAATATAAAAAAATCAAGAAAGAAGAACTCAAGTTCTAGAACCAAGATGAAGACCATATTTAAGACTAAAGTCTTCAATAACCAAATAATGTAATATAGGAGGGTGTTGGAATATATTACATTATTTGGTACATGCGAATGTACCACCATGAGTACATGTTTAGATTATGATCTTGTCTTAGATTAGGATTTGATTATTTACTTTACGCAATATATAAATGCACAAGTATTATTATAATGTGCAATGATGTAAATGTGGATGTTGTCCATGTGAACATGAGTCATAGAATAGGAATATGAAGAGTCATAGATAGGTGAAATGTCAAGAGACATATCTCATTATATATAGTCCTTTATAGAGTGATAAAGTAAGAGGTTTTTGGTGAGCACAAGTTAGAGTAGTAGTAGATACAATGTAGAGCATGTATGGAGTGTTTTGAGACCTCCATTTTAGAGCAATGTACTATTTTTATAATATTTCATTAATGGAATATTTTTGAGTAGTTGCAGAAGTTTATTATGATATTCACGTGCTTAATATATTGTATTTTTCATATATTTAATATTGAATTCTAATTTTACAGATTTTGGTAGTTATTTTATTAAATATACAACTTCAAAAGCTAACAAGACGATCCTCAAGTGAATGAGATTGGCCATATTCCATAAAAGGTGCCTTTAGTGGTTCTATCCCTCTCACTCTCTATATCGACATGATAATATATAACCTTAGCTTGGGGTTATCCTCTAAGGCCCATAACACTTACAGGGTGGATGCATAACTCCCCTCCCTTAACATGTCATCAATGTGGGTATTCCAGAATTTGATTTACTCATCTAATACCAAATAATATGTAAGGGTGTTTAGCATAGATTCTATAATACTTAATTGTTAACCACATATGTAGATTATTATCTAGAACCATGAGCAATTAAGGTCATGCCAATCACTTGGTACTAATAATAGTTTTCCCTTATCAAATCATGAATATTGCAATGAATTATCCCATACCAACCATCATGGATCCATATAGCCCTTTTGCTTATTAAACTTCTTCTTATCTACAAATTTCTCAAGGGGTCATCACTATACTAATCGTACAATGGCTTAGATGGATATACCATACCACCCATCCTTACATCACGTCCTAGTTTGTTTTGCCAAGAACAACCACACATGAAACGTAGTTGAATGCCCTCATGCATTCAATGGAACTGGGTGATTTGGTTTTGATGGTTGAACGTCGTCCCGATGATTCAACTAAATAAGGGTGTTTTTCCTCATGTAAAGTTTTCTTAAGTAAACACTTTAATTTGGCCTAGGAGGATCCTTTCTCTTGATCAATTCATTTTTTATCTTTTAAATGAATACATATTCCAAAAATAATTAATCCATTTTAAATAACTCTTTTAAATAAATAAACCATCTATCTAAATACTTATTTTAAATAAATAATTTATCTACTAAATAAATAACTATTCTATTTAAATAAATAAGCCATCTATCTAATTATTCAAAATAAATAATTCATCTATTAATTTAAAATAAATTATTTTTCTATTAAAATAATCAAATAATAATTCATGTACTATTTAAAATAAAAGATGCGTCTACTTAATTAATATGTTTAGTATAAAACCTCTAAAAGAAAGGCCATTTTATATATAAATATATAAATATACTTATAATTAATTTCCCCTAAAATATTAACTCACCGAGATTATTACTCTAATTACTATAATATATAAATAAAAGTTCTTTTATTCTATCAAGTTATAGCATATGTATTTTAATAAGTGAACCATTTTTATTTCTTTCTATATAGAAAATAACATTTATATTTTTCTTTATAAATATAGTAAATCTAAATATTTCTATAAACTAACACTCAAATAAAAGCTTAAACTATTTCTTTGATACACCTTTCAAAGGTATAATAATTTTGCATATTGCAGTGGTTTAATACACAGTTTAATCTCATGGTCTTATACAATTTCTAGGTTAAATATTTATTTGATATAATTAATACAAATATTTATTATAGACTTGGGTCACTCCTTTTCTCCGGTCCTATTGGCCGCATAAGAGGTATCCACGAGCCTCAATGTCAATAATTGAATTGCACTCACGCTAGCTACTACTAGCTACTACTGACCTCAAGGGAATTTATTTTTAGGATCAGATTGGCTCAATTTGGATTGAAATATACATTCTAAGTACAATATCCGATTTCTTAAGTAAAGTAAATTTCAATTAAATTCAATTAATACCAAGCAAATAAACCATGAAATACACCAGAAACATAATCATCGACACTTGTTTTCCAATTAAGAAAATTCAGATAATACTCCATCGATAAATGGATGGCTTAGAGGAATTTTTCTATGGAGGTGACAACTTAACCAATAAACTAATAATCCAGCAAACGTACATCCCATCACTCACTACCACAACTCGCAAGTACACATAATAATCGTTTATGGTATAGCAAACATAGAAAAACTATGGATTTAATCAAATTTACATATTATCCAACAAGCAGACAACACATCATATCATTCATTGTCATAGATGGGAAGCATGCAGTAGAGTATTTTATGGTATACTAAGCAAGCATAAAAATATTATGGAAGCAGTGCAGCTAGGATTGTAAAATAAGAGATAATGTTGTTATATACATGTAGTCAACATATACTTCTAGGAAAAGAAATGTATCACGGACAAAATTTTCTCTAAAACTAAATATAATATAATCTGTGAGAGCCTCAAAATTATTTAAAAAAAATAAAAGAGACTCTTCCAATTATCTTATATACTACCTGAACGTAAAACAGAGAAACATTACAACATCATGTGCAACAAGTAATTTATTTATTTTATCGGTAGAACATTAATAAATCTTAAACATACATACGATGGTCAAACAGAACAAAAAAGAACCTAAACTATTTTTAGACAGAAGATTTTTTTGACTTCTTCTAACTATTATTTCCTCCATTTCTTGTCTCCGTTCACACATCCTTTAAAATGAAGATTTAAGGTTTTAAAAATATGATTGGAAAAGGGATTACTAGACATGTCATGCAAGCGACAATTTCATCACCTAATATTCGGCCAAGTGGTGCTTTAGAATTATCTATTTTGCAAGGTTCTTTTAATTTCATTTTGTAAATTAAATAAAAATAAATAATTAAATAGCTAAATAAAAAATAAGTAAACAAACAATCAAATAATACATTTAATTTATCATACGTATCTATACCTGTAACAAATCTTCTTATACCGACAACTGATCATAACAAAAATGCTATCATATGCTAGGAAAAAATAGTTCACATGCTTCGTGGCACCTTCCTTGTTGTGGGAGGATTTTTGAATGCAAGCACTCATTCAATTAGAGATATAAAACATACATTCACAATACAAAGCATGCATTTACAATACTCTTATATGAATGCAATTATATGGGCTTTCATGTACCTATGAGCCATTGGTGAGTGTTTCGTTTCCAAGGCTATTCTACCCATTTTTCAAAAGCAAATATCCCATCGCAGTGAGAATTTACACTGCCATAATTTCCAATATTATCCTTCCAGGACTTGTACCTACAACACATGATTTATCAGTGGTACCTTGTTCAAAATGTTAAAAACAATATTTCATAAGAAAATAACGCAATATACATATAAAATGACATGATCATAAATCATGTTTTTAGAGGATCATGACATAATGCTTCTTTAATGGACCAAAATAAACTCCCCAACACATATTTATGCCTCAAAAAATATAGTTAGGATCAAAAAATAGACTTTTTTAGTATTTTTAGGCATAAATGCATGCCCCTAAAAGGTCACATGACTTGATCATTCATCACCCTTTGAAATACAATTGTATATATTGTGTCAACTTTTTGATATAATTTGATCCACGTCCTTATAGTGGTTTTTGTCCATATGTCAATAGTTTGATCGTCCACCACTAGTGCTAAACTATGTAAATTTAATTACTCAATATCCAATTATTATAGTACTATGAAAGTTTATAACAAAGGTGGATGATATGGCTTGAGAAGTTCAACTTTATAGATTAGATGTACATAAAGATAATATGCAAGATCTAATTCAAAAGTATTTTCTTCCATATTTTAATTGATGGTGTATTATCCGTAGCTAAGAGGTTTGATCTTCCTATGGGGTCCTATAGGTAACTATTTTTGAATATGTGACCATACCTTATCTCTAACCTTAAATTGATGTTTGACACAATGTTGGTCATGGTCTTATTTGAATTCTTTATTTGTGTTCTATAAGATTTCATGGAACTATTATTGGATGTGTTAAATTTTTTTCATAAACCATGTTTCGTTATTCTACTTATTTTTATCCATAATATTAGTACACGATGGGTTGCATAGGAGATCTACATTTTTGGGTAACAAGGTTTGGACCCCTAACTAGATATTAAATATGTTGTGTTTGGTATATATTCATTATACACATGTTTAACACAATGGAAAACTCTCATTCCATGTGTCTAGCTGATTAGAATTGTACATTTAAAGAAGATGTACAATTAATAGATTTACAATTTATATCTGGTCATTACTTTAAGGATGGAATATGGTGAACATGGTCAACTTGGTGTTCATCATGTTCAATATTGTGAACCAAAATATTCTTAGAAATATATTACCTCAATCAACTACAATGGACTATAACGAGTCGACTATAACAAGCCAATGTTCAACCATACATGACTAAAATAGAGCTTAAAAATCTTATCAACTAAAATGGACTTCTTATAAGCAAAAATTATGGTTTTTTGAAAAGTAATTAACTACCTTTAAAACATAATTATTGTCATTCTTATATTTGGGTAAAATTGAGAGCAAATCCATGGAGACATATTTCCAATGGTTGGGTTGTACTAACAATGGTGTATATAGTCCTTAATTCTTATTGGTTGAGTTGGAAATAGTGTAGGGGTACATGACTTGTTTCTAGGCTAATTGAAGTAGTTTTTATAGAATTACCAATATTTTTTCCATCTCAAAGTGACTAGGTACTTTTTTGAAGCATGTAAGGTGGATCGGTTGGAAGTATAATTCCCATAGGAATCAAGAATGGTGGTGAATGCTATGATTAGAGGTTGACTCAAATAATCTAATATTGAATTGGCACTCCCTTTCTTATGTTTTATAATCAAGTGAAACTGCTACAGATATGTGTTCCACTTTTGATTTCTTTCATTCCTTAGCTTACTCTACATCTAAATAAACTCTAGAGTTATATCATATAAATAGATTATGATTTTACCACCCAAGATATAGTGCTTCAATTACATACATGATTGCATAATGGCATAAAACTATTTCTCGTATATGGGGTATTTTAAAATTACTTCATTAAATGTTTAACAATGATAGGAAATTCAATGTCCATGTTGTATGATGACAACTCTCTTTGGATGTTGTGATGCATCAATTATTATCTCAAGATGTTAATGTAGATTATATAGATAAAGTATAAGATATATATAAAATTGTAGTGGCCAAGCAATGTATGAGAACACTAATACAATTTTTTGATATAAATTGGTAATACCAAAAAAATTATGAATATTTATTACTTGAATCTTCTCATGATCAACATGGATACTCTCTTTGTCCATAGAATACTCAAGGTTTTCAATCATATCTTTCCAAATGACCACTTTTCCAAATTAACATATAACTTGTTTTCTTAAAGAATTTGAAGTGCATGTTGAATATGTGGTAGATGTTCCTCTCATGTCTTACTATAGATGAGAATGTCATCTTAGTAGACTACCATAAATGAGCTAGTGTAGGTATGCAGGATGTCATCCATCATCCTCATGAATATGATAGGTTTATTGGTCAAGCCAAAAGGTATAACCAACCACTCAAATAAATCCTCCTTGGATTTGAATACATTCTTCCATATGTTAGTGTACTCTAAGGTATTTTTATGAGAGATAAATTTAAGATCAATTTTGGTAAAGAAATTTACACCATGGAGTTGGTCTAGCAAGTCATCAATTTAAGAAAGTATATAGTGGATCTTTGCATTTATTTTATTTAAAGCTCTATAGTCAATACAAAGGCTCCACATTCCATATTTCTTTAGATCCAAGATAATTAGACATCCATATGGTAAAGCACTAGGTCTTATTTACCTCTTTTAAATCAATTCATAGATTGACCTCCTAATTTTATTATTTTCAAGGACTTATGTATGATAAATAGGTAAATTAGATAAAGTAGAACCAATAACTAATTAGTTGAACACTTTACCTAAAAATAAAGTGGAACCTAGTTGGTGACTTGAACGCGTAATCATATTTTGCTACAATCAAGTTCATCTACTGCTATTGTGAAAGGTCTATAATTAATGTAGTAATTTTCCTCCTTTTGATTTGTATATTGATAATCATAAAATTTAATTTCCTTATTATAGCTACCACCTTTCTATATTGTTTACCATTTATTAAGGAAACCAAGGTAGGTTATCTTGAAGCACAAAAACTTGATAGTGAGGATAACACTTTGGGATCTATAATCATAAATAACATACTTCTTCGATACAAATGGTTAGTCCAAGATCAAATTACAATAATTTAAGGTTCTAACATCATATGGAATTTCAACCCTTAAGATCTTGATGACATAAGAGAGAAGAATTTATTGAGTAACATAAATATCTCTCCCTTGTTATAACCATTCAAAAATATAGGGTTATGGATGTGGTATAGTAATTAGGTTCATATCATTTGTCATATAAGTAGAAATAATATTATTTTGACTCCAACTTTTAGAAAATCAAATGTAATGGTTTTTCCTTAACCAATGTTTATGAGTGAAATAGGAATTTCTCCTTTTGTGACTCTTCCAATGCAACATGTGTTGTAGCAATGGTATTATCTAGTTTAACTTACATGATCTAGTTCACTTTGTCCTTGGCATATAGATGTGGAGGTTGTCATGTAATTGACATAGAGGGTTGCAACTAAACAAACAACAAATAAATTGCTTAATACTCATCCCTTAAATGTTAGTTTCTTGTTTGATAATCATACCATTTTCAAGTATTGGTCTTCATGGATTCTTCTCTTAGGAATATTTTTCTACTTCAAATTCTAATTTAAGGATTGATCCCATTTATCTTAATTATTTGGGTATTCAACCTTAACCTTATGTTACTGGTGCTTATTATTTTGATTTTTTTTATTTGCACCTCCTTTTCTATTTATATTCTTGTTCTTCTTCTTTGAATTGCCATTAATTTGTATGTCTCTTTAAATATATGGAAATCAAAGATATTTGCACCCTCTATAATGTACCATTATAGTCCATTGTTGCACTCGAGGATTAAATACCTTTTTGTTTCTTGAGTACCTAGATTTTTTGCCATGGAATGGAAATTTTCACTAAAATCTTAAACAAATTGATCTAAACCTTGAGAGAATTATTTCCATTACATGTATTGGTCTTCATAGGTTCCTATGGAATAATATTATTCCTTTATGTCCTCCATGAAATATGCCCATGTGAAAAATACTTAATATTAATTCTCTTACATAACCCTATTATAATATGCTTCCCACCAATTTCAAAGAGTTAATGAAGCTTTCAAGAGGAGAAAAGTGATATTATCACTATCAATGGATTTATTTATAAAGATGATGAAGATAACTAATCCAACTATTTTTTTAGTGCATCAAAATTAGCCAAATGTTTTAGTTTTTTTATGTTATGCTTATGTTCATGTTCCTATATAATTAAGAAATGTACATGATAATAAAAGCCAAAAATATATTTTCATTGGATACAAAAATCAATAAAAGGAATATAAGTTGTTTGATCCAGACACTAAAAGGATATTACTTGTAGTGATATTGTATTTAATAAAGGCCAACATAAAAAACATATAATATTACACAAGAATTCATATCAAAAATTGAACATGACAAAAAATAAATCGATAAAATGTAAATTTATCTAAAAAAAAAATTGTGAAAGTTACTAAAAAATCAAGCATATTAAAAATAATGAATATCATATTAATTATGACTTATGAGAATAAAAATGTAAATAACCCTTAATATTATGAATAAATTGAAACTAAACCAAATGGAAAATGTAATACAAAAGGATTATTACTCTTTAATAAAAAATGACACATCAAAATTAACACAAATTCTAGCATGTAAGATCTTGTAGGCAATAAACAGAGTTATACAAATAAATTTAGGTTTTACAATTGTATTGAAAATATATAATTAAATGCTTCTAAACACAGGGCATTATGAAAATGAAATTTTCCTAGTGAAACATTTTCTCTACTTCTTAAAATGAATAGAATTAGATTATTGTTCCTTTGGCTACTCAGTTTAATTGGAAAGTTTTAAATGGATGTGAAGAATGTGTTGGAAATAGTTGCACAAATTGTTGTCATTGATTTCAAAATAGAGATGTCATTGATGTCAAGGAAAATTCTCAAGGCATAATTATTATTCTAAGGTCAATAATGAAGGCACAAGTTTATTTCAATAGAAAGGAAATTTGTTGAGAAATGTATTATAATATTTATTTTTGAATATTATAATAGAGGACAAAAGTCTTAAGAATTCTTTGGAATAATGGTTTAAAAATGAAGGCAAGATATTAATATTATTGAATACGAGGATGACGATGGGTGGGAATTCTTCTACGGGAGAGCACGGGAGTGGCAGCATTTTGAACCATGGGCACAACGGAGCGGGCAGAGGGCACCCCGGGTCTAGAGATGCAGAGGCGTCCTTGCCAAATGAAGAAGAACGGATTGAGACGGTGTCAGTCGGGGTAAGGACCCACCAGACAAATGGGGGGGTGGGCCACAAAAGTCGTATGCCTAGGCAGCGGCTTCAGAAACCCTAAGCAATTTTTTTACCAAGGAGCTATTCTCGGCTGGGGACGAGCTGGACATCTTGACAGAAGTACTCTCAAGCTTCATGGAGTATGAGAAGTATACCCTCATAGGTAAGTTCATTGGTGGTCGTCCCGACATGGATACCATTTGCAAGTGGGCGGCAAGCAAATGGAGGACCTCTGGACATTTGTAGTTGGCAGCCCTATCTTGAGGTTTTTTTGCTATTAGACTGAACAACGAGGAGGACTACTATAAAATCATGGCTGGTGGGCCATGGTTTCTGGGTCGTAGAAGTCTGTTCCTTAGGAAGTGGGGCATGGAATTTAATCTTGATACCCAAAACATCAACATTACCCCAATATGGGTTAGGCTCCCGAGTCTTTCCCTCTTCAGATGGCATGAAAATGTAATAAGAAGTATTGCTCACTCCATAGGGGAGTTGGTCATCATTGACCCTTCCACTCGAGCTCAAAAAAGGTTTGTCCAAGCCCGTTTTTGCGTGTTGATAGATTTGGAGGCGAAGCTCCCATCCTCCATCACTCTTTGGTCTGGAGACACCGTTCTTCACAAAAAAGCTATTGTCTATGAGAATAGGCTAGCTTTCTACCCCTAGTGTCATTCTCAAGGGCACCTCTAGTCCAATTGTCCTCTTCAAAAATTGGGTAAGCAGAAGCATGAAACCTGTAACCCCTTGGAACATGGCGAAGGACAGGCGAAACAGTCAAATCTTCCAAATGTGATGGGTCATGAATCTTCAGGCCCCTCAAAGGACTGGTGATTTCTCCCAACCTGTTGAGAATTTCACCCACCAAATAGACCCTGTGCAGTTTAGAGCAAAAACCCAGTTAGGAGCAGACTCCCATCTGGAAAGCCATTCACATGAGAAGAAGAACTGGACTCCCTCCCAAAATATCACTCAATCTGATTCACCCAAGCTCCAGGACCAGGGCCATCCTGATTTCAATTCACAAACATTGCTAGAAGACTACCTCCTAGATAGGAAGGGTGAACAGTCTGGTCACATTAGCCCTCGAAATACGAAGAGCCAAAAACAAAGTGTAGATTTTTGTAGTGAGAGGAAGTAGGGCCATCCTCCTAACAAATACAGGTGAGACAAATAGACAATGACATATTTTGCTAATGGAACCCAATGTCTATTGGTTCTAGATTATTCTGATACTCAGACGGACAAATCACATGTACCAAAACCTCCCCCCAACAAGGGAGGGGAGGCAAGAAGAACCTCAAACTGTCCAGATGAAAGTTCTCTCATGGAATGTGAGAGGACTGAACGAAACAACCAAATGAAGGTTAGTGGCTAATCTTCGAAAGAGGACTAACCCTTCCATACTAATTTTGCAAGAGACCAAGATCGATGCTATCTCCTCTGATAGAGTTGCTAAGGCCATTTGGGCCAAGGAAAAATTTTTGTATAGCCCTGCAGTGGGAATAGCGGGAGGGCTCATGGTTCTATGGGATCCAGTGAGTGTTGAGGGCAACTTGCTATCAATTTCCAATAGGATTATCAATGTGTTGTTCCATTCCAAAACTACCAATTTTTCTTGGATTCTATCCAATGTTTATGCTTTGAATTCTTCCACGGAGAGAGCAAAAATGTGGAAGGCTATTTCCCAGATGAGGGAGAATTTTAGTAATTTTCCTTGGGTCTTAGGGGAATATTTCAACTGTCCCCTTCACCCATAAAAAAAAAGGAGGGTCTAACCATTCAAGCCACAACTTGGAGGACTTTAGAGATTTTGTCTCTACTAACAACCTATTGGACATTAAACTCAAAGGAGCATCCTTCACGTGGAGCAACAGAAGGATTGGGAGCAACCTGATTCAAGTCAAACTTGACAGATTTTTCATTTCCCAAGAAGATATTCCCATCCTTGGAAGTGCAACTCTCTCGACCCTACCAAGGATTGGGTCTGACCACAACCCTATTTTTTTGGAGGTGAAAGACGGGCCTATTTTTAAGACCCCCTTCAGATTTGAATCCATGTGGATTTCTCACAAATACTTCAAAGGATTGGTTTCAATGTTGTGGCAATAGGAGGTGGGAGGAAATGCCCCTAAGAGAGTGGATTTAAAACTCAAAATGGTCAAAGAGAGGCTGAAAATATGGAATAAAGAGGTTTTTGGCAACATTTTTGAGTCCAAAAAGTCCATCTCGAACAACCTGAAATTTTTGGAGGAGAGGATGGAGCTCGAAGGTTACACCGAGGGTCTCAAGGAGGAATAATGGAGTCTTTTGGTGGATTACCATTCTACTCTTGCAAGGGAGGAAACCGTCTGGTGCCAGAAATCTAGAGACCTTTGGTTGAATAATGGAGACTCCAACACGAGGTTTTTCCATGCGTCTACCATGAGGCACAGAGGGGCCAAAAATATAAAATAAGTGTCTTGCAAGGATGGGTGTGTAACCAGGGAAATAGAGGAAATCAGGAGCGAAGCGGTTGATTTTTTTAGGACCTACTTGGCACTCCTCCCGATAGCAACATTCAGGTCTAGAAATCGTTGCTTGCAAACTTTCCAACTAATGTCCCCCATGAGGTAAGAATAAAGCTTCTGGAACCTTTTTCCTTGTCTGAGATTAAGGAATATTTGTTCTCCATGCAACTAGACAAGGCCCCTGGCCCCGGTGGTTTTCCCCCCTATTTTTTTTAAGTCATGTGGGATGTTTTGGGTTTGGATGTGTGCGAAGCTATTCGGGACATACAAGCTTCCAGATCCATTCACCCGAAACTCAATTCCACATTTCTTGCTCTCATTCCTAAGTCTCCATCCTATAAGAGTTTCTCTGACTACCGGACCATCAGCTTGTTCAATGTTTTTTACAAGATCCTCACCAAGTCTATAGCCAATAGACTGAAACTCGTTCTACCTCTCCTGGTTGATCCTTCTCAGGGAAGCACTGTTAAAGGCAAAAACATTCTTGATGGTGTCATCACTATCCATGAAACTCTTCACTCTACTTATCGCTCCAAGAATGCTGCTTTTTTTTTCTTTATCTAGACATGAACAAAGCCTTCGACTAGGTTGATAGAAGGTTCTTGTGTGTTGTCCTCCTCAAGTTCGACTTTCATCCCCACTGGATTGACCTTGTCTGTAGCTGTATATCCACTCCCTTTTTTTCTATCTTGATCAACGGGTCCCAAATCAGGTATTTCCAAAGTGCCAGAGGCCTCAGATAAGCTGACCCTTTGTCTCCCATCCTCTTCATCCTTTTTGTGGAGGTTTTGAGATGGTCTTTGAAAGAGGCTTTTTGTCAGAACAAGATTTCTAGCATTCTATCGACTTCTAGAGTTGAACCTATCACTCATCAGCAATTTGTGGATGACACCCTCATCTCCACTAGGGCGTCTGTTACCCAGGACAAATCCCTCAAGCGGATCCTTTCTCGTTACGAGCAAGCTATCGGGCAAAAGGTTAATTACATCAAGAGCAAAATTTATTTTATTAACACTCCCCTACGTAGGCAACTCTAGATTGCCAAAATTTTAGAATGCACCATTAACTCCCTGCCTACGTCTTATCTGGGGTTGCCCTTGTCTTGCAATGGTCATGCCAGTGGAGGTATGTGGAACATGATCCTGGAATGCCTTCATAAGAAAATTGGCACTTGGAAGGGCAAACTCCTATCGCAAGCCGGGAAAGCCACCCTTACCAAATATTGTATTTAGGTGATCCCAACCTACTTTATGTCGGTTTTCATGCTTCCAATTTTTTTTCACTCCAAGATCGAGAAGATTCAGAGGACATTTCTGTGGTCAGGCAATGAAGAAAAATCTATAATTCCTCTTGTTTCCTAGGACAAGGTTTGTTCATGGAAATACCAAGGCGGCTTGGGGATGAGGAGATCAAGACTTGTGAACTCAACTCTGATCATGAAGCATGCTTGGAGGATCCTAACTAGTGACCCGGTGGAGTGGTTTAATCTGGTCAAAAGGAAATATCTTGGCTCCAACTCTTTTTTTGATGCTGAGATCCCTCCTGAAGCGTCAAATTTTTGGAAATCTATGCTCCAATCTCGCTGGATTTTGGGTGATGGCAACCTCATCCTCTTTTGGAAGGACAAGTGGGTGACTGAAGAAGCCCTTGGCTTGAGGGCAGACCTTGCTGGGCTGAGAGAACAAACCAAACCAAACTCCCAACTCAAGGTGGTGGATTTCATAGACCGGAGCTCCCGTCTCCCTCGATGGAAAATTCCAGTTGTGGAAGGGTTTAATAATGAGGTTGCATTTCTGGCAAACATCTTCCAATCAGTTTTAATTCCATCTATTAGGAGTACTAACAGAATCATCTGGAGTGGTATAGAGGATGGTCTTTTCTTTGTTAGATCAGCCTATGAGTTTCTTACCAATGAGACTGCCTCGGATTATCAGTGGAAAGTTATCTAGAGGAAATGGGTCATCCCTAAAGTGAACTTATTTGCATGGATTGCTTTTCACAACAAAGCCTTAACCATTGAAAACCTTCACAAGAGGGGTTTTGCCTTCCCCAACAGGTGTTACATGTGTTTAGCAGAGTGCAAGATGAGGGACCATTTATTCCTGCACTACCCATTTTCCCACTCGGTCCTCAGCATTGTCCTATCCTCCTTCCAAATCCTATGCTGCTCTCCTTGATCCCTCAGAGATGCTTTCCATCAATGGCCTAATCCTTTCAAGAATCCTACACTCCGCTTCCTCCTTGAGGCTTCCTTCCACCATTCCATTTGGCAAATTTGGTTAGAGAGGAATGCAAGAGTCTTTGGTACAGCCCCAAAAGTACCTTGTTGTGTCGTTCAAAGGGCATTATCCTATGCCATTGAGAACTTTAATTTTGTTCCCAGTTCCCACCCCCATATTCCGAATGAAGAAGCAATTTTCAAAAGGATGAATCTCTACCCGTTTCCAAAAGTTGTTACAGGTCCTTGCCGAAGAAGTGTTAGATGGACCAAACCCCCCATGGGATGGATTAAATTAAATTTTTATGGAGCGGCAAAGGGTAATCCTTGGCCCACTGGTTTAGGGGGTTTTGTTAGAGATCATTATGGGAATCTTGTGGTGGCCTACTATGAAGATTTGGGCTCTCATACGAATCACTATGTCGAAGCCCGATGTGCTCTGAAAGGAATCCAGATCCTCTTTGAGGATCCTCAACCTCTAATTATTGAAGGAGATTCACTTAACATCATGAATTACCTCCTAGGCACCAAAGACCCATCCTGGAGGGTCTTCAACATCGTTCTTGAGGCAAGGTCTCTACTTTCCCAATGTGGTAGGTGGAAAGCAAGTCATATCCTTAGATAAGGCAATCACATGGCTAACCACATGACCAAAAAAGGGCTCGTGACTATGTTTCCATTCATGTGGTGGTCTTGCTTCCCATCAGAGGTGGAAATAATTGCCAAAGAAAATATCCCTTCATGAGGTGTTCTCCGTGCAGATTTCGAAAGGTCCTTCCCGATGAGTATCGGGTTAGGGTGGCAGCTCTATCTAATCTCCTATGTGATATTGGATGCACGCGTCATGTGAAGCGTAGTCTTGTTCCCAAAGCTATTTGTTTCCAAGTTTCCAAGACGCACCAGACTTGGTGCCCTGTAGGCTATCAGCACACCTTCCTCCACCAAGGCGGTCTTGCTATTTTTTCCCATTCCTGGCATTGGTTCGATGATGGAATTTCAAAGTACCTCTTTCCAATGGTGCTCACGTGTGGTTGGGACATTGGCGGAGTGCGGGAATGTTTCTTCCGATCTCCATGTTCCAGTTTCTTCGGCTTTTTCTTGTTGTTTTCCTAGTTTTTTTTAGTTTTGTTATATGGTTAATCAGGCTTAAATGCCCTTTTTGTAGCCTCATGGCAATTAGTCTAGGGTCTGCTTTTCTTGCAATTCAGCTTATATTTCCAGCCAGGAGGCATGATTCTAATTTTGTACATAAGGTTTTGGGATCCTCTATAAAAACCCACTGTTAATATATTAAAAATATATATATTAATATTATTGAAGGTAATAATATTAATTGTGAAGGCAAGGTTCAAAAGGATTAATATTATAATATATTTATTATAATATAAATATTTCAAGTTATAATATCATTTGAGTGCCAAGTAATTGAAGGTAATTTGAATTAATTTTGAATTGAGGTGGTCGACGTCATATGGTGTAAAAAAGACAAGGTGGGTCGACTTTGGACAAAGAGGAAATTAAATCATATTAATACCCCATGCCTAAAGTCATTTTTGAGTTGTTTGATATGGTGCAAGAAATAATCTTGATATCCGATTCATTGCACATGATAGAGAAGGAAAGGAAAGGAGAGTGTAATATTCTACAATGAACAGTGAATGCTTATGTTCGAATTGGTACACATAAAATACCATCCAGCTAGCTAGACCAGTTGGTGGTTCCTGCATGAAGATGTTGTGAGAAGGAGGTTTCAGGTTTAAAACTCATCATGGACCACTTTATTTTGGCTAGGAAGATTTCATGGAAGGAGGAAGTAAAATGTGATTGGCACCTTTGTGTTCTCATGGGCTGCGTTAGTGTAGATGGTCGTGGCCTTTTGGTTAGGCACCTTGCTCTCACGAGGTGAGAGGTTCGAGTCACATTGAGAGTAAATAAAAGAGGTATTTATTCTCTCAATCACAATTTAATTTTTATGGGAGTTATAAGGTTGAGTTGTCATTTATTTTTGCTCATTTGATATAGGATAAATAAGGTGTGAAAAGGGTCTTTTGGTATTGAAATTTAAAATCTGTTTAGAAGGAGAAATAAGGTGTGACAAGGATTATTTCATTGTATGAGTTGATTGTGTGTGTTTTAAAAGTAGGATTTATAAGGTGTTTTGTGGTTTAATTATTGTGTGTATATCTACATGGTGAAAGAAAGTTTAAATGTTTTTGCTCTTTGATTAAAAATCCTTGTTATGAGAAATTAAAGGAAATTGTAAAGTAGTATTTTTTTGCATATTTTTGAAGAAAGGTTTTCATGTGGATGATGGAAAAGTGCTATGCTAACTAACCCTTGAAAGCAGCAAAAATATAGAATATTTTGAGACAGGTTTTGAGGACACTTCTTCATCAAAGCAAGTTAAGAGGTATGGTGACATTATTCCTTCTTAGAGGTGTTTCATTGAGAAAATATTTTTGAATCATAAGGTGGAGAAAAAAAGGTTTGATTAGTGTGGATTGTTGGAAATATGTGAGCTAGGGTTTATGAAACAAAATGTGCATCCTTTGTTGAAAGAAATCAAAAATATTTGTGTTAGAGTTTGTGAACAAGTTGTTCTTTATCCTTGAAAGAAATTGAAAATACTTTTACTAGGATTGAAAGCAAACTTATGCATTATTGTATTTGATCTTTGAGAACAATTTGTGTAGTGAGTTGAGTGTTCTTGAAAGTGAATGTGCAAGTGTTAGAAATCATATTTGTGAAGTAAGTGTGTGCATCAGTATTGATTGTGGGAAATACATAATAAGGTCAGTTATCATGTGCTAGACTAAAGCTAGCTTTAGAATGCAATAAATATAAGACATGTGAAAGCAACAGACTTAATGAACATGTATAACATATTGAGCATTTGTCAAATGCATATCATTCTCTATATGTTCAAGAGGTTAAACAAATTTTAGGTAGAATATGTCTAAATTGCTTGAAGTTAAAGAAATAACATTGAAGATTAGATAAAGCACTTGGTGATACTGTTATGCAAGGTATAGAAATAGATGAACATTGTTTTGTATGCAAGATTTGGAGAGTTGAGAAGAGGTTTTTATGAGCAAATTTGAGTATGTGTTTTGAGAAATTTTTGAGCATGTGTTATGAGCATGTCTTTTGAGAAGGCTTGTAGGTAGATTTAAGCAAGTCTTGTGAGAAGACTTGAAACATATTTGAGGTATATTTGAGAAATTCTTGTGAGAATACTTGAAATAAGTTTGAGGTAGATTTGAGCAAGTCTTGTGAAAAGACTTGAAACAGGTTTGAGAGTAGATTTGATGAGTAGGTTTGAGATATGTTTGTGCTAGTCTTGTGATGAGGCTTGGTGTAGATTTATGCAGATTTTATGAGTATAGTTGAAATAGATTTATGCATGTGATTTATGCATATTTTGGATAGAGTTGAGATAGATTTGTGCATGTAACATGTAAAAATTTGAGCAGAGATGAGATTAGTTATTGTTGTTGATTTGAGGAAGCCTTGTGTGAAGGTTTGAGGTATATTTGTACATGTAACATGTACAGATTCAAGTAGAGCAGTGAGCAAGATTTAAATCTAACTAGAGTAGTAGGGATAGAGGTCAATTATCTAGAGTAGTGGAGATAAAGGTCTCTTGTAGATAGAGGTCCACTAGCCAGAGTAGTGTAGATAGAGGTCTCATGTGGATAGAGGTCCACTAGCCAAAGTAGTGGGTATAAAGATCTCCTATGGATAGATATCCACTAGCTAGACCAGCGAAGACATGTGTCTCCTATGGATAGAGTTACACGAACCATAGTTAAGGGGATAGAGTTATCCTATGGAAAGAGTTACATAAACCATAGTTAAGGGGATAAATTTCTCCTATGGATAGAGTTCCACAAACTAGAGTTACGAGTAAAGAGTTCTCCTATGGATAGAGTTCCACAAACCAGAGTTAATGGGATATAGTTATCCTATGGATAGAGATCCATGAACTTGAGAATAGGGGATTGAGATCTCCTTTGGAAAGATGTCCATAAAAATTGTAATAGGGAATTGGGTCCTAAGAGATTTTTTGATAAAATTTAAAAGAAATATTTTATCCATGGACATAGCCCACATTGGATGAACCATGTTAAATCTGTATCTCTCATGTGTGTGATGATTTATGCATTGCTTTACTACTGCTATTGATAATATTGGTTGATACTATTTTGTAAAGATATTACAATTAATTATATTGGATAATATTATTTGGGGAATAAAACTAAAAGTTGGTATTATACTGTTCACCCGCCCTCTTAGTATAATCTTATGTTCTTCAATTGGTATCAAAGCGGGTTCCTTCATAAAAAGTATAACATCTTGAAAGAAGATATTTCAAAAACAAAAGAAGGCACAATTGACCTGGAAGAGGAACTTATTATTGCTCTCAGATAATTGAAAAGAGTTAGAAAGAAGAACTCAAGACTGAAGGCTCAAGTTCAAGAGGATGAGAAAACAAAAGCAAAACTTATAAAATATCTCAATGATTTGAAAGTTAAAGTTGAAGGGGCAAAAGGAGTTGAAGAAGTTATGATTGAATAATTAAAAGCAAAAGAGCTAAAATGTGAAATACTAGAATATGAAGTTCAAAAGGGTCTTGGAACATATCTAAATGCATTATCACAATTCAAGGAAGGCTCAAAAAATTTGGATGATATTCTCAAGGTACAAAGATCTCCATTTATCAAGATAGGACTAGGTTTTTAAGGAGGACAAGAAGAACAAAAGGGAGAGATAAGCTCAAAATATTTAGGTGACATTATCAAAACACAAAGATATTCATTTTTGAAAGTTGGATTTGTTTTTGGACAAGGTCAAGAGGTATAAAAAGCAAAGTCAAGCTCCAAAGGAAAGGAAGTTTCAAAGGAATAAATTGAAGAAGAACCTAAGACATATGTTGGTGAGTTAGGAAGTGGAAGCATCATTAAGGAAGAATATAATTCACATACAAGAAATAGGGACCATCACAAAGAATGCAAAGAAAGGACCAATAGAACATATTTTCCAAGGCTAGATGAATATTTCTTCCAAGGACATTGCTTCTCATGTAAAATGTTTGGTCACAAAGCTTTACATTGTAGGAATCATGGCAAGAATGATTATGGTCTCACCAAAAGAAATTTCAGGACATTTGCACCTTTCAAGAATCACAACATCAGGTGTTACAATTACAGTAATTTTGGGCATAAAGCAAGGTGGTGTAGAATAGATTTTTCAGAACTTCCAAAGACAAACAAGAACAAAAATGATCAAAATATTCAAAGAGGTACAACTTCAAAGGCATGGAAGAATAAATTTGAGAAATAAGAATAGCATTATAAGTTTGGATTAGATTTAATCTCACCCAAAAATTGATCACCTCAAGGAGAGGAGGTGGTGAGTGGACTGAGCTAAGAGTCTTATTTTTAGCCCCAAAGGAGTATCTTTGTCATTGATGTCAAAGGGGGAGAGTTTTAGTAAGGGGAGAGAATTATGTAAAGGGGAGAAGCTTCTCATGGGGAGTATTTTGGAATCCAGTGGTAGCAAAAGAAAGTATTTTGGAAGGATTGTCATTAATGACAAATGGGACTTAGGTGACTTATTCTTAGCTACAACTTGCTCAAGTGAATGCCATGACTCATGGTTTATTGAATCAAGTGCTTCTTTTCATATGAATCTTCATAGGGAGGGGTTCAGTGAATATGAAAGTATAGATGGAGGTAAATTCTTCTTGGGATATAATTCAACAAATAAAATAAGAGGTCGAGGAAGAGTCAAGCTAAGGTTAAATATGGAAGAATTAAAACCTTTCCTAGTGCATTGCATATTCTGGGTTTGGTAAGGAATTTGATATCCATGAGTAAGATGAATGATGTAGGTGTGAATGTGGTATTAAATAAGTATAGCTACAATATGGTTTGTAGATCTTTGGTGTTGGCAAGGGGATTTTGCATAGGAACTTTGTTTAGACTTGAGGCTAGCACTATAAGTATTAATTGTAATAACTCTTCAATGGTATAGAAAAATAATACGACTAAAACGACTTTGAGAAATGTTGTGGCATCAATGCATGGGGTACAATGGTGAGAAAGGACTTCAAACATTAAAAATGAAAGATATGACTGAAGGAATTTATGATTGCCCATTAAATTTTTATTTTTGTGAGCACTATGTTTTTGGAAAACAAACTAGAGTCAAGTGTCTAAGTAGTGCTACAAGGCCAGAAGGAATTCTACATCTAATTCACAATGATGTTTTTGGACCTACAAAAGTACCATAATTAGGTAAATCTATCTATTTTGTTATATTTATAGATGACTTCTCAAGAAAGACATGGGTATATTTTCTATGGAATAAATCTGAGGTTTTTAATAAATTTAAGGAGTTTAAAGATCTTGTATAAAATAGAATAAATAAAAAGATAAATATTTTGAGAAGTGATAATGGTGGTGGGTATTTCTCTAATGAATTTGAGCAGTTTTGTAAGGACTATATAATAGAAAGGTAGAGAACAACTCCGTATACTCCACAAAAATGGGTTGCAGAATGGATGAATAGGATATTGATGGATAAGACTAGAAGTATGTTGAGTGGTGCAGGGTTATAAAAGAATTTATAGGCAGAAGTTATGTTAACAACTTGTTATCTCATCAATAGATATCCTACCTCAACTTTGGTGGACAAGACTCCATAGGAAGTATGGACTGGTAAGAAACCCTCTGTCGAACATATAAGAGTTTTTGGTTGTGATGCTTATATGTATGTCCCAAAAGAGAAAATAACTAAGCTAGACTATAAATATCAAAAATCCATATTTATGGGTTATAGTACTAGTGTTAAAGGATATAATTTGTGGAACCCAGAAACATAGAATGTTGTTTACAGTTGTAATGTGATATTTAGAGAAACAAACAGGGTTTTAAAATAGAAAATGCAACCAAGCAAAGAACCAAAAATAGTGCATATAAAATTGGAACTTGAGGAAGAACCAGTGGTAGAACCTTAATTACAAAGAAATTTTGAAGAGGAATATTTAAAAGAAGAAGGTGAGGAGGAAGCTAAAGATGTCGAACCTAGAACTCCAATTTTGAGGAGATTAGATCGAGAGAGAAGACTTCTAGATAGGTATAGTCCTTCAAATTTTTATTCAACATTTAATTTATCAGTTATTGATGAAAAACCCAAGATTGTAAAGGAGGTACTTCAGTCAAGTGAGAATAAGTATTGAAAAAGGGCTATGGAAGAAGAAATGGAGTCCTTGGATAAAAATAAGACATGATACTTGGTGAAATTACCTCCTGGCACAAAAATTGTTGGTTGTAAGTGGTTATTCAAGAAGAAGTACTATGTAGAAGGAAAGTTGGAGAAGTATAAGGCACGTTTGGTAGTAAAAGAATTTTTGTAGGTTGAGGGAGTTGAATTTGGTGAGATTTTTTCTCTTGTGGATAAACTAACTTCAATCATATTTTTGTTAGTTATTTCTGTTGCTTTTTATTTTGAAATAGAACAGATGGATGTAAAGACAACTTTTATACATGGTGAACTTTATGAAGATATATATGTCATAACCATAATACTTTAAGATAAAAGGTAAGGAGGACTTGGTATGCAAGCTGAATAAGTATCTTTATGGGTTGAAGCAGTCTCCAAGGATGAACCAAAAATTTGATAGGTTTGTCTTGACACTTGGGCTTGGAAAAAGCAAAGTAGATTCATGTGTATATTTCAAAAAGGAAGGTAATTTGTATTTTATCATTGTATTGTATGTGGATGACATGTTGTTAATTGGTAACAATAAGGAGATGATAAAGTTACTCAAATCTTACTTATCTTCTGAATTTGACATGAAGGATTTGGGTCCTGCAAATTTTTTTTGGGTATGGAAATAATAAGGAATCATGCAAATAGAAATTTATAGTTAAATGTTGATTTGATACTACATAAGTTTAGAACACATGATTGTAAACCAGTATGTACTCCATATTCGATTGGTCAAAAATTATCTACTGAACAATGTCCTAAAATAGATGAGGAAATTGAACAAATGCACCATGTTCCTTATGGCAATATTGTGGGTAGTTTGATGTAGGAAATGGTCTGTACTAGACCTAACATTGCACATGCAATAGGAGTAATTAGCATATATATGTCAAATCCAGGAAAGGAACATTCGACTGTTGTGAAGAGGATCTTCAGATACTTGCGTGTAACTATAAATTATGCTATCTTTTATGGAGGAAATTTTGAAGGTAATAATATTTTAAATATACAAGCATTTTTGGATGCTGATTGGGTTGGAGATATTAACAAGAGAAGATACACAAGTGATTATATGTTCAGGATATTTTGAGGGGTAGTAATTTGGATGAGTAAAAAATAATCAATTATTGCTTTATCCACTATAGAAGTAGAGTACATTGTAGCAACTCATACCAATAAATAAGTAGTGTCTCTACAGAGGTTGTGTTCAACAGTTGGTCTTAAAAAAAAGGTTATGAGAATTAAAAGTGATAGTCAAAGTGCAATATTTTTGGCAAATAATCCTAGTTTTCATGATCGATCAAAATATATTGATATCAAGTACCATTTTGTGAGAGAGATGGTTGAAGAGAACCAAGTGATATTGGATAAAGTTGATACAGAGAATAATATTGTTGATTCATTAACAAATGTTGTACCTGCTCAAAAAAATTCTTGGTGTAGAAGATCTATGGGCATGGTTGCCCTTGAAAGTTGACAATGGTAGTTTTTGGACCCTATGGAAAATATTCAACAAGTGGGAGAATGTTGGAAATATGTTGAATATTTTCAATGTTATTCTAGTGGGGCTAACACTAAAAGGTACTAGACACTATATACCTATACTCGTCGGGGTTCGGGGGAAAATTTTTTTAGGGTTTAATTTATTTTTAGACCCATATGGGATTTTAGGGTTACTATATTTGAACCCATGCTTTTTTTCCAATGATATTGTAAAATTCGTGCATGTTCCTTTGTTATATATATTGCACTTGCATCAAATTTTAAAAGAGACATAAGAAGAAGAATATTATTGTATTGGAGACGATCAAGTTTATTTCTAATAATAAGATAATACTATGCTAGTTTTTGCTCAGTTGAGGGTTTTGAGGATACATATTGTGTAATGTGTGAATCTGCTATCTTCTTCCTTTGATTATGCAATTATTACTTTTCTAGTTTTAGTTTATTAGGGCTCTTTATTTATCTTCATCTATAATGACTAATTATTATTGATAAATGAATGAGTTATATGTGCTGCCTTTTCTTCCTAGAATGTGGTACTATTGATGGTTGTTGTGCATGCAAGACCATGTACATATCTTTTATAGATGAAAGAGGGGCAATAATAAAAGGTAACTAGGATATGATGGTAGTGTGAAATATCACCACGGCTCACAGGTTGCATCCATGTAAGTGCATTTGAATGCTTTCTTTGCATTGAGTAGAATGTGCATTGCATGATATGTCTATTCCTTGCTTTTGAATAATTGAAAAATTTAAACTTAGATGGCAATGAAGGTGCTAAGTGCACAGGTGCCATTTTGGTAACTTGAAGTTGTTTAATGTATATTTTGGAGTTCAAAGAAAAAATTATTGGGAAATATTTTAAAAATTACAATTAATAAGTTGAAATTTAAAATAAAATGAAATATTAAAAATATAAATATAAATAAAGTAACTTTCTTTACCTTATTAAATATGGTGAATTAAATACATTATGGTGGATGCTATTATTTGGGAAATGCATGCAATTTCATGATTTTATCATTAACCTCCTCCATGACTTAGCTAGCGAGATATAATGGAGTCCATTGAGAGGGGGAATGGAAAAATAATTGCATTGCATGGTTAGCATAAAAAAAAGATAGGAGATTATTTTTTATTATCTTGCATTAAAATTTGTGTGCTCTATTAAAAAATAAATAAAAATATTAGGGAAAATTAGATAAGGGCTAGAAGAAAAGATCAACAAGACAAAAGCAAACTTCTCTTAGAGGTCAAGATTTTTGCTATCTAGCCTTTTTTTTTTATGAACTGAAGCTTGTAATAAACCGTTTAATCTTAGCATGTGCATTTGTAAACTCTCGATATAATTATTCTCATGTTTTAAAATGCAACTACAATACTATGTTGTTTTTTTAAACTGTGTTGAAGTGACTATGAACGATGTTGCTTCTCATTTAGTGTTTTCAATTATACTACTTGAACTTTCTTTCTTGGAAATTAGGGATAAAATGAATGTTTCCTAATTGAAACTGAGAATCATGAATTGATAGATATTGCTTAACTATGTGTGATTCCAATTATTTAATAGCCAAGTTTTTGTGAAATCTTGTTGGAACTATTTTTGCTAAAAGATGTATAAATCGTTGGAAAAACTAGAGAATTGCATAGATCTGTGATAGTTTTTGACCTAGAAACTAAGCTTGAATGAATAAATATTCTAGGTATGAATTGCTTATTGGAAAATTGTATTGTTATATGGGATCCAAGAATGTGTAATACTGTCTGCTAGGTTTGGAAATAACTTTCCTTAATTATTGATAATAGGAAACCCAAAAACTCTCAACTTGGAATTTTAGTGTTGTGTATATGTCATTGTCGTACTCATTTATGAATAGAAATATTTGTTGCACTATTATAATGAGTTATCTATGGATTCAAATATCTAATAGTGGAGATTGCAAATGAACAAAGAAACTGGGATTTCTAGAAGTGTACTATTATTCTCCATTGTGAGATTTTAAAATTATTTTGCTTATGTGAACAATTTTATCCTTATGAGCAGACGTAGGAATAAAATTATATAAATTTCTATATTATGGGATATTATTATTTCAAGCGAGCTATTACATAGTTGTTGATTTATTTTTATTAAGAATATGGCCATATATATTGTCTCAATACACAAAGAATAATTTTTATTAAATGAAATTCTAGAACATCAGTTAGTTTGCTATGAATAGAAAGATATGTATATATTTTAAAAAATATGTTGGAAAATATTGTGTTATAGTCTTTGTTGAACAATGAGATCGCGAACAACAATAACAAATCAATTTGTTGATGGTTTTGGAATTTATACAAATGTATATAAATGATTACTTTACCTTTATATCAAACCCATGAGAGAGTTTAATAGTGCATTCCTATTAAATAGAAAACAATATGCCATATATTTATTAGACTTCACACCTTAGGAGAATGAGGCAGCTAATTAGATTGTAAGACATCAAATTTATAGGGTATAGTAAACAAACTATGTCATCAACATAGTACATCTGAGACTATACGTATTAATTTGTGCCTTTAGGAAGAAAAAAAAAATTGTTAAAGAAAATATTGGATAAATTACTATCACTCCCTAATTAAAATTGAAGGAATTGGGATTAAATGTGTGGGAGTTCTTTTAGAAGGGAATTTTTTTCCAGTGAATGGAGATTTAAAACCATGCATCCTTCTAGTTGGACATGTATTCATCAAATAGTCCCAATAGGGTGTGATATATATTATTAGAGTAAACCCATAAAGTAGTGTAAATATTTTTAAGCCTAGACGCATATCAGTTTGGAAAATGTAACGAACATGATATAATTTCAAGATAAGGGAATTCAAAAGTGGTGCTTGAACACAATTCAAGTTTATATAAGTGAATATAAAACATTATTGAGATGCATAAGTTTTTGAATAAGTCTCCTAAGGGAAGTTAGGTGAATGATTTTAAATGAAAGACTTAATAAAGTAGCCATTTTAGAAAATATGATGTATTGTGAGATTTTATTTAAAGGTAAGATGTTTATTGATTGTTATGAATAAATCTTAATTTTGACAAAATATGAAACTATCTATTAATCTTAAAAATTTAGAGTAAAAGTATGATAGTCCTTATTTCTGATCCCAAGTTTAAGAAATAAATTTAGGAAGAAAACAATTTTGTTATTTAGTGTTAACTAAAAACTCCTTTATAATTCAACAAAATTTAAAAATAGAAAACCGTGATCTCTAATAATTTCTTAATATTAATCATCATGAATAGTGAATGTGCATCAACACCCTAGGGAATGGAAATACTACAATTAGCTTTATTCTTGAACAAATACCATAGAGTATAGCTTAAGCTATCCAAACTTTGAACCATGACATTGATAAGAATGCTCCACATGAAACACCCAATATTTGTGGTTACGAGTTGATAACCTCAATGACTCAAGAGCAACCATTATATAGCATAATAGATTAGAATAATTGGTCTTTTTAGAACTAATAACAAGGGGTGGTATGGGACTCCATATCTAGGTCATTGCCTAGGAGTATAATGATAATTCCATGCATTATTTAGACTATGAGTGGACTAGTATGGCCAAAAAAAACTAGTCCAACCATGATATTTGGTATGGGATAAATTATCATGAGTCACAAATGGTCAATGGTACCATGTTCAGTGCCAAGGTCATGACATGAATCTAGATATCTCCATGAAAGAGGATAATTAGCTAGATACTAGTAATATGTATGTTAAAACCTTACATACCAAGTCTTGAATGTGTCAATCGGTTAGGTCGAGATTCATCATGCTAAGGGATGGGGAGAGTATGCATCAATATTATATGTGTTATAGACCATAGATGATAACCCCAATATTTTATAGACACTCATGCTAGAACAAGAGGATGACAAATGAAAAAGTTAGATCTATAAAATGGCACTCGCTACAGGATTTGGCCAATCTCGTCCACTTGGAAGACTATTTGCAGCAATCCTTGTTCCCAAAAGTGGTATGATATACCTTGTACTTAAAAGTGATCTTGATTTGGGTGAATATTAAATAAGTTACATTAAACCTTAATCGTAGGGTGAACTATGTTATGACTATATTAAAAAAATCTAAGCAATACTAATTAAGAATGAATGGTACAACCAGGCGACTAGACTTGGGTTGTTACATGTGGTATCTGAGCAAAAAACATCCTAATGTTGTAGTACTTTGTATGATGTTTCTTATATAAAAACTAAACCAATCAGTTAACTTACTTATTTTGAACACATGTCTAATGACACAAATTTTACAAGGTGGATCTTTGAGGAATCTCATGAGAGCTAAGCAAGAAGATACCACCATAAGACCTCCAAATAGAGCATGGACAAGGGTTAGAAAAGAAGGTCCTCAAATGGAAAGAAGAATGAATCAATTAAATGAGCCTCCACCAAGTGAGTCTAATAGAGAGGAAGAAAATTTGGCAAAGGTATTTCAATATTTACAAATACATATGAAACAACTAAAATATGAAATGACACAATAGAAAGATCACATGGTTCAATAACAAGAGTTAATAGTCTAATAGCAAAAACTGATAGAAGACTTAACTAGGGGTAGGGAATAGGTAGACTAGAGGGAGTATCCAATGAGCCTACATGAATTGGTAGATCCAGAGTGAGTGTGGAGTTAGCCAAGGATTAAAAAAGGTTGTGATTTCAAAGTTTAATGGTAAATATGATGGATATGTGGTAGAGAATTGGCTAAATGAACTTTAATCATACCTTTTCCTGATGCTTTTATCATCAAAATATAAAACTACATTGGCTATCATGAATATGGTAGAAGTAACCCTAGATTGGTGGAAGACCTTTAAGAGGGGGTAGGACATTGAAGCCACAAACCTCAAATGGGAAGACTTTGTAAAGGAATTTAGAAAAATATTCCTAAATAAGTAGTACTATGTGGAGAAGTTTGTTGAATTCACTAATTTATAGCAATAAACAATGACAGTTTGAGCTTATCACCAAAAATTTATTCAATTATTGAAATATGTGCTTGAGTATGAGAACAAGGAGGACATGAAGGTACAAAAGTTTATTTTGGGACTCCATCCCAAGATCAGGACTATGGTGAATATGCTTAACCCTGAAGACCTTCCTAAAGCTTTTGATTTGGTTCATCAAGAAGAAGACAATCAAGAAGCCAAAAAGACTTATTTTAATTATTAAAAGCTATTTGAAAAGGATAAGTATGAGCTTCAAAAGTATAAGAGTGCAAGATTTATGAAGTGGGAAAAATAACAGAGTAAAAATTCTAAAGGAGAGGATCAAAACAAGTTGGGAAACAAAAACCAAAATAGTTTCTAGGGAAATAAGTTTAGAAGAGATGGAAAAAGGTATCCTAGAAGAAATGAATAGAGATAATCAAATCAAGATAAAGCTAATGAAGTTGCATCGTAAGGTAGGAATGAGAATATAAACAAGGGTAGTAGGGCTCCTCGACATGGTTGTTATGTTTGTAGACCCCCACTTTTCCAACAAATGCCCTCACAAAGTAGAACTTCACCAAAAAGCAACAAAAGAGGCTATCCACCAAATTTTTGCAGCAACAAGTAGTCTCGTACTTTATGGGCAAGTTACTCATTTTTGTTAAATGGTAAAATTTATGATAAGTATGTATGCATGTCGATTGATAGTAGATCTACTGATAGTTTTATTTCCACTAATTTAGTGAGGGACAACATAAAGACTTGGATTTTTGGTTAATGGTTGGAAGGTAGAGTATGGGTCAGGGTAGACCTACCTAGTAAATCAATGTTTATTTGACCCTCACATTACTTTTCCATAAGGTAAAACTAGTTGGCACTTGTACGTGGCTCCTATTCATACATTTGACATCATTCTTAGTGTTTAATATTTGAAATCCCATAAAATGTTAGCGTACTATTTTCTATTTTGTCTTATTACACGCATTTGTTATTCCTGTTGTAACAAATGCTATTGTGGCTGGTTGGTTCGGCAACCTCCGGAATATTGTTCAATTGTAACCTATTTAATCTGTAGTTGAATAATCAGAATTGTTCCGAATTCTTACATGGCATCAGAGCCAAGTTGCAGGGAGCTGTGAGAAGGGAAAGGCTGGAGGACTGCATTTTCAGCTGGGAGCAGGCTGCCGCATTTTTTTTGGGAGTGCGAATTATTATTTTTTAATCACGCAATCGTGATTTAAAAAAAAAATATATTCGTGCAGGACGTAGCATCCCCGCTGTCCCCACACCTGCCCCGCGGGCGCAGCCACGACAGAGCACGGATGCAGACAGCGTCGCGCTCCGCAGCGTGACACAGGGTCACGACTGCAGCCGCGATAGAGCACAGACGTCGTGCTCTGCAGCGCGACATAGGGTCGTGACTATAGTCACGACAGAGCATGGACGTCGTGCTCTACAGTGCGACTGCATCCACAATAGAGCGTGAGCGTCACGCTCTACAGCACGACTGACATCACGCTCTGCAGCGTGATAGACAGAGCACCCGACATCGCGCTCTGCAGCGCGACAGTCAGAGCATGGGTCACGAGCATCGGGAATTTAAAATTCCTCTGTGCCCCCCCCCTCGGCCGACGGTGCACGGGAATTAAAAATTCTCACCCACCGTGCCACAGCAGGGGTATAAACCCCCCCTACGCACAGTGCGAAACGCGCTGTCGCGCCCCCCCCGGGCCAAAAAAAAAACCGAGACCCAGCGCCAAACCCCCCTACGCGACGCGATCCGGCGCGCTCCCAACCTGGAAAGGTGCGACGGACATCAGACGCGGGTGGGGACTACATTTTTTTTTAAACGCGACAGTAGCAGAGGAGGCTCGGGAAGCAGCAGCGCGCGAGGCCGAGGAGGAGGACCATTCGGGGTTGAAAAGGGAGAAGGTCGACTGATCCTCTCGGATCAGCCCGCTGGCTCACGTGGTCGTGAGCCGTGCGAGTAAGGCTCAGGTAGCCTGCAGGTCGGGGGTTCAAATCCCGCCGACCCCCCTCAAGGTATAATTTTTTTTTTCAAAGTCATTTCTTTAATTATTATTTTTTAATTAAAATATTTAATTTTAATTTTTTTAATAGTTTTTTAACTTTATAAATTAAAATTTTAATTTTAATTTATTTTTTATAAGTTTTAAAACTATATAAATTAAAATTATTTATTTTAATTTTAAATATATAATAATTATTGAAAATGCTTTGTTAAAGGAATTTTTTTTAAAGGGGGATATTTTTTCAAAAAATCAAAGGGGGATTGTGAGTAATTTTTCAAAAAAATAGCAATTTGGCGAATTGTAAAAGGTGCATTTTCGGCTGTGACCGACACCTTGTGGGTTATTCTTGTGGGCAATTTTTTTGTTGTATGTTGCATATTTCATTTTTGCACTATAACATTAAAAATTAAAATCAAAACACTCCCTAAGTCCCCGAAATAATTAAAACCCATCCATGCAATTTATTGCACTGCAGCGTTCGATATTTGTGATACCTCTGGCCAGCACTTACAGGTAAAGCTGTCATGATTTGGCTACTGTATCCGCCGCCTAATATAGCTGCTACAACGATGTCTGAGCTTGTTCTCTATAAATCGTCGGGGAGAGATAAGTTTGCCAATTTTTGCATTTTTTACTCCATCCACTACCCTTTATCGCACTTGTGTTTAGGCGTAAATCCTGACGAAGTATTCTTCATAGTGTTTAGGGGAAGTTACGCCCCACGCATGAGAAGAATATTCTATGGTAGGTGCCATTAACAAGGCGATTCCCTTTCAGTACCGCTTATGTTCCACGTATCGTATGATCTCTAAAACTCACCTATAGTCTCCCTCACATAAGGGCGGGTGATTTTTGTTGATATTTCTAAATACCTATAGTTTCCCTCACGTAAGGGCGGGTATTTTGTACGGTATATTGGCCTAGCAAAAGGTATATCGAAAGGGGGACCAATTGGTGATATAAGGAACCTTCACTATGGCCGTTGTTGCAAAGTTGATGACTGATCCGCATCAGTTATTAAAAGGTCCAAATTATACACCATGGAAACATAAGATGAAGGAAATTCTCCAAATGGAATATTTGTGGGATATTGTTATTGGAGTAGCAACTAGGCCTTCACCAACAGCAGGATCCACAGGTCCTTCCGTAGATCAGATAGCTTTTGACAAGAAATACAGTCGAGCAAAGGTGCTCATTTTGTTTGCTGTTTCATATGAAGTGCAACCTCATATAGCTGACAAAGCAAGTGGTAAAGAGGCATGGGATGCCCTTCAAACCATCTATGAGGGAAAGAATGATTCCACAATTCTTCATCTTCAACAACAACTTCATAACCTGAGTTTGAGATAGGGTGAAATAGTTGAACTCTTTCTGTGCAGAGTGTCTGAATTGAAAGAGAAATTGAGTTCTTTGGGAGATACTGTGGATGAAAAGCTTCTCATTTCACTTGTGATGAGATCTTTGCCTTCTTCATTTGATATGTTGATAACCTCCATCCAGGTGTCTCAACGACAAATTACCTACATCGAGTTGGTCAATCTGCTTCAACAACAGGAGGCACGCCAACTTCACAAGGATGATTCTTCCAATATAGCCCTATACACCAACAGGCAGGGTTCTAGGAAGAAAGGTAATGGGCAAAAAGGAGGCAACTTTTAGAAAGGATGAAATTCTCAACAAGATACGAAAGGAAAAGGTAAACAACCTCAACAGAAGAAGAGGTGGTGCAAGATCTGTGAGAAAGACAACCATGACACCAACAGGTGTTGGCATAAGAACAAGCAGAAAGGGCAAAACAAACCATAAAATAAAAACAAGCAACCCCAAGTGAATGCTGTTGTTGAAGAATCTGACTCAGATTCTGAATGGGCACACAAGGTGCTCATGACTACCAAAGATTCCACACAGAGGGATCCTATTTGGTATGTCGATTTTGGAGCTAGCAAACATATGACTGGCGACAGATCGTGGTTTGAATCATTTGTGGCCAAAGAGGGCAAACCTATCACCATTGCTGATGATAAAAACCATAGGGTTTAGGGATAGGGTACAGTTTCAGTCACTCTTCCTGATGGCAAGTGTCAGATCGACAAAGTCCTCTATGTTTCGGGATTGGCTAACAATTTGCTGTCAGTCACACAAATCCTGGATAGAAATATGGTTGTCAACTTTCATGTTGAGAATGGAAAGAAGTGTTGTACTATTACCAAGAAGGGTAAGCAAATTGCAACAGCTTCATATAATCATGGCTTATTTGCACTAGATGCTATCTCTACTCCACATGTTGCCATGACTGTCTCTACCAAGGAGGCAACTTCCCTATGGCACAAGAGATATGGGCATCTTAGTTCTGGCTACTTACTTGAGCTTAGCAAGTATGAGATGGTAAAGGGTCTTCCTTCCCTTTCTGCCACATTGCCAGTGTGCTCTGATTGCTTGGCAGGAAAGCAGCATAGAGTACCATTTGAGAAGAGCTCTACAAGAGCACAAAAACCTCTGGAGTTAATTCACACCGATCTATGCGGTCCTTTCACACCCAACAGTTGTGGAGGGAAGAGGTACTTTCAGTTATTCATAGATGACTACTCACGAAAGATGTGGGTTTTCTTTCTCCAACTAAAATCTAAAGCTTTCACATTCTTCTAGCAGTTCAAGAAATCCGTTGAGAAGGAGTCAGGAGCTTCTATTAAAACCCTCCGCTCAGATCGAGGGGGAGAGTTTACCTCTAATGAATTTTTGCATCCCTAGATAAGCATGGAATCAAGAGACAGTTAACAACTACTCACAAAATGGAGTTGCTAAGAGAAGGAACCGTTCTATCATGGAAATGGTTTGTTGTATGCTCACAGGAGCTACTCTTGGGCAACAATATTGGGCAGAAGCTGTCACCACTACAGTGTATCTGTTGAATAGGGCACCCACAAAGGCCCTAAAAGGAATGACTCCACAAGAAGCATGGAGTGGTCGAAAACCCTCCATATCTCATCTACGTATTTTTGGATGTCACGCTTTCATGCACATACCGAAAGAGAAAAGGAAGAAGCTAGATGAGAAAACACTGAGATGTATTTTTCTTGGTTATTCTGAGCACTCTAAAGGATATCGGTTGATAGATCCTTTGACCAAGAAAATTCATATCAGCAGAGATGTTGTCTTTGATGAAGCTTTCACATCACAGAGCACATCTAAAGTACACCAAGATATTGTGGAATCTAAGGAAGATAAGATTCCTTCGTCAACACAGACAGGAGGTCCTTCTACATATTCTTCAACTCCATCGAAGAAGAATCCTAAATGGTGTACAAATACAATCAGAGATGCAAATTTATCCACTCCTCCCAATTTGAATTTGGATAGACCTCGTACACGCAGTATGGCTCAAAAGGAAAGAGAAGCCAGAGAAACTGGTGAGGTTGATGATCTTTGTCAATCTTTTGAGGAACTTTCTGTGACTCCAAGTATAGAAGTAGAGGATATGGATATTGATGATGACAGGGCATTCATGTCTACCATAGATAGTCTTGAACCTGCATCGGTGCAAGATGCTCTCAGTGAGCCTCAGTGGAAGGCTGCAATGGATATAGAGTATGAATCTTTGATGAAGAATAAAACTTGGAAGCTTGTTGATCTGTCGCATGGAAAGAAACCCATTGGCTACAAATGGGTATATAAAGTCAAGTACAGGGCAGATGGAACAATTGATAAGCATAAGGCCCGTCTTGTTGCAAAGGGCTATGCTCAAAAAGAAGGCATTGACTATGAGGAAACTTTTGCACCTACTGCTCGGATGACCACAATTTGGGTTATGTGTGCTATGGCAGCACAATATGGGTGGAAAGTTCACCAGATGGATGTCAAAAGTGCCTTTCTAAATGGTGATCTCCAAGAAGAAGTCTATATGACTCAGCCTGAAGGATTTGAAGTGGAAGGCCAAGAGCAAAAATTTTGCAAATTGGTCAAATCCTTATATGGTCTGAAACAAGCTCCTCGAGCTTGGTATATAAAAATGGAAAATCACCTTATGCAGCATGGATTTAAGAGATGTTCGTCAGATGCAAACCTCTATTTCAAGAAATAGGGTTCTGAGATAGTTTTGCTTGTACTCTATGTGGATGATCTGCTCATTACAGGGAGTTCAGAAACTATGATATCTACTGTCAAAAGAAACTTGTGCAAATATTTTGAGATGACAGATCTCCGACTTCTCCATTATTGTCTTGGTCTAGAATTCATCCAGAAGGAGCACTCCATCAAAGTTTCTCAGAAAAAAAATGCCAAGACATTGTTGGAAAAATATCGCATGACTGATTGCAAGCCAATGGCAACTCCAATGGATAATGGACTTCAGTTATCGCGATATGATGATTCACCTCAGGTAGATGGTACTCTCTATTGACAGTTGATTGGGAATCTCATATATCTGACCAATACTACGCCAGATCTCGTATTTGCTGTCAACTATCTTTCGAGGTTCATGCAGGAGCCTAAGACCACTCATTGGAAAGCAACAAAACGTGTTCTTCACTATGTCCGTGGTACTATGGAATATGGCCTAGAATACAAGAGGAACAACAAATTCTTCTTGCAAGGATACACGGACTACGACTATGCCGGATCATTTGATGATCGCAAGTCAACTTCTGGATACATTTTTCATCTGGGATCTGGTCCTGTCTCTTGGCACAACAAGAAGCAACAGGTGGTTGCTATTTCATCAACAGAGGCAGAGTATCGCACCACAAGTGAAGCTGTGTGCGAAGTGATATGGTTACATCGCATTCTGACAAGTATGGGCCATCCATCAAAATCTCCAATACACTTGTTTTGCGACAATCAGGGTGTTCTGAACCTCGTCAAGAATCCAAGTGCATCATGAAAGAACAAATCACATTGACACACAATGTCATTTCATTCGAGATGAAGTTCCAAAGCACCGAATTCAGCTTCAGCACATTCCCACCGATGCTCAAGTTGTAGACATTTTCACTAAGGCACTTGGACGTGTCAAATTTGAATTGTTTCGCAGCTCACTTTGTATTGCAAAATGATGTAAGGGGATGTTAGTAGTCTAGTATAGCTATTAGTTATTACATTACCCAAATAATGTAATAAAGGGGGATGTTAGCATACTATTTTCTATTTTGTCTTATTACATGCATTTGTTATTCCTGTTGTAACAAATGCTATTGTGGCTGGTTGGTTCGGCAACCTCCGGAATATTGTTCAATTGTAACCTATTTAATCCAGAGTTGAATAATCAGAATTGTTCTGAATTCTTACATAAAATGCTCTTAAATTTTAAAGATATATGGATAGATTTCACAATTGAATCTAATCAGAGGATTAGAAATCATTATGATCATGGTTTTGTTAAACCCCATTTGTTGTCAGCAATGCAAGTAAAGAAGGAAATAAGGAAGAGATGAATGGTTTTTGTGGTCAATATAAAAAATAAAGAATAAATTGAATCTTACTCTAACATTTTCCAAAATCATCATGTTTTTAGATAATTTAAGATTGTTTCCTAAGGACCTACCAGGTCTATCTCACCAACGAGACTTCGACTTTTCAATAGAGCTATTACTTGGAGTTGTGTGCATTTCTAGTGTACTATATAGATTGACTCCTATTGAGTTATAGGAGCTCAAGACACAACTTCAAGACATGTTAGAGAAGGGTTTTATCAAGCCTAGTGTGTCACTATGGGGTGCTCCTATTTTATTTATCAAAAATTAACCTTAGATGAAGCTACCATCAGCTAAGAATCCAAGAATAAGATACACATAAGACTACTTTTAGAACAAGGTATGGACACTATGAGCTTACTGTCCTACATTTTGGGTTGACTAACACCCCAAATACATTCAATAATATCATGAATAGTGTTTCTTGAGAGAAGCTAGACCGTTTTGTGCTTGTGTTACTTTATGACATACTGATTTATTCTCAAAATAAGGAGGATCATGATCAACATATGATAAATGTACTTGTGATACTTAGGAGGAATAATTTGTATGGGAAGCTATCAAAATGTGAATTCTACACTCCTCAATTATAATATCTAGGGCACATAGTCTCTACTAAAAGGATTGTTGTCAATCCCAAGAAAACTAAAGCTATTATTTACTAGCCTGCACCCATAAACGTAACTAAGATGTATAATTTTATGGGGTTGGCAGGTGTAGATACCTAAAATGTGTCATTTTGAGGAGGTTATTCATTGTGGACATCTTTTTAGGCCATATGAATTATCTTGGACCTTTCCAAGACCCAATAGTGGTTCTAACTACCAGAACAAGCTAGCTTAGTCCTATTCAGCCCGGGTCACTGAAATATCTAGTGGTAGGCTCACCACTGTTGATGTTGATAGTGACTACAGATGGGTTGCACCTATCGATAGTGGATGGCTATCAAATATAGTTGAGTTTGTAAAAATACGGGCTACCTGAACTGAGTAAAATCTATTTGAATGCAATAAATTATTGAATGGTTATCCCTTAGAAGCTTGTAGAAGCTTCATCTCAGCTACCCTAGCCTAACCAAAAATTGTTCTTGGATTCATGGGCAAGCTAGGATGAGAATTTTTGGAGTCTACTTAATGTCCCAAAAATAAGAGAGAAGTTGGAAATTTTTATGAGCAATTGCCATAGTGAAGCACTACCAAAATGAGAATATAAGTGATATCCCTTAGGGTGCAATGAAGTGCTACCCAATTCACATCATGATATTGACACATTCATCAATGGAGTTTGCTAAAGCTTGAAGATCAACCACCTTGTTGTTCAACACCAATTTACCATGGATTCAGACCCAATCACACCATTCAACTATGTCTTGAGACATGATGAACCTTTGAACATCAATTCAATATTATAATTAATCATCACCAAACCTAGAACATAGAGAATATAGCCTCTATTTGGAGGCCACTATTTTTAACAGTGGCCCACAGGAACCACCATCGATGTCATCAAAAACTAACAAAGCCCATTGAACTGATCAACAATGACCTCGGGATGATGTATCATTTCTTCTATTTTAGTCATTAGATTAGTCATTAGCTACTTTCTATTTGATTTCTAACCTAATTTAGTACATTTTATTTTAGTCTTTATGCATTTATTTCATGTTTTCTATAATTATTTATGCATTTTATTTTCTTATTACACCTATCAAGAAACTAGCCTCATCTTGAGAGGCTTTCAATTCTATTAATCCTTCTTTAGTTTCTTTATGTGTAGGTGATAGGCCTTTTGCAAGAGTTAGACATCATCAAGACCACTTTTATTGATGTCATCAAATGGAGGTTGTGAAGGAAACCCTCAATAATCAAATTAGAGGAATTTTAGAAGAATCTATTTGGAAGACATCTATTCTTGAGATTTATTGTAATTCCGTATCAATTTGGTATCCCTAAGAGGGACGTATTGTAACCCGATGTACAATGTATTTTGAATATTAATGAAAATGACTCATTTATTTCTTCAATTTCTTGTTATAATGGTTACATATATTTCTTTTATAAAATTGATTTTATTATTACATTTATATATATGTTTAGAATATTTTGGCAATTCACAAGGGGCGATCACATGCAGGATCATTCCTTATTTGGTTGCTAACTTGAGTTTTTTTTTGTTTGTGCATTGCAGGTACCATCACTCTAAGAAGATATGGCTAATTGTGGCCATTGACATTGGCTCTGATGGCTAGAACCACCATCATTATAATAATTTATAGCATTAGGATAGACATATAAAACCTAAATTGCAACAACTTCTTTGAATTATGGTTGCACTTATAAGTGGCCCTAATTTGGTTTCTATTGTAATTTTCTAAAAATTTACAGATTAGAATTTTAATTAAATAACATAGAGAAAGTTTAAGGTAAAAAAATTAGTTCTCTATTGTTTTTTGGCCATCACTACTAGGAACAACGGCCTCTGCTGCTCATCGCCCTAGAATCTAGCAGCTAGAATTCTGATCGATTATGTGATCAACAATCTCTGTTGTAGACCATTTTCATAGAGAAGGCCCCTATTAAATGTATTTTAGGTTTTGTATGCTTGGACCTTACTTAAAGGTTTTTTCATTTTTATCTACATTGCATATTTCTGAAAGAACAAATATTTTTTACCTGCATTTTTTTGAATTATAAATATTATTTTCATGCATGTAGAGAAAATCATGGAGTGTTGTATCTTGCATATTTTATTTTGCATCAATTAAAATGAACCACACACACATCACACTTTAAATTTAATATCAAGTCAGGAGTGACATCCAACCGCTTGATCAAGACTAAAAATGACCTTCATCACCACATGTTTGGCATGTATATTATGATTTTTTGAACCCAACCATGGCCAAGGCTGACTCCAAGAACCATTGAAGTCACAAAAAATAGCATGCATTTCTCTTCTGAGAGTGTATCGCTATCCACATTGGATTGGGTGAGGATCGGTAGGACCTGTGCTTCCTCATCAAATATGGGATTCATCTCCATATCCTAGTGGGTTTCGCAACTTAAACTTCATCATCGAGTTAGCGTGTGAGAGCATACAGGTGAAAACCTTTAAATAATTGAGATTTACATCAATTATTATTCAAACTTGAATGAGAAAGTGGTACAATTTACAACACATCAAAACACACAAGCCAATATTTTTAGGAAACATAATCAAAATTTAAAAGAGAAACCATATGTGTACAATGTTTGTTTCTTAAATCACATATGAGATAATGTAAAAATGAATGGTCACCATATGGAATTGTTCTCAATTGAAAACTGAGGTGGTAGCCAATGCACAAGAAGACACAAACCATCTTAGATTCAATCCACTTGACCAAGCCATTCCTGAATGATGTTCAAGTAGTCTCTACAGAGACAATTCCACTCATGGGGGATCTCATTGAGAAATACCACCTAGGAGGACTTTTGTTGGAACTCGTCATGACTATGAAGATATTTATTACAGATCTTAGTCATCCCATAATTCTGATAGAAAAAATCCACCTAATGAAGGGTAAACTAGAGGGGTCACACACATTCGCATACCCAATCGATCTTCAAATCTCTTTGAGCATGGAGAAAAATTTGTGACACACCTTAACATCAGTGAGCGAGGTACTCCACCTAACCAACCTTGGATAACTCACAAATTAGATTTCTTAGACAAGTATGGTACAAATCCAACCCATAGATCCCCTTCATATTCCCATTCTCATTCATAGAGTGTGCGTAGAGAATATATAACGCATCATATGTATGCCCACGGTGAGTGCTCTAGGTGAGCACACAACACATCCACCTCATCCACACATAAGGGCACTATACATAGGGTTGAACATGGTGTTAATGCAGCCTTAATAAATATAGGTAAGAGGGTAGCTATACCTACAACTAGAATCAAAATTGCTAAATCTCCCTACATAGACTTGCAAAGCCAACAACCATACACAACATATCAAAAAAATCGACTACCTAGGTCTGATGCAAACTAAAGAGAGCAATTACTCCAAGACTAGTTGGATATTTTGTGCAATTATCATAAGCACCTAGAATAGGATCATGAAGAAATACAAAGGTTACATCGCTAGCGTCTGTATGAGAATCGTTTGCATGAACAAAGGATTCTTGAGAAAAAGGAATGTGAAGAATGAGAAAATAGGTTAGATTAAAAAGAATTACCCACACCTAGTAATTATAGGTAGTAGTACACCTTGAGACGTAATACATTTCATCAAGAGCTACCTAGTAGGTAAAAATACACTCATCCTCATCATGCTTCACTATGTGCTTCTCAGCAACAACAATGTCGAGTGCCAAATCAGCTACAATATGAATAATATGAGGAGATAGAACAAGATGAATAGGATCATATGTATCCTAAATCATCCTTAGTACACTTGGTTGATGATTACAATTAGCTAACTTGATCATAAAGAAACATTCCACTGATTGCTCCTAGAAGACCTCTTTGATAGGATGAGATCATCTCATCACAAGCATACAAAGTGCTCATGGAGTGAATCAAATCACTTGAGAAACAAGGTACGATTTACCAAAAACCTACATTAATAAAATTATATAACCAACCCCTTGATCCATCAATGCCTACAAAAACTATCTTGAGAATTTTGAAATGCCTAAGTTGGATAAAATCAAGGGGGATGATGACTCTCAGGAGCACGCTACGAGTTTTATGAACTTGTACTTCTAGATACAGAATCATGATGTATTACTATTGTGCACATTTATTATCACACTTTTATGTCCTATTGTGGAGTGGTATAATTAGTTATCAAGGCACAATATATCTAGATTCAAACAACTAGCAAACGCCTCCCTTGAACACTTTTATTTTAGCATCAAGAAGAAGACTGATCTATCCAACTTATTAAGCCTGCATCAATATGACAATGAGTCGGTTATGGATTATAGGAATAGATGGCAAAAAATCATATCAAAATTGACATTCTCCATTCCCACTTTTGAATTAACTTGGATGCTCACAAAAATTTGTGCTAAATATATCTCATTGCCACTACAACTGCAATAGTATCCAACATTTGAGGAATATTTGGTGAAAGACAAGGTAATAGAGGACATCAAGGTCCAATAGGGATAGTTGAAACTCCACAAGAAATATTGGAATAAGAACATGCACAACCACCCTCATCAGGCGAAACCAGTGCATGTGAATCAAGTTGTCTTAAATATTCTAAAAGTAGAGAAGTCCAATAAACAACTAAATTATTAGGCTCAACCTCCTCCAGCACACTATAATCAATGCAATAAAAATTAGGGTAAAGATAGGTAATGTTACCTACATCATCAATACATGCAATTACCTGAATATTTGACATCATTATTCAATAGACTGTGCGAGGCGAAGGCATTCACCTTGCCCGAAGTTCACTTGTTGGATCCAAACCATCCTAAGGCAAAGGGGTACAAAGAAGACCAATACTGTCCCTATCTTAGAAAAAAAGTCATGACATTGAAATATGCTATGGTTTTAAGAACCTATTACAAAACATACTAGATAGGGATCAATTAAAAATTTATTTTCCTTTGGCTCCTTATAACCAAAAATTGGGTATATTCAAGGAACCCTTACCCCATCACGAGGCTAAGGGAAATTAAATAATACATATCAATGAAATACACATAGATCTACCCACACAAGGATTTTTTGGCATGATCAATATTTTTACCCATAACAAGAGATACAATGAACTCAAGCCACTTGTAGCTCCTATCCGTATACCTACTACACCTTAGCAAATGCCAACTCAAAATCAGTTGCCAAGCCCACCGACAAGATTGGTGATCACTATCTAAACTAGGCTTACACGAAGTCTACAAATGACCTCGGCCAAGTTATCCATATATGAGCTCATTCTACAGTCCCCTAGGGATAGGGAGACCCTCCTAGAAATTCTTAAGTCCATTGAGCTCAAGCCTCAAAACCCAAATGTATTTACCAATTTCGTGGAGCATATCCAAAAATATAAAGAGCCTATGATCACACTCTACAATCACAAAATCAAGACTATTTAAACCAATGTAGCATATCCTACACTACACATTATTGCTTTCATTATTTGCATACCTTTCAAGCAAGTGTTAATTGACATAGGCTCTTCAATTAACATCATTAAAACAAAATACTTAGGACACTTGAGTCTTCTTGAGTCGCATGTAGTTACCTCAAATTTCATGTTGTGACATTTAATGATGTGTTATGCTCCATAGTCGGTACCATAGTTCTACCTATTTAGGTAGGTCTTAAGACCATATTAGTTATGTGTCACGTGTTGAAATGTGTAATGCAGTATAACATCTTACTTTGGTATCCTTGGATCTGACATATGAGATGTGTTCCCTCTATTTTACATCAGTGCATCAAATATGTACATGAGGGATAAGTCCATGTCATCCCATTGGATGAAGAACTATTCAAGTATGTGAATCATGTTGATATGTCTAAAGAGTTTATCCTCCCATACACACATCTGAACATTACCCATATCACCAAATAAGCATCTAGAGTGTAAATCCAAATCAGTGCAGGCTAATCCATATACATAAGCACTACCACAATCTCCTAGTCCAAATATCACTTCTGAGAAGCATTCATAATCATCAAAACTAAAGGATAAATAGAAGCTTAAGTCTCCCATGGTAGAAGAAGAGCCTAGAGTTATTCCCAATGTGGATATGATAGAAATTTTGACTCCCATGGAGGAGGATTATTCACTTGATATAGAATAGAATATGCCTCAACCTGCTTCACCTGCATCATCCAATACATAATTCACCTCATGGGTGACAATCCACTTAGTGAATCCTAGGCTAGTGAAGTATTTAGTCCAGAACATTACATTTACACCAATAATTGAATCTACACAAGACATGCGAAGACCCTGTGTTCCTCCATCGCCTATTAGGATGGTGGTACCTATTGCGATACCACCAAATCAGACTATTTTAATTTATGGGGGCTTTAACCAAACCACAGACCATTATCCTATTGATGATAATGATGATGAACCTTTCATAGGAAACATGTATTATATGTCAAACCCTAAGTTTACACTTAGGTATTTTAACCATTGCCATTGACATGGTAATGACTTGGACTTATATGAATAAGGTCAAAATATACCTTATTAGTAATAGTACCAACTGCCCACTGACAAGTTTGGATTAGTCTACTCTATCTATAGGTAGGACAAGTTACTAGCCATATCCTTAGAGCACCTAAGTCTAGGTTTTTGGGAAGATATCAATTGGAATACTTATGCATACCCCAACCCTTCACATAGTTGGAGGGATGATCATATAGTAACTATGGTTATTATAGAGCCTCATTTGGTTTATCATGAGAACATATCTACCGAGGCTAATTCATATATCATTCTCAAAATTGACTGAGTCAAAATCGACGATGAATATGTGGAAAAAATTGAGATGGCATATCTAGGTCCTAGACACCTATGTCCCCTAAATAATTATATAGAGGCCATTGAGAATGAAATAACCCTTGCTAATCAGGATGATATTTTTCATAGGGCATTCCCTCAATTGCCTATTCTAGCACAATTGCTTCTACTAGAGGACCTAGTTGTTTTACCTCCTCCTGAAGTGGATCTTGAAATATCAAATACTCCTAGTGTAGATTGGGAATATTTAGAGAAACAAGCAGGTGAGGGTTCCTATCCATGTGGTCATGGATATTACATCCCATCCATAAATATGATCTCCATTTATTTAACCACACCCCTCAATAACCCATACGACTAATCAAAACCATTGCACCTCAAACTTGAGGCCATTGATTTTGATCACACTGGTTCATCCCCATTGCTTGAAGATTTCTTCCCTAATGAAAAATGTTACAACAATTCCATTTTTTCGTAGCCTATTCTCATGATGTCTATAATTTTGAGGTTGACCCCAACATGGTAGGTCATCTAAACATATCATACAACATCCATTTGATCCCTACACCTCACCAGCTTGAGGAGGGGTCACATATGTCAATAGAGGAGACTTTTAAGGTAGATATCAACAAATATCCCATGAATCTTAAGAAATTCAAGTCTGGAGAAATCTTATCTCCTAAGGAATGATCCATACTCATACCTCTATTGATGGAGAGAATTAATATTTTTTCTTGGACGTATAAAGATATATCATATATGGAACCAAAATTGGTTAATTATAACCTTTTTTTGGACCCTACCAAGAAACCAATCAAGTAAAAACTTAGTAAGATGCATCCAACCATTGCTCTGATGGTAAAATATGAATTGCAAAAACTATTGGATGTAGAATTCATTATTCCTATTGACTATCCAAAATGGGTATCAAACATGGTGCTTTTAGGAAAACCTAATGGAAGGATCCATATTTGTATGGATTTTATAGACCTTGACAAGGCAACACCACAGGATGCATTTTCGTTGCCAAATATTGTGTTGGAAATTTTGAGTAGTTTTGTTGTCATTGATGTCAAGAGAGTATTGTTTCAATTTCGTCATCATTAAGGACATCAAGTGGTTTTTCCAAAAGCAAGAAGGTCTTGAAAAGGAATAGGATATAATATTTATTTTTAATATTATACGCCTAAAAAGGCCCAAAAGGATGAAGGCCCAAGGAAGGAGAAGCAAGTTTAAATTAAATAATAATATTATATTATTTAATATTATCGGATAAATTGATGAGGTGAAGTAAAACGGGTCCAAGAGATTATTAAAATAATTTATTCTTGAAAAGACCCATGAAGCAACTTGTAAAATATTTAAATTAATTTATTTAAATTAAAATATTTTAACCCATGGTTAAAATTTTAATTTAAATAAATAATGGATGGCAAAGGTTTTTAAATTTAATATTTAAATCTAAATTCGATTTTCAAAATCGAATTATGGGCCGACGAGTTATGTGCAAGTGAAAACGTGTATAAAAAGGGAAAATGAATTCTCATTTTATTACCTTTGACATATGCTATCAAGTGTTGTGCTATGCTAATATAATTTGTGTGCTTCGTGTTTCGAGAGAAGAGGTTTTGTGCTTTGAAAAAGAAGACAAGGAGGTTTTTTGAAAAATGTGGAAGTCAAAGGAGGTACCACCGATGGCGGTAGCGTAGGTGGCAGTTGAGGCCAAGTGAAAGCATTGAGAGGGCAAAGACGTGGGTTCGATTCACGCCGTGTGCTTTGCAAGGGAAAACATTTGGTTTTTTGCGCTAGAGGATAGAAGACATAAGGGACAAAACGTAAATCATGTGCCTTGAGTTTTATGTGGGTTCATAGCCCAACCGGTTGCCTAGAATTGGCTAGGGTGTTGAGGAAGCAAGGTTGTGAGTTTGAATTTGGCTGGAAATATTTTTGGGTAAAGTGAAAATAAAAGGTATGCAATTTATGATTTGATTTTTCAAAGGTTTTTGATATCTAGAAATTCACTTTAAAGGTTGCATGAAATTTGAAAGGATAGCTTGTGAGTTTTGTTAAGGGAGGTATAAGGTGTAAGAAAATTAAAATATTTTATTTTAATATTGGTGGTTAGAATTTATTCAATGAGATAGGAGTTATAAGGTTTGCAAAGGAAATTATATTTTATTTTGAGATAAAGTTATGATGTGTTAATTATTTTGAGAGGAGAAATAAGGTGACTAAAGAAAATTATTGTGGTTGTTTTCTTTATCAAAATTGTTGACTTATATTTTGAAAGTGTGGAGATTATAAGGTGTATTTAAGACTTGTTATTTTTGTGTGGAAAAATATTTGCAAGGAGATTTTGAGAAATATTGTTGTTACCTAACCTTAATATTGGCAAAGAAGATTTGATTGTGGTTAAGACAAGTTTTGAAGATATATCTCCATCAAAACAAAAGGTATGGGCACATCTTCCTATGAGTGAAATATTGTTGGATTGAATGTTGTGAAATGCAAGGTTGGAGTGAAAAGGATTGTTTGATAAGCATTATTAGAAATATTTGAGTGAGTGTTCATATGCATGATTAGGGTTTGTGAAAGATCATGAGTATCATTGTTATGTGAAGTTGAGAACTATCTTGAACTAGGGTTTGTGAAAGATCATGAGTATCATTGTTATGTGAAAATTGGAATTATCTTGAGTCAAGATTTGTAGTGTGAATTATTGGAAGTATAGTGAAACACTTGGTTAGGGTTTGGATGCAAGTTGTGTTTCATTGAGTGGATGGTTGAGTAAAGTTGATTGATCATTATTGATTGAGAGCATTGGTGTGATAGTTCAATATTTGTGAAACAAATTATTCTTTATTTCTGAATTTATTTGAAAGTGAGTTTGAAAGTGTTAGAGTGATTTGTGAGTGAGAAACATATTGAGTCTCTTACCATTCTCCATATGTTTCTATGGTTAAACAAGATTCTGAGTGAAACTTGTTTGTGTGATTGAAGAAGTTTTCTGAAAGATATTAAGTTGAGTTTTGTGAGTGTGAAACATATTGAGTCTCTAACCATTCTCTATATGTTTATGAGGTTAAACAATATTCTGTGTGAAACTTGTTTGTTGGATTGAAGAGGTTTTCTATGAGAGATTGTGTTGAGTTTTATATGCAAGTTTGCAATTGATGTGAATAAGATTTTGTGAAAGCTTGTGAGCAGATTTGAGTAAGTCCTAGAGGGGACTTAAGGAAAAAGTTGAGGAAGCTTTTTATGAAAGCTTAAGGACATATTTGTGTGAGATTTTGTGGAAGCTTACAAAGTAGAGTTAAGGTAAGTCTAGTGAGGACTTGTTGAGAAGATTTGAGTCAAGTCTTAGAGAAGACTTGAAAGCAGATTGGACAAGTTCTAGTGAGGACTTGTGGACAGATTTGAGGTAAGTCTTAGAGAAGACTTGAAATCAAATTGGACAAGTTCTAGTAATGACTTATGGATAGATTTGAGGTAAGTCATTTTGAAGACTTGAGAGCAGAGTTGATTGATTGATTTGTTCAAACCTTGAGTTAAGGTTTGGGGTAGATCTAGTAGAGTTGATTTGTGATTAGATCAAGCTTTGTGTTAAGGCTTGAGGACATATTTGAGGATAGATTTTGGTGCAAATTTGAGGGTATATTTGTACTAGACCAAAGATAGATATTGAGTAGATTTGTGCTAGATCGAAGGACTATGTTTAGTGTATATTTGAGATAGATATTGAGAATATTTGTGCTAGACCAAAGGACTGTGTTTAGTGTAGATTTGAGATAGAGATGAGATCAAGCTTTGGAGGTGACAGAGTAGAGGATAATAGTCTCTAGTGGATAGAGATCCATTAGCCAGGGTAGTGAGGATAGAGGTATTTTGAGTGAGGATAGGAGTCTTCAATGGAGAGAGATCCACAAGCCAATGTAGTGGAGGCAGTAGTCTTCTAGAGGATCACCAGCCAAAGTAGAAGAGAAGGAGTTCTCCTATGGATAGAGATCCACGAACCATATAAGGGGATTGGTGTCTCCTGTGGATAGAGATCCATGAACTTTATTAGGGGATTGGTGTCTCCTTTGGATAGAGGTCCATAAAAATTGTAATAGGGAAAGGATTCCCAAGAGATTTGTTGAGAAAATTTTAGTGAAATATTTTCTTCATGGAGTAGCCCACATTGGGTGAACCACGTTAAATTGGTGTCTCTATTGTGTGTGGTGATTTGTGCATTGCTTTGATTACTGTTGTTGATATTGCATTGATATATTGGATAATATTATTTGAGTAAAGAAAAGTAAAAAGTGGTCTTATACTATTCACCCCTCCCCTCTCAATATAAGCTTGTGTTCTTCAATTGGTATCAGAGCGGGTTCCTTTGGAAGAGTTTAACAACTTGAAGGAAAAGCTCTCAAGAACACAGATGGATTCTCAAAATGGATCCTCAAGGAATTCAACACCATTGTTCGATGGGAAAAATTATGCACTTTGGAGTATGAGAATGAAGATTCACCTAATGGCACTAGGGAATGAAATATGGGAAGAAGTTGAGGATGGATACATACCGCCAACTACTCCACCTACAGATAAATATGGTAAGCTCCTACAACTGAATAATTCAAAGGCAATGAATGGAATTTTAAAGGGTTTGCGTGAAAAAAGTTTATAAAGGTTATGCATTGCACATCAACAAAGGAAATTTGGGATAAGTTGAAAGGTATATATGAGGGAGACAAAAAGGTCAAAAGAGCAAAGTTGTAAAATTACAAGAGAATGTTTGAAGACCTAAAGATGAAGGATGAGGAAAATATTGCTGCATATCTACTTCGTGTGGATGAGGTTGTTAACTCCATGCAAGGACTTGGGCTTAAGGTTGAAGAAATAGATGTTTGTGATAAGATTTTAAGGTCACTCCCAAAAAGGTATAGTGAAAATATTTCAGCTATAGAAGAGTCAAAAGATATTGAAATTTTGACAAGGGATGAGTTACATGGAATTCTCACAACTTTTGAGATGAGAATAAAAGAGGAACCTATTCCCCATAAAGAAGCAACCTTCAAAGTTACAAAGAAGACAAAGGGTAAGAAGTTAGATTCAAGCAATGAGTTATCCAGTGATGAAGAAGCAAATTATGGCAGAAGGAACAAGGACTCAAGAAAGTATAAAGGTACGAAATTAGTTAAATGTTTTAATTGTGGTAAATATGGTCACTATGCAACTGATTATCCAGAAGCTAGAAATAGTAGTGAAGATGAAGAAAAATAGGATCATAAGAACAGGGAAACAGGAAAACACAGGTATCAAAAGAAAAGTAAGGATGGACAAAGCAAGCAAGGAAAGAAGTTTTTCCAAAGGCATAAGAAGAGTTTTTATGCAGACAAGGAAGGTAAGAGTTCAAGTGATAGTGATGACAGGTCCTCAAATAATGAAGAAGAAGAAATTCTATTATTTTAAGAAGAAAAAGAAGTGGTTAGAAACCGGTTACCAATAATTCTCAAGTGTTTTAGGTGTGGTAACTTTGGTCATCTTGAAGATAGTTGTACAAGGAATGGATTCTATTTCAGTGAAGATGAATATGAAGATGCTAGTGAAGGTCTAGAAGAAGAAAGTCTTCTTATGGAAATAGAAGAAGAAGGAAGTGCTTCTAGTGGAAATAAATCAGAAAGGAATGAAGATGTTTTTAAAGACAAAAGAGTAGAGGAAGAATCAGAAAAATCAGAGGAAGGAGAAGTTGATCTTGAGGGTGAGCTTATTTTTGCCCTTGATGCACTAAGGAAGGTAAGAAAGTAGAACTCAAAACTCAAGCTTCAATTTCAAGAATGTGATGAAGAGAAAGGAAAGCTTATAGAAGATCTAACCAACTCAATAGCTAAGACAAGGAGATTTAAAGAGAAGTTAGAAGCAAAGGTTTTAGAATGTGAAAGGTTAGAGCATGAAGTAGCTTCATTAAGGAAGGAAGTAAAAGAGTCTAAAGACAAGTTACACAGGTTTGGGAGAAGCTCAAATATCTTGGATAAGATTATCAAGGTACAAAAATCTTCATCAAACAAGATAGGTCTTGGTTTTGAACAGGTACAAAGAGAACAAGGAGAGGATTCAATCTCAAGCTCCAAGGAAGAAGAAGCTTCAGAAGAAGAGAGTGTAAGAGAGAGTGAGACTTCTGAGGAAGAGTTGAACAATAGAAAGTTCAACAAGGAAAGGAACAATGCACAAAGAAGGAACAGATGGAACAGGAAACAACACAGGGTAAAAGAGACTAAGAGACCAATGGGGTCAAGGCAAGGTAGTTTCAATGGATGATGCTTCTCATGTCATAGGTTTGGGCACAAGGCTACACAGTGCAGGACACATGAAAGATAGGAATATGGGAATTTCAGAAACATGCATCTCTTTCAAGGGTATTGTCACTCTTGTAATCAGTTTGGTTATAAGGCAGTTAATTGTAGGGTTCATAACAGGAATGGATATGGCTTCACTAGGAGGAACTACAAGATATTTGCACCTTCAAGGAATCACAACATTAAGTGCTATAAGTGCAATAATGTTGGGCACATAGCTAAGTGGTGTAGAGAAAAATTTCCAGAGATAAGAAGGGACAAGAATATTCAAAGGAATCAGAAGGATCAGTTGAGGAAGAAGGTGGACAAAGGTAAAGATCAGTGTATGTTGGGAGTAGAGATACTCCCACCCCAAAATTAACCACCTCAAGAGAGGAGGTGGGGGAGGGGCTAAGCTAAGAGTCTCATATTTAGCCCCAAGCCCCAAAGGTGGCCCTTTGCCATTGATGACAAAGGGGGAGAGATTTGAGTTAGGGGGAGAGCATTCAGTCAGGGGAGCAGTTTCTCAGGAGGAGCAACTTTTGAAAAAAAGAAAAATGAATGGTTAAAAAAAAGGGGTTGCCATCAATGACAAAGGGGGATATTGTTGGAAATTTTGAGTAGTTTTGTTGTCATTGATGTCAAGAGAGTATTGTTTCAATTTCGTCATCATTAAGGACATCAAGTGGTTTTTCCAAAAGCAAGAAGGTCTTGAAAAGGAATAGGATATAATATTTATTTTTAATATTATATGCCTAAAAAGGCCCAAAAGGATGAAGACCCAAGGAAGGAGAAGCAAGTTTAAATTAAATAATAATATTATATTATTTAATATTATCGAAAAAATTGATGAGGTGAAGTAAACTGGGTCCAAGAGATTATTAAAATAATTTATTCTTGAAAAGACCCATGAAGCAACTTGCAAAATATTTAAATTAATTTATTTAAATTAAAATATTTTAACCCATGGTTAAAATTTTAATTTAAATAAATAATGGATGGCAAAGGTTTTTAAATTTAATATTTAAATCTAAATTCAATTTTCAAAATCGAATGATGGGCCGACGAGTTATGTGCAAGTGAAAACATGTATAAAAAGGGAAAACGAATTCTCATTTTATTACCTTTGACATATGCTATCAAGTGTTGTGCTATGCTAATATAATTTGTGCGCTTCGTGTTTCGAGAGAAGAGGTTTCATGCTTTGAAAAAGAAGACAAGGAGCTAGTTTTGGAAAATGTGGAAGTCAAAGGAGGTACCACCAGACGATGGTAGCACAGGTTACAGTTGAGGCCAAGTGAAAGCATTGAGAGGGCAAAGATGTGGGTTTGATTCATGCCATGTGCTTTGCAAGGAAAAATGTTTGGTTTTTTGCGCTAGAGGATAGAAGACATAAGGGACAAAATGTAAATCGTGCACCTTGAGTTTTGTGTGGGCTCATAGCCCAACCGGTTGCCTAGCATTGGCTAGGGTGTTGAGGAAGCAAGGTTGTGAGTTTGAATTTGGCTGGAAATATTTTTGGGCAAAGTGAAAATAAAAGGTATGCAATTTATGATTTGATTTTTCAAAAGGTTTTTGATATCCAAAAATTCACTTTAAAGGTTGCGTGAAATTTGAAAGGATAGCTTGTGAGTTTTGTTAAGGGAGGTATAAGGTGTAAGAAAATTAAAATATTTTATTTTAATATTGGTGGTTAGAATTTATTCAATGAGATAGGAGTTATAAGGTTTGCAAAGGAAATTATATTTTATTTTGAGATAAAGCTATGATGTGTTAATTGTTTTGAGAGGAGAAATAAGGTGACTAAAGAAAATTATTGTGGTTTTCTTTATCAAAATTGTTGACTTATATTTTGAAAGTATGGAGATTATAAGGTGTATTTAAGACTTGTTATTTTGTGGAAAATATTTGCAAGGAGATTTTGAGAAAGATTGTTGTTACCTAACTTTAATATTGGCAAAGAAGATTTGATTGTGGTTAAGACAGGTTTTGAAGACATATCTCCATCAAAACAAAAGGTATGGGCACATCTTCCTATGAGTGAAATATTGTTGGATTGAATGTTGTGAAATGCAAGGTTGGAGTGAAAAGGATTGTTTGATAAGCATTGTTGGAAATATTTGAGTGAGTGTTCATATGCATGATTAGGGTTTGTGAAAGATCATGAGTATCATTGTTATGTGAAGTTGAGAATATCTTGAACTAGGGTTTGTGAAAGATCATGAGTATCATTGTTATGTGAAAATTGGAATTATCTTGAGTCAAGGTTTGTAGTGTGAATTGTTGGAAGTATAGTGAAACACTTGGTTAGGGTTTGGATGCAAGTTGTGTTTCATTGAGTGGATGGTTGAGTAAAGTTGATTGATCATTATTGATTGAGAGCATTGGTGTGATAGTTCAAGATTTGTGAAACAAATTATTCTTTATTTCTGAATTGATTTGAAAGTGAGTTTGAAAGTGTTAGAGTGATTTGTGAGTGAGAAACATATTGAGTCTCTTACCATTCTCTATATGTTTCTATGGTTAAAAAAAAAATTGAGTGAAACTTGTTTGTGTGATTGAAGAAGTTTTCTGAAAAGATTAAGTTGAGTTTTGTGAGTGTGTTGTGAGTGTGAAACATATTGAGTCTCTAACCATTCTCTATATGTTTTCAAGTTAAACAAGATTCTATGTGAAACTTGTTTGTTGGATTGAAGAGGTTTTTCTGTGAGAGATTGTGTTGAGTTTTATATGCAAGTTTGCAATTGATGTGAATAAGCTTTTGTGAAATCTTGTGAGCAGATTTGAGTAAGTCCTAGAGGGGACTTAAGGATAGAATTGAGGAAGCTTTTTGTGAAAGCTTAAGGATAGATTTGTGTGAGCTTTTGTGGAAGCTTACAAAGCAGAGTTAAGGCAAGTCTAGTGAGGACTTGTTGAGCAGATTTGAGGTAAGTCTTAGAGAAGACTTGAAAGCAGATTGGACAAGTTCTAGTGAGGACTTGTGGACAGATTTGAGGTAAGTCTTAGAGAAGACTTGAGAGAAGATTGGACAAGTTCTAGTGAACTTGTGGAAATATTTGAGGTAAGTCATTTGAGAAGACTTGAGCAGAGTTGATTGATTGATTTGTTCAAACCTTGAGTTAAGGTTTGGGGCAGATCTAGCAGAGTTGATTTGTGATTAGATCAAGCTTTATGTTAAGGCTTGAGGATAGATTTGAGGATAGATTTTGGTGTAAATTTAAGGGCAGATTTGTGCCAGACCAGAGATAGATATTGAGAAAATTTGTGCTAGACCGAAGGACTATGTTTAGTGTAGATTTGAGATAGATATTGAGAAGATTTGTGCTAGATCGAAGGACTGTGTTTAGTGCAGATTTGAGATAGATATGAGATCAATATTTGGAGGTGATAGAGTAGAGGAAAATAGTCTCCAATGGATAGAAATCCATTAGCCAGGGTAGTGAGGATAAAAGTCTTTTGAGTGAGGACAGGAGTCTTCAGTGGAGAGAGATCCACAAGCAAGTGTAGTGGAGGTAGTAGTCTTCTAGAGGATCACCAAACATAGTAGAGGAGAAGGAGTTCTCCTATGGATAGAGATCCATGAATCAGCTGAGGGTATTGGTGTCTCTTGTGGATAGAGATCCACGAACTTGATTAAGGGATTGGTGTCTCCTTTGGACAGAGGTCCATAAACATTGTAATAGGGAAAGGATTCCCAAGAGATTTGTTGAGAATTTTAGTGAAATATTTTCTCTATGGAGTAGCCCACATTGGGTGAACCACATTAAATTGGTGTCTCTATTGTGTGTGGTGATTTGTGCATTGATTTGATTACTACTATTGATATTGCATTGATATATTGGATAATATTGTTTGAGTAAAGAAAAGTAAAAAGTGGTCTTATATTGTTCACCCCCCTCTCAGTATAAGCTTGTGTTCTTCATATTGATGCTCTTATAGATGCAACAGTTGGTCATGAGATGTTATCTCTCATGGATGGATTTAATAGCTATAATCAGATTTGATTCAAACCCAAGGACAAACACAAAATAGCCTTTAACACTCCATGGATAACATTTTGCTACAAGGTTATGCCATTTGGCCTCAAAAATTTTGGTGCTACATACCAACGGGCCATGACATATATTTTCCATGACTACATGCACAAAATCCTAGAGGATTATATTGATAATTTGATTGCCAAGTCATTATTGTGTGAAGAGTACACAGAGGTCTTGAGAAATGTTTTTTATCTCTTGATTGAGAACAATCTCAGGTTGAACCCCAAGAAATGTGTTTTTGGTGTTACACCTGGAAAAATCTTGGGATTCATCATTTCAAAATGAGGGATCGAAGTCGATCTAGAAAAAATCAAAGCAATATTGGAAATTCTTCCTCCAAAAAACATTAAGGAGCTTAGAAGCCTATAGGGAAAAGTAGCATCTATAAAGCACTTCATTACATAGTTATCAGATAAATATCGATCCATGAATCGATTGATACACAAGGGGGTTCCATTCAATTACGATGAATACTGCTAGAAATATTTTGTTAAGATCAAACAATACCTAGCATCACTACCAGTGTTAGATCTACCTAGACTAGATGCACCTCTTTTTCTTTATATATCTACCACAAACTTTGCACTGGAAACCATGTTAGCCTAGAAGAACAACCAAGATAAAGAACTAGTGATATATTACATTAAATTAAAACCTGGTCAGCTATGATCTAAAATATTCATACATCAAAAAGCTTTGTTTAGCAGTATGTTTTGAAACTAAGAAGTTGCACCACTATATGCTAAGTCATAGTACATATGTCATATCTCAACAAAATTGTTTGCAGTATATGATGAGCATAACATATCATAATACACGTACTATAAAGTGGATCATAATACTGATAGAATTCGATCTAGAATTCATAGGTAAAAATTCAATAAAAGGCCATGTAATAGCAGATCAACTGGTACAGTAACCTCTTCAGGATGATAGACCTCTTGTCATAGAACCCCTCGATGATTCAGTATTCATATTATTGGAGTTAACCAAACCCAAAAATTGAACAACAAAGTCAACATGACATTGTTCTTTGATTATTCAAAATACGAGCAACGGGGTGGCACAGGGATCATGTTTTTCACACCACAAGGACTCCAATGCCCTTGTATTTTTAACTCAACTTCCCTTGAACCAATAATAATGCTGAATATGATGCCCTAATATTGCATCTCCAAACAGCTCTCACCATGAAAATCAAATAGCTAGATATCTTTGGTGACTCCTTGCTCATAGTCAACCAAGTCAATGGAATCTATCAATGTAGGTGTCCTATCCTAAAAGCATACAAGGAGCTTGTGGACACTTATTTATCCCAACTAGAGTGGTATGAAATCGAGGTAGTTCCTCATACGTCAAATTGATTTGCAAACACTATGGCCTTTTTGGGATCCTTAATTCCTTAGAATCCTTTTGATGATTTCACTATCATCTAGGTCAAGATGCTCTTACAATCCATGATACTGCATGAGACTCAAAAAAATAAAGAATTATTCCACATGATTCTTATAGAACCAAACCATGAATGGTTTTATAAAGCTACAGACTTTCTAAAAAAGGTGTCCTAGGGGTATTTGATCTCTTAGGGTCCTTTAGAGAATGGTACTACCATTTATGATAAGGTTATTTCCTAATCTGAATTTGTACAACTCGAGTCGTAATGGTAACATGTCATCTAGTCAGTTGACACTATCACTTATCAAGACTGGCTTACCCAATTACAAGATAACCTAAAGCTTGGTAGTATCCCTCAGGGATTATCGCATGCCACAAAAAGAGCATACATAGAAAAAGTGACAAGATATGTCTTGTTAGGAGATATTTTGTATCGATGGAGCTATGATAGAATCCTTTTTCATTGGATTGAGATCCAAGAATCAACTTGGGCAATTTTGCAAGCTCATGATGGTACTTGGGATGGCCATTTTAGTGGCATGGTCATGATTAAGTGTATTATTATAATGGGTTACTACTGGCCCACCATGGAGAAGTATTATTTATCATATGCTAGGAAATGCATTAAATTTCAACATCATGCTAATCTTATGCACCTACCATCGTAGGCCTTGCAATCGATTCAATCAGCTTGGACATTTTCACAGTGGGGATTTTATATAATTTGTAATATTTCTCCTCCATCATTATATTGACATACATTTATCATAATAGCCACTAAGTATTTTACCAAGTCTATGGAAGCAATCCCTTTAACCTCTATGACCAAAGCTCGTATTGCGGAGTTCATACTCCAAAATATCATGTCATTTTGGGATCTCATCCAAAATAATTTCAAAAAATAGAACTTTATTTGAGAACAAATATGTGTGGGTCTTAAAGTACAAATACAATATTAAGCACAAATTTGCAATACCTTATTATTAGCAAGCTAATGGGTAAGCAAAGGCCTCTAAAAAAATAGTAGTTTCCATACTGAAGAAAATAGTTAAAGATAATCATAAGGATTGGCACCTTCAACTACCTCTGGCTTTCTGGGCTTATTGAACTAGCATATGGACACCCACTAGGGCAACTTTATTTTTTCTAGTATATGGTGTTGAGTCCATTATGCCCTTGGAATTGGAAATTCCATCTTTGCATATCTCATTGAAATATTTCATTGATGATGACACTGTGTACGAAGCTTGCCTAGATCAATTGACCCTTCTTGACAAACATAGAGTGAATACCCTTGAGCATATCCATGTTTACCAAGATCACATTAAATTATTTTACAATATAAAATTCCATCCAAGAGACTTTAATATTTGGGATATTGTGCTAAAAGAGAACCAATAGAACTCAAACCTACCGCCTCATCTAATTTACGACCAATTGGTTAGGTCCCTTCATCATAATCGAGAAGATAGGAACCTAAATGTATCACCTAAAATCTCTAGAATATGTTGAAGATCCTGAACCTCTCAACATTGTTCACTTAAGGGAATTTTACATATAAAATCCAAAAATAATAAAAATCACCAAAAATCCAATAAAAATAAAAAAATAGCAAAAATAAAAAACAATTTAAAAATATTAAAACACAAAAACATTTCCATTTACATTATAAATTTTATTATATACATCCATTAATTGCATTGCATTAGGCATTTCCATCCATTGCACTTGCATAGGTCATGTTTACATTCTTACGAATGACACCATGTTTGTATGCCAATCATGCATCCTCAAAATCATCATCATTCATATTCTTTGTGAGTAAATGTGTTTTTCAACACAACTTATGAAGTTGATATCAGGTCTATACTAGTGTTTTTTTGTCATTCAGGCATCCCTAGTTATCTTTTTAGAATTTATAGAAAGTTATTTTGGCTTTCAAATATGAGGTCTAGTTTTTATCGTACCTTGTATATCTCAAAATCCCATCACAATTTTAAACTTAAATAATCCTAGTTTAAATAAGTAAATATGACACTACAAAGTGGTTATGGTCACCTCAAGTGAAAGGTTTTCCTTGTTCATATTATCATGTGCATGGTATAGAATGCTAATCATTGAAAAAGGACAAGCTCCCCCCTACCCAAATAAATCCTTTGCTTTTATACAAAACGAGCAAAATTCCCAAAACCACAAAGTAAAATAAAAAATGATTTTCATCACTAAGAAAATACCATGCTCCAAAATAAAACAAAATGTAAAATAAATAGTGATTATCATCACTAAGCATGAGCAAGTATCCCAAGCAATCAAAATAAAAGAAGGGGGTAATGAGCTTGAATCCATGGAATATTTAGAATTCAAACACCATGGGGTGATTTCCATTACATAAATGGATTGAATGAAACTCGACTGGAAATGGAGTATCCTTATGCATGCTGATATGTTTGTCATATTAGTAACCTTATTTTATACAAACCAATTCCACCTTATGGATGAGCTAGCATTTGGATTCTTGTATTGCCTAGTAGTCTAGTCCAACTACATCCAAACTCAGGATCATGATGACCATATGGTGATCCTCATTACAACAATGGATTGAATCAAACCTGCCTGACAATGAGGTAGTCTTATGCATCAACTAATATGTTCATGTTGCACACACAAGGATAATGAATATATTGGTCTTCTTAATAGGATTATATATTTAAGGAGTCTTGTGTAGTCAGTATACATCTTTTGATTAGTCAACTAGGGTATTTGAGTCTAATGGAAAACCTCAAAAATCCCCTAATAGCAAAAAATCATATTATCAAACAATCATAATTTTCCTTGTGAAATTTTATTTATTAAGGGGTGTTCATAGAATAGGATAGATACCGGATGAATATCAGCAATGATATTTATATGACCAATAACTATTTTATGCATATATTTTAGTTTGCAAAAGCTTATAGGGAAATACCATACATCTCACATCATATCATCTCACATATGGATGTTTAAATGATTAATTATTATGATAAGAGTTACCATTTTCATTCATGATTTTCATACATTTTATGGTGTCTACCATTAGTTTGTTAAAGACATATTAAATTCATTCTATATGTTTCAAGTGATTAAAGCATACAAGTTCATTTGCATTAGACTATCCAAATGAAATTAGTGCATTACAATCACCATATCATATAAACATAAATTAAATGCATCATCAACAACACAAATCTAAACATGTATTTAGAATTTATCGTTGTATTCATATAAGCATACATAGTAGAGCATATACACATTTAGATCATAGTATCTAACCATACATCTATAATCTAGCTAGCGCGTGTCATTAGTACATCATATACATATAGCATAATCAAATATTTATCTAGGCATTGCATCCATGAACATAAAAGAAAAAACATAAGCCATATAATGAGCCATAAAATACTATCATATAAATATAAGTATGTCAAAGTACATCAAGGTACACCCATAAGCTACAAATGTGTAGGTCCTCAGACCTTACACTCAAAAATAATATAGTCATCATGATGTATCAACCAAGGCCTACACCCCCTGAATCACCTCTACCCTCAGCTCCATCTCTTTGATGCTACTTAGAGCTAGTGTCAATATATCAGATCACACACCTAACCTATGATTGGGTTGCATTTATGATTACCCAAACTCACTCCTCCTACTCCGTTAGGAGCCCCCTACTGTAGACCTAGCTAGTATAGTATTGTCGTATAGTCTAACATCAGTATTTAGCGCAACTATGTATGCTAAATCTATTATGTGTTGTCTTAAATAATTTGCTATGATACCTTGTAGTCTCCTAATGTCTATGTCACCACCTAAGGCTACCATTACCTGAATGACTATAGTGGATGGTGCAACCTAGATCGTAGGAGCTACCACTATCTATGACCTAAGAGCATATACCTCGGTGGTCTTGGCCTCTAGATGGACGTGTAGTGTATATACCACTATCTAAGTTGTGTCAACCTGAGTCTGGAGAGTAGTCCTCTCCTCATCATAGCCTCGCCACTACTACTACCCTACACTAATCTAATTTTGAGCAAGTATAAGACTAGTATTCCACTATGCAAGCCACATATGTAAGGTCTATAGTTGCTACTATAAAATCTAGAATTATACTTAGAGCTATGATACCTCATCACTTGGGGTATCCCCATCATCTGCCTCATTATCCTAGATATCATCCATATCTCCTACTACCTACCCCCACTCACCCTTCATCTTATGATGTACCCATCACCCATCATCATCACCACCCTCATTTGTCACCTCATCTCTAGATCTACCTAGACTACCACCACCCTTCCATAGTCGATAAATCCACCAAGTTTCATACTCCTTAGTTGTCCCTATATCTTCTAAGCCCATCATATCAATAGGAAGTCCACATCCTTTGTCAAACCATCCATTTATGGTGCTACAAGCAGCGTCTCTACCTTATGATAGTGATAGAGGACTAGATCCCCTGATACACCTAGGCTGATACCAAACTACCTAGTGACTTTAGATAAATGAAAGTACTCTCTCCTTCCCATGGTTACCCATGAGCCCTCTACCATGCCTCACTTGGTTCAAGTATCTCCCTACCTCAGTCTAGTTAGGACAACCTAAATAGGGTCTTCAGATGATCTAATTGGACTATAATCTCTCTAATAAGATAATGTAATGTGGTAGTCCACTTGCATGTGGATGGCTTTGGCTAGTCTTTGCATCCCATGGCCATCATGCAACATAACAATAGTCCTCATTGACTATGTCTGCTATAGCCACTAGTAATCCTCTAGGTCAATCGATCTAAATATGCTCCCAACCCAAGATCTATAGTAGCAAGTTGCATCCCAATCCCACTCATCCCCACTATGTAATATCATACAACTCATCATAGAGTTATACTACCAGAGTGCTCCCCCATGCCATAATTATTGGAGACCATGTATTGTAATCCACTAAGTCCTACACCATGTATAGAAGCTTCCAAGGGAACCTTGCTCTTGATGAGTCTATCAATAGCACATTCAAAATGATGTGCATCAATACCACATGGCATCGCAAATATATGCATAAATCATACCACTATGAAACTAAGGGTCCACTATGATCAATATCTATCATCACATCTACCACTCTAGCATCGAACACCTACTCTAGAACTACCTCCTTATCTCCATTCAGAGATGAAGTGATAGCCAAGACATCTATCGAGATCCAAAAAATATGATAGATATCCTCCAACATCACCATCATATTGCTAGTAGGGATATGGAATGTGTTGGTCTTGATATCCCATAAAAAAGCTAGGGTCATGAGATATGACTGGTTTGACATCACTATCGATAAGCAGACAACTTGCTTAAGGCCAAATACCTTAATCTAATACCAATATGCATCATCTAAAAGTGGTTGTATCTCTAGGAACAAATTGGGCTCTTGTGCCTGAACTATAAAAGTCTAACATGCAGTAGTACATAATTCCAAATAATCAATCAATCACTTATAAAAAAATCATAAAAAAAATCAAAATCAATAAAAAATTGAAAACATCAAACAAAATCAATAAAAAAATTCAAAAAAATCAAGCAAAAAATCAAGAATTAAATCTAAATATAACCATCGTTAATGGCATCGAAAATCACCACGGTCATTGCCAACATTGTCGATGACCACTGCCAATGGTTAAATATTTGACCATTGGAATTCAAATGCCACCAAATTCGCTGATGGCCCCCACTTGACCAATTGAGCAATTCTCATGCTGAATATAACCCCGAAGTGGCCCCCACATGGGGTCACATCATGCCCCATAAAATAACAAAAATTAAAATCTACCTATCCTTAAGCTAACCTAAGCTAAATCCTACACTAAGGAGTGAAGTTCATTTCCTAAAATTTAATGTGGTTCATTTAACCCATTAATTAGTGAGGTTGATTTTTAAATTCATAAATCATGAGAGTTAGAAGGAGAGTCTACCTTAGGATCTCTAGATCCATTACTAGTTGATTCGTTAGGCTAGTCGGCCATGTCGATTGGTTTAGGTTTCAACAGCATTCCTTGTCAAGTTTTCTCTCCTCTCCCTTAGAGCTCACTATTCTCAACTGCTAGCTGGTAACAATGAAATTCAAAAATACCAAAAATGCTTTTATATTTTTTAAATTTGGCTACCATCCATCTTGAGAATGGTCATAGTATGGCCTGCTCATCAGTGCCATTGATGGCTATAATATTTGCAAATCCTTACCACCAACATCGATGATGGTCATCAACTAGTAATAAATGCACTTAATTTTTTAAAATGATGAGCATCATATTGGGCATTAAATCACATCTACCAGTCTATAATCATCATAAATCTCAAAATCACAAAAAAAATCAAATAAATCATAATTGCAAATACACCTTGTACCTAGTTATTTACTCTATACATTTGGTAGTTACAATTAATTGTACTCCATGCAATATGGTAAGATGAGTAAATTACCATAAGGCCTTTTGAACCAAATTATTCATTGACAAATTGAAATTTTTTCACATCACTCCCCAAGAAGGCCATTGTAACCAGACTGCTCCATGGGAATAAGGCATTCATTTCTTTTATTTTATGACATTTTCATCATGTCATCAAAATTTTATTTTTGTGTCAAGAAGAAGGCCAATCTATCCAACTTATCAAACCTACATCAACATGACGATGATCCAGTTATGGATTATAGGAATAGATGGTAAAACATCACATCAAAATTACCATTTTCCATTCCCACTTTTGAATTAACTCGGATGTTCACAAAACTTTGTGCTAAACATATCTCGTTGCCACTACAACTACAACATTATCCAACATTTGAGGAAGCTTTGGTGCAAGCTAGGGTAATAGAGGAAATCAAGGTCCAAGAGGGAGAGTTGAAACTCGACAAGAAATATTGGAATAAGAACATGCATAACCACCTGCATCAGGTGAAAATAGTTCTTGTGAATCAAGTTGTCTTAAACATTCTAAAAGCAGAGAATTCCAATCAACAACTAAATTATTAGGATCAACCTCCTCTATCACACTATAATCAGTGCTATAAAAATTAGGGTAAATATAGGCAACGTTGCCCATGTTGTCAATACACACCATTGCCTGAATATTTGGTGTCTTTATTCAATAGACTATGTGAGCTCAAGGCATTCACCTTGCCCGAAGTTCACTTGTTGGATCCAAACCATCATATGCAAAATGGGTACAAATAATACCAATATTATCCCTATCATAGACAAAAAGGTCATGATATTGAAATGTGCTATGGTTTTAAGAACCTAGTACAAAATATGCTAGATAGGGATCAATTGAAAATTAATAATCCTTTGGCTCCTGATAACCAACAATTGGGTATATTCAAGGAACCCTTACCCCATCACAAGGCTAAGGGAAATTAGATATGACATGTCAATAAAATACGCATAGATCCACCAACATAGGGATTTTTTGGCATGATCAATATTATCACCCACAATAAGATATACAGTCAACTCAAGCCACTTGTGGCTTCTATCCATATACCTGCTACACCTTATAAAAATCTAGCTCAAAAATAGTTATCAAGCCCACCGGTAAGATCGGTTATCACTATATAAGCTAGGCTTACACAAAGTTTATAGACTTTCTCGACCAAGTTATCCATATATGAGATCATTCAATAGCCCCCTAGGCATAGGGAGACCCTCATGGAAATTCTTAAGTCCACTAAGCTCCATCCTCAGAACCTAAATGCATTTACAAATTTCATAGATCATATACAAAAATGTAAAGAGCATGTGATCACATTCTATGATCATGAAATCAAGACTATTTTGACCAATGTAGTAGATACTCCACTACACATTATCGATTGAAGTAATCGCATACCTTTCAAGTGAGTGTTTTTTTTGAAAATTTTGAAAAAACTTGTATTAAAACAAAGATCAGTTACAATTGGGACTAGACACATCCCAGAAAAGCACAAGATTACAAGGCGTGAAAACATGACACTATTCACCTCAGACCGCAAAAAGTCAACAAGTCACGAAATCACTACAACACTCCTTCCTTGGCCGCTCTAGAACAACATGTCGCGAAATCACGACATGTCGCAAAATCGCGATAGCTAACCTTCCTTGGCCGCGATGGAGCGACATGTCACGAAATCGTGACATGTCACGATATCGCGACAACAAACCTTCTTTGGCCGCGACAGAGCAACATGTCGTGATATCGCGACATGTCACGATATCGTGACAACAATCCTTCCTTGGCCGCGACGGAGCAACATGTCGCGAAATCGTGACAACCTTTCAAGTGAGTGTTAATTGACACATGTTATTCAATTCAAATCATTACAAAAAAACCTTAGAACTCCTGAGTCTTCCTGAGTCACATATAGTTACCTCAAATTTCACATTGTGATAATTTAAATCTGAGTTATGCTCCATAGTCAGTACCATAGTTCTACCTATTTAGGTAGGGCTTAAGACCATATCAGTTATGTGTCATGTGCTGGAAGGTGCAATGCAGTACATATTACTTGAGTTTTCTTGGATCTAAGATATGAGATGTGTTCCCTCTATTTTACATTAGTGCATCAAATATATCTATGAGAGGCAAGTCCATGTCATCCCCTCGAATGAATAACCATTCAAGTATGTGAATCGGTTTGATATGTCAGGGGATTTTATCCTCCCATCCACACATATGTACATTCATCCCATGTCACCAAATAATCATCCAAAGCATAAATCCATGTTAGTGCGGGCTGATCCATCCACACAAACACCACCACAATATCCTAGGCCAGCTATTGCTTCTGATAAGCTTTCATCATCATAAAAACCAAAGGATAAACAAAATATTAAGTCACCCATAGTAGAAGAAGAGCCTAGAATCATTCCCAATGTGGGTATGATAGAAATTCTAACTCCTATGGAGAAGGATGATTCACTTGATATAGAAGAGGATATAAATCAGCCTACTTCACCTACATCATCCACTAAATCATCCACCCCATAGGTGGTAATCCACTTAGATAATCTTGGGCTAGCGAAGTATTTAGTCAAGAACATTATGTTTACACCAATAATAGAATCTACACAATATATGGGAAGACCCTGCTTTCCTCCATTGCCTATTGGGATGGTGGTACCTCTTGGGATACCACCAAATCAGACCAATTTCATTTTTGGGAGCTTTGAACAAGCCACAAACCATTATCTTGTCAATGATAATGATGATGAACCTTTCACAGGGAACATGTATTATATGTCAAACCCTAACTTTGCACTTAGGTATTTTGACCATTGCCATTGGTACGATAATGGCCTGGTCTTATATGATCAAGGTCACAAGACACTTTATCAATCATAGTACCAACTACCCACTGACAAGTTTGGATTAGGATACTCTATCAGTCACAGTACCAACAACCGACTTAGAGTGCCTAATTTTAGGTTTTGGGGAAGATATCAATTGGAATACTTATGCATAATCCAACCCTTCACATAGTTGGAGGGATGATTATCTAGTAACTATGGTTACTATAGAGCCTCTTTTTTTTATCATGAGAACATATCTACCGAGACTAATTTAGAGATCGTTCTTGGAATTGACGATGTCAATACCGACGATGAATATATAGACAAAACTAAGATGGCATATCTAGGTCCTAGAAACCTACGTCCCCTAAATAATTAGATAGAGGCCATTGAACCTGAAATACCCCTAATAATCAAGATGGTATTTTTCATAGGGCATTCCATCAACTACCTATTCTAGTGCAGTTGCTTCCACTAGATAATCCAGTTGTTTTACTTCCTATTGAAGTGGATCCTAAAATCTCGAAACCTCCTAGTACAAACTAGGAATATTTATACAAACAAGTAGTTGATGAGTCCTACCCATGTGGTCATGGAGATTACCTCCCATCCATAAATATGATATCCATTGATTTAACCACACCCCTATATAACCCATATAACCTTTCAAAACCATTGCACGTCAACCGTGAGGCCATTAATTTTGATCACATCGGTTAGCTCCCATCACCTAAGGATTTCATCCCTAATGAAGAAATGTTACAACCATTCCATTTTATCCCAGGCTATACTCATGATGTCTATAAATTTGAGGTTGACCTCGACATGGTAGATCACCTAAATGTAGCATATGATATCCTTTTGATTCCTACACATCACTAGCTTGAGGAAGGGTCACATATGTTGAAAGAGGATATTTTTAAGTGGATATCAAAATAGATCTCGTGAATCCTAAGAAATTCAAGTTTGGATAAAGCTTATCTCCTAAGGAACAATCCATCCTCATCCCTTTATTTATGGAGACACCTAATATTTTTGCTTGGATGTATAAAGATATTTCGGGTCTAGATCCAAAATTGGTTACTTATAACCTTTTTTTGGACCCTACCAAGAAACCAGTCAAGAAAAAACTTAGGAAGATGCATATAACCATCGATCTAATGGTAAAATATGAATTGCAAAAACTATTGGATGGAGAATTAATTATTCCTATCGACTATCCAAAATGGGTATTAAACATGGTGCCTATAGGAAAACCTTATGGAAGTATCTGTATTTGTACATATTTCAGAAACCTTAAAAAGGCAACACCAAAGGATGTATTTTTGTTTCTAAATATTGATGCTCTTGTAGATACAATAGTTGTTCATGAGATGTTATCTCTCATGGATGGATTTTGTAGATATAATCAGATTCGGGTCAAACCTGAGGACCAACACAAAATAGACTTTACAACTCCATGGAGAATATTTTACTACAAGGTTATGCCATTTTTCCTCAAAAATACTGGTGCCACATACCAAAGGGCCATGACATATATTTTCCATGACTACATGCAAAAAATCCTAGAGTATTATATTGATGATTTGCTTTCCAAGTTATTATTATTTGAAGAGTACATAGAGGTCTTGAGAAAGGTTATCAATCTTGTAATTGAGCACAATGTTAGGTTGAGCCCCAAGAAATGTGTTTTTGGTGTTACATATGAAAAACTCGTAGGATTCATCATTTCAAAATGAGGGATCAAAGTCGATCCAACAAAATTCAAAGCAATATTGGAAATGCTTCCCCCAACAAACATTAACAAGATTAGAATTCTACAAGAAAAATAAACATCCATAAATTACTTTAGTGCATAGTTATCAGATAAATTTTGATCCATGAATTGACTGCTACATAGGGGGATCCCATTCAATTGGGATGAATACTGCCAAAAAGCTTTTGCTGAGATAAAACAATACCTGGAATCACTGCCAATGTTAGCTCTGCCTAGACCAGATGTACCTTTTTTTCTTTATATATCTACCATGGAATTTGCAATAGAAACCATGTTAACCTAGAAGAACAAACAATACAAAGAACATGTGATATATTACACTAGTCAAACACTGGTTAGCTATGAGCTAAAATATGCATATGTCAAAAATCTCTATTTAGAAATAATTTTTACAACTAAGAAGATGCACCAATATATGCTATGTCATAGTGTGTATGTCATATCTAAAACAATCCTTTGCAGTATATGATGAGCATAACATATCATAATACATTTACTACAAAGTGGATCATGCTACTGATAGAATTCAATCTAGAATTGATAGGCCAAAAGTCAATCAAAGGTCATGTAATAGTAGATAAAAAAGTAGAGGCACCTCTTCAGGATGATAGACCTATTATCATAAAATGCCTTGATGATGCAGTCTTTGTATTATCGAAGCCATAAAAACCTAAATAATTGGACAACAAAGTCAACATGACATTTTTCTTCGATGGATCAAAATGCGAGAAATGGGATATCATAGGGATCGTATTTTTCACACCACAAGGATCTCTAATGCCCTTGTGTTTTAAACTCGACTTCCCTTGTATCAAAAATAATGTTGAATACGAGTTCCTAATCTTGGGTCTCCAAATAGCTCTCACCATAAATATCAAAAAGCTAAATATCTTTAGCGACTCCTTGCTCATAGGAAAACAAGTCAATGGAATCTATCAATGTAGGTGTTATATATTGAAAGCATACAAGGAGATTTTGGACACTTATTTATCCCAAATAGAGTGGTATGACATCGAGAAATTCCCTCATAATTCAAATAAATTTGCAAACACTATGACCTCTTTGGGATGCTTAATCCCTCAAAATCCTTTCATTTATTTCACTACCATCCAATTCAATATGCTCTTGCAATCCATGATGTTGCGTGAGGCTTAAAAAAATCAAGAATCAATCGACATGATTCATATATAACCAATCCATGAATGATTCTATAAAACTAGAGACTTTTTGACAAAGGTGTCATGGGGATCTTTGATCTCACAGGGTCCTTCAGAGAATGGTACTACCATTAACCATAAGTTTGTTTTCCAATCTACATTTGTGCAACTCGAGTTGCAATGGGAATGAGTCATTTAGTTAGTCAACACTATCACTTATCAGGATTGGCTTACCCAATTACAAGATTACCTAAAGCTTGGTATTATCTCTCAGGAATTTTCACATACCACAAAAAAAGCATTCAAACAAAAAGTGACCAGATATATCTTGTAAGGAGACATTTTATATCGATAAAGCTACGATGGAATTCTCATTCATTATTTAGAGATTCAGGAATCAACTTGGGTAATTTTGTAAGCTCATAATGGTACTTGTGGTGTCCATTTCAGTGGCATATCCATTATTAAGTGCATCATTTGAATGGGTTACTATTGGCCCACCATGGAGAAGGATTGTTGCTTGTATGTCAAGAAACACATTAAATGTCAGCATCATGCTAATATTATGCACCTACCATCGTAGACCTTGTAGTCGATTCAATTGGCTTAGCCATTTTCTCAATGGGGATTTAATATAATTGGTAATATCTCTTTTCTATCATCATGATGACACACATTTATCATAACAACCATTAAGTATTTTACCAAGTGGGTGGAAGCAATCCCTTTAACCTCTATGACTAGAGCTCATATTACGAAGTTCATACTCCATAATATCATATGTCATTTTAGGATCCCATCTAAAATAATTTAGGATAATGGAAATTTATTTAAGAAAAAATATGGGTGGGTCTTAACGTCCAAATGCAATATTTAGCACAACTTTGAAATACCTTATTATTCGCAAGCTAATGGGTAAGTAGAGGCCTCTAAAATAATAGAAGTTTCCATACTAAAGAAAATAGTTAAAGATAATAATAAGGATTAGTACCTTCAACTACATTTGGATTTTTGGGCTTATCAAACTAGCATACGGAAACTGACTGGGGAAACTTTGTTTTCACTATTATATGGTTTTGAAGCCATTATACCCTTGGAATTGTAAAATCCATCATTGTGCGTCTCATTGAAAGAGTTCATTGATGATGACACTACGTGGCAAGCTTACCTAGATCAATTGACCCTTCTTTATGAACATCGAGTGAATGCCCTTGAGCATATCCATATTTACCAATATCACATTAAATTATCTTACAATATTAAATTCCATCCAAGAACATTTAAGGTTGGGGATCTTGTGCTAAAATAGAACCAACAGAACTCAGACCTACCGCCTCATCTGCAAGACAAATTTACAACAAATTGGTTAGGTCATTTTGTCATAATTAAGAAGATAGGACCCTAAAATTATCCTCTAGCATTGCTAGAATACGTTTAATAGCTTGAACCTCTCAAAATTCTTCACTTAAGGGTATTTTACACATAAAATCCAAAAACAATAAAAATCACGAAAAATACAATAGAAAATAAAAAACAACAAAAAACAAAAACAATTCAAAAACATCAAAACACAAAAACATTTGCATTTACATTATGCATTTTTATTATATACATCCATTAATTGCATTGCATTAGGCATTTCCATCCATTGCACTTGCATAGGTCATGTTTACATTCTTATGGATGACACCATGTTTGTATGCCAATCATGCATCCTCAAAATCATCATCATTCATATTATTTTTGAGTAAATATATTTTTCAAAACAACTTATGAAGTTAATATCATGTCTATCCTAGGGATTTTCAGTCATTTAGCTATCCCTAGTTATATTTTTAGAATTTTTAGAAATCTATCTTGGCTTTCGAATATGAGGTTTAGTTTTGATAGTACCTCGTATATCTCAAAATCCCATCACAATTTTAAACTTAAATAATCCTAGTTTGAACAAGGAAATATGACACTACAAAGTGGTCTTGGTCACCTTAAGTGAAAGGTTTTCCTTGCTCATATTATCATGTGCATGGTCTATAATGCTGATTATTAACAAAAGGACAAGCTCCCCCTACCCAAATAAATCCTTTGCTTTTATACAAAACGAGCAAAATTCCCAAAAAAACAAAGCAAAATAAACAATTATTTTCTTCACTATGAAAATCCCTTGCTCAAAAATAAAACAAAATATAAAATAAACAATGATTATCATTGCTAAGCATGAGCAAGTATATCAAGCAATCAAAAGAAAATAAGGGGGTAATGAGTTTGAATCCCTAGAATATTTAGAATTCAAATGCCATGGGGTGATCTCCATTATAGCAATGGGTTGAATGAAAGTTGCCTATAATGGAGTATCCTTATGCATGGTGATATGTTTGTCACATTAGTAACCTACTTTTGTATAGACCAATATCACCTTACAGATGAGGTAGATTTAGGTGGCTTGTATTTCCTAGTACTCTAGTCCAACTACGTCCAAACTCAGGATCATAATGACCATATGGTGATCCTCATTACAACAATGGGTTGAATAAAACCTACCTGGCAATGAGGTAGTCTTATGCCTCATATAATATTTTCACATTGCACACACAAGGATAATGAATATCATGGTCTTCTTAATATGCTTATATATTTCAGGAGTCTTGTGTATTTAGTATACAACTTTTGATTAATCAACTAGGGTGTTTGAGTCTCATGCAAAACCTCAAAAATCCACTAATTACAACAAATAATATTCTCAAAATTTAACAAATTTCCTTATGAACTTTTGTTTATTAAGGGATGTTCATAGAATAGGATAGATACCGGATGAATATCAGCAATGATATTTAGACGACCACTGATTATTTTATGCGTATCTTTTAATTTGCAAAAGCTTATAGGGAAAGACCATACATATGAGATCATATCATCTCAGATATGGATGTTTAAAAGATTAATTCTTATGATAAGAGTTCCCATTTTCATTCATTATTTTCATACATTCTATGGTGTCTACCATTAGTTTGTTAAACACATATTAAATTCAGTCCATATTTTTTAAGTGATTAAGAATACAAGTTCATTTGCATTAGACTATCCACTTGAAAGTACTGCATTACATTCACCATATCATATAAACATAAATTAAATGCATCATCAATAACACAAATCTAAACATGCATTTAACATCATAATTGCATTCATATAAGCATACATAGTAGATCATCTACACATTTATATCATAGCATCTAACCATACATATATCATCTAGCTAGAGCATGTCATTAGTACATCACATACATGTAGCATAATCAAATAATTATCTAGGCATTGCATCCATAAATACATCCATGAACATAAAAGAAAAAACACAAGATATATAATTATCCTTAAAAGAGTATCATATAAATATATGTATGTCAAAGTACATCAAGGAATACCCACAAGCTACAACTATGTAGGTCCTAAGATCTTACACTCAAAAATAATACAGTCATCATGATGTATCAACCAGGGCCTACACCCCTTGAATAATCTCCAGGATCATCTCCACCTCTATGAGGATACCTATAGCTAGTACCTATCTATATATTATATTGTGCACCTCATTTATGATTGGTTTGCATTGATGATTATCTGAAGTAACTCTGCTTGCTCCATTGGGAGACCCTTACTGTAGATCTAGATGGCATAGTACTTCCGCATAGTCTAAAATAAATGTATAGCATAGCTATATATGCTAAATCTACTATACACTATGCTAAATCATCTTCTATGATACCTCATAGTCTCATGATGTCTGTATCTCCACTTGAGCCTACCGATCCCTGAGTGACTATAGTGCATGGTCTAACCTAAATCATAGGAGCTACCCCTATCTATGACCTAAGAGCATATACCTTGATGGTCTTGGTATCCATATGGACCCGTAGTGTATCTATAACTATTTGAGTTGTGTCAACATGAGTCTGAAGAGTAGTCCTCTCCTCATCATAGCCTCACCACTGCTACTACCTTGCATTGAGCTAACTCTGAGCAAGTGTGAGACTAGTATCATGCTTTGCAAGCTACATCTATGAGGTCTATAGCTACTGCTATAGACTCTAGACCTATAACCATAGATATACTACTTCATCACCTGGGGTGTCCCCCTCATTTGACTCCTCATCATAGGGCTTGTCCATGTCTCCTATTGCCTACCCCCACCCACCCTTCATCTTGTGATATACACGTCACCCATCATCATCACCACCCTCATTTGTTGCCTCCTCTCTAGGTCTGCCTAGAATACCACCACCCTTCCATAGTTGGGAAACCCACCAAGTGTCATAATCCTTAGTGATCCTTGGGTACTCTAAGCCAATCTCATCAATAGGAGGGTCCACCTCCTCTTCCAAACCCATCATCTGTGGTGCTACAAGTTGTATCTCTACCTTCTAGTGGTGATAGAGGACTGGTTCCCCTGACACATCCTGGGTGATACCAAACTGCCTAATGTCTCGAGAGAAATGAAAGTAATATCTCTCCTTCCCATGGTTCCCCATGAGCCATCTTCCATTACTCACTCAGGTCAAGTATATCCCTACCTCAGTCTAGTTAGTACAACTTAAATAAGGTCTTTAGATGATCTGACTGGACTGTAATCCCTCTAATTATGCAATGGAATATGGTAGTCCACCTGCATCTGGATGGCTCTAGCTAGTCTTTGCATCCCAAAGCCACCATGCAACATAATAGTAGTCCTTATTAGTTAATTATACTATAGTCGATCGTAATCCTCCAAGTCAATCAATCTGAATATGCTTCCAACCCCAGATTTGTAGTAGTAGGTTGCATCCCACTCCCACTCATCATTACTGTGTAATATTATACAACTCATCATAGAGCTATACTAGCATAGTGCTCACCCACACCATAATTATTGAAGCCCTATATCACAATCCACTAAGTCGTACACCATATGTAGAAGGTTCCAAGGGAACCTCACTCTTGATGAGTCTAGAAATAGAACATGGCATCGTGATTATATGTGCACACCATACCACCACCAAACTAATGGTCCACCATGATCAAGATCTATTATCAAATCTACCACTCCGGCACCAAACACTTGCTCCAAAATTGCCTCCTTGTCTCCATTCAAAGATGAATTGATAGGCAAGCCATCTATCGAGATCCAAAAAATATGGTAGACATCCTCAAACATCATCATCATCTCATAATTATGGAGATGGAATATGTTGGTCTTGATGTCCCAACAACAAGCTAGGACCATGAGATATGACTGGTCTGACATAACTATCGATAAGTAGATAATTTGCTTAAGGCCAATCACCTTAATCCAATCCCAATCTGCATCATCTAAAAGTGGTCATACCTCTAGGAATAGATTGGGATCTTGTGTCCAAGCTATCAAAGTCTAACATGCAGATGTACATAATTCTAAGCAATAAATCAATCACATATAAAAAACAAATCATAAAAAAAATCAAAATCAATCAAAATTTGAAAAACATCAAACAAAATCAATCAAAATTAAAAAAAATTAAAAAATAAAGCAAAAAATAAAAAATTAAAACATAAATACCACTACCATTAATGTCACAGATGATCACCACAACCACCGCCAATGTCATCGATGGCCACTGCCAATATCGTTGACGGCCACCGACAATGGTCAAATATTTAACCGTTGGAATTTAAACCCTGTTGCCAACTTCGTTGATGGTCCCCATCTGACCAATTGAGCGTTACTCATGCCAAATATGACCCCGAAGTGGCCTCCATTTGGGGTCATTTCATACCCCATGAAATACCAAAAATTAAAATCTACCTACCCTTAAGCTAACCTAAGATAAATCCTACCCTAAGGAGTGAAGTTCATAGCCTACAATTTAATATGGTTCATTTAACACATTAATTAGTGAGGTTCATTTTTAAATTTATAAATCATGAGAGTTAGATGGATATTCTACCTTAGGAGATCTAGCTTTACCACTAGTCGATACCTCGGGCTAGTCAGCCATGTCTATTGGTTTAGGTTTTAGGAGCATTCCTTATCAAGTATCCTCTCCTTCAGAGATCACTATTCTCAACTGCCACCTAGTAACAATGACATTGAAAAATGCTAAAAATACTTTTATGTTGTTCAAATTTGGCATCGCCCATATTAAGAATGGTCACAGTATGGCCCGATCATCAATGTCATTGATGGCCACACAACATCGATGATGGTCGTAAAATAGTAATAAATTCAACCAATTTTTAACTATCTTGAGCATCATATTGGGCATTAAATCATAACTACCAGTATATAATCATCATAAACCTCAAATTCACAAAAAAAATCAAATAAATCATAATCTCAAATGCACCTCACACCTATTTATTTACTCTATACACTTGGCAGTTGCAATGATTTGTGCTCCATGCAATTCGATAAGATGAGTAAATTACCATAAGGCTATTTGAATCAAATTATTCATTGATAAATTGAAATGTTTTCACTTCACTCCCCAAGAAGGCCATTGCGACCAGACTACTCTATGGGAATGAAGCATTCATTTATTTTCTTTTATGATATTTTCATCATGTCATCAAACATAGTGATTCATCATATACTTTAATTGAATTGTTATCATCTTGATTCTCTAAGAAGACCATTATGGTCGGACCACCTCCATGAGATAGATATGTACAATTATTATTAATAGTTGAAATCATAGCTATAATAGGACTCTCCCTTTAAAAAAATTATCATCTTGAACTATCCAATTCTATCATCTTGGTTAAGAAACTCATTGATTTCATCACTTACCATTTTTCTCATCGACTTGTCACTTGAGGGGTAGCCATAATCATAATATTCATAATCAAAATAAACAATTAAACACCTAATCATACAAATTGTGTTCATCCATGAATCATTGCTAACAACTATCATAAGCATCCCCATTTGCAAGGGTAAAAATTAAAAATGAAAACCTAAACCTTTGTTGGTTTGATCTTACGGTCCTCATAGCTTACAATGCTACCCGTATATTCTAAGAATTCATCAAAGTTTTAATCAAAGTTAAGCCACCATTATGTTGGAGGTAATGATTTAGAGATGTGTGCTCTTTCCATTATTAGGGCATCTAATATTGACCAGATCAATGAACATCAACCAATCTACAATATGGTATTAGGTTATGTATTTTTTCTCAGTGTTGTATTTTCCCACAACTCATCCTAGAAAGTGGTATCTATAGACACCTAACATATGTCATGTTGAGGAGGCTACTCATGTGGACACCTTTTCAATCCATATGACTTATCTTGGATCTTTCCAAGATCCAACAATGGTTCTAACCACTCAAAAAGGGTAGCTTAGTCCTATTCAACTTGGGCCACTGATTTCTCTAGCAGTGGGTTCATCATCGTTGATGTTGATAGCAGTCATATGTAGGCCGCACCTATTGATAGCATCCATAAACTGAGTCATGTCTGTTGAAGATGGTTGAGTTTGTAATAAACTTGGGCTACCTAAGCTGAGTAAAACCCATTGGAATGCAATAAATTATTGAATGGTTATCCATTAGAACCTTCCAAAAGCTTCACCTCAGATGCGCTAGCCCAACCGAATCTTGTTCTTGGCTTCATGGGTAAGCTAGGATGAGAATTTTGGGAGTCTAATTAAGATCCCAAAAATAAGAGATAAGTTGGATATTTTGATGAGCAATTAACATAGCAAAGCGCTACCAAACTAAGAAGATAAGTGAAATCCCTTGAGGTGCAATAAAGTATTGTTTGCATCATGATGTTGGCACATTCATCAATGGAGTTTGCTAAAGCTTGAATATCAACCACCTTGTTGTTCAACACCAATTTACCATAGATTTGAACCCAATAATTCCATTCAACTATGTCTTGAGACAAGATGAACCCTTGAACATAAATTCAACATTAGAATTGATCATCACTAGAACTAGAACATAGAGAATAGATCCTTTGTCCAACAACCATTATTTTTAACAATGACCCACAGGCACCTCCACTAACATCATCAACAACTAACAGAGCCCCCTGACCTGATCAATAATGACCTCGAGATGATGTATCATTTCTTCAGTTTTAGTCATTATATTAGTCATTAGCTACTTTCTATTTGATTTCTACAATTCTTTATGCATTTGCTTTTCTTATTGCACCTATCAAGAAACTATCCTCATCTTGAGAGGATTTCAATTCTATTAATTTTTCTTTAGTTTCTTTGTGTGCAGGTGATAGGCCTTTTGTAGGAGCTAGACATCATCAAGACCACATTTCTTGACGTCATCATGTGGAGGTTGCAAAGGAAACCCTCAATAATCATGTTAGAGGAATTTTAGAAGAATCTATTTGGAAGACATCTATTCTTGAGATTTATTGTAATTTCGTATCAATTTGGTATCTCTAAGAGGGATGTATTGTAACCCTATGTACAATATATTTTGAATATTAATGAGAATGACCTGTTTCTTTCTTCAATTTCTTGTTATAATGGTTACATAAATTTATTTTATCAAATTGATTTTGTTATTGCAATTCTATAGATGTTTAGAATATTTTGGCAATTCATAGAAAACTATTACAAACAATTTGTGAGAGGCTTCTCAAAAATTTCTCAACCCATCACAAATATCCAAAGAAAAGGAAATTTTTTTAAGTGGACAAAATAGTGTGACGAAGCCTTCCAAAATTTGAAAGAGAGGTTGATGATCACACAAATTCTACATTTACCTGATCCTTCTAAGAAGATTACAGTGTGCATCAATGCATCTATTGAGGTATTAGGAGGGGTTATTATGCAATATAAAGTGGTCATTTTCTTTAAATATAGAAAAATTAAGAGACATGATGTAAACTAGGCTACTCATGACTTGGATTTGGTAGCAGTTGTGCATGCTCTTAATATTTGGAGATACTATTTGCTTGGGAAACCATTTAAACTCAATAGAGATCATCAAATTTTAAGGTACATATTTACTCAACCCTTGTTGAATGCCAAAATGTGTTAGTGGATGGATTTTTTGGCTAAGAATTATTTTGGTATCGAATATATCAAGGGTAAGGAAAAAAAAATAGTTGACGCCTTGAGTAGGAGAGGGTGTATTCCTACAATGAAAAAGTGTCATTGTGACTTGATAGATCAGGTTAAGAAAATGCAACAAAAGAAATTAATAATTAATTCTATTAGAAATATCAAATTCAAATTGATCAATAACATGGAAAAGATATAGGTTTTTACATAAATATGATGTGTTGTTCTATAAAAATAGATTGGTTATTCCAAAAATGGGTGGAATTGGAGGAATTATCCTAAAGGAGACACATAATACTCTTTAATCTGCATATATTGTTGGGTTGAATATGCACAAGAGTCTAAGAAAGACTTATTATTTTCCAAGAATGAAAAAATATATTAATGATTGTGGCTAGGTGCTTGGAGTGTTAGAAATTTAAAGCTAAACATTTGTATCTAGTAGATCGTTTGTACCCACACAATATTCCTACTCAAAAATGGTAGGTGGTATCAATGGACTTTGTGATAGGATTACCTAAGACTAGATTTAGGCATGATGCAATATGAGCGGTTGTGGATAAATTAACCAAGGTTGCACATTTCATACCTATGAACATATAGGATCATGCACTTGCTATAGCAAGTAAGTTTTACAAGGAGATAGTGCGACTACATTGATTTCCAAAAGTTATAATATTTGATAGAGATTCACCTTTTACATCAAAGTCCTAGCAAAATTTGCATCAAGTGTTGGGTACCAAACATAATATTAGTTTAGCTTATCACCCTAAGATAGATGGATACATTGGTAAGGTGAAACAGGTTTTAGTGGATATGTTGAGAATGTATTGTATGGATCAACATACTAAATGGGAATATTACTTATACCTAGTTGAATTTGCTTACAATAACAACTATCATACTTCACTAGGTATAACACCATTTGAAGCCCTATATGGGAGAAGGTGCAATATTCCTTTACATGGGATAATCTAGAATATCAGGTAGTGATCGGGCTAGATACTATAAGATAAATGGAAGAGAAATTTAAAAGAATTTACCAAAATATTAAAGAGGCCATAGATATCCAAAAGAGCTACACAAACATCAAAAGAACACTGAGGGAACACTTTATGGGTGACAATATCTTCTTAAGGGTGAAACCTACAAATATTTCTATTAAATCTTCCAAAATTAACCCTAGATTTATGGGTCCATTTGAAATTATAGGTAAAATAAGTCATGTTGCCTACAAACTTGTTATGCCACCAAGCTTATCAAAAATCTATGATGTCTTCCATGTGTCCCTCCTTAGTAAGTACATTGCTGTCCCCACTCACAATTTGGATATTTACCTTTTTTAGATGTTAGAGCCACTAAAAATTGAAGTGCATCCAGTTAGAATACTTATTTTTAGGACCAAGATTTAGGAGAAAAAATATTGAGCAATTTCATGTCCAATGGTACCATTACTCAGATAGAAATTCCACATGGGAGAATGTGGTTGATATGCAAAAATAGTTTCCTTTTCTATTTGAGTGAGTTTGAATATTTTAAAATTTCTATATGGATTTATGGATGTATATGTAAATATATGTGGATGCATATATGTACTACTGAGTAGAGTTGTTTTTTAATATGTTTGAGTTCATGTATGGACATATGGTTAAATGAAAATATGGAAGTAGATTATGTAAACATGTTTGAATTACTGAATGATTATGTGTGGACATATATGTATATTGATGGATTCTTGAATGTATATGTATATGTTTTGACTTGTTTAAATATGCAATAAAACACAGGGACTGTGTTTATTTTTAGTGGGGGAGGATGTAACGACCCTCCTAGAATGACTAATGATTATTGATGAATTAATGAATTATACTTACCTTTTCTCCCTAGAATGTGTACTATTGATGGTTTTTATGCAAGCAGGACTAGGAACAAACCTTCGACAGATGAAAGAGAGTCAATGAGAAAAAGTAAGTGGGATATGATGGCAGTGTGAAATATCACCACAACTCCTAGGTTACATCCATATAGGTGCATTTGACTTCTTGATTTACATTAAGTGAATGTATGGATTATATGATATGTCTATCCCTTGCTTTTGAATAATTGAAAAATATAAATTTTGATGGCAATGAAGGTTCCAAGTGCACGGGAGCCATTTTGGTAACTTGAAATTATTTAATGTCTATTTGGTTTTCATAGAAAATGGTATTGGAAATTATTTTAAAAACTAGGATTAATAAGTTGAAATTTGAAATAAAATGAAATATTAAAAATAAAAATATAAAAAAAGTAACTTTATTTACCTTATTATATATGGTGAATGAAAAAAATTATGGCAGATGCTATGATTTGGGAAACGCATGCAATTTCATTATTATCTCATTAACCTCCTCCATGACTTCAATAGCGAGATAGAAGGAAGTCTGTTAAGAGGGGGAATGGAAAAATAATTGCATTGCATGGTTAGCATAAAAAAACATAGGATATTATTTTTATTATCTTGCGTTAAGCTTTGTGTGCTCTATAAAAAAACAAAAAGGCTAGGGAATATTAGATAATGGCTAGAAAAATAAACCGGTAGGACAAAAGCAAACTTCTCTTAAAGGTCAATATTTTTGGTATCTGGTCTTTGTGTTTGTATGAACTGAAGCTTGTAATAAACCATTTAATATTAGCATGTGCATTTGCAAACTGTGGATATAATTTTTCTCATGTTTTGAAATGCAACTACAAGACTATGTTGTTTTTTCAAACTATGATAAAGTGACTTTGAACAACATTGCTTCTTATTTAATGTCTTTAATTATATTACTTGGACTTCCTTTCTTGGAAATTAGGAATAAAATGAATGTTTCCTGATTCAAAATTAGAACCATGAATTTATGGATATTTCCTAACTGTGTGTGTGTGTCCAATTATTTAATAGCCAAGTTCTTGTGAAATCTTGCTCGAACTATCTATGATAAAAGACACATATGTCGCTGGGAAACTAGAAAATTCTATACCTTAGAGAAATTCATGTTGAAGAAAGGATAAATGGAATTCTTGTTTGCATATTTGTATTATGAAAGAGTGGGTAAACTTAAATCTTAGTATTCATTATAGCATGCATTGCATGTAGAGAAAAAGTCGTTCTGATCCCCCTTTTAGATGAATTCAAACCTTGGAATTTCAGCTATGGCATTAAAAAATAAAATTTTACAGCATAGAGTGAATATCTCTAGATAGTTATCTACAATAGATTTTGACCCAAAAACTAAGCTTGAATTAATAAATGTTCCAGGAATAAATTGCTTATTGGAAAATTATGTTGTTGTATGGGATTTGGGACTGTGTAATAGTGTATGTTGAGTTTGGAAAAAAATTTCTTTTATTATTGATAATATGTATCGAAAAGGAAACCCAAAAATCTTAGCTTAGAATTTTAGTGTTGTGTATATGTCATTGTCGTATTCATTTATGAATAGAAATATTGTCTACACTATTATAATGAGTTATCTATGGATTCAAATATCTAATATTGGAGATTGCAAATGAACAAAGAAACAAGGTTTTTTAGAAGTTTTCTATTATTTCCCATTGTGAGTTTTTAAAATTATTTTGCGTATGTGAACAATTTCATCTTTATGAGCAGACGTAGGAAGAAAATTATATAAACTATTATGTTTTGGGAGATTCTTCTTTGAAGTGAGCTATTATGCAGTTGTTGATTTCTTTTTATTAAGAATATGGCCATAATATATTGTCTTAGTATGCAAAGAGTAATTTTTATTAAATGAAAGTATAGGACATTAGTTATTTTACCATGAAAAAAAATATGTGTATATATTTTAAAGAATATGTTAGAAAACATTGTGTTACAGTCTTTGTTGAACAATGATACCGTGAACAACAATATAAAATCAATTCATTGATGATTTTCAGAATTATATAAATGTATATAAAGGATAACTTCACCTTTATATCAAACCCTGAAGAGAGTTTAATAGTGAATTCATATTAAATAGCAAATAATAGGCCATACATTTATTAGACTTCGCGCCTTAGGGGAATGAGGTAGTGAATTATACGGTAAGACAAAATTTATAGGGTATAGTAAAAATACTATGTCATCAACTATGTGCACATGAGACTATCTACCTTAATATGTGTCTTTAGGAAGCAAACAAAAATTGTTAAATAAAAAGCTTGGATAAATTACTATCACTCCCTAATTAAAACAAAAGGAATTGGGATTAAATGAATCAAAGTCTTTTTAGAAGGGAAAAATTATGTTCAGTGAATGGAACTTTAAAATCATGTATCCTTCTAGTTGGACATGTATTCATCAAACAGTCCCAATGGGGTGTGATATTTGTTATTAGAGTAAACCCATAAAATAGTGTAATGTTGTTTAAGCCTAGATGCATATCAATTTAGTAAATGTAAAGAACATGCCCTAATTTCAAGATAAGGTAATTCAGAAGTGGCACTTGAGTGTAATTCAAGTTTATATAAGTGAATATAAAACATCATTGAGATATATAAGTTTTTGAATAAGTCTCCTAAGGGAATTTGGGTGAATGATTCCAATTGAAAGGCTTAATAAAGCAACCTTTTTAGAAAATATGATCTATTGTGGGATTTTATTTAAAGGTTAGATGTTTATTGATTGTTATGAATAAGTCTTAATTTCAACAAAATATGAAACCATCTATTAATCTTAAAGAGCTAGAGTAAAAGTATGATAGTCCTTATTTATGATATTAAGTGTAAGAAATAAATGTAGGAAGAAAGTTATTTTTTTATATATAGTTAACTAAAAACTCTTTTAGAATTCAATGAATTTTAAAAATAGAAAACCATGACCTCTAATTATTTCTTAATATTAATCTTCACGGAGAATGAAAGTGCATAAAAATACTAGGAAATGGAAATACTAAAATTAGCTTTATTATTGAATAAAAACCATAGAGTATAGCTTAATCTATTCAAAGCTTGAAGCATGACATTGAGAAGAATGTTCCACCTAAAACACCCAATATTGGTGGTTATAAGTTGGTAACCTCTATAAATCAAGAGCGACTGTTGTCTAGAAGAATAGGTTGGAACAAGTGGTGTTGTCAGCACTAGTAATGAGGAGAGGTATGGGATGCCACCTCTAGGTCATTTCTTGGTAGTAAAGTGATAATTCCATGCACTATTCAGACTATGAGTGGACTATTATGGCCTAAAGAAACTAGTCTAGTCATGACATTTGGTATGGGATAAGTATTTTGAATCACGAATAGTCAATGGTACCAAGTCTAGTCCTAGGGTAATGATATGGCTCTAGCTAAATATAGGAAATAGGAAAATTAGCTAGATACTAGGCATATGTATGCTAACCCCTTGCATACTAGTCTTAAATATGTCAACATATTAGTTCAAGGTTCATCATGCTAAGGGATGGGGTGAATATGTGTCCACCCTCTAGGTGTTATGGGCCCTAGAGGATAACCCCAACTGTAGATTAACACTCATGTTAGAATAAGAGGATGACAAATGAAAAATTTAGATCTACAAAATGGTACTCTCTATGAGATTTTGCCAATCTCATCCACTTGGGATACTGTTTGTAGCAGTTCTAGTTCCCAAAAATGGTATGATATACCTCGTACTTAAAAGTGATCTTGATTTGGGTGAATATTAAATAAGTTACCTTAAACCTTAACTATAGGGTGAACTAGAGGGGATGCCATCTACTTTCCCTCCTCATGAAATTTATTGGTGATTTGCATGCAATGATCCCATAATGATAATACATGTATGGAATATAAACATCAAGCCTATTTTGTAGTAACAATAAAATTGGAAAGGGTGGAGACGACACAAAATAAAGCAATCAACATTCTAACAAATCTAGAACAAGTCATGGTAGGTGAGGAACTTGATGAAGAAAAATACATTCAAGTATTTATTATATTTGAAAAGAATACTCTACAAGTTGAACCACAAAAATTATAGCCATTCAAAATCCCTAATCAAACTCACAAATATCAAGAAAAAGAGTAGCCAATACTGGAACCAGTAAGGTCAAAACTAGCTAAAGTAAAGTCCATGTAGGAGGATCCTAAGGAGTAAGCACTATGAAGGCTAAGATATCCTTCTTTGACCAAAAATAAAAATACTAGAAGACACTAAGCAATACCATAAATTTGAGGAGTCTAAACACAAGGATAAAAAATTGTTGGGAGTGACTAGGTATAGTATATTTGAAGAACTCAAGAAGACTCCTTCTAAGGTAAGTATGTTTGATGCATTGCTAATCCAAAATCAAATAGATTTTCTCAAGGTAACATTAAAGGGCATAAATACCGAGGAGTAAAATTTGTTGGATATAAATTTAGCTTGGGATAAACCAAGACCTAACATGGGTAATATTCATCCACCCTCATTCTACATATGTTTGCAAATGTAAGGATGCATAGTACACAACTACTTGATTGACTCAAGAGTAGCCAATATTGTTATACAAAAGGTAGTGTGTGAAGCAATGGGAATGGAATACACTCACTTGAGTCTTTGATTTATACAGTTGGATGATACCCTTGCTTGTAAAATTGGGGTGGTCAAAGATATACCAATGGTACTTCACAAGATGTTGAAGCTTATGGTCATTCAATAGGTGGTGGTCATAATTTTTTAGCATACTACAATCTATGTATTTATAGAGAGTTGACTTCTAAGCTTAGGATATACCTATCCTTGGATTATTCTCATATGATAATCCCACACAAGGGTGAAAAGGTAAGTATCTATGTGGAAACACCTTCCCCCTTTCACATTGGGAAAATTAAAGAACAAAGGCTAAACTTGTTGGAGGAATATCTCGACTACATCGAGGAGGTCAAATTGGTTGAAAAATATTGGGACTTCATTGAAGATGTGACTAGAGGATTTTAGATAGAGGCTAAATTTTCTCTAGAGGAATTTAATGTTATATCTAAAGATGGACCAAATACTTTATGATGATATAAGATTATGAGGTTCATAGTTGTCGTCCACATCAAAGTAAGGGTTCTAAGAAATGAGGGTAGTTGGCTTGCTATTATAAGGAGAACATACAAAAAAGGATTTTGATATACAATAGTAGCAATATAACTCTACTAAATGCTACTCTAACATGTATATTTGGTCACAAGAGTTACTAAAGGGTAACCTACTACACTAGGATGAAGAAGAAGCTAGTCTCAGGAGGCACGAAAGGTTTTATCCCATAGGGGTTGGTGCTTAGGAAATATCTAAAGGTGCAAGTGTAATGTGTAAGAGTTAACAGTGATTAATGACAAAAAAAATTCAATATGGGTAAACGATTGCTATAGGTAACATATTGAAAAAAACAAGAAATGCAATGTGCCCATTTATATTATAAATTTACATAGAATTGTGTGATAATAAAAGTCTATGACTATTTTTGGAAGTGTTAATTGGAATGTAGTAATATTGAATTGTAAATAGCATATTATCTTGAAATACGATGGTGTATCTTAGTCCAAACAAGTCACATGCTCTAGATTACCAAAAGGATGGAGGTTTGGAATATTATGGACTAGATTTTGTAGATCTCGATAAAAAAACAACATATAAGAAATAGTTGGAAAAATAAAATCTTGTTAAGTGTTGCATAAACATATGGCATATAGTTAAAGTTGATAAGAGTTGAAATTTATTGTATAATAGGTGCAATAGAGTAGCACCAACACAAGCTAAAAATTTGAGAAAAGTGCAAAGAATAGTTCACATATACAATTAGGAGAAATTTGGTATAAATTTGGGAGCTTAGGAATCAGTAAGATAGATAAGCAGTTACAAATAAATAGGTTTTACTAATTTAGCTAATTTAAAGGATTTATTTTTCAATAGATTTCTATAAAATATAAGGATGGTAAATAGGACTAATTAGACAAGTTATTACAATGATCTCATTGGTCAAGGTGGTCTATATAAGGAGGATCCCTTTCCCATAATTTCAAAAAAATTGACCAAGGATGCCTTACAAAAGAGATAGTTTATTTTCCCTCCTTAGTGTTAAAATCTTCAATAGACTTCATGCCCAATAGATAAGTCTTTTGTTGTTAAGTTCCTCACATCCTACAAGTAAGAATCCAACCAAAGAAGAGTATTTAAAGCTGAAGCACTACATAGAGTTGAATAAGATAAGGGGTCCTAAAGCCTTGTCAATCTATCAAGTGGCTGATGCCACAAAATTTCCTAAGTTTCTTATATTGAAAATCCTATGAAGTAATAAGTTTAATGATCCCTAAGCCACAAGGCTATGCGGACTCATCGAACTAGATGGATGCTATTTGGATAGATATTTTAGTGAGAACTAAACCAAAATTTTCTATTGGTATGAGTTCTAAAACCATCCTAGTGTTAGCAAAAATAACTCTATCCTTAGTAGGACTTAATCCAATTATGTGGTTTAGAATTTTTCCTTTGTCATGAATGGTGGGTTTGAAAATTGAGATATGCTTCATAGAAAATGGGGTCCATTGCCACCACCTAGTGAGGACTCATATAAAATAAGGATCATAAGGAGCTGAGGTATGAGTGTGACTAAAGGTTACCAAGCAAAGAATCTATGTGACCCATGAAAGATCAAAATTTAAAGAAATAGGAGTTTCTATCACACTTTAGATAAGAGTTATTTTGCAAATGGTGTAGCTTCCTGGATCCATAGAGAGGTCACCTCAATCATGGCAAGGAACAAAAGAAATACTCTCTATATATTATAGATATTCAAGTATTTTATCTAGAAGTAAAAGGAGGAAATAGACCAAGTCATACAGAGGGGATACTTTGATATGCATCATGTGAAGTAGTTCGATAATTCATGTACAAAGGCTACTTACAAAGGTATAAAAATAAGCAAGGAATTAAATTACTCAATAAATTTAATGCAGGAAGCATAGAGGATACAACAACATGATAAAATAGAATAATAAGGGCAAGTTGTGTAAGCTCTATTGAAGAACAAGCCTAGTATTTTTGGGCTAATAATGGTACAAATTAGTTGATTTTTAATTTATTTTTAAATTATTTTCTATTATTGCTTGATCCTATTACCTAATGGATAAAGCTATATGTATTTTCAATTTTACAAGAAAAAATCCTTGGGAAGTTCTAATAATATGGACCCATAAAATATTTCACATTAATATATCCTAGCATTCTATTAGACTATTAGTTTTGTTAATACAAGGAAATTTTGATAACTATAATGCAAAAACCAGTTGAGAGCTCAAGGGAAATTTGCTCGTTTAAAATTTGGCTAAGGAAGAGATGCATAACCACTTTGAAATCATAAGTAAATGTGGTTGAATGCTTTTGTAGACAAGGCCATATAAGGTCTACAATGGCTCCAACAAATCTTGTCTAGGGTTATAGCTAGCCAAATTCAAGATGGTTGGAAGTAAAAGTGGTCAAATATTTTGAACAACATTAGCAAGTATTTATAATAACCCCAAAAAAGTCCTTAAACTCCAAGTAAGAATCATAGAGTCTACAACAACTAATAATAAAATAATATGGATCCCATACAAGTCTCTTTCAAGGGATATTGTGTGTATTAGATACATGGGACACCTAGACACTTCTTAGCCATCCAAGGTAAAAGCAATTATACAAAAATGATAGACAATATCATAGAACCTACAACAACATTGACCTCTACTAATCATAAGCAGAGCTTCCTGCAAAAATGATATATAACACAATGATAAGGTATACTAGGAAAAGCATGAGCATGTTCAAGAAATATAAATCTACTAAATATGTGGCTACCATAGATGACCGATGTTTCTAATAAAAATAGTTGGATGAGATAGAACAAAAAGTGACACCACTCCTTCTCAACATGTTGATCGAACTTGATCTTTATACACGGTAAGGCTATGCGTATATTGTTAGACCATCCTTGTAATCATTAGCTAGGTTAGTATATAAATATATAAGTAGCAACAATTACCTTAGCACTATAATCAACAATTTAAGAATTTGCTTGTTGTATATTATGTAATTTTGGTCTATAATTTTAATGAATCATCTTCTTGTTTGACCCTTGCTAGCATTGTATTATTGAATTCTTTTGTATGTGGATGTTTTATAGGCACTAGAGATTTATGTAAAATATTTTTGGGTGGTCTATTATATTAGGACTAAGTTATTGTTTGGTTTATCACTTTGGGCTATTAGAATAGTAGGGATGCCTAGTGTTTGATTGTGTGGTTTTGATTTATTCTATATGGTGCTACGAGTTATTGGAGTAGCATAAGGCATGATATAGGCTAAATTTAACTTCAATGATACTTTACCTAGTAATTATTCTATTAGGCCATGTATGTAGTTTAGTTGTAGGGTGTTTTGCATAGTATACAACAATATTGTTAGTCAAATGTTGGCTGCATCTAATCCATAAGAAGGAACTGGCATAGTCACTTTATTCTTCCCCATATTTTTATTTTATATTTTATAAGAAGGAACTGGCATAATTTGGATGTTTTCCATGGAGAAATATTAAACCATCCAATCTTTGCCCTATGATCAAGGGTGCATTTCTATATATTAGGCAAATTGTAGACCAAAAGTAGGTAAAAATTAAACACTATGTATTTTATCTAAAAATTCTTAACAATAGGAATGTAAAACTTATCTTTGATAGTGATCTTGTTGAGTTTTCTAAATTTTAGATATAACTACCAAGAATACTCCTTGCATTTGACTATGAATATCATAGATAAATAGGGACTAGTACTATGGAAGAAAATACATTTCCATAGCATATCTTGAACCATTTTTTTACTTTTTATCTTCAAATAAAGAGGTAGTAATTGTAGACACCAAAACAGCACCAATCCGATTATGTGACTGCAAACACTGATCGCTTTGACAAACACAGCCCCCAGGGCAGCCCTTAGAGGTTAAACAGTGGTCTTAACCACTTTCATAGCAATTTTGTAAGGTCAAGAAGCAATTTGGCACACTTGGACACTTTGCCCAGTACTCGTCTCACCCCGGGACGAATTCAAAATAGAATCCGTCCCACCCCAGGACGAATTCTAAATCCGTCCCTGGGTGGGACGAATTCCAAGCTTAACGGGCAAAAAGGCAAATGGTGCCAAGTGGCAGCCCAGAACAGTCAGTTAAGGGCTCCTGCCTTGCACGCATGTGTAAGTGGACAGAGGGGCCGTTAGAAGACTGTTACAAAAAGCATTTATCAAAGCTCAAGTCAATGGAGGACTCCCCTCCCTCATGGGAAGACAAGACTGCCACATGGCGCCTATGGCCAACACATGGCATTTGTGCTTCCCTCCCAAAAGAGACCCCTTGGGTCTATAAAAGGTGGGACTTTTCTCACCCAAAACATACAGGTTGAAGGAGTTTTCAAGCAACGAAGTGCTGTCGAATTGAAGACCCACTTGCATCCCTCTTGGTTCACCTTCCCACATCCACCAATCTCTTTTGCAAGGGAGGTTGTTGGGTGGCCTTTGGAAGCTCGAACCTTACCCAAATCCAACGCATGGACACCTGAACCAACCAATTCGCCGACCCCCCAATCCTAAAAGGTTTTGGGCCCATCCTCTGTGGATTGGCTCCAAAATCGAGGGCCAACGGTGGGAGGCCCACTTGGGCACCCCCGCACCTCCCAAGTCCTATTTTTAGTTTTTGAGCATTTTAGATTATTTTTTAGATTGCATTTTGTGTTACTAGGTCTGATTAGTCCATAATTGCAATTTTGTAACTTTTGGTCAGATTTTAGGATGTTTTGTATTGCTTTGTCGTTTCGCTAACTTGCAGGTGTCAAGGTCAAATTCCCGAGGGTGGAGGCCAAATTGGGAAAATCCGACCATCTGGGTCGTCCCAAAATGGCCCCAATTACATAACCCCCTATTTGTAGGCGTTTTGCAGGTCTCGGGATCCGACATTGGAGCAAAGAGCAGGTCGGTTTCTTCAACATAGAAGAATTCGTCCCACCCAGGGACGAATTACAGTCAGAATTCGTCCTGCCCAGGGACGAATTCCGGTTGAAGGTGGATTGGCCAGCTGCCTCGATGGAAGTGGCCTTCTGGTAACTTTTCTTACCTTCTGTCAAGTTTTGAAGCAATTTGGATTCACTGTATTCACTGTTTTAGGCAAATATTTACATGCATATTTCGTTAGTTTTAGAGAGCAAACGCTTTTCATTTGCAGCAGGTGCTACTGACGTCTTGGTCATTTCTTTGTTCACAGGAGAAGCAGCAGAGGCGAAGAACTCATCGACATCAGCGGCGGCATCATCTTGGCCCGCCCATTGCAATCGTGGGCACGCGAAAAGAGGAATCATTCAGCGATTGTAATCAAACCCTATTTGCGCTCCTAGCCCCTGAAAAGGGAGGAGACATCATTGTAACAGAGATCAAGGGATATTAATGAAAGGGCTGTGTTTTCTCTATTTGATTGTGTCTCTTCCAATGTGTTTCTTTTCCATTTCATGCAATTTACATTTCTAGGACTTAAGCGTACTTAATTTTGAATGCAATCGCACTTGGTGTTTCCTTTGCCCGGAATCTCGTGCTTTCAGTGGCGATCACGGTGGGACCCTGTTCCCTAGTTTTTAAAATCATAGAAACTGATCAAATTTTTGTGTTTGTGCTTGACAGGTACATTTTTTTTGTTGCAGACTGCTATTCGTCTCTGACAGGGACGAATCCTTTTCTGTAATTCGTCTGACCCTGAGACGAATTCAAATTCGTCTCTGGGAGGGACGAATTCTGTTCTGCAATTCGTCTCCCAGAGGGACGAATTCCTGTCTACGGATTTTCAGAGCAGAAATTCAGAGGCAACTGGAGCAGGCAGAGAAGAGGTAGGGATTTTCATGATCTCTGTTAAATTTTTCTGTTTCTGTTTCTGTTTCTTTAATTGTTTTCATTTAATCCTGCATTGCATTAGGAAAAGTCATGTATGCTAGTTTCATTTTTGTTGAATAAAACGAATCCCACACACATCACGAAACAATTTTAAACCAAGGAGCTGGTCGTAAGACCCCAGCCCTTGATCAAGACCATTGGTGGATTTAATCACCACCTTGGCTTGATTTGCATCCATTTCCCGATTGTCAACTCTTGTTAGGCGTAAATCCTGACGAAGACAGACCGAGCGTAGTTGGGGTGATTCCCATGCGCGCGAGGATAAGTTTTCTATGGTAGGTGCCATTAACAGGACAATCCCCCTTTCGTACCGCCTACGTACCACGTACCTTCTGCTCTCACGTACCTATAGTCTCCCTCTCGTAAGGGCGGGTATATAGAGAGGTTGGTATATCGGCTTGGTTGGTATATTGAAGGGGCGACCTTTTTGGAGTTATAAGAGCCTACATGATGCATTTAAACGTTCTACAAAACCTACAAAAACAAAAACAAAACACCAAAATGCACTAAACCAGTCTAGGGCACACCAAGAATCCTTAAAAGAGATAATCACGGTTTTGTGAATGTGTGTGTTTAATTCTGTTTAGTGTAGACAAAAAAAAAATCATTAAAAACAAAGATAAAAAAATCTACGCATTTTGTCATTTTCTCCAAAAAGCTCCAAGGATTCCCGTAATCGCTTGGTCACTCCAAAATGCCCCAAAGGTGTCCATGAACCCTTTGGTCAACCCAAAATCACCCCAAATGTGCCCATAAGTGATGCAGGACCATCCAACAAAAAATGGGAAATCTTGTATTTTTCTCTAAATTTTAGTGCATCTTGCCGGGGCCATAACTTCTCAACCGTAGCTCCGTTTGACACGAAATTTTACAGGGAGTTGGTTGGGAGAATTTTAAACAAATATAACTCCCTAGAGTTGTATTTCCCCAAAAATCCAGTTTTCGAGGCCAAATTCCATCATCTAGTGCCCCGAAATTAGGTTCTAAAATTGCGTGCCCAATTTTTTACACTTTTTGAGCTGTTCGGATGTCAATATCTCCTAATGTATTTAGAGTTAGGACTTGAAACTTCATTTTTGTCTTATCTATTATAAGAGGGATGCGCACACCAATTTTGGGCCCCATCTGACTCATTTTCAATTTTAGGGCTTTTTAGAGAGACATCGTCATGGTGCTAACCCGTAGCCAAGCCCAATCACGGGCGAAGGCTATGGGGGGTGTCCCAGGAGGCACGAGTCACCTCCGTTACAATCCCAAGGATTTGGTCATACCACCTTGGTGACCTAACACACAATGCAGTCCCCTCCACACCTTAAAGGAAAGAGACTACAGGGACACCTCTTCGAGGAGCACTCCCGTTCAACATAGCACTCATCACACACCCTTCCATGAGGGGTACAGTCATAGGAGAGCTCCCTTAGATGATCGCTATGAGCGGTCACCGCGCGATGAAGCGCTAGGTCAACATAGGGTTCGATGGGAGGAACCACATCATTACACTACCCGTCCTTCACCCCCTCTAGTTGTCAGGACTACAAAGACAAATCTAGAGCACAAGGCTCCTCAGGCGGGGCGGGCCAACTCCACCCGTTCCTTTTTCATTTATGAAAGAGAGCACGAGGAAGACCTCTACCTTCCTCGAGAGCAATATACAATGCGAGAGCAATATGCCTCCGCACCTGCTATCTATCAGGAACACTCACCGAGGCCAAAGCCTCGAGGGAATGTTGTTACCCCCAATAGAGGGAGGTCGCCTATAGAGATCTTGGATCACTACGACCGAGATAGATATCTAGAAGAGGCATCTAGGCCTTCTAGACATGAAGCAATGAGAGCTCCCTTAGATGCTCGCTATGAGCGGTCATCGCGCGATGAAGTGCTAAGTCAACATAGGGTTCGAAGGGAGGAACCACATGATTACATTATCCCTCCTTCACCCCCACTAGTTGTCAGGACTACAAAGACAAATCCAGAGCACAAGGCTCTTCGGGCAGGGCGAGATAGCTCCGTCCACCCCCTTTTCACTTATGAAAGAGAGCACGAGGAAGACATCTACCTTCCTCGAGAGCAATATACCATGCGGGAGCAATACGCCTTCGCACCTGCTATCTATCAGGACCACTCACTGAGGCCAAAGCCCCGAGAGAATGCTGCTACCCCTAACGGAGGGATGTGTCCTATAGAGATCTTGGATCACTACGACCGAGATTTTTATCTAAGAGAGGCGTCTAGGCCTTCTAGACATGAGGCGGTGGGACCAACTATCGTAGAATCTGCCGAATATATCACACATCTCAAGCAACTCACGCAACTTGAGCTCGAACGACTACCATTAGAGGAACCGTACCATATTAACGAAGAGCACCTTCAGCGCCAGAAGGATGAGCTGTTCCAACACACTATGCAAGAGAAGACTCCAACCCCTCACATGCATAAGACAAAATATTTTGAGTGGCACAACCCATGGGGGGAAGATAGGTCATCGCGACCTCATCAAAAGCTACCCCCAACACCTCCTAGACAGGAGCGGGAAGCTACTCTCCCGATTCCTGAAGCACCAACCCCGACGCCTCCTAGACATGAATGGGAGGCCGCTCCTATAACCAATGATGGGTGCCTTCCTCAGACATCCACCCAGGCTTATGAGCCACCCTTAGAAATTCATCAAGAAGCCTCTAAGGAATCAGAGCACGAAGAAGAGCGGGATGAACTGCCCTACCAAGGCATGGGGGGTGCCATCTGGCCACCCCTCCATAAGCCCCAAGTTCCTCAACAAGAACCAACCAAAGAGGAGGAGTTCAAATCTCCCGATACATGCAAAGCACTAGAGCACTTAGAGTTGGTAGAGACCAAGATTTTGGAGCTCCCAAGGCCCAACTTACATAAGGCTCCTTTCGAAGAGGATCAACCTTTAACCGTAGGGCTACCTGATGATGCAGTCCTCCATGTCTCAGAATCTATAGATTCTGATGAGCTATACACATTGTCCGAAGGTGAGGATGAAATAGACATAGCACACAGCAATCACATAAGACAACATCGACATCCCATAAAAATCGAAGAAGCATGTCAACAGATAAACATAATACTAGGGCATGAGTGGCGTGTTAACCCACCGCAGTGGGACCAAGCATTACATCCACAACTTTGGGCACACAAAGAGCAACTTCCACCAAGAGACATCATAGCAACATCAGTGCCACGGGCGGACCCTGTCCTCATCTCCGTGCATAGGGCCGATCCATTCATGCCCATACCTCTAGAGCCAGATCCGGAGTGCAAAGACCATCAAGTTGGGGGTACCTCTATCCCCTGAAGAACCATAATCCAAACCAAAAAGCTCCAAGGATTATCGCAATCTCTTGGTCACCCAAAAAGCTCCAAGGATTATCGCAATCTCTTGGTCAATCCAAAAAGCTCCAAGGATTATCACAATCTCTTGGTCACCCAAAAAGCTCCAAGGATTATCGCAATCTCTTGGTCAACCCAAAAAGCTCCAACGATTATCGCAATCGCTTGGTCAAAAAAAAAATCAAGAAATTCAAAAAACAAAACAAAAAAACAAAAATCATCAAAAACAACAAAGATTTGCATCTCAATTCTAGGCATACTCAAATTCATCAAAAAAATTCATATTCTCGCACCTCATCTTCACCTTCACCAAAAACAATCCATCAAAATTACAAAAATACATAGCTGCATTAAGCATTGCATCCATACATTGCATATTTGTGGTCATATAGGTCAAAGGCACCATAAGATGCAATAGCTCTAATAGTCCATCTTGTTCCGCATTGTCTCATGTTACAAAAACAACAAAAACACCAAGCATAACTTTTACCACACTACAATCAGTGGTCTGGGAATGTACCAAGAGTTTCAGTGATTCAGTCATCATTTTCCTCTTTAGCCATGTAGTGTATCAAGTCGAATGCAGTTTTACGAAGGTAGAGTCATACTTGAAATACACCTTGTTACGTAACATCCCAACACAAATCAAAACACTAAAATTCCCAAATTGTGTGAACGAAAGACGAAACCCGCAAAATAATCTAGGTCACCACAAGCGAAACGGTTATCTTGCTCATCCCCCCGTGCGAATGACCCCTAGAATGCTGAGAGTTGGCAAAAGGACAAGCATCCTCCCTACCCAATTCCCTAAGAATCCCTAAAGTTCTCAATAGTTGCAAAACACAAAAATTTGCAAAATGTCAAAACTCCAAATTTGACAAACTATAGTGCACACATCAAAAGGCACAAACAACAGTGATTTTCATCACTCCATATCCCCAATCCCTTGCTCGAAAGAAAAACAAATCAAAATAAACAAGTGATCTCATCACTACAATGAGCAAGTATCCCAATACAATTGAAGAAAAGAAGGGAGTTGACCTTGAATCCCCGGAACTCTCAAGGATTCTATAGGTCATAAGGCAAGCTTCAGTACCAATTTGGTTGATAGCCTATCGGTAATGTAAGTAAACCTCCCGCATGACGATATATCTGTCACATTAACTTGCGTACAGATCAATGTTTGCATGTGGATGAGCTAGCTTATGGCATCCCGGATTACACCGCAGATTAATCTTAGTACATACAACAAAGGAATTCGTGGAGCTAATTAGGTGATCCTCAGTACAGGTTCGGTTGAAAGCCCATCCTGGCACTGGCGGTATCCTAACAAATACCACTAAATGAACTCAATTGCACACACAGGGATGTGAAAAATAACTGGGTCAAAAACAAGTCCGATTCATACCTTGGTCAAAAAGTCTTGTAAGATAAAGTACAGTCATGGCTAGTGAGTTAAAACCGTCTGAGTCTCAGAAAACCTTAGCTACATTTCTAAACCAACTGCGCTACTTTTCATCCTTACAATACCATCAAAAAATACAAAAAAAAGAAAAACCATGTATACATGTAAAGTCATGCATCACAGCAATCGCCTAAAAACAAAATAACAGAGTTCTAAATAGTCTATGGTGCCATAGCCAAACATCACAAATCCCACTCATCCATTTCATATCTGCATATCACATATAAATCAAAACCATTTGCATTCATCATAGCATATGCATCCATCAAAATAAATCAACATGCATACATCCATATTCATCAACCATCATGCACAAGATCAAAGAAAATCAAAACAACAAAAACAACAAATAAATGCAACACAAAAACAAAAAGCAATAAACATTGCCGGACACAAGTGCTCTTGCACTTAACCTCTTGGCATAGCATAAAGCGATGTCGGGGTCTACATTGTCGCTATCCTACTCCCTAAGAAGGCTACCATAGGACCCAGAGATTATTCCCCCCCAATAACATTGTACACAAGTGCTCTTGCACTTAACCTCTTGGCATAGCAAAACTAAGCGGTCTACATTGTCGCTATCCTACTCCCTAAGAAGGCTACCATAGCCGGACCGCTCCACGGGAAGACGGATTTTCGACAATTTCATCCCCAAACGACGTCACAAAAGGGTCAAAGCCCACTCAAAAACAACAAGAAAATGCAAAACAACACAAAACAATAAACATTGCCAGACACAAGTGCTCTTGCACTTAACCTCTTGGCATAGCAAAATCGACGTCGGGGTCACAAATTATCACTATCCTACTCCCTAAGAAGGCTACCATAGCCGGACCGCTCCACGGGAGGACGGATTTCCGACAATTTAATCACCAAATGGTGTCACAAAAAAAAACAAAAAAAAAAAAAACAAAAATGCAACATAAAAACAAAGCAATAAGCATTGCCGGACATAAGTGCTCTTGCACTTAACCTCTAGGCAAAGAAAATCGATGTCGAGGTCCAAATTATCGCTCTCCTACTTCCCCAAGAAGGCTATCATAGCCGGACCGCTCCACGGGAAATAGGTTTTCGACGATTTCACCTCATTATGACATCACCAAAAGGGTTAACACCCACCAAAAATAGGTCCATATGTTGGAAAAATTGCACACGCTTAACGGTAAACCCTCTAAAGGCACACCTTGCACAAGTCATCTTGGGTCAAGCGACTCGTCGCTTCTCTCACGAAGGTCATTCCCTCATCGATTCGTCGCTTGAGGGGGTAGTCACACTTAGTCACCAACCAACAATCACACACCCAATTAAGGAAAACGACATGCATTCAAAGAATCATTGACAAAGACAATCACGCTCCCGCTTGGGGCAGTAAACAAGCAACAATCAAATCAATCAAAAACTTGGCATTTCGTGAATCATGAACACAAGGTTCCCCTGAGGATAAAAACGCCCTTCACTTGTTCATGACTGATCAATGTCTAAGTTCAAGTCACACCTCACCAAAACAAATTAATACTTGAAATCAAATTCCTTAGCTCGTCAGAAGCAAGGATTCAAGAATGCATGCCCTTTCCATACTTGGGGCATCAAAAGTTGGTTAGGTTACCAAGAAACCCTAATCATTAGTGCTTTGGTTATCTATTTTTGCTCAAGATCGCGTCACCCGTAGCGCTTCCCAAAAAGGGGCATCTCGTAGACACCAAAACAAGCACCAATCCGATTATGTGACTGCAAACACCGATCGCTTTGACAAACACAGCCCCCGTGGCAGCCCTCGGAGGTTAAACAAGTGGTCTTAACCACTTTCATAGCAATTTTGTAAGGTCAAGAAGCAATTTGGCACACTTGGACACTTTGCCCAAGTACTCGCCTCACCCCGGGACGAATTCAAAATAGAATCCGTCCCACCCCAGATCGAATTCTAAATCCGTCCCCGGGTGGGACAAATTCTAAGCTTAACGGGCAAAAAGGCAAATGGTGCCAAGTGGTAGCCCAGAATAGTCGGCTAAGGGCTCCCGCCTTGCACGCATGTGTAAGTGGACAGAGGGGCCGTTAGAAGACTGTTACAAAAGCATTTATCAAAGCTCAAGTCAATGGAGGACTCGCCTCCCTCATGGGAAGACAAGACTGCCACATGGCGCCTATGGCCAACACATGGCATTTGTGCTTCCCTCCCAAAAGAGACCCCATGGGTCTATAAAAGGTGGGACTTTTCTCACCCAAAACATACAGGTTGAAGGAGTGTTCAAGCAACGAAGTGCTGCCGAATTGAAGACTCACTTGCATCCCTCTTGGTTCACCTTCCCACATCCACCAATCTCTTTTGCAAGGGAGGTTGTTGGGTGGCCTTTGGAAGCTCGAACCTTACCCAAATCCAACGCATGGACACCTGAACCTACCAATTCGCCGACCCCCCAATCCTAAAAGGTTTTGGGCCCATCCCCGGTGGATTGGCTCCAAAATCGAGGGCCAACGGTGGGAGGCCCACTTGGGCACCCCCGCACCTCCCAAGTCCTAATTTTAGTTTTTGAGCATTTTAGATTATTTTTTAGATTGCATTCTGTGTTACTAGGTCTGATTAGTCCATAATTGCAATTTTGTAACTTTTGGTCGGATTTTAGGATGTTTTGTATTGCTTTGTCGTTTCGCTAACTTGCAGGTGTCAAGGTCAAATTCCCGAGGGTGGAGGCCAAATTGGGAAAATCCGACCATCTGGGTCGTCCCAAAATGGCCCCAATTACATAACCCCCTGTTTGCAGGCGTTTTGCAAGTCCCGGGATCCGACATTGGAGCAGCAGCAGGTCGGTTTCTTCAACACAGAAGAATTCGTCCCACCCAGGGACGAATTATAGTCAGAATTCGTCCTGCCCAGGGACGAATTCCAGTTGAAGGTGGATTGGCCAGCTGCCTCAGTGGCAGTGGCCTTCTGGTAACTTTTCTTACCTTCTGTCAAGTTTTGAAGCAATTTGGATTCACCGTATTCACTGTTTCAGGCAAATATTTACATGCATATTTCGTTAGTTTTAGAGAGCAAACGCTTTTCATTTGCAGCAGGTGCTACTGACGTCTTGGTCATTTCTTTGTTCGTAGGAGAAGCAGCAGAGGCGAAGAACTCATCGACATCAGCGACGACATCATCTTGGCCCGCCCATTGCAATCGTGGGCACGCGGAAAGAGGAATCATTCAGCGATTGTAATCAAACCCTATTTGCGCTCCTAGCCCCTGAAAAGGGAGGAGACGTCATTGTAACAGAGATCAAGGGATATTAATGAAAGGGCTGTGTTTTCTCTATTTGATTGTGTCTCTTCCAATGTGTTTCTTTTCCATTTCATGCAATTTACATTTCTAGGACTTAAGCGTACTTAATTTTGAATGCAATCGCACTTGGTGTTTCCTTTGCCCGGAATCTCGTGCTTTCAGTAATAAAGATGATCATTGGATGGTTAAGGCACTATATTTAGATCAGTAATGTGATCATGTACCCATTTGGAATGAAAACCCTTGGCTTATTTGAAGACTATAGCATATTTATTGAGTGATTGTATTTCAAAAGGAAGAGTAGCAGGTGGATGTTTGGTGGCCATACATACAACACATCTATATGAAGATACTCTCGCTACACTTCTTAAATATTATTTCCATATATTTAGAGTTGATATCAATGAATGGTGTGGATTACAAACTTTGGAGATGTATGCCCATTCTATTCTCTATCCACTATACATATAACTGCTACATGTTCATGTTAACATCACCTAACTGAGACAATCATTGATATCTAAGGATAAAATTTGCACTACCTAGATACATCACATATAAGGTTTTGATCCAATTATAGATACCCATCTAGATGTGGATATTAGAAACAAATCGATACATTGAACATTACCATCATTGGCAATCAAAATATTGAATTTATCTTTATTAGTATTACTGGTATACAATCATAAGGTTTTCATTATATTACAATTGATCAAATTATGAATGCTACTACAATTAATCAAAGTGATGAACACATTTTTAATAAAATCATGTACCTTCATTGTGTGATGGAATTGTATTTCTATTACACAAAATTCTAAGAGAGGTATAGTACATATACAATGTTTAGGCTCTTTAGATTGTGTTGGTTCCTTATAATGTAGTGGTGCGGGATTCTACTCATCTTCAAAACCTTCATCCTCTACTTCCATGTGAAATTTTTATTACTTGTTATATTCTTGATCTTGTGAGTGTCATGATGAATATTTTAAATAGAAGAAATCTTAGAGAAAATACTCATTAAATTCATTGAAGTCCTATGAGGATTAAAATCATAGATTGGTTGAAATATATATAATTGGAGCTTCTTTCTAGCTACTTAAGGTAGATGCTTAACACTCTAGAAGGTGTCTAAATCATGCATATCTAATTATTACAATATTCTTCCCTTGATCCCATGCCTGAATGATGAACCCACTACTATGGGATTCAAGTGATATTTTATATGACAATGTTCATTAATTCTATGTATCATTTATAGTCACTATTTGCTTTGTCAACATGTACTTGACCAAGATATTTATTAAAATTCTTCACAAATATCTTAATTTTTGTCCAAGGTTTATGACAAACCTGATGCAATAATTCTTAATAAATTCATTTATAAGTGTGGATACATAGCTTAGTGGTGAATATAGTTACTCTTCCATGATTAGAACTCTATGCTAGTGTATGAGGTACCTAATTCTAAAAATCCATTTGTGTAGGTCATCATCATCAAAAGTTCATATATTAGTTTGAGGGTCTAGAACATTGTGGGACTAGTCATAAAGGTAGACAACACCACTAAATAAGAACTACAATTAGAAGCAAAATTCTATTCATCATCAACCACACTTATATAATTTTCTATGAGATAATGAGTATATATTTGAACAAAATAGGAGCACCCTAGATCTTGCATGAAAAGTCATCTTCTAGAAGTGTCATGTTTCCTAGCCAAAAGGTGTATTCTAGAATTTTCATGGATCTTGCCCAAAATTCATCCTTTAGAAGTACCCTAGATCCTACCATTAGAAGTGTGTGATAAGTTCTTCCTTGATTTTGGTGATCTCAGGTTCATTCTATTAATATTTTTTTGTTTGTGAAAAAATCCCAATTAGGATGCCACTTTTAGGTAATACCCAAGGAGTTAGGGATATCTATTCCACCAAAAACACCTCAGGGATTGCACCTGGCCTGCCCCCTTTGGAACGCTAAAAGAGCATACATATGATAACAAAAACACAAAAAAATAGACACAAAATTAAACACAACAACAACAAATAAAATAAAATAAGAACACAAAAAAATCAAAACATATCAAAAAACAACAAAACACACACAAAAATAACAAAAAATATAAAAGCAACAAAAAATGCAAAAAACAACAAACAAGAACAAAACACAAACACAACAACAAAAAAAACACACAAAAACAAAAACACAAAAAGAAACAAAAACAAAAAAAAAAAACATAAAAAAACCAAAAAAAACCAAAAAACACATAAATAAAATACAATAACAACAAAATAAAACAACACCACACTGAAAAATTAGAAATAAGGAAGAAACAAAAAACAAATTTGGCCTTTCTAGACCAAAAGTCTATTCAGACAAGATTCAAAAGAGAAAACATAAGGAATGATTAGTCTGGGCAAGGGAACTAAAATATCATCATCAAATCAAAGAGAAACAAAAGTAAATAAAAAGGAACTAGGTACCTTTAGTACTAGAGCCATCCAGAGAAAGGATATAAATAAGAGCTTCCCTTATTTATGAATCCCACCATCTAGAAGGAAATCCTCATTGAAATTTGTATTACTTGTCTTCAAAACCTTCATCCTCTACTTCCATGTGAAATTTGTATTACTTGTTATATTCTTGATCTTGTGAGTGTCATGATGGATATTTTAAATAGAAGAAATATTATAGGAAATCTTCATTGAATTCATTGAAGTCCTATGGGGATTAAAATCATAGATGTGTTGAAATATATATAATTGGAGCTTCTTTATAGCAACTCAAGGTAGATTCTTAAAATTATACAAGGTGTCTAAATCATGCATATCTACTTATTACAATATTCTCCCCTTGATACCATTCCTGAATGATGAACCCACTACTATAGAATTCAAGTGATATATTTATATGACAAGGCTCATTAATTATATGTTATAATAATTGATAGTCACTATTTGCTTTGTGAACATTTACTTGACCAAGATATTTATTAAAATTCTTCACAAATATCTTAATTTTTGGCCAAGGATTATGACAACCCTGATGCCATAGTTTCTAAGAAAGTCATTGATAAGTGTGGATACATAGCTTAGTGGTGATTATAGTTACTCTTCCATGTTTAGAACTCTATGCTAGTGTATGAGGCACCTAATTCAAAAATCCATTTGTGTAGGTCGTCATCACCAAAAGTTGATATATCAGTTTGAGGGTCTACAACATCATGGAACTAGTCATAAAGATAGAAAAAACCATTGAATAAGCACCCCAATTAGAAGAAAAATCCTTTTCATCACCAACCACACGAGTATATATTTGAGCAAAATAGAAGCACCATGTATCTTGCATAAAAATTCATCCTCTAGAAGTGTCATGTTTCCTAACCAAAATATGTATTCTAGAATTGTCATGGATCTTACCCGAAACTCATCCTTTATAAGTACCCTAGATCCTACCATTAGAAGTGTGTGATAAGTACTTGCTTGATTTTGGTGATGTCAGGTCCATTCTATTAATATTTTTTTATTTGTGGAAAAAACCCCAAGTAGGATGCCACTTTTAGGTAAGACCCAAGGAGGTAGGGATATCTATTTCAACAAAAATACTCAGGCCTTGCACTTGGCCTGCCCCCTTTGGCACACTAAAAGAGCATACCTATAACAAAAAAAATACAACAACAAATAAAATAAAATAAAATGAAATGAAAACACAAAAACAACAAAAGATAGCAAAAAACAACAAAACAAACACAAAACAAACACAAAAATAACAAAAAACATAAAAACAACAAAAAATGCAGAAAACAACAAACAACAACAAAACACAAAACACACACAAAAAAACATTAAAAAAACACACAAACACAACAAAAAAAAACACACAAAAAAAAAAACACAAAAAAAATATATATAAAATATAAAAAACACCAAAAACCACACAAAATTCACATAAATAAAATAGAACAAGAACAAAACAAAGCAACACACGCTGAAAAACTAGAAAGAAGGAAAAAAAAAAAAAAAATTGGACTTTCTAGGCCAAAAGGCTATTAAGGAAAGATTCAACAGAGAAAATATAAGGAATGATCAGTCTGGGCAAGGGAACTAAAATATCTTGATCAAACTAAAGAGAAGAAAAAATAAAAAAAAGGAACTAGGTACCTTTAGTATTAGATCCATCCATATAAAGGATAGAAAGAAGAGCTTCCCTTATTTGTGAATCCCACCATCTAGGAGGGTGGTCGTAGTAAGTAAGATCACCTTTGTCCAAAGCCCAATTAGCTAAAGCATCAACACTCCTATTCTATTCTCTGACCATATGATTGTATTCAACTTTCAAAAATCCCATTTGGATTAATTGAATCTTCTCAACAATTATTTTTATTCTCCAATCAACTTTATGATTCTTAGGAGTCTTCAACAAATTAATCATGACTTGAGAGTCGGATTCAACCAACACTTTTTCCATATGGCCTTAGCATCCTCTCGAAGGCCTTTAAGGATACCGTACCCCTTAGCAATGTTATTGGAAAGGATACCGAAATTCTTAGCAAAATTGAAGACCATAGAACCATATAAAAGTCTACCAATTCCTCCCATACTAGCTTTTCTAGGGTTCCCCCTAGAGGCTCCATCGGTATTGACTTTTACAAAATCCTTAGGAGGAGGCTGCCAATTCCTTGTTCTATTCATATTTTGATTACTCACATTCCCTTTAAGTTGGTTGCCCTTAAAAAATTTAATATTCAATCTTTGCATCACTTGATACCATATTTGGTTGGAGTTCTAGGGGTGTTTAAGGAGTTATTGGATTGATTTAACAAATTTGGTAATGGTCTTATTTCATATATAGTGAATGTCCTTCCTTTCCTTATTGAAAATTTCATTATTTGTTTTCTTCCAAATATTCCAAGGTAGAATGGTAGAACCTATCCAAACTAGCTACCTAAGATAATGATCAACACCCCCCTGATTAGGCCAATCCCTCAAAATCTATTCAAATGTAAAAACATTTATACACTATAAGCCAAGTAAGATGGTCACTCTCCTCCATAGCTTAGAGGCTAAGGTACTCTTAATAAAAATATGGTTAATATTTTCCACATTCTCTTCACATATTTTACATCTAAATGGGCCATGAAAACCATGTTTTATAAGTTGCTCACTAGTAAGCAACCTACGATGCAATAAAATAAAAGTAAATAAACTCATATTAGCCTAGATATATTTCTCCCACAATTAAGTAAATATTTCATAAGATTAATTGGGATTATTATGGCATAAGGTCAAATAACCATTAGCAAATGAATACTCAGCCTTAGTAGTGTTGTTCCATCCAAAGTAGTCTTTATCATGGGACCAAGAGAGAGATATCATATGAAGGATGCTTTGGATGTATTTTCTTTACATTTTTGGGATTTGAATAGGCTAGTCCTCAATAGGGATACAATATCTACCAACCTTTTAATTACTACTATGGTACCGACAGTAATTTGCAACCTTTATCCAATTAGCTCAATGAAGCTCCTCCATCCAAGGCCTCCAATTAGGAAACTGAGTTATCAAAGGCTAGTGAACATCCAAAGAATCTATCCAAAAAAAATCCTCTTGACAATTATGAATGATCCAAAATAATATTTTCTTAATCGAATCCTCACTAGTCTTAAGAATAGCTAAAATGGGAGAACCTTTGGTAGACAATTGATAGTGAAAAAGGTATTTAAGACTTTTTCTTAGCATATTTAGCATAAAGATTTTGTCCTAAAGAACATTGGGGTTATGAAAAATCTTCCAATACAGTTTAGTAGCTAAAGCTATATTGTTATTAATAGCAGTCCAAAAACCTAATCCCCCTTCATTCTTTGCGAGGCATAAAGCATCCCATTTCACCAAGGCCCATTTTATTTTCTCCTTAGGGCCAATCCAATGGAAATGATGATTGATTTGATTCTATTCTCGAAGAATAATCTTTGGGATATTCAACATAGTAAAAACATAAATAGGTATAGCTTGAAGGATTGATTTTACCAAGGTACTTATACCCCCAAATGAAATCCATCTATTGGTCCACTTGCCAATTTTCTTCTTAATTCTATCCAACAACTAATTCCAGTATTTTTTTTCTATATTTTAATATTGTGAGGAATACCTAAATAAGTGATTGGAAGGGATGTATTATTTTATATTAACTTATCAAATACCATGGATTCCTTTCTAAGAGAGCAATGAAAGAAAACAACTTTAGATTTATCTTCATTGGTCAATTGCCCGATAGCATTAGAAAAATAACTCATGATTTACTTAATTTAAGAAGCTTCCCTAACTGTAGCTTTACATAACAGAGTAGAGTCATCAAGAAAGTGAATCTGATAAATAGTCATAGCTCAATAAGCAATGGTTACTCCCTCAAGGATTCTATTTTCTCTATTTTTGGTTGTAGTCCTTCCCAAGCATTCAATAAGAATGATGAATAAATAAGGGGAAAGGACATCACCTTACCTAATACATTTTGAAGTAGGGAATAGATGAGAAGGCTTACCATTGATAAGAATAGAGTAGGATATGCAAGAGATACATCCCATAATCCAATCCATCCAATCCCATGAGAAGACAAGTTGCCTTAAAAATTTGACAAGGAAGTGTCCATCCACTTTGTCATAAGCTTTAGATAAGTCTAAATGAATGAGCATAGATGGATATTTTAGCATTTCCATGGAATTGATGGTTTCCTGAGCAAGAACTATATCATCCACAATTTGACACCCTTCAACATAACCCCCTTATTTAGGGGAAATAATCTTATGCAAAAGAGATTTCAATTTTTCTGCATTGATATTTGTAATGATTTTAAGAACATTACATAAAACTATAGGTCTAAAATCTGAGATATGATCTACCTTTTAAGCTTTTGGGACAATATCAATATAAGTTTTATTGATAACCTTTAAAATATCTTTGGCTTTCATGTCTTCTTCCACCACCTATAATAAATTAGCATGAGGGGTATCCCAAAATTCTTGATAAAAATCAATGGGAAAACCATCAAGACCTGGGGTTTTTCCTTTTTGCATTTCAAAAACCACATATTGAAGCTCATTTATAGTAACTGGAGCAGTCAAAATACAGTTCTCAGAAGTGCTAATAGTAGGGATCGCATGAAGAATATTCTGTTGAGAGGTCGATTCAAGAGGTACAACAATAAAAATATTGGAAAAGTAATTAACAACAATAGAGTTCATGTCATCCCAAGTGTAGACAATATCTTTAGAATAAAATTTTAGGGAAGATATAAAAGTTGTGAGATCTTCGAGCTAGAAGATATTTTTGGAAAATAAATTGTGTTTTGATCTTCTTCTTTGAGCCATTGGATCCTAGATTTTTTCTTCTCTTTTTTTCCATTCCTCTAACTAGGTTTTGAGTCTAATTTCATCTGTACTACTACTCTATATGAGGCTATCTAAATAAATTTTCTTATTCAAATTTTCAAGTTGAGCAATAATTTTATGTTTTTTTCCAAACATCTCCAAACTCCTCCTAGTTCCAAATCTTGATTTTAGATTTAATGTATTGCAACATTTTGGTAAAAAAAACATCTTAGTCCCATACCTTGGTTTACCTTCCTTCCACAATTGTTGTACTTAGGATCTAAAGGAATAGTCTCTAAGCCACATTAACTAAAATAAAAAAGGTGAGAAAATCACATTGGTTTTCCTAATTTCCACCATGACTAGCTAATGATCCGAACCAACATTGTTAAGAGACTTCACCTCAGGAATGTGAAAATGGATTAATAAATTATCAGAGAACAATAACCTATAAAATCTCTCAATGATATAATCTAAGCCTTACCTTCTATTAGACCAAGTCATAAGGTCATTATCTGACTAGATGTCCACAAGATGAAGGTTTACAATATATTCACTCATAAGGTCAATGCTTTTATCCAAATTTCTATTTCCTCTCATTTTCTCATCCAAAGAAAGGATGGTATTGAAATCTCCTCTGATCAATATCCGAGCTTTAGGAAAATGAGAGATAATAGAAGTTATATCCTTCTATTATATTCTCTTTTCCTCCAAAGTATTTGGAGCATAAAAAATTATGCAAAGCATAATTTGATTAGAATTTATACTTTGAATAGATATAGATAAAATACTCTAGCTACCAACCATTTGGTGAATAAATACCTCTTTTGGATCCCAAAGATAATCAATGCCACTAGAAGTTCCCTGGGAACTGAGGGAAGTAACTTTTCTAGTTGGCCAGATTTTACTAGCAATTGAATACATTTTCTCTATTGAAATATTCATTTCAAGAAGGAAAAATAGATGTGGATGGATTATTTGAATCATTCTTCTAATTTCATTTCATATTGAAAGAATCTCTTTGACTCCTCTAATATTCCAAGTGATGATCTTCACTAATACCATGGCTAAAAATTGGTAAGGGCATTAATCTTACCTTCCTATGCAATATTTTCACCTTATTTTACCATATGATGTTGACTGGTCTTGCGACCTATCTTTTTGTCGAAATCAATGTTTAGTTTTTTTTTCCTATTTCTTGAATTACCCAAATGAATCTGGGATGGCTTCTGACCTCGAAAAATTCATGTATAAATTCAATGTATTATTATAAGGTTCAACAATGTCTATCTTGGTACATATATTATTTGAAGTCTCAACATATAAAATATTATTTTTCTTGTGTATATTTTCTCCTTTTTCATGTTAAAAACCTTTAATTCATTGGTTTGACTTTGATTCCATCCCTACATATTTAAATTACCTTTCTAATATTTATGTTTCATATTCCTCACCTGGAACATCATTTGTGAAAATAATTTCAAACATATTAGCTAATAACTTCGATTTATCCTTCATAACTAGTTTTTTTAGTGTTCTTCTTAGGTATTTGAAAACCTACTAAGTTTTTATCCTCTTTATTTTGGTATAGAATATTATTTGGGTAGACACTATCCAAATTACCATATTCATGGTAAATTTTGGAACGAAAAGGAATGTTCTCATAGTCCATCACTTTCTGCCAAGTGTCCTTCCAAATTATAATGAGATATTTTCAGGTAGAGGTTTTTCAAAATCCATTGAAATACAAATTCGAGCATAAATAATATGTTCAATTTTTTTAGTACAATTGAAGAAAAGTTCCCAAAGAGTTTCCAATTGAAGAAAAAACAATCAAATTCTAGAATTCAATTGGGAGTCCAAAGAGTCTAACCCACACAAGACTTGTAGAATGCATCTCTTTTGACTTTAAATTTAACATGCCAAGGCTTCATGAAAGGGTTTGCCCTTCCAAAGAACCAAGGATCACCTTGAAATGTTTTCTCTCTATCTTCATTATTAGAAAATAAAATAAGAAAATAACCATTTGAATAAATAGAGATTTGTAACTCACCTTTTATTTTCCAATTTTTGCAGCCCAAAATTTAAAAGTAGATAGGCTCAGATAAAAGCCCAAGAAACAATAAATTAATCCTCTTTTTCTAGATCTTCTATGCTAGTTTGAATGATGCCCATATCCAGCTTAACAATCAAAGTTCCATCAGATGTCGTAAGACATCCTAACTTAGTTTTTCTAGGATTAATCTTAGGTATTCTCAGAGGTTTAGTTGAAACCCTAGGATTAATTTTAGCATTAGCCTAACATTGTCCACCACAAAGGGCATCCCTAAAATTTATTTTTGGGACCGAGTTTGTAAAATCCATGCCCTTGAAAGGCGTTTCCATCATTGATTTACTTTGGGGGTGCTCCTTAGTGCTAGATTCACTTGATATTTGGATAATTTTTTGATCAGCTACTTGAAACTTGTTTCGATATGTCTTTAATCCATGCCTTGGACGTTGAGAAAAGGTATGATTTTTACTTTTGTTTTGTGCATAAAATTGAAATTCATTGTCAATCAAGTTCATAGCATGAATATCTATTGAAAGATATATTTCTAACCCATCTTGGGTCCCTTGCAACATATCTTGCTAAAATATTGAGCAAAAACCACAAAAATATTGGCCGCTAGGGCTCGAAGGCCTTGAAAAACAACCTCTAGAGCCGCTTGCACTCAATATAGAAAAAACCTTCACATAGTTACTCACTTTAAAAAAACTCAATAAGCTACAAAAAAAATATTTGTTCCATTCGATATAAGTTTACCCTTTAAATATTTAATAAAAAATCTATTCTTTCCTTCATTCTATTAATATTGATTATATCCAAGGAAAACATGTTGGAATTCACTTGCTAGTTCCCCCTTTATTTTTGGAATCTCAAAGCCCTACTGCTTGGTAGGACATTGATAAAAAAAATCCTTCAACAAATTTTGATGCATGTGACAAACTTAATGATTGTATCAATTTTTTGCTTATAAGTGTGTTGAGTAGACCTCAACTAATCAATCTTGTTATGAAAATTTCTTTCTAATGTTTGAATATTCCATGTTTATAAGGTATGAATTGAATGTGTTGATGTATTCCATAGGAGGGGTAGAGCAGGAACTCATGGTAGCAATGGCTATTCTAGCGTTGAGGGTTAAATATTTTTATGCCCTTCGAAACATTATGGTGCTTACCTTAATTCCATGGATGATGCTTCCTTTTTTTCATACAATCATCATTACTTATATCTATCATCCATAAACACTTTTTCATCTGATCCTAACCTTTGAAAGTTGAAGGATTGAACACATAAAACTAACCAAATTGTGAGGTCTAGCTGAAAATCAAGTATATATCAAAACTACATGAAAAAAATGATACTATAGATACATCCTACTTGATAACAAGATCAAAATAAAATAGATATCTCATAATGGTCTTGATACCCTTATACCATTTTTAAGATTTGAAGAAATCATACAAGTCTACCTAAATTACAATATCAGAAAAAACAATTATACTAAAAAACAAAAGGTAATAGAAAAATAAAACGGTAAAAAATTACATGGTTAAAAGATACGAAACTAACAATTTTTTTCCTAAAATAGATATATTTTTTTATTATTATTCAAAACCAACCAAAAATGGTTGTAAACTAGACTTGTTCACGACTCTACTACTTTTTTGGCATCATTGGAGTCAAAGTCATTGCTTTGACACCCCTTTTAACAAAATAACATGTCAAAAACAATAATTTCAACTATAAAATTCAAAATAAAAACAAAAATATATATACCAGAATATTAATAATAAAGTTAAATTTTAAAATACTAAATCCAATAATATGTCACGGATCTAGATTCTAAGTTTTAAAAATAATCCAATTCACACTTAAAATAATAAAATTAAATTTTAAAATACTAAATCCAATAATACGTCACGGATCTAGATTCTAAGTTTTAAAAATAATCCAATTCACACTTAAAAAAATCTCAAGTTAAATTTTAAAATACTAAATCCAATAATATGTCACGGATCTAGATTCTAAGTTTTAAAAATAATCCAATTCACACTTAAAAAATCTCACTAGAAGGTAAAATATTATACACAAAGGTGATTAAAAAATAAATAAATCTCTACTATTTATAATTTAATAATACAATAAAATCTTGCTACTTATCTTAACCTAAAGATAAACAACCTCACCACATTGAGGTCCTTATAGACACTATTGTTGTCCTCCCTTATCTCTTGACAAATGACACACCATTGTACCCTTTGTTCCTTTTTTTTCATTACACTAATATTTTCGGAAGCATGGTGCAACGGACCATCCACGGGCCTTTAGAAAGTCCAAGTCAACATTTTCATTACCGTCATCATGACTTACTTCCCCATCTTAATCATATGACTAAACACTCAATTGTATCGTTCGACCATCCCCTATGTGTATGCAATCTCCACACACTCCTGATAGTGATACTCCTAACTGTATGACAACGTTTCTACCTTACTGACCTCTACAACTATAGACATGTATCGATTCTATACTCTTTGTTATGCATGTGAAACCCCCAAATCGTGATCACTATGAACGATTTTTCCAATGGAGTCCTCAATGGGATCCCATACGATGTTTGATTGCTATAATTCAAAATGTTTCTGGATTCGTTAATTTCATCTTCTCTAGTTGATGCCCCACCCGTGCATGGAAGTGAACCATCTTCGTTAAGCTTATTCTGTTACCGGGCCTTCATGATGGTGAGCTAATAAAGTGAATAACCAAATTTTGGAATGCAATGAAAGATAATTATAACCTACGCATAGCATTTTATTGTATAGGAGAGCTGTTACTACCATTAAAAAAAATTAAAATTCTTATTAGTGTGGTTTTGAATTTTTATTTTAAAAATATAAGTTTTAGTTATTGATTATAATTTCCTCAAAACTAAATATTAAAAAAAAAAAAATTTATTATTTTATCCAATAAATAATTATATATTTTTATAATGTGAGAGTTGTAATTTGTATATTTTTTTAGTTAGGTAAGGGAGTTTTATAATCTTTAATCTTTAACTTGTTTATTAATCAATGGAAACCAACCATCGAGAAAATCTGATACAGCACTCCGGCCTCGGCATCGTTTGCTTATGTTATCATCGTTAAAATTAAGATTCCACAGGCCCGTAATAATGGCTGGTGTAAGTTGAGAAGATAAATGCTTCCTCATAATCAAATCGACAATTATTACCTTTAAAGTATGTCGTGATGCACGCCATCAAATTCCATAATTAGGATATGCCGTAGTGATTACTAGATTTCGAAGATCCAATGGATGCCTGGCGTTGGCAAATTTGACTTTTCTCTAAGGCCTTTGGTTACGAGTCACGACGTCGTTTGTGCATGACATTCGATTAACACAGTGTATTCTAAACTGGATTTTGGATACCATTTTCATTCTTAATGTAGTTTGAAACTTAACATTTGTTTCTATCTGTTTTGCACCATTTGAAATTACACATTACTGAACCGACAGCATGACGTACGCCCTTCAGCAGCGACGGAGACAAACAAAGCGTACAAAGATCGCATATGTATATCTGCCGACTGATATGTTTGTGGCTTGGGAAGTTCTTTCAATTTTTCTTCCTCTTTTTTCTTTTTTGAAAGGCAAGTACATAAATATAAATCTTTACGTTTCCTTGGCATTTTTTCCGTAAGAGGGAATATAATTACGCCTTTCAGTTCCGTACTGAAAACAGGTGTGGAGTTAGATCGTAGAAAAATAGCTCTTATCGCACTTAAACATCGCTGCTTTACTCCGCTTAGAGCTGAGTATAAATTGCACAAAACTCCAAATCGAAAACACAAAACTTAGAACTGAGAAATCAATTGCACAAAATTTCAAACTGAAAACACACCTCAAAACATGAACAATGCATATAAAGTTGCATACAATTTGCAGAGGGTTTGTTTTACAGAGAGTTTGTTTTACTGTCATATCCAAAGCAGATCAACAAAGTATTATAAAAAAGAAAAAAAAGGAAACCGAAAGAAAAGCCTCCAAAATCAAAAGTTTTAAGGCCATCTTAAAAAACAAACCTGTTACAGTCCTTGTACCATGCAGGAGACGCTCACACGTTATCTTTTTAAGAAAGAATTTATATAAAATAGATAAAACGAATACCCTCTTCTTTATATGCACGATCAAGAAGCATATGTACATTTTTACCCCAAAACACGTCAACCCTTATTTAACTCTCAACGTAGAATCTATGAAATACCTTACATAATCTGATAGAGTTGGATTCGCTCTGTTCGTCATGTCTTCTTGAATTTCTCTTGTGCTTCCGAACATGTGATCAGATACAACTAAATTGTAACTGCAATGTGAACTGTATTCTAATAAAATCTGATCTTCATCAAGTAACCTGTATAACTTATAAGATCCCACGAAGAAAATAAGCTTTAATATATCTTCACATTCGGCCGTCCGCCATATCTGCAACTGACAACCAAACTTTGCTTATCAGAATCGTGATCTCTTCTTGCGGATATAATACCGAGGATTCTCTCAGTGTGATAACCCCCGCCCAGAGCAACCTCCCGTTCAAGATGTGAACAGTAGCTCTGGAACACGCTGACAGTCACATGCATACGAAAGTTGAGCTTGAAGAGGAAATCCACTTCAAGCTCATTGATCTCCTTCGTGGTAATACCTCCAATTTCAGCATAATACGCATTGTTGTAATTTCTGCCGGCCATAACAGACAGTTCATCAGAAAACGTTATCACACATCAACACTCCTAAGCATCTCAAATAAACCCTTACAACCCTAAAAACCCTAAAACATGAATCCCTCTAAAAGATTAATTATAACAGCTGAAATACTTACACATCGTCCAGAAACTTGGCAGCCAGCATGACGCTGGTGATGACAAGCCTGTGAACATTGACAGAAGTCACACAAAACGTCGAGTGGTAGAAGATGAGTCTGTCTATGTATACATACGCCACAACAAACACAGATGGGCTGCACCACACGTATCTGAAAATCCTTTGCAAAAACTGCTCAATCCCCATATCAGGAACCAAATTAGAATTAAAAATACAAGACGAAAATGCAGATGAATCCATCGGATACTCCAGCCTCCTCTCGTTTCTAACTATAAGTCTATTTAGAAGAGAGGAAACAACAGAGAGAACGCACGGGAATCTACCCCTCCACGAAAACGAGTACAAATCAGATCGAATTCTTGTGGGGGATACACTCTTCATTATCGAAGCCATCACATACAGAGGGGCAAGAAAAACCAGAATAACTGAAATGATTTTTCAATTGGCTGCTCTGCAGATATCAACATAAAGCGTTTTATAGCACCAGCTTTGATAAATAAATCGCAACCATTTTTTTTATCTCATTACCTGAAATGAGCAAAGGGGATGTTCCCTTTAGAGTGCTGAGAAACACTTGGCATGCAAGTATGTGCAGTCATTGCCGCCATGGCCCTGCTAAACAGGCTTTTTACCTTATTATAACTTTTAATTTGGCAGGGCTCGCGGCTGAAAGCCGGCTGATGCCGGCAAAGCATAAAATCGTGGGTGTCACAGATAATACGGATGTCAATACTTAATTTTTTAGGAGTTTGTTGAGATTTTGAGGTCTAACGGTTGTGTCGAAGAGAATAAATACTTGCCCGTTTTGGAGATTTCTTTCAAAGCAAAATCCAGGTTGTATTCTTGATATTTTTAAACGATTAATAAAGGAAACAAAGCCTACTAAATTTGGTAAACAACGATGGTAAAAGCACGAATGGGATATTTTACGAGGCTCGTATATCGGGGAGCTCACAGGTCCAATTCAGACCAACATTCTTCACCACACGTGTGGCTCATTGACTTCGATAGAGTAAGAAAGAGTTCAATACTGCATTGAAAAACGATAAAGATAAGACGTTTTGAGGACTTAGACGTGCGTTGGTTGCTTTTCGAAGTGGAAATCACAACGCATTTTACGTTTTTTAAAGTTTTGCTTTTAACTCATTGACGTAACTTAGAAGAAGCGAGTTTGTTATGCCTACATAAAAATAGAATTTCAATTGTTTGGAAGCTAACCACGTTTAAGTTAATCTTTCTTTTCTTAGTGTGAAAAACTTTTATTACTGATGTATATGGTTGAGTAGTTTTTTTTGAGCTGTCTTCTTGTAAGGTTCAGAGCTATGCTTGGAGATTAACACACAACTACACATCGTTGTTTAAACCTTGGCCCTGTAGACACAAAAACAACACCAATCCGATTATGTGACTGCAAACACTGATCGCTTTGACAAACACAGCCCCCAGGGCAGCCCTCAGAGGTCAAACAGTGGTCCTAACCACTTTCATAGCAATTTTGTAAGGTCGGGAAGCAATTTGGCACATTTAGACACTTTGCTCGGTATTCGTCTCACCCAGGGACGAATACTAACTGGAATTCGTCTCACCCAGGGACGAATTCTGAAATCGTCTCACCCAGGGACGAATTCCAAGTTTAACGGGCAAAAAGAAGAATGGTGCCAAGTGGCAGCCCGAGGACAGCTCGGTTGATGACTCCCGCCTCGCACACGTGTGTGGGTGGATAGATAGGCCGTTAGAAGACTCGTCACAAGGGCGGTTATGAGAGCCCAAGTCAATGGAGGACTCCCCTCCCTCATGGGAAGACATGACTGCCACATGGCACCTATGACCAACACATGGCATTTGTGCTTCCCTCTCAAAAGAGACCCCATGGGTCTATAAAAGGTGGGACTTTTCTCACCCAAAAGGACAGATAGAAGGAGATTTCAAGCAACGAAGTGCTTCCGAGTTGAACACCCACTTGCATCCCCTTTGATTCACCTTCTCACATCCACCAATCTCTTTTGCAAGGGAGGTTGTTGGGTGGCTTTTGGAAGCTTGAATCTGACCCAAATCCAACATATGGACACCTGAATCAACCAATTTGCAGACATCCCAATCCTAAGAGGTTTTGGGCCCATCCCTAGTGGATTGGCGCCGAAATCAAGTGCCAACGGTGGGAGGCCCACTTGGGCGCCCCCGCACTTTCTGAGTTTTAAAGCATTCTAGATTATTGTTTCAGTTTGCATATCATGTTATTCTGTTTGGTTAACTCATAGCTTCAATTTAGTAACATTTTGATCAGATTTTATCACGTTTTGTGTCGCTTTGTTGTTTCACTAACTTGCAGGTGGCGATATCGAATTCCCGAGGATAGAGGCCAAATTGGGAGAATCCGACCATCTGGGTCATCCCAAAATGGCCCCAATTACATAACCCCCCTATTTGCAGGCATTTTGCAGGTCCCGAGATTCGACATTGGAGCAGCAGCAGGTCGGCTTTTCCAACACAGAAGAATTCGTCCCACCCAGGGACGAATAGCAGTCAGAATTCGTCCCACCCAGGGACGAATAGCAGTCAGAAGTTCGTCCTGCCCAGGGACGAATTCCAGTTGAAGGCAGATTGGCCAACTGTTTCAATGGCAGTGGCCCTCTGGTGATGTACTCGCTCTGTTGTCAAGTTTTTAGGTCATTTAGGCTTACTTTATTTATTGTTTCAGATAGTTGTTCATATGCATCTTTTACCAATTTCAAAGCATGAATTCTATTTCTTCTCACAGGTGCTACTAACGCTTTGTCTGTCTCTTTGATTGCAGGAGGAACAGCAAGAAGTGAGGATTTACCAACAACAGCGGCGGCAACACTTTGGCCCGCCCATTTTGCATGTGGGCATGCGGAAGGAGAACACTTACCAAGATTGTAACCGGATCCGTTTAACGCTCCTAGCCCCTAAAAAGGGAGGAGGCAATTTTGTAACCGTGTTGGATAAGTTTAATAAAAGGGCTGTGACTTCTCTTTAAAGCTTTTGTAACTCGTTTCAGTCTATTTGCCTCTTTCATTTTAATGCATTTCTTGTTTTAGGGCTTAGGCGTTGTTTCAATTCGAATGCATCTAAGTAGTTGTTCTTTCTGAAAAGCTTCCGGAATCTCGTGCTTTCAGTGGCGATCACGGTGGGACCCTGTTCCCTGGTGTTTAAAATCATAGAAACTGATTAAATTTTTGTGTTTTGTGCTTGACAGGTACATTTTTTTGTTGCAGACTGCTATTCGTCTCTGGCAGGGACGAATTCTGTTCTGCAATTCGTCTGACCCTGGGACGAATTCAAATTCGTCTCTGGGAGGGACGAATTCTGTTCTGTAATTCGTCTCACCAAGGGACGAATTTCTGTCTGCAACTTTTCAGAACAGAAATTCAGAAGCAACCGGTCCAGGCAGAGAAGAGGTAGGGATTTTCATAATCTCTGTTAAATTTTCTGTTTCTGTTTCTGTTTCTTTAATTGTTTTCATTTAATCCTGCATTGCATAGGAAAAGTCATTTATGCTTGTTTCATTTTCGTTAAATAAAATGAATCCCACACACTTCATGCAATAATTTTAAACCAAGGAGCCGGTCGTAAGACCCCAGCCCTTGAGCAAGACCAACGGTGGGTTCATCACCACCTTGGCTTAGCTTTGCATCCATTTCCCGATTGTCAACTCGTTGTTAGGCGTAAATCCCGACGAAAGCCGACCGAGTGTCGCCGGGGTGATTCCCATGCGCGCGAGGATAAGTTTTCTATGGTAGGTGCCATTAACAGGACAATCCCCCTTCCGTACCGCCTACGTACCACGTACCTTCTGCTCTCACGTACCTATAGTCTCCCTCTCGTAAGGGCGGGTATATAGAGAGGTTGGTATATCGGCCTGGTTGGTATATTGAAGGGGCTACCATTTTGGGAGTTATATGAGCCTTCATTATGCATTTAAACGTTCTTCAAAACCTACAAAAACAAAACAAAACATCAAAATGCACTAAACCAGTTTAGGGCACACCAATAATCCTTAAAAGAGATAATCACGGTTTGCGCATGTGTGTGTTTATTTCTGCTTAGTGTAGACAAAAAAAAATCATCATAAACGAGATAAAAAATCTACTTAGATAGTATAGAAGCAACGCAATGGTGTATACCCGTAGCCAAGCCCAATCAAGGGCAGAAGCTCCGGAAGGTACACAAGAAGCAGGCACAAGTCGCCTTCGCTTCAGTCTTGAGGACTTGGTCATACCGCCTTATCGGTCTGGCCTACAAAAGAATCCGATTCAGAATCCTCGGTGGGGTATGCCCATTCAAAGCAGCCCCTTTCGGGAAGACGCCCTACATGTAGACCTTGATGTAAACAGAGAATCGCCTTTTGAGGTTAGACATGAGTGGCCACAGCGCGATGGAGCGCTAGAGAGGCACACCATCCATTTGGAGGGACAACGTGGATATGGCGTCCCTTCTTTACCTCCCATCAAGACGGAAAGACAAAATCCGGAGCGCAGGGCTCCTTACACAGGGCGAGCTAACTCCGCCCGCCCCGTCCAAACCCGTGAAAGAGAGTACGAGGAAAGCCATCGCATTCCTCGAGGACAACAAATAGCGCGGGAACCTTGCATTTCCGCACTTGCTAGGTATCATGATCAAACATCAAGGCCGGAGCCTCGAGTACATGTCGCCCACCTCGACAGAGGGAAACGACCCATTGAAACTTTAGATCAGAAAACTCGAGGAAGACACATAGGAGACACATTCGAACCTCTTGAGAAAAATAGGGTAGACCAAATTGACCCGATAGCTGCTAGACAGACCATCCGTCAAGCCCAAATCACGCGGCTTAGACAAAGTCATCAGGAGATAGAGTACCGACACCGCTTGGATAGAGAGCGCATGCAACGCGAAGCGGATGAGTTACGCTATGAACTACCCGAGAGGGAGCCAACCCCTCGCATCCAAAGGGCCGAACAATATGAGAGGCATAATTCGTTGGTGCAGGACAGGTCTCCACGACCTCGTCAAGCTTTGCCTCCGAGACCTTATAGACCCGAGAGGGAGGCCACTCCCCGAAACAATGATGGGTACCTTCAGCGAGGACTCGATCAAGGTCATGGGTCTCGCCCAGAGACTCCTCAAGAACTTTATGAGGAGTACGAACCAGAAATAGAATATGCTGAAACTCCCCATCAAGGCAGGAGGATTGCCATTCGGCCACCCCTCCATAGGCCCCCAGTTTACCATAACTTACAACGGGAGCGAACAAGGGAGGAAGAAATAAAATCTTTCGATGCATACCAAGCGCTATTAGAGCGTTTGGAGTCTGTGGAGACAAAAGCAGCTGGGCATCAAAAACCCACATTACGTCAACTCCGCAGTAATCCGGTGCATCCCTCAGTGCCTACACCTCTTTACCCCGAGCACTTCAAGCTGCCTCAATTGGCAATCTTTAAAGGTGAAGAGGACGCACAAGAACACGTTACAAGATTTCTAAGCCAATGCTTCGGCATCCAAGACAATGACGCATTGTTGCTTAGAACGTTCATAACCACATTCGCAGGCCCTGCCTCGGATTGGTTCACACAACTACCTAAACACAAGCATAAGCAACTTAGATCAATTAGTAGATGTGTTTCTTGAACGCTTTGCCTTCAACACAAGGAAGAAAGCATCACCGAGTGATCTGGCGAGCCTCGAGAAATTTGAGGAAGAAACAATGGCAAGCATATGGGAATCGATGGAGAGCTTTGCTTTCTAAGTTACCCTACCGTCCCCCTATGTCTGATCTCACGCAGATGTTCACAAAAAGTTGCTTAAAATCAATCTCTGGTCTATTGTTGCTGCGACAATACGACAACTTAGAAGAAGCTTTGGCGCAAGCCAGAGTTATAGAAGAGATTAAGATAGGCGAAGGCGCAATCGCCAAGCCTAAAAAGAAAGAGTGGAATAAAACCACTAAAACCGGGACAACGCAACCACAACACGCTGCAGTCAACCAAGTTGCGATAAATGTTCCCACGCCTGTGCCAGAAATGCAGCCTCAAAAGGCTAATTACCAGGCAGTGCCTCCTGCTTATGAAAGAGATAATAGAAGACAGGAGCAGAATCAGCAGCGTCGCCCTAGGCGACAATTCACCCCTTACACGGAGTCCAGGGACTCCCTATTTGACCGCTTGTCAACGGCAAATTTAGTCACTCTACCAGAAATTCAAAATATAGACCCTAATGCTCCTAAGCCTAGGGGATACAGAGAGGAATTGTATTGTAGATTCCATAGGCGCAGAGGACACGACTTAAATGGATGCTGGAAGTTCAAAGAACTAATCCAAGATTTGATCGACAATAGAACATTGGCCGTGGACAACCCCATAGCGCCAAACAACCAACAAATGGGGGTATTCAAGGACCCTTTGCCTGCCCACGAGGCACAGGCAAAACCACTCCAGATTAACGAGGTGCGACAGAATCTTCCCATGCAGGGATTTGTGGGAATGATTAGCATAGTAACAAGGAACAGAAGGTACCCAGCAGTTGCCCCCGAGGTAGCTACAAGGGAAGTTTCGACAACATCGCAGCCTCAACAACGCCCAACGCAGTTGCCCCCGCCTAGACCCGAGGTCACGATACGGACCAAACTCACGCAGAGTTTGCGGACCACATCGGCTAGGCTGTCCATTTACGAGCTTATTCAACAGTCAAGACCCCATAGGGAAGCTCTTATGGACATTTTAAAAGCCATCGAATTACAGCCTCACGAAGCAAATTCTTTCAACAACTTCGTGGGACATGTGAAACAATGTACGGAGCCGGTCATCACATTCAGAGAAGACGAAGTCAAAACAATATCAAATGACATGGCAGATCCACCCCTGCACGTTATCGCGCGGGTCAACGGGATCCCGTACAAGAGAGTGTTGGTAGATACTGGCTCGTCCAGTAACATCATTACCACTGCAGCCTTAAAACATTTGAAGTCGCCAGCCTCTCACATCACAGCCTCCACGTACACACTGCGAGCTTTCAACGATGCAATATGCTCGACGACCGGCACCGTTGTTCCGCCTCGTCCAGGTAGGACAAAAGACAATACCTACATTGTGCCATGTGTTGGAAGGCGAGATGGCTTATAATATACTGCTAGGGCGGCCTTGGATCAGGGACATGAAGTGTGTCCCTTCGATCGCCCACCAGTGCTTAAAGTATGCTTATGAAGGAGAAATACATGTAGTCCCAATGGACTTAGAGCCCTTTAAGTATTGCAATGCGGTACAATTCATGCCTCAATCGACCCTCCCTTCAACACATTTGGATTTCCAGTTAAATCCATCTAAACAGGGTCCAATACCGCAGGCACCACTGGTGACCAACAAGGCAAAATCCCAGCCAGGTGAGACTTCATCACCTGCTCCTTCATCATCAACGCCACCTATCATGGCCCAACAGAAGGACAAGGGAAAACAGATCATGGAAGAGGTCAAACCCTTAGTAGAAAGGTTGCCCACAATTTCAACAATATCAACAGAAGAGACACCTCGCACAACAGAAACTAAGACTCCTGAACCACCAAACATGGAATGGACTCAGGAAGGACTACCGTTTCCTCCCACCCAATCATCAACAATCACTGTTGAAATGGCCAGTACGGGCCTGGGGGAATATTTAGTGCAAAATGTTGTGGCGACGCCAGCATTGGAGTCAAGACAAGACATGGGAAGACCTCGCCTTCCCATAGGGACAGCTTGTTCCTCTAGGCTACCCTCCAAACCAGATCGAATTTCGTGTATGGGGGCCTTGATCATGGTCTTGAACCATGCCAACAAAAGGAAGCAGACGAAGAGCCTTTTGTTGAAAACATCAACTATCTGTCAAACCCAAACTTTGCCCTAAAATATCTCGGTCAATGCAATTGGCATGGATACGGGCTAGGCAGATATGAGCAAGGGATGCGGGTCCTTTGCCAATCAAGATATCAGATGCCATATGACAAGTCAGGAGTAGGGTTCAACCACCCCCGCCCTTAGACATCTTGGTTGAAAATATGCAAGGCCTAGAAATAGGCAACAAGGGGGGATTGGCACAAGATCCGTATGCCAATCCAAATACAGAATACACATTGGGAGACTACCTCCCATGGTCAACAAACACCCCTGGAAATAGCAGTAATCCCTCTCCTTTGCTAGAGAGAGGCGAAAATTCAGAGATTAATCCTCAAAGAGAACATCAACGGCTTCCAGACATCTTTTTGAAGCTATTCCCCTTAGAGGTTCCAGCTGAACCAACACAGTGTCAAGAGAATCAGGTCCCTCCACCAAGAGTGGAACAACCACAATGGGACCAGATTAACTTACTGGAACAAGGAGGGTCCTCAACGTCGCAAGCAGCAGTTGCTGAAGAGAATGAACATTTTTGGGTCTCCGAAAGTGATTCAGAAGATGAGACTGAGATGGACTATCTCAGACATGCGCGACGGAATTATCGCCCTTTAACTCACGAAGATCTAATGGGACAAATGGGCATACGGCTAGGGCATGAATGGTGGGTAGACCCAGCAAGGTGGGACCAAGTATTGGATCCATGGCTCCAAATTCAAGATGAGCATCGTCCACCTCGAGATCCCATCATGACATCAGTGTCGAGAAAAGACCCTGCCATCCTTTTTGCAAATAGGGATGAATTCGCACCTAGGGAAGATCCATTCGTGCCCGTTCCCGTAGAATCGAGTTATCACACCCACGGTTCTGGAGACCAAATTCATTCCATCCACATGATCTCCATTGATTTGACCGCACCCATCCGCAATCCGGCCGATCCAACACGGTCATTGCATCTAGACATAGATGCCATCGACTCGGGATCGCGTCAATTCACCTTTATCACCATCGTAGTATCGGCCTTTCGGTGAAATGCCTCATTTGACCCCAAGGACAACTCAAGAAATTTTTTAGGCTGAAGAGGGACCCGAGGTTCCAAACGCAGATTTAAACTCAGCCAATGATATCCATTTGATCCCGACTCCACATCAGTTGGAGGAAGGATCCCACATGTCAGTCGAAGAAACGACTGACGTAGACATCGGCTTAGACCCAACGAATCCACAGATTATCAAGTTGGGGGTAAGTCTTTCCCCCAAAGAGCAAGCCGAATACATCGCCCTTCTCAAAGCGAAGAAGGAAGTTTTTGCATGGTCATACAGAGACATGCCGGGACTAGACCCGCAGCTAGTCACGCACAATTTAACGCTTGATCCGACAATCAAGCCTGTAAAGCAAAAACTACGCAAGATGCACCCAACAGTGGCCTTGATGGTCAAAGACGAATTACAAAAGCTGTTGGATGCACAGTTTGTCATCTGCATGGATTATCCGCCATGGCTGTCCAACATGGTTCCCGTCAAGAAGCCCGACGGGAGGATTCGCATATGCACCGATTTTTGAGACCTAAACAAAGCGAGTCCTAAGGATGATTTCCCCTTGCCAAGCATCGACGCGCTAGTAGACGCTACAACAGGTCATGAAATGCTCTCCCTAATGGATGGCTTCTCAGGATACAACCAAATTCGTATCAATCCTGAAGACCAACTTAAAACGGCGTTCACAACGCCTTGGGGGACATTTTGTTATAAGGTCATGCCTTTTGGCCTTAAAAATGCTGGCGCTACCTACCAACGTGCCATGACATACATCTTCCATGATTACATGCACAAAACTTTGGAAGATTACATGGATGATTTGTTAGCCAAATCTCTTTTGCGCTCAGATCATCTCGGTGACTTAAGCAAGATTCTCGATCGCCTCATAGAGCATAAGGTCAATCTGAATCCCAAGAAGTGCGTATTTGGCGTCACATCTGGAAAACTCTTGGGTTTTATAGTCTCAAAACGAGGCATCGAAGTGGACCCAAAGAAAGTCAAGGCAATCCTTGAAATGGCTCCCCCAAACACTATCAAGCAAGCTCAGAAGTCTGCAAGGAAAGGTCGCATCGATTAAACGCTTCATAGCGCAATTATCTGACAAATGCCGACCCATGAACAAATTATTGCACAAGGGAGTTACATTTCACTGGGATGACGAGTGCCAGTTAGCCTTTGACGAAATCAAACAATACTTGGCTTCGCCGTCGGTATTGGCACCACCTAGACCAGGAGTGCCGTTCTACTTATACATCTCAGCTAATCGAGGTGGCACTGGGCGCCATGCTAGCCCAAAAGAATGAACTTCACAAAGAACGAGCTACTTACTATCTTAACCGCACCCTAGTCAGTTACGAACTTAACTATGCATATGTTGAGAAACTCTGCTTGGTAGTGGTGTCTGCTACCAAAAAGCTACGCCACTACATGCCGAGCAACACTACGTATGTTGTGTCTAAGGAGAATCCATTGCGATACATGATGAGTCGTACTTATCATAGTAGTCGCACGGCGAAATGGATCATGTTGTTGACGGAATTTGACATTGAGTTCATTGGGCAAAAATCTATCAAAGGACAAGTCATAGCCGATCAACTAGCAGAGGCTCCTCTTGAAGACGATCAGCCTCTGGTCATAGAACTACCCGATGATGGGGTCTTCCATGTCTCAGAATCGCCAGATTCTGATGAGCCTGAGTCACAGGCCGACATAACCCTGTTCTTCGATGGTTCTAAATGCGAGCAAGGTGGTGGCGCAGGAATTGTATTCTTCACACCGCAGGGCGCTCCAATGCCCCTGTCATTTAAATTAAACTTCCAGTGCACCAACAATAATGCAGAATATGAAGCCTTGCTCCTAGGTCTTCAAACAACAATCGCCATGAACATCAAATGATTGAATATCTTTGGTGATTCGCTGTTAATAGTCAATCAAGTCAAAGGGGTATATCAATGCAAATGCCCAGTTCTGAAGGCCTATAAAGCCCTCGTGGACAAATTCCTGGCAAAACTTGAGTGGTATGACATCGAGGCACTCCCTCGATCATCGAATCATTTTGCGGACACAATGGCCTCTTTGGGGTCACTAATCCCGCAAGACCTTTCCGGTGATATGACAACTATTCAAGTCAAAACCTTATCGCAATCCGCGATAGAGCGCGCAAGCTCAGACTTGACGCCAGGAATCCACATGATCCAGATTGAACCATCCTCGGATAAGTTCTTTCGAATCCGAGATCGTCTGAAACGTGCCAACTGGGGGTCCTTGTTCTCCCCCACTCCCATTAATAGCAATACAACGCTATTCTTACAAGTTCTATCCCATTCAACATTTGTTAGGGAAGAACTTCGAAAGGGATTGGCTGTTCATACTGTCGAGGTTTCGATCAACAGGACTGGTATTTACCCATAAGAGACTACCTCAAGTTAGGTAATCTTCCCTTTGGATTGACGCACGCCGCAAAATGAACATTCAAGCAGAAAGCGGCTAAGTATGTCTTGATAGGAGACATTTTGTATCGTCGCAGTTATGACGGAATTCTTCTTCGTTGTTTGGACCAGCAAGAGTCCACTTGGGCAGTCGCCCAAGCGCACGACGGTACATGTGGTGGTCACTTTAGTGGTATGGCCATCGCAAAGCGCATTCTTCGCATGGGCTATTATTGGCCATCTTTAGAGCGAGATTGTTGCGAATATGTCAAGAAGTGCGTGAAATGTCAACATCATGCCAATTTGATGCACGTACCTTCCTAGGCCCTACAGACAGTCCAGTCTGCTTGGCCATTTTCGTAGTGGGGCCTCGATCTAATCGAAAAGATCTCCCCGCATCGTCAGGCCGTCACACGTTTATCATAACGGCCACAGAGTATTTTACCAAATGGGTGGAAGCAATTCCGTTAACCTCAACGAAAGGACCCCGCATTGTGGAGTTCATCTTGCATAACATCATATGTCATTTTGGTATTCCATCCAAAATAATATCGGATAATGGGCCATCATTCAAGAACAAAGACGTGCGTGCTTTGACCACAAAGTACAAAATTCAGCACAGCTTTTCAACGCCCTATTATCCGCAAGCAAACGGGCAAGCAGAGGCATCAAACAAAACACTAGTGGCCATCCTTAAAAAGACAGTCACAGATAGTCATAAGGATTGGCACATACAAATCCCACTTGCCCTTTGGGCTTACCGCACTAGCGTTCGGACGCCAACTGGGGCAACTCCGTTTTCGCTCGTGTATGGCTCAGAGGCAGTAATGCCTCTCGAGTTGGAAATTCCTTCCCTTCGCATATCAATGCAGGAGTTCATCGATGATGACACTGCGCGGCAGGCCCGGTTAGACCAACTTACGTTGCTTGACGAACGACGCGTGAATGCTCTCGAGCACTTACGTATCTATCAAGAGCGGCTTAAGAAAGCTTACAACATGAAAGTTCATCTAAGGGACTTTCAGGTTGGTGATTTGGTATTGAAGGAAAACCAACAGAACTCTAATTTGCCGTCCCACCTAAGGGACAAGTTCACGGCAAATTGGTTAGGTCCATATGTCATTGATAGCAAAATAGGACCCGGGACGTACCGGCTAGCTTCTCTTGACGGTATCAAGGAAACAGAACCCTTGAATATCAGTCATTTGCGACAATTTTATATCTAAGAGAGCCATATCCCAAAAATGCTCCAACGATCCATAAAATCGCTTGGTCAAAAACACAAAAGCTCCAAGGATTATCGCAATCACTTGGTCAAAAACACAAAAGCTCCAAGGATTATCGCAATCACTTGGTCAAACCAAAAAGCCCCAAGGATTATCGCAATCACTTGGTCAAACCAAAAAGCTCCAAGGATTATCGCAATCACTTGGTCAAAACCCAAAAAGCTCCAAGGATTATCGCAATCACTTGGTCAAAACCCAAAAAGCTCCAAGGATTATCGCAATCACTTGGTCAAAAACAAAAAATCTCCAAGGATTATCGCAATCACTTGGTCAAAACCCAAAAAGCTCCAAGGATTATCGCAATCACTTGGTCACCCAAAAGCTCCAAGGATTATCGCAATCACTTGGTCACCCCAAAAAGCTCCAAGGATTATCGCAATCACTTGGTCACCCCAAAAAGCTCCAAGGATTATCGCAATCACTTGGTCACCCAAAAAAAAAAAGCTCCAAGGATTATCGCAATCACTTGGTCACCAAAAGGCTCCAAGGATGTCCACAATCACTTGGTCAAAAATAAAAAAATAATCAAAAACAACAAAAATTTGCATCTCATATCTAGGCATACTCAAATTCATCAATCGAGAGCTCTTCTCGTACCTCATATTCATATTCACAAAAATAAATCCATCAAAAATACAAAAACATGTAGCTGCATTAAGCATTGCATCCATACGCTGCATATTTGTGGTTGTATAAGTCAAAGGCACCATAGGCTGTAATGGCTCTGATAAACCATCTTGTTCCACACTGTTCCATTTTACAAAAAAAACAAAAACACCATGCATTGCATTTACCACACTAGAGTCAGTGGTCTTTTAATGTATCAAGGGTTTTCATGATTCAATCATCATTTTGCTCTTTAGCCATGTAATGTATAAAGTCAAACAGATTTTACGAAGGTAGAATTTCACTTGAAATACACCTTGTTACGTAACGTCCCAACACAAATTAAACACATAAAACAATTCCTAAGTTGTGTGAACGAAAGATGAAACCTGCACAGTAATCTAGGTCACCAAAAGCGAAACGGTTATCTTGCTCATCCCCCTGTGCGAATGACCCCAAGAATGCTGAGAGTTGGCAAAAGGACAAGCATCCTCCCTACCCAATTCCCTAAGAATCCCTAGTTCTCAATAGTTGCAAAACATCAAAAATTTGCAAAATGTCAAAAATCAAATACTTGACATCTTACAGTGTAAAAATCAAAGGGCACAAACGATAGTGATTTTCATCACTACATATCCCCAATCCCTTGCTCAAAAGAAAAACAAATCAAAATAAACAGTGATCTTATCACTACAAACGAGCAAGTATCCCAATACAATTGAAGAAAAGAAGGGAGTAGAACTTGAATCCCTGGAACTCTCAAACATTCTAAAAGGTCATAAGGCAAGCCTCAGTACCGATTTGGTTGATAGCCTATCGATAACTGGCGGTAAACCTCTCGCATGACGATATATCTGTCACATTAACTTGCGTACAGATCAATGTTTGCATGTGGATGAGCTAGCTTATGGCATCCTGGATAACACCGCAGACTAATCTAACTACATACAACAAAGGAGTTAGTGGAGCTAATTAGGTGATCCTCAGTACAGGTCCGGTTGAAAGCCCATCTGGCACTGGTGGTATCCTGATAAATACCACAATAATGAACTCATTTGCACACACAGGGATGTGAAATAGCTTGGTCAAAAATAGGTCTGATTCATACCTTGTTTAAAAGTCTTGTAAGATAAAGTACAGTCGTGGCTAGTGAGTTAAAACTGTCTGAGTCTAAGAAAACCTTAGCTACATTTATAAACCAACTGCGCTACTTTTCATCCTTACAATACCATCAGAAAATACAAAAAGAGAAAACCACATGTATACATACAAGAGCCATACATCATAGCAATCGCAAAAAAAAATGAATTAAAGAGCGTCTTAAACAGCCTATGGTGCCGTAACCAATCACCACAAATATCATTCATCAATTTCACCTTGCATATCAAAAAGAAATAAAAAACATTTGCATTCATCATAACATAAGCATTCATCAAAATAAATAAATATGCATAAATCCATAGTCATTAGCCATCATGCATAACAAAAATAAAATCATCACATGTAAGAAACCACAATAAAACCGGTATATATATATATATATCGTCAAAAAAATGCCCGCAGGCTACAAAATCGGTCCTCAGACCCCGCAATCATATCCAAAAACCCAACCTAAAGCGTCGACCACCATAATCACGCAGGATCGGTGCGACGGGAACTACCCCCCGTGGTGTGGGTCCTATGGGACCCTGCAGGCGGCTACTGCCAGCCCCCGCATCATGCCTGCTACCGCCTCCCTCATCTAATCGTCGACGACGAGATGATGCTGACTGCTCAGTCGCACTATCCCTCGTCCGCCATGAAGATCCACTGACCGAGGGCTCAGGTAGCCGCCCACCAAGGCGGATGACCTCCCTCTCCAAGTCTATCCGGTGCCGACACCAATCTGCCTCTCACCGATGATAGTATGACACCGCATCGTCGCGCTATGCCAGAACCCTATCCCGCTCTGCCAGCTCAGCCCGTAGGAGATCCCTCTCCCACAGCGCGTCCCCCAGCTCCCGCCTCGCATCCCCCAACTCCAGATCCCGTATCCGCAGTAGCTCTATCAATCATGCATTTTCAGCACGTATCTCAGACTCCACCTCCTCTGTGTCTGCCTGACGAACAAGACCCTCTGGAACAGCAGCCTGCTCTGGCTCCCACTGCTCCTCCACGTCCTGCATGTCCGGCTGATCCGGAGCGCCCAAGTCTACATCCTCATCCCCCACATCCAACATGTCCGCATCATCTAACGGACCGCCCCAATCATCCCCTGCTGCCTCAGCACCCTCCACTGCCGCCTCCGTGCCTCCCAGTGGCCCCTCTCCTCTCCATCACCGTAGTACCCACCACGAGTCATACTCAGTGGTAGTCCCGACGTCATCTACGTCCGGGACGTCAATAACCGCATCTGACTCCTCGCCCAATGGCGCGGTGACCGGTGGATCTAGATCCCTCTCATCTCCCCACCGTCGATAGACCACGGGCTCACCAGGCAACCCCTGTCGCACCCCAAACTATCGTGTAACCCGGATGTATGAAAAGAACTCATGCTCCGTCCCGTGCCTCCCAGTCAACCACCGCTCCCTGCGTACCCGACGGAGCCACTCTCCAGCCTCTGGCCAGGCTGGACAGTCCCGATAAGGGCGCCAAAACACCTCCCCAGAGTGAGCCGAGAAAAGGCATCGGTATAGTGCTCTACAACACTTGCCCATCGCCGACTCTGTCCCTCGCTCCGTAGACCGCCGCCACAAAACTGCATAGCCTATCTCCGTGTCATCCATCGCCACCCGAGTCATCCACGGTAACCCGGTCGGCCTCTCCACTGCTATGTGCTGCCAACCCCAGCACTGCAGTAGATAACTGCAACTGACACCCTTCCGCTGCCGACAGCGGACCACATACAGCTCCCCGTAGAGCTGTGCCAACAATGTTTGTCCCCATCTCAAAATCAGTGGTGCTTCTATCGGGCACTCTACCAACTACCATACCAAATCCAAGCAGGTTCCACGGGAACCTCGCGCCTGACGAATCAGGGAGAAGCATGTTAGAAATAAGGCCCATCAAGAATGCGTGCCTCACTCCTAACACCCCCCTCTCCTGCCACCAACCAACCAAAATCCCGCCGATCTGGCAGTCCACCTCAGCTGTCTCCACTGGGTTCGTTACACCCAGCCGCTCCCCATGCCCAAAGCATCTCGTAAGTACAGCAGTCCGCTGATCACGCGGCGATGTCCTAATAGGCAGTCCGTCTATCGAAATCCGAAGCAACCGATAGACATCCTCCAAAGTTACAGTCATCTCCCCTATCGAAAGATGGAACGTGTTGGTCCGAGGATCCCAAAGTCTGATCAGGGCCATCAGATAGGCCTGATCCGGGACCACAGGCTCCAGTCGAGACACCTGCTTGAGCCCAAGGGCATCAAGCCATTCCCAATCACCATCAGTCAGTGCACCCCGCGCCTCAGTAAAGGCGGTAGGTACACGGTACCGGCTCCGAACCTGCAAAAGAAAACAATTAAACAAAAAAAAAAAAAATTAAAAAACATGGAAAAGAACTGTACAGCATAAAAAGAAATACAAGTAGTTGTCTTCAATCCAGTTTCAGGATTTAAGTTTTAAAACACATTTTGAAAAACAACATCACAAAAACAATTAAATAAAACAAGTGCAAATTTAAACAAAAATAAGCTCTAGAGGACACTTACAGGTTTCGCCTCGGCTCCGCCGCTCGAACCAGTTTGTGCACTCATGATGGCAGAGAGAATTCCAGCAGCGCTTCGCTTCGCAGAATTACCTCCTCCTCCCAGAGCTCCAAAATCGCAAGAAAAAATGACACAAATGAGCCCAAATGCAAGTTTTGGCCCTTAAATAGGCCTTTTGAGCTGGAATTCGTCCTTGATTGGGACGAACGCTCAGGTTAGCGCTCGTCCCACCCAGGGACGAATTCTACAGCTGGAATTCGTCCCACCCAGGGACGAATTCAAACCAGCACTTCAAAAACATCAAAAAATGATCAAAAATGCACTAAAAACAGACAATAAATTTGCCCGATAAGAGTGCTGCTGCACCTGACATCCAAGCCATACAAAATAGACACTGGAGTCACAAATTATCACTATCCTACTCCCTAAGAAGGCTACAATAGCCGGACCGCTCCACGGGAGACGGATTTTCGACAATTTAATCCCCAAATGGTGTCACAAAAAAAACAAAAACAACAAATAAACGCAACACAAAAACACAGCAATAAGCATTGCCGGACACAAGTGCTCTTGCACTTAACCTCTAGGCAAAGAAATACGATGTCGGGGTTCAAATTGTCACTCTCTTACTTCCCCAAGAAGGCTACCATAGCCGGACCGCTCCACGGGAAGATGGGTTTTTGATGATTTCACCCCATTATGGCATCACCAAAAGGGTTAACACCCACCAAAAACAGGTCCAAATGTTGGAAAAATTGCACATGCTAAACGGTAAACCCTCTAAAGGCCCCCTTACACAAGTCATCTTGGGTCAAGCGACTCGTCGCTTTTCTCATGAAGGTCATTCCCTCATCGATTCGTCGCTTGAGGGGGTAGTCACACTTAGTCACCAATCAACAATCACACACCCAATTAAGGAAAACGACATGCATTCAAAGAATCATTGACAAAGACAATTACGCTCCTGCTTGGGGCAAGAAACAAGCAACAATCAAATCAATCAAACACTTGGCATTTCGTGAATCATGAACACAAGGTTCCCCTGAGGATAAAAGGTTGCGCCCTTTGCCTAATCATGACTGATCAATGTCCAAGTTCAAGTCACACCTCACCAAAATAGGTTAACACTTGAAATCAAACTCCTTAGCTCGTCAGAAGCAAGGATTCAAGAATGCATGCCCTTTCCATGCTTGGGGCATCAAAAGTTGGTTAGGTTACCAAGAAACCCTAATCATTAGTGCTTTGGTTATCTATTTTTGCTCGGCGCTGTGCCATGCACAGCGCATCCCAAAAAGGGGCATCTCGTAGACACCAAAACAGCACCAATCCGATTATGTGACCGCAAACACTGATCGCTTTGACAAACACAGCCCCCTGGGGCAGCCCTCAGAGGTCAAACAGTGGTCCTAACCACTTTCATAGCAATTTTGTAAGGTCGGGAAGCAATTTGGCACATTTAGACACTTTGCTCAGTATTCGTCTCACCCAGGGACGAATACTAACTGGAATTCGTCTCACCCAGGGACGAATTCTGAAATCGTCTCACCCAGGGACGAATTCCAAGTTTAACGGGCAAAAAGAAGAATGGTGCCAAGTGGCAGCCCAGGACAGTCAGTTGATGACTCTTGCCTCGCACACGTGTGTGGGTGGATAGATAGGCCGTTAGAAGACTGTCACAAGGGCGCTTATGAGAGCCCAAGTCAATGGAGGACTCCCCTCCCTCATGGGAAGACATGACTGCCACATGGCACCTATGACCAACACATGGCATTTGTGCTTCCCTCTCAAAAGAGACCCCATGGGTCTATAAAAGGTGGGACTTTTCTCACCCAAAAGGACAGATAGAAGGAGATTTCAAGCAACGAAGTGCTGCCGAGTTGAACACCCACTTGCATCCCCTTTGATTCACCTTCTCACATCCACCAATCTCTTTTGCAAGGGAGGTTGTTGGGTGGCTTTTGGAAGCTTGAATCTGACCCAAATCCAACATATGGACACCTGAATCAACCAATTTGCAGACATCCCAATCCTAAGAGGTTTTGGGCCCATCCCTAGTGGATTGGCGCCGGAATCAAGTGCCAACGGTGGGAGGCCCACTTGGGCGCCCCGCACTTTTTGAGTTTTAAAGCATTCTAGATTATTGTTTCAGTTTGCATATCGTGTTATTCTGTTTGGTTAACTCATAGCTTCAATTTAGTAACATTTTGATCAGATTTTATCACGTTTTGTGTCGCTTTGTTGTTTCACTAACTTGCAGGTGGCGATATCGAATTCCCGAGGATAGAGGCCAAATTGGGAGAATCCGACCATCTGGGTCGTCCCAAAATGGCCCCAATTACATAACCCCCTGTTTGCGGAGCATTTTGCAGGTCCCGAGATTCGACATTGGAGCAGCAGCAGGTCGGCTTTTTCAACACAGAAGAATTCGTCCCACCCAGGGACGAATAGCAGTCAGAATTCGTCCCACCCAGGGACGAATAGCAGTCAGAAGTTCGTCCTGCCCAGGGACGAATTCCAGTTGAAGGCAGATTGGCCAACTGTTTCAATGGCAGTGGCCCTCTGGTGATGTACTCTGTCTGTTGTCAAGTTTTTAGGTCATTTAGGCTTACTTTATTTACTGTTTCAGATAGTTGTTCGTATGCATCTTTTACCAATTTCAAAGCATGAATTCTATTTCTTCTCACAGGTGCTACTAACGCTTTGTCTGTCTCTTTGATTGCAGGAGGAACAACAAGAAGTGAGGATTTACCAACAACAGCGGCGGCAACACTTTGGCCCGCCCATTTTGCATGTGGGCATGCGGAAGGAGAACACTTACCAAGATTGTAACCGGATCCGTTTAACGCTCCTAGCCCCTAAAAAGGGAGGAGGCGATTTTGTAACCGTGTTGGATAAGTTTAATAAAAGGGCTGTGACTTCTCTTTAAAGCTTTTGTAACTCGTTTCAATCTATTTGCCTCTTTCATTTTAATGCATTTCTTGTTTTAGGGCTTAGGCGCTGTTTCAATTCGAATGCATCTAAGTAGTTGTTCTTTCTGAAAAGCTTCCGGAATCTCGTGCTTTCAGGACCTCTCCAAAAAAACCAAACCTGGGTAGGAACACCACTTTTATGTTTAATTACCCACATTTAAAACTTAAAAAACATATTGTCATTTCATTGTGTGTTTTATAGGGGCCTCTCATTTTTTTTAATTTAGTTTAAAATGATGTTATAGAACCCAAAGGAATAGGTTAAGGGTTTTGTTGACTTTGTTTATACTTCAATTTAATTTTTTGGATGGTCAAGGTCTTGTTGGTTTTGTTTTTACCTTGATTTTATTCTTTGAATGAGATCTTATTAACTTTGTTTTTACCAATGAATTACTTCGGTTTGATGAGGTATGGTTAATTTTTAATTTTTTTTTATGTATCATTAACCGGAACATTACAATATTTTGTTGTTAGCACTGTTCACCAGCTAAAAAATAAAATGAGGTGGATCAAGAGTAAAGCATCCATAACTAAATATACATAAAGCCTATAGTTATGTCTTGTTGCTATACACCAGATATTAGCATTTATCTATGGGAGAGTCTGTTATATGAAAAACAATTAGGCATGTCTTTGGTGATATATTCTGAAGTCTTCAAAGAAGAAAAAGAAGTAATCAAATCATGAACCTGCTTATCATTGTTAATTGTCTTCTTCTTAGTTTCCTGTTGGACTTTCTGAAGATCTTGAATCATATGATAAAGTTGATGAAGTCTGTCAATAATATCTTAAGGCACATTGGAAGGTCCATAGACTTGGGAATGAATGTGTTCCACATGTAACGAAATATCAAAGGTCAAGTCTGTCAAAACTATATCCCATGGAGGAGCAGATCTAGTAAACACATTTTTGCATCTGTACTTCCAAAGGTGCTTGAGAAGGATAAGTCTACAAACATCCCAAAGTTTGGGGCATTGATCCAGTTGAGAAAAGCTAAACAGAGAAATCTTCCAAGATCTAGTGAAAGAGAGAAAAAGAAAAGAGTAGAAGATATCCCAAAAATAACAACTGAATAAGAGTTTCTAAAGCATTACAAAAATTGCTTTGAGAGGGAATGTGTAAAATCACAACCAAAGTTTCAGTTATTGGCAGTTTTTGATGCAAAATCTACCAACCAAGAAGTTAAGTTTTTTATTCAATAAGAGCTTTCCCAATTTGAGTAGCAAGAAACTATCACTGGGCATTGGTAAAATTCACTTACCACATGACATTGAGCTTAGATTCTAAAGAGGGTGAACATAGAAGATTTTTCTATAACCTTCTAGAAGTAATGGAAGAGATTCTATGACCATTAAGCAATCTCCAGTCATTTCAAATATTATGGGCAGTTGTTCCTAACTTCATAAGGACCTCACAAGGGATGAAAACCACAATTAAACCATAATACTCTTTGAACCTAGAGGGAAGGGAGCAATTATTGTAGATCTGATTGTAGGTAAGAATTGAGCAGCTACCAGGATCCCAAATATCTCTAATTATATTCATTCCTTTCTTCAAAAAAACTAGACCAAGAATAACATTGCATAAAGCTAAAGTTTTACCATTATGGAGTATAAGTTTATTCCACCAAATACTGTTAAGACCGATGCTTAGACCATGTATTAAGGAGTCAAAATTTCAAGCCAATAAATGAGAAACTGATTGCCAAGCTTTCCAGGTAACTAGAATAGAACCTTTAACTATAAAATAAGGTGCATTAAGGATCTTATGCTTCCAAGAGGTTTCTTTCCATTTACCTTTGTGAGTAGCTTTAGAGATTATGTACAGAGGTGTTTCCAATTTTCATCACCAATAATGACTAGAATTAAATTTTATCTTTATCAATAGATGTGTTTAAAATTTTTATACTAAAAAATAATAATAGTATGCATACCACACAAGTGTATGTATTTCGTTGGATAATAAAATACTAGAAATTTGCACCTAGGGATAAAATAGTACTTTTATATAAATAATATATATAAAATTAAAATTGGAAAACGACAAGTGGCTTCCATATAGGCTTTGCGCACTACCACTTAATTATTAGTGATATAACTGTAAGTTTTACTAGCTTTAAATTAAGATAATGAAAATAAATGGATTTTATGTTCTAAAGGTTTTTAGTTTTTAGAAGAAGAATTATTATTATTTATATTAATATGGTTTTTTAAGGGTTTATATATTTTACTATAAATATGTATTATTTTTTATGTAATTTTTTAATTTATATAATTTATTTGGAATCATTTTAAAAATAACACAAAGATAAAATTGCATATAGAAACTTTAAAGACAAATTTCATCTATCTTCAAATATGTACATTTTATTTAAATATAATATCTTATATTTAGCTATATACAATAGGATGTATTTTGGTTGTTTTATTTATTATTACATTTTCTTTTGTGAGACTAAATGGGGAAATTTCCATTCTATCTCTCAATGAAATATATTGATTTTTTATCATTATCTTTGTAAAAAAATTGTATTATAGATATTTCAAATTGTAATGTTTCAATTCAAATTTTGTTTCTTGAACTAAAAAATTAATAAAATATTGCTTAAAATTATTATACTTTGATTTTGTAAAAAAATAAGATTTATAGTCATTTTGAATTTGAATTCATATAGCTATAAAAATGGTAGTAGGGATTTCTTACTTTTCACCTAGGTATTTTAGGTTTTGCCTCACCTAGACAAGTAGTATGCTAGCTAATGTAGTTGTTATATAATCTATTTTTTCTATTGAGAATACAATTGTTGTTTTTATCTTCAACCTTTAATTTACCAATATATATTCTATTGAGAAGCAATTTTCTAGTTTAGATCTCATATCGTCAATTGAGCCTCTTCTATCTAAATCACTCTATCCAACTCAATCTTACTGGCTAAAACATAATGAATTCTATAATTTTAAATTCCTTTCACATATCTCAAAATTCTCTTACCTACTCCTATATGATATTTCGATCACTTACTAACGGATCTTAAACTAAAGACATAATATAAGTACATAAGATTATCTTACAAAACTTCTATATTTCTTCTCATCCAGTCTTCTCATTCTTGCATATTATTTCACCTTGTGCAAGTGTCATAGCAACATATTTGTAGCTTTTTATTCCAAGCATGTTTAACATATCATACACATATTTTGATTGGATCTCATCATGTGTTTGATATAACTCCATGTGAAGAAAATAATATTGAAAATGTAATGCTTAATTTTAAAACATACATGCAAACAATTAGAGAAAATAAAAAATAAATTCTAAAGTTTAGAAAAGCAACGAGAAAAATAATGTAAAAGTAAAAATAAAAAAAGTTCTAAAAATAAAAAAGAATAACATGGAAAATTGATCATTAGCATTGTCATGATTATATATTGTGGTGTATCCCCGACTAGTTGAATAATCCATCCAACATGTGTATCATACATAGATAGATTAAATTGCATGGAATGGAGTGAGATGGAGGAATAATATTGTATGGAGACATATTAGAATTTATAATAATTTTAAAAAATGAATAGAATTTAACCATACACTCAAATCTTATTTAATAAATGAAAAGGACAAAAAATTTGAGATTTGGTGGGGAATCCTAGGTACCATAAGCAATATGTATATGTTGAGATAATATTATACAATTCTCTAATGAGAAAATGAGGAGTAGCAAGGGGTATTTATAACAATACCAAACTCTAGCTACATAATAAGTTAAACCTAAGACAATATAACAATAAGGATATAGGTTAATTACAATTTATAAAGAGGGTTTAGCCATAACAAGGTTAATATTGATGTATAGGTATTATATAATATAATAATACATTATACAATCAAATACCCTTAGGCCTATCCAATTAACTGCATATAATGTTAGCCTTTACAATTTCAACACCCCACATAATCTAAACTAAAGGGCTAAGGAGAGGAAATATTCATAATAATAATATCACCACCATAATGGATGCTCTAATGGGACTCTACATTTTGAGATAGACTCATCTGAATCCCCCCATCATGTGAAATCTATTCTTACAAAAATATTTGCTACTAAAGAATCCCCTTCGGTTGGACCATAGTCACCGTTACCAGTATTCGTCACTCCTATACACATCAAAAACACACTTTTATTAGGACTTAAAATTAAAATATCACCACCACATTTTAGATAAGCCCCTTCAATATTTTATTATTGAACATGGAATGTCTTGAAGGCACAAATTTTACTCTTAAAATATACATCCTTTTTTGAAGAATTCCTTTTGCCCTTGGAAAACCAAATTTTAGTAACTAAGAGAGGCATTGCATGAATATACTTGAAATAAGGGTTGTAAAAAACTTCCAAGAGTACCTATACAAGAAATAGAAGAATAAAGATATAATGAAAGATAAGATATTCACAAATAAGCTAAATTAATCACCCAAAAGAAGAAGAGGGATTAACTAAAGCATATATTCAATTATTTTCTTGTGAGTCTCAAAAGTATTAAAATGTATTACAAATTTTATAAATCTATCTACATATTTTGATTTAACCAAATTCTATAATTTCATATGTTAAGGTGAGTAACTAGGTATGTTTTATCTATATTACACAAGTTGAGCCCTAAAACTACAACAGGTCCATGAAATGATGCAACAGTGTGTAGAGCTTAGAAAATAATGCACTTTAAATAAAAATTCTCAAAATACTTTCATATGTAAAAATTATGGCCTTCAAAAAAATTTCCCTAATGGACCCAAAAATATTAAAAATCAAATCCTCAAACCCGAGGGTTGTAAGAGCCAATCCCAACCTACCACTTAGAAAATATAATTTCTTACTATGCTCCAATCTTGGATTACCATTTTAGCTCCTCTACTTTACCTAATTTTTGGCACTTATCTCCATTTGATTGGATGAGTAGTTATAAAAAGGGAAAAAATGGATTGAAATGACATGAATGAAGGCTATGTTGACCTCATATCCATTGATTTTTTTAAAGTGTACAAAGAGTCTTAGAGAAGATTGAACTTCAAATATGACCATGTTGACCTCGTATCCATTGATATTTTCAAAGTGCCCAAATATAATTAGAGGGGACTGAACCTGATTCTCCCATTAGCTAAATTCATTTTTATAGCCACTTTAGTCATGCCATGTATTAGTAGAAAAAACAAAAAAAATATTTAAACGTGTAGCCACACCATTTCCATTGATAAAAAACAAGTATGTAATTTGATCATATGCCATCTACTTGGTAAGACATCCAAGCTATCCACTTGGGTAGTTATTTTATGGAAATAAAATGGTTTATCCCTCCATAGAAGCAATAAATATGACCTTTATTTTTAAATGGAGGACAAGCATAATTTGATCTTATACCCTATCCCTTCCAATGCATCCTCTAAAGCATGATGTCATGACCACACTTAGAAAAATATGGCCACCTTCAAAAGAACTAATGGTATTCTATTATCTTTCAACAAAGTATGTTCTCTCCCTAACAAAAAATAATGCATGTATAATCTTGAACAATGATCCTTCAAACAATAAAGTTCTAGCATTAATTGGTCTAGCCATAATGGCACAACATATTGGGACATGGTATTTACCTATAATAAAACATAATATAAACTCCCTCTTATATGGATGTCAAGCCAAAACCATGGAACATGAAGGGGTTGCATATTTAACTCAAAAAACATGCAAGAAAACTCTGATAAAGGAACAAAATCTAGATAAAATATCCTAGATACCTTTAATAGTACATAATCTTGATTTTAGTCTCTAAAGATAGTTTTTGGAAGCATAGAAGAGACATACAAGAATTTTATAAATTAGATAAAAGAATTTTAAAAATAATATTTTTTCCATCTCATGCAAAACCAATAAAGGAGATCAAAAGGAGAGAATCACCCTTTAGTTCAAAAGAAAAATCGGAGGCATCAAACAACATTAATGTGTATCCAAATGAGGTAGCTTTATACCTACTCTAATTCCATGTTAGAGTCCATAATATTTTCCAAAATTGAATAAAATATAACCATACACTCAAATATTATATAGAGAATAAAAATGAGAACAAAAAAAAGAGATTTGGTGGTCACCTTTAGGCACTATAAATAATAACTATATTCATAGATAGTAATACACAACACTCTAATGAGAAAATAAGGATTTATAAAGGGTATATTTCACAATATTATACTCTAATTACATACTAAAACTTAACCTAAGCTAACATAACAATATTATTTAGGTTAATTACATATTACAAAGAGCATTTAACCATAACAAGGTTAATTGCGACACATAAAGCTTACATAATAAAATATTACAAATAATTTATATATTATACATCGAAATGTTGTTAATCCTTTCCAATACATTATACAGTGTCAACCTTGGCCATGAATCAAATTATAATTTTAATATCTCGAATGACCATAAATCTACCATAATTGTTATTAATTCAATGTAAGAGTTGAGCAATACAATTGCACCTAAATTGACCATATGGATAGTATTGTGAAATATATTGTATATGGTGTATGAATTAATTTATATGCTTTTATAGTTGTTAGATAATTTCTATGCTTCCACATTGTTTTAGAGGAATTTGATTGCCAAATTATATAATCCTAACAGGTGTTATCAAAATCAATGTTGAAGCTCAAAACTAGTATTGAAAATTGGTATCAAAGCTAATGTGGAAGCTAGAAGCCTTGAATACTCATGGATATTAGAGTAATAAATAGAATTAAGCTTACATTTGAATCATATAATGGTTCAATACGGATCAATAATATTATTGGTAGAGCAACCTCAATGCATGGAGGCCCTAGATTCGAGTCCTAGCTAGTTCATACCTTTAGCAATGTATGATATCTAAAGAAAAATATAGTAGTAAGAGAAGCTACAAAAGAGAGGGAAATAATAGGATTATCACTATAAAATAAAGAGGAACTAATAAGAATCAAAAAATGAATATTTTGTGTGGTATAAGAAAGATATGACAAATGAGAGAAGAAAGATGAATATTTTATGTAGGAACAATAGAGTGAACCTTGTAAGTAGTAAGATGCTCTAATAAATATGGTGATTGTAATGAATAGTTATCTATGTAGTTTAATAGGATGATAACCTTACCATCCAATATTTTCTACTAGAGTCAGGTGATCATCCCATATTCAAGAAAAAAGAAGTTAGCAATTGAATAAGTGATTAAGTAATATATTTGATAATCGAGGTTGAGTAGAATCAAGATCAATAAAGTGGACCTAAGATCCCTAGACTTAAGCAAGAACTTGTCATACACTTGTAGTGGTAGTATCTAGGAAACTTCTAAAGGATGAATTTTGAGAAAGATCCATGACATTTCAAGAATACATATTTTTGGTAGGAGCCATGGAACTTGTAGAATATGACTTTTGTACAAGATCTAGGGTGCTCATTTTTTGTTGAGATACATACTTGTCATCTCATGGAAAATCATATAAATGTGGATAGTGATGAATAATTTTTTATCATAATTGGGTTGCTTTATTCAATGGTGTTATCTACCTTCTTGACTATTCCCATGATGTGGTAGAACCTCTATTTGATATATCAACTTTTGATGATGATGATCTACACAAGTGGATTTTCAAAATTGGATGTCTCATACACTTGCATAGAGTTCCTAAATGTAGAAGAGTAATTGTAGTCACTACTAAGTTGAGTACCTATAGTCATCAATGATTATCTTGGGAACTATGGTGTTGAGGTTATCATATTCCATTAATAAAATTGAGAATATTTATGGTGAATTCTAATAAAGGTCCTCTACATCATATGTGGTCAAGAAAATTTAGATAGAACAAATAGTGACTATGGATGAGTATGAAATAGAATTCATGAGCATCATCATATAAATATATACCTTGAATGCCATAGTAGTGGTGTTATCATTCATGCATGGAATCAAGGGAAAAATATCACAATAAGTAGATATTCATGATCTACACATCATATAGGATGTTAAGTGTCTACCTTGTGTAGCTATAAAAATATCCAATTACATATATTTCAACCAAACCATGATTTTAATCCCCATAGGACTTCATAAATTCAATAAGGATTACCAATAAATTTTCTTCTATTTTAAATGTCCATCATGATGCCAGCAAGATCAAGAATGTAATGATCAATAAAAATTCCACATGAAAGTTGAGAACGAAGTTTTTGAAGATGATTATATCCATAAATCACCACATTAGAAGGAACTAGTAGAATTTGAAGAGCCTAAAAAAGGTACATGCATTATAGCCATCTTAGCATTTTTTATAATAGAAATGCAATTCCATCACACTATCAAGGTATAAAATGGTCATTATTTTGATTAATTATAGTAGAACTCATAATTTAATTAATTATGATATAATTAGAACCTTGGGATTATATATCAATAATACTAGTAATGGAAAATTTAATATTTTTATTACCAATTATGGTAATGCTCAATGTATCAATTTACTGCTAATGTCCACATCTAGATGGGTGCCTATACTTCGATCAAAACCCTATATATGATGGATTTAGATATTTTACATGTTATCCTTAGCGATCAATGGTTGTCTCAATTAGGAGATGTTACCTTGAACATGTAGTAATTATATGTATAATGGATAGAGAAAAGAAAGGTCCTACATCTCCAAAGTTTGTAATCCTTACCATCCATTGCTACTAGATCTTAGTAGATGGAAAAAATATTTAATAAGTGTAGAAAGGTTATATTCATATAAATGTGTTGTATGGAAGTCATGGCCACAACACAACCACCTTCTACTCTTCCTTTTTAAATACAATCACTCCTAAACAAATAGCTAAGCTATTCAAACAAGCCAAGGGTTTTTGTGCCAAATAGAAACATGATAATATTATTTATCTAAATCAAGTCCCTTAACCAACAAATATTCATTCTTATTACTAAATCTATCTTTGAAGATAAAAATTTAAAAAATAGTTCAAGATATGTTAGGGCAAGGTATTACCTTCCCTAGTACTAGTCCTTATATATTCCTAACAGTCATGGTCAAGTACAAGGAGTTTGTTGGTGATTGTGTCTAAAATTTAGACTACTCAATAAAAACAGTATCAAATAAAAGTTTCATGTTCCTTTTGTTAATGAATTTTTATATGAAATGCATACTACACAACTTTTACCAACCTAGGCTTGCATTCTAAATTTTCATCAAAATAATTTTTAAGAGGAGGATATTCCCAAAATAATGTTTTACACAAATAGGGGTCATTATCATTTTTTGTCATACCTTTTAGTCTTACTAATGTCCCTTTGGCTTTCCAAAGTTTAATAAATTTTTCTTTAGTCCTCTCCTTCCAAATTTTATATTAGTATTTTTTAATGACATGCATCATGATGTATAGTATGTCTTGGGAATACCACTTGCATAATTTCAAATAGGAAGCTCCAAATTTTGGAGAAGGAACAATTATATATAAAAATATTTCTTTGGTATATCTCAAGTAGAGCATTTTGATCACACAATACCTCATAAAGGAGTCAAGGTGAATCCTAAAAAAATTAAGGCCATAAAATATTAATTGATATAAGTCTCTCAAAGTATTATGGGCTTTTAGGCCTCAATGGATACTATAGAAATTTTATCAACACTAATGGGAAGGTTATAGCTCCCTTGAAGACTCTTACAGATAAAGATGCATTTATTTGGTGTAATAAAGCTACAAGACCCTTTAATGCTTTAAATAGGTTGTATACCACTCCTCTTCTAGGTCCTCCCATTTTTAGTAATTTCTTTGTCATTGAATATGATGCTTCTATAATAAGTATTGGTTTTTTCTTGATATAAGAATTTTATGACCTAGATAATGAGCAAATGAATTTTTAGTATGAATTTGGGTCAATCTACTTATGAGAATGGGATATTAGCGATGTTCCATGTGGTGAATAAATGGTTATATATGCTCTTTCTAGAAAATATGAATATTCTAGTAGGTTATCTTTCTTGGAAAAGTAAATATAGTAGTAGATTTATCTTTCTTACAAGTATAAGAATTTGATAGTTTCTCATGTTATATATCACCCTTTTCCCCTTTAGATTTCTTAGCTTTAGCTTGAGTGGCATTTAAATCCTAGTTTGATTCATGATATTTAGGCTAGTGTCCCTAAAAATTATTTCTCTTGTTCTAATGAGATTGTAAGGAAGAATGATCACATTTATATCATTTAGTCCTCCTAGGTCAAGAACATATTTTAGTAATTACAAAATTTTCCCGTGATAATATTTTGGGTTTCTAAAAACCTATTAGAGTGTCACATGTTTGTTTTTTGGAAATAAATTAAATTAGATACTAACGAGTTTATGGTACAATATAAAATGCTCCATGGGAATGAAGATAAAATAGTTAACTTTCATTGGTTGTTATAACCTCTCATCAATATAAATCACTAGTGGGAATACGTCTCCATGGAATTCATTAAATATGTTCTAAAATTTGAGGAAAAATATTAATTGTTATGGGGTTGGATTATATCTACAAGAATACCCACTTTTATGCCTTACAACACCCATTCACCATGCAATGTAGCCAAGGTATTTCTTAATTCTATTTTGAAACTACATGGTATACCCAATTCTAATGTCTGTGATTGTGATCCTATTTTCACCAATTTTTTGATGAAATGGTTCAATCTCAATGGTACTTAATATAGTATTAGCTTGTCCCATCATTCTTAGTATTACAACTAAATATAAATTATGAGAAAATACCTCTAAACATATTCAAGATGATTTTCTCAAGATAAGTAACATAAATAGGTTAGATAAATTATGTTAGAAAAATAATGGTACAATACATCTTATTATATTTATACTAAGATGTTTCTATTTGAAGGATTATATGGTCAAAATCCCCATCCTTGGAAGGCTATATTTTGGTATATTCCCACATTACTCAAGTGGATGGTTTCCTCCAACAATGGCACATTATTCTCAAATTCTTCAAGGATGATATTTATTAGGCCCATAATTGTATGAAGTAGAATCAAGATTTACACCACTTATAATACTATTTCTATGTGGATGATATTATATTTTTGTAGCTTTAGTTGTATAAGTAGCTTTCTCTCAACATTATCCAATAAAAATCTTACACATAGATTCTCTACATGGCGATTCAGTATATTAGGGAGATGACATGTTAGTTGGATATTCATCCTACATCCAATTTTTTATTTTTTTTCATGTTTACTATCTTAAATAGGTTCAATAATAAATATGTCTTAAATAGCTACTAAGTTAGAAGTTAGGTCTTAGATATAGCTTCAAGTGTTGGATAAAAATGGTTATATTTATCTAAATTCAAAATGAGTGTTATATTCATAGGTACATAATATATGGTATCACTAGGTGTAGAATCCACTCATAAAATAGCAATATATTATTAAATAAGATTCAATGTTGTAACCAATGATCATTCTCCAAATTTTTCTAGTTTTAAGAATAAGCATTTTTAAGGGAAATCCATGTAATGGCCCTAATATAGTCATTTAGTCAAACCTTAAGAAATAGGCTTATATATTTTTAGTTTGTTATACTATAAATAGGAGAAACATGATCTAGTTGAATCATCATCAGTTTGTCTAACTTCTATCAGCTATGGTATGCACAAGATAATTCACCCTCTTTAAGTGGTTAATAGACATATTCCTCTTTTAGTTAATTATATTGCTTCTAAGACTTGGATCTTAGATCTATGATACTTATTGGGTTGAATTTTTTAAAGTTTAATTCTGTTAAAAATATTCTATTGTATGATGTTTCTATTTTTATTATTCTAAAAGCTATTGTTTTTTTTTTTTTTTTTTTTTTAATTTACATGGTGGAATCGGTAGCCGCCACGAATCTGGGCAGGCTATCTATATTTTATGGCTGCCATAGTATTCTATGTTGTCCATCCCGGAAGCCACCACACAGATCTTCCTGCAGTCCGCACTTATAACCACCATGCCACAATCATTTTAAACCTTTTACACCACTGAAAGCACCAGGAAAGGGACAAGCGTTCAGTACGACGAGGCCCGATATTTGAACCTTGGACCTCCACCCCCTTATGGGGTTTGGATGAACCAATTAGTCTACACCTCGGACCTTCTAAAAGATATTTTTGAAATTACTATTTTCTAGGAGTTGTTTCATTACAATAGAGAGGACAATTACAAGAAAATAATAAGGTATGTTGAAAATTAATGGATGTTGAGATATGGATTTATATATCATATCTTATAGGTTACAAATTTTTTGTAGCTAAAGCTAAATATAAATAAGTTCATAGTTGAGCTAATTGAGTATTGGTACCAAAATCCAATAAATACTAGTATAGAAATAAAATTTTGTACCTTGATACCAATTTATATCATAGCCTATCATATTACTAGTACCTCTCTCTAGTTCTTAACATCAAACATCAATTTATTACCAACCCACTATCCTCCCACTAATTTTTCATATCAAAAACCAATGTAGCACAAATGCAAAAATGAATATCAATGTTAGATGTTAATTTTGGTTCCAAAACCATTATAGGCATGAAAATCAACATTGAATGAACTACCAAGAACTAATCTCTAGTATAATATTTGGATGCCAACATTGTAGTACAAGCATATTTATACAACCAAATACAAAATATCTATAGGAACTTCTATTTTACATTATCAATGTAATATTACACCTAATATCATGTGAAGACATGGTGAATCTGATATAATGATTCACTATAATTGTATTCTAAAAATTCTAAAAACTAAACCATATCTACTTATACAAATATTATATAATAATATTTTACACTATATGTAATTTACTACCCAACATAGATGAATCTATTAGAATATTTAATCTGACACTTCAATATAATGGATTCAAGGTATAAAATTAGGATTCTATACATCGGATTATAAATTGTAAGTAATAATCATTTCTTTGAGGTATTCACCATCCTTGAATACACATTGTAGTCCATATCCTAGCATTTATAGCCTAAGCAATGATATTGTTTGTAATGCTTATCTCTTTGATCCCTTGGTCAATTGAAAACTATGGAGGACTATTAGAATAATGTAAAATATACTGAATATGGTACATGGGTTACTAAATGTTGAAAGAATTACATATATTAATGTGATGTATTGTGCTTATGATATCTTGTTAGATTGAATGTGATGTATTTCTTTGCTATGAATTCATGTATTTTATGTTAATGTTTGATGTCAATAAAATGGACTTTATAATATTTTTTTAATAAAATATTAATCCCATGGAAAATATCAAGTCTTCTTGTGTTTTGCAAGTGATAAAGGCCACAAATAATTCAAGTTGAAGCAATAAAAAAATCATTTAGGCTTGTGTATCATCATTATTTTATCCTATCAAAATAAAACCACAATGTATTGTAAGACATGTCTTATATTATAATTCAATATTAAGGGAATATATACATAACCAACCATGGGAAGGAGAGGATACCACTAATATAGTTGAATTGATAATTAAAGGATGAATTAAATAATCGACCATCAAATAACTTAAAAGAAACAAAGAAAACCTTGATGGCATTAAAGATAATATCCTAAAATTGATACTAACCAATGTGATATTCAACTATTTCTATTCAATGTGAAAGATAATTATTTCTCTATTTAGTTTTCCACACTGATATAAAATAAAAATAGGAAAAAAGTAGTGATAATATAGGTGACATAAACACTTTGATGGATATGGGAAGAAAAAAAGAAAAGAAGAGATATATGGGAGACATATACAACAAAGGAAAATTAACAATTATGAATAGTTAGAGTTATGCTTTCATGGATAGAATTAAATATCCATGATGGATGAATGATAATAAAAATAGAAATAATAATCCTCTCCATGGAAAAAATCCTTTGTATTGTGTCCCCTTGGTGGACAACGTGGAATGTATGTAATAAAAAAAAAAATTCATGATATGCTTATGTTGAGTTAGGCAATGCATGAATGTTAGTACAATATAGTAATTAATGCATATATTAAGGAGGTCCCATAAATTTAAAAAGTGTTTTTATTTGTGTGATACCTAATAATATTATAGGATAAAAACCAATGAGTAACACATATTTGAGTTTTAAACAAGGGGCTAGTTTGAAGGGTAGTAAGGGTTATTAGATGTTAACATGAATCAAATCGGTATATTTTCCATGTTATATCATAGGATATGAGTGAGATAAGTGCACCATATAAATAAATTATGGAGCATGTGCATCATCTCTAAATATGGATTTTATATAGAGCAAGTGTGACTTATATAAATATGGATGCAATGTATATAGATAACCCAATTTAGTGAGGTTGTTGGGAGATCAAATATAGTTACATAATAATTGATAAACATCTTTTTTCCTACTTAGTTTCTAAAAAAATACTCAAGAAAGTACAACTTCTCAAATGAATGATGGTATCCCTAGATATAGAAAATCTAGAGTAAGTCAAGATTATCTAAACATGGATGCAATTCATGGGTGAAAATCCCACTATAAGGATGGTGAATAATTTAATTTAATGACATTTTACGGTTCAACAACTTGGTATACCTGATGATCACATGCTTATGTTGCTAAACCATGATCTTTATGTGCTTGTATTTTTGGAGTGGTAAGATGGTAAATAAAAGTCTTATACTATTAAGTTTTTATTTATTTGTAGGGATTAAATGAGGCTAGGTGATGAATCCCTATCTCAATTATGGGTATCCCTAGCGTAGATATAGTTGTTGGAGTATTAATTAATTATCATGGCCATAAATCGAGAAGGACCTTATACAATAAAGTAAGAAAGATCTATGTGGTCTACTATAAGAAGTATAGTTATAATTTATAAGATGACAAACATTAGTGATTGGTTTCATATTAATGTAAGACCTATGTGGTCTATTATAAGAAGTATAATTATAATATATAATTTTAGAGTCTATTTAAGTAATTGTATAATGAGTACACTTAGACTTTCCTAGTGGTTATATTGTGAACCATTTCTAACTATAAGTTTAGATAATGTATAAAAATAAAATGGAAAACATGAATTTTATAGCTTTATGTGTGCATTTTAAGTGCAACACTCACAACTCATTTAATGGTAAATTTATCAATGGTTAGATGAATAAAAGACCATTTATTTAGATTTTATATATGAAAATTAAATTAGCTATAGAAAGGAAATTTTTTGAATCTACTTATACTTGATAACCACGTCTAAGAGTGAATGAAATGGAATCATAATCTATTCTTTAGATACGTCCATGACCTTAGTAAAACTAATTAAATTATGCTCTTAAAGAAGTTTTTAATTTTCTCATACATGATAGTGCAAATTTTGTATAATGACATGAATCTAAACACATTTATATCTAACTATATTCTATAGCACCAACCCAAATGGATGTGACTAAATAAAAAATCATAATATAGGGAGGAATCATCCAATATTAGGCCATAACTAACCTTCCCAAACCTCAAAAGGGAAATAAGACATGGTTACTAATTTTTTATCGAAAAGAGTAGATATTTATAATTTTACTTGAATTAAAGGGAATATTTTTAAAATATTATAAAATTCCTTAGTTGAAATACAAATATATATTGGACCAGATTGGAAATTTTTTATCAAAATGCACTTTCAATTTGTATTAATGCAATATTTAGAAAGACCTCTCATTGCTATCTATTTTAGTGATAAGTATGTGGGTTACAAGAGTTGGATCTCATGCCATATGAAATAACACCATAATATGCTAGTGATAGGATGAAAATAAGGTGTTAAAACCAATGCCAAGTCCTCAAGTTAGCCTCAGGATTGCTAAGGTTGGTCCCAATCTTATTAGCAACATCTAGTCAATTGACACTAACATCAAAATCATCATTGACATCGATGGTGCACTAAAAATTTGATGTTAAATTAGAGAGGGAATCAAGATCATGAAGGTAACCATCTTAGCTATAAAAGTGCTAAGATCAATTGAGGCACCGATAACTAAGAATGGATCTAGATCCTTAGTGATATTCATGTCATGTGCATATGGAACCATGATGTTGAGTTAGTTTAGTACAAAGAACAAATTTGATACCATATTTGGTTGTAGCATCCTAGACATTCATGGTGCTACTATCAACTATAGATTTCTAAAACATGAATTTAACATAATCATTCTTACCTTTTTTGGACACAATGAATAATTTTATTAAACCTTACATCCATGATAATTCAACCAATGGATAAACCTAGTAAATTATACATATAGATAATATATTTTTTACTTCATGTGTGTGTTTGTGCATTTTTTTGTGTTCTTTGTGTTTTTTTTTGTTATTGTTGTGTTATTGTTATTTTTTTATGTTTTGTGGTTTTGTTTGTTTGTGTTGTTTTATTGTTTTTGTGTTTTGTTATTGTTTTTATTTGTTATTTATGTTTTTGGTGTTTTAGGCATGCTCTTTAAGTATGCCATAGGGGCCAAGTAGATGTGAGCCTTAGGCATATCTTTGCAGACTAGATATCCCTACCTCCTTGGGTCTTACATGAAAGTGGCATCCCAAAAGGGGTGTTTTCCACCAAAAAACACTAAAATAGCTGGCTAAGATTGATGCTCCAAAAGTTGGTTTGATTAGTTATCTTCATACATATTTATAAATAAGTTCATTTATTATTAGAATATCATATTATAATAGAGATATGGAAGAGAATACAAATTAAGTAGTGTTCACATGGGGTGATTTTAAGGAATATAAAGAAATAATATTATTCCATGGGAGCCAATGAAGAGCAAAACATACGATGGAAATAATTACGTCAAGGTATAGATCAATTTGTTTAAGATTTTAATGATGCTTACCATTTCATGGCAACAAATCTAGGTATTCATTATGCAAAAATGCATTGAATCCTAAAGTACCACAATTTCCTATAATGGTACATTATAGGAGGCATAGACCTCTTTGAATTCAATACATTGAAAAAGAAATACAACTTGGTGTCAAACTGGAGGAGAATGAAAAAAATAAAAAATAGAAAAGCAAGAGCAAATAACAAAAACCAAAACAATCAGCATTGGCCACATAAAGGAAAGAGTGAGCCTTCAAATGGTGAAGATAAATGGTACTGAAAAATAAATTAGAAATAGAAGTAGAAATTTAATCCTAATAAAATAATCCATGATGTCCAAGACTTGAAAATGGTGTGACTATCAAAATAAAAAAAAACAATCAACTGAGGAGTATCAAGAGATTAAATTATTATTTATTTAGTTGTAACCTTGTATGTCAATTACATCACAACACCTCCACATCTATAGGTTGGGGATAGATAATCAGATCATGGAAGTTGAACTAGATATGACCATTATTATAATACATGCTACACTAGAAGAGTTACAAAATGAGGATTGTCTATTTTTCTCATAATTATAGATTAAGGGTAAACCATTAGATTCAATTTGTTTAAAGTGGTAGTCAAAAGAATATGTTTTCTACATAGATGGTGAAGGATATAAACTTGCTTATTACACCACACCCAAAACCATATAATGTTTGATGATTATAACTAGGGATAAATATTTGTCAATCATTAAATTCTTCTCTCTTATACCATAAGGGCCCTACACAATAGAAGTAGATGGACCTGATTGTAATAAAATATGATCACTTTTTTAAGTCACCAACTGGGTTCCACTTCATTTTGATATAAATTATTCCACTGATTTAGTTATTGGTTATCCTTTGACCAATGTACCTATTTATCATAGATCAATCCATTAAAATGATAAAACCATTAGGATAATCTCTGAATTGATTTAAAATAGGCACATGAGACTAAGTGCTTCGTCATATGGCAGTCTAATTATCTTGGATATAAAAAATATGGAATGTAAATCCTTTGTATTGACTATAGATATTTAAATAAAATAGATGTAAAGAACCACTATCCACTTCCTTCAATTAATCACTTGCAATACCAACTCCATGGTGTAAAGTTCTTCATCAATAGTGATCTCAAATTTTGCTATCATAAAAATACCGATAGAGCACACTAACATATGGAAAACTACATTCCAATCCACTAATGATTTTTTTGAGTGAATGGTTATGCTTTTTAGATTGACCAATAAACCTATCACATTCATAAGGATGATGGATGACATCTTGCATCCCTATAATAGCTCTTTTATGGTAGTTTACTAAGATGAAATTCTCATTTATAGTAAGATAGGTGAGGAACGTCTACCACATGTTCAACATGTACTTAAAATATTTAAATGAAACAAGCTATATGCAAATTTGGAAAAGTGTTCATTTGGAATAACAAGATTAAATACCTTGGGTATGTTATATACAAAGAGGGTGTCCATATTTATGATTAGAAGATTCAAGTAACAAAGCTTCATAATTTTTGGATCTTATGTTTAAAATGAAAATGTTCATAATTTTAAAAAGGGGCCCAAACTCTCTATCCTTATGGTTTTCATGTCCCTATGATGACAATTCACTGTATGGTCCAATATGCAAAGAATTGTATTAGGGTTATCACACATTGCTTGGCCACTATACCAAGTGGTCAAAGGAGGTGTTAAATTTAATTTCCATTAGGGAGATACATAATAGATAGTATTTGAGATGTCAAAGGACCAACATTATATGTCTTATAATTTCTTTACCTAATCTACAACAATATTTTGAGGTATTAATTAGTGCATAAGAGTATGCATTGAGAGCTATCATCACACAACATGGGAAATTAATTGGCTATCATAGTGAAACATCCAATAAACCAGTTTGAAAATATCCCATATATGACAAAGATATATGTCATTCTCCAAGCATGTAAGTAATGGAAGCATTACATATTGGGTAGGCAAATCACCATCCATATAGATCATATATATCTAGATTTTATTTAGATACAAAGTAAGATAAGGAATGAAAGACATCAAAAGTGGGTGGCCACATATCTATAGTAGTTTCACTTGATTATCAATAGTATATTATTTGATCCAACCTCTAATGATAGAACTCACCACCATTCTTGATTCCTATAGGCATGATACTTGCAATTGATCCATATTACATGACATAATTTATGATTTTATGGATGCATACCAAGTTATTCATGTGGGTAAACATATTTCTTAATTACTATTTGCAAGATAAATCCTCTATTACGTGTGATATATTTTCATTCCATGTATTGAGTGCTCAAATATGACTTGAGAAGCATGCTTCAACAAAGTAACTAGTCATATTGGGATGGATAAAATATTGATACTTTGATAAAAGTACTTCTATTGGCCCATAATGAGGAATGTTGTTTATAGGTACATCAAGTCATATACTCTTACACTATTTCCAACTCAACAAGTAAGAAGCAAGGACCATATACACCATTTCTAGTCCAATTCAACCTTTAGAAATATATCTCTATGGATTTAATCTCAAGTTTACCCACATCTAAGAATGACAATGATTTTTTTTAAAGGTATTTAATTACTTTTCAAAAATAGCCATTATTTTTTCTTATAAGAAATACATTTTTTCTTTTAAAAAAAAAATTATTGCACAAAGTGAATAGTTACAAAACATATATGGAAGCGCCAATAGATCCAATTTTATTGCCATAGCATTCAATTGCTTTCTTGTGGTACTATTGAAACTATAGGTATCCTCAATTGTCATTCATGTTCAACAATATTTTGTCAAATATGCCACCTTAAAAAAGTCAACTTCACTCAAACATTAGCCATCTTATATGCTTCCCTATTATATTTTTCTGCACACAATGTAATTCTATCTTGGCTAATTGCTTCAATATAATCTTGATAATATTTATCACATACGATATGTAGATGGACTTACAATGACCAAAATTTATGGTATTTATAATGATTTTCAAATTATCAAATATCTAAACCGAGTCACATCCCTTTTCTTTTGCTAGAATAAATCCCAATTTTAGAGCTTTAGCCTCAAGACTATTATTTTAAGAGAGGTCCATTCTAACAATAAACATCACACCAATTTTACCATTGAGAAATAAAATACCGCTGCCTCTAGCAGCTCCTAGGTTTTCTTTTGAGGCCTCATCAAAGAAGAGGTAATAACCCATAGAGATCAGGGGTGCAATATCAGAATTTATTATTTTCTTTTGACATAAATTCTTTGGGGCAACCACCTTTTAAGAGGGTAGCAATCTTCAAGGTCTTATATCACGGAGGAGATAATTGGTTCTTGAATATGACATCATTTCTTACTTTCTAGACACTCCAAAAAATATATCTAGGCATCAATTGCTTCACCTATATGGGCTAAAGAGTAGAATTAGTCAAACCCAAAATAAGAGAGTACATATTCTTAGCCTCTTCAAAGGAATTAGGTGAAGGAATAATAGAAGAATTAGTATCCATACTTGACATAGTAACAATGCACAAGAATATGGTCTCTACTTTCTTCATCTACATGGCATAAAGAACATTGACTTGGACCCTCCAAATTTCTTTTTTGAATGTTGTCCTAGGTTAACTACTTATTCAAAGACAAGATCCAAAGAAAAAAATAATTTTAGGAATAGTGCCTTTGTGCCAAATGTGTCTCCATTTGGGCATAGAAGCGGACAAGCCTCGTATCAATTTATAACATTTGTTGAAATAATAGATACCAAAACCTTTCATACTCCTCCAAATTAAATTATATTCAACCAAAGGATCAATAGGAGTTCTACCCTCCATTGAAGTAATACAACAATTCTAGTCCTTACTTAAATTCTAAGGTATTCTAAAATCATGGCAAGACTCAATTCTTGGGAGGTAAACAAAATTCACCAACTAGAAAAGGAACTACAAGTTAGAAGAATTTAGTCAATCTTGTAATCTAAGAAAAATGGTAGGTCTAAATTTTCCCATGATTTTTTCTTCAAAATTTTTTAACTTCTCTACATTTCCAATCATCCAATAAAAATTCTTAGACATGATTTTCAGGACTCTTTCAATATTTCTCCAAATTAGAAATTTCTTCTTAGTGTAAATGCTAAGAATTTTACCATTTTAGATTTTACAGTTATAGTTATGAATCAAAAGGTTTGACTATCAACAATATTTAGCTATAGCTTTTTTCCAAATACGTTTTGCTGCTATGACCTTTTGATGATCAAATATGCATCTAAAACCAAGTTCCCCTTCCATATTAATTTTGATAATATAGTCTCATGTGATTAAGTGATACGTCCTTTTACTATCTTATTTGCAACCATCCCACATAATTTTTTTGAGAAGTTATTCCATTTTTTCATGATGCCAATAAGAGCACATATAATAATAATTTGGTAAATAGAAAGGGCATTTAGAATATATTTTATAAGAATAATCCTTTCCATATGGTTTTTTAGAATAAGTAATTATTCTCTTAAGTTCTACTAGGATATATTTACGTGAGTTTCCACTCCTTCATGTGTCAGGTGAACTCTCATTTATAGTCTACATCATATTTTATGAGTAGTTGTAATCCAATGGCTCTCAATGATCAACTTTGTTATTTATACAAAGTTGATCCATGGAATAATCAATCAGTTCTACTCTTTACTTCATATTTTGTGTAATGCTTTGCATGTCTATTTTAGAAAATTCTAACATGGTACCAGAGTAGGATAGATTTTGCTAGCATTCTCTCTTGAAGGTTCTAGGAGCTGGTTCATTGTATCCTTTGGTGACTTCTCCTTTTTTTTGAAGTTCAAAGTCTACAAAAAGCTTTTATATATAGTTTTATTTTAGCTATATTTTTGAGATATATGTAAATGGGTCAATCTGAATAATATTTATCTTCTTCTCAAGAAAGAGAAGATTCATTGTTTTGATGTTGTAATTTTTATTTAGAAAAATAGCCATTTTTCATAGATCTCTTTCTTGGGGAACTCTTTGACTAACTCACTTTATGAAATTAGTCATATTAATTATCCTCAAAATATTTTTTTTCTCATTATTTTTTCCTGAATAGAGAGAAACACGTTTTTTTTCAAGCAAATATATGAGTTTTTTTTAACAAAAAATAAATTTAAAAGCTTAATCTTTATAGCTTGAAAATATAAGTTTATGTTCTATCCTTGGTGTTTTCCTTTGCAAGAAAAAGCTTCTCTACATTTTTTGTTGCTCTCGGAGAGCCCTATTAAAGTTCTAAATTCATATAACGAGAACCCAACTTCATCGCTATCATTACAAGCATGCCTCTTAACTAGTGTTGTGATCATTAGTGCTTCTTGGCGTAAATTATTTCTAATTAAATCTCTAACGAATCGTCCTCTTTGCTGCACGTTCTCTGAAGCTCCCTCTTTGAGCATATTTTTCATATGCATTGAAAACATTTTTTAAAAAACGTTTAGTCCATGCACTATCCCTATTGACTTTCAACAGGAAATCCTGTGGCATTTTTCCAAAAAGAATCGGTTAGCACCGATCTCAAATATTTAAATTGGAATTATCCGTAACGACTATCAAGATGATTCTTTATATTTTTTTTTGAGCCTTCCTCCATTGGCATTCCAATTGTTGATTGATTTTTTCTAATATCTATTATCATTATCTCAAGCATTGCAACAGTTGGATTTCGTTATTAATTATTTCTGAAATTATTTCATTAAGCATTTGTTTTAGGCATTTCATTTTTCATTACACCCCTTCTAGTTTTTCTTGTTCTATAGGTGTATTCAAATACAAGGTTGCATGTTACCAGCTACATTTTTTCTACCGTGCTTCAGAGAGTCTGCATGTGACTTTTAAGTCAACATTGGGTGTTACTAACTTCGGGTTTTTGACTGTGCTTCACAAAGTCTGTGCCTACTCTCCGCTGGAAGTCAAGCAAGGGTAGTCCTCTTCTATGTATTTTTACTGGTGTTCACCTCCATTGCAGGAGACCCCAAACCATTTGAAAAAGAAGTTTCCAACAACATTATATTATAAATTTTTGTTTTGCAGGAGACTCAACGACATAAAGCAAGTGTATCTTCGAGGTCTTTGTTTAAAACCCTAGTGCTTCCTTTGTTTGAACCCCTGGTGTCTCTCCCTATCCTTTGGACATAATCTAGCCTCATCTTCAATACGCATTGCTTCAAATCAAATTTCTAATTATTTTTCCCTTCAATTTGTGGTATCGGTTTAAATGATATGTCTTCATCTTTGTAATTTTCTTAAAAGAAATTTCCCGACCTTTCTTTTTCACCAAGCCTTTCTCATTTTACAAAGGCTTACTTCAAAGTGAAAAAAAAATCAGTTGTATCTAAAGTAACTACAAAGATCCATTTTTTTGGGGACGGGGGGTTAGAGGTGCTATAAATATAAATAAAAAAGCAAACTGCCCTCCTTAGAAGAATTTTGTGAGAAACTAACTAGAGAAGAAATAAAACTTGTAAAGTATGAGATCTCTTCCTATTCCTCTAAAGCCTTAGTAGCATCCACATCTACTAAAGAAAAATTAAAAAATAAATAAAGAAGTCCCATAACTTCTACTCACTTCAAAAAGAATGGTCATTCTTCAAACAAATGCTGGAAAAGATTACCACAACTAGAGGCAGCTATGAAGGATCAAAAGATAGACAATAAAAATTAGATAGGAAAATCCTTAAATGTTCAAGGGAAGACCACCAATACTTCTTCTAATTACTGGGTCCTAGATTCTGGAGCAACTCATCACATGACTACTTTAGATGAGTCATTCTCTTCTATCTCCTCAAGTTTAACATGTAGCATAGAAGTTGGTGACTATTCCTATATTCCAGTCAAAGGAAAGGGTGACATATCCATTTATGGTGGCTCTATCAAAAAATTTCTCTATGTTCCAAGCATTGCAATAAATCTCCTCTTCGTCTATCAAATTTGTACTTCTATAAAGGGGAAAATTATTCTCCTCTCTCCAACAAGAGTTGAGATAAGAGAGTTTCAAGACCCCCACTCTCTTATAGACAAAGGAGATATTTATCACAACACTCACCTATTTCACTTCAAAGGATTCAAAAATCCAGAAGGGACCTCCTTTTTTTTGGCTCATAGAGATCTTGAAAGCAAAATTTAGCATGAAAGGATTGGTCATATCAGTTATAACTACCTAAAGAAATTGAACACCCATGAAATTGTAACAGGTTTACCTCAAGTCTCTTCTATTGATGGAGTATGTCCTTGATGTGCTCTTGTAAAGCAACATCAAGATCCTTTCCACCCAAGTGGTTCTCTAAAATCCTCATCCCCTCTAGAGTTAATCCATAGTGACTTGATGGTTTTCCCAGAGCCTTCTTTAAAAGGAGCAAAATATGCTCTAACCTTCATTGATGACTTTTATAGAATAAATTGGGTCTACTTACTAAAACACAAAAGTGATGTTCTATCCCACTTCAAAATCTTCAAAGCCCTAGTTGAAAATCAGACCTCTTGCAACATCAAGCAAATTCACACAGATAATGGGGGGGAATACTGCAGTAACGAGTTCTCAATATTTCTATCAAGTCATGGCATCATTCATCAACATTATGTCTCTCATAATCCGCAACAAAATGGCATTGCAGATAGGAAAAACCAAATTTTGAAGGAAATGTCAAGCTGCATGCTCCATTCAAGAGATCTTCTAAAAAAATTTTGGGCATAAGCTATTAACTGTGCAAACTATATTCAAAACCGCACACTTCATAAAGCTCTTGACCATTTAATACATGAAGAAGAATGTAATGGATCAAAATTGGATGTCTCCTTCTTCAATATTTTTGGGTGTAAAACTTGGGACACATCCCAAAGAAGAAAAGGAAGGCTTTAGATAAGAAAAGCAAAAATATCATCTTTGTTGGTTATTGTGAGGAAATGAAAGCATACAGGCTCCTTGATCCCACAACTCATGAGGTATTTTTTTATAGGAATATCCAATTTGATGAAACATTCCATAAGAATAATCCTTAACCATCCTCTTCCTCTATTGAGCCTTCTCCTATAGTAGAACCTCAATATAATGAAGAACCAAATTTAGATATTAATTTAGAGATTGATGATCAAGATGATGAATCTATAACTCCAACTCAAAGTCTTTCCACTCATTCTACTCCTTCCACTATGCCAAAATGGACCTGCACCATTGTTAAAGAAGCTACCCCTTACATCCAAAATATTCCATCATCCATATCAACCAATTCCATAGGCACTGGTCTTGTCTGTCAATCAATTTCCTTTGATCCTCAATCCTTCAAAGAAGCAACTAGTCTTAAAGAATGAGATGATACCATGGAAAAAATATTCTCTTCCTTAATAAAAAATGAAAGTTGGGATAATCAGAAATGATACCTAAAGGAAGGAAATTAGTTCATTGTAAATGGATTTATAGAAAAAAATATGATCTTAATGGAGAAATTGATAAACACAAGGCTTGGATAGCATTCAAAGGTTTATCTTAAATTGAAGGAATTGATTATGCTGAAACCTTTGCACTAGTTTCCAAAATGGATTCTGTTAGACTAGTTCTTGCTCTGGATGCTTCCCAAAAGCGGTTTCTTTCAAATAGATGCAAAAAGTGCTTTCTTACATGGGAACATAAAGGAAGAGATATTCATGGAACAACCTATTGATTTCACTCAATACTCCTCTCTTGTTTGTAGGCTAAATAAGTCTCTCTATTGCCTCAAACAAGCTCCTAGAGCTTGGTATGAAAAATTGACTCCTTCCTTCTTTCCTCAGGTTTTTCTCATTGTGAGCCTGATAATACAGTCTACATTTGGAGAGATGAAGGAAAAATCACCATACTTGTTCTTTATATTGATTATATATTACTCACTAGTAGTGACTTCACTCACATTTAGACTATAAGAGAATCCCTCTCCGAAAAATTTGATATGGCTGATCTAGGTCTAGCTCATTAGTTCAATTGGATCCAAATAAATCAAAAAAATGTAGGAATTTTATTGTGTCAACAAAAATACACTCTAGATCTTATTCAAAGGTTTAAAATGATAGATTGCAAACATTCTCCTACACCTTTCAATCTGGATTCAATCTATGTACTTCCTGCACATCCCCTCTTTGTGATGCAACTCTATACCATCAACTTGTAGGGATTTTGTTATACCTTACTCATACTCATACAGATATATCATATGTTGTTGGCTTAATATCTAGATTCTCTCATCAACCTCATTTCATTCACTAGCAAGTAGCAAAAATAATCCTACGCTATTTGCAAGGAACTACTCATTTTGGGCTCTTTTATGAGGGAAAATCCTTGGATATCATTGGCTACATAGATTCAGATTGGGCAGGTTTATTAGAAGAGATATGTTCAACTTTTGGCTATGTATTTTGTCTTGGTTCTTCACTAATTTCTTGGTTATGCAAAAAAAAACAAGCAGTGGCCTTATCATCTATAGAGGTAGAATACATAGCAATAATTTTAGCAAGTCAAGAAGCTCTTTGGCTTCATCATATTCTAAAAGAATTTGGATTTTCCAATGATAAACCTATTACTCTTTGGTGTGACAATAAGAGCACAATTCATATTGCACGCAATCTAGTTGAGCATCAGCGTGCCAAGCACATTGAGATACACATGCACTTCATTAGAAAACATGTTCAGAATGAGGACATATACTTGGACTATATTCCAACTAAAAATCAAGTTGCAGACATATTCACCAAGTCATTTCCTTCTTCGCATTACATACAGTTGCGAGAGAAACTTGGAGTATTATAGCTACATTGAAACAAAGGTCTTTCACCTCTCCTTTTATATTTGTATTCTTTGGAGGATGGTTTTTTCCCATGTGGTTTTTTTATTATGTATCCCTTACATATTTTAAATGAGTATCTCATTAGGCAAAGTTTCCAGGACTCATTTTTTTTGTTATTAAGGACAATATTCACCATCTAAATACATGCCTCTTTATTTCATAGCAGATGTTTTTTCCCATGTGGTTTTTCACCATATCTCATATATATTGTAAATGAGTACCTCATCAGGCCATGTTTTCGGGACTCATACTTTTTTATTAAGAGCACAATATTTGTAAACCAAAGACACGCATTTTCCTTTTTTCTTTTTTAATAGATGGTTTTTCCCATGGGGTTTTTACCATCTCTTTAGAAGAAACCATTGTACATGAGTACCTCATCAGGCTCTATTGTCGAGACTCATATGCACCATACACCCCTAGTATCACTTAAGGGGGGTGTTAGAATAAGTAATTATTCTTTTAATTTATATTAGGATAGACTTACTTGAGTTTCCACTCCTTCATGAGTCAGGTGAACTCTTAGTTATATTCTACATCAGATTTGATGAGTTGTAATCCAACGGCTCTCAATGACAAACATTGTTATTTATACAAAGTTGATCCATGGAATAATAAATCAGTTCTAATATTTCCTTTATATTTTATGTAATACTTTGCATGTCTATTTTGGGAAATTCTAACAGGTTTAACCAACAATTCACCCAATCGTTGATTCTATTTTTCATTTTTTCAATTATTTTTTCCATATCATCAAACTAGGTTTGGTAAAAGAAATTGAAATGCCCAGATAGGTAAAAATAGAGTTGTTTCTATGTATGAAGCCAAGAATTCTAGAAATGTCATCAATGTACATTTGAGAGTCGTTGGAGATGTATATAATCAACTTAGAGTTATTAATTTTGCTACCCATGGCCTCTAATAAAACCTTAAGATATTTTACAAATCTATGAGCAATTTGAGGAGAGGCACACCCAAGAAACAACATATCATCCATAAATTGAGAATGGTTGAGCTCTTTACCACCATTATAAATAAATATACCTGATAAAAATCTTTGCACTCTCAAATATTCAAGGTTCCTGCTAAGAAGTTTAGTAGTTAAAATGTATAAGGGGGAAAGAGGGAAGATCTACCTTAGGCCATAAGACAGCTTGAAGAAATTTAAGGGACTTCCATTGACAATGGATGCATCCATCGGTTACTTATGCATTATTTTATCCATTCAGTTGTGTCCTCCTTGAATCCCATTTTGTATAAAGTTTCCAAGATTGCTCAATGACTGATTCTGTCAAATGCATTTGCCATATCTAGTTTTATGGCCATTATATTTTTATTTCTATATTAACAAGAGTGTATGGATTCTAGTGTGAGGATTATTTATTCATAAATTTTATAGTGAGGAAAAAACCGTGTCTGTTCTTTTGAGATCAAAAGTGGGATAATTTTTGTAAGAATTATTATAAAGTGAAATTGGTCTAAGTATTTCCAATATTTAAAATTGAGCTTCCTTGGGAACTAAAACCAAGAAGGAAGAATTGATCCCACCATGAAGTTTTTGCTTCTTTTTGGAGTCTTCAATCATAAGGATAAGGTCATACTTTATTAATTTCTAAAATTCTTGGTAGAAGTTAGCATTCCAATCATTCAACCCTGGAGATTTCTCATGCTTCATTCTAAAAACCACTTGCCAATGTTCATCCATCATAACATATGAAATACACTTTTCATTTTGTTCTTGATATACCAAGGAGGGAATGTTTTAAAGAATTTAAAAATGATCAAAGACACTGGTTTTAATATCCTACACAAAATCTAAAACCTGCCCATCTAAAGAGACTAGTTTGGAAATTGAATTATAATTTCTTCTTTGGAGAGTCTTCCTTTAGAGTGAAGTACTTAGTATTCCTATCACTCTTTGAGAGCTAAGTCATTCTATATTTTAATACCTAAGAAGATTCTTGCTTGATAGGATCCTCTACAGAATCCTCAATCTAAATACTTTCATGAAATTCCTCTAATTGCTATTTTATAACTGTTGATTTTTAATTTTGTTATTTTTTAAATCCAAATTTTGATACCAAAAGGATACTTTATTAACCCATTATTACCTTTGTAAAGGAGAGTATGTTGAATTAGACCAATAATTATTAATCATCTAAATAAACCCAGGTTGATTGAGCCAAAATGAAGAGTATTTGAATAGAATGGGACCCCAATTGATTCTCTATTTTAATAAAAGGTTAATGGGATTATGATTAGATATGGGGTTAGGGAGAATTTTTGAGTGGGCCAAAGGAAACTCTTCCAAAAATTCACCAAAAATTATAAATATGTCCAGTCTAACTACAATATTAACTAAACTAGCATGCTTATTTGTCTAGGTAAATTTTTATTTACTAGGCTTGAGATAATCTATGTAAAAAATACTCATTATATCTTGCACATATCCTCTATATATATTTTTTATAGGGACCACACCTATTTTATCATCTTGATTCAAGACTAGATTTAGATCCCCCTAAGAATCCAATATTTGGACCTAGAGAAACAAGAATTTTTATAGAGTTCTAACATTTTATCTTATCCAAAGGATGGTTGGGAGAGTAAACATTGGTAAAAAATTCTATATTTTGAGAGGGTAAATGACTATAAGAAATAAATTTTAGTTGGCAATATTAGTAAGCTCTATTTTAGTCATGTGTAGCTCAACTTTGGCTTGCTATAGTCCATTGTATCTTATCAAGATAGAAGATTTATAAGAATGTTTTGGTCCATCATATTGATCATGATAAACACTAAGTTGACCTTGTTCACCACATTCCATCCTAAAATTTATGGACAAACAAAATTTTAGAATATATTAATTGTACATCTTCTTTGGATGTATAATTTCAATCATATGGACACATGGAATGAGAGTTTTATCTTTTGTTAAACATGCGTACAATGGATATCTACCAAACATAACAAATTTTGTATCAATTTTTAGTTCCAACCCTTGGTTCCCACTGATATAGCTCCTTCAATGCAAACCATGGTGTTCTAATCTTATGGAAAAAAATAAGTAGAAAATAAAACATGGTTTATGAAAAAGATTCAACACATCCAACAATAGGTCCATGAAATTTTACAAAACACAAATAAAAAATGCAAACAAGACTATGATAAACATAGGGTCACACAAAAATTTAATGTTGGAGATAAGGTATGGTCACATATTCAAAAATAGTGACATGTAGGACTCCATACAAATATCATACCTCTTTTCTATGTATGATACAATACCAGACCTTTTTTCTATGTATGATACACCATCAACAAGAAGGTGGGAGGAAATGATTTTGAATTGGATCTTGTATCTTATCTTAGTGTAAATGTAATATTCAATATAAATCTATTAGGGTATATAATCAACATTTTTTGGACACTTTCATAATTCTATAATAGTTGGACATTGAGGAACTAAATCGGGATAGTTTAGCACTAGTGGAGGAGTATCAAACTATTGACACATGCACTAAGAGCACTAGAAGGAGGAGGATCAAAATGTATCAAAAAGTTGACACAATACAAATAATTTCATTTCAAAGGGTGATGAATGATCAAGTCATGTGACCTTTTTGGGGCATGGATTTATACCTAAAAATACCTAAACATCTATTTTTTATCCCAACCACATTGTTAAGGGCATAAGTTTGTGTTAGGAAGTTTGTTTTGATCCATTAAAGAAGCATTGAAAATATTCAATGAATAAAAAAAAATTTAGTAGGTAAACCTATCATAGATAAGATCTCAATAGTATTGTAAAAAAATGCTCCAAAGTTCCTAAAATATGCAAAACAATTTTTTTACTAAAAATAGTAAATATTTTACTTTTAGATTTTCATAAAAGTCAAAATGCATCTCCAACTATGTTGAAACATTGGTAGAAGAAAAAATACAAAAGCGTAAGTCATATGTATAGAATTTTTATTCAATATAAACTTTATAACTCATCGAATGTGACTCATCATATTTCCACATACATATGACATTCTAACTCTTTGATGGTGAACCACTACATTTCCATGTGGGTAACATTTCATATTTGATATGGTGGATTTCAAAAACACCAATTATTGTATAAAGAGAGATGCACTCCTCATATAAAAATTATAAGAAATGGATTAAATGATATAGCCTCATATTTCTTCTCATAGATTGATTGCATTGTACTCTATTTGTTTTTATAAATATATATTTTTAATATTTTCCTTATATATTTATGTACTTTGATTTGTTACACTTTGTTATTTGTGAATAATATTATTTCTTGATCTATCTTAACATAAAATTATGATTTTTGGATCACTAAGTGTACTATATCAATTTAGGAAAATTAGTTTGTATCAATCTTATAAAGTGGAATAGTTATAATCTAGTGATGTTATTGCATCCAAATATATTTATTTCTCTTCTTGGTTTTTAGCTATTTTAATTTTTGGTGTGAGAAATTATGAGATGGTACCATAGCCTTGGTGGGATAAATCAACTTACATGTTCATTAAGGTATAGCTATTTCCTTTTTTGGATTCAAGAAGGACATCGATATATGTCTTGCTTAAGTCAAAATAGATAGGAAAAATTATAATGATTGAGTCTATAAAATGGAGTTATTTTTAACTTTTGAATGCTAGAGAGAAATGACCTAATAGTCCATGAAAAAAATGTGATAATTGTGAAAAAGAAATTAATATTCAATTTCATTGATCAAGATTACACTTTATAAAGGTGTGGTTATTAAAGTTTATAATGAAATAAGTGGTCATGGTTTGGAAAATATTTAAGAAATTATATGAAATATTAGAAGATATATGAATATAATTTTATTAGAGTTGCATAATCTGAAACTTTTAGATTTATAATAAATAGTTCATCTTAATAATATGAAAGAGAAAATATGTGAGTTTGCATCACTTGGTAGAAAGACTAAAGATAATGGCACTGTTCATATAATTGTTTAACGTATTCTATGATCATACCGACCATTTATCAAAGGTTTTAAAAATACTTATAAATTGTGTAGTGTTACATCTAAGGTATTATGTGTAAAGTTAGTGTAGGAATAAAATATAATAACAAAGGAAAGAGAATTTTTTTTTTATTATGTTCATGCTCTGGAGTTTAAGGGAAAAAATCTAGATTAAAAATTTAGTTTCAAAGCAATACAAAGGTTATTCCAAGTTTTAATCATTGAAGGATTACAAAGATCGTAAGAACAAGCCCAAATACTAGAAAAGTGTACTTATTATGGCAATCTAGGATAGAAGTGTAATGAATGATTCAAGAGAATGAAGGAAATAGAAAAAAAAAGACAAAGGTTTCAATGTTAGAAAATATAAGGGTAATTCTATTGTTATTACTCTTAGGTCTTAAAGCTAATGAATAAGAGGTCATTGATTCCAATGCAACTCAACATACATCTCATGATATTGGAAAGTGTATTATTTAATACGGATGTAAGGAAAAAAAATGTTGTGTGATAATAACAACTTATGGAAAGGAAAATGTTAGTGTTTAGATTGATATGATACATAATATGATGTTTACTCCATATTTGATAATAAATTCACTTTTTATTTCTCATATAGCTAAGCAAGGTTCTAATGCTAGATTCTATGTTGATAAAATTTTATCAAGGATGTGAATTGAAATTATAAAGTGATTGTCATGTGTAGAGCTAAAAATAGTTTATATTTATTCAGCTAGTTCATAACTAAGAAAAAATATAGATAGACATATGTTATTCCAAAGGCAGTTGAATTGAGTAGGATATAAAACTAATAATTAAGATATGTGATAATAGTGTGTTATTTTCATCTCTTGAGTATTATGGGGTTTCAAATATGCTTGATATGAGGGAGGGACATTTTTCATAGGTTTTCCCAAACTATCGAAATCGTTTCGGCCATATTTCACTCATCCGAACTCAGATTGAGCTGAAATGTTGAGGGTAGATGCCTGAAAAACCCTAGAACGTCTCCACCAATTTTCATATCATTTGGAGAAACACAAATCCTAGCACATCCCCATGTTTAAAAGATATATTTGGTAAGCAGCTATGCGAGGGTTTCATCTGGGTTGAGTGCAAGCAGCTCCAGAGGTTGGTTTTTAGGGCCTTCAAGCCCTAGAGGCCAATATTTTTATGGTTTATGCTCAATATTTTTCTAGGAAATGTTGCAAGGGATCCAAGATGGGTTATAAATTTGTCTTTCAACAGATCATATTGTGACTTGAGTGACAACAGCTTCCAATTTGCTGCACAAAAGAGAAGTGAAAACCATACCTTTCCATGGCATCTAGGGAAAGGATTAAAGAGATCATGAAATAAGTTTCAAGTAGTTGATCAAAAAATGGCTCATATATCAAGTGAATCTAGTGTTAAGGTGCACCCACAAAATAATTCTACTATGAAAACCCTATCAAGGGTAAGAATTTCGAAGACTCGGACCCAAAAATGAATTTTAGGGATGCCCTCCATGGTGGAAAACCTCAACCCAATGCTAATATCAATCTTAGGGCTTCCCATAAACCTCTAAGAATACCTAATATTGATCCCAGGAAAATGGAGTCAGGATGTCTTAAAGCATCTGATGGAACTCCTATTGTTAAGCTTGATATGGGTAACATTCAGACTGGCATTGAAGATTTGAAAAAAATAGGATTAATTTATCAGTTCATGGGTTTTCGTCGGAGTCTATCTGCTTTCAAATTCTGGGTTGCAAAAATTTGGAAAACTAAAGGTGAGTTACAAATATCTATTTATCCAAATGATTATTTTCTTTTTTTATTTGCTAATAATGAAGATAGAGAGAAAACTTTTCAAGGGGGTCCTTGGTTTCTTGGAAGGGCAGGGCTTTTCATGAAGCCCTAGCATACTAAATTTAAATTCAAAGAAGAGGTGCCTTCTATAGCTCCCATGTGCATTAGACTCTTTGGCCTCCTTATTGAATTTTAGAATCCTACTATTTTTTCTTCATTTGGAAACTCTTTAAGAACTTTTATGATGACTGTTGATTGTACTCAAAATTTTGAACATATTATTTATGCTCGAATTTGTGTTTTAATGGATTTTGACAAACCCCTACCTAAAAATATCACATTACAATTTGGGGAAGACACTTGGGAGCAAGTAGTGGACTATGAGAACATTCCTTTTTGTTGTAGAATTTGCCATGAATATGGTCATTTGGCCAATGCTTGCCCAAATAAAATTCTTGATCAAAATAAAGAAGATATAAACTCAGTAGGTTTCCAAATACCTAAGAAGAAGAACACTAAGAAAAAACCAGTTATGAAGGATCAATCAAAGTCATCTGCTAATATGTTTGAAATACTTTCCACAAATGATGTCCCAAGTGAGGAAGAGGAAATAATGTAAACTGAAATCTTAGAAACACAATTTAAATATGAAGGGAAGAACTTAGAGACAAACCAAAAAATCAAAGGTTTTCAACAGAAATAAAAGGGAGAAAAATTACACAAGAAAAACAAATTTTCAAATGTCAAAACTTTAAATAATGTAGGTCCCAATATAGACTATGTTGAACCATCTAGTCAAATTTTGGCTGTGTACAAGCATTCTTCAAGGTTAGAAGCCATCTCAGATTCAATTGGAATAAGTCAAGAAATAGGGAAAAAAATTGAAGATGGATTCTAATCAAAAAGCAGGTCGCAAGACCAATCAATAGAATATGGTAAAAGAAGGTGAAACGCTTGTAGAGGAAGGTAAGATTAATGCCCTTCCCAACTTTTTTAGCCCTAGTATTAATGAATATCATCACTTGGAATATTAGAGGACTCAAAGGGAGTCTTTCAAAACAAAATGAAATTAGAAGAATGATTCAGATAAATCATCCACATCTTGTTTTCCTTCAAGAAATAAATATGCCAATGGAGGATATGGAATCAATTGCAAGTAAAATATGGCCAGCTAGAAAAGTGGTTTTCCTCAATTACCAAGGGACTTTTCGTGGCATTGCTTGTCTTTGGGACCCAAAAGAGGCAATTATTCCCCATATGGTTGGTAGTTGGGGTTTGTTGGCTGTAGCTATTCAAAGTAGCTCTGCATTACTGTTTATGCTACAACTTCTTTGGAAGAAAAAAGAAGATAGTGGAAGGATATTACTCATATTATCTCTCATTTTCCTGAAGCTTGGATCTTGATCGAAGGAGATTTCAATACCATCCTCTCTTTGGATAAGAAAATATGGGGAAATAGAAATTTTGACAAAAGTGCTGACCTGATGAACGAATATATTGCAAACCTCCATCTTGTGGATATCCAACCAGATAATGGCCTTATGACTTGGTCTAACAGAAGGTAAGGCTTAGCTTGTATAATGGAGAGATTGGATAGGTTTTTCCTCTCTGAAAATTTCTTAATCCATGGTCACATTCCTAAAGTGAAGACTCTTAATAATGTTGGTTTAGATCATTGGCCAGTCATGGTGGAAATGTGGAAAACCAATGTGAGTTTCTCTCCTTTTCATTTTCAATTAATTTGGATTAGAGACATTTCCTTCAGACCTCATGTGCAACAATGGTGGAAGGAAGGTAAACCTAGGCATGGGACTAAGATGTTCTATTTTGCCAAAATACCGCAATACATTAAATCCAAAATCAAGACATGGAACTGGAAAGAGTTTGGGGATGTTCATAAAAAAAAAGTATGAAGTTATTGCTCATCTTGAAAATTTGAATAAGAAAATCCGTTTAGATGGCCTCACAGAGAAGAGAAGTGTAGATGAAATTAAACTCACAACTCAGTTAGAGGAATGGGAAAAAATATAAGAAATCTTATGGAAGCAAAAATCTAGAATTCAATGGCTCAAAGAAGGAGATCAAAACACAAATTTCTTCCACAAATATATTCTAGCTCGAATATCTCAAACTTTATTTCTTACTTAAAATCAGATTCTGGAGATGTTTTTTTATACTTGGGATGGCATGAAATCTATTTTTGTTGATTACTTTTCCAATATTTTTGTTGCTGCTCCTCTTGACTCAGCTTCACAACAAAATGTTCTTCAAGCAATCCCTTCTCTTATCACTTCTGAGGAGAACCCTATTTTTACTGCTCCTGTTACTATCAATGAGCTTCAACAAGTAGTTTTTAAAATGTAAAAAGAGAAAACCCCATGTCCTGATGGTTTTCCCATTGAGTTCTACCAAGATTTTTGGGATATCCTTCATGATGATTTATTAGAGGTGGTGGAAGAAGCCAAGAAATCCAAAGAAATTTTGAAGGTTATCAATAAAACTTATATTACTCTTGTTCCAAAATCTCAAGAGGTTGAACATATCTCATCTTTTAGACCTATTGCTTTATGTAATGTTCTTCTCAAAATTATTACTAAAATCATGGCAGAAAGGTTGAATCCTCTTTTACATAAGATTGTTTCCCCAGAGCAAGGGGCTTATGTGGAAGGACACCAAATAGTATATGAGATAGTTCTTGCTCAGGAAGCCATCCATTCCATGGATATGCAAAAATCTCCTTCCATGTTCATTCGGTTAGACTTATCCAAAGCTTATGACAGAGTGGATTGGCACTTCCTTATCAAAGTTTTGAGGCAATTTGGTTTCTCTAAGTATGGATGGATTTGATTATGGGATGTATCTCTTAATTTTCCTACTTAGTTCTTATCATCATTCTTTCTGAATGATTGGGTAGGACTATAACCAAAAATAGGGGAAAAAAAGCCCTGAGGGAGTTACCATGGCGCATGGAGCTAGACCTATCTCTCATCTTCAATTTGTGGATGACTGTACTATTTTATGTAAATCTATAGTTAAGGAAGCTTCTAATATTAATAAAATCATTAGCTATTTTTCTAAGGCTACTGGGTAGTTGATCAATGAAGACAAATCTAAAGTTATTTTTGTTCATTGCTATGCTAGACAGGAATCCATGGTTTTGGATAAATTAAGGTATAATAAAACCTCCATTCCAATCACTTATTTAGGTATTCCCATAAATATTCAAAGGCAGAAAAATAAATATTGGAATTGGTTGTTGGACAATGTCAAGAAGAAAATTGGAAAGTGGACCAACAGGTGGCTTTCTTATGGTGATAGAATCACCTTGGTAAAATCAGTACTTCAAGCTATTCCTATTTATGTCTCTTCCATTTTTAATATCCCAAAGGCTATTCTTCAAGAATTGGATCAAATCAGTCATCATTTCCTTTGGAGTGGTACTAAGGAGAAAAGAAAATGGGCCTTGGTGAAATGGGATACTTTATGTCTTCCTAAGAATGAAGGGGGGTTAGGATTCTAGTATTCTATTAATAACAACAAATATTTAGCTACTAAATTATATTGGAGGATGTTGCATAACCCCAATGCTCTTTGGGCCAATAATCTTTGTGCTAAATATGCTAAGAACAAAAGTCCTGAAGACCTTGTTCGCTATCAACTTCCTACCAAAGGTTCTCCCATTTTAGTAGTTCTTAATACTGGTGAGGATTTTATAAAGAATTTTTTTTTTTTTGGATCATTCATAATGGTCAACAGGTAAATTTTTGGATAGATTCTTGGGATGGTCACAAGCCTTTGATAACTCTATTTCCCGATTGGAGGCCTTGGATGGAGGAATTTCACTGAGCTAATTGGATAAAGGTAGCTAATTAATGTCGATACCATACTGGTAATTCAAATGTTGGTAGATATTGGATCCCTATGGAGTACTGGCCTATTAAAATCCCAAAAATACAAAGACAAGATATCCAAGGCATCCTTCATATGAGATCCCTCTCTTGGTCCCATGAAAAAGATTATTTTGGATTGAACAACACTACTAAGGGTGAGTATTCAGTTGCTCAAGGTTATTTGACCTTATGCCATAATAATCCCAACCATTCTTCTGGCATATTATCTCGATTATGGGCTCAAAAGATCTAGCCTAATGTGAGGTTCTTTAATTGACTTTTATTGCATTGTAGGGTGCTTATTTGTGAGCAACTTATGAAGCATGGTTTTCATGGCCCTTTTAGATGTGAAATGTGTGAAGAGAATGTAGAAACTCTCAACCATATTTTTATTGAGTGTAATTTAGCCTCTAAGCTATGGAGGAGAATGTACACTTTACTTGGCTTACAGTAGACCAATTTTTTTACTTTTGAACAACTTTGGAGAGATTGGCCTAATCAAGAGGGTGTTGATAATTTTATTAGGTAGTTAGTTTGGATGGGTTCTATGATTATTCTTTGAAATATTTGGAATGAAAGGAACAACCAAATTTTTAATAAATATAGGAAGGATATTCACTATATTTGTAAAAATACCATAGTCAATTTAGTTGAATCATTCCATAAACTCCTTAATCAACCCCAAAACTCCCACCAAATATGGGATCAAGTGATGCAAATATTGAAGATTAAATATTCTAAGGGCAACCAACTTAAAGGGAATGTGAGTATTAGTAATATGGATAGGACAAGAAATTGGCAATATCCTCCTAAGGATTTTGGAAAAGTCAATATTGATGGAGCCTCTAGAGGGAACCCTAGAAAAGCCAGTGTGGGAGGAATTGGTAGACTTTCAAATGGCTCCCTGGTTTTTACTTTTGCTGACAATTTGGGTATTCTTTCCAATAAACTTGCTGAGGGGTATGGTATTCTCAAAGACCTTTAGGAGGCTACTAAGTTTGGATGGGAAAATGTGTTAGTTGAGTCTGAATCTCAACTTATGATTAATCTCTTGAAGACTCCTTCTAAGAATCATAAGGTGGATTGGAGAATAAAAAGAATTATTGAGAAGATTCAATTAAGCAAAAATGAAGAGTATTTGAATAGAATGGGACCCCAATTTATTCTCTATTTTAAGCAAAGGTTAATGGGCTTATGATTAGATATGGGGTTAGGGAGAATTTTTGAGTGGGCCAAAGGAAACTCTTCCAACAATTCACCAAAAATTATAAATATGTCCAGTCTAACTACAATATTAACTAAACTAGCATGCTTATTTGTCTAAGTAAATTTTTATTTACTGGGCTTGAGATATTCTATGTAAAAAATACTCATAATATCTTCCAAATATCCTCTATCTCTATCTCTGATAGGGAGCACACCTATTTTCTCATATTGATTCAAGACAAGATTTAGATCCCCCTAAGAATGCAATATTTGGACCTTGAGAAACAAGCATTTTTTATAGAGCTCTAACATTTTTTCTTATCCAAAGGATGGTTAGAAGAGTAAACATTGGTAACAAATTCTAAATTTTGAGATGGTAAATGACTATAAGAAATAAATTTTAGTTGGCAATATTAGTAAGCTCTATTTTAGTCATGTGTAGCTCAACTTTGGATTGCTATAGTCCATTGTATCTTATCAAGATAGAAGATTTATAAGAATGTTTTGGTCCATCATATTGATCATGATAAACACTAGGTTGACCCTGTTAACCACATTCCATCCTCAAATTGATGGAAAAATAAAATTTTATAATCTATTAATTGTACATCTTCTTTGGATGTATAAATTCAATCATATGGACACATGGAATGAGAGTTTTCTCTTTGTTAAACATGTGTACAATGGATATCTACCAAACATAACAAATTTTGTATCAATATTTAGTTCCAACCCTTGGTTCCCACTGATATAGCTCCTTCAATGCAAACCATGGTGTTCTAATCTTATGTACAAAAATAAGTAGAAAATAAAACATGGTTTATGAAAAATATTCAAAACATCCAACAATAGGTCCATGAAATTTTACAAAACACAAATAAAAAATCAAAAAATACTATTACAAACATATGGTCATGCATCAATTTAATGTTGGAGATAAGGTATGGTCACATATTAAAAAATAGTGACATGTAGGACTCCATACAAATATCAGACCTCTTTTCTATGTATGATACAATATCAAAACTTTTTTCTATGTATGATACACCATCAACAAGAAGGTGGGAGAAAATGATTTTGAATTGGATCTTGTATCTTATCTTAGTGTAAATGCAATATTCAATATAAATATATTAGGGTATATAATCAACCTTTGTTGGACACTTTCATAATGCTAAAATAGTTGGACATTGAGGAACTAAATCTAGATAGTTTAGCACTAGTGGAGGAGTATCAAACTATTGACACATGCACTAAGAGCACTAGAAGGAGGAGAATCAAAATGTATCAAAAAGTTGACACAATACAGAAAATTTTATTTCAAAGGGTGATGAATGATCAAGTCATGTGACATCTTTGGGGCATGGATTTATACCTAAAAATACCTAAACATCTATTTTTTATCCCAACCACATTTTTAAGGGCATAATTTTGTGTTAGGAAGTTTTTTTTGGTCCATTAAAGAAGCATTGAAAATATTCAATGAATAAAAAAAAAAATTAGTAGGTAAACCTATCATAGATAAGATATCAATAATGTTGTAAAAAAATGCTCCAAAGTTCCTAAAATATGCAAAACAATTTTTTTACTAAAAATAGTAAATATTTTACTTTTAGATTTTCATAGTCAAAATGCATTTCATAGTCAAAATGCATCTCCAACTATGTTGACACATTGGTAGCAGACACAATACAAAAACGTAAGTCATATGTATAGAATTTTTATTCAATATAAACTTTATAACTCATCGAATGTGACTCATCATATTTCCATATACATGACATTCTAACTCTTGGATGGTGAACCACTACATTTCCATGTGGGTAACATTTCATATTTGATATGGTGGATTTCAACAACACCAATTATTGTATAAAGAGAGATGCACTCCTCATATAAAAAGTATAAGAAATGGATTAAATGATATAGCCTCATATTTCTTCTCATAGATTTATTGCATTGTACTCTATTTCTTTTTATAAATAGTTTTTTTTTTTATATTTTCCTTATATATTTATGTGCTTTGATTTGTTACACTTTGTTATTTATGAATCATATTATTTCTTGATCTATCTTAACATAAAATTATGATTTTTGGATCACTAAGTGTCCTGTATCCATTTAGGAATATTAGTTTGTATCAATCTTATAAAGTGGAAGAGTTATAATCTAGTGATGTTATTGCATCCAAATATATTGATTTATCTTCTTGGTTTTTAGTTATTTTAATTTTTGGTGTGAAAAATTATGAGATGGTACCATAGCCTTGGTGGGATAAATCAACTTACAAGTTCATTAAGGTATAGATATTTCCTTTTTGGGATTCAAGAAGGACATCGATATATGTCTTTCTTAAGTCAAATTACATAGGAAAAATTATAATGATTGAGTCTATAAAATGGATTTATTTTAAACTTTTGAATGCTATAGAGAAATGACCTAATAGTCCATGAAAAAATTGTGGTAATTTTGAAAGAGAAATTAATATTCAATTAAATTGATAAATATTACACTTTATAAATGTGTGCTTCTTAAAGTTTTTAATGAAATAAGCGGTCATGCTTTGGAAAATATTTAAGAAATTATATGAAATATTAGAATATATATGAATATAATTTTATTAGAGTTGCATACTATGAAACTTTTAGATTTATAATAAATAGTTCCTCATCTTACTAAGATGAAAGAGAAAATATGTGAGTTTGCATCGCTTGGTAGAAAGACTAAAGATAATGGCATTGTTCATATAATTGTTTAACGTATTCCACGATCATACCAACTATTTATCAAAGGTTTTTAAAATACTTATAAATTGTGTTCTATTACATCTAAGGTACTATGTGCAAAGTTAGTGTAGGAATACAATATAATAACAAAGGAAAGAGAAACTTTTTCTGATGATGTTCATGCTCTGGAGTTTAAGGGAAAAAAACTAGATTAAAAACTTAGTTTCAAAGCAATACAAAGGTTATTCCAAGTATAAATTATTGAAGAATTACAAATATCATAAGAACAAGCCCAAATATTAGAAAAGTGTACTTATTATGGTAAGATAGGATAGAAGTGTAATGAATGATTCAAGAGGATGAAGGAAATATAAAAAAGAAAGACAAAGGTTTCAATGTTAGAAAATATAAGGGTAATTCTATTGTTATTACTCTTAGGTCTTAAAGCTCCTCTAATGAGTAATAGGTCATTTATTCAAATGCAAATCAACATACATCTCATGATATTGGAAAGTTTATTATTTAATACGGATGTAAGGAAAAAAATCTTGTGTGATAATAACAACTTACAAATCCATGGAAAGGAAAATGTTAGTGTTTAGAATGATATGATACATAATATGATGTTTACTCCATCTTTGATAATAAATTCAATTTTCATTTCTCATATAGTTAAGCAAGGTTCTAAGGCTAGATTGTATGTTGATAAAATTTGATCAAGGATGTGAATTGAAATTATAAAGTGGTTGTCATGTGAAGAGCTAAAAATAGTTTATATTTATTCAATGAGTTCATAACTAAGAAAAAAAATAGATAGACATGTGTTATTCCAAAGGTAGTTGAATTGAGTAGGATATAAAACTAATAATTAAGATATATCAACAACAAATATTTTGGGTTGATGTCAAAACTGTACATGGTGTATGATTTTCCAAAGACTACATAAAAGCATTGACCTTTTAAATTTTGTATTATAGAAAAGCAACATATAGATACTGTCCCACAAGTAAAATCATGGAGACATCAAGTTTATCTAGACATAGTTCATGGTGATGTAAAAGGTCCAATTTGTACTTCATCACTCTCGAGTTAAAGGTAAATCCTCACATTCATGGATGACTATAGTAAAATAATTTAGGTTTACTTATAAAGAAGATAAGTTAAAGTGTTTAATGGATTCAATAAATTCAAGATGTTTGTTGAAACATAATGTGAGAATTTAATTAGGGTATTAATAATACATATAGACATTGAATTTATGAATAAATCTCTTTTTAATTTTGCAAAAAAAATTGCATAAATAATGAATCCAACATTGATTACTGTCATGACCCTCCCTAATGGAATTTGTAACATGGAAATCAATGTATTAATTTGATGGTGCTTTAATACTTGATTATGTGTAATTAAGTAGCTATGTGATGTTAGTTGATATTGAAGAACATAATACTACTAACAAATTTCCAATGGGTAGGATCGAGTACATTTGTAGGTGGAATAAGTTGAGTCGTCAACCAAAGGTGAGGGTACTTGAGGTTGGGAAAGTGATGAAAAAGCATCTCGAGAGTAACATGGATAGATAACTTCATATAGGTATGCATTATCGGTTAGGGATAATCATCAATAGCTAGCCACATTGAGCCCCAAGTTGATAGCCTAGTAGCTATTGTAAATTATTTGTTTGAGACAAGTGAGTAAATTGATGAATAGACTTGCTCTTTTTTTGTTGTACATGTTTGATTGTATTTTACTTCATCACTATTTGCCTCAATGGTTTGGAAAGAATGCATGAGTTGGTTGTCTTCATAACTCCTTGTGTTGCTCGAACAAATAGTATGATGTTAGTATGTGATAAACGAACTCCCTTATTACATTTTAAAGAGTAAGAACATATATATATATATATATATATATATATATAGTTGTTATTTTAAATGATAATAGGTTTCATTTGAAAATTAGTAAATATTTTATTTTAAATGAAGGAAATTTCATTTTAGAATAGTGTTTGCTCAATTTATATAATAAAGGAGATTTCATTCCAAGGTAATATTTGATTTATTTTAAGGGTAATAAAACATCAATTATAAGAAATGGCTTTATTGTTTAAAAGTGATAACAATGGAATCCTATCGCAAAATCCCTTTAAAGTAATTAAATTTTAAAATATTAATATTTAGAGAATCTGCCATAATTTTGAATGTTGTGAGATGAACGTTAGGATATGGGAGTGCTTGACAACATTGATAAAAGGAGTTCCATTTATGGTATCCTTAGTAGAGGATGGGGTGGACAATTAGCTATCATCCAAAGTAGATGAGAAGTGATGGTAGATGATGAGAATGATATTCGACGAGGATAAGGTAGACGTCATAGTAAAGAGAGAGGGAGATACATAGGAAATAAGGAGGAAAAAAAGAATAGAGGAGAGCATCATCAAAAAAAAAGTAGGAGAAGGCTTTGCGAAGTTACATAGACAATAATGAAGCAAGTCACAGCTAGACATATCTGAAGCTAAAATATATAGGTAAATTTTATGGGACCTCATATTTGAAACTTCCTAAGAAAGTAAATCTAATTTTTCTATTAAAAATGCTTTGGAATAAGTAAAATTTCATGTGTGAACTCAACTTTGTTTTTTGTCACCTTTCTTGTGTAGCTCGCTATATTGGATTTCCTTTAAAATGGTTGTGGACCATCTCTTTTGTTGTTGGGTTGGGTTGGGCCTTTCTCTAAGCTTCACCTCCATTTGAAAGCGTAGCCACACTCCCATCCTAGGTTCAGTTATGTGGGTAAGATTTGGTATCGTGTTTTCCTTTAGATTAAACCACATCAACACATTATATCAAGAAGTATTTATGCCCATTATTTAGTCCATATTTTGTGGTTGTGTGTGGATGTATGGGCTAGAGAACCCTATTTTCTTTGGAGTATCTTTCATATGTTAATTTTGGTGCAGTGTGTGTGTTGTTCAAGTTCCATCGGGTATCGTTTGGGCTACTTGTATCCCTTGTGAGACTTAGGTTGATGCATGTATTTCTAGTTAAACTATTTCCTAGAAAAAATAAATTTCCCTATGTAAATAACCATCCATCGTGGGTCTTAGGCATCACTGATATGAAGACCTCCCTTGTGAGATAAGTTGACCTAGTCATTCATGGCTTGGATCCATTGCTAGTCAACTGTGATGAGTAGTATGTGAAAGCACGAGATTCCGGGAAAAGGAAACACTAAGTGCGATTGCATTCAAAATCAAGTACGCTTAAGTCCTAGAAATGTAAATTGCATGAAATGGAAAAGAAACACATTGGAAGAGACACAATCAAATAGAGAAAACACAGCCCTTTCATTAATATCCCTTGATCTCTCTTACAATGACGTCTCCTCCCTTTTCAGGGGCTAGGAGCGCAAATAGAGTTTGATTACAATCACTGAATGATTCCTCTTTCCGCGTGCCCACGATTGCAATGGGCGGGCCAAGATGATGCCGCCGCTGATGTCGATGAGTTCTTCACCTCCGCTGCTTCTCCTACGAACAAAGAAACAACCAAGATGTCAGTAGCATCTGCCGCAAATGAAAAGCGTTTGCTCTCTAAAACTAACGAAATATGCATGTAAATATTTGCCTGAAACAGTAATTACAGTGAGTCCAAATGGCTTCAAAACTTGACAGAAGATAAGAAAAGTTACCATAAGGCCACTGCCACTGAGACAGCTGGCCAATCTACCTTCAACTGGAATTCGTCCCTAGGCAGGACGAATTTTGACTGCAATTCGTCCCTGGGTGGGACGAATTCTTCTGTGTTGAAGAAACCGACCTGCTGCTGCTCCAATGTCGGATCCCGAGACCTGCAAAACGCCTGCAAACAGGGGGGTTATGTAATTGGGGCCATTTTGGGACGACCCAGATGGTCGGATTCTCCCAATTTGGCCTCCACCCTCGGGAATTTGACCTCGACACCTGCAAGTCAACGAAACGACAAAGCAACACAAAACATACTAGAATCTGACCAAAAGTTACAAAATTGCAGCTATGGATTAATCAAACCTAATAACACAAAATGCAATCTGAAAAGTAATCTAAAATGCTCAAAAACTAAAAATAGGACTTGGGAGGTGCGGGGGTGCCCAAGTGGGCCTCCCACCGTTGGCACTTGATTTTGGAGCCAATCCACCAGGGATGGGCCCAAAACCTCTTAGGATTGGGGGTCGGCGAATTGGTTGGTTCAGGTGTCCATGTGTTGGATTTGGGTCAGGTTCGAGCTTCCAAAGGCCACCCAACAACCTCCCTTGCAAAAGAGATTGGTGGATGTGGGAAGGTGAACCAAAAGGGATGCAAGTGGGTCTTCAACTCGGCAGCACTTCGTTGCTTGAAAACTCCTTCAACCTGTATATTTTGGGTGAGAAAAGTCCCACCTTTTATAGACCCAAGGGGTCTCTTTTGGGAGGGAAGCACAAATGCCATGTGTTGGCCATAGGCGCCATGTGGCAGTCTTGTCTTCCCATGAGGGAGGGGAGTCCTCCATTGACTTGAGCTTTGATAAATGCCTTTTGTGACAGTCTTCTAACGGCCCCTCTGTCCACCTACACACGCGTGCAAGGCAGGAGTCCTTAATTGACTGTTCTGGGCTGCCACTTGGCACCATTTGCCTTTTTGCCCGTTAAGCTTAGAATTCGTCCCACCCAGGGACGGATTCAGAATTCGTCCTGGGGTGGGACGGATTCTATTTTGAATTCGTCCTTGGGTGAGACGAATACTGGGCAAAGTGTCCAAGTGTGCCAAATTGCTTCTTGACCTTACAAAATTGCTATGAAAGTGGTTAAGACCACTGTTTAACCTCTGAGGGCTGCCCTGGGGGCTGTGTTTGTCAAAGCGATCAGTGTTTGCAGTCACATAATCGGATTGGTGCTGTTTTGGTGTCTACAGATGCCCCTTTTTGGGAAGCGCTACGGGTGACGCAGTGCTGAGCAAAAATAGATAACCAAAGCACTAATGATTAGGGTTTCTTGGTAACCTAACCAACTTTTGATGCCCCAAGTATGGAAAGGGCATGCATTCTTGAATCCTTGCTTCTGACGAGCTAAGGAATTTGATTTCAAGTATTAACCTGTTTTGGTGAGGTGTGACTTGAACTTAGACATTGATCAGCATGAACAAGTGAAGGGCATTTTTATCCTCGGGGGGAACCTTGTGTTCATGATTCACGAAATGCCAAGTGTTTGATTGATTTGATTGTTGCTTGTTTACCGCCCCAAGCGGGAGCGTGATTGTCTTTGTCAATGATTCTTTGAATGCATGTCATTTTCCTTAATTGGGTGTGTGATTGTTGGTTGGTGACTAAGTGTGACTACCCCCTCAAGCGACGAATCGATGAGGGAATGACCTTCGTGAGAGAAGCGACGAGTCGCTTGACCCAAGATGACTTGTGCAAGGTGTGCCTTTAGAGGGTTTACCGTTAAGCGTGTGCAATTTTTCCAACATTTGGACCTATTTTTGGTGGGTGTTAACCCTTTTGGTGATGCCGTAATGAGGTGAAATCATCGAAAATCTAACTTCCCGTGGAGCGGTCCGGCTATTGTAGCCTTCTTGGGGAAGTAGGAGAGCGATAATTTGGACCTCGACATCGATTTTCTTTGCCTAGAGGTTAAGTGCAAGAGCACTTATGTCTGGCAATGTTTTTCTGTATTTTTGTTGAATTTTGTACTATTTTTGAGTGGGCTTTGACCCTTTTGTGATGTCGTTTGGGGATGAAATTGTCTAAAATCCGTCTTCCCGTGGAGCGGTCCGGCTATGGTAGCCTTCTTAGGGAGTATGATAGTGACAATTTGTGACTCCAATGTCGATTTTGTATGCCCTTGTTGTCAGTGCAGTAGCAATCCTGTCTGGGCAATTTTATTGTCCTGTTTTTAGTGCATTTTTAGTCATTTTTGTTGATTTTTTTTGTGCTGGCCTGAATTCGTCCCTGGGTGGGACGAATTCCAGCTGGAGAATTCGTCCCTGGGTGGGACGAGCGCTGATCAGAGCGCTCGTCCCAGTCAAGGATGAATTCCAGTGCAAAAGGCCTATTTAATGGCCAAAACTTGATTTTGGGCTCATTTGTGTCATTTTTTTCTTGCGATTTTGGAGCTCTGGGAGGAGGAGGTAATTCTGCGAAGCGAAGCGCTGCTGGAATTCTCTCTGCCATCATGAGTGCACAAACTGGTTCGAGCGGCGGAGCCGAGGCGAGACCTGTAAGTGACCCTAGGGTTTATTTTGCTTTAATTTAATGCATTGTTTTTGTGTTGACGCTTTTCAAAACTTTAAGATTTTTTTTTTGTGATGTTTTTGTTTATCAGTTAAGGTTAGAAACCCTAGAACTGAAAATTTGATCTTTTTTTATTTATTTATTTATTTTTTTGCTTGCAGGTTGTTAGGAGCCGGTACCGTGTACCCGCTGCATTTACTGAGGCGCGGTTGGCATTGGACCGATGATGATCGGGAATGGCTTGATGCCCTTTGGATCAAGCAGGTGGCTCGACTCGGAGCTCGTGGTTTCGGATCGGGCCTATCTCGACGGCCCCGATCAAGCTTTGGGATCCGTGGACCAATACTTTCCATCTCCCGACAGGGGAGATGACCGTGGACTCTTGAGGACGCTCTATCGGTTGCTTCGGATTCCGATAGATGGTCTGCCTATTAGGACATCTCCGTTTGATCAGCGGATCTGCTATACTTACGAGATGTTTTGGGCATGGGGGGAGCTGGGTGTAGCAGACCTAGTGGAGACAGCCGAGGCGGATTGCCAGGCTGGCGGGATTTTGGTTAGCCGGTGGAAGGAGAGGGGGTGTTAGGAGTGAGGCACGCATTCTTGATGGGCCTCATTTCTAACATTCTTCTCCCTGATTCGTCGAGCGCGAGGTTCCCGTGGAACCCGCTGGATTTGGTGTGGCAGGTTGGCAGTAGTGCCCGATAGAGGCACCGTTGATTCCGAGATGGGGACAGACTTTGTTGGCACAACTTTACGGGGAGTCGTACGGGGTCCGCCGTCGACAGCGAAAGGGTGTCGGCTTGCGCTTTTTGTTGCAGATGTCGGGGTTGGCAAGCACATAGCTGTTGAGAGGCCTACCGGGTTACCGTGGATGACTCGGGCGGCGATGGAGGATGAGGAGATTGGTTATGCAGCTTTGTGGCGACGGTCTGCGGAGCAGGGGCAGAGTCGGCGATGGGCAGGTGCCGTTGAGCACTACATTGATGCCTTTTCTCGGCTCACCTCCAGGGGAGGTGTTTTGGCGTCCCTATCGGGACTGTCCAGCCTCGGCCTCGAGGCCGGAGAGTGGCTCCGACGGGTACGGAGGGAGCGATGGTTGACTGGGCGGCACGGGACGGAGCATGAGTTCTTTCCGTACCGCCGGGTTACACGACAGTTTGGGGTGCGCCAGGGGTTGCCTGGTGAGCCCGTAGGCTATCGACGTCGGGGAGATGAGAGGGATCTGGAGCCACCGGTCACCGTGCCATTGGGCGAGGAGTCGGATGCGGTGATTGAGGTCCCGGATGTGGATGACGTCGGTACTACCACTGAGTATGACTCGTGGTGGGTATTGCGGCGCCGGAGAGGAGAGGGTCCACTGGGAGGCGCGGAGGCGGCAGTGGAGGATGCTGAGGCGGCAGGGGGTGATTGGGGGGCCCGTTGGATGATGCAGACATGGTGGATGTGGGAGATGAGGATGTGGACTTGGGTGTTCCGGAGCAGCCGGACATGCAGGATGTGGAGGAGCATTTGGAGCCTGAGCAGGCTACTGTCCCCGCGAGTCCTATGCGTCCGACAGATACGAGAGGAGGTGGGGTCGGATGTAGGCGATGAGGTTGCGCGACTTACAGAGGCCGCTGCGGATGCGGGATCCGGAGAGGGATCTTCTGCAGGCTCAGCTGGCAGAGCGGGATAGAGTTTTGGCGCAGCGCGATGATGCATTGTCTATCTATCATCGACGAGAGGCAGAGTGGTGTCTGTACCGGATAGACTTGGAGAGGGAGGTCATCCGCCTTGGCGGGCGGCTCCCTGAGCCTTCGATCAACAGATCTTCTCGACGGACGAGGGATAGTTTGACTGAGCAGTCAGCATCATCTCGTCGCAGCGGTTAGATGAGGGGGTGGTAGTAGGCATGATGCGGGGGCTAGCAGTAGCCGCCCTGCAGGGTCCCGTCGGACCCACACCACGGGGGTAGTTCCCGTCGCACCGATCCCGCGTGATCATGGTGGTCGACGCCTTAGGTTGGGTTTTTGGATATGCTTGCGGGGTCTGAGGACCGGTTTTGTAGCCTGCGGGCATCTTTTTGACGATATATATATATATATACCGGTTTTATTTTTGGTTTTGTACATGTGATGATGTGATTTTTTTTTGTTATGCATGTTTATTTATTTTGATGAATGCAGATGTTATGATAAATGTATATGTTTTTGATGTCTATGTGATATGCAAGTTGAAATGGATGAATGATATTTGTGGTGATTGCACCATTATTGTTTAAGAAGCTCTTTATTTACCTGGTTTTTTTGTTTTTGTATTTTTTGATGGTATCATAAGGATGATAAGTAGCGCAGATGGTTTTGGGATGAATGTATGATTTTCTGAGATTCAGACGGTTTTATCTCACTATCCATGACTGTACTTTATCTTACAAGACTTTTGAACAAGGTATGAATCGGACCTGTTTTTGACCGAGTTATTTAACATCCCCGTGTGTGCAATTGAGTTCATTTAGTGGTATTTGTTAGGATACCGCCGATGCCGATGTGGGCTTTCAACCGAACTCGTACCGAGGATCACCTAATTAGCTCCACGAATTCCTTTGTTGTATGTACTAAGATTAATCTGCGGTGTAATCCAGGATGCCATAAGCTAGCTCATCCACATGCAAACATTGATCCCGTACGCAAGTTAATGTGACAGATATATCGTCATGCGGGAGGTTTACTTCATTACCGATAGGCTATCAACCAAATTGGTACAGAAGCTTGCCTTATGACCTATAGAATGCTGAGAGTTCCAGGGATTCAAGGTCAACTCCCTTCTTTTCTTCAATTGTATTGGGATACTTGCTCATTGTAGTGATGAGATCACTGTTTATTTTGATTTGTTTTTTTTTTTTTTTTGAGCAAGGGATTGGAAATATGGAGTGACGAAAATCACTGTTGCTTTGTGCATTTTGATGTGTGCACTATAGTTTGTCAAATTTGGAGTTTTGACATTTTGCAAATTTTTGTGTTTTGCAACTGTTGAGAACTTTAGGGATTCTTAGGGAATTGGGTAGGGAGGATGCTTGTCCTTTTGCCAACTCTCAAGCATTCTAGGGGTCATTCGCACAGGGGGATGAGCAAGATAACCGTTTCGCTTGTGGTGACCTAGATTATTTTGGAGGTTTCGTCTTTCGTTCACACAATTTGGGAATTTTAGTGTTTTGATTTGTGTTGGGATGTTACGTAACAAGGTGTATTTCAAGTATGACTCTACCTTCGTAAAATCTGCTCGACTTGGTACACTACATGGCTAAAGAGGAAAATGATGACTCAATCACTGAAACTCTTGGTACATTCCCAGACCACTGACTGTAGTGTGGTAAAAGTTATGCTTGGTGTTTTTTGTTGTTTTTGATGAATTCGAGTATGCCTAGAATTGAGATGCAAATCTTTGTTGTTTTTGATGATTTTTGTTGTTTTGTTTTTGTTGAATTTCTTGATTTTTTTTTTGACCAAACGATTGCGATAATCGTTGGAGCTTTTTGGGTTGACCAAGAGATTGCGATAATCCTTGGAGCTTTTTGTATTGACCAAGAGATTGCGATAATCCTTGGAGCTTTTTGGTTGACCAAGAGATTGCGATAATCCTTGGAGCTTTTTGTATTGACCAAGAGATTGCGATAATCCTTGAGCTTTTAGTATTGACCAAGAGATTCGATAATCCTTTGAGCTTTTTGGATTGACCAAGAGATTGCGATAATCCTTGGAGCTTTTTTGTATTGACCAAGAGATTGCGATAATCCTTGGAGCTTTTGGGTTGACCAAGAGATTGCGATAATCCTTGGAGCTTTTGGGTTGACCAAGAGATTGCGATAATCCTTGGAGCTTTTTGGATTGACCAAGAGATTGCGATAATCCTTGGAGCTTTTTGGATTGACCAAGAGATTGCGATAATCCTTGGAGCTTTTTTTTTTTTTTTTTTTGGTATATGGCTTTCTTAGATATGAAATGGTCGCAAATGACTGATATTCAAGGGTTCTGTTTCCTTGATACCGTCAAGAGAAGCTAGCCTGTACGTTCCCGGTCCTATTTTGCTATCAATGACATAAGGACCTAGCCAATTTGCCATGAATTTGTCTCTCATATGGGACGGCAAATTAGAGTTTTGTTGGTTTTCCTTCGAAACCAGATCACCAACCCGAAAGTCTCTTAGGTGAACTTTCATGTTGTAAGCTCTCTTAAGCCGCTCTTGATAGATACGTAAGTGCTCGAGAGCATTAACGCGTCTTTCGTCAAGCAACGTAAGTTGGTCTAACCGGCCTGCCGTGCAAGTGTCATCATCGATGAATTCTTGCATTGATATGCGGAGGGAAGGAATTTCCAACTCGAGAGGCATTACTGCCTCTGAGCCATACACTAGTGAAAACGGAGTTGCCCCAGTGGGCGTCCGAATGCTAGTGCGATAAGCCCAAAGGGCAAGTGGGATTTGTATGTGCCAATCCTTATGACTGTCTGCGACGGTCTTTTTAAGGATGGCGACTAGCGTTTTGTTTGACGCCTCCCTTGCCCATTTGCTTGCGGATAATAGGGTGTTGAAAAGTCTGTGCTGAATTTTGTACTTTGTGGTTAAAGCACGCACGTCTTTGTTCTTGAATGATGGCCCATTATCCGAGATTATTTTGGATGGAATACCAAAACGACATATGATGTAATGCAAAATGAACTCCGCAATGCGGGGTCCTGTCGTAGAGGTTAACGGAATTGCTTCCACCCATTTGGTAAAATATTCCGTGGCCGTTATGATAAACGTGTGACGACCTGACGATGCAGGGGAGATCTTTCCGATTAGATCGAGGCCCCACTGCGAAAATGGCCAAGCAGACTGGATCTGTCCCGTAGGGCCCGGGAAGGTGCGTGCATTAAATTGGCATGATGTTGACATTTTACGCACCTCTTGACATACGCGCAGCAATCTCGCTCTAAAGATGGCCAATAATAGCCCATGCGAAGAATGTGCTTTGCAATGGCCATACCACCGAAGTGGCCGCCACATGTACCGTCATGCGCTTGGGTGACTGCCCAAGTGGACTCTTGCTGGTCCAAGCAACGAAGAAGAATTCCGTCGTAGCTGCGACGATACAAAATGTCTCCTATCAAGACATATTTTGCCGCTTTCTGTTTGAATGTTCGTTTTGCGGCTTGCGTCAATCCAAAGGGTAGATTACCTAACTTGAGGTAGTCTCTTATGGGTAAATACCAGTCCTGTTGATCGGATACCTCGACAGTTTGAACAGCCAATCCCTTTTGGAGTTCTTCCCTAACAAATGCTGATTGGGATAGAACTTGTAATAATAGCGTTGTGTTGCTATTAATGGGAGTGGGGGAGAACAAAGACCCCCGCTTGGCATGTTTCAAATAGTCTCGGATTCGAAAGAACTTATCCGAAGATGGTTCGATCTCGGATCATGTGGATTCCTCGGCGTCAAGTCTGAGCTTGCGCGCTCCATCGCGGGTTGCGATAAGGTTTTGACCTGAATGGTTGTTATATCACCGAAAAGGTCTTGCGGGATTAGTGACCCTAAGGAGGCCATTGTGTCCGCAAAATGATTCGATGATCGAGGGAGTGCCTCGATGTCATACCACTCAAGTTTTGCCAAGAATTTATCCACGAGGGCTTTATAGGCTTTTAGGACTGGGCATTTGCATTGATATACCCCTTTGACTTGATTGACGATTAACAGCGAATCACCAAAGATGTTCAGTCTTTTGATGTTCATGGCGATTGCTGTCTGAAGACCTAGGAGCAAGGCTTCATATTCTGCATTGTTGTTGGTGCACTGGAAGTTTAATTTAAATGACAGGGGCATTGGAGCGCCCTGCGGTGTGAAGAATACAATTCCTGTGCCACCACCTTGCTCGCATTTAGAACCATCAAAAAATAAGGTTATGTCGGCCTGAGACTCAGGCTCTTCAGAATCTGGCGATTCTGAGACATGGAAGACCTCATCATCGGGTAGTTCTATGACTAGAGGCTGATCGTCTTCAAGAGGAGCCTCCGCTAGTTGATCGGCTATGACTTGTCCTTTTATAGATTTTTGCCCAATAAACTCAATGTCAAATTCCGTCAACAACATGATCCATTTCGCCGTGCGACTACTATGATAAGTACGACTCATCATGTATCGCAATGGATTCTCCTTAGACACAACATACGTAGTGTTGCTCAACATGTAGTGGCGTAGCCTTTTGGTAGCAAACACCACTGCCAAGCAAAGTTTTTCAACGTATGCATAGTTAAGTTCAGTAACTGACCAGGGTGCGGCTAAGATAGTAAGTAGCCTGTTCTTTGTGAAGTTCATTCTTCTGGGCTAGCATTGCGCCTAGTGCCACCTTAGTAGCTGAGATGTATAAGTAGAACGGCACACCTGGTCTAGGCGGTGCCAATACTGGCGACGAAGCCAAGTATTGTTTGATTTCGTCAAAGGCTGACTGGCACTCGTCATCCCAATGAAATGTGACCCCCTTGTGCAATAATTTGTTCATTGGTCGGCATTTGTCAGATAATTGCGCTATGAAGCGTTTAATCGACGCGACCTTTCCTTGCGGACTTCGAGCCGCTTGATAGTGGTTGGGGGAGCCATTTCAAGGATTGCCTTGACTTTGTTTGGGTCCACTTCGATGCCTCTCTTGGAGACTATAAAACCCAAGAGTTTTCCAGATGTGACGCCGAACACGCACTTCTTGGGATTTCGACCTTATGCTCTATGAGGCGATCGAGAATCTTGCTTAAGTCACCGAGATGATCTGAGCGCAAGAGAGACTTGGCTAACAAATCATCCATGTAATCTTCCAAAGTTTTGTGCATGTAATCGTGGAAGATATAAGTCATAGCACGTTGGTATGTAGCGCCAGCTTTTTTAAGGCCAAAAGGCATGACCTTATAACAAAATGTCCCCCAAGGCGTTGTGAATGCCGTTTTGAGTTGGTCTTCGGGATTGATACGAATTTGATTGTATCCTCGAGAAACCGTCCATTAGGGAGAGCATTTCGTGACCTGCTGTAGCGTCTACCAATGCGTCGATGCTTGGCAAGGGGAAATCATCCTTAGGACTCGCTTTGTTTAGGTCTCGAAAGTCGGTGCATATGCGAATCCTCCCGTCGGGCTTCTTGACGGGAACCATGTTGGACAACCATGGCGGATAATCCACGCAGATGACAAATTGTGCATCCAACAACTTTTGCAATTCGTCTTTGACCATCAAGGCCACTGTTGGGTGCATCTTTCTTAGTTTTTGCTTTACAGTGCTTGATTTTCGGATCAAGCGTTAAGTTGTGCATGACTAGCCGCGGGTCTAGTCCCGGCATATCTTTGTACGACCATGCAAAAACCTCCTTCTTTTCTTTAAGAAGGGCAATGTAATCGGCTTGCTCCTCAGGGGAAAGGCTTACCCCCAGCTTGAGAATCTGTGGATTCATTGGATCTGTGTCGATGTCCACGTCAGTCGTCTCCTCGACTGACATGTGGGATCCATCCTCCAACTGATGTGGAGTTGGGATTAAATGGATATCATCACCTGAGTTAAGATCTCGCGTTTGGAACCTCGGGTCCCTCTTCAGCTTGAAAAATATCCTGAGTTGTCCTTGGGGTAAAATGAAGCATTTCACCGAAAGGCCAGTACTCGATGGTGACAATGGTGAATTGACGCGATCCCAATCAATGGCATCCATGTTTAGATGCAATGACCGTGATGGATCGGTCGGATTGCGGATGGGTGTGGTCAAATCAATGGAGATCATGTGGATGGAATGAATTTGGTCTCCATAACCACGGGTGTGATGACTTGATTCTTTTAGATGTTCCCTATACTCTGGATCTGGCTCTACGGGAACAGGCACGAATGGATCCTCTCTAGGTGCAAATTCATCTCTATGTGTGAAAAGGAAGGCGGGGTCTTCCCTTGGCACTGCTGTCATGATGGGATCTCGAGGTGGACGATGCTCATCTTGAATTTGGAGCCATAGGCCTAACACTTGGTCCCACCTCGCTGGGTCTACGTGCCATTCATGTCCTAACCGTATACCCATTTGTCCCATTAGATCTTCATGAGTTAGAGCGCGGTGATGTCGTCGCGCATGTCTGAGATAGTCCATTTCAGTTTCGTCTTCTGAATCGCTTTCATAGATCCAAAATTGTTCATCCTCTTCAAAATCCGTTGCTTGCGACATTGAGGACTCTTCCTGTTCCAGTGAATTAATCTGGTCCCATTGCGGTTGTTCCACTCTTAGTGGAGGGACCTGATTCTTTTGAGACTGTGTTATTTCATCTGGAACCTCTAAGGGGAACAGCTTCAAAAAAATGTCTGGAAGCCGTTGTTGTTCTCTTTGAGGATTGCTCTCTGAACTTTCACCTCTCTCTAGCAAAGGAGAGGGATTATTGCTATTTCCAGGGGTGTTTGTAGACCATGGGAGATAATCCCCTAATGTGTATTCTGTGTTTGGATTGGCGTACGGGTCTTGTGCCAATCCCCCCTTGTTGCCTATTTCTAGGCCTTGCATATTTTCAACCAAGATGTCTAATGGCAGGGGATGGTTGAACCCTACCCCCGACTTGTCATATGGCATCTGATATCTTGGTTGGCAAAGGATCCGCATCCCTTGCTCATATCTCGCCTAGCCCATACCCATGCCAATTGCATTGTTCGAGATATTTTAGGGCAAATTCGGGTTCGACAGATAATTGATGTTTTCGACAAAAGGCTCTTCATCTGCTTCCTTTTGTTCGCATGGTTCATAACCATGATCAAGGCCCCCATACACAAAATTCGTTTGGTTCGGTGGGTAGCCTAGAGGGACGATTGTTCCAATGGGAAGGCGAGGTCTTCCCATGTCTTGTACTGACTCCAGTGTGGGGGTTGCCACAACATTTTGCACTAAATATTCCCCCAGGCCTGTACTGGCCATTTCAACAGTGATTGTTGATGATTGGGTAGGAGGAAACGGTAGTCCTTCCTGAGTCCATTCCATGTTTGGTTGTTCAGGAGTCTTGGTTTGTGTTATGTTGGGTGTTTCCTCTGTTGATATCGTTGAAATTGTGGGCAACCCCTCTTCTAGAGGCTTAACCTCTTCCATGATTTGCTTTCCCTTGTCCTTCTGTTGGGCCACGATAGGTGGCGTTGATGATGAAGGAGTAGGTGATGAAGTCTCACCTGGCCGGGATTTTGCCTTGTTGGCCACCAGTGGTACTTGCGGTATCGGACCCTGTTTAGATGGATTTAATTGAAAATCCAAATGCGTTGATGGGAGGGTCGATTGAGGTATGAATTGTACCGCATTGCAATACTTGAAGGGCTCTAAGTCCATTGGGACTACATGTATTTGCCCTTCATAGGCATACTTCAAGCACCGGTGTGCGATCGAGGGGACACACTTCATGTCCCCCGATCCAAGGCCGCCCTAGCAAGATATTATAAGCCATTTCGCCTTCCAAACACATGGCACAATGTGGGTATTGACTTTTGTCCTACCTGTATAGGCAGAACAACCGTGCCGACTGTCGAGCAAATTGCATCGTTAAAAGCTCGCAGTGTGTACGTGGAAGCGGTGATGTGAGAGGCTGGCAGTTTTAAATGTTTCAATGCTGCAGTGGTTATAATGTTACTGGACGAGCCAGTATCTATCAGCACTCTCTTGTACGGGATCCCGTTGACCCACGCGATAACGTGCAGGGGTGGATCCGGCATGTCATTTGATATCGTTTTGACCTCGTCTTCTCCCGAATGTGATGACAGGCTCCGTACATTGTTTCACATGTCCCACGAAGGCGTTGAAAGAATTTGCTTCGTGGGGTTGTACTTCAATGGCTTTTAAAATGTCCATAAGAGCTTCTCTATGGGGAGCCGATTGTTGAATAAGCTCGTAGATGGACAGCCCAGCCGACGTGGTCCGCAAACTCTGCGTGAGTTTGGTTCGTATCGTGACCTCGGGTCTAGGCGGAGGTAACTCGCGTTGGGCGTTGTTGAGGCTGCGATGTCGACGGAACTTCCCTCGCAGCCTACCTCGGGGGCAACTCGTTGGGTATTTTCTGTTCCTTGTTACAATGCTAATCATTCCCACAAATCCTTGCGCGGGAAGATCTTGTCGCACCTCGTTAATCTGGAGCGGTTTTGTCTGTGCCTCGTGGGCAGGCAAGGGGTCCTTGAATACCCCCATTTGTTGGTTGTTTGGTGCGATGGGGTTGTCCACGACCAATGTTCGGTTGTCGATCAAATCCTGGACTAGTTCTTTGAATTTCCAAAGCACCCATTTAGGTCATGTCCTCTCGCGCCTATGGAATCTCGCAATACAATTCCTCCCTATACCCCCTAGGCTTGGGAATGTTAGGGTCAAAAATTTGGATTTCCGGCAGAGTAACTAAATTTGCCGTCGACAAGCGGTCAAATAAGGAGTCCCTAGACTCCGCATACGGGGTGAATTGTCGCCTAGGGCGACGCTGCTGACATCGGCTCCTGTCTTCTCGTTATCTCTTTCGTAAGCGGGAGGCACTCGCTCGGTAGTTAGCCTTTTGAGGCTGCGTTTCTTGCACGAGCGCGGGGACATTTATCGCAACTTGGTTGACTGCAGCGTGTTGTGGTTGCGTTGTCCCGGCTTTAGTGGTTTTATTCCACTCTTTCTTCTTAGGCTTGGCAATTGCGCCTTCGCCTATCTTAATCTCTTCTATGACTCTGGCTTGCGCCAAAGCTTCTTCTAAGCTGTCGTATTGTCGCAGCAACAATAGACCGGAGATTGATTTTAAGCAACTTTTTGCGAACATTTGCGTGAGGTCCGACATGGGAGGACGGTAGGGTAACTTAGAAAGCAAAGCTCTCCATCGGTTCCCGTACGCTGCCATTGTTTCCTCCTCAAATTGTTTAAGGCTAGCAAGATCACTAAGTGATGCCTTCTTCCTTGTGTTGAAGGCGAAACGTTCAAGAAACGCATCTACTAGCTGATCTAAGCTGCTTATGCTGTGTTTGGGAAGTTGTGTGAACCAATCCGAGGTAGGGCCTACGAATGTGGTTATGAATGTTCTAAGCAATAATGCGTCATTATCTTGGATGCCGAAGCATTGGCTTAGAAATCGTGTAACGTGTTCTTGTGCGTCCTCTTCACCTTTAAAAACTGCCAATTGAGGCAACTTGAAGTGTTCGGGGTAAAGAGGTGTAGGCACTGAGGGATGCACCGGATTATTGCGGAGTAGACGTAATGTGGGTTTTTGATGCCCAGCAACTTTTGTCTCCATAGACTCCAAACGCTCCAATAGCGCTTGGTATGCATCGGAAGATTTTATTTCTTCCTCTCTTGTTCGCTCTTGTTGCAAGTTACGGTAAACTGGAGGCCTATGGAGGGGTGGCCGAATGGCATCCTTCCTTGCCTTGATGGGGAGTTTCAATATATTCCTCTTCGGGTTCATACTCCTCATAAAATTCTTGAGGAGTCTCTTGGGCGAAACCTGTGACCCCGATCAAGCCCTCGTTGAAGGTACCCATCATTGTTTCGGGGAGTTGCCTCCCTCTCGAATCTATGGGGTCTTGGAGGCAGAGCTTGACGAGGTCGTGGAGACCTGTCTCGCACCAACGGATTACGCCTCTCATACTGTTCAGCTTCTTTGGATGCGAGGGGTTGGCCCCCTCTTAGGTATTTCATAGCGTAACTCATCCGCTTCGCGTTGCATGCGTTCTTTATCCAAGCGGTATTGATACTCTATCTCTTGCTGACTTTGTTTAAGCCGCATGATTTGGGCTTGACGGGTGGTATATCTGGCGACAACCGGGTCAATTTGATCTACCCTATTTTGTTCAGAAGGTTCAAATGTTCCTCCTATGGGTTTACCTTGGTTTTGATGCTCTAAAATCTCAAGGGGTCGCTTCCCTCTGTCGAGGTAGGCGGTATGTGCTCGAGGTTCTGGCCTCAAGGGGTGATCATGATATCCTGCTGGTGCGGAAATGCAAGGTTCCCGCATTGTTTGTTGCCCTCGAGGAATGCGATGGTTTTCCTCATACTCCCTTTCACGGGTGTAAATGGGGTGGGCGGAGTTAGGTCGCCCTATGTAAGGAGCCCTGCGCTCCGGATTTGGTCTCTCTATTTCGATGATAGGTAAAGAAGGGACGCCATATCCACGTTGCCCCTCCAAATGGACGGTGTGCCCGTTTAACGCTTCATCGCGCGGTGGCCACTCATGCCTAACTTCAAGAGGTGATTCTCTATTTATGTCAAGGTCTACATGTAAGGCATCTTCCCGAAAGGGGCTGCTTTGAATAGGCATACCCCACCGAGGATTCTGAATTGGATTCTTTTGTAGGTTAGACCTATAAGGCGGTATGACCAAATCCTCGAGATCGAAGTGAAGGCGACTTGCGCCTGCTTTTTGTGTACCTTCCGAGCTTCTGCCCTTGATTGGGCTTGACTGCGGGTGTACACCATTGCGGTGCTTCTATGCTATCTAAATAAGTTTTTATCTCGTTTTTATGATTTTCTTTTTTTTTTGTCTACACTAAGCAGAATTAAGCACACACATTCACAAAACCGTGATTATCTCTTTTAAGGATTATTGGTGTGCCCTAAACTGGTTTAGTGCATTTTGGTGTTTTGTTTTGTTTTTGTAGGTTTTGTAGAACGTTTAAATGCATCATGTAGGCTCTTATAACTCCAAAAAGGTCGCCCCTTCAATATACCAACCAGGCCGATATACCAACCTCTCTATATACCCGCCCTTACGAGAGGGAGACTATAGGTACGTGAGAGCAGAAGGTACGTGGTACGTAGGCGGTACGAGAAGGGGGATTGTCCCGTTAATGGCACCTACCATAGAAAACTTATCCTCGCGCGCATGGGAATCACCCCGCCTACGCTCGGTCTGTCTTCGTCGGATTTACGCCTAACAACAGCTTGACAATCGGGAAATGGATGCAAATCAAGCCAAGGTGGTGATGAAATCCACCAATGGTCTTGATCAAGGGCTGGGGTCTTACGACCAGCTCCTTGGTTTAAAATTGTTTCGTGATGTGTGTGGGATTCGTTTTATTCAACAAAAATGAAACAAGCATACATGACTTTTCCTAATGCAATGCAGGATTAAATGAAAACAATTAAAGAAACAGAAACAGAAACAAAAAATTTAACAGAGATGATAAAAATCCCTACCTCTTCTCTGCCTGCTCCAGTTGCTTCTGAATTTCTGCTCTGAAAATCCGTAGACAGGAATTCGTCCCTCTGGGAGACGAATTGCGAACGTAATTCGTCCCTCCCAGAGACGAATTTGAATTCGTCCTGGGGTCAGACGAATTGCAGAAAAGAATTCGTCCCTGTCAGAGACGAATAGCAGTCTGCAACAAAAAAAATGTACCTGTCAAGCACAAACACAAAACTTTGATCAGTTTCTGTGATTTTAAAAACCAGGGAACAGGTCCCACCGTGATCGCCACTGAAAGCACGAGATTCCGGGCAAAGGAAACACTAAGTGCGATTGCATTCAAAATCAAGTACGCTTAAGTCCTAGAAATGTAAATTGCATGAAATGGAAAAGAAACACATTGGAAGAGACACAATCAAATAGAGAAAACACAGCCCTTTCATTAATATCCCTTGATCTCTCTTACAATGACGTCTCCTCCCTTTTCGGGGGCTAGGAGCGCAAATAGAGTTTGATTACAATCACCGAATGATTCCTCTTTCCGCGTGCCCACGATTGCAATGGGCGGGCCAAGATGATGCCGTCGCCGATGTCGATGAGTTCCTAACCTCCACGGCTTCTCCTGCAAACAAAGAAACAACCAAGATGTCAGTAGCATCTACTGCAAATGAAAAGCGTTTGCTCTCTAAAACTAACGAAATATGCATGTAAATATTTGCCTGAAACAGTAATTACAAGTGAGTCCAAATGGCTTCAAAACTTGACAGAAGATAAGAAAAGTTACCAGAAGGCCACTGCCACTGAGACAGATGGCCAATCTACCTTCAACCGGAATTCGTCCCCGGGCAAGACGAATTCGACCGCAATTCGTCCCCCGGGTGGGACGAATTCTTCCGTGTTGAAGAAACCGACCCGCTCGCTGCTCCAATGTCGGATCCCGAGACCCGCAAAACGCCCGCAAATAGGGGGTTATGTAATTGGGGCCATTTTGGGACGACCCGGATGGTCGGATTCTCCCAATTTGGCCTCCACCCTCGGGAATTTGACCTCGACACCCGCAAGTCAGCGAAACGACAAAGCAACACAAAACATACTAGAATCTGACCAAAAGTTACAAAATTGCAGCTATGGATTAATCAAACCTAATAACACAAAATGCAATCCGAAAAGTAATCTAAAATGCTCAAAAACTAAAAATAGGACTTGGGAGGTGCGGGGGTGCCCAAGTGGGCCTCCCACCGTTGGCACTTGATTTTGGAGCCAATCCACCAGGGATGGGCCCAAAACCTCTTAGGATTGGGGGTCGGCGAATTGGTTGGTTCAGTTGTCCATGTGTTGGATTTGGGTCAGGTTCGAGCTTCCAAAGGCCACCCAACAACCTCCCTTGCAAAAGAGATTGGTGGATGTGGGAAGGTGAACCAAAAGGGATGCAAGTGGGTCTTCAACTCGGCAAGCACTTCGTTGCTTGAAAACTCCTTCAACCTCGTATGTTTTGGGTGAGAAAAGTCCCACCTTTTATAGACCCATGGGGTCTCTTTTGGGAGGGAAGCACAAATGCCATGTGTTGGCCATAGGCGCCATGTGGCAGCTTGTCTTCCCATGAGGGAGGGGAGTCCTCCATTGACTTGAGCTTTGATAAATGCCTTTTGTGACGATCTTCTAACGGCCCCTCCCGTCCACCTACACACGCGTGCAAGGCAGGAGTCCTTAACCGATCTGTTCGGGCTGCCACTTGGCACCATTTGCCTTTTTGCCCGTTAAGCTTAGAATTCGTCCCACCCGGGGACGGATTCGGAATTCGTCCCGGGGTGGGACGGATTCTATTTTGAATTCGTCCCCGGGTGAGACGAATACCGGGCAAAGTGTCCAAGTGTGCCAAATTGCTTCTTGACCTTACAAAATTGCTATGAAAGTGGTTAAGACCACTGTTTAACCTCTGACGGCTGCCCTGGGGGCTGTGTTTGTCAAAGCGATCAGTGTTTGCAGTCACATAATCAGATTGGTGCTGTTTTGGTGTCTACAGTATGTCATATTGGTAGGCCATGTTTGTTTACCATTCCCTTCACCTTAGGTGTTGGCATGTTCTAGTAGGATGATTCAAGATCCAAGTTAGGGTTGCCACTCCATTTTTGGTATTTTTCTTGTGCTTTCTCCTCATCGTTGTTGGGACAAATGTATTATTTCTTGGTATGTGAATTTATTGGTATTTAAGGAATCCTTTGGCTTCATTCTATCTTTTAATCAGAATTAGAGATCCTTGATTAAATCGTAGAGAGGAAAATATGACTTATGAATTATAAATTTAATGGGACTTTATTTGATGAAAGTAAAATGGTTTTGTATTATTTTTATTATTTAGAGGAATGAGACTCCATTTAATGAAAGTAAAATGGTTTTGTATTATTTTTATTATTTAGAGTAATGAGACTATATTTAATGAACGTAAAAGATTTAGATTATTTTAAATTAAGTAATGTTGAGGATAACTTAGGCTTAATTGGATAAGCCTATATTAGTGTTGAGGATAACTTAGGATTATCCACTTAAGTCTAAGTTATCCTCAAAAAGTAATGAGTCTTAATTTATATAATGAAGAAATCATTTATTTTATGAATTGAAGAATGATAGCTTTGATTTATGAAAATAAAGAGACCTAGATTATTTTATATATTAAAGGTATGTTACTTTAATTTATTAAATAAAGGTTGGAAGGAATCAATTAAAGTAGAACCTAGAAACTAGTTGCATTTGTTGAAGACTCCATGGGTAGTGGAGGTGAAAAAATAAATGGGGATTTTTATGATGTCAACTATGCAGTAGATAGTTAGATACTTTTATTGCATTTGTATAGTCGCAATTTGGAAAAGGTAAAGAGTATATGCATTTAGAGGTATGCCTATCCTAAACCATGAGTGCCCTGATCCCATACTATCCTCAAATGATCGATGGAAAGAGTGGGAGGACCAAAGTGGCAGATGAAATAATGTAACATTTTTCTCTTCACTTTCATTTTATTTACTTATGCTCAATTAGACTGGATTTATGGGAATATTGCCCTAATGAAATTGGTGTAATATATTATTCTTTAAAATTATGGAATATTTTTCATACTTTCTTATACGTAATAATTATTTAAATATTGGAAGATGTACCTTTAAATTACTATTTGATTTATTTATATTTTGTATTTAAATCCTTTCTAGTTCATGTTTATCTTCTTAGATATTGCTCTTTTTAATATTTTTTTGTTCTATGAGTTATGCTTTGTTAGATTTAGTATCTAGATCTATCTTTGTTTTCCTTGCTTAATAATATTAAAAATAATAAGTAATAAGTTCTAGGGTGAACTTAGAGGATAACCTAAGGGATTGAGACCCACTTACGGTGAACTTAGAGGATAACCTAAGGTATTGATACCAACTTAGGGTGAACATAGTGGGCCTAAGGGATTAAGACCCCTTAGGGAGAATGATAACTGGGTTTGTGGAAAGACTATATTTGAGTTAAAATAGCTTGTCAAAAAATGAGATTGATATCTTAACTCGCAATACACGTGGCATACCTACACAAACTAGATTTTTTAGAGTATGGAGATGCATGTATACATTTGATTGACTGAAGGTGATAATTCTAGCTCATCGATATTGATTATATTGATAGACTTATTTGCATGACATGTGATATACCTACAAAGTTGAACTTACGTGAGGAAATAATATGGGATGTAGCTCTTTTAGGAACTTAGGGAATTTTTTTAAACATTAAGTTAACCTAAGGTTGGTTAGGGGTTTATAAATCCCTCTCTTTAGTCAAAAAAAATTATGTGTTTCTTATGAAGAACACAAAATTATACTGAGAGGGGCGATGAAAAGTATAAGATCAACTTTTAATTTTCTTTCCCAAATGATATTATCTAATATTATCAAGGGTAATATCAATATCAGTAATCAAAGTAATGCACAAATCATCACACACACGAGATATATAAATTTAATGTGGTTCACCCAATGTAGGTTACGTCTATGGAGAAAATATTTTTTCCAAATTTTCTCAACAAATCTCTTGAGAATCAATTCCCTATTACAATGTTTATGGACCTATGTCCAAAAGAGACACCAATACCCTATCCTCTGATTTATGGATCTCTCTCCATAGGATAACTCTATCCCCTTGCTCTGGTTCATGGATATCCATCCATAGAAGAACTCTTTCCCCTTTGCTCTGGTTCATGGATCTCTCTCTATAGGAGAGATCTTTCCCCTTTTATTTTGTTTTTGGATATGTTTCCATAGGAGAAATCTATCCCCTCTACTTTGTGTGGTGAACTTCTAGAAGACTTCTATCCCCATTGCTCTGGCTTACGGATCTCTCTCCACAGGAGACCTCTATCCCCATTGCACTAGTTGATGGACCATTATCCACTGAATATCTTTGTCCTCTTTTCTCTTGTCACCTCAAAATTTTGCTCTCAAATATATCTCAAATTTGCACCAAACCTTGTCACAAGTATAGCACAAATATGCTCTAAATTTGCTCAAAATTTTATTTAAATGTTTTCTCAAGTCATCACAAGACTTGCTCAAATGTGCCTCAAACCTGCTCCAATTATTCTCACAATACTTTCTCAAATCTACCTCAAATATGCTCCAAGTATTCTCATAATACTTGCTCAAATATACCTCCAAGCCCTATCAAAAGACTTTCTCAAATCTACCTTCAAGACTTCTTAAAAGACTTGCTCAAATTTGCCTTCAAGCATTCTCAAAATACTTGTTCAATTCTACCTTCAAGCCTTCTCAAAAGACTTGCTCAAATCTGCCTTCAAGCCTTCTCAAAAGACTTTCTCAAATCTACCTTCAAGCCTTCTCAAAAGACTTGCTCAAATCTACCTTCAATTCTACTCACAAAACCTACTCAAATATTTCCAAATCTTGTATACAAACACAAATTAAGTATTTTTCAAAAAATGTTTCTTCAAATAGACAAATTCTACTTATAATTAGTTTAACCTCTAGAACATATGAAAAAACTCAATATGTTCACAGTAACAAATATTGTACTCAACTAATACAATCTCTATCTCTTGCAAAATCCCTTTCAAATCAAATCAAAACAATGTATAACTTGTTTCACAAAATTGGTCTATATTTCTTGTAAATTTTCTCTAAAATATCAATCACAATAATGCACAAATTTTATTTGAAAAAATTGATCTCAAACACTTTTACAATTGCTTTCAATATCTCTCAAACCAATGTTCAAAATGTTTCACAATGATGCACTAACTTGTCTTCAAAACTAGTACAAGAAGTTCACAATTTCTAGCACAAATGTCTCAATCTCTTTCAACAATGGAAGCACATGTAGGTCTCAAACCCTAATACAAGTATTTCCAGCAATGCATACCAATCAACCCTTTTAACTCCACCTCAAAACTACTTTTTTAAAACACAACCACTTAGGTTAAACTACTTTTTTCACCATACCTCAAAGTGCTTGGTGAAAATGTGCCCTCAAATACCTATCTCAAAAATATATCTTTTGCAACTACAAAAAGGATTAGCATAAAACCTTTTCATACATTGGAAAAACCCTTCGTAAAATGTGTGCACAATTTTATTCCAAACCAATACTTTATAACCTTCTTGGTTTTTCAAAATAAAACATCAAATCATGAACCAAGTCCTTCAATATAAATGCAAGAATTACAAAAAATAAAAACGTATTTTACACCTTTTATCTCCCACTTTCATAAAATAATTTCCAAACCACTTAATGACCCATAACACAAATTTATAATATTAAATCATCCATTTACATCTTATCACTCCTACTTTTGCATTTATAGAAATAAAACTTAATGACAGCAATGTATTCAAAAATATTTGGCAAAAATAAATTACCCTTATACCTCCTATATGCCAAAACCTGTACTCCATAGCACACTCCTCAAAATCCATGCAAAGAAAATATTAAACAACCTGAGCACATACCTTTTAATAAAAGTATTATCGCTGGTATGAATGAGAATCGATCCTCTGACCTCAAACTCCTAACGTAGCACATGAATGCTTGTGCTAGCCAAGTATTTGAGACGTAACATATAGGCCTCCACCTTTATTCCCTCTAGAGCATTCACCAAAAAAGTTAAACCCTTCAAAACTAGTGCTAGGGAGAATCAAACTGTGAACCACTCCCTCACAAATGACTTAGCATGAATCTAGCCATCGTATGTCCTACCCTAGTTAGATGACATTAAGGGGTGAACAAAAATATTTATTTTATTCTCCTACTACACTCCTTAATCAATGATGTCCCCTCTTCCTCATTCGTTGTCACCACTTCGTACGAAAAATGAAAATCAAGAACCATATCATTTCCAAAGGCTTAAGGGGTATTTATATGTTTCCATGCATGTTTTTAGACGTCGGCCCTCTTTCAAATTTATTTAAATAATTTGAATTATCTTTGGAACCATGTAACTTTATACTTAGGTATTATAATATTTTAAAAAAATACTATAACAAAACCTTTTGCCTTGGGTCTTTTTCCACCAATGAGAAGTCTTATATTTTCTTTGTAATTTAAAATATCCTTTTCTTTTTTATTTATGAAATTAAGCCCTTGTTACTTTCAAACTCTCTTAATAATATTTAAATTTAAAATTTAAATATATAATCCTTTTCTTTAAATTTCTCTTTGCTTGCTTTCACAACCATGGAAAATTCCTTTGCATTTATTATTTCAACCTTGAAGATAAAACTCAACCTTTTCACATTTGACATCAATGACAACCAATGACATCAAACCTTTGACATCAATGACAACACTATACTCAAAATTTCCAAAAATCTCCCCCTTTGTCATTGATGGTAACACTTTCTAAAAATTCCTTTTCCTACCACTGGATTCCAAATTTGCTCCTCCTAAGGAACTTATACCCCTGAATGAATGCTCTGCCCCTTACTCAAATCTCTCCCACTTTGACATCAATTGCAAAGGAAATATTTTGGGGCTAAATATAAGACTCTTACTCAGACCCCTCCCCACCTTGTATCCTTGAAGTGATTAATTTTGGGGTGGGAGTATCTCTACTCATAGCATACAATGCTCTTTTTCATTATCAACCTTATTTTTTTTAAATTTTGTAGCCATACCCTTTTGATCCTTTTGAGTGTCCCTATTCTTGCTTGTCTTTGAAAGTTCTGGAAACTTTGTTCTACACCACTTGTCCTTATACCCAATATTATTGCATTTATAACACTTAATTTTGAAGTTCTTGGAAGGTACAAATATCTTGAAGTTCCTCTTGGTGAAGCCATACTCATTTTTTTCATGAGACTTGCAATGGATTTCTTTATGACCAAAGTGATTACAAGAGTAGAAATACCCTTGGAAGAAATATCTATCTTTGAAAGAGTTGAAATTTCTTTTAGTGAGGCCATACTCCTTCTTTCCATGAGTCCTACAATACATAGCCTTGTGACCAAACTAATTACATGAAAAACAATGTCCTTTAAAGAAATATTATCTTGAAATATTTGTTCTCTTAGTCCTTTCTTTTCCTTCTCTGTGATGATCCATGTTTCTTGTTTGTGCATTGTTTCCTTTCTTAGTGAAGCTTCTATTCTTCAATTTATCTGCATAGGTCTTAATTTCTTCTTCACTCTCTTCCTCTAAAACTTCCTCTTATTTTTAGCTTGAGCTTGATCATTCTTCTTGTTTTCATTGTCCCTCTTCAAATCCAAGTATTGTATTTTGATAGATGAAGATATTTGTGCATTGATAATTTTTTGCAAAGTCTTTGAAAGTTTTTCCAAACCTATGTAGCTTGTCCTTAGAATATTTCACTTCCATCCTTAGTCAAACTACCTCATGTTCTAATCTCTCACATTCTAACTCTTTTGCCTCTAACTTCTCAATAATGACCTATTTAAATATCCTTGACTTAGCTTTTGAGTTTGTTAGGTCTTGTAGAATATTTTTCTTTTCTTCCTCATGTTCTTGAACATGAGCCTTTAGTATTGAATTCTACTTTCTAACCTTTTTCAATTCTCTTAGAGCAACAATAATTTCTACTTCTAGATCAACTGTTCCTTCCTCTTCATTTTTTGAATTTTTTTCTACTTCTTGGTCTCCAAGAGCATCTTCATACTTTTCAACTTTATCTTCCATAGGAGCATCTTCTTACTCTTCTATTGCTAAAAATAGAATCTCTTCTTCTTCACTATCTATGAGTCTTTCATCACTGTCACTTGAAGCCTTGCTTGTCTTATTAACATAGAAACTATTTTTGTGCCTTTGAAAGAACTTATTTTCATGCTTGCTATGACAATACCTATTTTCTTTTCATACATGGATTTTCCTCCTTCCTTTTTCTTATGATCCTATTTCTCTTCACTACTACCGCTTTCAACTTCTAGAAAATTAGATGCATAGTGACAAAAATTACCACAATTAAAAAATTTCACAATATTTATACCTTTGTTCTTTATCGAGTCCTTATTTATTTTCACATAGTTAGCTTCTTCATCAACACCTGACTCACCACATGCTTTTGGTTTCTTATATTTTGTCTTCTTTGAAGCTTTGAAATATACCTCTCCATTGGAGTTGGGATCCTTTACTATACTCATATCATAAGCTATGAGAATTTCATGTAACTCATCCATAGTCAACTGATCAATATCTCTCATATTTTCTATAACTGAAAACTTTCCATCATATCTCATAGGGAGTGATATTAATACTTTCCAAGCAACACTAGAGTCTTCAATTTCAAATACAAGTCCACACTTGGTATTAAAAATCTCATCCACATGAAGTAAGTATGTAGCAATATCTTCCTCATCTTCTATCTTCAAATATTCAAACATTTTCTAGTGATTTTGCAGTTTTGCCATTTTGACCTTTTTATCTCCTTCATATGTTTGCTTCAATTTATCCCATATATCTTTTGCTGATTTATAGTGCATAAATTTCACAAATTCTACTTCACATAATCCACTTAATATTATATTCATAGCCTTGGTATTATTCACATGTAACAGTTTACCATCTTTATCTGTGGGAGGAGTAGTAGTAGGTATGAATCCATCCTCAACTGATTACCATATATCATATCCTTGTGACATCAAGTAAGTCTTCATTATTATACTCCAAAAAACATAATTGTTCCCATCGAACAATGGTGCCTTATTTAATGAGGATCCATTATGAGATTTTATCTGTGTTCCTGTAATATCTTCCTTCAAGCTATTAAAATTTTTCAAATGAACCTGCTTTGATACCAATTGAAGAACATAGGCTTATACTGAGAGGGAGAGGCGAATAGTATAAGATCAAATTTTACTTTTCTTTCCCAAACAATATTATCTGATATTATCAATGGTAATAATAATATAAGTAATCAAAGAAATGCACAAATCATCACACACATGAGAGACACAAATTTAACATGGTTCACCCAATGTGGGTTACGTCCATGGAGAAAATATTTCTTCTAATTTTTCTCAAAAAATCTCTTGGGAATCAATTCTCTATTACAATGTTTATGGACCTCTATCTAAAGAATACACCAATCCCCTATACTCTGATTTGTGGATCTCTCTTCGAAGGAGAAATCTATCCCTTTTCTCTAGTTTATGGGTCTCTCTCCATAGGATAACTCTTTTCCCTTTGATTTGATTCATATATCTCTCTCCATAGGAAAACTCTTTCCCCTTTGCTCTGGTTCGTGGATCTCTTTTCATATGAAAAATCTATCCTCTTTGCTTTGGGTTGTGAACTTCTAGAAGAATTCTATCCCCACTGCTCTGGTTTATGGATATCTCTCCATGGGATACCTTTGTACCCACTACACTAGTTGATGGATCTATATCCAATGGAAGTCTCTGTCCTCTCTGATCTTGTCACCTCTAAAGTTTGTTATCAATTCTATCTCAAATATGTACTAAACCCTATCACAAGTCTAGCACAAATCTAATATATCTTTGCTCACAAATATATTTCAATTTTATCTAAAGTAATCACAAGACTTGTTCAAATATACCTCAAATTTTCTCCAAGTATTCTCACAAGACTTGCTCAAATCTACCTCCAAGCCTTCTCAAAAGACTTGCTCAAATCTACCTTCAAGCCTTCTCAAAAGACTTGCTCAAATATGCCTTCAAGCCTTATCAAAAGACTTGCTCAAATCTACCTTCAATCCTTCTAAAAATACTTCCTCAAATCTACCTTCAAGACTTCTCAAAATACTTGCTCAAATATGCCTTCAATGTTGCTCACAAAACCAACTTAAATATTTCTAGTTTTTGCATACAAACACAACTTAAATATCATTCAGAAAAGCTTTCTTCAAATGGATAAATTCTACGTAGAATTTATTTAACCTATAGAATATATGAAAAAAATCACTATGTTCTTCACACTCACAAACATTGTACTCAACTAATCTAATCTCTATCTCTTGCAAAATCCCTTTCAAATCAAATCAAAATAGTGTATAACTTGTTTCACAAAACTGGTCTATCTTTCTTGTAAATTTTCTCTAAAAGATAAATCACACTAATGCACAATTTTTCCCTCACAAAATTGATCTCAAACACTTTCACAATTTCTTTCAATATCTCTCAAACCAATATTCAAAAGGTTTAACAATGATGCACTAACTTATCTTCAAACCTAGTACAAGTAGTTCACAATTTCTAGCACAAATGTCTCAATTTATTTCAAAAATGGAAACACATATAGGTCTCAAACCCTAATACAAATATTTCCAACAATGCATACCAATCAACCCCTCTAACTTGACCTCAAAAATACTTTCTCAAAACACAACCACTTAGATTAAAAGGTTGAACCACCATACCTTACAGTGCTTGGTGAAAATGTTCCCTCAAATACCTGTCTCAAAAATAATATATTTTGCAACTACAAAATGGATTAGCATAACACCTTTTCATATATTATAAAAAAACTTCTCAAAAAGTGTGCACAATTTTGTTCCAAACCAATGCTCTATAACTATCTTGGTTTTTCAAAATAAAACATCAAATCATGAACCAAGTCCTTCAATATTAATGCAAATATTACAAACAATAAAAACACATTTTACACTTTTTATCTTCCACTTTCATAAACTAATTTCCAAACCACTTGATGACCCATAACATAGATTTATAATTTTAAATCAACCATTTACACCTTATCACTCCTACTTTTGCATATATAGAAATAAAACTTAATGACAACAATATCTTAAAAAATATTTGGTAAAAATAAATTACCCTTATACCTCCTATATGCCAAAAATATTTACATCATAGCACACCCCTCAAACTCCATGCAAATAAAATATTAAACAACCTTAGAACATACCTTTTAATAAAAATATTATCGCTGGCGTAGACGGGAATCAATCCTCTAACCTCAAACTCATAATGTAGTGCATGACTTCTTGTGCTATACAAGTGGTTGAGGCCTAACGTATAGGTCTCCACCTTTATTCCCTCTAGCGCATTCGCCAAAAAAATTAAACCCTTTAAAACTTGTGCTAGCGAGAATTAAACCACGAACCACTCCCTCACAAATGACTTAGCACAAATCTATCCATTGTTTGGCCTACCCTAGTCGGATAACGTTAAGGAGTGAAAAAAATATTTATTTTGTTCTCATGTTATGCTCCTTAATCAAAATTGTCCCCTCTTCCTCATTCGTTGTCACCATTTCACACGAAAAATAAAAAAATCAAGCACCATATCATTTCCAAAGTCTTATGGGGTATTAATATGTTTCCATGCACATTTTTAGAAATTGGCCCTCTTTCAAATTTATTTAAATAATTTGAATTATCTTTGGCACCATGTAATTTTACACTTTGGGTATTATAATATATTTTTTAAAATATTATAATAAAACCTTTTTCCTTGGGTCTTTTTCCACCAATGAGAAGTCTTATATTTTCTGTGCAATTTAAAATCTTTATTTGTTTTTTATTTACCAAATGAAGCCCTTGTTACTTTCAAAATATATTAATAATATTTAATTTTAAAATTTATATATTATAATCCTTATCTTCAAAATTCTCTTTGCTTGCTTTCACAACCATGGAAAATTCCTTTGCATTTATTATTTCAACCTTGAAGATAAAACTCAACCTTTTCACCTTTGAAATCAATGACAAACAATGACATCAAACCTTTGACATCAATGAAAACACTATAATAAAAATTATTGACATCTAGTTCTTATTTTTTAGTGTTGTTACATTTGGTATCAGATATCTTAGTATGAGGGTATAAATCTTCTTATGTGCTAAAGAATTTTGGATGTCTCCAATGAAGACTTGCTTAAAAGTTTAAGCTAAAGCTAGGATGACCTATAATCTCTAATTGCTAGAATCTAATGGGAACTAATCCCAAGAGTGAATGAATGTTATGATACATTAAGTATGGGCTTTGGTATTAATGATACATCATAATGTTGGAATGTCATCCTAGTTAGATTTTTTATGCTTTTGGCAAGAAGAACTATGTATTATAGCTTGAATTAGTGGTACAATTTAAGATGAAGTTATAGCCTAAGCATTTTCTTGGTTTTAACCAGGTCAAGATGCCACCTAAGGCTAGAAGGGAAAGGCGTACACCTCCACTTAGATGAACTCAACAAATTAATATTGAAGAAGAGATTCAGAATGAGGATCTAGGAACTTCCAGTAGGGGAGTGGAAGATCTCAATGCTATAGTTGCTACCATGCAAGAACAACTGATACAATTATTAGAAACTATTACAAATCAAAATTTGCAAGCTAGAGGTTCTAAGTTTAACCAAGTTGAGGGACTCACTACAAAACAATTACAAGCTAGAGCCCTTCTAGAAAAGGAAATGGCAAGAGAACTAAACAATGTTTGTATCTCAAAGTTTTATGGAGAAGAAAAAGGAGATGCAAATGAGGCTCGATTAAGATAATTAGATGTTTACTTCATGGTAAATGGGTATTCTCTAGGAACTTGAACCGTTTGAGCAACAATTTACCTTGAAGAGGCTGCTCTAGATTGATGGGAAACATATTATGAGAAAACTAATATTGAACCTATAGAAATCCCATGAAAGGAATTCAAAAAGAGGTTCCTTGCGGAGCATTTCTATGCCCTAAAATTTTAAGAGTTTACCAATTTAAGGCAAGGAACCAACATGATGGTGATATACTATAAAAACTTGATAAGATTTTTGAAGTATGTACCTGCCCATGATGAGAAAATGTGGGTTCATAAGTTTAATAATGGGTTGGAATATAAAGTAAAGCATGATGTAGATATGCATAAGCCTAAGTCATTACAAAAGGTATATGATCTGGAAAATAAAGTAGAGTTGCACTTCCATTACAAACATGACACCTTACATGAACATAATCGACAAACACTAAGGAAGAGGAATGACTATGGGTTTATATAATGGAAGGGTGAATAAGGTTAGAAGGCTAAAAACCCCTAAAATTCTGAGAAGAAATCTAATGGAAATCTGAATAATTTCAATAAAAACTTTTATAAGAAAGGTAACAACCTCAATAAAACAAAGCCTCAACTGCAGAAACCATAAACTTCAATTACAACAATAAAAGAAGAGGAGCAAAATTCAAAAAAGTGATGAGGATCCAAATATAGGTGTTACCATTTTAAAGACTTGTATTTTACCATGGAGTGTCCGCACCGCCCAAGGTCTAGCATGTCAAGTACTAAAGGAAAGGAACATGCACACTAAATTTACACTACAAATAGGAGTCAAGATTGAGGGGTAAACTACCCCATTGATTATAAAATGTAATATTTTTAATAAGCAAGTGAATATTTTGATTGATAGTGGGGCCACCGATAGTTTTATTTCTTGTAAGTTAGCAAAGGATATGCTGAAAAAGCTAGGATATTTAGCCCATGGATGGAATGTTGAGTATGGTTCTAGGAAAACCTACTTGGTAAATCAATGCTTTCCTATGATATATATTGCTTTAGCTAGTGGAACCATAGAAGTTTGTTTATATGTAGCTCCTCTTCATGCCTTTGATGTGATCCTACGGATGGATTGGTTACAGGCTCATAAAGCCTTAATGAATTTCCAAGATAGATGGATCAATTATTCTAAAGAAGGTAAAAAAAGACTAAGAATTCATAGTGAACAGGGGGTGTTCAAACCCAAAATGTTTTCATCTATGAAATTAAAGAAATCCCTCAAGAAAGGATGGATAGTCTATGTGATTAAGTTAAATAAAGTTGGAGAAGACCAAAAGAAAGAGGTGTTGGAAACACACCCAATTTTGTAGGATTTCAAGGATGTATTTCTTGAGGATTTACCTGGACTCCCTCATGTATGGGAATTTTATTTCACTATTGATCTTATGCTATGACTGGAACCAATTTGTAGATCTCCATATAGGATGAATCCTATCAAGATCCGGGAATTAAATGTACAATTGCATGGGTTATTATAAAAGGGGTTGATAAAACCAAGTGTGTCACCTTGGGGTGCACTAGTTTTATTTATAAAAAATAAATTTGAATCTTTAAGATTATGTATTGAATACATGCTACTGAAAAATCTACAATTAAGAACTGGTATATCCTAACTAGAATCAAAGATGTATTTGATCAATTAAGATATACCATGGTGTTTACTAAGATTGATATCAGATTAGGGTATCACCAGTTAAGAATACGTGAAGAGGACACTCACAAGATGAAATTCAAGACTAGGTATGGGCACTATGAGTTTACAGTCCTACCCTTGGAACTGACTAACACCCCATACGTCTTCATGAATTAGTGAATAATGTGTTCAAAAGGCACCTGGACTAGTTTGTCCTTATATTTCTAGATGATATCCTAATATAATTTCAAAACAAGGAAGAACATGATAAACATCTCAATATCATGTTAGATTTGTTAAGGGAAACCAAATCTATAGAAATCTAGTCAAAAGCGATTTTTGTATTTCAAAGGTGCGATATCTAGGGCATATAATATCAGCAAAAAGAATTATTGTGGATTCATAGAATATTGAAGCCATATTAAACTGGCTATCCCCTACTAATATTACTAAGATACAAAGCTTCATGGGGTTAACGGGCTACTATAGACGTTATATATAAGATTTTTCCAAGATTGTTGCGATAACAACTATCCTTCAGAAGAAAGGGAAAGAATCCAAATGGAAGAAAAAGTGTGAAACTACCTTCATATAGCTAAAGTAGAAACTGACTACCACACCAATATTAAAAATTCTAGAACCTCAAGAATATTTTTTAGTGTGCACTAATGCATCACTGGAAGGGTTAGGAGGAGTACTCATGCAAAAAGAGTTAGTAGTAGCTTATACTTCAAGAAAGCTTAAAAATCATGAAGTAAATTATGCTACTCATGATTTAGATCTAGCTATTGTGGTGCATGCTCTAAATGTCTAGCACCACTATTTGGTAGGAAGACATTTTGAATTAAAATTTGACCACCAAAGTCTAAGGTACATATTTACCTAACCAAGACTCAATGCAAGAAAAAGAAGATGGATTGAGTTTCTCGCTGAGTATAACTTTGAAATTGAGTACATAAAGGGGAAAATAATAAGGTTATTGATGCCTTGAGCATAAGGAAACACATAGCATCCATAACCAGAAGTCCCATGAAGTTGATGAACCGGGTGAGATAAGAGCAATCTCGGTATGAGTATTGCCTGGAAATTCAAGCTAGAATGTGGTAGGATCTTCAGATCCTAACAACCGGATAACAAATTTAAACAACTAAACAATGTAATTGAAGGTAAAGAATCACTTTTGAAGGACTGAATCATTGTTTCAATGGAGGATAACCAGCCACTATGCCAATTAAATATATATTTTCTTGGATGATAAAATACATCCATGTTATTCCCTATGTATATGAATGATAAGGTGAAAGTTGAAGGATGGGATGGTGCAAGTCCTAAGTATAAAATAGTGATTAAATAGTAAGTAATATTAGGAATAGAATCCTAACATATCACCCTTATTAAAATGAGCTTTATCCTTAAAGTTGAAAATGAGAAAATTGTTGTTGGATATGATGGAGTGTCTCCCATGTGGCATCTTCCTGAGGTAGACCATTCCATTGAATCAAAACTTATGTGATGGTGCTATTGTGAAGGTGATAAATACGGTGATCTAGGATATCTTTGATTTCAACCATGATTTTCCCATCTTCGGTAAACATTAGAAGTTGAGTTTGGGTAGCGATGTGTGTGCCTATTACAGATTTAAGGCAAGAGATATGGAACACAAGATAAATTTTGGAATACTCGTGTAACTCAAGTTTATAAGCAATTGGTCCAATACATTGTAGAACTTTATAAGGTCCATAAAATTTGGGTGCTAGCTTTTAAGCACCCTTGATTTTTAGTGAAGTTTGATGATATGGTTGCAGGAGAAGGAATACCATATCCCCTTATTGGAAAGTACACTCAATTTGATGTTGGTCTACATATTGATTCATATAGTGTTGGGTAGTGTGTAAATTTTCTTTAAGAGTACGAATAATTTTATCTCGAGTAGAAATTTCCATATCTATTGCTGGTACTTTTGTACTTCTTGGAATATACAAGGTAAGATATGGCAGATTTTGGCCATATAAAGCTTCATACAGGGTCATTTTAATGGTCGTGTGATATGTGGTGTTAAACCACCATTCAGGTAATGGAAGCCATTTAACCTAGTGAAGGGGTTGAGAAGAAATAAAACAATGAAGGTATATTTCCAAGCATTTATTAACAACTTCAGTTTGACCATCTGTTTGGGGGTGGTAAGCAGAGCTCATACAAAGTTGGGTGCCTTGGAGTTTAAACAATTCTTTCCAAAAATTACTAGTGAAAGTGGAATCACGATCACTAACTATAATGGAAGGTTTGCCATATAATTTAAATATATTATAAATAAAAATTTGAGTCATAGTAGTAGTTGTATAAGGGTGGTCCACCAGGAAAAATGGGCATATTTAGATAAACGATCTACCACAACTAGAATAGTTGTTTTTCTTGCAAATTTTAGGAGGCCTTAAATAAAATCCATCGTAATATCAACTCATGTTTTTGTTGGTATGGGAAGAGGTTGAAAAAGACCTGGAATAGCCATTGTTTCTCCCTTATGGATTTGGCATGTCTCACATTATTTTATGAACTTCTTGATATCATTTTTCATCCCTACCCAATAAAAATATTGTCGCTCTTTTATAAGTTTTTAGGAATCCTAAGTACCTTATGGTGGGTCTGGCATATAATTCATGGAGAATTTTTGTACGATAGACTGATGTAGGAGAGAGGACAATACATTCTTTATATTGTAATATGTTATCTCTCCAAGAATAGTGAGTTTTGCTCACGGGGTTTTGTTGAAGTTGTTGAATTAATGTGTGTGTGGTAGGTTCTTTAAACCATTCCTCATTGACTTGGTCTATCCATTTCAAAATAAGAGAGGAAAAACTATGTTATTGGGGAATTTATTCAAATTTTCTTGAGAGGGCATCAACAACCATGTTATATTTCCCCTTTTTATATATGATTTCATAATCGTACCCTAGTAGTCTTGTAACCATTTTTTGTTGCTTTGGTGTGGTTATCCATTGTTCAAGAAGGTACTTTAGACTATGGTGGTCGGTGTGGATGATAAAATATTTACCAATAAGGTAAGGTCTCCAATATTGGATAGCATGAACAATGGCTAACATTTCTTTTTTATATGTGGAATGTGCTAAATTCTTTTTGGAGAATGCTTTTCTAGTGAAGGCTAAAGGTTTTTCATTTTGTATGAGTAAGGCTCCTATTCCTAATCCTAAAACATCACTCTCGATAATAAATGGTTTGAAAAAATCTGGCATGGCTAAGACGAGGGTGGTACACATGGCATTGTTTAAGGTAATGAAGGCTTCATCAGCTTTTGGAGACCATAAAAAAACATTCTTCTTAAGTAGTGTTGTTAAGGGGGCTGCGATTTTGCCATAATCCTTGAGAAATTTTTTATAATATCCTGTTAGTCCTAAGAATCCATGCAAACCTTTCAATGTTTTTGGAATAGGCCAGTTTTCCACATATTCAATCTTACGAGGGTCTACTTAAACTCCTTATTTAGATACAATATGTCCAAGGTATTCAATTTATTGTTTTCCAAAGGAACATTTATATATTTTGGCATATAATTGATTATCCTGCAAGTTTTTTAATGCTTGATCTATATGGGTTAAGTGATCTTCCCATGTTTTACTGTAAATTAAAATATCATTAAAGAAAACTAAAATAAAATTTTGAAGGAAAGGGTGAAATGCCTTGTTCATTAGACTTTGAAATGTAGAAGGGACATTGGTAAGACCAAATGGCATCACAAAAAAATCATAATGTCCTTTGTGAGTGTGAAATTTTTTTTTGTGTATATCACTTTCTTCAAATCGAATTTGGTGGTAACCTGATCATAAATAAAGTTTGGAAAAATATGCAGCCCCATGAAGTTCATCTAGTAATTCATCGATGACTAGAATATGAAATTCATATTTGATAGTTATTTTGTTGAGGGTAAAAAATTCAAAACATAAGTACCAAAATCCATCCTTCTTCCTCACTAATATTATAGGAGAAGAGTAAGGAAGTACACTAGGTCTAATGACCCCTGCCCTGAGTAGATCTTGTACTAATTTTTTTGTTTCTATCTTTTATAGATGTGGGTATCGATAAGGTCTAATATTAGGGGGTTGGTGCCCCAAAAGTAGTTGAATAACATGATCATGGATTCATTGTGGAGACAATCCTTCTAGTTCATTTAATATTTTATCATATATTTCTTGGATTTCTTGTAGTTCAAGTGCCTCTGTTTGTTTTTCATTAGTAGTTTGCATGGAAAATAGTTAGGCAACCATGCCTTTACCTCCTTTTCAAATAATTTTTTCCATTATGTGCGAACTTACGATTTGTGAAGGGTCTAATTTTAATCCTTTAATTGTGTATGTTTGGTCTTTTTGTGTGAATTTCATCCATAATTCTTCAAATTCCCATTGAATTGTGTCAAGTGTCCGTATCCATTGTACTCCTAAAATGATATCACATACTCCTAATGGTAGTACATACATATCCCATTTCATGTTATAATCTCCCATAGTGAGTTTAATATTTTGGCATTTCCCTTTGTACATAATTTTTCGTCCATTTCCAATCATGACTTCGAAGTTATTACAAGGATAGCTTGTTTGGCCAACCTGGGGTCTATAAAATTATGTGTGCTGCCAGAGTCTAAATGCTCAATAGGGTTTTGTTTTTTAAATTACCACTTAAATTTTATAGTTTGTGGGGCTGAACATCCTGCGAGGTCATTAAAGAAAATTTCTATTTTATACTCATTATTTTCTTCTTGAATATTCATTATTACTTCGAATTTGATGTCATCCTCTTATTTTGGAGTGCAATCTCTAATTGTATCCAAAATATATAACTTTGGTGAAATGCATTTGTCATTAGAAGTGAATTTCTCATCACAATAGAAACAAAGGTCCTTCTCCCATATTTATTTTATTTCCTCTAAGCTAATTCATTTAACTGGTATGACTTTATTAATTTTTTGGCTTATGTAGGTGTTTTATGTTTTCCCTATTGAGAATATTCTTATTCAGTCTTGATTATTGATCTTCTATTACACCATTTGTGCTAATACCACTATGTGCATCATATCGATAGGATTGAGTATTTTTAATTCCAGTTGAATTTCTTCTTTCAGACCACTGAGGAAGAAACTTTGAAAGAATAATGCATCGAGTCCTGATGTAATATTTTCCAATTTATCGAATTGTGCCTGGTATTCTCTTACTGTAGATGTTTGGCAGAGTTTTGTGAGGGTTCCTATTAAATCTTCGAATTTACTAGGACCAAATCACAGCATTAGGTTTTTTGTAAATTTGGTCCATGTAGGAGTGCCTTTGTTTTTTCATACCATTGGTACCATTGTGTAGCAATTTGCTCTAAGTAAAAAGAGGTGATGCATACTTTTTTGGATTTTCAAATTTTGATATAAGGATAGATATTGGTCCACTCGATATATCCAATTTGTGGGGTCACATCCATCAAATTTTGGGAAATCTAATTTTGTGGTTCGAGGTAAGATTAATGTGTATTATTCCCCTAGTAATGTTTTTTGTAGAGGCATCGTGTTTTGTTGACCAACTTGCATTAATGTCATCTTTTATTGCACCAAGTCTATAGAGTGATTTTTTGTATCCATTTTTGTTGATAAATTTGTATTGGTGGCATCAACTTTCACAGTTAATTCTGCTATCTTTTTTGGTATATTTATTTTCAAACCATATTTCTAATACACAATTCCTTGCAGGACCTCTTTTGTAACCTATTTGGAAACCTCTTTTGTGACATTTTTTACCACTTATTTTACAATATTTTATGATATTATTCCATCTGCTATGGTAGGTTTTTTGCTAGTTTGTGTCTTCTTGGTTTGTTTTGTAGAATATTTGTAATTTTGTAAAATTGCCAAATTTGCTCAAATGTTACTAAACAACTTTTTTACAAAAAAAAATCGTTAAACAAATTTTTGTAAAACTTTATTTTTTTGCAAAAAAAAATTATTTTTAATAATATTGCTTGCACTTTTTTGAATTAGCAAAAATTATTTCAACTTAAGCTATGCAGGATTGGTAGGTGGCAGGATGGTGGTAGATTGAAAGGCACAGTAGAGTGGTGATCTGTAAATGGTAGTGAATGGGTATTGGGGTAGTAGATAAGAGATGGTTGTGATGACAGAGTAAAGGTGGCACAACGATGAGTGGTGGGATGATAGAGAAGAGGCGGTGCGATGGTAGAGTAAGGGTAACACAATGACAAAGGAAAGGTAACCCATAAGGTGGTTGTTTGAATGGTTAACGAAGGGTTTGAACAGTCAATTATGAATCTCCAAGAGCCAAGTACACTTTATGTGAGTGTGTGGATACCATATGGTAGTCACACCTACTAATTGGAGCACATTTGTTTAAAAAACAACTCGACGTCCTCCTTGTTGGTGAATATGGGATAATATTATCCTTGAGAAAAAAAAACTCGATGACTTTTATCTCGATGATGCAAAAAAGTCACCATCGATGATAAATTAATTTTAAAACCTTATCTTATAATATTTTTATCACCATTTTGTTGATATCACTCATCAAAAAATTTTACTACACCTGTTTGATCAAATTTTCTTCATGAATTTGTATTGTTTCTTGGATCTGAGTTATTGAAGTAATTTATTTGAGTTTTTCCTTCAATATGTAGGTGAAAAATTTGCAAATTATCTTACACAAAGTGGATTGTGTGTTCATAGCGACCAGTAGCATGTGATGAACTCTCACAACATCGCTTGATTTCCTATTTTGAAATTTTTCTTTATTGTTGGCAGTGTGTGACGAAAGAATCTCATGAACATAGCATAGTTTCTTGATTTGTTTTGCTATTTTTGTAGGGTGTGATGAAAATCTCATGATGTCACCTGTAAAATGTACTGTAATGAAATTGATAGAATGAAAAAAAATGTGGATTGGATGATGTGAGTGGATTTTAATTCTTTGAAGCATATGATATCGATTGCTCTGATACAAAATGGTAGGAGCTTCAGATCCTAAAAGCTAGAAAAAAATTTAAACAACTAAACAATACAATTGAAGGTAAAGAATCACTTTTGGAGGAGTGAATCACTGTTTCAATGGAGTATAAACCACCCACTATGCCAATTAAATATATTTTTTCTTGGATCATAAAATACATCCATGCTATTCCCTATGAATATGCATGATAAGGTGAAAGTTAAAGGACACGATGGTTTGAGTCCTATGTAAAGAATAAAATAGTGATTAAATAGTAATTAATGTTAGGAATAGAATACTAATAGAATGGATAGATATCCTAGAAGAACATAAGCTTATACCCAGAGGGGGGGTGACCAGTATAAGATCATTTTTTACTTTTTCTTCCAATTTAATATTATGTTGTGTAAATATAGTAGTATCAATAGCATTAATAAAATCAATGCATAGAAACCATACACAATAGAGACATCACAATGTATGTGGTTCACCCAATGTGGGCTACTCCACAAAGAAAACATTTTACTAAAACTTTCTCAATCAATCTCTTTGGGAATCACTCCTAATTATAATGTTTATGGATCTCTGTTCAAAGGATATGTTGATCCCCTAATCTCAAGTTCATGGATATCTTCAATAGGAGAACTCTTTCCCCTTCTAATCTGGCTATGTGATATTCTAGAAGACTCTGTCTCTTTTCTGTACTGACTGGTGGACCTCTCTCGACTTGAAGAATCCTCACTCAGATCTATCTTCAACTATGATGGTTGTTGGATCTCTATCCACTAATACTTTGTCATCTATACTTTGTCACCTCCAAAGCTCTATCAATAGGCTCACTAAGAACCTGATCAATAGGCTTACACAAAACCTGCTTAACAAGCTCACACAAAACTTGTCAAATCTACTCAGGAAAGCTCACCAAGAACTTGCCCAATTTTTCTCTAGCAAGCTCACCAAGAACTTACCCAAATCTGCTCTAGCAATCTCACCAAGAACTTACCCAAATATGCTCTAAAAATCTTTCCACAAAGCTATCCACAAATTTTTCCCAAAACTATCCTCAAATCTCTCCCAAAGGCCTTCTCAAAGGCTCAATCAATCATGCTCAAGTAGTACTCAAAATGAACTCAACAATGAATGGCAATTTCAACTCAAATTAACTTCATATAAGCATAAAGAGAATTGTTAGAGACTCAATATGTTCTAATCTCACTCTCAACCCAAATCAATCTCAACTCAACTCAACTCAACTCAAATCAATCTCAACTCAACTCAAGTCAATCTCATAGAAGCATAAAGAGAATTGTTAGAGACTCAATATGTTCTAATATTACTCTCAACCCAAATCAATCTCAACTCAATTCAACTCAAATTAATCTCAACTCAACTCAAGTTCTTTCACAACTAATGGTCTTCAACAACTATGCTTATCAAACAAGGTTTAGACACAACTCTCAATTCAGAAAACCTTGAAGCATTCAACCAACCACTTTTGAAAAGGAAACCACAAACAATCCTTTTCCCTCAAATGATATTTTAGAAATCAACCTCCATAAACAATCAATAGGAGAATGTGCCCATACAGTTTATGAAGATAAAAAAACCTCTTTGTAAATCTGCCACAATCACAATATTCTTTTGCCAATCTTCAGAAGGGTTAGTAGATCACAAAATAATCAACATTACTCCACTTTTCAATAATCATCACCAAGGCCTTCAATTGCACAACTTCATTATCTCTCCTAAAACCACTTGTACCATAAAATAAAATAAATCAAAAAATTGCATAACCTTTTCACTCCCAAAACCACTTATACCATAAAATAAAATAAATCACAATATTGCATACCTTTTCACCTCATGAAAGAATTAATCCTCTTGAAAAAGAACAAGACAAACTTCACTTTTGGAACCCCTTTGTAAAATCAAAAATATCTCTTTACACACATCTTATTTCTCCTTCTAAATAAGTTATTCAAATAGCCCTCGAAATAATATTTTCGACGATATATAATATGCCCCATTTTCGAAATAAATTGAAACCTTTACATAAATATGCCAACCTCCATTAATTTAAACTTAAAATTTAAACTTTAATATCTTCATCACCAAAGGTCCTTTTTCGATGAAACAAAATTCCACCATGGCATTTAAGAAAAGCCTTTTCCACATAAGCCCACCATGGTTTTAAATAAAACCTTTTATTTTTCCTACCTTGGTTTTCATAAAAACCCTGTAAATAGCCATGCTTTCCAAAATATCATAAATACTTATTTATGAAATATTTTGGCCACCAAAATCAAATGTGTTCCATATGACATCAATGATCCATGTGACATCAATGAAAACATAAAATGCCTCAAATTAACTCAAATTTCTAATAATACTAAGGTTAATAAGGAGTTTGGAATGATGGATAACATTTTGTGCTACAAAGGTAGGATCATCATACCAAAAATAGGTGATTTAAGGAAGCTATTAATGCAAGAGGTCCATAGATCTCTTTATTATGCTCACCCTAAAAGGGTCAAAATGAGGGAAAACATGAAAATAACCTTCTTCTATGTACGGATGAAGAAGGATATTACCTATTTTTCAATTGGTGCCTCAAATGTGAGAAGGTTAAGGTAGAGCATAAGCATCCCATAGGATAGTTATATCCACATAATGTACCTATGCAAAAATGGTAGGTCATATCTATGGATTTTATAGTAGGTTTACCTAAGACCAGGTATCAACATGATGCAATCCTTGTAGTAGTTGATAAATTGATTAAGATTACATATTTTATACCCATAAGCACCAAGGATAATGCTCAGGTTGTGGCCAATAGATTTGCCAAATAAGTGTTCCAATTGCATGGGATTCCAGAAGTAATCATCTCTAATAGGGATTCCAAGTTTACTTCTACATTTTGGAGAGCCCTTCATCATGTAATAGGCACAAAATTGAATATGAATTTAGCATACCATCCTAATATGGATGGTTAGATAGAATGGGTAAACCAAGTACTATATGACATGCTCTGCATGTACTGCATGGATCATAAGTCTTATTGGGAATACTATCTAAATCTGGTAGATTTTACCTAGAATAATGGATATAACTCATCTCTAGGAATGACACCTTTCGATACATCATATGGATGAAAGTATAGGATACCATTATCTTGGAACAACCTAGAAGATAGAATAATGATTGGTCTATAAAAGGTCAAAAAAATGGAAGATCAATTGAAGGTAATCAGACAAAGACTTAAAGAAGTTACTGATAGGCAGAATATTTATGTTGATTTAAAAAAAATCCAAGGGATTACTTAGTAGGAGATAAAGTTTTCTTAAGGGCTAAACCATAGAAAAGTGTTATTAAATCCATAAATTTGGATCCACAATTTGTAGGACCCTTTGAGATTGCTGAAAATATCAATCTGGTTGCATACTGACTTGCTCTACCTCCTAATCTATCAAAAATCCATGATAACTTCCACATATCCTTGCTTAAGATGTATATTGTTAACCCTAAACTTGTTTGGGATGTTTCTAATTTAAGTATGGTAAATCCATAGACAATTGAAGTAACGTCAATAAATATTCTTGAGTTCCATTCTAAGACTATGCAAAATTGAACTCTTGAGTAATGTAAGGTCCAGTGGAATCATTTCTCTCAAGGGAATGCCACCTAGGAGAAAGTGGAGGATATGTAAAAACATTTTCCCTTCTTTTTTATAAAGTTTTAAATGTAATAATTTACTTTTGTTTGTTGTTGTTTTATAAAACTAGAAACACCAAGACAATATTTAGTCCTAGTGGGACAGGATGTCATGACCCTCCCTAATGGGCTTTGTGATATAAAAATAATGTATTAATTTTAGGGTGCTTTAATACTTGATTTTATGTAATTAAGAAGCTAAGTGATGTTAGTTGATAGTGAAGAACATGATACTACTAACAAATTGCCAATGTGTAGGATCAAGTATGCTCATAGGTGGAAGAAGTTGAGTCATCCATCCAAGGTGAGAGTACTTGAGGTTGGAGAAGTGATAAAAAGACATGTTAAGGGTAACATGGATAGATACCTTCATATAGGTATGCATTATTAGTTAGGGATAATCATCAATAGCTAGCCACCTTGAGCCTCAAGTTGATAGCCTAGTAGCTATTATAAATTCTTGGGCTAAGATAGGTGACTAAATTGATGAAAAGACTCCCTTCTTGTTTATCGCATATGTTATATTATCTTTTACTTCATCATTATTTGCCCCAATGGTTTAAATATAATGCATGAGTTGGTCGTCTTCATAACTCCTTGTGTTACTCAGACCAATAGTATGATGTTAGTATGTGATAAATGAACTCCCTTCTTACATTTTAAAGAGTAAGTGTATATATATATATATATATATATATATATATATATATATATATATATATATATATATATATAGTAGGTTGTTATTTTAAATGATAATAGGTTTCATTTAAAATTAATGAATGCTTTATTTTAAATGATAATAGGTTTCATTTGAAAATTAGTAAATGTTTTATTTTGAATGATAAAGGAAATTTTATTTCAAAATAATGTTGGTTTTATTTTAAATGATGAAGGAAATTTCATTTTAAAATAGTGTTAGCTCCATTTTAAATAATAAAGGAGATTTCATTCCAAGATAATATTTGATTTATTTTAATGGTAATGGAACTTCAATTACAGACAATGATTTTATTGTTTAAAAGTGATAACAATGGAATCCTATCTCAAAATCCCCCTAAAGTAATTAAATTTTAAAATATTAATATTTAGAGAATTTACCATAAGTTCAAACACTGTGATATGTGCATTCAAATATGATATTGTCGACAAAATTTGACAAAAGAGGATCTTCATTTATGACGTCCTGAGTAGAGTATGGGGTGGACCATTAGCAACCGTCCAGAGTAGACAAGAAGTGATGGTGGATGGTGAGCATGGTAGTCAAGGAGGATAAGGTAGATGTTGCAGTAAAGAGAGAGGGAGATACATAGGGAAGGATGAAGAAAAAACAAAAAGAGTAGAGGAGAACATCATCACAAAAAAATGGCAAGGCTTTGCAAGGTTACACAGACAAAGGGAGCAAGTCACAACTGGACGTATCCAAAGCAGTGCAAAATTTTTTTTAGAGGAGAGAGTAGTACAAGGAATGAAGGTTTGAGAATGGGTTTTTGCAATCGATGTGGAAGAGTTGGACACGTTGTAACTAGGTGTTGGAACCTACATCCTTGTGCATGTTGTGGGAGATATGATAACTTCAAAATAAGATATTGAAAACAAGAGAGTGTCACCAACAAAATGCATATTAATTGTGGTTAGACGTATGTGATGCAATAGAGAATATGAAGAGGATGTTGAGTGCATTCTATGCAAGAAGGTTTGATAATCAAAGAATACCAAGAAAATATAGTGAATTTGACCTTATGTAGGCAACCAAGCTAGAGTGATAATAGCTTGGATGACCACTTCACGAGCTAGAGCTCATGAGACATTTTCTTTTATCTGGTGAGTATGATACATGAGCATCTAACTAGCAACAACCAAATAAAAAGTAGTATCTAGTTAGCAATGACCAATATTTTACAACTATAAACAATTATAATTGCAGTTCCACCATTGCCTAGTTGAGAGATTCACGTTTTTATAAAAAGCTAGATTTTTAGGAAAAGGAAAAATAAAAATAAAAATCTAGAATTCACCATTGGAATTAGTTGGCAACTCATTGTCCTCATGCTTATAAATAAAATAAGATCCTCAAACATGAGTAGTAGACAGAGAAGAGAAAGGAGAGACTTGCTTGTGTGAATGCTCTACTATTTTGTAGACATGTTATTATAATGAAGAGGTCATGTGTGCCAATAATGAATAAAATTATTTATTTTTCTTAGTGTTCAAATTGTTATGTTAAATTATTGTTTGTGTTAAAGAACTTATATTTTAGGCTAGAATTATTATTTGTGTTAAAAAACTCATATTGTAGGTTGTAAATGAGTTTTGCAAATAAATGCAAATACAGCTAGAAAACCCAAACAAGTGTGCATGGTTAAAACAATTTGATGTAAAATGTATTTTAAATTGTTGTTGTTCAAAACTGCCATTGCAAATTTGCCAACACCTACGAACTGCTACATAAAATATACACCAAAATACTAATAATAAAATCAAATTTTAAAATACTAAATCTAATAATATATAAGGATCCAAATACTAAATCTTAAAAATAATCCAAATCACTTTCAAAAAAATAAAACCTCCTAACAAAAAAAACGAAGACTTACACACTAAAGATGATAAAAAATTAACTAATAAATAATAATCTAACTACATTAGATCTCTTCTATTTATAATTTAATAATTTAATAAAATTCTAATACATCAAGCTAAAAGTCTAAACCAATCAAAATAATGATAACCAACATCACTACTTCGAGGTCCTTATATATACACAATATGTTAGTCCTCCTTTATCTCTTAAGAAATGAGAGATGATTGTACCTTTGTTCCTTTTCGTGACACTAATATCTTTGGAAGCATGCAACCAACGGACCATCCATTGGCCTTTAGAAAGTCCAAGCCAATATCTTCTTTACCGTCATGACTCACTTTCCCATCTAAATCATATGACTAAACACTCGCTGTATCCCTTGACCATCACCTATATGTATGTATGCAATCTCCAAACGCTCCTTTGATAGTGATACTCCTAATTGTATACGTTTCTACCTTACCGATCTCTACAACTAAGGACATGTATCGACTCTATACTCTTTGTTATGCATGTGAAACCCCTCCCCAATCGTGACCACCATGGACGCTTTTTCCAATTTACTCAATAGGATCCCATACGATGTTCGATTGCTATAATTCTTAAAGTTTCTCGATTCATTAATTTCATCTTCTCAAGTCGATGCCACACCCGTGCATGGACCATCTCAGTTTTTAGATTTGGTTATCATAATTTTTTTATAATTAAAATTAAAGGTTAAATATTTTTAATTTATTATGATTTGGAAAAAGTTAGAAATTTCACATTTTTTATACATACCACAATTTAAATATTAAACTTCTAAAAAAATCAAAACAGAAACCTTTATACAATCCCTAAAACTGAAAGTGAACCAATCTTGGTTAAGCTTATTCTGTTACCAGCCTTCATCATGGGGCCCAATAAATTGAATAGAATGAATAACCAAAAATTTGAATGCAATGCAAGATAATTATAACCTACGCATAGCATTTTATTGTATGGGAGGGCGTTACTAACGGGACAAAATTTAAAATTACCTTATTTATTATTACATCTAATAAACAATTATATATCTTTTTAATGTGAGCGTTGCAATTTGCATTTTTAGAGTTTGTTTATGTTTTTTTAGTTGGAGAGAACCTCTTATGTTCTATAATTCTTAGAGATAAAATTAATAGAGCTTCAATCTAAACCAACCAACCTATCTTTTGAAACCGTTTGCATGTTATTTTCGTTGAAATAGAGATTCCACAGGCACGTAATAATGGCTGGTGTACGTTGAGAAGACCAATGCTTCCTCATAATCAAATCGTCAATTATTACCTTTAAAACTAGGTCGTGATGCAACGCTATAGGTTATGAGTCACGACATCGTTTGTGCATAACATCGATCAACACTGTGTATTCTAAACTGGATTTTGGAATCTCATTTTTATTTATGTATTTGAAACTTCACATTTGTTTCTATCTTCACTTCAATGAACCGTCCGCATGACGTATGCCGTTTTGCAGCAACGGAGACAAACAAAAGCTTACAAAATCAATACTGGCTATGTCTACTGACATCGAAAATAAAGCGGGAGTACCCATAGAAGATGTAATACATGTGTGCTCTGCCCTTCATTTTTTGTTCTCAACACCTCAAAACTAGCACACCTCAAAACCTAGAATCAATTGCTCAAAATTCCAAACCGAAAACACCTCAAAACCTGAACAATGCATATAAAGTTGCATACAATTTGCAGAGAGTTTGTTTTACGCTGTCATATCCAGAGCAGATCAACAAAGTAATATTATATAAGGGAAAAAAAAAGAAAAAGACCCCAAAAGTCAGAGGTTTTAAGGCCATCTTAGAAAATCCTCTCGTTGCAGTCCTTGGTACTTGTACCATGCAGGTGACCCTCACACTTTATCTTTTACAGAAAGACTTTATGTAAAGATAGACAAAACGAATATACTCTTCTTCATATGCATGATCAAGAAGCATATTTTTCCCACGTCAACCCTTATTTTCCTCTCACCGTAGAATTTATGAAATACCTTAGATAATGTGATACGGAGGTAGATTCGGTCTGTTCGTCATCTGTTCAAGAATTTCTCTTTTGTGCTTCCGAATATGTGATCAGATATAACAAAATTTTAAGGGCAATGCGAACTGTATTCTAATAAAATCTGATCTTCATCAAGTAACCTGTGTAACTTATAAGATCCCACAAAGAAATTATGCTTTACTATGTCTTCACATTCGGCCGTCCGCCATATCTGCAACTGACAACCAAACTTTGCTTATCAGAATCGTGATCTCTTCTTGCGGATATAATACCGAGGATTCTCTCAATGTGATAACCTCCGCCCAAAGCAACCTCCCGTTCAAGATGTGCACAATAGCTCTGGAACACGCTGACAGTCACATGCATACGAAAGTTGAGCTTGAAGAGAAAATCCACTTCAAGCTCATTGATCTCCTTCGTGGTAATACCTCCAATTTCTGCATAATACGCATTGTTGTAATTTCTGCCGGCCACAACAGACAATTCATCAGAAAACGTTATCAAACCTCAACACTCCCAAATATCTCAAATAAACCCTTACAACCCTAAAACATACATCCCTCTAAAAGATTAATAATAACAGCTGAAATACTAACACATCGTCCAGAAACTTGGCAGCCAGCATGACGGTGGTGATGACAAGCCTGTGAACATTGACAGAAGTCACACGAAACGTCAAGTGGTAGAACATGAGTCTGTCTATGTATACATACGCCACAACAAACACGGATGGGCTCCACCAAACGTATCTGAAAATCCTTTGCAAAAACTGCTCAATCCTCATATCAGGAACCAAATTAAAATTAAAAATACAAGAGGAAAATGCAGATGAATCCATCGGATACTCCGACCTCCTCTCGTTTCTAACTATAAACCTATTTAGAAGAGAGGAAACAACGGAGAGAACGCACGGGAATCTACCCCTCCACAAAAACGAGTACAAATCAGATCGAATCCTTGTGGGGGTTACACTCTTCATTATCGAAGCCATCACATACAGAGGGGCAAGAAAAACCAAAAAAACTGAAATGATTTTTCAATTGGCCGCTCTGCAGATAACATAAACATAAAGCGTTTTATAGCACCAGATTTGATAAATAAATCGAAACCATTTTTTCATCTCATTACCCGAAATGAGCAAAGGGGATGTTCCCTTTAGAGTGCTGAGAAACACTTGGCATGCAAGTATGTGCAGTCATTGCCGCCATGGCTCTTCTAAACAGGCTTTTTATGTTATTATAACTTTTAATTTGGCAGGGCTCGCGGCCGAAACCCGGTTGATGCCGTCAAAGCATAAAATCGTGGGTGTCACATATAATGCTTATGTCAATACTTAATGTTTTAGGCGTTTGTTGAGATTTTGAGGTCTAACGGTTATCTCGAAGAGAGCCGTAATTGGTTGTTCTTAAATAAATACTTGCCCTTTTTGGAGATTTTTATCAAAGCAAAATCCTGGTTGTATTCTTGAGTTTTTAAGCGATTAATAAAGGAAACAAAGCCTAATAAATTTGGTTGACAACCACGAAAGGGATATTTTACGAGGTTCGTTTATCTCCAAGACCATGGATCCAATTCAGACCTACATTCTTCGCCACACGTGTGGCTCATCGATTTCAATGGAGTAAGAAAGAGTTCAATACTGCATCGAAAACGGTAAAGATGAGACGTTTTGAGAAATTAGACGTGCGTCCGGTTGCTTTTTCAAAGTGGAAACCACAACGCATTTTACGTTTTTTCAAGGCATGCTTTTAACACATTGAAGTAACTTAGAGGCAAGTTTGTTATGCCCACATAAAAATAGAAATTTCAATAGTTTGGAAGCTACCCACTTTTAAGTTTTAATTACGCATACTTAAAACTTATACAACATATTGGCATTGTGTAAGTTTTTTAATTAAGCAAAAATGATGTGATAAAATAAAAAGGAATAAGTTAGTTGGTAGTATGGTGGGATGATTTGGTTTTTGTTGATTTTGTTTTCAATTTGATTTTTTTGTCAAGGTTTTGTTGACTTTATTTTTACCTTGTTTTCATTCTTTGAATAGGATCTTATTTATATTGGATAAATATGTTAGTTGGTAGCTTGTTTAGTGTTTGTGGATGATTTGGTTTTTGTTGAATTTGTTTTTATTTCGATTTGATTTTTTTCCTGGGTCTTGTTAACTTTACTTTTACCTTGTTTTCCATTTTTTACAGAACTCTTATTAACTTTATCTTTATCCAATAAATTACTTTAATTTAATTTTTTAAAAATTAAAATATGGTTAACTTTATTTTTATCCTTATGTTTTATAAATATTTTTTAATTAAAAAACAATGGGGGTGAGTATATTATCTACATACCACGTAAGTGTATTTATTTGGTTAGTTAATAAAATCAAGAGAAAATTGCACCTACGGATAAAATAGTATATATATAAAATTAAAATTAAAATTGGAATTATGTTTCCTTCACAACATGAAATGCCGTTTCCATACTTAATTAGTAGTGGTATTAATTTAAATTAACAAAATGAAAATAAATAGATTTTATGTTTTAAAAGTTTTTTTTTTGTTATTTAAGAAAAAATTATTATTACTTAATGTAATTTTTTAAAAGTTTATATATTCCATTATAAATATGTATTATTTTTAGGTGATTGTTTAATTTATATATTTGATTTGAAATAATTTTAAAAATATCATAAAAATAAAGTTATACATAGATCTTTTAATAAAATTATGTACTTGGATAGTGTGATGGAATTGTATTTCTATTACAAAAAATTCTAAGAGAGGTATAGTATATATACCTTGTTTAGGATCTTTAGATTGTGTTAGTTCCTTCTGATGTGGTTGTGTGGGGGTCTATTCATGTTCAAAACCTTCATCCTCTACATCCATGTGAAATTTGTATTACTTGTTATATTCTTGATCTTGTGACTGTCATGATGGATATTTTAAATAGAAGAAAATTAGAGAAAATCCTCATTGAATTCATTGAAGTCCTATGAGGATTAAAATCATAGATTGGTTGAAATATATATAATTGGAGCTTCTTTCTAGCTACTCAAGGTAGATGCTTAACATTCTAGAAGGTGTCTAAATCATGCATATCTAATTATTACAATATTCTTCCCTTGATCCCATTCCTGAATGATGAACCCACTACTATGGGATTCAAGTGATATTTTTATATGAAAAGGCTCATTAATTCTATACCATAATCATCAATAGTCACTATTTTCTTTGTCAATATTCACTTGACGAAGATATTTATTAAAATTCTTCACAAATATCTTAATTTTTGTCCAAGGATTATGACAACCCTGATGTAATAGTTCCTAAGAAATCCATTGATAAATGTGGATACATAGCTTAGTGGTGACTATAGTTATTCTTCCATGATTAGAACTCTATGCTAGTGTATGAGGTACCAAATTCTAAAAATCTATTTGTGTAGGTCATTGTCATCAAATGTTCATATATCAATTTGAGGGTCTAGAACATCGTGGGACTAGTCATAAATATAGACAACACCACTGAATAAGCACTCCAATTAGAAGCAAAATACTATTCATCATCAACCACACTTATATAATTTTATATGAGACAATGAGTATATATTTGAACAAAATAGGAGCACCTTGGATCCTACATAAAAATTCATCTTCTAGAAGTATCATGTTTCCTATCCAAAAGATGTATTCTAGAATTTTCATGATCTTGCCCAAAAATAATCCTTTATAAGTACCCTAGATCCTACCATTAGAAGTGTGTGATAAGTTATTGCTTGATTTTGGTGATCTCAGGTTCATTCTATTAATATTTTCTTGTTTGTGAAAAAAACCCCAATTAGGATGGCATTTTTAGGTAAGACCCAAGGAGGTAGGGATATCTATTCCACCAAAAACACTCAGGCCTTGCACATGGCCTGCCCCCTTTGGCACACTAAAATAGCATACCTATAATAACAAAAATGCAAACAAAGAAACACAAAATAAAACACAACAACAAAAAATAAAATAAAGTAAATTAAAATAAAAACACAAAAAAATCAAAAGATAGCAGAAAAAAACAAAACACACACAAAAAACACAAAAATAACAAAAAATATAAAAGCAACAAAAAATGCATAAAAAAAAAACAAGAACAAAACACAAAATACACACAAAAACCATAAAAAAAACACACAAACACAACAACAACAACAAACACACAAAAATAAAAACACAAAAAGAAACAAAAACAAAACAAAAAACAAAAAAAAACATAAAAACACCAAAAAACACATAAATAAAATACAACAACAACAAAATAGAACAACACCACACTGAAAAACTAGAAAGAAGGAAGATAAAAAAATAAATTTGGCTTTTCTAGACCAAAAGGCTATTCAGGAAAGATTCAAAAGAGAAAACATAAAGAATGATTAGTCTGGGCAAGGGAACTAAAATATCATGATCAAATCAAAGAGAAATGAAAGAAAAGAAAAATAAACTAGGTACCCTTAGTATTGGAGCCATCCAGATAAAGTATCGAAAGAAGAGCTTCCCTTATTTGTGAATCCTACCATCTAGAAGGGTCACTGTAGTAAGTAAAATCACCTTTGTCGAAAGCCCAATTAGCTAAAGCATCAACACACGTATTCTACTCTTTGACCACATGATTGTATTCAACTTTAAAAAATCCCATTTGGATAAATTGAATCTTCTCAAAAATTCTTTTTATTTTTTAATCAACCTTATGATTATTTGGATTTATCAATAAATTAATGATGACTTGAGACTCAGATTCAACAAACACTTTTTTCCATCTGGTATTAGAAACCTCTCGAACACATCTAAAAATATCATTCCCCCAACAAGGTTATTGGAAAGGGTACCCAAATTCTTAGCAAAAGTGAAAACCAAAGAACCATATAAAAATCTACCAATTCCTCCCACACTAGCTTCTCCAAGGTTCCCCCTAGAGTCTCCATCGGTATTGAATTTTTAAAAATCCTTAGGAGGAGGCTGCCAATTCCTTGTTCGATCCATATTTTGATTACTCGTATTTCTTTTAAGTTGGTTTCCCTTAAAAATTTTAACCTTCAATCTTTGCATCACTTGATCCCATCTTTGTTTTGAGTTTTAGGCGTATTTAAGGAGTTATTGGATTGATTCAACTAATTTGGTAATAGTCTTACTCCATATATAGTGAATGTACTTCCTTTATTTATTTAAAATATGATTATTTCTTTCTTTCCAGATATTCCAAGGTAGAATGGTAGAACCCATCCAAACTAGTTGCCTAATAAAACGATCAGCACCCTCCTGATTAGGCCAATCCCTCCAAAGCTATTCAAATGTAAAAAAATTAGACCACTATAAGCAAAGTAAGATGGTAATTCTCCTCCATAGCTTAGAGGCTAAGGTACACTCAATAAAAATATGGTTAAGAGTTTCGACATTTTCTTCACATATTTTGCATCTAAATGGGCCATGAAAACCCTGTTTCATATGTTTCTCACCAGTAAGCAACCTACGATGAAATAAAATCCAATTACATAACCTCACCTTAGCCTAGAGGTTTTGGACCCACAACTAAGTAAATATTTCATAATATTAATTGGGATTATTATGGCATAAGGTCAAATAATCTTGAGCAACTGAATACTCACCCTTAGTAGTGTTTTTCCATCCAAAATAGTCTTTATCATGGGACCAAGAGAGATATATCATATGAATGATGCTTTGGATGTATTTTATTTGCTTTTTTGGTATTTTAATAGGCTAGGACTCAATAGGGATACAATATCTACCAACCTTTAAATTACTAGTATTGTATCAACAATAATTTGCAACTTTTATTCAATTAGCTCAATGAAGCTCCTCCATACAAGGCATCCAGTTAGGAAACTGAGTTATCAAAGGTTGGTGACCATCCTAAGAATCTATCCAAAATATTTCCTCTTGACCATTATGAATGATCCAAAATAACTTTTGCTTAATCAAATCCTCGCTAGTCTTAAGAATAGCTAAAATGGGAGAAACTTTGGTATACAATTGATAGCAAATAAGGTATTTAGGAATTTTATTCTCAGCATATTTAGCACAAATTTTCTTGGCCTAAAGAGCATTGAGGTTATGAAAATCCTCCAATATAGTTTAGTAGCTAAAGACTTATTTTTATTAATAGCAAACTAGAAATATAATCCCTTTTCATTCTTGGGGAGGCATAAATTATCCCATTTCACCAAGGCCTACTTTCTTTTCTCCTTAAGGCCACTCCAATGGAACCAATGATTGATTTGATTCAATTATCGAATAACAATATTTGGGATATTAAACATAGTAAAAACATAAATAGGTATAGCTTGAAGGATTGATTTTACCAAGGTACTTCTACCCCCAAATGAAAGCCACCTATTGGTCCACTTGCAATTTTTTTTCTTAATTCTATTCAACAACCAATTCTAGTCATTTTTTTTATCTTTTAATATTGTGAGGAATACCTCAATAAGTGATTGGAAGGGAGGTCTTATAATATATTAACTTATCCAAGACCATGGATCAGGGTTATGCGTAAGGGATTGGCCCCAAAATGTATTTATAAAAATTTGGCGAATCGGTTTCAAAATCCAAGTGAATAGTATCGAAACACATATAGAAGATTCACTATTATTATGAGCAATGTTGGAAATTTAAACTTAAAATGGTCAAATTATTATAAAATTGGGGTGAATCGACCCCTAAAAAAATTTACACCAAGAATTTTTTGGCTAATGGACCCTGGTCAAGGGTCCCAAATATTAGCTAATTCAAAATTTTGAAAATCCTAATTTTAGCTAATTTTGTGAAAATAACCACTATGCATAACCATGCCATGGATTCCTATCTAGGAGAGAAATTAAATAAAATAACTTTATATTTATTTTCATTGATAAATTTCCCAGTAGCATTAGAAAAACAACTCATGATTTGCTTAATTTTAGAAGATTCCTTAACTGTAGCTTTACCTAACGGAGTAGAGTCGTCAAGAAAGTGAATATGAGAAATAGTCCTATCTCCATGAATAATGGTTACTCCCTCAAGAGTTCTATTTTCTCAATTTTTGGTTATAGTCCTTTCCAAGCATTCAACAAGAATGATGAATAAATAAGGGGAGGGAGCATCACCTTGCCTAATACCTCTAGAAGTAGAGAATAAATAAGAAGGCTTACCATTGATAAGAATAGAGTAGGATACCAAAGAGATACAACCTATAATCCATTCCATATAATCCTAAGAGAAGACAAATTGCATTAAAACTTTGACAAGGAAGTGTCAATCCATTTTATCATAAGCTTTAGATAAGTCTACATGAAAGATGTAGATTTTTACATTTCCATGAAATTGATGGTTTCCTGAGTAAGAAATATATCATCCACAATTCAATGTCAATCCACATAACCCCCTTGTTCATGGGAAATAATCTTATGCCAAAGAGGCTTCAATCTATCTACCATGATCTTTGTAGTGATTTTAAGAACATTACATAAAGCTATAGGTCTAAAAGTTGAGATATGATATACCCTTTAAGCTTTTAGGACAAGAACAATATAAGCTTTATTGATAACCTTCAAAATATCTTTGGATTTCCTATATTCTTCTACAACCTCTAATAAATTAGCATGAAGGACATCCCAAAACTCTTGAGAGAACTCATTGGGAAAACCATCAATACCTACGGTTTTTCCTTTTTGTATTTTAAAATCCACCTATTGAAGCTTATTGATAGTAACTGGAGCAGTCAAAACAGAGTTCTCCTTAGAAGTTATAATAGTAGGAATCACTTAAAGAATATTCTATTGAGAAGCAGAGTCAAGAGGTACAATAACTGGATTTTGGAATCTCATTTTTATTTATGTATTTGAAACTTCACATTTGTTTCTTTCTTCACTTCAATGAACCGTCCGCATGACGTATGCCGTTTTGCAGCAACGGAGACAAACAAAAGCTTACAAAATCAATACTGGCTATGTCTACTGACATCGAAAATAAAGCGGGAGTACCCATAGAAGATGTAATACATGTGTGCTCTGCCCTTCATTTTTTGTTCTCAACACCTCAAAACTAGCACACCTCAAAACCTAGAATCAATTGCTCAAAATTCCAAACCGAAAACACCTCAAAACCTGAACAATGCATATAAAGTTGCATACAATTTGCAGAGAGTTTGTTTTACGCTGTCATATCCAGAGCAGATCAACAAAGTAATATTATATAAGGGAAAAAAAAAGAAAAAGACCCCAAAAGTCAGAGGTTTTAAGGCCATCTTAGAAAATCCTCTCGTTGCAGTCCTTGGTACTTGTACCATGCAGGTGACCCTCACACTTTATCTTTTACAGAAAGACTTTATGTAAAGATAGACAAAACGAATATACTCTTCTTCATATGCATGATCAAGAAGCATATTTTTCCCACGTCAACCCTTATTTTCCTCTCACCGTAGAATTTATGAAATACCTTAGATAATGTGATACAGAGGTAGATTCGGTCTGTTCGTCATCTGTTCAAGAATTTCTCTTTTGTGCTTCCGAATATGTGATCAGATATAACAAAATATTAAGGGCAATGCGAACTGTATTCTAATAAAATCTGATCTTCATCAAGTAACCTGTGTAACTTATAAGATCCCACAAAGAAATTATGCTTTACTATGTCTTCACATTCGGCCGTCCGCCATATCTGCAACTGACAACCAAACTTTGCTTATCAGAATCGTGATCTCTTCTTGCGGATATAATACCGAGGATTCTCTCAATGTGATAACCTCCGCCCAAAGCAACCTCCCGTTCAAGATGTGCACAATAGCTCTGGAACACGCTGACAGTCACATGCATACGAAAGTTGAGCTTGAAGAGAAAATCCACTTCAAGCTCATTGATCTCCTTCGTGGTAATACCTCCAATTTCTGCATAATACGCATTGTTGTAATTTCTGCCGGCCACAACAGACAATTCATCAGAAAACGTTATCAAACCTCAACACTCCCAAATATCTCAAATAAACCCTTACAACCCTAAAACATACATCCCTCTAAAAGATTAATAATAACAGCTGAAATACTAACACATCGTCCAGAAACTTGGCAGCCAGCATGACGGTGGTGATGACAAGCCTGTGAACATTGACAGAAGTCACACGAAACGTCAAGTGGTAGAACATGAGTCTGTCTATGTATACATACGCCACAACAAACACGGATGGGCTCCACCAAACGTATCTGAAAATCCTTTGCAAAAACTGCTCAATCCTCATATCAGGAACCAAATTAAAATTAAAAATACAAGAGGAAAATGCAGATGAATCCATCGGATACTCCGACCTCCTCTCGTTTCTAACTATAAACCTATTTAGAAGAGAGGAAACAACGGAGAGAACGCACGGGAATCTACCCCTCCACAAAAACGAGTACAAATCAGATCGAATCCTTGTGGGGGTTACACTCTTCATTATCGAAGCCATCACATACAGAGGGGCAAGAAAAACCAAAAAAACTGAAATGATTTTTCAATTGGCCGCTCTGCAGATAACATAAACATAAAGCGTTTTATAGCACCAGATTTGATAAATAAATCGAAACCATTTTTTCATCTCATTACCCGAAATGAGCAAAGGGGATGTTCCCTTTAGAGTGCTGAGAAACACTTGGCATGCAAGTATGTGCAGTCATTGCCGCCATGGCTCTTCTAAACAGGCTTTTTATGTTATTATAACTTTTAATTTGGCAGGGCTCGCGGCCGAAACCCGGTTGATGCCGTCAAAGCATAAAATCGTGGGTGTCACATATAATGCTTATGTCAATACTTAATGTTTTAGGCGTTTGTTGAGATTTTGAGGTCTAACGGTTATCTCGAAGAGAGCCGTAATTGGTTGTTCTTAAATAAATACTTGCCCTTTTTGGAGATTTTTATCAAAGCAAAATCCTGGTTGTATTCTTGAGTTTTTAAGCGATTAATAAAGGAAACAAAGCCTAATAAATTTGGTTGACAACCACGAAAGGGATATTTTACGAGGTTCGTTTATCTCCAAGACCATGGATCCAATTCAGACCTACATTCTTCGCCACACGTGTGGCTCATCGATTTCAATGGAGTAAGAAAGAGTTCAATACTGCATCGAAAACGGTAAAGATGAGACGTTTTGAGAACTTAGACGTGCGTCCGGTTGCTTTTTCAAAGTGGAAACCACAACGCATTTTACGTTTTTTCAAGGCATGCTTTTAACACATTGAAGTAACTTAGAGGCAAGTTTGTTATGCCCACATAAAAATAGAAATTTCAATAGTTTGGAAGCTACCCACTTTTAAGTTTTAATTACGCATACTTAAAACTTATACAACATATTGGCATTGTGTAAGTTTTTTAATTAAGCAAAAATGATGTGATAAAATAAAAAGGAATAAGTTAGTTGGTAGTATGGTGGGATGATTTGGTTTTTGTTGATTTTGTTTTCAATTTGATTTTTTTGTCAAGGTTTTGTTGACTTTATTTTTACCTTGTTTTCATTCTTTGAATAGGATCTTATTTATATTGGATAAATATGTTAGTTGGTAGCTTGTTTAGTGTTTGTGGATGATTTGGTTTTTGTTGAATTTGTTTTTATTTCGATTTGATTTTTTTCCTGGGTCTTGTTAACTTTACTTTTACCTTGTTTTCCATTTTTTACAGAACTCTTATTAACTTTATCTTTATCCAATAAATTACTTTAATTTAATTTTTTAAAAATTAAAATATGGTTAACTTTATTTTTATCCTTATGTTTTATAAATATTTTTTAATTAAAAAACAATGGGGGTGAGTATATTATCTACATACCACGTAAGTGTATTTATTTGGTTAGTTAATAAAATCAAGAGAAAATTGCACCTACGGATAAAATAGTATATATATAAAATTAAAATTAAAATTGGAATTATGTTTCCTTCACAACATGAAATGCCGTTTCCATACTTAATTAGTAGTGGTATTAATTTAAATTAACAAAATGAAAATAAATAGATTTTATGTTTTAAAAGTTTTTTTTTTTGTTATTTAAGAAAAAATTATTATTACTTAATGTAATTTTTTAAAAGTTTATATATTCCATTATAAATATGTATTATTTTTAGGTGATTGTTTAATTTATATATTTGATTTGAAATAATTTTAAAAATATCATAAAAATAAAGTTATACATAGATCTTTTAATAAAATTATGTACTTGGATAGTGTGATGGAATTGTATTTCTATTACAAAAAATTCTAAGAGAGGTATAGTATATATACCTTGTTTAGGATCTTTAGATTGTGTTAGTTCCTTCTGATGTGGTTGTGTGGGGGTCTATTCATGTTCAAAACCTTCATCCTCTACATCCATGTGAAATTTGTATTACTTGTTATATTCTTGATCTTGTGACTGTCATGATGGATATTTTAAATAGAAGAAAATTAGAGAAAATCCTCATTGAATTCATTGAAGTCCTATGAGGATTAAAATCATAGATTGGTTGAAATATATATAATTGGATCTTCTTTCTAGCTACTCAAGGTAGATGCTTAACATTCTAGAAGGTGTCTAAATCATGCATATCTAATTATTACAATATTCTTCCCTTGATCCCATTCCTGAATGATGAACCCACTACTATGGGATTCAAGTGATATTTTTATATGAAAAGGCTCATTAATTCTATACCATAATCATCAATAGTCACTATTTTCTTTGTCAATATTCACTTGACGAAGATATTTATTAAAATTCTTCACAAATATCTTAATTTTTGTCCAAGGATTATGACAACCCTGATGTAATAGTTCCTAAGAAATCCATTGATAAATGTGGATACATAGCTTAGTGGTGACTATAGTTATTCTTCCATGATTAGAACTCTATGCTAGTGTATGAGGTACCAAATTCTAAAAATCTATTTGTGTAGGTCATTGTCATCAAATGTTCATATATCAATTTGAGGGTCTAGAACATCGTGGGACTAGTCATAAATATAGACAACACCACTGAATAAGCACTCCAATTAGAAGCAAAATACTATTCATCATCAACCACACTTATATAATTTTATATGAGACAATGAGTATATATTTGAACAAAATAGGAGCACCTTGGATCCTACATAAAAATTCATCTTCTAGAAGTATCATGTTTCCTATCCAAAAGATGTATTCTAGAATTTTCATGATCTTGCCCAAAAATAATCCTTTATAAGTACCCTAGATCCTACCATTAGAAGTGTGTGATAAGTTATTGCTTGATTTTGGTGATCTCAGGTTCATTCTATTAATATTTTCTTGTTTGTGAAAAAAACCCCAATTAGGATGGCATTTTTAGGTAAGACCCAAGGAGGTAGGGATATCTATTCCACAAAAAACACTCAGGCCTTGCACATGGCCTGCCCCCTTTGGCACACTAAAATAGCATACCTATAATAACAAAAATGCAAACAAAGAAACACAAAATAAAACACAACAACAAAAAATAAAATAAAGTAAATTAAAATAAAAACACAAAAAAATCAAAAGATAGCAGAAAAAAACAAAACACACACAAAAAACACAAAAATAACAAAAAATATAAAAGCAACAAAAAATGCATAAAAAAAAAACAAGAACAAAACACAAAATACACACAAAAACCATAAAAAAAACACACAAACACAACAACAACAACAAACACACAAAAATAAAAACACAAAAAGAAACAAAAACAAAACAAAAAACAAAAAAAAACATAAAAACACCAAAAAACACATAAATAAAATACAACAACAACAAAATAGAACAACACCACACTGAAAAACTAGAAAGAAGGAAGATAAAAAAATAAATTTGGCTTTTCTAGACCAAAAGGCTATTCAGGAAAGATTCAAAAGAGAAAACATAAAGAATGATTAGTCTGGGAAAGGGAACTAAAATATCATGATCAAATCAAAGAGAAATGAAAGTAAAGAAAAATAAACTAGGTACCCTTAGTATTGGAGCCATCCAGATAAAGTATCGAAAGAAGAGCTTCCCTTATTTGTGAATCCTACCATCTAGAAGGGTCACTGTAGTAAGTAAAATCACCTTTGTCGAAAGCCCAATTAGCTAAAGCATCAAAACACGTATTCTACTCTTTGACCACATGATTGTATTCAACTTTAAAAAATCCCATTTGGATAAATTGAATCTTCTCAACAATTCTTTTTATTTTTTAATCAACCTTATGATTATTTGGATTTATCAATAAATTAATGATGACTTGAGACTCAGATTCAACAAACACTTTTTTCCATCTGGTATTAGAAACCTCTCGAACACATCTAAAAATATCATTCCCCCAACAAGGTTATTGGAAAGGGTACCCAAATTCTTAGCAAAAGTGAAAACCAAAGAACCATATAAAAATCTACCAATTCCTCCCACACTAGCTTCTCCAAGGTTCCCCCTAGAGTCTCCATCGGTATTGAATTTTTAAAAATCCTTAGGAGGAGGCTGCCAATTCCTTGTTCGATCCATATTTTGATTACTCGTATTTCTTTTAAGTTGGTTTCCCTTAAAAATTTTAACCTTCAATCTTTGCATCACTTGATCCCATCTTTGTTTTGAGTTTTAGGCGTATTTAAGGAGTTATTGGATTGATTCAACTAATTTGGTAATAGTCTTACTCCATATATAGTGAATGTACTTCCTTTATTTATTTAAAATATGATTATTTCTTTCTTTCCAGATATTCCAAGGTAGAATGGTAGAACCCATCCAAACTAGTTGCCTAATAAAACGATCAGCACCCTCCTGATTAGGCCAATCCCTCCAAAGCTATTCAAATGTAAAAAAATTAGACCACTATAAGCAAAGTAAGATGGTAATTCTCCTCCATAGCTTAGAGGCTAAGGTACACTCAATAAAAATATGGTTAAGAGTTTCGACATTTTCTTCACATATTTTGCATCTAAATGGGCCATGAAAACCCTGTTTCATATGTTTCTCACCAGTAAGCAACCTACGATGAAATAAAATCCAATTACATAACCTCACCTTAGCCTAGAGGTTTTGGACCCACAACTAAGTAAATATTTCATAATATTAATTGGGATTATTATGGCATAAGGTCAAATAATCTTGAGCAACTGAATACTCACCCTTAGTAGTGTTTTTCCATCCAAAATAGTCTTTATCATGGGACCAAGAGAGATATATCATATGAATGATGCTTTGGATGTATTTTATTTGCTTTTTTGGTATTTTAATAGGCTAGGACTCAATAGGGATACAATATCTACCAACCTTTAAATTACTAGTATTGTATCAACAATAATTTGCAACTTTTATTCAATTAGCTCAATGAAGCTCCTCCATACAAGGCATCCAGTTAGGAAACTGAGTTATCAAAGGTTGGTGACCATCCTAAGAATCTATCCAAAATATTTCCTCTTGACCATTATGAATGATCCAAAATAACTTTTGCTTAATCAAATCCTCGCTAGTCTTAAGAATAGCTAAAATGGGAGAAACTTTGGTATACAATTGATAGCAAATAAGGTATTTAGGAATTTTATTCTCAGCATATTTAGCACAAATTTTCTTGGCCTAAAGAGCATTGAGGTTATGAAAATCCTCCAATATAGTTTAGTAGCTAAAGACTTATTTTTATTAATAGCAAACTAGAAATATAATCCCTTTTCATTCTTGGGGAGGCATAAATTATCCCATTTCACCAAGGCCTACTTTCTTTTCTCCTTAAGGCCACTCCAATGGAACCAATGATTGATTTGATTCAATTATCGAATAACAATATTTGGGATATTAAACATAGTAAAAACATAAATAGGTATAGCTTGAAGGATTGATTTTACCAAGGTACTTCTACCCCCAAATGAAAGCCACCTATTGGTCCACTTGCAATTTTTTTTCTTAATTCTATTCAACAACCAATTCTAGTCATTTTTTTTATCTTTTAATATTGTGAGGAATACCTCAATAAGTGATTGGAAGGGAGGTCTTATAATATATTAACTTATCCAAGACCATGGATCAGGGTTATGCGTAAGGGATTGGCCCCAAAATGTATTTATAAAAATTTGGCGAATCGGTTTCAAAATCCAAGTGAATAGTATCGAAACACATATAGAAGATTCACTATTATTATGAGCAATGTTGGAAATTTAAACTTAAAATGGTCAAATTATTATAAAATTGGGGTGAATCGACCCCTAAAAAAATTTACACCAAGAATTTTTTGGCTAATGGACCCTGGTCAAGGGTCCCAAATATTAGCTAATTCAAAATTTTGAAAATCCTAATTTTAGCTAATTTTGTGAAAATAACCACTATGCATAACCATGCCATGGATTCCTATCTAGGAGAGAAATTAAATAAAATAACTTTATATTTATTTTCATTGATAAATTTCCCAGTAGCATTAGAAAAACAACTCATGATTTGCTTAATTTTAGAAGATTCCTTAACTGTAGCTTTACCTAACAGAGTAGAGTCGTCAAGAAAGTGAATATGAGAAATAGTCCTATCTCCATGAATAATGGTTACTCCCTCAAGAGTTCTATTTTCTCAATTTTTGGTTATAGTCCTTTCCAAGCATTCAACAAGAATGATGAATAAATAAGGGGAGGGAGCATCACCTTGCCTAATACCTCTAGAAGTAGAGAATAAATAAGAAGGCTTACCATTGATAAGAATAGAGTAGGATACCAAAGAGATACAACCTATAATCCATTCCATATAATCCTAAGAGAAGACAAATTGCATTAAAACTTTGACAAGGAAGTGTCAATCCATTTTATCATAAGCTTTAGATAAGTCTACATGAAAGATGTAGATTTTTACATTTCCATGAAATTGATGGTTTCCTGAGTAAGAAATATATCATCCACAATTCAATGTCAATCCACATAACCCCCTTGTTCATGGGAAATAATCTTATGCCAAAGAGGCTTCAATCTATCTACCATGATCTTTGTAGTGATTTTAAGAACATTACATAAAGCTATAGGTCTAAAAGTTGAGATATGATATACCCTTTAAGCTTTTAGGACAAGAACAATATAAGCTTTATTGATAACCTTCAAAATATCTTTGGATTTCCTATATTCTTCTACAACCTCTAATAAATTAGCATGAAGGACATCCCAAAACTCTTGAGAGAACTCATTGGGAAAACCATCAATACCTACGGTTTTTCCTTTTTGTATTTTAAAATCCACCTATTGAAGCTTATTGATAGTAACTGGAGCAGTCAAAACAGAGTTCTCCTTAGAAGTTATAATAGTAGGAATCACTTAAAGAATATTCTATTGAGAAGCAGAGTCAAGAGGTACAATAACTGGATTTTGGAATCTCATTTTTATTTATGTATTTGAAACTTCACATTTGTTTCTTTCTTCACTTCAATGAACCGTCCGCATGACGTATGCCGTTTTGCAGCAACGGAGACAAACAAAAGCTTACAAAATCAATACTGGCTATGTCTACTGACATCGAAAATAAAGCGGGAGTACCCATAGAAGATGTAATACATGTGTGCTCTGCCCTTCATTTTTTGTTCTCAACACCTCAAAACTAGCACACCTCAAAACCTAGAATCAATTGCTCAAAATTCCAAACCGAAAACACCTCAAAACCTGAACAATGCATATAAAGTTGCATACAATTTGCAGAGAGTTTGTTTTACGCTGTCATATCCAGAGCAGATCAACAAAGTAATATTATATAAGGGAAAAAAAAAGAAAAAGACCCCAAAAGTCAGAGGTTTTAAGGCCATCTTAGAAAATCCTCTCGTTGCAGTCCTTGGTACTTGTACCATGCAGGTGACCCTCACACTTTATCTTTTACAGAAAGACTTTATGTAAAGATAGACAAAACGAATATACTCTTCTTCATATGCATGATCAAGAAGCATATTTTTCCCACGTCAACCCTTATTTTCCTCTCACCGTAGAATTTATGAAATACCTTAGATAATGTGATACAGAGGTAGATTCGGTCTGTTCGTCATCTGTTCAAGAATTTCTCTTTTGTGCTTCCGAATATGTGATCAGATATAACAAAATATTAAGGGCAATGCGAACTGTATTCTAATAAAATCTGATCTTCATCAAGTAACCTGTGTAACTTATAAGATCCCACAAAGAAATTATGCTTTACTATGTCTTCACATTCGGCCGTCCGCCATATCTGCAACTGACAACCAAACTTTGCTTATCAGAATCGTGATCTCTTCTTGCGGATATAATACCGAGGATTCTCTCAATGTGATAACCTCCGCCCAAAGCAACCTCCCGTTCAAGATGTGCACAATAGCTCTGGAACACGCTGACAGTCACATGCATACGAAAGTTGAGCTTGAAGAGAAAATCCACTTCAAGCTCATTGATCTCCTTCGTGGTAATACCTCCAATTTCTGCATAATACGCATTGTTGTAATTTCTGCCGGCCACAACAGACAATTCATCAGAAAACGTTATCAAACCTCAACACTCCCAAATATCTCAAATAAACCCTTACAACCCTAAAACATACATCCCTCTAAAAGATTAATAATAACAGCTGAAATACTAACACATCGTCCAGAAACTTGGCAGCCAGCATGACGGTGGTGATGACAAGCCTGTGAACATTGACAGAAGTCACACGAAACGTCAAGTGGTAGAACATGAGTCTGTCTATGTATACATACGCCACAACAAACACGGATGGGCTCCACCAAACGTATCTGAAAATCCTTTGCAAAAACTGCTCAATCCTCATATCAGGAACCAAATTAAAATTAAAAATACAAGAGGAAAATGCAGATGAATCCATCGGATACTCCGACCTCCTCTCGTTTCTAACTATAAACCTATTTAGAAGAGAGGAAACAACGGAGAGAACGCACGGGAATCTACCCCTCCACAAAAACGAGTACAAATCAGATCGAATCCTTGTGGGGGTTACACTCTTCATTATCGAAGCCATCACATACAGAGGGGCAAGAAAAACCAAAAAAACTGAAATGATTTTTCAATTGGCCGCTCTGCAGATAACATAAACATAAAGCGTTTTATAGCACCAGATTTGATAAATAAATCGAAACCATTTTTTCATCTCATTACCCGAAATGAGCAAAGGGGATGTTCCCTTTAGAGTGCTGAGAAACACTTGGCATGCAAGTATGTGCAGTCATTGCCGCCATGGCTCTTCTAAACAGGCTTTTTATGTTATTATAACTTTTAATTTGGCAGGGCTCGCGGCCGAAACCCGGTTGATGCCGTCAAAGCATAAAATCGTGGGTGTCACATATAATGCTTATGTCAATACTTAATGTTTTAGGCGTTTGTTGAGATTTTGAGGTCTAACGGTTATCTCGAAGAGAGCCGTAATTGGTTGTTCTTAAATAAATACTTGCCCTTTTTGGAGATTTTTATCAAAGCAAAATCCTGGTTGTATTCTTGAGTTTTTAAGCGATTAATAAAGGAAACAAAGCCTAATAAATTTGGTTGACAACCACGAAAGGGATATTTTACGAGGTTCGTTTATCTCCAAGACCATGGATCCAATTCAGACCTACATTCTTCGCCACACGTGTGGCTCATCGATTTCAATGGAGTAAGAAAGAGTTCAATACTGCATCGAAAACGGTAAAGATGAGACGTTTTGAGAACTTAGACGTGCGTCCGGTTGCTTTTTCAAAGTGGAAACCACAACGCATTTTACGTTTTTTCAAGGCATGCTTTTAACACATTGAAGTAACTTAGAGGCAAGTTTGTTATGCCCACATAAAAATAGAAATTTCAATAGTTTGGAAGCTACCCACTTTTAAGTTTTAATTACGCATACTTAAAACTTATACAACATATTGGCATTGTGTAAGTTTTTTAATTAAGCAAAAATGATGTGATAAAATAAAAAGGAATAAGTTAGTTGGTAGTATGGTGGGATGATTTGGTTTTTGTTGATTTTGTTTTCAATTTGATTTTTTTGTCAAGGTTTTGTTGACTTTATTTTTACCTTGTTTTCATTCTTTGAATAGGATCTTATTTATATTGGATAAATATGTTAGTTGGTAGCTTGTTTAGTGTTTGTGGATGATTTGGTTTTTGTTGAATTTGTTTTTATTTCGATTTGATTTTTTTCCTGGGTCTTGTTAACTTTACTTTTACCTTGTTTTCCATTTTTTACAGAACTCTTATTAACTTTATCTTTATCCAATAAATTACTTTAATTTAATTTTTTAAAAATTAAAATATGGTTAACTTTATTTTTATCCTTATGTTTTATAAATATTTTTTAATTAAAAAACAATGGGGGTGAGTATATTATCTACATACCACGTAAGTGTATTTATTTGGTTAGTTAATAAAATCAAGAGAAAATTGCACCTACGGATAAAATAGTATATATATAAAATTAAAATTAAAATTGGAATTATGTTTCCTTCACAACATGAAATGCCGTTTCCATACTTAATTAGTAGTGGTATTAATTTAAATTAACAAAATGAAAATAAATAGATTTTATGTTTTAAAAGTTTTTTTTTTTGTTATTTAAGAAAAAATTATTATTACTTAATGTAATTTTTTAAAAGTTTATATATTCCATTATAAATATGTATTATTTTTAGGTGATTGTTTAATTTATATATTTGATTTGAAATAATTTTAAAAATATCATAAAAATAAAGTTATACATAGATCTTTTAATAAAATTATGTACTTGGATAGTGTGATGGAATTGTATTTCTATTACAAAAAATTCTAAGAGAGGTATAGTATATATACCTTGTTTAGGATCTTTAGATTGTGTTAGTTCCTTCTGATGTGGTTGTGTGGGGGTCTATTCATGTTCAAAACCTTCATCCTCTACATCCATGTGAAATTTGTATTACTTGTTATATTCTTGATCTTGTGACTGTCATGATGGATATTTTAAATAGAAGAAAATTAGAGAAAATCCTCATTGAATTCATTGAAGTCCTATGAGGATTAAAATCATAGATTGGTTGAAATATATATAATTGGATCTTCTTTCTAGCTACTCAAGGTAGATGCTTAACATTCTAGAAGGTGTCTAAATCATGCATATCTAATTATTACAATATTCTTCCCTTGATCCCATTCCTGAATGATGAACCCACTACTATGGGATTCAAGTGATATTTTTATATGAAAAGGCTCATTAATTCTATACCATAATCATCAATAGTCACTATTTTCTTTGTCAATATTCACTTGACGAAGATATTTATTAAAATTCTTCACAAATATCTTAATTTTTGTCCAAGGATTATGACAACCCTGATGTAATAGTTCCTAAGAAATCCATTGATAAATGTGGATACATAGCTTAGTGGTGACTATAGTTATTCTTCCATGATTAGAACTCTATGCTAGTGTATGAGGTACCAAATTCTAAAAATCTATTTGTGTAGGTCATTGTCATCAAATGTTCATATATCAATTTGAGGGTCTAGAACATCGTGGGACTAGTCATAAATATAGACAACACCACTGAATAAGCACTCCAATTAGAAGCAAAATACTATTCATCATCAACCACACTTATATAATTTTATATGAGACAATGAGTATATATTTGAACAAAATAGGAGCACCTTGGATCCTACATAAAAATTCATCTTCTAGAAGTATCATGTTTCCTATCCAAAAGATGTATTCTAGAATTTTCATGATCTTGCCCAAAAATAATCCTTTATAAGTACCCTAGATCCTACCATTAGAAGTGTGTGATAAGTTATTGCTTGATTTTGGTGATCTCAGGTTCATTCTATTAATATTTTCTTGTTTGTGAAAAAAACCCCAATTAGGATGGCATTTTTAGGTAAGACCCAAGGAGGTAGGGATATCTATTCCACAAAAAACACTCAGGCCTTGCACATGGCCTGCCCCCTTTGGCACACTAAAATAGCATACCTATAATAACAAAAATGCAAACAAAGAAACACAAAATAAAACACAACAACAAAAAATAAAATAAAGTAAATTAAAATAAAAACACAAAAAAATCAAAAGATAGCAGAAAAAAACAAAACACACACAAAAAACACAAAAATAACAAAAAATATAAAAGCAACAAAAAATGCATAAAAAAAAAACAAGAACAAAACACAAAATACACACAAAAACCATAAAAAAAACACACAAACACAACAACAACAACAAACACACAAAAATAAAAACACAAAAAGAAACAAAAACAAAACAAAAAACAAAAAAAAACATAAAAACACCAAAAAACACATAAATAAAATACAACAACAACAAAATAGAACAACACCACACTGAAAAACTAGAAAGAAGGAAGATAAAAAAATAAATTTGGCTTTTCTAGACCAAAAGGCTATTCAGGAAAGATTCAAAAGAGAAAACATAAAGAATGATTAGTCTGGGAAAGGGAACTAAAATATCATGATCAAATCAAAGAGAAATGAAAGTAAAGAAAAATAAACTAGGTACCCTTAGTATTGGAGCCATCCAGATAAAGTATCGAAAGAAGAGCTTCCCTTATTTGTGAATCCTACCATCTAGAAGGGTCACTGTAGTAAGTAAAATCACCTTTGTCGAAAGCCCAATTAGCTAAAGCATCAAAACACGTATTCTACTCTTTGACCACATGATTGTATTCAACTTTAAAAAATCCCATTTGGATAAATTGAATCTTCTCAACAATTCTTTTTATTTTTTAATCAACCTTATGATTATTTGGATTTATCAATAAATTAATGATGACTTGAGACTCAGATTCAACAAACACTTTTTTCCATCTGGTATTAGAAACCTCTCGAACACATCTAAAAATATCATTCCCCCAACAAGGTTATTGGAAAGGGTACCCAAATTCTTAGCAAAAGTGAAAACCAAAGAACCATATAAAAATCTACCAATTCCTCCCACACTAGCTTCTCCAAGGTTCCCCCTAGAGTCTCCATCGGTATTGAATTTTTAAAAATCCTTAGGAGGAGGCTGCCAATTCCTTGTTCGATCCATATTTTGATTACTCGTATTTCTTTTAAGTTGGTTTCCCTTAAAAATTTTAACCTTCAATCTTTGCATCACTTGATCCCATCTTTGTTTTGAGTTTTAGGCGTATTTAAGGAGTTATTGGATTGATTCAACTAATTTGGTAATAGTCTTACTCCATATATAGTGAATGTACTTCCTTTATTTATTTAAAATATGATTATTTCTTTCTTTCCAGATATTCCAAGGTAGAATGGTAGAACCCATCCAAACTAGTTGCCTAATAAAACGATCAGCACCCTCCTGATTAGGCCAATCCCTCCAAAGCTATTCAAATGTAAAAAAATTAGACCAATATAAGCAAAGTAAGATGGTAATTCTCCTCCATAGCTTAGAGGCTAAGGTACACTCAATAAAAATATGGTTAAGAGTTTCGACATTTTCTTCACATATTTTGCATCTAAATGGGCCATGAAAACCCTGTTTCATATGTTTCTCACCAGTAAGCAACCTACGATGAAATAAAATCCAATTACATAACCTCACCTTAGCCTAGAGGTTTTGGACCCACAACTAAGTAAATATTTCATAATATTAATTGGGATTATTATGGCATAAGGTCAAATAATCTTGAGCAACTGAATACTCACCCTTAGTAGTGTTTTTCCATCCAAAATAGTCTTTATCATGGGACCAAGAGAGATATATCATATGAATGATGCTTTGGATGTATTTTATTTGCTTTTTTGGTATTTTAATAGGCTAGGACTCAATAGGGATACAATATCTACCAACCTTTAAATTACTAGTATTGTATCAACAATAATTTGCAACTTTTATTCAATTAGCTCAATGAAGCTCCTCCATACAAGGCATCCAGTTAGGAAACTGAGTTATCAAAGGTTGGTGACCATCCTAAGAATCTATCCAAAATATTTCCTCTTGACCATTATGAATGATCCAAAATAACTTTTGCTTAATCAAATCCTCGCTAGTCTTAAGAATAGCTAAAATGGGAGAAACTTTGGTATACAATTGATAGCAAATAAGGTATTTAGGAATTTTATTCTCAGCATATTTAGCACAAATTTTCTTGGCCTAAAGAGCATTGAGGTTATGAAAATCCTCCAATATAGTTTAGTAGCTAAAGACTTATTTTTATTAATAGCAAACTAGAAATATAATCCCTTTTCATTCTTGGGGAGGCATAAATTATCCCATTTCACCAAGGCCTACTTTCTTTTCTCCTTAAGGCCACTCCAATGGAACCAATGATTGATTTGATTCAATTATCGAATAACAATATTTGGGATATTAAACATAGTAAAAACATAAATAGGTATAGCTTGAAGGATTGATTTTACCAAGGTACTTCTACCCCCAAATGAAAGCCACCTATTGGTCCACTTGCAATTTTTTTTCTTAATTCTATTCAACAACCAATTCTAGTCATTTTTTTTATCTTTTAATATTGTGAGGAATACCTCAATAAGTGATTGGAAGGGAGGTCTTATAATATATTAACTTATCCAAGACCATGGATCAGGGTTATGCGTAAGGGATTGGCCCCAAAATGTATTTATAAAAATTTGGCGAATCGGTTTCAAAATCCAAGTGAATAGTATCGAAACACATATAGAAGATTCACTATTATTATGAGCAATGTTGGAAATTTAAACTTAAAATGGTCAAATTATTATAAAATTGGGGTGAATCGACCCCTAAAAAAATTTACACCAAGAATTTTTTGGCTAATGGACCCTGGTCAAGGGTCCCAAATATTAGCTAATTCAAAATTTTGAAAATCCTAATTTTAGCTAATTTTGTGAAAATAACCACTATGCATAACCATGCCATGGATTCCTATCTAGGAGAGAAATTAAATAAAATAACTTTATATTTATTTTCATTGATAAATTTCCCAGTAGCATTAGAAAAACAACTCATGATTTGCTTAATTTTAGAAGATTCCTTAACTGTAGCTTTACCTAACAGAGTAGAGTCGTCAAGAAAGTGAATATGAGAAATAGTCCTATCTCCATGAATAATGGTTACTCCCTCAAGAGTTCTATTTTCTCAATTTTTGGTTATAGTCCTTTCCAAGCATTCAACAAGAATGATGAATAAATAAGGGGAGGGAGCATCACCTTGCCTAATACCTCTAGAAGTAGAGAATAAATAAGAAGGCTTACCATTGATAAGAATAGAGTAGGATACCAAAGAGATACAACCTATAATCCATTCCATATAATCCTAAGAGAAGACAAATTGCATTAAAACTTTGACAAGGAAGTGTCAATCCATTTTATCATAAGCTTTAGATAAGTCTACATGAAAGATGTAGATTTTTACATTTCCATGAAATTGATGGTTTCCTGAGTAAGAAATATATCATCCACAATTCAATGTCAATCCACATAACCCCCTTGTTCATGGGAAATAATCTTATGCCAAAGAGGCTTCAATCTATCTACCATGATCTTTGTAGTGATTTTAAGAACATTACATAAAGCTATAGGTCTAAAAGTTGAGATATGATATACCCTTTAAGCTTTTAGGACAAGAACAATATAAGCTTTATTGATAACCTTCAAAATATCTTTGGATTTCCTATATTCTTCTACAACCTCTAATAAATTAGCATGAAGGACATCCCAAAACTCTTGAGAGAACTCATTGGGAAAACCATCAATACCTACGGTTTTTCCTTTTTGTATTTTAAAATCCACCTATTGAAGCTTATTGATAGTAACTGGAGCAGTCAAAACAGAGTTCTCCTTAGAAGTTATAATAGTAGGAATCACTTAAAGAATATTCTATTGAGAAGCAGAGTCAAGAGGTACAATAACTGGATTTTGGAATCTCATTTTTATTTATGTATTTGAAACTTCACATTTGTTTCTTTCTTCACTTCAATGAACCGTCCGCATGACGTATGCCGTTTTGCAGCAACGGAGACAAACAAAAGCTTACAAAATCAATACTGGCTATGTCTACTGACATCGAAAATAAAGCGGGAGTACCCATAGAAGATGTAATACATGTGTGCTCTGCCCTTCATTTTTTGTTCTCAACACCTCAAAACTAGCACACCTCAAAACCTAGAATCAATTGCTCAAAATTCCAAACCGAAAACACCTCAAAACCTGAACAATGCATATAAAGTTGCATACAATTTGCAGAGAGTTTGTTTTACGCTGTCATATCCAGAGCAGATCAACAAAGTAATATTATAAAAGGGAAAAAAAAAGAAAAAGACCCCAAAAGTCAGAGGTTTTAAGGCCATCTTAGAAAATCCTCTCGTTGCAGTCCTTGGTACTTGTACCATGCAGGTGACCCTCACACTTTATCTTTTACAGAAAGACTTTATGTAAAGATAGACAAAACGAATATACTCTTCTTCATATGCATGATCAAGAAGCATATTTTTCCCACGTCAACCCTTATTTTCCTCTCACCGTAGAATTTATGAAATACCTTAGATAATGTGATACAGAGGTAGATTCGGTCTGTTCGTCATCTGTTCAAGAATTTCTCTTTTGTGCTTCCGAATATGTGATCAGATATAACAAAATATTAAGGGCAATGCGAACTGTATTCTAATAAAATCTGATCTTCATCAAGTAACCTGTGTAACTTATAAGATCCCACAAAGAAATTATGCTTTACTATGTCTTCACATTCGGCCGTCCGCCATATCTGCAACTGACAACCAAACTTTGCTTATCAGAATCGTGATCTCTTCTTGCGGATATAATACCGAGGATTCTCTCAATGTGATAACCTCCGCCCAAAGCAACCTCCCGTTCAAGATGTGCACAATAGCTCTGGAACACGCTGACAGTCACATGCATACGAAAGTTGAGCTTGAAGAGAAAATCCACTTCAAGCTCATTGATCTCCTTCGTGGTAATACCTCCAATTTCTGCATAATACGCATTGTTGTAATTTCTGCCGGCCACAACAGACAATTCATCAGAAAACGTTATCAAACCTCAACACTCCCAAATATCTCAAATAAACCCTTACAACCCTAAAACATACATCCCTCTAAAAGATTAATAATAACAGCTGAAATACTAACACATCGTCCAGAAACTTGGCAGCCAGCATGACGGTGGTGATGACAAGCCTGTGAACATTGACAGAAGTCACACGAAACGTCAAGTGGTAGAACATGAGTCTGTCTATGTATACATACGCCACAACAAACACGGATGGGCTCCACCAAACGTATCTGAAAATCCTTTGCAAAAACTGCTCAATCCTCATATCAGGAACCAAATTAAAATTAAAAATACAAGAGGAAAATGCAGATGAATCCATCGGATACTCCGACCTCCTCTCGTTTCTAACTATAAACCTATTTAGAAGAGAGGAAACAACGGAGAGAACGCACGGGAATCTACCCCTCCACAAAAACGAGTACAAATCAGATCGAATCCTTGTGGGGGTTACACTCTTCATTATCGAAGCCATCACATACAGAGGGGCAAGAAAAACCAAAAAAACTGAAATGATTTTTCAATTGGCCGCTCTGCAGATAACATAAACATAAAGCGTTTTATAGCACCAGATTTGATAAATAAATCGAAACCATTTTTTCATCTCATTACCCGAAATGAGCAAAGGGGATGTTCCCTTTAGAGTGCTGAGAAACACTTGGCATGCAAGTATGTGCAGTCATTGCCGCCATGGCTCTTCTAAACAGGCTTTTTATGTTATTATAACTTTTAATTTGGCAGGGCTCGCGGCCGAAACCCGGTTGATGCCGTCAAAGCATAAAATCGTGGGTGTCACATATAATGCTTATGTCAATACTTAATGTTTTAGGCGTTTGTTGAGATTTTGAGGTCTAACGGTTATCTCGAAGAGAGCCGTAATTGGTTGTTCTTAAATAAATACTTGCCCTTTTTGGAGATTTTTATCAAAGCAAAATCCTGGTTGTATTCTTGAGTTTTTAAGCGATTAATAAAGGAAACAAAGCCTAATAAATTTGGTTGACAACCACGAAAGGGATATTTTACGAGGTTCGTTTATCTCCAAGACCATGGATCCAATTCAGACCTACATTCTTCGCCACACGTGTGGCTCATCGATTTCAATGGAGTAAGAAAGAGTTCAATACTGCATCGAAAACGGTAAAGATGAGACGTTTTGAGAACTTAGACGTGCGTCCGGTTGCTTTTTCAAAGTGGAAACCACAACGCATTTTACGTTTTTTCAAGGCATGCTTTTAACACATTGAAGTAACTTAGAGGCAAGTTTGTTATGCCCACATAAAAATAGAAATTTCAATAGTTTGGAAGCTACCCACTTTTAAGTTTTAATTACGCATACTTAAAACTTATACAACATATTGGCATTGTGTAAGTTTTTTAATTAAGCAAAAATGATGTGATAAAATAAAAAGGAATAAGTTAGTTGGTAGTATGGTGGGATGATTTGGTTTTTGTTGATTTTGTTTTCAATTTGATTTTTTTGTCAAGGTTTTGTTGACTTTATTTTTACCTTGTTTTCATTCTTTGAATAGGATCTTATTTATATTGGATAAATATGTTAGTTGGTAGCTTGTTTAGTGTTTGTGGATGATTTGGTTTTTGTTGAATTTGTTTTTATTTCGATTTGATTTTTTTCCTGGGTCTTGTTAACTTTACTTTTACCTTGTTTTCCATTTTTTACAGAACTCTTATTAACTTTATCTTTATCCAATAAATTACTTTAATTTAATTTTTTAAAAATTAAAATATGGTTAACTTTATTTTTATCCTTATGTTTTATAAATATTTTTTAATTAAAAAACAATGGGGGTGAGTATATTATCTACATACCACGTAAGTGTATTTATTTGGTTAGTTAATAAAATCAAGAGAAAATTGCACCTACGGATAAAATAGTATATATATAAAATTAAAATTAAAATTGGAATTATGTTTCCTTCACAACATGAAATGCCGTTTCCATACTTAATTAGTAGTGGTATTAATTTAAATTAACAAAATGAAAATAAATAGATTTTATGTTTTAAAAGTTTTTTTTTTGTTATTTAAGAAAAAATTATTATTACTTAATGTAATTTTTTAAAAGTTTATATATTCCATTATAAATATGTATTATTTTTAGGTGATTGTTTAATTTATATATTTGATTTGAAATAATTTTAAAAATATCATAAAAATAAAGTTATACATAGATCTTTTAATAAAATTATGTACTTGGATAGTGTGATGGAATTGTATTTCTATTACAAAAAATTCTAAGAGAGGTATAGTATATATACCTTGTTTAGGATCTTTAGATTGTGTTAGTTCCTTCTGATGTGGTTGTGTGGGGGTCTATTCATGTTCAAAACCTTCATCCTCTACATCCATGTGAAATTTGTATTACTTGTTATATTCTTGATCTTGTGACTGTCATGATGGATATTTTAAATAGAAGAAAATTAGAGAAAATCCTCATTGAATTCATTGAAGTCCTATGAGGATTAAAATCATAGATTGGTTGAAATATATATAATTGGATCTTCTTTCTAGCTACTCAAGGTAGATGCTTAACATTCTAGAAGGTGTCTAAATCATGCATATCTAATTATTACAATATTCTTCCCTTGATCCCATTCCTGAATGATGAACCCACTACTATGGGATTCAAGTGATATTTTTATATGAAAAGGCTCATTAATTCTATACCATAATCATCAATAGTCACTATTTTCTTTGTCAATATTCACTTGACGAAGATATTTATTAAAATTCTTCACAAATATCTTAATTTTTGTCCAAGGATTATGACAACCCTGATGTAATAGTTCCTAAGAAATCCATTGATAAATGTGGATACATAGCTTAGTGGTGACTATAGTTATTCTTCCATGATTAGAACTCTATGCTAGTGTATGAGGTACCAAATTCTAAAAATCTATTTGTGTAGGTCATTGTCATCAAATGTTCATATATCAATTTGAGGGTCTAGAACATCGTGGGACTAGTCATAAATATAGACAACACCACTGAATAAGCACTCCAATTAGAAGCAAAATACTATTCATCATCAACCACACTTATATAATTTTATATGAGACAATGAGTATATATTTGAACAAAATAGGAGCACCTTGGATCCTACATAAAAATTCATCTTCTAGAAGTATCATGTTTCCTATCCAAAAGATGTATTCTAGAATTTTCATGATCTTGCCCAAAAATAATCCTTTATAAGTACCCTAGATCCTACCATTAGAAGTGTGTGATAAGTTATTGCTTGATTTTGGTGATCTCAGGTTCATTCTATTAATATTTTCTTGTTTGTGAAAAAAACCCCAATTAGGATGGCATTTTTAGGTAAGACCCAAGGAGGTAGGGATATCTATTCCACAAAAAACACTCAGGCCTTGCACATGGCCTGCCCCCTTTGGCACACTAAAATAGCATACCTATAATAACAAAAATGCAAACAAAGAAACACAAAATAAAACACAACAACAAAAAATAAAATAAAGTAAATTAAAATAAAAACACAAAAAAATCAAAAGATAGCAGAAAAAAACAAAACACACACAAAAAACACAAAAATAACAAAAAATATAAAAGCAACAAAAAATGCATAAAAAAAAAACAAGAACAAAACACAAAATACACACAAAAACCATAAAAAAAACACACAAACACAACAACAACAACAAACACACAAAAATAAAAACACAAAAAGAAACAAAAACAAAACAAAAAACAAAAAAAAACATAAAAACACCAAAAAACACATAAATAAAATACAACAACAACAAAATAGAACAACACCACACTGAAAAACTAGAAAGAAGGAAGATAAAAAAATAAATTTTGGCTTTTCTAGACCAAAAGGCTATTCAGGAAAGATTCAAAAGAGAAAACATAAAGAATGATTAGTCTGGGAAAGGGAACTAAAATATCATGATCAAATCAAAGAGAAATGAAAGTAAAGAAAAATAAACTAGGTACCCTTAGTATTGGAGCCATCCAGATAAAGTATCGAAAGAAGAGCTTCCCTTATTTGTGAATCCTACCATCTAGAAGGGTCACTGTAGTAAGTAAAATCACCTTTGTCGAAAGCCCAATTAGCTAAAGCATCAAAACACGTATTCTACTCTTTGACCACATGATTGTATTCAACTTTAAAAAATCCCATTTGGATAAATTGAATCTTCTCAACAATTCTTTTTATTTTTTAATCAACCTTATGATTATTTGGATTTATCAATAAATTAATGATGACTTGAGACTCAGATTCAACAAACACTTTTTTCCATCTGGTATTAGAAACCTCTCGAACACATCTAAAAATATCATTCCCCCAACAAGGTTATTGGAAAGGGTACCCAAATTCTTAGCAAAAGTGAAAACCAAAGAACCATATAAAAATCTACCAATTCCTCCCACACTAGCTTCTCCAAGGTTCCCCCTAGAGTCTCCATCGGTATTGAATTTTTAAAAATCCTTAGGAGGAGGCTGCCAATTCCTTGTTCGATCCATATTTTGATTACTCGTATTTCTTTTAAGTTGGTTTCCCTTAAAAATTTTAACCTTCAATCTTTGCATCACTTGATCCCATCTTTGTTTTGAGTTTTAGGCGTATTTAAGGAGTTATTGGATTGATTCAACTAATTTGGTAATAGTCTTACTCCATATATAGTGAATGTACTTCCTTTATTTATTTAAAATATGATTATTTCTTTCTTTCCAGATATTCCAAGGTAGAATGGTAGAACCCATCCAAACTAGTTGCCTAATAAAACGATCAGCACCCTCCTGATTAGGCCAATCCCTCCAAAGCTATTCAAATGTAAAAAAATTAGACCACTATAAGCAAAGTAAGATGGTAATTCTCCTCCATAGCTTAGAGGCTAAGGTACACTCAATAAAAATATGGTTAAGAGTTTCGACATTTTCTTCACATATTTTGCATCTAAATGGGCCATGAAAACCCTGTTTCATATGTTTCTCACCAGTAAGCAACCTACGATGAAATAAAATCCAATTACATAACCTCACCTTAGCCTAGAGGTTTTGGACCCACAACTAAGTAAATATTTCATAATATTAATTGGGATTATTATGGCATAAGGTCAAATAATCTTGAGCAACTGAATACTCACCCTTAGTAGTGTTTTTCCATCCAAAATAGTCTTTATCATGGGACCAAGAGAGATATATCATATGAATGATGCTTTGGATGTATTTTATTTGCTTTTTTGGTATTTTAATAGGCTAGGACTCAATAGGGATACAATATCTACCAACCTTTAAATTACTAGTATTGTATCAACAATAATTTGCAACTTTTATTCAATTAGCTCAATGAAGCTCCTCCATACAAGGCATCCAGTTAGGAAACTGAGTTATCAAAGGTTGGTGACCATCCTAAGAATCTATCCAAAATATTTCCTCTTGACCATTATGAATGATCCAAAATAACTTTTGCTTAATCAAATCCTCGCTAGTCTTAAGAATAGCTAAAATGGGAGAAACTTTGGTATACAATTGATAGCAAATAAGGTATTTAGGAATTTTATTCTCAGCATATTTAGCACAAATTTTCTTGGCCTAAAGAGCATTGAGGTTATGAAAATCCTCCAATATAGTTTAGTAGCTAAAGACTTATTTTTATTAATAGCAAACTAGAAATATAATCCCTTTTCATTCTTGGGGAGGCATAAATTATCCCATTTCACCAAGGCCTACTTTCTTTTCTCCTTAAGGCCACTCCAATGGAACCAATGATTGATTTGATTCAATTATCGAATAACAATATTTGGGATATTAAACATAGTAAAAACATAAATAGGTATAGCTTGAAGGATTGATTTTACCAAGGTACTTCTACCCCCAAATGAAAGCCACCTATTGGTCCACTTGCAATTTTTTTTCTTAATTCTATTCAACAACCAATTCTAGTCATTTTTTTTATCTTTTAATATTGTGAGGAATACCTCAATAAGTGATTGGAAGGGAGGTCTTATAATATATTAACTTATCCAAGACCATGGATCAGGGTTATGCGTAAGGGATTGGCCCCAAAATGTATTTATAAAAATTTGGCGAATCGGTTTCAAAATCCAAGTGAATAGTATCGAAACACATATAGAAGATTCACTATTATTATGAGCAATGTTGGAAATTTAAACTTAAAATGGTCAAATTATTATAAAATTGGGGTGAATCGACCCCTAAAAAAATTTACACCAAGAATTTTTTGGCTAATGGACCCTGGTCAAGGGTCCCAAATATTAGCTAATTCAAAATTTTGAAAATCCTAATTTTAGCTAATTTTGTGAAAATAACCACTATGCATAACCATGCCATGGATTCCTATCTAGGAGAGAAATTAAATAAAATAACTTTATATTTATTTTCATTGATAAATTTCCCAGTAGCATTAGAAAAACAACTCATGATTTGCTTAATTTTAGAAGATTCCTTAACTGTAGCTTTACCTAACAGAGTAGAGTCGTCAAGAAAGTGAATATGAGAAATAGTCCTATCTCCATGAATAATGGTTACTCCCTCAAGAGTTCTATTTTCTCAATTTTTGGTTATAGTCCTTTCCAAGCATTCAACAAGAATGATGAATAAATAAGGGGAGGGAGCATCACCTTGCCTAATACCTCTAGAAGTAGAGAATAAATAAGAAGGCTTACCATTGATAAGAATAGAGTAGGATACCAAAGAGATACAACCTATAATCCATTCCATATAATCCTAAGAGAAGACAAATTGCATTAAAACTTTGACAAGGAAGTGTCAATCCATTTTATCATAAGCTTTAGATAAGTCTACATGAAAGATGTAGATTTTTACATTTCCATGAAATTGATGGTTTCCTGAGTAAGAAATATATCATCCACAATTCAATGTCAATCCACATAACCCCCTTGTTCATGGGAAATAATCTTATGCCAAAGAGGCTTCAATCTATCTACCATGATCTTTGTAGTGATTTTAAGAACATTACATAAAGCTATAGGTCTAAAAGTTGAGATATGATATACCCTTTAAGCTTTTAGGACAAGAACAATATAAGCTTTATTGATAACCTTCAAAATATCTTTGGATTTCCTATATTCTTCTACAACCTCTAATAAATTAGCATGAAGGACATCCCAAAACTCTTGAGAGAACTCATTGGGAAAACCATCAATACCTACGGTTTTTCCTTTTTGTATTTTAAAATCCACCTATTGAAGCTTATTGATAGTAACTGGAGCAGTCAAAACAGAGTTCTCCTTAGAAGTTATAATAGTAGGAATCACTTAAAGAATATTCTATTGAGAAGCCGAGTCAAGAGGTACAACAACAAAAATTTTGAAAAAGTAATTGACAAAAATAGAGTTCATGTCGTCCCAAGTGTAAAAAATATCTTCATAATCAAATTTTAGGAAATAAATAAAGTTGTGAGATCTTTGAGCTAGAAGAGATCCGTGGAAAAAAATTGTGTTTTGATCTCCTTCTTTGAGCCATTGGATACAAAAATTTTGCTTCTCTTTTTTCCCATTCCTCTAAGTTGTGAGTCTAAATTATTTGTACTTCTACTTTATATGAGGCTATCTAAATGGATTTTCTCATTCAAGTTTTCAAGCTGAGCAATAAATTTATGTTTTTTCCAAACGTCTTGAAACTCCTCCTAGTTCCAAATCTTGATTTTGGATTTAATTTATTGTAACCTTTTGGTAAAACAAAACATCTTAATCCCATACCTTGGTTTACCTTCCTTCCACCATTGTTGTACTTAAGGCCTAAAGGAATAGTCTCTAAGCCACATTAACTAAAATTGAAAAGGTGAGAAACTCACATTGGTTTTCCTAATTCCCACCATGACTAGCTAATGATCCAAACCAACATTATTAAGAGTTTTCACCTCAATAATATGACCATGGATTAAGAAATTATCAAATAACAAGAACCTGTCCAATATCTCAATGATATAAGTTAAACCTTACCTTCTGTTAGACCAAGTCATAAGATAATTATTTGGTTGGATGTCAACAAGATTTAGGTTTGCAACACTTTCACTCATGAGGTCAATGATTTTATCCAAATTTCTATTTTCCCTCATTTTCTCATCCAAAGAGAGGATGGTATTGAAATATCCTCTGATCAAGGTCTGAAATTTAGTAAAATGAGAGGATGGTATTGAAATATTTCATTGATGTGGATGGATAATTTAAATTATTCTTCTAATTTTATTTTATTTTGAAAGACTCTGTTTGAGTCCTCTAATATTCCAAGTTATGATCTTCATTAATACCAAGGCTAAAAATTTGTAATGAAATTAATCTTAACCTTCCTCTATAATATTTTCACCTTCTTTTACCATATGATGTTGATTGGTTTTACGACCTGCCTTTTTTTTGGTATCCATATTTAGTTTTTTTCCTATTTCTTGATTTACCCAAATGAATCTGGGATGGCTTCTAACCTTGAATAATACATGCACAAATCCAAAGTATTATTATAAGTTTCAAAAAAATTTATCTTGGGACCTATATTATTTGAAGTCTCAACATTTAAAATATTTTTTTCCTTATGTATATTTCCTCCTTTTTTCCTATTGAAAACCATTAATTTTTTGGTTTATCTCTGAGGCCTTCCCTACATATTTAAATTGCATTTCTAAGATTTATGTTTCCTCTTACTCACCTGGAACATCATTTGTGAAAATAATTTCAAACATATTAGCTAATAACTTCAATTTATCCTTCATAATTAGTTTTTTAGTGTTCTTCTTCTTAGGCATTTGAAAACCTAATAAGTTTGTATCCTCTTTATTTTGATGTAGAATATTATTTGGGTAGACACTAGCCAAATGACCTTACTCATGGTAAATTTTGCAATGAAAAGGAATGTTCTCATAGTCCACCACTTGCTCCCACGCATCCTCCCAAATTGTAATGAGATATTTTCAGGTAGGGGTTTGTCAAAATCCATTAAAACACAAATTCGAGCATAAATAATATATTCAAATTTTTTAGTACAATCAGTAGTCATCAAAAAGTTCCCAAAGAGTTTCCAATTGAAGAAAAAACAACCAAATTCTAGAATTCAATTGGGAGGCCAAAGAGTCTAACCCACACAAGACCTGTAGAAGGCATCTCTTATTTGGATTTAAATTTAGCATGCCAAGGCTTCATTAAAGGCATTGCCCTTCCAAAGAACCAAGGACCACCTTGAAATGTTTTCTCTATATTTATTATTAGAAAATAAAATAAGAAAATAAAATAAGAAAATAATCATTTGGATAAAAAGAGATTTGTAACTCATATTTTATTTTCCAATTTTTTACAACCCAAACTTTAAAAGAAGATAGGCTCAGAAGAAACCCCAATAAACAACAAATTAATCCTGTTTTACCAAGATATTCTATGCTAGTTTGAATGATGTCCATATCCAGATTTATAATCTAAGTTCCATCAGCTGTCCTAAGACATTCTAACTCAGTTTTCCTAGGATCAATCTTAGGCATTCTCAGAGGTTTAGGAGAAATCCTAGGATTAATGTTAGCATTAGGCTAAGGCTTTCCACCATGAAGGGCATCTCTAAAATTCATTTTTGGGTCCGAGTTTGTAAAACCCATACCCTTGAAAGGAGTTTCCATAATTGATTTATTTTGAGAGTGCTCCTTAGAACCAAATTCATTTAAGATTTGAACCATTTTTTGATCAGTTTCTTGAAATTTGTTTTGAGATCTCTTTAATCCATGTCTTGGATGTTGAGAAAATGTATGATTTTTACTTTTGATTTGTGCAGCAAATTGAAATTCATTATCAATCAAGTTCATAGCATGGAGATCTATTGAAAGATATATTTATAACACATCTTGGGTCCCTTTCAACATCTATTGCTAAAATATTGAGCAAAAACAATAAAAATATTGGTTGCTATGGCCTAAATACCTTAAAAACAACCTCTACAATCACTTGCACTCAATATAGACAAAACCCTAACATAGTTGCTCACTTTAAAAAAACTCAATAAACTATCAAAAATGTATTTGTTCCATTTGATATAATTTTATCCTTTACATCTTTAATAAACAAATATACCATTTCCTCCATTCTATTAAACATGATTATATCCAAGGAAAACGTGTTGGAATTCACTTTCTAGTTCCCCCTTATTTTTTGGAATTTCCAAGTCCTACTGCTTGGTAGGGCATTGAGAAAAAATTCCTTCAATTTTTTTTTATGCATTTAATAAACTTGATGATCTTATAAATTTTTTGCTTAGAAGTATGTTGAGTAGACCTCAACTAATCAATCTTGTTGTGTAAATTTCTTTCTAAAGTTTTAATATATTGGCTAACCCATGGTTCCATGTTTATAAGGGATGAATTGAATGTGTTGATGTATTCTGTAGGAGGGCTAGAGGAGGAACTCATGGTGGAAATGGATATTCCAACATTGAGAGTTAAATTTTTTTATGCCCTTCGAGACATTTTTGTACTTCAATCATCATTAATTAGATCTATCATCTATAAGCACTTGTTCATCTGATCCTAACCTTTGAAGGTCAAAGAATTAAACACAAAAAACTAACCAAATAGTAAGGTCTAGCTAAAGGTCAAGTATATATCAAAAATATATGAAAAAAACATATAATAAATACATATTAATTTAATATACTTGATAAAATGATCAAAATAAGATAAATATCCTATAAGGATCTTGATACCCATATACTATTTTAAGTTTTGAAGCATACAAGTCTACCTAAATTACAATAAGAGAAAAAACAATTATAAAAAAACAAAAGATAATAAAAAAATAAAAAATTACATAACAAACTAACCAAAAAAAAGTTTCTAAAATAATTTTTTTTTTTTTAAAGTCCCAAACCAACCAAAAATGGTTGTAAACTAGACTTGTTCACAACTCTCCTACTTTTTTGCCATCATTGGAGTCAAAGTCATTGCTTTGACACCCATTCTAACAAAATAGCATTTCAAAAACAATAATTTCAGTTATAAAATTCAAAATAATAAAATAATAATAATATACACGAGAATATTAATAATAAAGGCAAATTTTAAAATACTGTCACGTATCTAGATTCTAAGTCTTAAAAATAATCCAAGTCACTCTAAAAAAAATCTCACTAGAAGGCAAAATCTTATACACAAAGGTGATAAAAAAAACAAATAAATTAATCAAGTATAATAATACAATAAAATATTTCCCGTGTTTTCAGTGGCGTAAAAGGTTTCAAATGATTGTGGCATGGTGGTTATAGGGGCGGACTGCACGAAGATCTGTGTGGCGGCTTCTAGGGCGGACAACGCAGAATCCTGTGGCGGCCATAAAAGCTGGACAGCCTGCCCGGATTCGTGGCGGATACCAATATAGCGGCCATAAAAGCTGCACAGCCTGCCTGGATTCGTGGCGGCTACTGATTCCACCATGTAAATTCAAAAATAAAATAAAAAATAATACAATAAAATATTGCTACTTATCTTAACCTACTGTTGTCCTCCCTTAACAAATGAGACACCATTGTAGCCTTTGTTACTTTTTTTCATTACACTAATATCTTCGGAAGCATGCTGCAACGGACCATCCACCGGCCTTTAGAAATTTCAAGTCAATATTTCCTTTACCGTCATCATGACTTACTTGCCCATCTTAATCATATGACTAAACACTCGTTGTATCGTTCGATCATCCCTTATGTGTATGCAATCTCCACACACTCCTCTGATAGTGATACTCCTGACTCCTAACTGTATGACAACGTTTCTACCTTACTGATCTCTATCATACACTCCTCTGATAGTGATACTCCTAACTGTATGACAACGTTTCTACCTTACTGACCTCTACAACTATAGACATGTATTGATTCTATACTCTTTGTTATGCATGTGAAACCCCCAAATCGTGATCACTATGAACGATTTTTCCAATTGAGTCCTCAATGGGATCCCATACGATGTTTGATTGCTACAATTCTTAATGTTTATGGATTCGTTAATTTCATCTTCTCTAGTTGATGCCCCACCCGTGAATGGAAGTGAACCATCTTCGTTAAGCTTATTCTGTTACCGGGCCTTCATGATGGTGAGCTAATAAAGTGAATAGAATGAAAAACCAAATTTTGGAATGGAATGCAAGATAATTATAACCTACCCATAGCATTTTATTGTATAAGAGGGGTGTTACTACCATTAAAAAAAATTAAATTTTTATTTTAAAAGTTTAAGTTTTAATTATTAAAGATAGTTTTGATTGCACTTCCTTGAAAACTAAATACTAAAAAATAATTTTATATTTTTATAATGTAAGAGTTGTATTTGTATGCTTTTATAGTTATATAAGAAACTTAATCTATAATTTAATTTGTTTATTAAATAAAAACAAAAACAATAAAAACCAACCATTTCTTACCCCGGCCTGGCCATCGTTTGCTTATGTTATCATCGTTAAAATTAAGATTCCACCGGCACGTAATAATGGCTGGTGTAAGTTGAGAAGAGAAATGCTTCCTCATAATCAAATCGACAATTATTATCTTTAAAGTATGTCGTGATGCACGCTATCAAATGCTATAATTAGGATATGCCGTAGATTTTGGAGATCCAATGGATGCGTGGCGTTGGTAAATTATGACTTTTTTCTGATCTCTTTGGTTACGAGTCACGACGTCGTTTCTGCATGACATCCGATCAACAGAGTGTATTCTAAACTGGATTTTGGAAACCCATTTCCATTGTTAATGTAGTTTGAAACTTAACATTTGTTTCTATCTGTTTTCCACCATTTGAAATTACACATTACTGAACCGACAGCATGACGTACGCCTTTCAGCAGCAACGGAGACAAACAAAGCGTACAAAGATCGCTTATGTATGTCTGCCCACTGCTATGTTTGTGGCCTCTTTCAAATTTTCTTCTTATTTTTTCTTTTTTTTTTAAAGCGCAAGTACATAAATATAAATCTTTACGTTTCCTAGTTTGGCATTTTTTCCGTAAGAGGGAATATAATTATGCCTTTCAGTTCCGTAGCGAAAACAGGTGTGGAGTTAGATCGTAGAAAAGTAGCTCTTATCGCACTTAGACATCGCTGTTTTACTCTGCTTAGAGCTGATTAAAAGAAATTGCACAAAATTCCAAATCGAAAACACACCTCGAAATATAGAACTGAGAAATCAATTGCACAAAATTCCAAACTGAAAACACACCTCAAAACCTGAACAATGCATTTCAAGTTGCATATACAATTTGCAGAGAATTTGTTTTACTCTGTCATATCCAAAGCATATGAACAAAGTATTATAAAAAAATTAAAAAGAAAAGGAAAACGAAAGTAAAGCCTCCAAAATCAAAAGTCTTAAGGCCATCTTAAAAAACGTTCCTGTTATAGTCCTTGTACCATGCAGGAGACCCTTTATCATTTTAAGAAAGAATTTATATAAGATAGATAAAACGAATACCCTCTTCTTTATATGCACGATCAAGAAGCATATGTACATTTTTACCCCAAAACACGTCAACCCTTATTTAACCCTCAACGTAGAATCTATGAAATACCTTACATAATCTGATAGAGTTGGATTCGCTCTGTTCGTCATGTCTTCTTCAATTTCTCCGAACATGTGATCAGATACAAGAAAATTGTAACTGCAATGTGAACTGTATTCTATTAAAAATTTGATCTTCATCTATGCTATACTATGTCTTCACATTCGCCTGTCTGCCATATCTGCAACTGACAACCAAACTTTGCTTATCAGAATCGTGATCTCTTCTTGCGGATATAATACCGAGGATTCTCTCAATGTGATAACCTCCGCCCAAAGCCACCTCCCGTTCAAGATGTGAACAGTAGCTCTGGAACACGCTGACAGTCACATGCATACGAAAGTTGAGCTTGAAGAGGAAATCCACTTCAAGCTCATTGATCTCCTTCGTTGTAATACCTCCAATTTCTGCATAATACGCATTGTTGTAATTTCTGCCGGCCACAACAGACAATTCATCAGAAAACGTTATCAAACATCAACTCTTCCAAATATCTCAAATAAACCCTTACAACCCTGAAAACCCTAAAACGTACATCCCTCTAAAAGATGAATTATAACAGCTGAAATACTTACACATCGTCCAGAAACATGGCAGCCAGCATGACGGTGGTGATGACAAGCCTGTGAACATTGACAGAAGTCGCACGAAACGTCGAGTGGTAGAACATGAGTCTGTCTATGTATACATACGCCACAACAAACGCGGATGGGCTGCACCAAACGTATCTGAAAATCCTTTGCAAAAACTGCTCAATCCCCATATCAGGAACAAAATAAAAATTAAAAATACAAGAGGAAAATGCAGCTGAATCCATCGGATACTCCGGCCTCCTCTCGTTTCTAACTATAAGTCTATTTAGAAGAGAGGAAACAACGGAGAGAACGCACGGGAATCTACCCCTCCATGAAAACGAGTACAAATCAGATCGGATCCTTGTGGGGGATACACTCTTCATTATCAAAGCCATCACATACAGAGGGCCAAGAAAAATCAGAAAAACTGAAATGATTTTTCAATTCGCCGCTTTGCAGATATTAACATAAAGCGTTTTATAGCACCAGCTTTGATAAATAAATCGCAACCATTTTTTAATCTGATTACCTGAAATGAGCAAAGGGGATGTTCCCTTTAGAGTGCTGAGAAACACTTGGCATGCAAGTATGTGCAGTCATTGCCGCCATGGCTCTGCTAAACAGGCTTTTTATCTGATTATAACTTTTAATTTGGCAGGGCTCGCGGCTGAAAGCCGGGTGATGCCGGCAAGCCATAAAATCGTGGGTGTCGCATATAATGCTTATGTCAATACTTAATGTTTTAGGGGTTTGTTGAGATTTTGTGGTCTAACGGTTGTGTCGAAGAGAGCCGTAATTGGTTGTTCTTAAATAAATACTTGCCCGTTTTGGAGATTTCTTTCAAAGCAAAATCCAATTCAGGCTAAATTTGGTTGACAATGATGGTTAAAGCACGAAAAGGATATTTTACGAGGCTCGTTTATCGGGGAGCTCACATATCCAATTCAGACCTACATTTTTCGCCACACGTGTGGCTCGTCGGTTTCGATGGGGTAAGAAAGAGTTCAATACTGCATCGAAAAACGGTAAAGATGAGACGTTTTGTGGACTTAGACGTGCGTCCGGTTGCTTTTCAAACACATTGAAGTAACTTAGAAGAGGCGAGTTTGTTATGCATACATAAAAATAGAATTTCTTTTGTTTGGAAGCTAACCACTCTTTTTGTAAATAGTTTAGCAGTCCCTCTTCAGTTATAATTTTTGTTAAGTTGGAGAGTTATGTTTATCAATAAGAAATTAATAAATAACTATATATTATGCGACTTCAATCTTGAACCTCAATCTTGAACCTTTCATTTAAAACTTATAAAACATATTGACATTTTATTGTGTGTTTTTTTTTTAGGGATTCTCAGTTTTCTAATTCAGTTTAAAATAATGTTATAGAACCCAAAGAAATAGATTAATGTTTTCTTGACTTTGTTTTTATTTCTATTTAATTCTATAGATTTGTTGGCTTTGAATGGGGTCTTAATTCTTTGAACTGGATTTTATTAACATGGTTTTCAACAATAGATTAACATAATTTAATTCTCTAAACGATTGAATTTTGATTAATTTTATTTGTTGGAGTTTGATTGATTTCTATTATTATTGTGTTTTTCTATTTTCATGGGGCAATATTCCTCTTGAATATCTTCAGTTGTAATAGGTAATATTTAGGTGGTTTGGTGTGATGTTGAGAACATTTGATTCTCATATATTAGTTTTCTTTACCCACTTGGAAGATCCGTTCTGTCTTTTACTAACTTGAGAGATTCGTCAGTTACATTCCCAAGTTATATATTGTAATGAATTATCATGAATTAATCAGTTCAGACTAATTTTGGCTCACATGTGGTCTTAGATTCAGGTTTGAAAGAAACCTTGTTAGTTTTTTTTTAAGATTTCTTTGTGTTGTTACATTCCCAAGCTATATATTGTAATGAATTATCATGAATTAATCAGTTTATACTAATTTGGCTCACATGTGGTCTCAGATTCAGGTTTGAGAGAAACCTTGTTAGTTTATAAAAAAACAAAATTGTGTTGTTTCAGGATAGCGACAGTCCAAATATTCTGTGCTCTCGCCCAAAATATTGAATATCTCATGAAAAAGAAGACTCCGACGGAGTCGTTAAGGCAAGGAAAAAATGATCGTGATAATGGGAGGCAGCACCGGCCATGGATTCCTGATCCCGTCATCGGCTACTTTGTGCCGGAGGATCATTTTGGCGAGGTTGATATCACAGAGTTGAGGGAAAATCTTCTGAGAGATCATTCCATCGCTCGAACCGCAAAATAAAGTTCAATTTTAATCTATTGTCCTCTATCAGCTATGCAATTTTAGCGCTAGGCGTCATCTTTGAAGTTTGACGGTTAAATGGTTGTATGTGGTTATATAGAAAAAAATTATATTAGTTAATAAAAATTTTAGTTTTCAAAAAATAAAAATAAATATTTTAATTTATTTGGAGTCAAAATAAAATTAAAAAATCAAATATTTTAATCTATTTGATAGAGTCACAAAAAAAAAAACTCATCAGCACGTGCTTTTATGATTATTGGAATTCAACGATGTCTGCTACATTTGAAGAACAATCATTGGGATTGAAAGTCCACCAACGAGTAAGGAAGGAGTTGCACCATTGATTTGTAAAAATGGCAAATGGTAACATTAATGTCCCTGTCCCAGAATTTAGAGGAGACAACTATGACTACTGGTCAATCAAGATGAAGCACTTGCTCATTAGCAAAGGTGCTTGGGAGATTGTGGAGGATGGCTACACAAAGCCAACCGATTGGAGTACTGTTCCAACTGCCGATAGACAAGCAACAAGAGAGGCACAAAAGAAGAATAGTCTTGCAATATTCTACTTGCAAATAGCCTTGGATGAGAGCATTTTCCCAAGGATTGCAAGTTGTGCATCAGCCAAAGATGCATGGCAAGCTCTAAAAGAGAGCTATGAAGGCAACACTCAAGTCAAGAAAGTGAGATTGCAAACTCTAAAAATGGAGTTTGAAAATCTCAGGATGAAGGAAAATGAAAAGGTTGGAGACTATTGCATGAGAGCCAAAGCATGTGTTGACAAAATGAAGACTCTTGGTGAAGAAGTGAATAATGAAGTCATTGTAAAGAAAGTGTTGAGGACACTTTTACCCAAATGGAGCCAAGTATCCATTGTAATTGAGGAGAGTAAGGACTTGACTACTCTCACATATGATCAGCTCATGGGTTCCTTAATGTCCCATGAGGAGAGATTATCTTCAACTCCAAATGTTGGGGGAATGGAAGAAAAAGTATTTTCATCCAAAGAAGGTGAATCTAGTTCAAGAGGGAGAGGCCAAGGAAGAGGCCAATGGAGAGGAAGAGGTAGATATTCTTCAAGAGGTAGAGGTAGTTCTTCTCCAGGAGGAGCAAAATGTGGCTTCCAAGAAAGAGGAAGAGGTGGCTCTCACGAGAGAGGAAGAAGTAGCTATCAAGGAAGAAGTAACAAGCAATGTTACTATTGTAACAAGTATGGGCACTTTGAAAAATATTGTAGATTGAAAGCATCACATGGAGGAAGAAGCAATAATGCACACTATGGTGAGGAGGAGGACTCATCAATTTTATTTTTATCATATGGTAAATCTAATCAAAATATGAATGAGACATGGATTCTTGATACCGGATGTTCCAATCACATGACCGACAAGGAGGAGTTGCTATCTACAATTGACAATTCCTACAAGTCCAATATCAAGCTTGGAGATGACAAAGCATTGCAAGTTGAAGGCAAAGGAACCATGGAAGTACACACTAATGAAGGTAAGAAGAAAGTTACTGATATTTACTACACTCCAAATTTAAAATATAATTTTTTGAGTGCTGGGCAAATCATGGAAAATAATTTTAAGCTTGTGTTTGAAAACAATAAGTGTGATATTTTTGATAAGAATCATGGGCATAGGCACGCCACTACTATTCCCATGACCAATAATAGATTGTTTCCTCTAAAATTTGGAGAAGAAAAGAATTATTTTGCATGTGCAACCATTGATAGCAAAAGTTGGCTATGGCACTTAAGATTTGGCCATGTAAATTTTCCTAGTTTGAGGAAAATGGTTTCTCAAGAGATGGTATATGGGCTACCTAAAATTGATGATCAAAAAGGTGTGTGTGAAGGATGTGCTTTGGGAAAGCACTCAAGGATGAATTTTCCAAAAGGCAAAGCATGGAGAGCCACTTATCCCCTTCAATTGGTGCATTATGATATTTGTGGGCCAATGTAGACTCAAAGTATTGGTAAGAATTCATACTTTCTCACCTTCATAGATGATTTTTCAAGAATGTGTTGGGTTTATCTTTTGAAGACAAAGGATGAGGCATTTGGTTTTTTTAAATATTTTAAAAATCTTGTTGAAAATCAAAGTGGGCACTATGTAAAATGTTTAAGGACTGATAGGGGAGGAGAATTTTGTTCAAATGAATTTCTTCAATTTTGTAAAGATTGTGGTGTTAGAAGGCAACTCATAGCTACTTACACACCACAACAAAATGGTGTGGTTGAGCGTAAAAATAGAACAGTGGTAAATATGGCAAGAAGCATGCTACAAACAAAGAGGTTAACTAATATGTATTGGGATGATGCGGTAAGGACTTCCATTTATATTTTGAATAGGATTCCTACTTCTAGCTTGGATGGCATCACTCCATATGAGGCATGGTATGGACAGAAACCAACTGTAAGTCATTTTAGAGTTTTTGGTTGCTTGGCTTATGCACATGTTCCTGATGAAAAAAGGAAGAAGTTAGATCCCAAAAGTGAAGCATGCATATTCCTTGGGTATTGTGAAAATACCAAAGCATATAGGCTCTTTAATCCAAATACACACAAGGTTGTCGTGTCTCGAGATGTGATTTTTGATGAAGGGGGAGTTTATGGTCATCAAAAAGGCCATATTGAGAAGTCAAAATTTGTTTTGACTGGTGGTATTATTGATGATGATGAGCAGCCCACTAATGTTTTAGTTCCAAGTGCTACTAATCCACCAAGCCTAAGCAACCCCTCATCTAGCTCTCCAACAAGAAGCCCTTCATCTAGTTCTCCACCAAGCAACCCCTCATCTAGTTCTTCAGTTTCAAGTGCAAGTTCAAGTCCACCAAGGAAGGTAAGAAGCTTAAGTGACATTTATCGAAGGAGTACTATTCAAACAAATGAATATTTCACACTATTGAGTGAAGATTCTCCAAGTAATGTTTTGAAAAGTAAAAAGCTCCAACAAAAACATCCATCCTCTCAAATGTTAGATACAAATTTTTAAAGAAGAGTTACAAGAAGTCAAGCACAAAAGGTAGATCAAGTGGTGAAAAGACTTGAAAACTTGCATATGTATGGTGATGAAAATGATGGTAAGCCCAAAGGTGATGTTGTGAATTATGCCTTAATGTCTCTTGTTGATTTAGAACCATCTTGTTATGAACAAGCATGTACTAATGATGTATGGATGAAGGAAATGAAAGAAGAAATGAACTCCATCAAGAAGAATGATACTTGGGAGCTAGTTGAGCTTCCAAAAGGCAAGAAAGTTGTGGGCTCTAAATGGGTCTACAAAACAAAATATAATTTTTATGGAAGTGTGGAGAGACACAAAGCAAGACTTGTGGCCAAGGGGTTCACACAAAGGTATGGCATTTATTATGAGGATACTTTTGCTCCAGTTGCAAGACAAGAAATAGTGAGGATGGTTCTTTCTATTGTTGCTCATAAAAGCTGGAATGTACATCACTTGGATGTAAAAAGTGCTTTTTTGAATGGATTCTTGGATGAGGAGGTTTATGTGCAACAACCTCAAGGATTTGCAGTTCAAGGTAAGGAGAATCTTGTGTACAAGTTGAAGAAGGCCTTGTATGGTCTTAAGCAAGCTCCAAGAGCTTGGTATTCAAGAATTGATGGGTACTTTCGTCAATATGGTTTTGTGAGAAGCAAGAGTGAGCCAACCTTATACTATAAGAAACAAGGTAATGACATTCTCCTTGTTTGTTTATATGTGGATGACTTGATTTACTTAGGTAGTAATCCTAAGTTGAATGATGACTTCAAGAATTCCATGATGCATGAATTTGAGATGAAAGATCTGGGCTTGATGCACTATTTTCTTGGTATGGAGGTGTATCAAAGTGATAGTGAAATTTTCATTTGTCAAAACAAATATGCCAATGATATGTTAAAAAAATTTGGGATGGAAAATTGTAAACCTATTGCAACACCAATAGCTCATGGTGAGTTGTTGAGTAAGGATGATGGAACTAAAAAAGTTGATGTGACCACATATAGAAGTATGGTTGGGAGTTTGATGTTTCTCACCAACACTAGACCAGACATTGCATGTGTTGTATCACTTGTATCAAGGTATATGAGTGACCCTTTTGAATTACACATGAAAGCTACAAAAAGAATACTGAGATATGTAAAAGGTACAATGGATTTTGGCATCCATTATTGTAAAAATGAAGATGTAAAATTGTTTGGTTTTAGTGATTCATATTGGGGGAGTAATATAGATGACAGGAAGTCTACATCAGGTAATTATTTCAGCCTTGGGTATGGTTTAATCACTTGGAGCTCAAAGAAATAAACTATAGTTGCTCTCTCTTCCACCAAAGTAGAATACATTGCAATCACAAGTGCTAGTGCTCAAGCATTGTGGTTGAGGAAAGTCCTTGAAGAAATTGGAGAACAACAATATGGTCCTACTACATTGTATTGTGATAACATGAGTGCTATTCAGCTAGCATATAATCCAGTTCATCACAACAGGTCAAAACATTTTGATATGAAGTATCACTTCATCCGAGACATGGTCGAGAAGAAGGTGATTGAATTGCATCATTGTAGCACTGAAGACAACATTGCATATTTGTTCACCAAGGGAGTTTTCAAAGCTCAATTTTTGAAGCTGAGGAACTTCCTTGTCAGTCCCCTCAACTTCAAGGGGGAGTATGTTGGAGTTTAATTGATTTCTATTATTAGTGTGTTTTTCTATTTTCATGGGGCAATATTCCCTGTGAATATCTCCAGTTGTAATAGGTAATATTTAGGTGGTTTGGTGTGATGTTGAGAACATTTGATTCTCATATATTTGTTTTCTTTACCCACTTGGAATATTCGTTCTGTCTTTTACTAACTTGGGAGATTCGTTAGTTACATTCCCAAGCTATATATTGTAATGAATTATCATGAATTAATCAGTTCAGACTAATTCTGGCTCACATTATCTTTATCAATGTATGTTTATAAATATTTTCTATTAAAAAATAATATTGGTAAGTATAATATCTACATACCATGCAAGGGTATTTATTTTGTTGAATAATAAAATCAAGAGAAATATATAATAAATAGTACAGATAAAATAATAATTTTATATAAATAATATATATAATTAAATTAAAATTAGAATTATGTTTTGTTCACAATATGAAATGGTTTTGAGCACGAACACTTAATTAGTAGTGGTATTAACAATAACTTTTATTAGCTTTAAATTAAGATAATGAAAATAAATGGGTTTTATGTTTTAATAATGAAATAAATAGGTTTTATGTTTTAATGGTTTTTAGTTTTAGAGGAAGAATTATTATTATTTATATTAATGTGATTTTTTAAGGGATTATATATTTAACTATAAACATGTATTATTTTTTAGGTTATTGTTTAATTTATATATTTGATTTGGAATAATTCTAGAAATATCACAAAGATAATGTTGTACATAAATATTTTAAACAAGAACTTTATCTATCTTTAAATATGTACATTCTATTTAAATATAATATTGTATTTTTAGTTACATATTTTAGGACGTCTCTCTTGGTTGTCATATTCGTTATTACATTTTTTAACATTCTTTTTCTTGAGATTAAATTGGGAAATTGTCATCCTATATCTCAATGAAATGAAATATATCTATTTTTTGTAATTATCTTTGTAAAAATATTTGTATACCAATCTTTCAAAGTGTAATGTTTCAATTCAATTTCTATTTCTTAAACTAGGAATCTAATAAAATGATGCTTTAAATTATTATACTTTAATTTTGTAAGAAAATAAGATTTACAGTCATTTTGAATTGAACTAGTGTAGTCATAAAAAGGGTAATAGGCCTTTCTTACTTTTCACCCAGGTCTTCTAGGTTCTTCCTCAAGTAGACAAGTAGTATGCTAGTTGATGCAATTGTTATATACTCCACATCTACTATTGAGAATACAATTGTTAGTTGTTTCTTTGAATATTAATTTACAAATATATTTTCCATTGAGAAACATTTTTCTAATTTAGATCCAATATCATCAATTGAGCATCCTCTATCTGAATCACTCTATCCAGTTCAATCTTATTGGCATCCCCTATTTGAGTCACTCTATCCAACTCAATATTATTGGCTAAAATGTAATGGATTATATAAATTAAAGTTCCTTTCACATATGTCAAAATTCTCTTAGCTACTCCCATATGATCTTTTAATGGATCATTAATGAATATTAAAACTAAAGAAACTAGTATTCAATATCTATTATTGTTGACGAGTATATAAGACTATCTTACTAAACTTCTATACTTCCTCTAATCCACTCTTCTAAAACTTGCATATTCTTTCACCTTGTGCAAGTATCATAGCAACATATTTGTAGCTTTTCATACCAAGCATGTTTAACATATCATACGCATATTTTTATTGGAAAATAAAGATCTCATCATGTGTTTGATATACCTACATGTGAAGAAAATAAGGTTGAAAAAAGTAATGCTTAATTTGAAAAAAAACATCCAAACAATTAGATAAAATAAGAAAATAAATTTTAAAGTTAGAAAAGCAACTGGAAAATAGAAAGTAAAAGTAAAAAAAAAGTTCTAAAAATAGAAAATAATAACATGGAAAACTGATTTTTAGCATTGTCCTTCTTTGTATTGATGTATCCCCCACTAGTTGAATAATCCATCCAAAATGTGTATCATCCATAGATATATTAAATTGCATGGAATATAGTAAGATGGAGGAGGAGTATTGTATGGGGTTATATTGGAATTTATAATATTTTTAATCATACACTAAAATATTATTTAGAGAATGAGAGGAACGACAAAAAAGATGAGATTTTATGGGCATCCCTAGGCATCATAAGAAATCACTAAATCCTTATATTATATTACACAACTCTCTAATGATAAAATAAGGACTAAAAGGGGTTTTTATAGCATTACCAAATCCTAGTTACATATTAAAATTAAATCTATGCCAACATAACAAGAGGGATATATTTTGATTACAAGTTACAAAGAGGGTCTATCCATAATAAGGTTAGTCATGACCTATAGGGATTATATAATCAAATAATACAAATAATAATACATTATAAAATGAAATACCCTTAGGTCTATCTAATACATCATATAATGTCAATATTTACAATTTTAAGACCCCATATAGTCTAAACTAAGGGTTGAAGAAGAGGAGACATCTGTAATAATAATATCACCACCATAATGGATGCTCTAATAAGCCTCTATATTTTGAGATAGACTCATCTAAATCCTCTCAATTATTTAAAAATTTGCTAATACAAAATTATTTCCTACACAAGAGTCCCCTTAGGTTGGATCATGGTCACCATTACCACTATTAGTCACTTCTAACTACATCTAAAAAATACATTCATTGGGATTTCAAATGAAGAAGATCACCATCACCTTTAAAGATAAGTCATTCAATGTTTTATTATTGAATAAGGTATGTCTTGAAGGCACAATGTTTCCTCTTAAAATATATAACATCATTTTTTGAAGATATCTTCTTGCCCTTGCAAAACTTGATTTTAATCACTAAGAGAGACATTGCATGAATCCACTTAAAATATAACAAACTTCAAAGAGTTCCTATACAAGAAATAGAAGAAAGAGATCATGAAAGATAAGATATTTACAAATAAGCTAAAATGATCACCCAAAATAGGAAGAGGGGTTAACTAAAGAATATATTGAATCCTTCTATTACAAGCCTCCAAAAGTATTAAAATCTATTACAACTTTCACTAGTCTATCTACACATTTTTATTTTATAATATACTATAATTTTATACATTAAGGTGAATATCTAGGAATTTTTATCCATATTACACAAGGTTACCCCTAACACTACAATAGGCCCATGAATTGATGTCATCAGTGTGTAGAACTTGAAAAATCATGTAATTTAAACAAAATGTACTCAAAATACTTTCATATGCAAAAGTTACAGTCTTCAAAAATTTTCCCCTAATGAAACCCAAAATATTAAAATTTAAATACTCAAACCTTAGTGTTGCAGGAGCCAATCACAACCTACCACTTAGAAAAGTATAATTTCTTACTATGCTCCAATATTGGATTGCCACTTTAGCTCATATGCTTTACCTAATTGTCAGCACTTGTCTCCACTTAATTGGATGAGTAGTTATAAATAGGGTAAAAATTAATTTTCATGGCATGAAATAAGGCTATGTCAACCTCATATCCATTGATTGTTTCAAATTACCTAAAGAGAGATAGAGGATATTGAACTTGAAACATGGCCATGCTAATCTCATATCCTTTGAATTTTTCAAAGTGCCCAAAGACACTTAGAAGGGATTAAACTTGAATTTCTAATGAACTATATGCATTTTGCTAGGCACTTTAGATATGTCATGGATTAGTAGGAAAAGCATGAAATTAATTAAACTAGTAGTCACACCACTTCCATTGATGAAAAAGGCTAGTATGCAATTCAATCATATGGCCTCTACTTGGTAATACATCCATGTTGTCCACTTAGGTTGATTTTTTATGGAAATAAAATGGTTGATCCTTCCATAGAATCAACAAATATGACCACTTTTTTTAAAAGGGAGAATGAGCATGACTTTATCCTATACCCTATCCCTTATAATTCATCCTTTAAAGCATGATGCGATGACTACACTTAGACAAATATGACCGCCTTCAAAAGAATTTATGGTATTCTTTGGTATTTCAACAAAATATGCTCTCTTCCTACCAAAAAATAATGCATGCATAAACTTGAACAAAGATATTTTAGATAACAAAGTCCATGCATGCATCGATCTAGCTATAATGGCACAACATATTGGGATATGGTATTTCCTTATAAGAAAATATATTATAAAATATCTATTATGTGGATGCCAAGAGAAAGCCATGGCACATGAACGGGTTGCATTTTTTAATTAAAAAACATGCAAGAAAACTTTGATAAACGAAAAAAAATCCAAATAAAAGATCCTAGATACCTTCAATAGCACAAAATATTGATTTTAGCCTCTACGAATGGTTTTCAAAAGCATAGCAGATATATACAAGAATTTTGGAAACTAGAGAAAAGAATTTTAAAATAATCCCTTTTCCCTCTCATGCAAAGCCAATAAAGGAGATCAAAAAGAGATAATCACATTTTTGTTTGTCCAAATGAGGTAGCTTTATAACTACTCTAATACCATGTTAGAATCCATATTATTTTCTAAAATTGAACAAAAGACAACCATGCACTCACATATTATATAGATAATAAAAAGGATTACAAAAAAGAGATATTTGGTGGTCACCTATAGGCACAATAAATAATAACTATATCCATAGAGAGTATTAAAAAACACTTTAATGAGAAATTGAGGATTGAGAAAGGGTATTTATAGAAATATTAGACTCTAACTACATAATAAATTTTGACCTAAGCTAGCATAACAAGATTATTTAGGTTAATTACATGTTATAAAGAGTATTTAACCATAATAAAGTTAATTGTGCCCTACAAAGCTTACATAATAAAGTGTTACAAATAATTAATACATTGTACAATGAAATATTGTTAGGCCTATCGAATACATTATACAATGTCAACTTTGGACATGAATAAGATTATAATTTCAATAGCTTGAATGTCCACAAATCTACCATAATGGTTATTCATTCAATGGAAGAGCTGAGCAATACAATTGCACTCAAATTTAGCACATGAATAGTATTGTGAAATAAATTATATATGGTTTATGAATTAATTAATATGCTTTCACAATTGTGAGATAATTTCTATGCTTCCATAGTGTTTCATATAAGAGTAATATGAACATCAAAGCATATAATCCTAAAGAGTGGTATCAAATTTAGTGTTGAAGCTCAAATATTGTGTTGAAAATTGGTATCAAAGTTTATGTTGAATTCAGGATCATTGAATACTCATGGAGTGGCTTAGGGCATGTGGAAGTAATGAATAAAATTAAGCTTAAATTCAAATCATATGATGGTTCAACAAGGACCAAGAAGAATATTGGTAGAGCAACCTCAATGCATGGAGGCCCTTGATTTGAGTCCTAGCTAGTTCATACCTTTAGAAAGGTATGAGAGCTAAAGAAAAATATAGCATTAGTAAGAGAAGCTAAAAAAAATAAAGGGGAAAAATAGGATTATTGGTAGAAGAGAAAGATTGATTGATAAAATTCAATGAATAAAGGTTATGTGTGGTATAAGTAAGATCTCACATATGAGAGTAGAAAGATAAATATTTTTTGTGGGACCAATAGAGTGAACCTTGTAAGTAGCCATATACTCTATTACGTATGGTGTTTGCAATGAATAGTTATCTATGCAGTTCAATAGGTTGAGAAGCTTACCATACAAGCAATTCTAGTTGAGTCGTGGGATCACCCTACATTCAAGAAAAAATGAAGTTAGCAATTGAATGAGGAAGTAAGATTTTCATAATGGATGTTGCATAGATCGTCAAGCAAGAAGTTTGAAGATATATGAACATGTATGGACAATTTTAAAGGTGCATTCCTAGAGATTAAGAAACAATATTACAGGTAGAACTAAAAGCTTAGATTTGATGATTTAGATTTTGTCCATTATATTATTTGTTATAAAACTAAAGAAACAAGTACGCACTCATCTGATATAGATCATAAGTAAAAGCCTAGATGGAAGTGGCCCTCTTGCTGTTTGTCAACAGTGACTTTCTAAAACATGTTTAATACTTAGTACGATGAAGGTAATGCTTAGGTTGCATTACCACATAGCGCATGTTATTCCAATATGTATGGAAGGCTACTTCACAATACTAGATACGTGGAAAATACTGATTTATTAATTATTTATCTTATGTATTTATTGATGCTTTTTCCAATAGCGTAATTCTCATCATAGTTCACTGCTTTGCTTTGACATGGACAAGGAATAAGAGAGAATCTTCATAGGAAGTTGACCACCTCTTTATACATTATGACAACATACGGTCATGAATAACAACTCTCTTGAAAAAAAGCAACACATGTTATTGTGCACAACTTCTTGAAACATTCTCTTCTTTGTTTAATTTCACTATTCTTCTATATATATATATAATTCAATCATTTTCATTGTCCATGCAACAATAAAGCTACTTGGGAAGTGAAGTCATAGCCTTTTACATTTGAAAGTTTATAATATTTTTTGTGGTGATGGAATCTTCTCCTTTTTTTTTGCATTTGGAATTTTATAATTATTTTCTATGGTGATAGAGTCTTCTAGTTAATATGTCTTTGAGTTTTCATAAAAAAACTCAAATTTAAACCATAGGGAATGCTGCTTATTATCAATTTTATATGTGATATCAATGTTGTCATAACTTGACAAAGACTTGTGACTGCTATATTTTAAAACATAAAAAATAATATAGCCATAAACAAGGAAAAAAGATAAATATATCCAGATGCATAGCATCACAAAAATAAAAAAATTTCATTAATTGAGTTTAATATAACTTGATTGCACTCAAAAGAGTTAATATAATGAATGTTTCCTTAGCTTTATTAAATAAGATACTCACATTTAATAAAAGTGTACATATTTATTTGAATATATATTGTAAATGGATACTTTAATTGATTGAGATATAACATAGGTCTTGATATATATATATATATATATATATATATATATATATATATATATATATATATGTATATCAGTTCTGTTGTTTTACATATATTCAAAAATATTACAACCACCTATTTTTTTAGAAGTGTTATTCTATTTTCACCATAACGTTTATTTTAATTTTTAATAGTTTTTTAAAATTTTCTTGTGTTTTTTTTCTAAATTTATACAAAATAAACATTAAAATATTTGGACAAACCCCTTCAAATTTTAATATTTATTTTTGGATAGATATGAAAAAAAAAAAATCTTCAATAGGCTTCAATGAATTTGGAATTACTCCATGCATCTAATAAGATACACTTATCTTGAATTTAGCTAATGGTAATACTTTTATGAATATGTCAAATACTTAATGATCTATTTTACCATATTTTAACTCAACCATAATATCTTCAATCAAGTCTTAAACAATATTATGACTAGCTTCAATATGTTTTGAGCAAGCATGATCAACTAGATTGCTTGCCACTTGAATTGTACTTTGACTGTCACAAAATATAATTGTTGGATAAATTTGATGTAGAATCACTTCATATAGTAGCCTTATAAGCCACACTCCTTTATGAGATGCATTTGATGAACCGACATACTTTGATTTTATGGATCAAAATGACATAGTGGACCACTTCTTGCTACTCCATGAAATTGAACCTAAGGTTAGATGAAACAATAACCTAAAGTATATTTTCTATCATCAATATCTCCTACATAATTTGAATTTGTGTATCCCACACATATTTTTTCTCTACTATATTTATGTTCAATTCCAAGTTTATATATGTCTCAAATGTTTCTTAAAATTATTTTTGTAGCCTTCCAATGATCTTGATAAGGATTTACTATATCTCTCAAAGCTCCAACAACCACATATGAAATGTCTAGTCTAGAAATGATGAAATACAAAAGAAAACCAACAAGTTATCTATAGAGAGTACTATATCCTTTCTCTTAATTATATTTGGTATTTAACTTCAACCCAACCTCAAATGGTTTATCAACACATTTACAATCAAGCATCATAAATTTAATCAACACATCTATAATATATTTCAATTGATACAATTATCCTTTTCTTGTTAAATCTACATGTCCAAAAAAATTCTATCAAAACCAAATTATTCATACCAAAATATTTCTTTAATTATGCCTTAGTATGGTTAATATGTTAAAGATGACTATTTATAATTATTTAATCATAAAAATACAAAACAAGGAGTAGACATCCACCAAAAATCTTCACATACATATCTAGATTAATTTAGCTGCTTTTAACACTTGTATCCATAAGGAATTTATTTATTTTGGTGTACCAAGCTCTAGTATCTTGCTTGAGGCCATATAAAGACTTATTCAACCTTCAAACCAATTTCTCATTCTTATTTTTTGCAAATCTACCTTACTTGAGATCATAAAACTAAGAAATTTATTTGAAGGTTGAAGAAGTCTGTATATGGCCTCAAGTAAGCTACTAGAGCTTGGTACCCCAAAATAAACAAATTCCTTGTGGGTACAAGTGTTAAAAGCAGCAAAATTAATCTAGATATGTATGTGAATATTTTTGGTGGATGTCTACTCCTTGTTTTTTATTTTTATGATTAGATCATAATCAATAGTCATATTTAGCATGTTAACCATACTAAGGCATAATTAAAGAAAGCTTTTGGTATGAATAATTTGGTTTTGATATATTTTTTTGGACATGCAAATTTAACAAGAAAAGGATAATTGTATCTTAATTGAAATATATTATAGATGTGTTGATAAAATTTATGATGCTTTATTTTAAATATGTTGATAAACCATTTGAGGTTGGATTGAAGTTAACTACCAAATATAATTTAGAGAAATTTTATAGTACTCTCTATACATAACTTGTTGGTTTTCGTTTGTACTTCATAATTTCTAGACTATACATTGCATATGTGGTTGTTGTAGCTTTGAGATATATATCAAATCTTTATCAAGATTGGAAGTATACAAAAAGAATTTTAAGAAAAATTTGAGACATATATAAACTTGGCATTGAACATAAATATAGTAGACACAAAAATATGTGTGGGATACATAAAATCAAATTATGTAGGAGATATTGATGATAGAAAATATACTTTAGGTTATTGTTTCATCTAACCTTAGGTTCAATTTCATGGAGTAGCAAGAAGCAGTCCACTATGTCATTTTGATCCATAAAATAAAAGTATATTGGTTCATAAAATGCATCTCATAAAGGAGTGTGTATTATAAGGCTACTATATGAAGTGACTCTACATCAAAGTTATCCAACAATTATATTTTGTGATAGTCAAAGTGCAATTCAAGTGGAAAACAATCTAGTTGATCATGCTTGCTCAAAACATATTGAAGCTAGTCATCATATTGTTTAAGACTTGATTGAAGATAGTATGGCTGAGTTTAAATATGGTAAAATTGATCATCAAGTAGTTGACATATTCAGAAAAGTATTACCATTAGCTAGATTCAAGACAAGTTAAGTGTATCTTATTAGATGCATGGAGTAATTCCAACTTCATTGAAGCCTATTGAAGAGTTATTTGTTTTCAAATCTATCAAAAAATAAACATTAAAATTTAAATGGGTTTGTCCAAATATTTTAATGTTTATTTTGTACAAATTTAGAAAAAAGGCACAAGAAAAATTAGAAAAACTATTAAAAATTAAAATAAACGTTATGGTCAAAATAAAATAACACTTCTATAAAAATAGGTGGTTGTAATATTTTTGAATATATGTAAAACACTAGAACTTATGTATATATATATATTTATATATTTATATTTATAAAAATATATGTTATATCTCAATCAATTAAAGTATCCATTTACAATATATACTCAAATAAATATATACATTTTTATTAAATATGAGTATCTTATTTAATAAAGATAAGAAAACATTCATTATATTAACTCTTTTGAGTGCAATCAAGTTATATTAAACTCAATTAATGAAAATTATTATATTTTTGTGATGCTATGCATCTGGATATATTTCTATTTTTTCCTTGTTTTTGGCTATATTATTTTTTTGTGTTAAAAATATATCAGTCACAAGTCTGAGTCAAGTGATGACAACATTGATATCACATATAAAATTGACAATAAGCAGCATTCCCTATGGTTTAAATTTGAGTTTTTTTTATGAAAACTCAAAGACATATTATTTAGAAGACTCTATCAACACATAAAAGAATTATAAGATTTCAAATGCAAAAAAAATGAGAAGATTCCATCACCACAGAAAATATTATAAACTTCCAAATGCAAAAGGCTATGGTTCACTTCCCAAAGAGCTTCATTGTTGCATGGAAAATAAAAATGATTGAATTATATATATAGAAGAGTAGTGAAATTAAACAAGGCAAAGAATGTTTCAATAAGATGTGCACAATAACATGTGTTGATATTTTTTTAAGAGAGTTGTTATTTATGGTCGTATATTGTCGTAATGTATAAATACATGGTCATATTTCTGTAAAGAATCTCTCTTCATCCTTGTTCACATCAGAGAAAAGCATTGAACTATTATGACAATTACGCTATTGGAAAAAACATCGATAAAGACATAAGAGAAACAATTAACAAATCAGTTTGTTCCACGTATCTAGTATTGTGAAGTAGTATTCCATACATATTGGAATAACATGCACTATGTGGCAATGCAGCCTAGGCATTACCTTCATCATACTAAGTATTAAATATGTTTGAGAAAGTCACTGTTGACAGACAACAAGAGGACCACTTACATCTAGGATTTTACTTTTTATCTGTATTAGATTAGTACATACTTGTTTCTTTAGATTTATAATAAATAATATAATGGACAAAATCTAAATCATCAAATATAAGTTTTCAGTTCTACCTGTAAGGTTGAAATTACAATCGATATGTCGAATCGATTAGTATCCACCTCTAAATGTTTATAGTATCAAATGCATATCCGTAGTGATTGGTCAATCTAGTACATTACAATTGGATATCATTTTGTAAAAAGCAAAGTTTCAAGATGCATGCCCACTCAAAACTTGAGGATTTGCAACATTTTCATTCACCAAATGCACTCCTCCATCATCCACAATGGTCAACCAGCTCTTGGGTTTCATATTTCACCTATTCACCATTTAGAGGGTAAGCCAAATATCAATATTTGTGTTGATCATTCAATCCTTACACTGAGACAACAAAATCAATTTCTCTATCCAATAAAGCCAAGTGTCTTGTTTTTGCACTGCATTATATTTTATGCAACATCATACAAAAAGAGGTATCTGTAGAAATCAAATTTTAGTCATTTGCACTAGAATTTCTAATTACCATTCATTATTCACACCTAGCCCTTGGTCACCATGTGACCATCTCCCTAGGTACACACATCCCAACCCTAGGTCAACTCTAAACTAGGTCAATCCAACCCTATGGTTATTTATAGATCTGAGTTAGTCCTAGCCCTAGGTCCACTCAACTCAAATTAACACCACTCTCAAATAAAAATAAGAGTGAGGCACTTTAATAATCTATTTTCTAGATCCCACCCGACCATGCATTTAATAAATCACCATGGAAGGAACAACCCATCCCACACTCACAAAAGGTATGCTCCATTAATAAATTTTAATAGCCTCCACTTAGCATTAGAAAGGAGCCTATGCTCCACTAAGAAATTTAATATTCCCTCCACTAAGGAAGGCTAATATTTTAATCACATGCATATGGAGGGAGGCCATCCTCCACTAAGGAATATTTTATTCCTCCACCCTCCACTAATGCATATTATATTACCTCCATTAAAGGAGTCGTATCTGGAGCCTAGTCTTATAAAAGAAGGTATGATTACCATGCCAAAGGAGGACTAGAAAATAAGCATAAGAAAAATACTGAAATACCACCAGGAGGAGCGCAGTCGAGCTGTGGAAGTTGAGGAAAATTTGACTTGAGACCTTCAGTCGCATAGTCCCAAAAGTAGCCCCACATTTTATTAGTCATAAACGTAGTCCCATGGGTATGCAAATGTAGCCCTAAATTTGGTCAAAGATAAACGTAGGCCCATAGGTCCAAAACGTGACCCAACATTTATATAGACCCATATCGACCATATTTAGGTACAAATTAGATTCAGTGACATTAAGGTTTTGTTATGTCTCTTGAACACCTATTTAATCTCTGCAATCGTTTCAATTTCAAGTTTTTGGTAGCTTTCTTTGTATCTTAATAAGGGTCTCACATAGTGAAGGTCACCCATATGCTATTGACCCTCTTTTTTTTTGTAATGATTTTGTGTGTAGGGTACAGGTTATTTGATGACTATTGAAGCTATAGGATGGACCGTAAGGATACACAAGCACATCCACCCTTTTGATTGTAATGTGAAGAAATTGGAACCACAATTCCTTGATTAATCAAGAGGGTCCCTCTTATCCCTTTTCACCGTATTGTATTCATAAGAAAGCAAACAAGCATGCTTTGCATTATTAGACCCTTGCACATTAGGGTACACTATTGTAAAATGGAGGGTGAGGCTTACACATAATACAATCAATACAAAATCACCCCATTGCATTTGCTTCATCTTGTTTTATTTTTTTATTAAGGTTTTATTTTTGTGTATACAATCACTATCCACACATATATAATTTTACATGAGGTGACGAGTATGTATCTAACCAAAAAATTAGTACCATAGATATTGTACAAAAGGTCATCTTCCAAAAGTATCATGGCTCCTACCAAAAATATATATTCTAGAAGTATCATGGATATTGCTTAAAAGTTATCCTTTAGAAGTACCCTATATCCTACCATTACAAGTTTGTGATAAGTGCTTGTTTGAGTCTAGGGATTTTAGATCCATTTTATTGATCTTGATTCTATTCAAAGAAAACATGTTGGAATTTACATTCTAGTTCAAACAAAAAATAAAAAGCTAAAAGTTTCACCATTGAAATTAGTTGGTAACTCATTGTGCTCATGCGTATAAATAATAAAATAACCTCATACATGAGTGTGGTGGATAAGAGGATAACTCTATATGGAGAGGGAGGTAAAGAGGATAAGATAAGGGAGAGAATTCCTTGTGTGAATGCTTTATTGTTTCATAGACATGTTATTGTGATGAAGTGGCCATGTGTGACAATGATGAATAAAGTTATTTATTTTTCTTAGAGTTCATATTGTTATGTGAAATTCTTGTTTTTTCTCAGGAAATCGTATTATAGACTATAAATTCATTTTGTAGGTAAACGTAACTAGGTAACTTAGATAAGTGTGCATGGTCGAAGTAGTTTGAAGTAAGGTGCATCTAAAATTATTGTTTGAAACTATCACTATGGGTTTTCTAGCACCTGCATGTTGTTGCATCCTTTTGGTGTTAAAGATAAAAAAGCTTTGAGGTGTGACACATTCAAAAGGAGTAATACCACAATGGGGAATAAGAATACCATAAGGACCCCAATCTATAGACATAGCTAAAGTTTTGAGGGGAATTACTACCCAACTTGAAGCAATTGAAACTACTCAAAGAAGAGGTATTCATTTGGAGGATATTAGTCTCAGTGAATAAGAGGAGGCTAGACACACAAAATATTGATATGAAGAGGAAAAAGGAAAACCAGAGGATCAATTTATCCATGTAATTTCTATTATGGGCTAGAAGCCAAAGGTAAAAACTCCATATTATAAAAAAAAAGCTTAAATCTAAAGTAGCTCATACATTGAATTTCTAAAATGGATATGTACTCTGATTTTAAATCAATAGAAGATCTCAAAAGGATGATGTTTGATAGTATGAAGTTAAAAGGGAACGTATCCTTATGGTGGGACTATGTGTAGAACAAAATATGAAGAAAAAGAAAGGAAAGAATCAAGATGTTTTAGAAAATGGTCACCAAAAACAAGGTAAGATTATTACTATCATAATACTCATTGGGTCTCTTTAAAAAATTGTAGAACCTCAGATAGAAGGATGGGTGTAAAGGGGTACACAAAGGAGTTATATAGAATCAAAATTTAGGTCAATTATGTGGAATCCAATGAGAAGGTGTCAAAGCACCTCAATGAATTACAACTATCCATACAATATGAAGTCAATATGATAAGGGTAAGGATGGTAGAATATGCCTACCAATATACCTTGAAAGTAGAGGATAAGTTACAAAGGTAACAAAAATAATGTAGGAGGAAGATGATGGTCCTCTCAAGGAAGAGAACAATAAAAAAATTGTAGTGGGAAACATTTGCAAGAATAAGAAGCTAGAGCCTCTCATGGTGATTTTAGTAAAAACACTCAAGGAGGTGGAGACTCTTTGTGAGGAAGAAGTGATTTTGATCAAAGAAGGGGTAGAGAATTATTTTAAAAATGTTATAGATGCATAGAAGATGGTCACCGAGTATTTGAATGTCCAACCATACAATAAAGTAACAATAAAGAAAAATATGCGAGGAAAAATATTGCACAAGCTAAAGAAGAAACTTTTACTTCTATGTACCTTCTATAACAGCCAAAAAAAGGATAATTCTTGATGATAAATAGGGTATTGTTGAAATTAGAAAAGGAGGTGCATGAACATGAGAAAATAAGGAACCTCTTCAAGATGATTTATAAATCAAGAGAAAATGTTTTAAGCTGATTTTGGATAGTAGTAGCATAGATAACTTGATATAAATAGATATGGTGGATAAACTTACGTTGAAGAGAATGAAACGCCCAAATATGTATAGAGTTTCATGGTTGTAAAATGATATCAATTTTTGGTAATTGGATAATGTATGGTAGATCTCAAAATTGATTCTTATAAGGATGTGACATCATGTCGATGGGTGTGTGTCATATCTTATTGGGAAGATCATGGCAGTTTAATATAAAAATCATGCATGAAGGTAGGGAGAACACCTAAACTATTTATAATGATGACAATAGACATATATTAAGTCATTTAAGGAGAAAGGGAAATAAGTGGACAATAGTCCTACAATATTCAAGGGTATAGAAAAATAATATTTTTAGGGAAATAAGAGGAGGGAAGCATGATTTGCTTTAATCGCTAAACCCTCAAAATAAGGCATAGTGAACAATATGGATGAAGACCTATATGAGATGAAGGATATATTGGAAGAATACATTGAGATTATTTCAAAATATGGCTTGCCACCAACAAGGAGCATGTATCATGACATCAATTACATACTTAGATTGATATTACACGCAAGCTGACACCAATGAAGAATAATGAAGAAAGAGTAGAGACAAGAAAAAGGATAAGCATAGTGGAGAAACAATTTATCCAGGTGACCAGTAGTAGTGACGATGAAAATGACAGTGCAACATTTCCTATTTCAGATAAGGAGTAAGAGAAGAGAAGTGGTAAAGAGATAGCAAAGGAAGATGAACCTCATTAGGGTGTATATGGTCATGACAATGGCTATATTATTGGATTTGATAGTGATAATGGTACTTCAAAATATGATGGATATTGTAAGGATGATTGATTTCAGAGTGGTAAAGGATAATTTTGACGCTTTTAAAGGAACACAAAATGCATTAGATACAAACTGATGAGAAGAATGAGGTACAATGGTATGGGATTAAGAATATATGGGAAAGATATGAAACTACCCGTAATGCTAGATATTAGACCAATGAATAAAGTCCTTGGGTATGCAAGTCCTACAAGAAGTAGTGGGACTAAATTTTTGAGATGGAAGAGTAGTACAAGGAATTAAGGCCTAAGAATGGGTTGTTGTAATCAGTGTGGACAATATGGATACATTACAACTAGGTGTTAGAACCTATATCCTTATTAAAGTTATGGGGGCATGATCTCTCCAAAATAAGATGTTCATAATAAGAGAGTATCACCAAAAAAGTGCATGTTTATCATGATTAAATGGATGTGACATAATGAGAGAAGATGAAAAGTATGTGGAGTGCATTCTATGCAAGGGGGTTTGATCATCAAAGAAAAACCAATACAATACAGTGAATTTGGCTTAATGTAGGCAACCAAGATAGAGTGATAATAGCTTGGGTGACCACTTCATGAGCTAGAGCTCACCAAATATTTTCTTTTACCTGGTGAGTATGATATGAGAGCATCTATAGGGAAACAACCAAATAAAAAGTAGGAGTATCTAGATAGCAACAACCAATGGTTGCCAGCAATAAACAATTATAATTCCATGAAAAATACCAAATGAAGTAATAAAAAATGATGGTAGTTCCACCATTTCCTATTTGTATGGTTCATTTTTTAGAAAAAGGCTATTTTTTTAGTAAAAGCAATATTAAATAAAAAGCAAGAATTTTCACCATTGGAATTTTTTGGCAACTCATTGTCCTCATGCTTATAAATAAAATAAAAACCTTCGACATGAGGATAGTGGATAAGATGATAATTCTAGACAAAGAGGGAGAGAAAGAGAAGAAGAGAGAGGAGATAATTCCTTGTGTGAATGCTCTACTTTTTCATAAATATGTTAATGTAATGAAGCAACCATGTGTGCTAATGATGAGTAAAATTATTTATTTTTCTTAATGTTCAAATTGTTATTTGAAATAATTGTTTGTGTTAAGGAACTCGTATTATAGACTGTAAATGATTTTTGTAGGTAAATGCAACTAGGGAATATAGATAAGTGTGCATGGTTAAAGTAGTATGAATTAAGATGCAACTAAAATTTTTGTTGTTTGATACTATCACTATGGGTTTGCTATCTCCTGCATGTCATTGCATCAATTTGATATCAAAGACAAAATATATTTGAGGTATGACACATTCTGAAGGATAAATGACACAATGGCAATGAAGAAAACCACAATGATTCCAAACTATAGATATAGCTGAAATGTTGAGAGGAATTAATGCCCAAAATGAAGCAATTTATACTACTCAAATAAGAGGTATTCATTTGAAGGATATTAGTGTTAGTGAGGAAGAGGGGCCTAGACACACAAAAGCTTGAAATGAAGAGTAAAAAGATAAATTAAAGGATCAATTGATCCATATAATTTCTAATATGGGGTAGAAACCAAAGATTAAAACTCCATATGATAACAAAAGATTAAATCTAGAGGATCTCATAGAATATATTTCTAAAATGGAAAAGTACTTTGAGCTTGAGTTAGTAGAAGATTCCAAAAGGATGAAGTTTGATAGTATGAAATTAAAAGGATATATATCCTGATGGTGAGACTTTGTGTAGAGTGAAAGATGAAGAAAATGAAATAATAGAATAAAGTTGTAGGAGAAAATGGTTACCAAAATAAAATTAATATTCTTCCTATCATACTATCAATTGGGTATTTTTAAAAAATATTAGAACATAATACAAAAGGATATGAGTGTAAAGGAGTACATAAAGGAATTCTATAGGCTCACCATTTTGGGTCAATCATGTGGAATACAATGAGGAGAAGATGTCAATGTACCTCAATGGATTGCAACTATAGTTAGTATGATACGGAAAAGAACGTTAGAAAAAATATACTAGTATGCCAAGAAAGTAGAGGGGAATTTGTTGCAAAGGCAACAAAATAATGCAATGGGAAGAGGAAAATCCTCTCAAGGAAGAGAAAAATAAAAAAATGGTAGAAAGCAACATTTGCACGAAGGAGAAGCTAGTACCTCTCATGGTAATTTTATTCAAAGGACTCAAGGATGTGGAGACTCTTCATGAGGAATAGGTGATTTTGCCCAAGAAAGAGGTGGAGGATTATTTGAAGCTGTTATAGATGTAGTGAAGATGGTCATAAGGCATTTGAATGTTCAACCATGCAACAAAGCAACAATAAAGGAAAAAAGGTAAGGAAGGATAATTTCTCAAGCTAAAGAAGAAACTATTACTTTCCCAAACCTTGTAGAACAACCAAAACAAGGAGAATTCCTTATGATAGATAGGGTATTCTTTAAACTAGCAAAGGAGGTGCATGCACCTGAGCAAAGAAGGAACCTCTTCAAGACAATTTACAAATAAGAAATAAAATATTGCAAAGTTATAGTGGATAGCGGTAGCATAGATAACTTGGTATCAATAGAGATAGTGGAGAAACTTGGGTTGAAGAGAATGAAACACCTAAATCTATATAGAGTATCATGGTTGAAAAAGACACATCAAGTTATGGTAATTGGATAATGTATGGTAGATCTCCAAATTGGCTCTTAGAAGGATGCGATATCATGTTGATGGATGTCTATCATATCTTATTAAGAATATCGTGGTATTTTAATAAAATAGTAGCACATGAAGGTAGGGAGAATGCCTATACTATTGAGAAGTATGAGAAGAGGTATACATTAAGTCTATTTAAGGAGAAAAGGAAATAAGTGGATAGTATTCCTACAATGTGCAAGGGTATATAAATACAATATTTAAAGGTAAATAAGAAGTAACCATGCTTTGATTTCATCGTTAAACCCATAAAATAAGGGATAGTGAAAATATGGAGAAATCCCCATATGAGATGAAAGATATGTTGGAAGAAAAAGTTGAGATTATTTCAAAATATGGTTTACCACCAATAAGGAGCATGTGTCATCACATGGATTTTATTCTTGGATTAATATTACATGCAAGATGACATCAATGAATAATTAGGAAGAAAGGGTAGATACAAGTAAAAATATAAGCATAGTGGAGAAGTAGTTGACCAAGGCCACTAGTAGTAGTGACGATGAAAATTATAGTACAACATTTCCTATTGTAGATAAGGAGTAAGAGAAAAGAAGTGACAAAGAGATAGCATATCAATATGAACCTTATCAGGGCATTAATGGTCATTACAATGACCATATTATTTGATTTTATAGTGATAATGGTTCTTTAGAATGTGGATAATGTCAGGATGATTGAGATCAGAGTTGCAATGGAGAACTTTTATGTTTTGAAAATAACACAAGAAGCATTGGATCCAAGTTGATGAGAAGAATGAGGTAAAATGGTATGGGATGAAGAATATATGGGAAAGGTGTGAAACTACCAGTAGTGTCATAGATTAAGCCAATGAATGAAGGCCTTGGGTATGCAAGTCCAACAGGAAATTGTGGTACTAAATGTCTTAGAGAAGAGAGTAGTACGAGGAATAAAGCCTTATAATGGGTTGTTGTAATAAGTATGGAAGATTTGGGTACATTGCAACTAGGTGTTGTAACCTAGATCTTTGTGAAAGTTGTTGGGTACATGATCACTCCAAAATAAACTGTTGACAATAAGAGAGTGTTTCTAACAAAGTGCATGTTTATTGCGGTTAGATGGATGTGAGGCAATGAGAGAAGATGAAGAGGATGTTGAGTGCATTCTATGCAAGGAAGTTTGATCATTAGAGGAATACCAAGACAAGATGGTGAATTTGGCCTTATTTAGGAAGCCAAGCAAGAGTGATAATAGCTTGGTCAACCAATTCATGATCTAGAGCTCATGAGACATTTTCTTTTACCTAATTAGTATGATATAAAAGCATCTAGATAGCAACAACCAAATAACAAGTGGGACTATCTAGCTGGAAATAACCAGTAGTTGCCAACTATAAACGATTGTAATTCCATGCAAAGTACCAAATGAAGTAATAAAAAATATGGTAGTTCCACCATTGCCTAGTTGGATGGTTCATGCTTTTAGAAAAAAATGGACTTTTAGGAAAAGATAAAAATAAATAAAAAGATAAAGGTTTCACCATTGGAATTAGGTGGTAACTCATTGTCCTCATGCTTATAAATAAGAGAGAAACATTTGAAATGAGAGTAGTGGATAAGAGGATAATTCTAGATGAAGAGGGAGAGAAAGAGAATAAGAGAAGGGAGAGAATTCTTTGTGTGAATGCTTTACTATTTCATAGACATATTAGTGTAATTAAGTGACCAAGTGTACCAATGATGAATACAATTATTTATTTTCTTAGTGTTTAGATTGTTATGTGAAATTCTTGTTTACGTTAAGGAACTCACATTGTAGACTGTAAATGATTTTTGTATGTAAATACAACTAGATAACATAGATAAGTTTGCATGGTTGAAGTAGTCTAAAATAAGGTGCATCTAAAATTGTTGTTGTTTAAGACTGTCACTATGGGTTTCCTAGCACCTGCATGTCATTGCACAATTTTAGTAGTCAAGCCAAAATATCTTTGAGGCATGACACATTCCAAATGATAAATCACACAATGGGGAAGAATAAGACCACAAGGGCTCCAAACTGTAGATATAGCTAAAATGTTTAGGGGAATTACTGAAAAAATTGAAGCAATTGAAACTATTCAAATAAGAGGTATTCATTTGGAGGAGATTAATGTTAGTGAAGAAGAGGATACTGACCACACGAAATATTGAGATGAAGAGCAAAAATGAAAACTAGAGGATCAATTGATCCGTACAATTTCTAATATGGGCTAGAAGACAAATATTAAAACTCCATCTAATAACAAAATCTTAAAATTAGAGGAGCTTATAGACCGTATTTCTAAAATGGAGTACTTTGAGTTTGAGTTACTAGAATATTCCAAAAGGATGAAGTTTTATAGTATGAAATTAAAAGGGCACGTGTCCTTATAGTAGCACTATGTATACACTAAAATATGAATGAAAGGAAAATAATAAATATGTGGGAGAAAATGGTCACCAAACTAAAGGTAAGATTCTTGATGTCATATTACCATTTGGGTATTTTTAAAAAAATAGTAGAACCTAAGATAGAAGGATGTGAGTGTAAATAAGTATATAGAGAAGTTCTATAGGCTCACCATTCAGGTCGATCATGTGGAAGACAATGAGGAGAATGTGTTAAAGTACCTCAATGGATTGCAACTATCAATACAAGATAAATTCATTATGATAAGGATAAGGATGGTAGAAAAAGCCTACCAGTATACCTTGAAAAATGAGGAGAAATTATTGAAAAGGCAACTAAATAATGCAAGAGGAAGAGGATGCTTCTCTCAAGGAAGAGAACAATAACATAATGGTAGAAAGTAAAATTTGCAAGGATTGGTACCTCTCATGGTGATTTCAATCAAAACACTCAAGAAGGTGGAGACTCTTCATGAGGAAGAGGTGATTTTAGCAAAGGTAGGTAGAGGATTATTTGAAATATATTATCGGTGTAGAGAAGATGGTCATCAGGCACTGGAATGTCCAACCATGCAACAAAGCAACAATAAAATAAAATAGGCCAGGAATGATATTGTGCAAGTTGAGGAAGAATGTGTTACTTCCCCAAACCTTGTAAAACAACAAAAATAAGAAAAAATCCTTATGATAGATAGGGTATTTTTGAAACTAGCAAAGGATATGCATAAATCTAATAAAAGAATTAACATTTTCAAGATAATTTACAAATCAGGATGCAAATATTGCAAGGTGATTGTGGAGAGCAGTAGAATAGATAACTTGTTGTCAACAAATATGGTGGAGAAACTTGGGTTCAAGAGAATGAAATACTCAAATATGTATAGAGTATCATGGTTGCAAAAGGGACATAAAAGTTTTGTAATCGTATAATGTATGGTAGATCTCCAAATCGAGTCTTAGAAGTATGTGATATCATATCAATGGATGTGTGTTATGTATTATTGGGAAGATCATGAAATTTTAATTAAAAAGCAATGCATGAGGGTAGGGAGAACACCTACACAATTGAGAAAGATGATAAGAGGTATATATTAAGATCATTTAAGGAGAAAGAAAAATAAGTGGATATTAATCCTACAATGTACATGGGTATAGAAAAACAATATTTAAAGAGAAATAAGAAGAGGGAAGCATGCTTTACTTTCATCGCTAAACCCACAAATGAAGGGATAGTGAACAAGATGGATGAATCCCCATATGAGACGAAGGATATGGTGGAATGACACATTTATATTCTTTCAAAATATGGGTTAGCACCAATAAGAAGCATGTTTCTTCACATTGATTACAATATTTGATCGATCTTACATGTAAGCTGGCACCAATGAAGAATGATGAAGAAAGAGTAGATATAAACAAAAGGATAAGCATAGTGGAGAAGCCTTTAAACTAAGTTATCAGTAGTAGTGATAATTAAAATGATAGTACAATAATTTCTATTGTAGATAAGGAGCAAGAGAAAAGAAATATTATAGAGATAGCAAAGGAAGATGAACCTCATCATGGCATTTTTGGTTGTGATAATGGCCATATTTTTAGAGTTGATAGTGACAATGGTACTTTAGAATGTGGTCGATATTGTGATGATGATTGATATCAGAGTGGCAATGGAGAGTTTAGGTGCTTTAAAAGGAACACAATATGCATTGGCTCCAATTTCATGGGAAGAATGAGGTATAATGGTATAGGATTTGGAATATATGGGTAAGGTGTGAAACTGTTCGTAATGCCAAATATTAGGCCAATGAATGAATACATTGGGTATTCAAGTCCAACAAGAAGCAGTGGGACTAAATATTTGAGAGGAGATAATAGTACAAGGAATGAATGCCTAAGAATGGGTTGTTGCAATCAATGTGGAAGAATTGGACACATTGCAACTAGGTGTTGGAACCTACATCCTTGTGAAAGTTTTAGGGGATATGATCACTTCAAAATAAGGTGTTGATAATAAGAGGGTGTCACTGATAAAATATATGTTGATTGTAGTTAGATGGATGTGATACAACAAGATAATATGAAGATGATGTTAAGTGCATTCTATGCAAGGAGGTTTGATCATTAGAGGAAGACCAAGATAGGATAGTGTTGGTCTTATGTAAGAATCCAAGCTAGAGTGATAATAGCTTGGATGACCACTTCATGAGATAGATCTCATGAAACATTTTATTTTACTAGATGAGTATGATACAAGAGCATCTAACTAGCAAGAACCAAAAAATAAGTGGGAGTATCTAGTTGGCAACAACCAACAATTGCCAACTATAAAAATTTATAATTTCATGCAAAGGATCAAATAAAGTAATATGAAAAGATGTTAGTTCCACCATTGCCTAGTTGGATGGTTCACATTTTTATAAAAAGCTATATTTTCTGCAAAAGCAAAAAAAAAAAACTAGAAGTTTCACCATTGGAATTAGTTGGCAACTCATTCTCCTCATGCTTATAAATAAAAGAACCTTGGATATGAGTGTAGTGGATAAGAGGATACTTCTAGACAAATAGGGATAGAAAGTGAAGAAATGAATGGAAATACTTCCTTGTGTGAATGTTGTACTATTTCATAGATATTTTATTGTAATGATGTGGCCATGTATGCCAATGATGAATAATTTCTTTTTTTAGTGTTTAGATTGTTATGTAAAAAAACTAGAAGTTTCACCATTGGAATTAGTTGGCAACTCATTGTGCTCATGCTTATAAATAATATAACCTTGGATATGATTTTAGTGGATAATAGGATACTTCTAGACAGAGAGGGATAGAAAGTGAATAAATTAAGGGAAGGACTTCCTTGTGTGAATGTTGTACTATTTCATAGATATTTTATTGTAATGATGTGGCCATGTATGCCAATGATGAATAATTTTTTTTTTAGTGTTTATATTGTTATGTAAAAAACTTATTTGTATTCAGGAACTCGTATTGTAGTTTTGTAGATGATTTTTGTAGGTAAATGCAGCTAGAGAACATAGATAAGTGTGCATAGTCAAAGTAGTTTGAAGTAAGGTGCATCTAAAATTATTGTTATTTGATACTGTTACTATGGTTTTGCTTGTGCTTGCATGTCATTACATCATTTTGGTATCAAAGCTAGAAGATCTTTGAGATGTGGCATATTACAAAGGAGAAATGACACAATGGAGAAGAAGAAGACCACAAGGGTTCTAATTTGTAGATATAGCTAAAATGTTAATGGGAATTATTGCCCAAATTGAAGTAATTAAAACTACTTAAAGAATAGGTATTTATTTGGAGGATATTAGTTTCAGTGAAGAAGAGAAGGTTGGCCACATGAAAGCTTGCGATGAAGAGAAAAAAGGGAAACTGGAGGATCAATTGATTCATGCAATTTCTAATATGGGCTACAAGCCAAAGATTAAAATCCCATATGATAATAAAAGCTTAAAATTAGAGGAGCTCATAGACTAGATTTCTAAAATGGAGAAGTAATTTGAGTTTGAGTCAATAGAAGATCCCAAAAAGATGAATTTTGATAGTACAAAGTTAAATGAAGATGTGTCCTTATGGTGGGACCGTGTGTATACTGAAAATAAAGAAATACAAAGGAAAGAATAATGGTGTAGGAGAAAATGGTCACCAAACTAAAGGTAAGATTTTTGTTGTCATGCTACTAATTAGGTATTTTTAAAAAAATGTAGAAACTAAGAATGATATGAGTGTAAAGGAGTAAATAGAGGAGTTATATAGGATCACCATCTACGTCGATCATCTAGAATACAATAAGGAGAAAGTATCAAAGTACCTAAATTAATTACAACTATCAATACAAGATGAATTTAGTATGATAAGGATAAGGATGGTAGAAGAAGCCTACTAGGGAAGAGGAAGAGATAATTTTGGTCAAAGAGAGGGTAGAGGATTCTTTGAAAGATGTTATAGATGCAAAGAAGATGGTCATCGAGAATTTGAAGGTCCAACTGTGCAAGAAAGCAATAATAAATGAAAATATATCATGAACCATATTGCATAATCCAAATAAGAATGTGTTACTTTACCAAACCTTGTAGAACAACCAAAACAAGGAGAATTCCTTATGATAGATAGGGTATTGTAAAAACTAAAAAAGCAAGTGCATGAACCTGAGCAAAGAAGAAACCTCTTTAAGAAGATTTACAAATCAAGAGGTGAATATTTCAAGGTGATTATGGATAGCAATAGCATAGATAAATTGGTGTTAACAGAGATGGTGGAGAAACTTAGAGTATCATGGTTGCAAAAGGTACATTAAGTTTAGGTAATTGAATAATGTATGGTAGATCTCCAAATTGTCTATTAGAACAATGTGACATCATGTCAATGGATACACATGTCTTATTGGGAAGACATGTGTATCATGGCAGTTTGATAAAAAAGCAGTGCATAAAGGTAATGAGAATGATTATACTATTGAGAAGGATGAAAAGAGGTATATATTAAGTTAATTTAAGAAGAAAGGGAAATAAGTGGACAATAATCCTACAATGTGCAAGGGTATAAAAAAATAATCTTTAAAGGGAAATAAGAAGAGAGGATCATGCTTTACTTTCATTTCTAAACCAAAAAAATAAGGGATAGTGAACAAGATGGATGAAACCCCACATAAGGAGAAGGATTTATTGGAAGAATACATTGAGATTCTTTTAAAATAAGGGTTAACACCAATAAGGAGCATGTGTCATCACATGGATTCTAGTCTTGAATTGAGCTTACATGTAAGCTAGTACCAATGAGGAATGAGGAGGAAAGAGTAGAGACAAATAAACAGATCAGCATAATGGAGAAGCAGTTGATCCAAATCACTAGTAGTAGTGATGATGCAGATGATAGTGAAACCATTTCTAATGTATATAAGGATAAAGAGAAAATAAATGGACAAGAGATAGTAAAGGAATATTAAACTCATTAGGATATTGATGGTCATGATAATGGTCACATTGTTGGAGTTGATAGTGATAATGGTACTTAAGAATATGGTGTATATTATGAGGATGATTGATATCAGAGTGATAATGGAGAGTTTGGGTGCTTTGAAAGGAACATAAGAGGTATTAGCTCCATGTTGATCATAATAATGAAGTAAATAATAAGGAATCATGATGCACCCGCAACATCCAGTGACACTTTCCTAATTTAGCCAAATAAAAGTTCCAACTTCTTGGGGTCATAAATTTTGATTTGGGTGTCCGTTTGAGCCCGTGTTTTTTGAAACGCACATAATTGAGTTGATATCACCATGTTTAGCACCGTTGTCACTGAAGTGGGTGTTTTGACATGTTTTCAGGCCCCCAAACATCACATGGTGGCCAAAAATGGGCTCAAAAGTTTTTGTTCGAGTTTTTTTTTTTAGTTTATCGGTATTTAATATCCTTTGTTGCATGAGTTAATATAGGGAGATATTTTAGGAAAGTCTTAATTTTGTAATAACGGATGCATGATATTTTTTTTGATCCATCTGAGTGATAGTTTAGGCTTACTAAAAATAGTAAGTCATGATACTTACTAAAAATAGTAAGTTCATGTTAGGTTAGGATTTTTGGTGGATATTATATGTAGAAAGTGATTTCATTGTAAGGGGATGGAGATCCAAAAAAATAATAAAATTTGCATTGCAAAATTGTTGTTTTCCCATTGATTTTGCTTGTGTGTTTGAGAATCAATACGGATCTACATCATTTGGTATCAGAGCGGGTAAGATCTCACTAGTGGAGATATCATACCGCCTAGGAGAGGTCGAGCTAACTATGCTCAGATGAATAGGTAGATAGAAGATCTACACAGGGAAGTAGCATGACTAACCAATGTGATTGACCGCATGATGGAGAGATGCCCTAGCTTGCATTCAAATCTAGGGTCTACTGATGAGGGCGCGATAGAAGAGTATAGATCTGAAGTAGGCTCAGAACACCCAGGAGAGGAGCCATGTTTTGAAGAAAAACTTCTCCTAGCCTTGGATGGAATCTGAGGGAATCAAGATAGTATCAAGATTGAGGTTTTTGAATATGATGGTGAGTTAAAACCAGAGGAGCTCATTGATTGGGTGAACAGTATGGAAAAATATTTTGAATGGAGTAATATCGCCGAGGAGAATATGGTGAGGCTTGCATGTACAAAGCTGAAGGGACATGTGTTGATTTTGTGGGACCATCTACATAAGGAGCGACATAATAATGGAAAAGAGAAGATTAGGACCTAGGATAAGATGAATAAGAAGCTTCAAGAGAAGTTTATACCTACCGATTATACCCAAAATTTATTTTGTAGGTCTCAGAACCTTCAACAGAGGGATATTTGTGTGGAGGATTACACCAATGAGTTCTACAAGTTATCTATATGGGTAACACTTAATGAGACAGAAGATCAAAATGCTGGAAGGTATGTGAATGGTCTAAGCTATGCTATTCAATATGAGTTGTGCATGCGTCGCACTCCTACAGTAGATGCAGCATATGAGTTAGCCATGAGAGTTGAAGATAAGATAAATAGTAGGCTGAGAAATCAAAAGAGGGGATCTACATCTTCCTCAAGTCATGGGCATGGTGGATCTAATTTTTCCAAGGGCGAATCTTCTACGCATGTAGAAAAATCAGAACAAATTGGACTAGAGCATGATGCCTATTAAGGAGGTAGAGAAATATCGAGAGGTAGAGGTAATGGAGGATGTCACACTGTGAGTGGATCACGTAGGCCCTTTATCTGCTACAACTATGGTGAGGAAGGTCATAGAGCATTTGAATTCCCCCACTATGATGCTAAATAGCAGGGATGCCAAGCTAGAGTTAATCTGGTTGAGGAAGATGAGGAATATAAAACATAAGTTATTGTTGATATGGGTAAAAATCTCATGATATGAAGGACATTGATTGCTCCAAATAAGGGAAAGATACAGGCAGAAAATGATGATGAATCATGGCTACATACAAAAATTTTCCAAATAAGATGCACCTCACGAGGAAATGTATGTAAAATTATTACTGATCCTGGTAGTTGTGAGAACATGGTGTCAAATATTATTATTGATAAAATGAATCTACCATGTGAGAAGCACCCAACCCCCTATCTAGTTTCATGGGTTAAAAAGGGGAATGAGGTGACTATTGATAAGAGGTGTCTGGTGAAATTCTTAGTTGGGAGTACCTATAATGATGAAGTGTGGTGCGATGTGATTCCTATGGATGCGTACCATATTTTTTTGGGGAGGCTATGGTAATATGATAGGAAGACCTTCCATGATGGATTTCTGAACACATACACATTTTGAAAGGAGGGAGTAAAGGTGGTTTTGTTACCTCTGAAGGAAGATGGATAGAGCGAAACTTTACTTACTACAAAGAATTTTTTTTATAGAAGCAAAATAAGTTGGTTGGTGTTATGCCTTAATAACCAAGATGGTCGTAGATGAAGAAATTGCATACCACCAGTGGTGTCTAGGTTTTTGCAAGAATATGTTGATGTCATACTTGATGAATTACCAGTTGGGCTACCATCGAAGAGGGACATCCAACATCATATCGACTTGATCCCTGGGTCAGGTCTTCCAAATAAAATAGCCTCTCGATTGAATCCAACATAGAATTCTGAGTTGAGCAAACAAGTAACAGAACTAATACAAAAGGGATTGGTCAGGGAGAGTATGAGTCCTTGCGTGACTCCTACACTTTTAACCCCAAATAAATATGGATCATGGTAGATGTGCGTGGATAGTAGGACCATAAATAATATTACTATAAGATACATGTTCCCAATACCAAGGATTGATGATATGATGGATGCTTTAGCAAGGGCTAATTATTTCGGTAAGATTGACCAGCGAAGTGGATATTATCAAATTAGGATCAGATAAGGTGATGAGTGGAATATAGCTTTCAATACTCGAGATGGATTATACGAATGGTTGGTGATGCCATTCGAATTATCTAATGCCCCTAGTACCTTTATGCGATTGATGAACAAAGTGCTATGGGAATATAATGGTAATTTTGTGGTTCTTTATTTTGATGATATCTTAGTTTTTAGTAAGACTAAAGTAGAGCGTGTGCACCATTTGAGGTTGGTGCTAGATCTATTAAGAAAAGAGAAACTATATGCCAACTTGAAGAAATATAGTTTCCTTCAATAGAGTTTAGTATTTTTGGGGTTCGTAGTTTCAAGGGAAGGCTTTAGGATGGATGAGGAAAAGGTAAAAACAATTATTGAATGGCCCATCCTGAGAAATGTAATAGAGGTTAGAAGTTTCCATGGCTTGGCAACTTTTTACAAAAATTTCATTAGGAATTTCAGTAGCATTGTGGCTCCCATCATAGAATGCACCAAGGGGAAGGAATTCGTATGGACAAATGCAGCAGGAGAAGGCTTTGAGCTTCTAAAGAAAAAGGTAACCACCACACCTATTTTAGTGTTACCTGATTTTAGCAAATTATTTGAGGTTGATTGTGATGAATCACATATTGGAATTGGAGCTGTGTTGAGCCAAGGAGGGCATCCAGTAGCATTCTTTAGTGATAATTTGAATGAGGTCAGGAAAAATTACTCCACCTATGATATTGAATTCTATGCTATTGTGGAAGCATTAAGATACTGGAGACATTACCTATTATCCAAAGAGTTTGTACTCTTCATAGACCATGAAGCATTAAGGTATGTTAATTCACAAAAAAATTTGAATAGTAGACATGCAAAGTAGGTATCATATTTACAAGAGTATGAGTTTACTTTGAAGCATAAATTAGGAAAACAAAATAAGGTGGCAAATGCCTTAAGTAGGAAGGTAATGTTGTTGACTACCATGGAGAATGTTGTGGTAGGATTTGAGAGTATCAAGAATTTATATGAGGCTGATGCTGAATTTGGACAGGTTGTGGTGTAGTATAAGAATCTAGTAGTGGGTGTTTCTAGTAACATTTTTGTAGAAAATGTTATGCAAGATGGTTACCTGTTTAGAGATCAACAATTATGCATTCCTATTGGTTCCATTAGGGAGAACATCTTGAGAGAGTTGCATAGTGGAGGTTTAGCTGAACACTTTAGGGTGGATAAAACTATTGTTCTTGTGGTGGAGAAGTATTATTGGCCAAAGATACGAAGAGACATAACCAGGTTTGTATCTCATTGTAGAGTCTATGAGTTGGTTAAAGGCCATACCCAGAATACCAAATTGTATATGCCTTTACCAGTTCTTATAGGGCATTGGACTGACCTGAGCATGGACTTTGTGTTAGGACTTTCGCGTACCCAGCGAGGTAAGGATTCCATATTTGTTATTGTTGACAGGTTCTCTAAGATGGCTCACTTTATCCTATGCCATAAAACTAAAGATGCCACAGGAGTTGCAGTCCTATTTTTTGATGAGATTGTGTGTTTGCATGGAATACCAAGATCTATTACTTCAGATCGAGATGTCAAACATTTGCGCCACTTTTGGAGGACATTATGGAAGAATATTGATACCAAGCTCCAGTTCAATAGTGTGTATCATCCATATACTGATGGGTAGGTGGAGGTCATGAATCAGAGTTTTGGTAATATTTTGAGGTGCATAGTTGGTACAAATCCAAAATAGTGGGATCGAGCATTACCACAAGCAGAGTTTGCATTCAACAACTCAGTAAATCGCTCAATAGGAAAGTCCCCATTTAATATTATTTATGACCACAATCCCAATGGTGTGCTTGATTTAGTGGAATTTTTTATTACTAAAACTGTTAGCGATGATGCAAAGGATTTTGTAGAACATATACAAAAATTGTAGGAGGAAGTTTGACAGCGGTTGCAGGAGAGTAATGCCAAGTATAAAGTAGCAACAGATGTACATAGGCGAGCAAAGGTGTTTCACAAAGGTGACTTGGTAATGGTCCACCTTCATAAAGAAATATTTCCAAAGGGTACATACAATAAGCTCAAAATGAAAAATATTGCGCCTTGTAGGATTTTTCAGAAAAGGAATGACAATACCTATGTGGTCGAATTGCCAGAGGACCTGGATATCTCATCGATCTTCAATGTCTTTGATCTGTACGAATTTCATGGAGATGTAGTGTATGTTGAGGTACCGAAAGTGATAAATTGGGACAAAATATTCCCAAGAAAAAGAATGATCGTGTTGAGAAAGTCTTAGACAAGAAGGTGATCACCACATGCAATAGTAGCTATAAAAAGTACTTGGTACAGTGGGAAGGATTATCATCAACTAAAAGTACCTGGATTTCTAAAGGAGAGCTAAAGAAGATTACGTAGGATAAGCTTTAGGAGTTTCATCAACAAAACTCCCAGGAGCTGAGTTCTTTTCAACCAGAGGAGAATGATGCACCTCCAACATCCAGTGACACTTTCCTGATTTAGCCGAATAATAGTTCCAACTTCCCAGGGTCATAACTTTTGATCCGAGTGTCCGTTTGAGCCTATTTTTTTTTAAACATACAGAATTGAGTTGACCTCATTGTTTTTAGCGATGATATCACTGAAGTGGCCATTTTGACATGTTTTCAAGCCCTGGAACATCACCTAGTGGCCAAAAATGGGCTCAAAATTTTTTGTTCATGTTTTTTTTAGTTTTTTGGTTTTTAATATCTTTTGTTACATGATTCAGTCTATGGAGATATTTTAGAAAAGTCTTAATTTTTGAATAACAGATGCATGATATTTTTTTGGATCCATCTGAGTGATAGTTAGACTTACTAAAAATAGTAAGTCTTGATACTTACTAAAAATAGTAAGTTCATGTTAGATTAGAGTTTTTGGTGGATATTATATGTAGAAAGTTATTTCATTGTAAGGGGATGGAGATCCAAGAAAATAATAAAATTCGAGTTGCAGAATTGTTGTTTTCCCATTGATTTTGCTTGTGTGTTTGAGAATCAATACGGATCTACATCAAATTGGGAGTATTTAGTGAAGGTGTGAAACTACCTATAATTCCAAAGATAAGGATAACAAATGAAAGTTGTGGATATGCAAGTCTAACAAGTCTAACAGGAACGAATGGGACCAAGTTTTTAATAGAAGAGTGTAGTATAAGGAATGAAGGCTTGAGAATGGGTTGTTGCAATCAATGTGAAAGAGTTGAACATATTGCAACTAGGGGTTAGAACCTACATCCTTATGCAAGTTGTGAGGGACATGATCACTCCAAAATAAGGTGTTGACAACAAGAGAGTGTTATCAACAAAGTGAATGTTGATTGTTGTTATATGGAGAGGATGCTAAGTGTATTCTATGCAAGGAGGTTTGATAATCATAGGAAGGCCAAGATAAGATAGTGAAGTTAGCCTTATGTACGTAGCCAAACTAGAGTGATAATAATCTTGGATGACCACTTCATGAGGTAGAGCTCACGAAACATTTTCTTTTACCTAATGAGTATGATATGAGAGCATCTAGCAAGCAACAACCAAATAAAAAGTAGGAGTATCTAGTTGGAAAAAGCAATAGTTTCCAACTATAAAAAATTGTAATTCTATGAAAAGGATCAAAGGAAGTAATAAAAAAATATGGCAGTTCCACCGTTACCTAGTTGGGTGATTAATGTTTTTAGCAAAAAAGCTAGATTCGTAAAAAAAACAAAAAATAATTAAAAAGCCAAAAGTTTCACCATTGGAATTAGTTGGCAACACATCGTGTTCATGCTTATTAATAAGAGAAGAACCTTGGACATGAGTGTGAATATAAGGTTAAGGTAATCTTAGAGTAACATTAGGCCAAGGTAAATATTGACACGAATAAAATATAGCCAAAATAATTCATTAAACTAACTAGTTGAATATTACATTAAAATAAACCTTATATAGGCTTAGAACATGTGAAATAGTAGGGAAGGGAAGGTGGAGGAAGATAGCAGAGGTTAGAGAGAACAAAGGAGTAGGAAGTGGAGTGGGATGTGGCATCGGGCGTGGGGAGAGGAAGGAAGTGGAGTGATAAGGGAAAATGGACGGCAGGAAAGGAGGAAGGACAATGGAGGGATAAGGAGAAACTAGAGGTAAGGGAGAAAGAATATCATGCCGACCATCTGACAAGATTAGCCGACAAAAGGTAAGTGTGTTCACACTGTGCTTAGAAAAACTAGATTTTTCTAATCCGTTTAAAGCTAAGTCATGTTCACACTTGCTACATTCTCCCCCTTAAATTTGAGAGAACTGACTATACAGTCTCTCAGCTTTACAAATTGAGCTTTGGCCAACGCCTTGGTGAAGTTGTCAGCGACGTTCTCCAAAGTGTGGCAATAGTGAAGCTCAACAATATCAGTTTCTACCATATCTTGGATGAAGTGGTACTTCATATTAAAATGCTTTGATCTACTATGGTGGACAAGATTGTATGCCAACTGAATGGCACTGATGTTTTCATAGAATATTCGAGTTGGACCACTTTACTACTCTCCAATCTCTTCTAATACCTTTCATAGCCATAGAGCTTGAGTACTAGCATGAGTAAACGCTATATACTCAGCTTCTATTGAATATAGCACTACTACTATCTGCTTCTTGGAACTCCAAGTTATTAGGCCCGAACCAAGACAAAAATAGTTACCTGATGTGGATTTTCTATCATCAATATTACTACCCCAATCACTATCACTAAAGCTTTCAAGCTCGATAGTATCACTTTTGTAGTACTGGATTCCAAAATCTAATGTACCCTTCACATATCTCAAAATCCTTTTAGTTGCCTGCAAATGCAGCTCAGATGGATTAGATATAAATAGAGAAACAAGAGATACAACATACTGAATTTATGGTGTGGTGTTGGCGAGAAACATCAAACTCCCAACAATGCTTCTAAAAGTGATCACATCAACTTTCGGTGCTCCATCATCCTTGCTTAATTGGATCCTATGTCCAATTGGAGTTGCAACTGATTTGCATTGCTCCATAGCAAACTTCTGAATCATATCTTGAGCATACTTAAGTTGACAGATGAAGATCCCTGAATCTATATTATGTACTTCCATTCCAAGAAAGTATTTCATTAAGCCAAGATCCTTCATCTCAAATTCCTGCGTCATGGAGTGCTTGAACTCCATGTTAACTTTTTCATTACTACCCATAAAAATGAGATCATCCACATACAAACAAACTATGAGGATGTCATTTCCTTGATTCAGGTAGTAGAGTGTGGGTTCATTTTTTCTTTCGATGAACCCATAATATTTAAAGTACCCATCAATACGTGAGTACCAAGCTCTTGGTGCCTGTTTGATGCCATAAAGAGCCTTCTTCAGTTTGTAAACAAGATGTTCCTTGTCTTTATCTTCAAATCCCTATGGTTTCTCAACATACACTACTTCTATCAAGTAACCATTTAGAAATGCACTCTTTACATCCATGTGTTGGACTGTCCATCCCTTGTGTGCAGCTAAGGCAAGAACTGATCTGATAGTTTCCTGTCTGGCTATAGGAGCAAAAGTCTCTTCATAATAAATTCCATATTTTTGAGTAAATCCCTTTGCAACTAATCTCGCCTTGTGCCTCTCGATGCTACCATCAGCATTAAACTTGGTCTTGTAGACCCACTTACATTCAACACATTTCTTTCCTTTAGGAAGCTTCACCAACTCCAAAGTGTCATTGTTTTTTATAGAGGTGATCTCCTCTTTCATGGCATCTTGCAAAATATTTTGAGTACAAGCCTTCTCATAACTAGAAGGTTCAAGCTATGTATTAGTTAACAAAGCATATTTAACTAAATCTCCCCTAGGTTCTTGCTGGGAAACATCATCACCATACAAGTGCATATTTTCTAATCTTTGTCGAACATAATTTATTTCACTAGCTTGACTCCTAGTGTATCTTTTTGAAAATATCTTATCCAACATCTGATATGATGGATGATTCTATAGAATTCTCTTACCTTTGGATGGAGAATCGATATCCATTAGTGAGGAGCTTACTGATATCTGTGGAGAAGGACTTGGTGAAGAAGTTGAATCAGAAGATGAACCTAGGTCTATGGCAGGAGACTGCTTACTTTTCTGTGTTGTCTGTTGTTGCACCTGCTTAGAACCTACATCACTAGATTCATCATCACTAAAAATCTGGGGCTTACCCCATTCTCCCCCTTCATCAAAAATCACATCCCTGAAAAGCACAAACTTTCTAGTCCTGGGATTGTAGAGTCTGTAAGCTTTTGTATTCTTACAATATCCTACAAAGATGCATGCCTGACTCTTTGGATTGAGCTTTTTTCTTAGCTCATCAGGAATTTGAGAATATGCCAGTGAGCCAAACACTTTAAAATACTTAAAATTTGGCTTTTTACCATACCAAGCTTGGTAAGGTGTCTGTCCTTCCAAACTTGTAGTAGGACTTCTGTTCAAGATATGTACACTGGTCCTGGCTGCATCTTCCCAATATGAATTAGTCAAATGCTTTGTCTAAAGCATAGACCTTGCCATCTCCACAATGGTGTGATTCTTCCTCTCTATGACACCATTCTGTTGTGGAGTGTAGGCAGCTATGAACTGCCTCTTAATGCCATGTTGCTTACAGAAATTCAAGAACTCGTTAGAGGAGTATTCTCCTCCCCTATATGATCTAAGACATTTTACAAAATATCTATTCTCACTTTCAACTCTTATTTTGAAATTGACAAAACATTCAAATGCTTTAACCTTATATTTCAAAAAATATATCCAGCACATTCTAGTAAAATCATCAATGAAGAGTAGGAAGTAAGAGTTGTTACCAAGACTCTTGGTCTGCATCGGACCACAGATGTTTGTATGCACTAGCTGGAGTGGGTAGCTGGCACGACATGCTTGTCCATGAGGAAATTTTTCTCTAGCATGCCTCCCAAGAGCACACCCTTCACAGACTTCCTTACTATCCTAAACTTTAGGAAGTCCGGTTACCATCGCTTGTGAAGTTAGCATTTTCAAACTAGCTGAATTCAAATGACCATATCTCAAGTGCCATAGGACACTTGGATTGGAAATAGCAACATTTGCTAACTTATTTTCCCCTGGATGGCCAAACTTTAAAAGAAACAATCTATTCTTTGACATTGGCACTTGTGTAATGATTCTATTACTGTTATTTTTATCAAAAATAGTGCATTTACCCTCATCAAAAAGCAACTTGTAGTTCTTTTCTAACATTTGACCAACACTTAAAAGATTGTGTTGAATATGGGGTGTGTAATAGATATCACTTACATGTTTGACGCCTTCTTTAGTTGGAACTGCCATGGCTCCAATGCCTTCAACTGCCAATGATTTATCATCTTCTAATTTTATGTTGGATTTGTATGAGTTTAGAGTAGAAAAGAGCTCTTCTTTGCCACTCATATGGTTTGAACACCTAGTGTCAAAGATCCATGTATCAGTCATGTTATTTTTTGCCTGACCATAAGAGAGAAAGAAATTTGTGGCCTCTTCCTCTTCTCCAAAATTTCTAAACTGACTGCTCTAGATGCTACTAGTTCCTTGTGAAGTCTTTGTCCAACAGTCACGAGCATAATGGCCAAGTTGGTCACAGTTGTAGCAAAATTGTTTTGACTTATCTCCTCCTTTGCCTCTGCCTGATTGTTTTCCTCTATTTTTTTGTCCTCCTCTATTCTATTGTTCACCTTTGTTTGATAATCCTCCTCTGTTCTAATTTCCTCCTCTGTTAGGAGTTCCACCTCTCTGATTATTTCTGCCTCTACCTCTATATTGTCCTCTGCCATGGCCTCTACCTCTTCCTTCTTATGAAGTAAAGGCTTTATCATCTCCTACGTAACTTATGGAAGGAGTTTGCTGTAACCTCTCTTCATGTGAGAGAAGTGAGCCAATTAGGGATTCAAAATATAGAGAAGTTAGATCTTTGGATTCTTCTATAATTATGGCAACTGAATTCCACTTAGGAAGAAGTTTCCTCAACACTTTTTTCACTATAACTTCAGGGTTTACATCTTATCCTAAAGTGACCATCTTATCTACTATGGCTTTCACACGCATGCAGTAATCACCAACCTTTTCACTCTCTTGCATTTTAAAAGTCTCAAACTCTCATTTCAAGGTTTGTAGTTTAACTTGTTTGACTTGGTCACCACCCATATAACTTTCTTTTAAAGCATTCCAAGAAGATTCAGCAGTTTTAGAAGAAGCTATTCTAGGGAAAATACTTCTATCAAGGGTAGCTTGGATATGATAAAGGGTGGAAGAATTATTCTTCTGTGCTTCCTTTCTAGCCCTTTTATTGGCAACATTCAAAGTTGCCCAATTAGCAGCAGTAGGTTTAGTATATCCCTCTTCAATCACATCCCAAAGACCTTTGCCTGTTAAAATATTTTTCATTTTAATTGACCAATACTCGTAATCACCACCATTGAACTCAGGGATTGGTAGACTAGTATTGGAAGCCATTTTAGAAAGTAGACTTTATTGCAACTTCAAACAAGTAGTACAAAGAAGTACAAAATAGATCACTGATTTACTGATTTAAATCAAATCTAGCTTTCTTAATATGCTCACTGATTTGGCGTTCTTCTTCTCAAGGATCACCCAAAACTGGAAAAGTGAAATTGTCTACTTCGTCGTCACTAATTATAATGACTTCTTGTGCTGCTTCTGGTTCATAACTTCTTTTGATAACATTTCATTCTTCAGTTGTAGGTTTCACCTCCACTGGTTCTTCTTCCTCTTCTTCTTCTTCTTCTTCTTCTGGTTCTGAATCAGGAGAGCGTGGTGTATAGCTCTCACTTGTTTCTACTTTAGGCACTACAGGTGAATAACTGTCACTTGATTGTCCTTCAGGTACTATTTCAACCATCTCAAATTCAACTATCCTTTGCCCAAAGATATTATCTTCAGAATCCGCCTCGTAGCCAGAATTTGGTTTTCTCAGATGAGCAATCACTTGGTTTTCTAATTGGCAAAACACTGTATGAAGTCCATACCGTTGGACTTTCCCGTCAAAGGAATCGGAGTCTCTCTTATCAACGAGAGAGAGTAATGCATTATAGCATCCGACCGACCGGATCATCTACCCGAAGCACACCGTATGAACTGGGTTACAACTTAGTATGATGCCAAAAAAAACTTTTTATATCAAAATATCTTTGCACCCTTTTATTTTTATAAAAAAAAATTCTAAAATTTGTTTTAATAAAGACCTTTTAAAAAAAAAAACATTTAACAATTTCCTATATATATTTTTAATTATTATTTTTTAAATAAAATGGATATTTAAAAAAACATAATAAAAAATATATAGAAATTACTAAATTATTTTTTTATAAAACCTTTTAAAAAAAAAACAAATAATGAAAAAATTAATTAAAAAAATAAACCTTTTTTTTTAATTCTCAACGAGATTCGATCTGTTGACCTCCGTCGTCTACCCGGCAGTCTTAGCTGCTGCACCATGCGGCTGTTGTGGTAGAGAATGTCAACAAATAAATTTGAATCCTTCTAAATGGCGAAGTACAAAAAAAATAAAAAAACCTTTTGTTTTTTTACCCCGACGGGATTCGACCCCGGGTCTATTCTCTGCAAGGCGGGAGACTTGACCGCTAGACCACTCTAGCCGGACAAAAAAAGAGAGGTAAGAGTTTATAATTGAAATCATCGGCTAAAACACCTTTTTAAAAAAAAATTAGTCCCACATTCAGTGGGCGATGAGTGTTTCCAGGCTTTTTCAAAGCCTGCAAACACTCATTAGGTCGATTGCCTTCAAGCAATCGATCTCTCCAACCTTTTGCCCTTTCGTTGACTAGACAAACTCTACTATGTCGCACACACCCGATTCGTCCACGTCATCCACATTAGCATGCTTGTCCATGTCTACTCATGCCTCTGCCACGTCGTCCACGTCAACTCCTCGTTAGCCTCGATCCATGTGATTCCAGCTTTGTTCTACGTCAGTAGCTATCGCTTAGCTTCGCTACCAGTTCGACACCGCCATGTCAACCTGTTGTCAATGTCCAGTCAGATCCTCAGGATTTGTATGCTCCTCAGGATCTGTGCGACAGTCGCTCCATCGCTCCTCGAGATTCATGCACTCCTCAGGATCTATGCACTCCTCAATATCCATGCAATAGCCACTCCATCGCTCCTCAGGATTCGTGCGCCATTCTGTCTCCATTCGCACCTCGATATCCGCTGCGCTCGACTTTCGTGCCTTACCTCGGCCCTCGGGATCTGTGCCCCCTCAGCTCTGATACCAGTGTGAATCTAAGGTTAAGGTAAGCTTAGATTAACATTAGGCCAAGGTAAAAATTGACATGAATAAAATATAGCCAAAATAATTCATTAAACTAACCAGTTGAATATTACATTAAAATAAACCTTATATAGACTTAGAACATGCGAAATAGTAGGGAAGGGAAGGTGGAGGAAGATAGCGAAGATTAGAGAGAATGGAGGAGTAGGAAGTGGAGTGGGAGGTGGCAGCGGGCGTGGGGAGAGGAAGGAAGTGGAGTGATAAGGGAAAATAGACGGCAAGAAAGGAGGAAGGACAATGGAGGGATAAGGAGAAAATTGAGGTAAGGGAGAAAGAATATCATGCCGACCATCTGACAAGATTAGCCGACAAAAGGTAAGTGTGTTCACACTGTGCTTAGAGAAACTAGATTTTTCTAAGCCGTCTAAAGCTAAGTCTTGTTCACACTTGCTACAATGAGTGTAGTAGATAAGAGGATATATCTGCACAAATAAAAGAAATGAGAGACTTCCTTGTGTGAATGCTCTACTATATTGTAGACATGCTATTGTAATGAAGCAACCATATGTGCCAATTATGAATAAAATTATTTATTTTTCTTAGTGTTTATGTGAAATTCTTGTTTGTGTTAAACAACTCATATTATAGGTTGTAAATGAGTTTTGTAAGTAAACGCAACTAAATAACACAGATAAATATGCATGGTTAAGGGAATCTGAAGTAAAGCGCATCAAAAATTGTTGTTGTCCAAGACTTTCGTTGCGGGTTTGCCAACAACTACCTTCCGTTGCTTCAAATATATATCAAAATACTAGTAATAAAATCAAATTCTAAAATACTAAATCCAATAATATATCACAAATCTAAACTCTAAATCTTAAAAATAATCCAAATCACTCAAAAAAGAGTAAAACCTCCTACCAAAATAGTGAGAGCAAAGACTTATACCACCAAAGATAATAAAAATTAAACTAATCAATAATAATCTAACTGCATTAGAGCTCTTCTATCTATAATTTAATAATATAATAAAACTGTAATGCTGAAGAACTCACTACATTAAGCTAAAAGTCTAAAACAATGAAAATAATGATAACCAACATCACTACTTCGAGGTCCTTATATATACACAATATGTTGTCCTCTTTTATCTCTTAAAAAAGAGACATATGTGTACCCTTTGTTCTTTTTGCATGACACTAATATCTTAGGAAGCATGCAACCAACAGACCACCCATTGGCCTTTAGATTTCGGAGATCCAATGGATGCCTGGTGTTGGCAAATTTTGACTTTTTTCTATGCTCATTGGTTACGAGTCACGACGTCGTTTGTGTATTCTAAACTGGATTTTGGAATCTCATTTTTATTTATGTAGTTTGAAACTTCACATTTGTTTCTATCTGGTTTGCACCATTTGAAATTTCACATCACTGAACCGTCAGCATGACGTAGCCGTTTTGCAGCAACGGAGACAAACAAAAGCTTACAAAATCGATACTGGCTATCTCTACTGACATCGAAAATAAAACGAGAGTCTCCATAAAAGATGTAATACATGTGTGCTTCTGCCCTTCATTTTTTTTGTTATCAAGACCTCAAAACTAGCAGACCTCAAAACCTGAACAATGCATATAAAGTTGCATACAATTTGCAGAGCTTGTTTTACGCTGTCATATCCAGAGCAGATCAACAAAGTAATATTATAAAGGTAAAAAAAACTAAAAAGTCAGAAGTTTTAAGGCCATCTTAGAAAATCCTCCCGTTGCAGTCCTTGGTACTTGTATCATGCAGGTGACCCTCACACTTTATCTTTTTTAAAAAGAATTTATGTAAAGATAGACAAAACGAATAGCCTCTTCTTCATATGCATGATCAAGAAGCATATGTATATTTTTACCCAAAACACGTCAAACCTTATTTTCCCCTAACATAATGTGTGATACAGAGGTGGATTCGGTCTGTTCGTCATGTGTTCTAGAATTTCTCTTTTGTGCTTCCAAATATGTGATCAGATACAACAAAATTTTAACGGCAATGTGAACTGTATTCTAATAAAATGTGATCTTCATCAAGTAACCTGTATAACTTATAATATCCCACGAAGAAAATATGCTTTACTATGTCTTCACATTCGACTGTCTGCCATATCTGCAATTGGCAACCAAACTTTGCTTATCAGAATCGTCATCTCTTCTTGCGGATATAAAACCGAGGATTCTCTCAATGTGATAACCTCCGCCCAAAGCAACCTCCCGTTCAAGATGTGAACAGTAGCTGTCGAACGTGATGACAGTCACATGCATACGAAAGTTGAGCTTGAAGAGGAAATCCACTTCAAGCTTATTGATCTCCTTCGTGGTAATACCTCCAATTTCTGCATAAGACGCATTGTTGTAATTTCTGCCGGCCATAACAGACAATTCATCAGAAAACGTTATCAAACATCAACACTCCCAAGCATCTCAAATAAACCCTTACAACCCTAAAAACCATAAAACGTACATCCCTCTAAAAGATTAATTTTAACAGCTGAAATACTTACACATCGTCCAGAAACATGGCAGCCAGCATGACGCTGATGATTACAAGCCTGTGAAAATTGACAGAAGTCACACGAAACGTCGAGTGGTAGAACATGAGTCTGTCTATGTATACATACTGACGTTTCAATTGAAGTTTTTCTGACCGCCGAAGTGCGCAGGGAGGCCCGCGACGTCGGGCTGCGCCGTTCCGATTTTGCGATGGCGGGCGGAGAGAGTGTGGTCAACGTCCGGCTGCGCAAGACAAAGGGGGCGCATTCGGACGGCTGGCCTGACACTCAGCCAAAAATGACTATTCCTGTCTGACTGCGCAGTTTTCAGCCTGCGCTGTCGGGCTGCGCTGCGCAATCGGACGGTAGGACATAGCCAAATGTAAGAGGATCCATCGGACTGCGCAAAAGAAGGTATGCGTCGTCGAACTGCGCTGCGCAGTCGGACGGGCAGCCTCAACACTTAGCTAAATATTGGCTAATGGACTTTTGCTCTTCAAAGACATGCACAAGTGCATCGATGCTTTTTTGGGCTCGTCAGTCGTTGCGTTGGCAAAAGGATGGTCTTTAATTTTGAGGCGTCGAACACCGAGACTGAGCAAAGTTCGAAATCGCTCTGATAAGAGACATTGAAGGGGGTTCACGAACACGGTCAAAGAAGATGAACAGTCAATAGAATGTAAGAAATCACGAATTTAACAGTAGCCAAAGCAAACTAAAATGCAGCTAGATAAAAGTAAAACCCTTCAAGATGCTAGAAAATGACAAAGTTTATTTATTAAAGAAATCGGGTTACAAAGATCCTTGAACGAGGATATACAAACTTCTACAGATGTAACTGCAGGATAAACTGCAAAGTCTAAACACCCAAAACTGCTACTCGGGGTTGAAACAGATGAGCTTGTCTGCTCACTAAACTGCTTTGTCGAATGATTGTGTCTTTTCTTCTTACACTCTGATGCTCTCTTCACCAAGATCCCCCCTCTTACCAAAATGTACCCCAAGCCGGGGTTTATATAGCTAGAATTGAGAGGCCAATCACCAACTATGCATGAATGAGATTAACGAATCACCTAACTCGCACGAGGCAAAATAAGGCTTATTGGACAAAGGTTAGAGAACATGTGCAGCGTCACATCGGACATTCTGGCTATACGCCCAGGTTTGCTGATTTTCGCGAGTGCAGTCCGACAATGCCTAGGTTCAGAGCGCAGTTGGGCAGAGACGTGAAATTAGGGTTAATATTTCTAACACCCTCCTTTAGACCTAATTTTACGAGCGCTTTGACTCCAAGCTGCTCTTGCAATCTACTGAAGTCTTCCTCCTTCAAAGGCTTTGTGAAAATGTTTGCCAACTGCTCCTTGGATCTACAGAACTGCAGCTGAATTTTGTTGAACTTCACCAGCTCTCTGATGAAGTGAAACCGAATGTCGATATGCTTCATCCGGCCATGGAACAATGTATCCTTTGAAACTGCAATGGCAGAATTATTATCACAAAAAACTATTGTCATACCCATCAAAGGATAGTGCAGTTCACCCAGAACTCTTCGTAGCCAAACTGTCTGGCATGCGGCTGATGTGGCAGTGACATATTCTACTTCTATAGTGGACAACGTAATGATAGGTTACTTCTTGGATGCCCATGAGACTGCCCCTGATCTGAGATGAAAAACATACCTAAAGGTACTCTTTTGATCGTTGGTGCTACCAGCCTAGTCGTTATCTGTGTAGCCAACTAATTCCAATTGGTCCTGTCTGGCATAGAGGATGTCATGGTTTTGCATCCCATTAACATAGCGCAATATGTGCTTTCTAGCTTGTCGATGTGTGTCCTTTGAAGTCTCCATAAAATAATTGATTAGACTGACTTCGAGCATCAGATATGGTCAAGTTGCAGTTAGATACATCAGACTATCAACTAGCCTCTTTAACATAGTTGGATTGATATTTCTGCCAGAGTCCAACTTGCTCAGCTTCAAGCCTGTGGCGACAAGTGTCATGGCAGGTTTGTTGTCCTCCATCTTGAACCACTTTAGGACATCCTTCGCATACTTTCCCTGAGAAATGAAGATACCATCTGTCGATTAGTCAACTTCAATGCCTAAGAAATATTTCATCAGCCCTAAGTCCGTAATCTCGAACTCCTTCTTCATGTTTGTTCTAAACTGGTCAAGCAGTGTTGCATTGCTGCTAGTGTAAATCAGATCGTCCACATACAAGTAGACGATTATGAGCTCTTCTGCTTCATTTATCTTCATATACAGGGTGTGCTCATATGGGTATTTTACAAACCATTCTCCTAAAAATAGTTGTCAATCTAGCTGTACCAAGATCAGGGTGTCTGCTTCAAACCATATAGGGTCTTCTTCAGCTTTAGGAATTTGCCCTCCTGGCCTTCAATATTGTAACCCGATGGCTGGTCTATGTATACCTCTTCCTCCAGAACTTCGTTTAGGAAGGTTGACTTAACGTCCATCTTGTAAACACTTCAGCCCTTCTGAGCTATCAGTGCCAGTATCATCCTCATTGTGTAGAGTCAGGCCATAGGCACATATAACTCATGGTAATCAATGCCTAACTTATGCTTGTAGCCCTTTTCCACCAATCTAGCCTTATGCCTGTCCACTTCTCCTTGGGCATTGAATTTCATCTTATATACCTATTTGACCCCAATGGTTTTTTCCCTGCTGGAAGATCTGCTAGTTGCCATGTATCATTCTTCTCAATGGCTTCAATATCCTCATCCATCACCTTCACCCATTTTTTATTTTGACTTGCATCTTCAAACTCAACTGGATCAACCTTAGTAAAGAACGTGAAATCAAAATATTCCTCATCTTGATGAGTTTGGGTTACCTCGTAGATATCTTGCAAGCTCCTCGTATTTGTTGGGATCACCAGGTTTTGGATTCTACTTGCAAGTGGAGACGATAGAGATGGTGAGGTTGTGCTACTGCTGACACCACTACGACTGCTTGAGGCTGTAGGTGGCAATACGCTACCCTCCTGCAAGTCAACAGACTCCACTACTATTGGCTCAGGTTGACTAGTCTTTGATTTCTAGTTTATAGCTTCATCTTCAAAGAACTTCGCATCACGGCTAATGATGAGCTTCTTTGTCATAGGGTTGTACAGTCGATATGCCTTTGCCTGTTCACTATACCCTATGAAAATGCATTTCTCCACTCTATCATATAGTTTCTACCGCTTCCCTTCTGGAACATGTCATTTGTCACGCAGATGAGCCACACTTGGCTTTAGACCGCTCCAGGCCTCCTGAGGGATTTTGTTCTTCACACTTTTGATGGGACATCTATTCAACAAGTAGACTACACAACTTACAACCTCTACACAGAACTCATGTGATAATCCCTTCGTCTTCATCATGCTGTGTGCCATCTCCATGATAGTTATGTTCTTCCTCTCAGCTACATTGTTCTGCTGTAGTGTGTATCTAGTAGTGAGTTGCCTCTAAATTCCATGTTGCTTGCAGAAGTTGTGAAACTCGTTGGAGATGTATTCACCTCCACCATTTATCCTAAGATTTTTAATCTGATATTTGCTCTATATCTCCACCAGAGCCTTGAACTCCTTGAATTTGGCAAATGCTTCTGACTTCAGCTTGATGGGATAAATCCAAAGTCTTTCAGTTGAAGTCATCTATGAGCATCAAGAAGTATTTATTTTTGGTAAACATGCTAGTCTGCATTTAATCGCAAATGTATGAGTGCACCAGCTCTAATTGTTGTGATGCTCTCCAATCCTGACCAAAAAGGGAATGAATCCCTATGTTGTTTACCAACTAACCAACCTTCACAGACTTGATTTTGCTACTTAATAAGGGGTAAACCCTTCACCATCTGCTTCTTGTGCAACAAATTCAAACCACTAAAACTCAGGTGACCAAACCTGATATGCCACAACCAGATAGTATCCTTCACAACTACACTAATAGACATCAATGATTCATTTTGAATTTGCAAAGGAAACATTTTGTTCTTCATCTCAATTTGCCCATGCAATTTGTCTCTAATGGTGCATACTCTGTCTTTGAAATGGATTGTATGCCCCTTCTGCATGAGATGTCCAATGCTCAATAGGGTGTGCTTTAGACCAGGCACATAGTAGACATCAAAGATTTGCTTCTGTTCATCGTGCCTGGTGTGGATGACAATTTTTCCTTTCCCCATCATGGGAACCTTGTTGTTGTTCCCCATCTTGACCTCATACTAGATGGTTTCATCTAGTTGTGAGAACATTTCCTTGTTCCTTGTCATGTGGATGTTGCACCTGCTATCGAGATACTAGAAATTCTTTTGGAACTCTTCCTCAATGTTACAAGTCAGCAGCACGTGTCCTCCTACCGTATTTTTTTCTTCATCCGTGTAATGGTTCTGTTGCCGGTTCTCCTTGGTCATCCACTTTCTACACTACAAGATGTAATTGCTAAATTTCTTGCAATAGTAGCACTGGACATTTGACATGTCCTTTTTTGGACCAAATTTGGCTTATTGGTTCTTTGCATTGCCTCTTCCTCCTTGTTGATGGAAGTTGCAGTTGGACTCTCCCTCACTAGGGTTTGACCATCCACCTTGCTTGTTTCCTTTCCCACATCTACCTCTACCTCTTCCTCCTTGATAACTACAAGTGCCATGGTGGGGTTCTTGTCTGTTGTTATCTCGAAATGAGACCTGAGCCTTGAATGCTTACTCTAGAGAGGTCTAAGATGAACGGCTTAGCCTCTACTCATGTGTCTGCAATGAACCCATGAGCTCATCTATTGAGAGGGTTGTCAGATCCCTCGACTCTTTGATTACTATCACAATCGAGTCAAACTTGGTAGGCAAACTTCTAAGAATCTTCTCCATAATTCTTTGGCTCTACACGATTTCTCTGTTCAACCGAATCTAGTTGATGATGTCCATCATCTAGGTGAAGAATTCACTCATGGACTCAGACTTAGTCATTTGTAGGTTCTCGAACTCCCTCTTGAGCATCTCTAGCTTCACCAACTTCACCTTATTGGTGCTCTGATATGAGTTGGCCAGAATATCCTAGGCTTGTTTCGCCTTGGTGGCTGATGCAATCTGTGGGATGATGGTCTCCTCGACCACTTGCATAATGTAGAAGAGGGCCTTCTAGTCCTGCTTCATGTTCTCCTTCAGCAAGTCCTTGGCTGATTTGGAGCGAGCAACTAGTGCTGCTACATTTGCTGATTTTGGGTAGTCATTCTCGACTAACTCCCGTAACTCCTGAGATCCAAACATGATCTTCATTTGGATACTCTAGTAATCATAATTGTTTTCTTTGAAGTGTGGGATCTGCAACTATAACAAATGGTTGTTGTTGGAAGCCATTCTGCTTCGATCTTCACATCAAGGCACTACAAATTTGATACCAATATGATGTTTCAATTTAAGTTTTTTTGATCGTTGAAGCGCATAGGGAGGCCTGTGATGTCGGGCTACGTCGTTCCAATTTTGTGATGTCGTACGGAGAGAGTGTTGTCAATGCCCAGATACACAAGACAAAGGGTGTGCAGTCCAATTGCGCTGTGCAGTCGGGCAGTTAGCCTGACACTTAACCAAAAATGTCTATTCCCATTTGACTGCATAGTTTGTAGCATGCGTGGTTGGGCTACACTGCGCAATCGAACAACAGGACTTAGCCAAATATAATAGGGTCCGTCGGACTATGCAAAATAAGGTTTACATCAACAAACCACGCTGCGTAGTATGGCAGGAAACCTCAACACTTAGCCAAATATTGGCTAATGGACTTTTGCTCTTCAAAGGTGCCGTTCTCCATGTTTTTTTTCAAAGGCATCTTCGGCATCTTCGACAAGGATTCTGAGGCTATGTTTTTCCTCCTTATTACCTTCCAAGAAAACATCCAACGTCGTCTTCAGCTGAAGCATTGACGACTTTTGTGCAGTGAAGTGAAAGTTCTGCTGGTTCAGATTTCTGGTGGCATACTACAAAACCCAATGGTCGTGGAGGCTCATAACCTTACCGATAACTTTGAACACGAAATTACCGGTGAAATCAGTGATGGTAAAGTCATCGTCGTTGAAGCTGATAGCCTTCTACTAGACTGTTAATTTAATGGGATACGGTGCACAGAATTATTGGCCCACTACAACTTTCAATTAGCATACAGTGCACTTGAAACTTGGAATTGATATTTTTTTTACCCAAGTAGTTTTTAAAGTTTGCAAGGTCATATAAAAAATATTGTTACCTAACATATTGTGTTTTTTATGTACATCAATATGTACACTAATTAGATTTTTTAATGTATTTATTTATTTATTTTTATAAATTAAAAAAAAAAAAAAGAACAACTGATGTGCACATTAGCACGTGCTTATGTAATCATTGGAATTCAGTGTTGTCTATTGCATTTGAAGAATAATCATTGGGATTGAAAGTCTACCAGTGAGTTAGGAAGGAGTTGCACCATTGATTTGTAAAAAATGGCAAATGACAACATTAATGTCTCAATCACAGAATTTAGAGGAGACAACTATGACTACTGGTCAATCAAGATGAAGCACTTGCTCATTAGCAAAGGTGTTTGGGAGATTGTGGAGGATGGCTACATAGAGCCAATCGACTGGAGTACTGTTCCAACTATCGATAGAAAAGCAACAAGATAGGTACAAAAGAAGAATAGTCTTGCAATATTCTACTTGCAAAAAGCCTTGGATGAGAGCATTTTTCCAAGGATTGCAAGTTGTGCATCAGCAAAAGATGCATGGCAAGCTCTAAGAGAGAGCTATGAAGGCAACACTCAAGTCAAGCAAGTGAGATTGCAAACTCTAAAAATGGAGTTCAAAAATATTAGGATGAAGAAAAATGAAAAGGTTGGATACTATTGCATGAGAGCCAAAGCATGTGTTGACAAAATGAAGACTCTTAGTGAAGAAGTGAATAATGAAGTCATTGTAAAGAAAGTGTTGAGGATACTTTTACCCAAATGGAGCCAAGTATCCATTGTAATTGAGGGTAGTAAGGAATTGACTACTCTCACATATTATCAGCTCATGGGTTCCTTAATGTCCCATGAGGAGAGATTCTCTTCAACTCCAAATGTTGGGGGAATGGAAGAAAAAATATTTTCATCCAAAGAAGTTGAATCTAGTTCAAGAGGAAGAGGCCAAGGAAGAGTTCAATGGAGAGTAAGAGGTAGATCTTCTTCAAGAGGTAGAGGTAGTTTTTCTCCAAGAGGAGGAAGAGGTGGCTTCCAAGAAAAAGGAAGAGATGGTTGTCACGAAAGAGGAAGAAGTAGCTATCAAGGAAGAAGTAACAAGTATGGGCACTTTGAAAAATATTGTAGATTGAAAGCATCACATGGAGGAAGAAGCAATAATGCACACTATGTTGAGGACTCATCAATTTTTTCTTTGTCATATGGTAAATCTGATCAAAATATAAATGAGACATGGATTCTTGATATCGGATGTTCCAATCACATGACCGGTAAGGAGGAGTTGCTATCTACAATTGAAAATTCCTACAAGTCCAATATCAAGATTGGATATGACAAAGCATTGCAAGTTGAATACAAAGGAACTATGGAAGTACACATTAATGAAGGTAAGAATAAAGTAACTGATATTTATTACACTCCAAATTTAAAACATAATTTGTTGAGTTTTGGACAAATCATGGAAAATAATTTTAAGCTTGTTCTTGAAAATAATAAGTGTGAGATTTTTGATAAGAATCATGGGCATAAGCACATCACTACTATTCCCATGACCAATAATAGATTTTTTCACCTAAAATTTGGAGAATAAAAGAATGATTTTGCATGTGCAGCAATTGATAACAAAAGTTGGCTATGGCACTTAAGATTTGGCCATGTAAATTTTCCTAGTTTGAGGAAAATGGTTTCTCAAGAGATGGTATATGGGCTACCTAAAATTGATGATCAAAAATGTGTGTGTGAAAGATGTGCTTTGGGCAAGCACTCAAGGATGAATTTTCCAAAATGCAAAGCATGGAGAGCTACTTATCCCCTTCAATTGGTGCATTATTATATTTGTGGACCAATGCAGACTCAAAGTATTGGTAAGAATTCATACTTTCTCACCTTCATAGATGATTTTTCAAAAATGTGTTGGGTTTATCTTTTGAAGACAAAGGATGAGGCATTTGATTGTTTTAAAGATTTTAAAAATCATGTTGAAAATAAAAGTGGGCACTATGTAAAATGTTTAAGGACTGATAGGGGAGGAGAATTTTGTTCAAATGAATTTCTTCAATTTTGTAAATATTGTGGTATTAGAAGGCAACTCATAGCTGCTTACACACCACAACAAAATGGTGTGGCTGAGTGTAAAAATAGAACAATGGTAAATATGGCAAGAAGCATGATACAAAAAAAGAGGTTAGCTAATATGTATTGGGATGATGCGGTAAGGACTTCCATTTATATCTTGAATAAGAGTCCTACTTCTAGCTTGGATGGCATCACTCCATATGAGGTATGGTATGGAAGGAAACCAATTGTAATTCATTTCAGAGTTTTTGGTTGCTTGGCTTATGCACATGTTACTAATGAAAAAAGGAAGAAGTTAGATCCCAAAAGTGAAGCATACATATTCCTTGGGTATTGTGAAAATACTAAAACATATAGGCTCTTTAATACAAAGACACACAAGGTTGTCATGTCTCAATATGTTATTTTTGATGAAGGGGGAGTTTATGGTCATCAAAAAGGCCATATTGAGAAGTTAAAATTTGTTTTGACTGGTGGTATTATTGATGATGATGAGCATCCCACTAATGTTTTAGTTCCAAGTGCTACTAATCCACCAAGCAGCCCCTCATCTAGCTCTCCAACAAGAAGCCCTTCATCTAGTTCTCCACCAAGTAGCCCCTCATCTAGTTCTTCAGTTTCAAGTGCAAGTTCAAGTCCACCAAGGAAGGTAAGAAGCTTGAGTGATATTTATCGAAGGAGTACTATTCAAACAAATGAATATTTCACACTATTGAGTGAAGATTCTCCATTTAATGTGTTTAAGAGTAAAAATCTCAAACAAAATCATTCATCTTCTCAAATGTTAGATACAAATTTTCAAAGAAGAGTTACAATAAGTCAAACACAAGAGGTAGATCAAGTGGTGAAAAGACTTGAAAACTTGCATATGTATGGTGATGAAAATTATGGTAATCCCAAAGGTGATGTTGTGAATTATGCTTTAATTTCTCTTGTTGATTTAGAACCATCTTGTTACGAATAAGCATGTACTAATGATGTATGGATGAAGGCAATGAAAGAAGAAATGAACTCCATCAAGAAGAATGATACTTGGGAGCTAGTTGAGCTTCCAAAAGGTAAGAAAGTTGTGGTCTCTAAATGGGTCTACAAAACAAAGTATAATTCTGATGGAAGTGTGGAGAGACATAAAGCAAGACTTGTGTCCAAGGGGTTCACAAAAAGGTATGACATTGATTATGAGGAGACTTTTGCTCCAGTTGCAAGACAAGAAACCACAAGGATGGTTCTTTCTATTGCTGCTCATAAAAGTTGGAATGTACATAACTTGGATGTAAAAAGTGATTTTTTGAATGGATTATTGGATGAGGAGGTTTATGGACAACAACCTCAAGGATTTGTAGTTCAAGGTAAGGAAAATTTTGTGTATAGGTTGAAGAAGGCCTTGTATGGTCTTAAGCAAGCTCCAAGAGCTTAGTATTCAAGAATTGAAGGGTACTTCTGTAAATATGGTTTTGTGAGAAGCAAGAGTGAGCCAACCTTATACTATAAGAAATAAGGTAAAAAAATTCTCCTTGTTTGTTTATATGTGGATGACTTGATTTACTTAGGTAGTAATCTTAAGTTGAATGATGACTTCAAGAATGCCATGATGCATGAATTTAAGATGAAAGATCTAGGTTTGATGCACTATTTTCTTGGTATGGAGGTGTATCAAAGTGATAGTGAAATTTTCATTTGTCAAAACAAATATGCCAATGATATGTTAAAAAAATTTGGGATGGAAAATTTTAAACTTTTTGCAACACCAATAGCTCATGGTGAGTTGTTGAGTGAGGATGATGAAACTGAAAAAGTTGATGTGGCCACATATAGAAGTATGGTTGGGAGTTTGATGTTTCTCACCAATACTAGACCAGACATTGCATGTGTTGTATCACTTGTATCAAGGTATATGAGTGACCCTTCTGAATTACACATGAAATCTGCAAAAATAATACTAAGATATGTAAAAGGTACAATGGATTTTGGCATCCATTATTGTAAAAATGAAGATATAAAATTGTTTGGTTTTAGAGATTCAGATTGGGGGGGTAATATAGATGACAGGAAGTCTACATCAGGTAATTGTTTTTGGATTAGATCTGGTTTAATCACTTGGAGCTCAAAGAAATAAACTATAGTTGCTCTCTCTTCCATCGAAGTAGAATACATTACAATCACAAGTGCTAGTGCTCAAGCATTGTGGTTGAGGAAAGTACTTGAAGAAATTGGAGAACAACAATATGGTCCTACTACATTGTATTGTGCTAACATGAGTGCTATTAAGCTAGCATATAATCTAGTTCATCACAGTAGGTCAAAGCATTTTGATATGAAATATCACTTCATCTGAGACATGGTCGAGAAGAAGGTGATTGAATTGCATCATTGTAGCACTGAAGACAACATTGCAGATTTGTTCACCAAGGAAGTTGTCAAAGCTCAATTTTTGAAGCTGAGGAACTTCCTTGTCAGTACCCTCAACTTCAAGGGGGAGTATGTTGGAGTTTGATTGATTTCTATTATTAGTGTGTTTTTCTATTTTCATAGGGCAATATTCCCTATGAATATCTCCAGTTGTAATAGGTAATATTTAGGTGGTTTGGTGTGATGTTGAGAACATTTGATTCTCATATTTTTTTTTTCTTTACCCACTTGGGAGATTCATTCTATATTTTACTAACTTGGGAGATTCCTTAGTTACATTCTCAAACTATATATTGTAATGGATTATCATGAATTAATCAGTTCAGACTAATTTTGGCTCACATTGTCTAGTGTTTGTGGATGATTTAGTTTTAATTGATTTTTTCTTTACCTCCCTTTTATTTTTTAAAGGTCTTATTGACTTTACTTTTACCTTCTTTTTTTATTCTTAAAATAATATCTCGTTAACGTTATCTTTACCCAATAAATTATCTCAATTTAATTTTTTTAATAACTTTATTTTTATCCCATAAGTTAAATTTTATAAAAAAATTCTTCTTAAAAAAACAATAGAGGTGAGTATATTGTCTACATACCACGCAAGTGTATTTATTTTGTTGGATAATAAAATCAAGAGAAAATTGCTCCTATGAACAAAATAGTACTTTTATATAAATATATATATTTAAAATTGGAATTATGTTTCCTTCACAATATGAAATGCAGTTTCCATACTTAATTAGTAGTGGTATTAACAATAAATTTTATTAGCTTTAAAATAATATAATCAAAATAAATAGATTTTATGTTTTAAAGGTTTTTTGGTTTTTTAGAAGAAGAATTATTATTATTTAAATTAATGTAATTTTTTTGGGTTTATATATTTAATTATAAATATGTATTATTTTTTAGGTGATTGTTTAATTAATATATTTGAGATGGAATAACTATAAAAATATCTCAAAGACAAATTTATACATAGATCCTTTAAACAAGAAATTCATCTATCTTCAAATATGTACATTCTATTTAAATATAACGCTTTATATTTAGTCACATACAATAGGACATTTCTTGGTTGTCTTATTCATTATTATATTTTCTAACATTCTCCTTTTTGATATTAAATGGGGAAATTTTCATCCTTTCTCTCAATGAAATATATCAATTCTTTGTCATTATCTTTGTAAAAATATTAGTATAATATTTTAAATTATAATGTTTCAATTCAACTTCTATTTCTTGAACTAAGAATCTAATAAAATGATGCTTTAAAATATTATACTTTGATTTTGTAAGAAAAAAAAATTTAGTCATTTTTAATTGAACTAGTATAGTCATAAAAATGGTAGTAGGTCTTTCTTACTTTTCACCCAGGTATTCTAGGTTCTGTCCCAACTAGAAAAGTAGTATGTTAGTTGATGCAGTCATTATTTACTAGACCTCTGCTCTTGAGAATACAATTGTTACTTCTTTCTTCAAAATTTAATTTACCAACATATTTTCCATTGAGAAACATTTTTCTAATTTAGATCTCATATCATCAATTGAGCCTTCCCTATTTGAATCACCCTATCCAACTCAATCTTATTGGCTAAATCATAATGAAACTATAATTTAAAGCTTCTTTTAGATACCTCAAAATTATCTTAGCTACTCCCATATGATATTTAGATGGCTCAATAATTGTAGACATGAAAAATTGACCCAAAACAAATGTGTCATTTTTCCCTTACAATCCCTAAGAAGGTCCTCAAGGTGCTGGGTGCATTTTTTGATCATTTTTTTCCCTTTGTTTTGCTTTCTTTCATTGGCCTTATAAATAAGAGAACCTTGGATATGAGTGTAGTGGATAAGAGGATACTTCTATATGGAGAAGGATAGAAAGTGAAGAAGATAAGGGAAATACTTCCTTGTGTGAATTTGTATTATTTCATAGACATGTTATTGTAATTATGTGGCCATGTATGCCAATGATGAATACAATTATTTGTTTATTTAATGTTTATATTGTTATGTGAAATTATTATTTGTATTAAGGAACTCATATTGTAGTTTTGTAGATTAGTTTTTTAGGTAAACGCAGCTAGGAAACATAGATAAGTGTGCATGGTCAAATTAGTTTGAAGTAAGGTGCATCTAAATTATTGTTATTTGAGACTATTACTATGGGTTTGCTAGCACCTGCATGTCATTGCAACATTTTGGTAACAAAGCTAGGATATATTTGAGGTGTGATACATTCCAAAGGATAAATTACATAATGAGGAAGAAGAAGATCATAAGGGTTCCAAACTATATATATAGCTAAAATGTTGAGGGGAATTACTGCCCAAATTGAAGCAATTGTAACTACTTAAATAAGAGGAATTCATTTGGAGGATATTAGTGTTAGTGAAGAAGAGGAGGTTGGCCACTTGAAAGCTTGAGATGAAGAGAAAAAAGAGACACTAGAGGATCAATTGATTCATGCAATTTCTAATATGGGCTACAACCCAAAGATTAAAATTCCATATGATAATAAAAGCTTAAATCTAGAGGAGCTAATAAACTGGATTTCTAAAATGGAGAAGTACTTTGAGTTTGAATCAATAAAAGATACAAAAAAGATGAATTTTGATAGTACAAAGTTAAACGAACATGTGTCCTTATGGTGGGTCCATGTGTAGATTAAAAATGAAGAAAGTGAAAGGAAATAATAAATATGTGGGAGAAAATGGTCATGAAACTAAAGGTAAGATTCTTGTTGTCATGCTACCAATTAGGTCTTTTTAAAAAATATAGAAACTAATATGGAATGATATGAGTGTAAAGGAGTACATAGAGGAGTTCTATAGGCTCACCATTTGGGTCGATTGTGTGGAATACAATAAGGAAAAAGTATCAAAATACCTCAAATAATTACAACTATCAATACAATATGAAGTCAGTATGATAAGGATAAGGATGGTAGAAGAAGCCTACTAGTATACCTTGAAAGGAGAGGAGAATTTGTATTAGAGGTAACAAAATAATGCAAGAAGAAGAGGATGATCCTCTTAGGGAAGAGAACAATCAAACAATGGTAGTAGGCAACATTTGCAAGAAGGAGATGCTAGTACCTCACATGGTGATTTAAGTCAAAACACTCAAGGAGGTGGAGACTCTTCATGAGGAAGATATAATTTTTGCCAAGGAAGGGGTAGAGGATTGTTTGAAAGATTTTATAGATGCAAAGAAGATGGTCATCGGGTACTTTAAGGTCCAATCGTGCAACAAAGCAATAATAAATGAAAATATATCATGAACCATATTACGCAACACAAATAAGAAAGTGTTATTTTCCCAAACCTTGTAGAACAACCAAAAAAAGGATAATTCCTTATGATATATAGGTTATTGTTAAAACTAGCAAATTAGGTGCTTGAACCTGAGCAAAGAAGGAACCTCTTTAAGATGATTTACAAATCAAGAGGTAAATAATGAAAGGTTATTATGGATAGCAATAACATAGATAACTTGGTGTTAACAGATATGGTGGAGAAACTTAGATTGAATAGAATGAAACACCTAAATCTATATAGAGTATCATGGTTGCAAAAGGTACATTAAGTTTAGGTAATTAAATAATGTATGGTAGATTTCTAAATTGGCTATTAGAATGATGTGACATCATGCCAATGGATGTGTGTCATGTCTTACTCACAAGATCATGGTAATTTTATAAAAAGTAGTGCATAAAATAAAGCTAATGAGAACACCTACACTATTAAGAAGGATGAAAAGAGGTATACATTAAGTCTATTTAAGGAGAAACGAAAATAAGTGGACAATAGTCCTACAATGTGCAAGGGTATAGAAAAATAATCTTTAAAGGGAAATAAGAAGATAGGATCATGCTTTTCTTTCATCGTAAAATTCATTAAATAGGGGATAGTGAACAATATGGATGAAACCCCACATAAAACGAAGGATATGTTGGAAGAACATGTTGATATTCTCTCAAAATATGGGTTACCATCAATAAGGAGCATGTGTTATCACATGGATTCTAGTCTTGGATTGAGATTACATATAAGATGTCACCAATAAGAAATGAGGAGAAAAGAGTATAGACAAACAAAAGGATAACCATAATGGAGAAGCAGTTGATCTAGGTCACCAATAGTAGTGACGATGCAGATGATAGTGTAAAAATTCCTATTGAAGATAAGGAGAAAGAGAAAATAAGTGGTAAAGAGATAGTAAAGGAAGATGAACATCATAAGGATATTGATGGTCATGATAATGGTCACATTATTGGAGTTGATAGTGGTAATGGTACTTCAAAATATGGTGTATATTATAAGGATGAATGAGATTAGAGTGATAATGGAGAGTTTGGGTGCTTTGAATGGAACACAAGAGGTATTGGCTCTATGTTGATCATAAGAATTAAGTATAATGATAAGCGATCATGAAGATATAGGTAAGGTGTGAAACTACCTGTAATACCAGAGATAAGAATAAAAAATGAAGGTCATGGGTATGCAAGTCTAACAAAAACTAGTGGGACCAAATTTTTAATAGAAGAGACTAGTACAAGGAATAAAGGCTTGAGAATGGGTTGTTGCAATCAGTGTGAAAGAGTTGGACATATTGCAACTATGTGTTAGAACCTACATCCTTATGCAAGTTGTGGAGACATGATCACTCCAAAAGAAGGTGTTGATAACAAGAGAGTGTTACGTGAATGTTAATTTTTGTTAGATGGGTGTGATACAACAAGAGAAGGTAAATAGGATGCAAAGTGCATTCTATGTAAGGAGGTTTGATCATCAGAGGAAGGCTAAGATAATATAGTGAAGTTAGCCTTATGTAGGTAGCCAAACTAGAGTGATAATAAGCTTCGATGACCACTTCATGAGCTAGATCTCATGAAACATTTTCTTTTACCTTATTAGTATGATATGAGAGCATATAGCGAGCAACAACCAAATAAAAAGTAGGTTTATCTAGTTGGCAACAATCAATAGTTGCCAACTATAAACAATTATTTTTCTATACAAAGGATCAAAAGAAGTAATAAAAAATATGGCAGTTCCACTGTTGCCTAGTTGGGTGATTCATGTTTTAAAAAAAAAAGCTAGATTCGTAGAGAAAGCAAAAAATAAATAAAAATCTAGAAGTTTCACCATTGGAATTAGTTGGCAACGCATTGTGTTCATGGTTATAAATAAGATAATAACCTTGGACATGAGTGTAGTAGATAAGAGGATATTTCTTATGAAGAAGAGAAGGGAGAGACTTCCTTGTGTGAATACTCTACTATTTTGTAGATATGTTATTGTAATTAAGCGACCATGTGTGCCAATGATGAATAAAATTATTTATTTTTCTTAGTGTTCATATTGTTATGTGAAATTCTTGTTTGTGTTAAAAAATTCATATTATAGGTTTTAAAGGAGTTTTGTAGGTAAACACAACTAGATAACATAGATAAATGTGCATGGGTAAAAGAGTCTAAAGTAAGGTGCATCTAAATTTATTGTTGTTCAAAACTATTGTTGTAGGTTTGCCAACACCTACCTATCGTTGCTTCAAATATACACCAAAATACTAGTAATAAAATCAAATTCCAAAATACTAAATCCAATAATATATCACGGACCTAAACTCAAAATCTTACAAATAATCCAAATCACTTAAAAAAAATAAAACCTCATACCAAAATAGTGAGAGCAAAAACTTATAAACACCAAAGATAATAAAAAATAAACTAATGAATAATAATCTAACTCTATTAGAGCTCCTCTATTTATAATAATTTAATAATATAATAAAACTGTAATGCTGAAGAGCTCAATACATTAAGCTAGAAGTCTAAAGCAATCGAAATAATGATAACCAACCTCACTACTTCGAGGTTCTTATATATACACTATGTTGTCCTCCTTTATCTCTTAAGAAAGAGACATATATATCTTAGGAAGCATGCAACCAACGGACCACCCATTGGCCTTTAGAAAATCCAAGTCAATATTTCCTTTACCGTCATCATGACTTACTTTCCCATCTTAATCATATGACTAAACAATCGTAGTATCCCTCGACCATCACCTATATGTATGCATGCAATCTCCAAACACTCCTTGATAGTCATACTACTAATTGTATACCAACGTTTGTACCTTACCGACCTCTACAACCATGTACATATATCGACCCTATACTGTTTGTTATTCTTGTTGAAAATGAGATGCCCCTGGCACGTAATAATGGCTGGTGTACGTTGAGAAGACAAATGCTTACTCATAATCAAATCGTCAAAAATCACCTGTAGGTCGTGATGCACGCTATCAAATGCCATAATTAGGATATGCCGTAGTTATTCAATGGATGCCATAATTAGGATATGCCGTAGATTTCGGAGGCCCAATGGATCCCTGGCGTTGGCAAATTTTGACTTTTTTCTAAGCTCTTTGGTTACGAGTCACGACGTCGTTTGTGCATCACATCCGACCAACATTGTGTCTTCTAAATGTAGTTTGAAACTTCACATTTGTTTCTATCTGGTTTGCACCATTTGAAATTTCACATCACTGAACCGTCAGCATGGCGTAGCCGTTTTGCAGCAACGGAGACAAACAAAAGATTACAAAATCGATACTGGCTATCTCTACTTGCATCGAAAATAAAGCGAGAGTCTCCATAAAATATGTAATACATGTGTGCTTCTGCCCTTCATTTTTTTGTTCTCAAGACCTCAAAACTAGCAGACCTCAAAACCTAGAATCAATTGTTCAAAATTCCAAACCGAAAACACCTTATATCCAGAGCAGATGAACAATGCATATAAAGTTGCATACAATTTGCAGAGAGTTTGTTTTACGCTGTCATATCCAGCGCAGATCAACAAAGTAATATTACAAAAGGGAAAAAAAAAAAGAGAGAAAAATACCCTAAAAGTCAGAAGTTTTAAGGCCATCTTAGAAAATCCTCCCGTTGCAGTCCTTGGTACTTGTACCATGCAGGTGACCCTCACACTTTATCTTTTTAAGAAATAATTTATGTAAAGATAGACAAAACGAATATCTTCTTCTTCATATGCATGATCAAGAAGCATATGTATATTTTTACCCAAAACACGTCAACCCTTATTTTCCCCTCACCGTAGATAATGTGATACAGAGGTGGATTCGGTATGTTCTTCATGTGTTATAGAATTTCTCTTTTGTGCTTCCGAATATGTGATCAGATACAACAAAATTTTAACGGCAATGCGAACTGTATTCTAATAAAATCCGATCTTCATCAAGTAACGTGTATAACTTATAATATCCCACAAAGAAAATATGCTTTACTATGCATTCACATTCGGCTGTCTGCCATATCTGCAACTGGCAACCAAACTTTGCTTATCAGAATCGTGATCTCTTCTTGCGGATATAAAACCGAGGATTCTCTCCATGTGGTAACCTCCGCCCAAAGCAACCTCTCGTTCAAGATGTGAACAGTAGCTCTGGAACACGCTGACAGTCATATGCATACGAAAGTTGAGCTTGAAGAGGAAATCCACTTCAAGCTCATTGATCTCCTTCGTGGTAATACCTCCAATTTCTGCATAAGACGCATTGTTGTAATTTCTGCCGGCCATAACAGACAATTCATCAGAAAACGTTATCACACATCAACACTCCCAAGCATCTCAAATAAACCCTTACAACCCTAACAACCCTAAAACCCTAAAACATACATCCCTCTAAAAGATTAATTATAACAAGCTGAAATACTTACACATCGTCCAGAAACTTGGCAGCATGACGGTGGTGATGACAAGCCTGTAAACATTGACAGAAGTCACACGAAACGTCGAGTGGTAGAAGATGAGTCTGTCTATGTATACATACGCCACAACAAACGCGGATGGGGATGTTCCCTTCACAGTGCTGAGAAACACTTGGCATGCAAGAATGTGCAGTCATTGCCGCCATGGCTCTGCTAAACAGGCTTTTTATCTTATTATAACTTTTAATTTGGCAGGGCTCGTGGCTGAAAGCCGGCTGATGCCGGCAAAGCATAAAATTGTGGGTTGCACATATAATGCTTATGTCAATACTTAATGTTTTAGGAGTTTGTTGAGATTTTGAGGTCTAACGGTTGTCTCGAAGAGAGCCATAATTGGTTGTTTTTAAATAAATACTTGCCCGTTTTGGAGATTTCTTTCAAAGCAAAATCCTGGTTGTATTCTTGAGTTTTTTAAGCGATTAATAAAGGAAACAAAGCCTGCTAAATTTGGTTAACAACGATGGCAAAAGCACGAATGGGATATTTTACGAGGCTCGTTTATCGGGGAGCTTACATATCCAATTCAGACCTACATTCTTCGCCACACGTGTGGCCCATCGATTTCGATGGTGTAAGAAAGAGTTCAATAATGCATCGAAAAACGGTAAAGATGAAACGTTTTGAGGACTTAGACGTGCTTCCCGTTGCTTTTCAAAGTGGAAATCACAAAGCATTTACGTTTTTTCAAGTTATGCTTTTAACACATTGAAGTAACTTAGAAGAGGCGAGTTTGTTATGTCTACGTAAAAATAGAATTTCAATTGTTTGTAAGCTAAGTACTTTTTAAGTTAATTTTTTTTTATAAACCCTCAGGGTTTGGCAGTACCTTTTTAGTTGTAATTTTTTTTTTTTTTTTGTTGTAAGTTTGAGAGTTATGTTTATCAATAAGAAAATAATAAACAATCATATACGATTCACTTTAATCTTGGACCTCAATCTTGAACCTTTCATTTAAAACTTATAAAACATATTGACATTTTATTTTGTGTGTTGTTTTAGGGCTTCTCAATTTTCTAATTGAGTTTAAAATAATGTTATGGAACCCAATGAAATAGGTTAGGGTCTTTTTCACTTTGTTTTTATTTCGATTTAATTCTTTGTATGGTTCAGGTTTTGTTTTTTTTGAAAATATTTGAAAAAACTTGTATTAAAACAAAGATCAATTACAATTTGGGAAGAGACTTTTCCCAGCCTCAGTCAGAGAGAACACATGCTTACAACAGTAAAAAAATATTTGCAATGGAGCCAAATCTCTTGAACCATTAACTAGCTAACAGGGGGATCGATTTGGTCTGTTGATGCAACTTGTCACGATATCGCGACACTTTTTCCTTCTTCTCCTTTGGCCGCGAAAATGCAACATGTCGTGAAATTGTGACACTTTTCTCCTTTGGCTGCGAAAATGCAACATGTCGCAATATTGCGACACTTTTTCCTCTTCTGGCCATGGCAATGCAACATGTCACGATATCGCGACACTTTTTCCTCTTCTGGCCGTGACGTTGCAACATGTCACGATATCGCGACACTTTTTTCTCCTTTGGCCGCGTCGAAGAAACATGTTGCGATATCGTGACACTTTTTCTCCTTGGGCCACGGTGTTGCAACATGTCGCGATATCACGACACTTTTTCTCTTTGGGCCGCGACGAAGCAACATGTCGTGATATCACGAAAATTTTTCTCTCTTAGCCACGATGTTGCAACATGTCTCGAAATCACTACACTTTTTTTCTTTCGACCGCATCGAAGCAACATGTCGCGATATCACGATGCTTTTTCTCTTTTGGCCATGACGAAGCAACATGTCACGATATCGCGACGCTTTTTCTCTCTTGGCCGCGATGTTGCAACATGTCACGATATCGCAACACTTTTCCTCTTTTGGCTGCGACGAAGCAACATGTCGTGATATCATGACACTATTTCTCCTTTGGCCATGACGATGAAACATGTCGTGATATCGCGACATTTTTCTCCTTTGGTCGTGACGATGCAACATGTCACAATATCGTGACACTTTTTATCCTTTGGCCGCAACGATGCAACATTTCATGATATCGCGACACCTTTCCTCCCTTGGCCGTGACGAAGCAACATGTCATGAAATCATGACACCTTTCCTCCCTTGGCCGTGACAAAGCAACATGTCACGAAATCACGACACCTTTCTTCTCTTGGCCGCAACGAAGCAACATGTTGCGAAATTGTGACACCTTTCCTCCCTTGGCCGTGATGAAGCAACATGTCACGAAATTGTGACACCTTTCCTCCCTTGGTTGTGACAAAGCAACATGTCATGATATCGCGACACCATTCCTCCCTTGGTCGCGACGAAGCAACATGTCACAAAATCATGACACCTTTCCTCCCTTGGCCGCGACGAAGCAACATGTTGTGATATCGTGACACCTTTCCTCTAGTGACCGCGATGGTGCAACATGTCGCCATATCGTGACACCTTTCCTCTAGTGACCTTGATGGTGCAACATATCATGATATCATGACACCTTTCCTCTAGTGACCATGATGGTGCAACATGTCATGATATCGCAACACCTTTCCTCCAGTGACCGTGACTATGCAACATGTCGCGATATCGTGACACCTTTCCTCTAGTGACCATGATGATGAAACATGTCACGATATCGTGACACCTTTCCTCCCTTTGCCGCGACGGTGCAACATGTCACGATATCGTGACACCTTTTCTCCTTTGGCCACGATGAAGCAACATGTCGTGAAATCGTGACACCTTTCCTCCATTTTCTTTTTCTTTGATCATTAGCTCAAGGAACTTTCAAGACCCTGCCTAATCACCTCATCTTCAATAGCCATGTCACTGTGCAACTGAACCCCTACCTCCTTCTCAGCACGCATCTTAGCTAGGAAGTCAACCACTTTGTTTAAATCTCTACTCACATAAAATGGAATCACATCATCTAATTTCCTCCATAATTCCTTAATTTGAGTGACAAGAATCCTCAACCTCCATGCTTTCAAAGCAAAGTTCCTAATGCAATCTAGAGCTCCAACCATTATTTGAGAATCTGATTCAAGGATTATCCTCCTATGGCCCTGTTTAACTGCCCAAATAAAAGCAGATTTGATAGCCATGGCTTCTACTTCATTATTTGTGGCTCTTCCCAAGCCTTGCAGTTCCCAATAGAGCACTATTCCAACATGATTCCGGTAAACCACTCCAATTTTGGCTCTACCCGAATTGCCTTTTGTAGCTCCATCAGTATTAATTTTAATCTAGCCTTCTGGGGGTGGTTTCCAACTAGCTCGGTCCTATCCGTCTTGCACTTCAACTTCTTCTTCCATTGCCCCACTAACAACCTAAGTTTCCTCTTTAGCATAGACAACCACAGTTTCTGTGACTTTGCTCCAAATGACCTACCAAACTCCATCTAAAGAAGAAAAACTTTCTCTAAAAATTTTAGCATTTCTCTCCAACCACACTTACCACCAAATAAAGTTTAATCCAAGATCCCAACCAATACAAAGAGCTTTAGATTTAAATCTGCCCCTATTCCATCTTTCCCAGATATTAATTCGATTCAAGTCACCATTAACTTGAATTTTATAATATAAAAACCATCTCTCCCATCAAGTGATCACTTGTTTCCTCTCTCTTGTAGCATAAGACACATTGAGATGGACCGATGATTCCTTTACATCTGAGATTATCAAAAGTGAGAATTCCATTATGCATGAACTGCCAGGAAAAAAAGTTTACTTTCGATCAACCCTTGGTCTGCCAAATCTTTCTCCAATCCTCAACTTGATATGTATGAGGGGGAGGCTCTGGAAGGATCTTGTCATATCCGTCCTTCACTGTGTAGACACCAAGGCTCCCATAGCCCGAAGCTAATTCATCCTCCTTGTCTCTACCTGTGAGAAATATTTCTGTTAAGATTTTAGTCATGGTGGGTGCCAAATCCAGAGGGATTGAAATTGGCCACTCATCCAACTTCTTAAACTGCTTAAACTTATAATCCCCCATCTGACTAGTGGTGAAATAAATTTCAATTTGGACCCAACCCTTGGATTCTATGGCTATTTTTATTGGTTCTAATTCAAGAAATTCAAAAATGATAGGTGGGTAATGATCCCATGAATCTGTCCAAAATCGTGCCTTCTCCCCTCTCCCCACTTTCCAAAATAAATGATCTTTTGCTACCTGAGATCCTAACTTGAGATCCTGCCACACTAAGGAACCAGTACCATCCAAATGGAAATGACCCACCTCATTTGGGTTTACATGTCCCAAATATTTACTAGTTAGGATTCTACTGAATAAGGAAATTGGTTGGGAAATCCACCTCTAGTAAAGCTTTCCAGCCAAAGCTCTATTATTTAACTTGGATCTTCTCAGTCCCAAACCTCCTTTTACCTTGGGCTGGGTTACTTTGTCCCAACCTACTAAGGCCCATTTCCTCTCTCCTTTTACTCCTTCCCATAATTTTTTTCTAGCCATCTTGTTCAACTCTTTCCAAATAGTATGTGGGGCAGCCAAGATAGAGAATTTATAAATTGGCATGGCCTGAATGACTGACTGTAAAAAAATTAATCTACCCCCATAGCTTAACCATTTGTGAGACCAATGATTAATTCTATCCTTGATACAATCCAAAAGATTCCTCTAGATATCTATTTTTAGTTTTTTAAAATGCAAAGGGACCCCCAAGTAGACCACTGGGAGAGAGGTCCTTGTGAATCCGAAGATCTCTAAAACTCTGTCCTGAAGCCTTTGATCAAGATTTAAAAAGACCACTTTGGATTTTTTATCATTGATGACTTGGTTTGTAGCCCTAAGGTAGACATTAAGAGTATCTCTGATCATTCTTGCTTCCCTGAAGCTGGCCACTCCCACCAATCCTATGTCATCCACAAACTGTAGGTGAGTCAAAACTTCCTCACCCACCTTGATTCTTGTTAGAAAACCTTGTTATTGTCTCCTCAAGAAAAGTCTACCTAATCCTTCAACCAATATGAGAAAAAGATAGGGAGAGCAAGTATCTCCTTGACGAAGGCCTCGAGTGGCTCCAAATGGTGGTGAGGGAAAACCCTTGATTAACACTGAGTATGTCAGAGTAGAAACACAACTCATGACCCATTCTATCTAATATTGAGAGAAACCAAAGGTTGCCATCATATTTGACAAGAAGCTCCACTCCACCCTATCATAAGCCTTTGACATATCTAATTTTATGAACATTACTTTATTACCAGATGTTTGCATTGAATGGATTGCCTCTTGAGCCAGAACCACCCCATCCAAGATCTGCCTACCCTCTACAAAGCCCCCTTGCTCTAAGGAGATAATGTTATGTAAAAGAGGTTTTAGCCGCTCAACCATTACCTTTGTGATTATTTTATATATAACATTGCATAAGGCAATAGGTCTATAATCTGAAATATGTACCCCCTCCTCCCATTTTGGTATTAAGGTAATGAAAGTATGATTTAATGCTTTAAGCATTCTTTTACTACCTCTGGAATCCTCTATAACAACCATTACATCCTCCTACAAGTTATCCCAAAAGGCCTAAAAAAACTCAAATGGAAAGCCATCTGGACCTGGAGTTTTTCTGATGCTCATTCCAAAGACCACATTCTTCAGATCCTCTCTATCAATGGGTTTAAAAAGGGTCTAATTTTCTTCTTCGAAGATAACGAAAGGTATGACAGCAATAACATCGTTTTGAGCCTCTTCATCTTGCACCATACTTTCCTTAAATAGTTTAGAAAAATAATCCATTGAATGGGCATGCATACCTAGAAGTGTACCAAAGGAGTGTCCATTCTCATATTGAAGAGCTTCCAAGTTGTTCATCTGTCTCCTAGCATAGGCAGTTCGATGGAAAAATTTGGTATTTCTATCACCTTCTAATAACCAAGTGGTTCTTGCTCTCTGTTTCCAGTAGGTCTCCTCTTGGTTGTCAATGTCCTCAATCGCTTTACACAAGGCATCAACCTCGACTTTGAGTTGCTCTGTAATTGTTCCTTCCCTAAAGTGTTTTTGAACCTCATCCCATCTGGCCACCAAAGGAGCTCTTTGGACCTGGAAGTCTGTCTTGTTAGATCGCCTCCATTATTTTAGTTGATCTTTGACATAATGAAGTTTTTTGTGGAATCTAAACATTGATGTCCCGTAGGCTGGGCGACCTTCTTCCCACCACTATGGAATTTTCTTTTGAAGTTCCTCTTTTTGTAACAAAAAAATTTCAAATTTAAATGGTTTGTGATGCTGCCTTGTCTTAATCCCTCCTTCCAACGAAATGAGAAAGTGATCTGAAACTAGACCCTCCAAAATCTAAAATTTTGTATTCCATTTTACAAATGCCTCCTCTAAAACCAAAAAACTATCTAACTTTACCTTCCTGCTATATGGCTCCCTCCTCTTATTAGTCCAAGTATAGTTGGTTCTAGGGCATTTAATATCCACCAAGTGTAAAGCCTAGACTTGGGCAATCATAAGTCGATCCCTTGGATCCAAAATTGGGATTCCCCCTTCCTGATCTCTAGAGGATAATTTAGCATTAAAATCCCCAACAATAATCCAGTCTAAATCTTCCCTTGAGACTCTCATGTTATGCACAACTTTCCATTAAAGCCTCTAACCATCTAGGTTTTGAGCCCCATAAAAATTTGTGATTAAAACATGTTCAGCTATGACATTATTTCTAAAATGTGATGTGAGAACACCCCTCCAAGCTATATGTTCTATTGCATTCCATTCAAGAGAGTTCCAAAGAGTAACAATCCCCCCTGAGGCACCTTGGGCAACCACTTCCATATGACCAACACCCCTCCAAATTCTGTTAACTATTTTACACATAAGATCTAACGACATTTTTGTCTCCTGGATAAGCAAATTTTTTTTTTTACATTTTTCTAAGAGTCTTCGAATAGCAGATTGATGGGTTCTACTGTTTAAACCCCTAACATTCCATGATTGTATAATCATTGGTTACCTTGAGAGCAGTAAGAATCTATTGGCCTCACCGATCCTCCAGTGATCAGTTTGTCTCCTTGAACTGCTAGCAATTCCTTATTTTATTTTCTACCCACTCCTTGAGAGTTGCTATAATTTTATCTCTTTTCCACCTGATTTATCCCTAAAGTTGACTTTTCTTTGTGCTTTTCTGCTATTCCCATGCTGACATCCTTAATTATTGGCTGCTCTTGGTTATGTACTATCAATGCCCCTGCACTCTCTGACTGCGATAACTTACTATCCTCAATTACCTTCTCTATGATGGGGGGAGATGAAAGAGGAGCTTGAGCATGGATGTTATTATTTTCAATATTCACATCCACTCCTTTCATGAATTGTTCTTCTTGGTCCATTAGTGTCTTTAATATCTCATACCTATTGGCGGGCTTGAGTTGGGTTTGCTATTTACAATATTTTTTCTTTTGCCTTCTCCTCCTTTTGGGTTGTTCAAAACCATCTCTCTATGCTTCTTTACCCTGAGAAGTACTGGTTGGTTCTTTTTTTATTGTTGATTTACCCTCCTTAGGAAAATTTTACATTCCTAGAGGAGCCTCCATTTTTGTGTTCATATTATTTGGGCAAGATTGGGCATAAACAACTGTGTTTCATTCTATTGTGTCTTTGGAGACACCCAAATGTCTTCCAAGGGAATTACCAATAATTTCCAAAACCTGCTCACTCCAAAACTCCATTGGAAGTGCATACAAACGAATCCAGACCGAGACAGTAGTGGGTTCAATTCGAGGATCGAATCCTACTCTCCAAGTTTGAACACATAATCCTTTAAGACCATGATTTCTCTTTTCTGATTCGAAAGCCCTATTTCTATAGGCCAGAGAAGAAATAATAATAATAAAATACCCATTGCTAATAAACCATAAAGAGTACTCACCATGAGGCTCCCAATTTTGTCGGACCTAGGAACACAAAAAATTCAGAGTAGGGTGAATACCCATGAATTTATAGATCAAATCATGATTTTATCTGTATAAGACTATTTCTTCGACCATCCTTGGCTCAATGACAACCTTGGGCCTTGATTCAGACTGTGGCAAGCATCCATTGACTCGATGAGATGTTGATCTATTGCCAGCAGCCATGAAGAGCATTTTAAATGCAGTTCTTTGTGCTTTGTCAGTCTTGGAAGGAGATTTACCTTTTAGAAAATTTGCATAAGAGCTATTTCTCTCACGAAGAGGATCCAGAGGTGTCCCCATTGGACCCTTCTGGGGCAACAATCTTGCCTTCAAATCCACATTAACCAAAAATCTCTTCGGCAACCCAAATGATGCCCTAGTTTTTCCCTAGCTCTAGAAACCCTAGTTCATGCACTTCACTCCAGTCGGTCCGCTTACCGCCTTCATCCTCTAGTCATTTATCCTGATGGTCCAGGTTTTGTTGGCTTTGAATGGGGTCTTTAATTCTTTGAATTGGATTTTATTGACATTGTTTTCAGCAATAGATTAGCTTAATTTAAATCTCTAAACGATTGAAGTTTGATTAACTTTATCTTTATTAATGTATGTTTATAAAAATTTTGGTAAGTATAATATCTACATACCAGACAAGGGTATTTATTTTGTTGAATAATAAAATCAAGAGAAATATATAATAAATAGTACGAATAAAATAGTACTTTTATATAAATAATATATATAATTAAAATTAAAATTGGAATTATGTTTCGTTCACAATATGAAATGCAGTTTTCATATAGGTTGTGAGCACGACGATTTAATTAGTAGTGGTATTAACAATAACTTTTATTAGCTTTAAATTAAGATAATGAAAATAAATGGGTTTTATGGTTTAATAATGAAATAAATAGGTTTTATGTTTTAAAGCTTTTTAGTTTTTAGAGGAAGAATTATTATTATTCATATTAATGCAATTTTTTAAGGAATTATATATTTAACTATAAATATGTATTATTTTTTAGGTTATTGTTTAATTTATATATTTGATTTGGAATAATTCTAAAAATATCACAAAGCTAAAGTTGTACATAAATATTTTAAACAAGAACTTCATCTATCTTTAAATATGTACATTCTATTTAAATATAATGTTATATATTTAGTTACATATTATAGGACATCTCTCTTGGTTGTTTTATTCATTATTACATTTTCTAACATTATTTTTCTTGAGATTAAATTGGGAAATTGTCATCCTATCTCTCAATGAAATATATCAATTTTTTGTTATTATCTTTGTAAAAATATTTGTATACCAATATTTCAAAGTGTAATGTTTCAATTCAATTTCTATTTCTTAAACTAAGAATCTAATAAAATGATGCTTTAAATTATTATACTTTAATTTTGCAAGAAAATAAGATTTACATTTATTTTGAATTGAACTAGTGTAGTCATAAAAAGGGTAATAGGTCTTTCTTACTTTTCATCCAGGTCTTCCTCAAGTAGACAAGTAGTACACTAGTTGATGCAATTGTTATATAATCGACCTCTACTATTGAGAATACAATTGTTAGTTCTTTCTTTGACCATTAAGTTACCAATATATTTTCCATTGAGAAACATTTTTCTAATTTAGATCCCATATCATTAATTGAGCATCCCCTATCTGAATCACTCTATCTAACTCAATATTATTGGCTAAAACATAATGTATTATATAAATTAAAGTTCCTTTCACATAGGTCAAAATTCTCTTAGCTACTCTGATATGATATTTTAATGGCTCATTAATGAATATTAAAACTAAATAAACTAGTATGCAATATCTATTATTGTTGATGAGTATATAAGGCTATCTTACCAAACTTATATGTTTCCTCTAATCCACTCTTCTCAAACGTACATATTTTTCACCTTGTGTCAGTATCATAGTAACATATTTGTAGCTTTTCATGCCAAGCATGTTTAACATATCATACACATATTTTTATTGGCAAATAAAGATCTCATCATGTGTTTGATATACCTACATGTGAAGAAAATAAGGTTGAAAAAAGTAATGCTTAATTTGAAAATTCACATCCAAACAATTAGATAAAATAAGAAACTAAATTTTAATGTTAGAAAAGCAATTGAAAAATAGAATGTAAAAGTAAAAAAAAAACTTTTCCAAAAATAGAAAAGAATAACATGGAAAATTAATTTTTAGCACTATCATTCTTTATATTGGTGTATCCCCCACTAGTTGAATAATCCATCCAAAATGTGTATCGTCCATAGATAGATTAAATTGCATGGAATGTAGTGAGATGGACAAAGAATATTGTATGGGGTTATATTGGAATTTATAGTATTTTTAAAAATTGAAAAAAATTTAACCATACATTATTTAGAGAATGAGAGGGAGGAAAAAAAAGGTGAGACTTTGTGGGCATCCCTAGGCATCATAAGAAATCACTATATCCTTAGATTATATTACACAACTCTCTAATGATAAAATAAGGACTAAAAGGGGTTTTTATAACATTACCAAACCTGAGTTACATATTAAAGTTAAATCTATGCCAACATAACAATAAGGATATATGTTGATTACAAGTTATAAAGAGGGTTTATCCATAACAAGGTTAGTCATAACTTATAAGGATTATATAATCAAGTAATACAAATAATAATACATTATACAATAAAATACCCTTAAGTCTATCTAATACATCATATAATGTCAATATTTATAATTTTAAGACCCCACATAATCTAAACTAAGGGCCTAAGAAGAGGAGACATTCATAATAATAATATCACCCCCATAATGGATGCTCTAATAGTCCTCTATATTTTGAGATAAACTCATCTAAATCCTCTCAATTATTTGAAATTCACTAATACAAAATTATTTCCTACACAAGAGTCCCCTTAGGTTGGATCATGGTCACCATTACCACTATTAGTCACTCCAAACTACATCTGAAAAATAATTTCATTGGGATTTCAAATGAATAAGATCACTTACATAGGCATTGCATGAATCTATTTAAAATATAACAATCTTCAAAGAGTTCCTATATAATAAATAGAAGAAGAAAGATATCATGAAAGATAAGATATTTACAAATAAGCTAAAATTATCACCCAAAATAGGAAGAGGGGTTAACTAAAGCATATCTTGAATCCTTTTATTACAAGCTTCTAAAAGTATTAAAATATATTAAAAATTTCACTAGTCTATCTACATATTTTGATTTTATAATATACTATAATTTGATACATTAAGGTGAGTAACTAGGGATTTTTATCCATATTACACAAGGTGACCCCTAACACTACAATAGGACCATGAATTGATGTCATCAATTTGTAAAGCTTGAAAAATCATGTAATTTAAACAAAATTTTCTCAAAATACTTTCATATGCAAAAGTTATGGCCTTCAAAAATTTTCCCCTAATGAACCCCAAAATATTAAAAATTAAATGCTCAAACCTTAGGGTTGCAAGAGCCAATCCCAACCTACCACTTAGAAAAATATAATTTCTTACTATGCTCCAATATTGGATTGCCACTATAGCTCATCTGTTATACCTAATTGTCAACACTTGTCTCCACTTGATTGGATGAGTAGTTATAAATAGGGGAAAAAATGAATTGCCATGGCATGAAAGAAGGCTATGTCAAACTCATAGCCATTGGTTGTTTCAAAGTCCCTAAAGAGAGTTAGAGGATATTGAACATGAAAGATGGCCATGCTAACCTCATATCCTTTGAATTTTTCAAAGTGCCCAATGTTTATGAGCCTTAGCTCAAAGGAGACACCTTCCCCTAACTCTGCTTTGCTGGTTATCCTCTAAAATACCTCTATCTCCTTTGCCCTTAGCAAGTGGAACTCTATCCATAGAAGACACCTATCTTCCCTACTCTGGCTAGAGATCTCTATCCTCAACTCTGTCACTGCAAAGCTGGTCCTCTTATCTACACCAAACATAGTCCTTCGGTCTGGCACAATTGTCCTCTTCCTCTGTTCTTTTCTGCACTTGGTTGAAAACAACTTTTCACTGTCTACGCAACTAGAGTAGCACAGTATTCTCAAATTTATAGTAGAACTATCTTCTCAACTTCTGTGCAAACACAATAGTGTAATCGTCACAAAATGTAGCAGCACTATCTTCTCAACTTAGCTTCTGCTCCGTTGCACATCCACCACAGCGCAGTCTTCGCACACTCTATTTTTACATAGTCTGTGTAAATACTACAACACTCGATCGCACAGCAACTTATGCGCCTATGTGCAGCCACTACAACACCCTCTTCGCACCGTCTGCTTCTCCTCAATCGAACTTCTTCCTCCACTCTGCTTCTGTGAAAGTCGCACTTTGAACGCACACTTCGATCGATTTGATACGACTGCTCTTTGCGCACAACAGACTTCACTTGCGCAAACTCGACACACACTTTTCAATCTGAAACTCAAAAATAGTCCTCCTTATATAGCAATAATTCATGATTAAATTCATGATCTTAGTCGGCTGTATATCCTTAAAACAATTGTCGGCTGCACAACCTTACACTTCATCGACAAAGGTTAACTCCATTGGCTTCAACCGCCTCTGCTGTTCTATAGCTTTTCTAGCGCAAAACTCAAACATGTCACGATATCGCTATGCCTTTGTCTACCATACACCTTGTATTACTTGCTGTCGTGAAATCACGACACTACTGCCTGTCATGTGCCTTCTTTGGTTTGTTGTCATGAAATCGTGACACTACAGCCTGTCATACACTTTCACTAGCTTGTTGACATGAAATCGCGACACTACAGTCTGCCTTACACCTTGCTTTAGCTTGTTGTCACAAAATCGTGACACTCCCTGAATTTGCTGATGTCATCATGATTCTTGTCACAAAATCATGACGCTTTAGTCTGCAAGGCCTTCCTCTCTGCTCTTGTCACGAAATCGTGACACATTTGCTTTTGCTAACGTCATCAGCAACTCTGTCATGAAATCTTGACACTTCTTGCTTCTTCAACCTTTCCTCGGTTTGCACTAGCAAAAATGGAACATGTCACGAAATCGTGACGCTTTTGCTGCCTTAAGCTCTTTTCTGCCAACTGCTCGTGAAACTGGAACATGTCACGAAATCGCGACGCTTTCGCTGCCTTAAGCACTTTTCTGCCAACTGCTCGCGAAACTGGAACATGTCATGAAATCGTGATGCTTTCACTGCCTTAGGCACTTTTCTACCAACTGCTCACGAAACTAGAACATGTCGTGAAATCGTGATGCTTTCACCACTTGCAAGCTGCCAACTCAACCTGTCATGAAATCGTGACACTTTCTACATCCGTACAACTTCATTGAAACTTGTCACAAAATCACGACACTTCCTACAACTCAACTCTGCCAACTCAACTTGTCGTGAAATCGCGACACTTCCTGCAACTCAACTCTGCCAACTCAACTTGTCGCAAAATCATGACAGTTTTGCCTAAACTTTCTCTCTCCTCAAACATGTCACGAAATCGCGACAGTTTTGCCAGCTTTGCCTCTGTCTTCCAGCATGTCGTGAAATCACGACAATTTTGCTAGCACTTTCTCTCTCCTAAAACATGTCACAAAATCATGACAATTTTGCCAGCCGCCTCCATACTACTTCTTACTTGTATTTTTCTTGATCTTTTTGCAACTGGGCTACATAGAAACTTACTGACTATACTGAAACCTTCATCAAAACACATGCTTGTACAACTAATCAAATTGCTTCAAGAACTCCTTGACATCAAAGACAACAACTACCAAGATCTCCTTTGACATCAATGACAACAACTATACTTGAGCAAAGGCAATGTACTCAAGGTACCCAAAATTGCCAACAATCTCCCCCTTTGTCATTGATGGCAACCCTTAACTAAAAACATATCTCAAGAGCCAAAACTGAACCAACTGATCCAACAACTAAGAATCTATATTTGAAGTTTTTGCTCCCCCTGACTTGAAGCTCTTCTCTTCACTTGAAGCACTTCCCCTTACACATATCTCTCCCCCTTACTCAAATCTCTCCCCCTTTGTCATCAATGGAAAAGGGTCACCTTTGGGGTTTGGGACTAAGAATGAGTCTCTTAGCTTAGTCCCTCCCCCACCTTCTATTAAGGTGATTTAAAATAGGGTTGGGAGTGAAACTCCCATTAGACACTCATCATCATTAATGTCTACAATTTCTTTGCCGGGCCTTCTCTTGAATTCTTTTTCCACATTGTTGTTCTTGTTACTGTTTTGATCCTCGGACCTGTTCATATCACTTTTCCTATTTTCCTTTCATCATTCATGTTCTTCTCCATACCTTGACCCTTGGACTTGTTCATATCACTTTTCCTATTTCTATTGTCATTCCTGTTCTTATCCATGCTTTGATCCTTGGACTTGTTCATACTGTTGTTTCTGTTCCTGTATCTCGAAATATTAGCTCTACATTGTCTAGCTAGGTGACCTTCATTGTTGCACTTATAGCAAGTAACAATATTATTTCTTTCAGGCATGGCTGTTCTTTGAATCCGCCTGTTCTGACTAACCTAGTTCCTATTATTTGCCTTGTAGAAAATTGCCTTGTGCCCGAATTGTTGACAAGAGTAGCAATACCCTTGAAAGAAATTACGTCTCCTGAAACTGTTATTTACTTTCTTCACTTGAGTCATGCAATGTACAACCATGTGACCAAATCTGTGACATGCAAAACATGTGCCGTGAAATTTTCTTTTATTCGACTTCATGGGTCCCAAAAACTTCTTCTCAATCTGAATATCATTTTCTATTTTTGCGTATCTATCACTTATGGACTCATGATCTGAAATACTTTCTTCAACAGAACTCTCTTTCTTTTGAAATCTCTTGCTAGATTCCCCAACCTGTTCCTTGTGCGGCTCAACAAAACCGAGACCTATTTTATCTGTTGGTTTTCTTTGTCCTTTGATGAGAAATTTAACCTTCTTGGAGCTATCCTGAAATCTGTATAGCTTATCCTTGTACTCTTTATTTTCTTCTTTCAAAGAAGCCATTTCCTGTTCTAACTCACTATACTCCAGAATTTTAGAATCCAACTCATTCCTGAGTTCTTGTGACTTAGCCATAGAGACTTCAAGATTTTCTATAAGTTCATCTCTCTCCATACAGCATTCATCTAATTTAATCTTGAGTCTCTCATTCTTCTTTCTTTCATTTTTCAAAACACTAAGAGCATTATTGAGTTCACATTCAAGATCCTCTATTTGATGGCACTTTGAATTATCATGACCTTTTTCAGATTTCTTATCACTAGAGGTGCTACCTTTTTCAAAAACCATACATGCATCTTCATTGTAGTTTTCTGAAGCATCCTCATACATACTAGCAACCAAATCATTATTTCTGCAATCATCCTCAAGGTGCCCAAAATTTCCACATCTAAAACATTTCATGATAATGAATTTATGTTTCGGTTCTTCCTCTTTTTCTGAAATGAACAACATCTCATTTTCATCATCACTAGAAGAACTGTCACTATCACTGCTAGAACACTTACTTGCTTTGTCTAAGTAGAAGCTCTTCTTATTCTTGTGAGAATGCCTCTTTCCATGATTGTTGTACTCATATTTGCTTTTCTTGTAATACCTATACTTTTCATAATCCTTGCTCTTATATACTTTTCATAATCCTTGCTCTTAACATCTTGTATATCTTCATCACTTTCATTTTTGGAAACAATACAGTCAGTAGCATAATGACCAAATTTCCCACAATTGAAACATCTTATATTTTTCTTGCTTTTGTGCTTTCTAGAAAACTTGCCTTTCTTGTTGTAATATGCCTCTTCCTCACTAGAAGACTCATCACTTTCTTGAATCTGTTTGCCTTTTGATTTCTTGGTAGCTTTGAAAGTTGCCTCTTTCTTTACATCAGCTTTCACTTGAGTTCTCAACTCAAATGCTGCAAGAATACTATGGAGCTCATCCTTTTTCAATTTATCTAAATCTTTAGCTTCCTCAATAGCAGAAATCTTTTCACTAAATCTATTAGGAAGGGATCTTAAAATCTTATCACACACATTATTTTCAGCAAGTTCAAGACCTAAGTCTTTCATAGAATTAACAACTTCATCCATCCGGAGCATGTAGTCACTAATATTTTCATCATAATTCATCTTGAGTTGTTCAAACATACCTTTAAAATGTCTCAACTTGGCCTTTCGAACATTTGCATCACCTGTATGAACAACCTGCAATTGTTTCCACATTTCACTAGCTATCTTGCAGTGAATAACTTTGGTGAGATTTGCCTTTTGTAAACCCTTCAAGATTGCATTCATGGCTTTTGAGTTGCTGTGATGTAGAAGCCTGTCTTCTTTAGTGTAAGGACCATTTGCAGGAATGGTGTACCCATCTTCAATAACTTCCCATACCTCATTACCAAGTGCCATTAGATAGACTTTCATTCTTGCACTCCATAGGCCAAAATATGATCCGTCAAGAATAGGTGCTGCATTGCCACTCGAGTAGTCCATTGTGTTCTTTGCAAACTTTTCCTTCAAGTTGTTTAAACTTTTCGAAGGCACTGGATCTGATACCAATTGAAGAACACAAGCTTATACTGAGAGGGGGGGTGAACAGTATAAGACCACTTTTAACTTTATCTATCAATACAAATTTCAAACCATTAACATGCAGAATAAGATAGCAATAATAACAGTAGTAAAACAATGCACAAAATGCAATCCACAAAGAGACACATCAATTTACGTGGTTCACCCAAGGTGGGCTACTCCATGGATAAAACTTTTCTTCTAAAATTTGTATCAAAGTCCTTTGGGAATCCTTCTCGATTACAATGTTTATGAGCCTTAGCTCAAAGGAGACACCTTCCCCTAATTCTGCTTTGCTGGTGATCCTCTAGAAGACCTCTATCTCCTTTGCCCTTAGAAAGTGGAACTCTATCCATAGAAGACACCTGTCTTCCCTACTCTGGCTGGAGATCTCTGTCCTCAACTTTGTCACTGCAAAGCTGGTCCTCTTATCTGCACCAAACACAGTCCTTCGGTCTGGCACAATTGTCCTCTTCCTCTGTTATTTTCTGCACTTGGTTGAAAACAACTTTTCACTGTCTACGCAACTACAGCAGCACAGTCTTCTCAAATTTACAGCAGCACTATCTTCTCAACTTCTGTGCAAACACAGTAGTGCAATCTTCGCAAAATGCAGCAACACTATCTTCTCAACTTAGCTTCTGCTCCGTTGCACATCCACCATAGCGCAGTCTTCGCACACTCTACTTTCTTTACACAGTCTGTGTAAATACTACAACACTCAATCGTACAACAACTTATGTGCCTATGTGCAACCACTTCAACACCCTCTTCGCACTGTCTGCTTCTGTAAAAGTCACACTTCGAACGCACACTTCGATCGATTCGATATGACTTCTCTTTGCGCACAGCAAACTTCACTTGTGCAAATTCGACATGCACTTTTCAATCTGAAACTCAAAAATAGTCCTCCTTATATAGCAATAATTCATGATTAAATTCATGATCTTAGTCGACTGTATATCCTTAAAACAATCATCGGTTGCACAACCTTACACTTCGTTGACAAAGGTTAACTCCGTCGGCTTCAATCGCCTCTGTTGTTCTATAGCTTTTCTAACGCGAAACTCAAACATGTCATGATATCGCTATGCCTTTGTCTGCCATACACCTTGTATTACTTGCTATCATGAAATCGTGACACTACTGCCTGTCGTGCACCTTCTTTGGTTTGTTGTTGCAAAATCGTGACACTACAACCTACCGTACACTTTCACTAGCTTGTTGACGCGAAATCGTGACACTGTAGTCTGCCTTACACCTTGCTTTAGCCTGTTGTCATGAAATCATGACACTCCCTGACTTTGCTGACGTCATCATGATTCTTGTCATGAAATCGTGACACTTTAGTCTGCAAGGCCTTCTTCTCTGCTCTTGTCACAAAATTGTGACACATTTGCTTTTGCTGACGTCATCAGCAACTCTATCATGAAATCGTGACACTTCTTGCTTCTTCAACCTTTCCTCGGTTTGCACTAGCGAAAATGGAACATGTCACGAAATCGTGACGCTTTTGCTGCCTTAAGCTCTTTTCTGCCAACTGCTCACGAAACTGGAACATGTCGTGAAATCGTGACGCTTTCGCTGCCTTAAGCACTTTTCTACCAACTGCTCATGAAACTGGAACATGTTGTGAAATCATGACGCTTTCGCTGCCTTAGGCACTTTTTTGCCAACTGCTCGCAAAACTAGAACATGTCACGAAATCATGATGCTTTCACCACCTGCAAGCTGCCAACTCAACCTGTCATGAAATCGTGACACTTTTTGCATCCGTACAACTTCATTGAAACTTGTCACGAAATCGCAACACTTCCTACAACTCAACTCTACCAACTCAACTTGTCGTGAAATCATGACACTTCCTGCAACTCAACTCTGCCAACTCAACTTGTCGCGAAATCATGATAGTTTTGCCTGAACTTTCTCTCTCCTCAAACATGTCGTGAAATTGTGACAATTTTGCCAGCTTTGCCTCTGCCTTCCAGCATGTCACAAAATCGTGACAGTTTTGCCAATGCTTTCTCTCTCCTGAAACATGTCGTGAAATCATGATAGTTTTTCCAGCCGCCTGCATACTTCTTCTTACTTGTCTTTTTCTTGATCTTTTTGCAACTGGGCTACATAGAAACTTACTGATTATACTGAAACCTTCATCAAAACACATGCTTGGACAACTAATCAAATTGCTTCAAGAACTCCTTGACATCAAAGACAACAACTACCAAGAGCTCCTTTGACATCAATGACAACAACTATACTTGAGCAAAGGCAATGTACTCAAGGTACCCAAAATTGCCAACACTTTGGACATGAATCAGATTATAATTTCAATAACTTGAATATCCACAAATCTACCATAATGGTTATTCATTCAATGGAAGAGCTGAGCAATACAATTGCACTAAAATTGAGAATATGAATAGTATTGTGAAATATATTATATATGGTTTATGAAAGAATTAATATGCTTTCAAAGTTGTGAGATAATTTCTATGCTTCCATAGTGTTTCATATAAGAGTCATATGAACATCAAAGCATATAATCTTAATGAGTGGTATGTCCCTTTCCTCGTGCTGTCAATGGCGTAAAAGGTTTAAAATGATTGTGGCATGGTGGTTATAGGGGTGGGATGCATGAAGATCTGTGTGGCGGCTTCTGGGGCGAACAGTGCAGAATATCGTGGTAGCCATAAAAGTCGGACAGCCTACCCGGATTCGTGGCGGCTACCGATTCCACCATGTAAATTAAAAAAAAATAATAACAATAATAATTTAGTGTTGAAGCTCAAAGATAGTGTTGAAAATTGGTGTCAAAATTGATGTTGAATCTAGGATCATTGAATACTCATGGAGTGGCTTAGGGCATGTGGAAGTAATGAATATAAGTAAGATTACATTCAAATCATATGATGGTTCAACAAGGAGCAAGAAGGTTATTGGTAGAGCAACCCCAATGCATGGAGGCCCTCGATTCGACTCCTAGATAGTTCATATCTTTAGCAAGGTATGAGAGATAAAGAAAAATATAGCAGTAGTAAGAGAAACTATAAAAAGAAAGGAAAAAATAGGATTATTGGTAGAAGAGAAATATTGATTGATAAAATTCAATAAATAAATATTATATGTGGTATAAGCAAGATCTCACATATGAGAGCAGAAAGATGAATTTTTTTGTGTGGAAATAATAGAGTGAACCTCGTAAGTAGTGATATACTCTATTACATATGGTGGTTGCAATGAATAGTTATTTATGCAGTTCAATAGGATGAGAAGCTTACCATACAAGAAATTCTAGTTGAGTCATGGTATCACCCTATATTCAAGAAAAAATGAAGTTAGAAATTGAATGAGGAAGTAAGATTTTAATAATGGATGTTGCATAAATAGTCAAACAAGAAGTTTGAAGATATATGTACGTGTATGGAAAATTTTAAAGGTGAATTCTTAGAGATTAAGAAACAATCTTACATGTAGAACTGAAATCTTAGATTTGATGATTTAGATTTTGTCCATTATATTCTTTGTTATAAATCTAAAGAAACAAGTATGCACTCATCTTATACAAATCATAAGTAAAAGCCTAGATGGAAGGGGCCCTCTTGTTGTCTATCAACAGTGACTTTCTCAAACATGTTTAATACTTAGTACGATGAAGGTAATGCTCAGGTTGTATTACCACATAACGCTTGTTATTCCAATATGTATGGAATGCTACTTCATAATACTAGATACGTAGTGTTGGCAATTTGAGTTGTTTTATGTTGTCATTGATATCACATTAATATCATAAGGTAACAATGAGTTTTGATGACCAAAGCATTCATATTTCGGAGAGCATGGATATATAGGGTTTTTGTGAAAACCAAGGCAGGTAAAATAAAAAGGTTTTATTTAAAACCATGGATGGCATATTTGAAATAGGTTTTTCTTTAAACCCATGTTGGAATTTCGTTTTATTGAAAAATGTGCCTTGGAGATGGAGATATTCAATTTTGAATATTTGGTTTAAATTTTAATATTTAAAATTTAATTTTAAATTTTAAAATTAAAATTACCTCAGCACCGGTGTCATCATCAAAAAAAATTAATTTAAAAGCATTGTCGATGTTTGCAAAATTAAAGGGAATTTGAATATAGATGCAAAGGCTTTTATTTCAAAAGTCTTGGAATTGAATGTAGAGGAGATAAGATGAAAAGCACTGAAATATTCATGTGGTAGCATGGTCCAACGTCGAGCAAGGTGAGTGCAAAGGTCTTTGCTTGTGAAAGAGATAAGGCTCGATTCCCATGGGTTAGAGTTTCGAGCAAGAGAATTGGCCCACGTTTTTGTTGATGTGAGCAAGGGGAGAAGGACAAAAGCATATTTTGCACTCTTCATCCTATGTGAGCACGTAGATCACGTGGTAATTGGCACTGAGGTTGAGGATTGTTTGGGCAGAATCAAGGGTTCGATTCCCTCTAAGAGGCAAGAAGCATTTTTATTAATAAATTTTGTGTTATTGCCTAATGTTGGAGGAATAAGGTGATGAGGTTTGATTTGATTTTTTATTGGAAGGCTTGTTTAAAAGCACTTTTAGAAAAGAAGATATTTTTGGTATTTTCATTTTATAAAAGTATATCATATAATATATCGTTGGAAAGATCATTTCAAGGGCTATTGGACTAACTAATTTAGAAGGAGAAATAAGATGTATGTAGAGAGATATTTCTATTTTTGTAAATGGGTTCAAAAGTGAAGATTTTTGTGCTCTTTTTCAAAGTGTGTTGAGTGTGGCATATTTCCAAAGGGGTTTCTTCACTTCATAAAATGTATGGGCACATTCTCCTATTGATTGTTTATGGTGGTTGATTTCTGAAATATCATTGGAGGGAAAAGGATTGTTTGTGGTTTCCTTTTTTAAAGTGGTTGGTTGAATGCATCAAGGTTTTTTGAATTGAGAGTTGTTTTTAAAACCTTGTGTTATAAGCATAGTGATTGAAGCCCATTGGTTGTAAAATAAATTGAGTTAGAAAATAACATGAGTATCATTGTTATGTGAGATTTGTGGTTGAGCATTATTGGAAACATTTGAGTTGGTTGATACATACTTGGACTAGAGTTGTGTGAGAGAGAGTTTTCCCTTGTGATGATTGGTTGAGTTGAGTTGACTGAGCCTAGTCAAGTGATGTGTGAAGTGATTGTTCAAGTTCTATGAAACAAATTATTCCATCATTCTATGTTGAGTTGAGATTGAGGTTAGAACATATTGAGTCTCTAACAATTCTCTTTATGCTTCTATGAGGTTGATTTGAGTTGAGAGTGAGTTTAGAACATATTGAGTCTCTAACAATTCTCTTTATGCTTCTATGAGTTGAGTTGAGATTGATTTGGGTTGAGAGTGAGATTAGAACATATTGAGTCTCTAACAATTCTCTTTATGCTTCTATGAAGTTGATTTGAGTTGAGATTGTCATTCATTGTTGAGTTCATTTTGAGTACTACTTGAGCATGATTAATTGAGCCTTTGAGAAGGCCTTTGGGACAAAGTTTAGGACAATGTTGGGACAGACTTGTGGATAGGTTTGGGCAAGTTTTGGGTGAGATTCCTAGAGCATATTTAGGCAAGTTCTTGGTGAGCTTGCTAGAGCGGACTTGGGAAAGTTCTTGGTGAGCTTGCTAGAGTAGATTTGGACAAGTTCTTAGTGAGCTTGTTGGAGCAGATTTGGACAGGTTCTGTGTGAGATTGTTATTTAGCTTTAGAAGTACCCTATATCATACCACTACAAGTGCGTGATAAGTTCTTATTTGAGTTTGGGGATTTTAGGTCAATTTTATTGATCTTGATTCTACTCAAAGAAAAGATGTTTAAATTTATATTCTAGTTCCAACAAAAAATAAAAAGCTAAAAGTTTCACCATTGGAATTAGTTGGTAACTCATAGTCCTCATGCTTATAAATAAGAAAATAACCTCATACATGAGTGTGGTGGATAAGAGGATAACTCTATATGAAGAGGGAGGTAAAGAGGAGAAGATAAGGGAGAGACTTCCTTGTGTGAATGCTCTATTGTTTCACAGATATGTTATTGTAATGAAGTGGCCATGTGTGGCAATGAGGAATAAAGTTATTTATTTTTCTTAGAGTTCATATTATTATGTGAAATTCTTGTTTTTTCTAAGGAACTCATATTGTAGACTATAAATGCATTTTGTAGGTAAACTCAACTAGGTAACATAGATAAGTGTGCATGGTCGAAGTAGTCTGAAGTAAGGTGCATCTAAAATTGTTGTTTGAGACTATCACTATGTTTTTTCTAGCACCTACATGTTGTTGCATCTTTTTGGTGTTAAAGCTAGAAAATATTTGAGGTGTGACACATTCAAAATGAGAAATACCACAATGGGAAACAAGAATAACACAAGGATCCCAAACTATAGATATAGCTAAAGTTTTGAGGAGAATTACTACCCAACTTGAAGCAATTGAAACTACTCAAAGAAGAGGTATTCATTTGGAGGAGATTAGTCTTAGTGAAGAAGAGGAGGCTAGCCACACAAAATATTGAGATGAAGGGGAAAAATGAAAACTAGAGGATCAATTGATCCATGCAATTTCTATTATGGGCTAGAAGCCAAAGATAAAAACTTCATCTTATAAAAAAACTTAAATCTAAAGGAGCTCATACACAAAATTTGTAAAATGGATAAGTACTTTAATTTTGAATAAATAGAAGATCTCAAAAGGATGATGTTTGATAGTATGAAGTTAAAAGAGAATGTATCCTTATGGTGGGACCATGTGTAGACCAAAAGGTGAAGAAAAAGAAAGGAAAGAATCAAGATGTTATAAAAAATGGTCACAAAACAAAAGGAAATATTATCACTATCATACTACTCATTAGGTCTCTTTAAAAAATTGTAGAACCTCATATAGAAGGACGAGTGTAAAGGAGTACAAAGAGGAGTTATATAGGATCACCATTCAGGTCAATCATGTGGAAGCCAATGAGAAGGTATCAAAGCACTTCAATGGATTGCAACTATCCATACAAGATGAAGTCAATATGATAAGGGTACGAATGGTAGAATATGCCTACTAGTATACCTTGAAAATTAAGAAGTTACAAAGGTAACAAAAATAATGTAGGAGGAAGAGGATGGTCCTCTCAGGGAAGAGAACAATAAAGCAATGGTAATGTGAAATATTTGCAAGAATCAGAATATAGAACCTCTCATGGTGATTTTAGTAAAAATACTCAAGGAGGTGGAGACTCTTTATGAGGAAGAGGTGATTTTTATCAAGGAAGGGGTAGAGGGTTATTTAAAAATGTTATAGATGTGCATAGAAGATGGTCATCGGGTATTTGAATGTCCAACCATATAATAAAGTAACAATAAAGAAAAAGAGGTGAGGAACAATATTGCACAAGCTGCAGAAGAAACTTTTACTTCTCTGAATCTTCTAGAACAATAAAAAAAAGGAGAATTCCTTATGATAGATAGGATATTATTGAAATTAGCAAAGGAGGTGCATGAACATGATAAAATATGGAACCTCTTCAAGATGATTTATAAATCAAGAGCAAATATTGCAAGTTGATTGTGTATAGTAGTAGCATAGACAACTTGATGTAAATAGATATGGTGGAGAAACTTGGGTTGAAGAGAATGAAACACCCAAATTTGTATAGAGTGTCATGGTTGTAATAGGATATCAAGTTTTGGTAATTGAATAATGTATGGTAGATCTCCAAATTGACTCTTAGAAGGATGTGACATCATGTTGATGAATGTGTGTCATATCTTATTGGGTAGATCATGAAAGTTTAGTAAAAAAGTAGTGCATAAAGGGAGAACACCTAAACTATTTAGAAGGATGACAAGAAGTATATATTAAGTCCATTTAAGGAGAAAGGGAAATAAGTGGACAATAGTCCTACAATATTCAAGGGTATAGAAAAATAATATTTTTAGAGAAATAAGAAGAGCGAAGCATGATTTTATTTCATTGCTAAACCCTCAAAATAAGGGATAGTGAACAATATGGATGAAGCCCCATATGAGATGAAGGATATATTGGAAAAATACATTGAGATTATTTCAAAATATGACTTGCCACCAACAAGGAGTATGTATCATCACATCAATTATAGACTTATATTGAGCTTGCATGTAAGCTGACACTAATGAAGAATAAGGAAGAAAGGGTAGAGATAAGCAAAAGGATAAGTACAATGGAGAAGCAGTTGATCCAGGTCACCACTAGTAGTGAAAATGAAAATGATAGTGCAACATTTCCTATTGTAGATAAGGAGTAATAGAAGAGAGGTGGTAAAGATATAGCAAAGGAAGATGAACCTCATTAGGGTATTTATGGTCATGACAATGGCTATATTGTTGTATTTTATAGTGATAATGGTACTTAAAAATATGATGGAAATTTTAAGGATAATTGAGTTCAGAGTGGCAAAGGAGAATTTTGATGCTTTTAAAGGAACACAAGAGGCATTGGCTACAAGTTGATGAGAAGAATTAGGTACAATGGTATGGGGTTGAGAATACATGGGAAAGATATGAAACTACCCATAATACTAGAGATTAGACCAATGAATAAAAGCCTTGGGTTGCAAGTCCTAGAAGTAGTGAGACTAAACTTTTGAGATGGAAGAGTAGTAAAAGCAATGAAGGCCTAATAATGGGTTTTTGTAATCAGTGTGGACAATATGGACATGTTACAACTACGTGTTAGAACCTATATTCTTATGAAATTTATGGGAACATGATCACTCCAAACGAAGGTGTTCATATTAAGAGAGTCTCACCAACAAAGTGCATGTTGATCATGATTAAATGGATGTGATATAATGAGAGAATATTAAGAGGATGTGGAGTGCATTCTATGCAAGGAGGTTTGATCATCAGAGGAAAACCAATACAATACAGTGAAGTTGGCTTAATGTAGGCAACCAAGCTAGAGTGATAATAACTTGGGTGACCACTTCATGAGCTAGAGCTCATCAAATATTTTATTTTACCTGGTGAGTATGATACGAGAGAATCTAGATAGAAATAACCAAATAACAAGTAGGAGTATCTAGATAGCAAAAACCAATGGTTGCCAACTATAAAAAATTATAATTCCATGCAAAATACCAAATGAAGTAATAAAAAATGATGGTATTTCCGCCATTGCCTAGTTGTATGGTTCATGTTTTAGAAAAAACTAATTTGTTAGTAAAAGCAAAATTAAATAAAAATCTAGAACTTTCACCATTGGAATTAGTTGGCAACTCATTGTCCTCATGCTTATAAATAAAATAATAACCTTGGACATGAGGTTAGTGGATAAGATGATAATTCTAGACAAAGAGGGAGAGAAAGAGAAGAAGAGAGAAGAGATAATTCCTTGTGCAAATTCTCTACTATTTCATAGACATATTATTGTAATGAAGCAACCATGTGTGCTAATGATGAGTAAAATTATTTATTTTTCTTAGTGTTCAAATTGTTATTTGAAATTATTGTTTGTGTTAAGGAACTTGCATTATAGACTGTAAATGATTTTTGTAGGTAAACGCAACTAGGGAATATAGATAAGTGTGCATGGTTAAAGTAGTCTGAAGCAAGGTGCAACTAAAACTGTTGTTTTTTGAGACTATCACTATAGGTTTACTAGCTCCTACATGCCATTGCATCAAGATGATATCAAAGGCAAAATATCTTTGAGATATGACACATTCTGAAGGATAAATAACACAATGGGTATGAATAAGACCACAATGATCCTAAACTGTAGATATAGCTAAAATTTTGAGAGGAATTAATGCCCAACATTAAGCAATTGATACTTCTCAAGGAAGAGGCATTCATTTTAAGGAGATTACTGTTAGTGAATAAGAGGATCCTAACCACATAAAATATTGAAATGAAGAGCAAAAAAAGAAACTAAAGGATCAATTGATCCATATAATTTCTAATACGGTCTAGAAGCCAAATATTAAAACTCCATATGATAAAAAAAGCTTAAATCTAGAGGATATCATAGACTAGATTTCTAAAATGGAGAAGTACTTTGAGTTTGAGTTAGTAGAAGATTCCAAAAGGATGAAGTTTGATAGTGTGAAATTAAAAGGATATATCCTTATGGTGAGACTATGTGTAGAGTGAAAGATGAATAAAATGAAAGGAAATAATAAAGTTGTAACCATTTTACTAGCTAAACCCATAAAATAAGGGATACTGAATAAGATGGAGAAAGCCCCATATGAGATGAAAGATATGTTGGAAGAAAAAGTTGAGATTCTTTCAAAATATGGTTTACCACGAATAAGGAGCATGTGTCATCACATGGATTTCATTCTTGGATCAATCTTACATGCAATATGACATCAATGAAGAATGAGGAAGAAAGTGTAGATACAAGTAAAAATATAAGCATAGTGGAGAAGCAGTTGACCTAGGCCACTAGTAATAGTGATGATGAAAATTATAGTGCAACATTTCCTATTTTAGATAAGGAGTAAGAGAAAAGAAGTGACAAAGAGATAGCATAGGAATATGAACCTCATCAGGGTATTAATGGTCATTACAATGACCATATTGTTCGATTTGATAGTGATAATGGTTCTTTAGAATGTGGTAGATAATCTGAGGATGATTGATATTAGAGTTGCAATGGAGAATTTTCATGCTTTGAAAGGAACACAAGAAGCATTGGATACAAGTTGATGAGAAGAATTAGGTACAATGGTATGAGATTAAGAAGATATGGGAAAGGTGTGAAACTACCAGTAATTTCAGAGATTAAGCCAATGAATGAAGTCCTTAGGTATGCAAGTCCAATAGGAAGTTGTGGGACTAAATTTTTGAGAGGAGAGAGTAGTACAAGTAATGAAGGCTTGAGAATGGATTGTTGCAATCAATGTGGAAGAGTTGGGCAGATTGCAACTAGGTTTTGGACTACAACTTTGTGAAAGTTGTTGGGTACATGATCACTCCAAAAGAAAGTTTTGATAATAAGAGAGTGTTGCCAACAAAGTGCATGTTGATTGTGGTTAGATGGATGTGAGGCAATGAGATAATATGAAGAGGATGTTGAGTGCATTCTATGAAAGGAAGTTTGATCATTAGAAGAATACCAAGACAAGATGGTAAAGTTGGCCTTATGTAGGAATCCAAGAAAGAGTGATAATAGCTCTGACTACCACTTCATTATCTAGAGCTCATGAGACATTTTATTTTACCTAATGAGTATGATATAAAAGCATCTAGCTAGCAACAACCACATAACAAGTGAGACTATCTAGTTGGAAATAACCAACAATTACCAACTATAAATGATTGTAATTCCATGCAAAGGATCAAATATTGTAATAAAAATATATGGTAGTTCCACCATTGCCTAGTTGGATGGTTCACGGTTTTAGAAAAAAATGGATTTTTAAGAAAAGCTAAAAAAATATAAAAAGATAAAGGTTTCACCATTGGAATTAGGTGGCAACTCATTGTCCTCATGCTTATAAATAATAGAGAAACCTTGGACATGAGAGTAGTGGATAAGAGGATAATTCTAGACGAAGAGGGAGAGAAGGATTAATAAGAGAAGGGAGAGAATTCCTTGTGTGAATGCTTTACTATTTGAAAGCATGAGATTCCAGAAGATTGAAAGGAAAACTAATGCGATGTATTCAAAACCCAAAGTTAATGCTTAAGGTCCTATAAAGTGAAATGCATGAAATGAAAGAAAATAGATGAATTTAAATGAGATAAAAGGAAGTATAGAAAGCACAACCCTTTTTATTTATACTCTTCCAATTCGGTTACAAAGATGTCTCCTCCCTTTTAGGGGGTAGGAGCGTTAACATAGTTTCAATTACAATCATGGATTTAGTGTTCCTCCTTCCGCTGGTATTGATGAATCTTTAATCCTTGCTGCTCCTCCTACATTCAAAGAAACAAAAAATCGTCAGCAGCACCTATGTATGATAATGAAACTCGCAAATCTGAAAGAGTACTGTTAATGAATACAGAAGATAAATATAACAATGATTAAAATGAATCTGAATAGACTGAAAATTTGGCAGAAGCATAAACATGTAACTAAAAAAATACTGCAAAAGAAATAGTCACCAAATTTGACGCAGATCGGTATTCGTTCCGGGGAAGGACGAATAAACCTGCAATAGACTGGTATTTGTTTCGGGGTGAAACGAGTAAACCTACAACAAACTGGTATTCGTTCCAGGGTGAAACGAGTAAACCTGCAATAAGGTAGGGGGTGCCCGAAGGCAAACCACCCATCGGTTAAAACTTTTGTTTCGACACCAATTCGCTTGGGATGAGTCTTAAACCTGCTGTGATGTGTTATCGACAAATTTGTAGGGTATTGTGTCCAAAAAATCAGGTTTTGGGTCTTGATTCATGCCTCCAAAAGTCACCCAATAACCTCCCTTTCGATTAAGAGATTATGGATGTAAAGGCACAAATCGTAAGTCAGCAAAACAGCAGCACTTCGTTGCTCAAAATTGCTCCTTCTTTGTATATTTTTGGGTGAGAAAACTCACCATTTTATAGACCCAAGGGGTCTCTTGAATTAACATGCAGAAGTGATACTTTGCATGAATGCTTTTCTGTGAAGAGAAGACTTCTTCTTGATCAAGGGCTTCTTAACTGCTTCTGTAACTGCTTCTGCATGCTCAAAATAACTCACTCACACTCCCATGCAATGAAGGGAGAGTTAAGTAGCTAATTTGAGTTGTCATGAAAAAGCCCACTCTCACTCCCATGCAATGAAGAAAGGATCAAGTGGCAGATCTGAGTTGTCCTGAAAAGCTCACTCTTATTCCCATGCAGTGAATGGAGAGTCAAGTGGCAGATCTGAGTTGTCAAAAGAAATTTCTCGTACTCCTATGCCATGAAGGGAGAGCTTAGTGGCAGTTTTGAGTTGTCCTGTGCTGAGGTTTGACTTTTTTTTGATCAAACCTGGTATTCATCCCACCCTGAAATGAGCGTTGGAATTCATCCTTGGGTGGAATGAGTACCAGTCTGTACTCGTTTCGGGGTGCAACGAATAATTAGCAAAGTGCCTAAAAGGTGACAAATTGACCTCTAACCTCTAAAACTGCTTTTAGAAGTGGTTAGGATCACTGTTTAACCTCTAAGGGCTGCCCTAGGGACTGTTTGTGTCAATGTGATTGGCGCTCATTATCACGTAATCAGATTGGTGTTGTTTTGGTGTCTATAGATGCCCCTTTTTGGGAAGCACTATGCAAGGCACAACGTCGAGCAAAAATAGATAACCAAAGCACTAATGATTAGGGTTTCTCAGTAACCTAACCAAATATTGATGCCCTAAGTATGGAAAAGGCATGCATTCTTGAATCCTTGTTTTTGACGAGCTAAGGAACTTAAATCAAGTATTAACCTGGTTCGGTGAGGTATTACTTGAACTTGGACATTGATCAGGCATGAATAGGCAAAGGGCGCAACCTTTTTTCTATGGGAAGCTTGAGTTCATGATTCACAAATGCCAAGTGTTTGATCAGCTTGTGATGATTGCTTGTTTGTTGCCCCAAGCAGGGGCACGATTGTCTTTGTCAATGATCCTTTGAATGCATGTTATTTCCATGATTGGGTATATTTTTGTTGATTGGCGACTAAGTGTGACTACCCCCTCAACCGACGAATCGATGAGGGAATGACCAACATGAGAAAAGCGATGAGTCGCTTGACCCAAGATGACTTAGGTAAGGGTGCCTTCAGTTGTTTAGCATTGAATGTGTGTGCAGTTTTCCGACATTTAGACCTATTTTTGGTGGGTTTAAACCCGTTTTGCGACGCCATAAGGGGTAAACATTGTCAAAAATCTGATCTCCCGTGGAGCGGTCCAGCCATGGTAGCCTTCTTAGGGATAGATATAGTGATAATGTAAACCCCGACATCTATTTTGTTATGCCAAGAATGTCAGGTGCAATAGCACTCTGGTTTGGCAATTTTTAGTGTTTTGGTTGTGGTGTTTTTTGCCTTTGTTTTTTTTTTTTTTTTGAATTTTGGAATTCGTTCTGGGGTGAGACGAAGACCATGCTGTTATTTTTTGTGGGGTGGGACGAGCGCTCCTTCGAGGAAAAGCGCTCGTTCCATAAAGAAACGAATACCAACAAGAAAAAATTATAAATATGCGAAAATGACGAATTTGGCTCATTTGCACTGTTCATCGCGAGCGAATTGGAGCTCTGAGGAGGAGGAGGGAGATTTTTTGATGTGAAGCGCTGCCAAATTTTCCAGCTACCATGAGTGCATAGACCGGGTCGTCAAGCGGCGGAGCCGAAGCGAGACCAGTAAGTGAACTATCTCCTCGAGTTTTAATTTGAAAAAATGCAAATTTGTTTTTATTGTGTTTTTCTTTTGTTTAAGACATGGAACCCTAATTAATTAATTAAAAGGTGAATGAATTTGATTTAAAGACCATGAAACGAAATGAAACATGTATGCAAACCGATGGAAACCTAGACGGAAAATCGTAAAATAAACCTAAATGAAACTTAGAGTAACACCTTAGGGTAACCACGGTTAGAAAAATGTTTTTTTTTTTTTTTTTTGTGAATGGTGAAACTTAGGTCGAAACCGTAGGTAAACCATGTCAGTTTTTTTTTGTCGTTTTTATGAAATTAAAGATGAAAAATTGATGCATTTTTTTGTTTGAATTTAAAGATGAAAAAATTGATGAATTTTTTTGTTTGAATGGTAAAACTTAGGTTGAAACCGTAGATAAACCATATCAATTTTTTTTTTTTTTGTTGTTTGTATGTTTTGAAATTGTAACAGATGTACATGTGAATGAATGATGTTACTGTATATTGATGCATTTTTGTATATGTGATGGTGATTTGATGCATGTTTTGATGTGTTTATGTTGTGTGATGTGCAGGTGGTGAAGAGTCGATATCGGGTATCGACTATTTTTTCTAGTGCTCGAGAGGCGTTGAGTGCAGAGGACTAGGAGTGGCTTGACGCCTTGGGGCTCAAGCATGTGGCTCGATTGGAGCCAGTTGTTGGGGATTGGGCGTACTTGATAGCTTTGATTAGTCTATGGAATTTTTGGACAAACACCTTCCATCTCTCGATAAGGGAGATGACAGTTACCTTGGAGGATGTGTATCAGATTCTATGGATTTTGATAGATGAGGTTCCCATTCGGACGATGCCACGAGGCCAGAGGATGGCTATATTGAACCAGTTTTTTGGACATGGGGAGGATTTGGGTGTGGAGGACGCAGTGCAGAGAGCAGAGGATGATTGTCATATGGGTGGGATCTTAGTGCGGTGGTGATACACGAGGAGGGTGTTGGGAGTGAGGCATACACTACTCATGAGCCTCATTTCCAACATGTTGTTTCCAGAATCCTAAGGGGTGAGGTTCCCATGGAACCTACTGGAGGTGGTGTGGTAGTTAGTGGATTGTCTTGTGACAGAGCCTATGATCATGAGATGGGGCCAGATGCTCTTGGCTCAACTATATGATGAGTTGTATGAGGTCCACTATCGGAGGTAGAAGGGGATTGGGTGCAGCTACTTGTTGTAGTGTGGGCTTGGCAGCACATAGCAATGGAGCGACCACAAGGGCTACCCTGGACTACACGGGTTGACATGGTGGATACATACATTGGTGATGGGGCTTTATGGTATCGATCTGAGGAGCAGGGGAAGAGTCAACAGTTTGCAAGAGACGTGGACCATTACGTAGATGAATTGGCACAACTGACACCAAGATATGTGGTGTGGAGGCCATATCGAGATTGTCCCACATGGCCAGAGGCTGATGAGTGGCTTCGACAGGTGTGGGAGAGGGATCTCCTGTGGACGAGCATTGCGACCTATCATCAACGAGAGAGGGACTGGTTGCGATAGTGATATGAGCTGGAGGATGAGATTACCCGCCTTGGTGGGCAAGTGCCTGCATTCTCTGGAGGTGGATCATCGCGACGCTCGAGAGGGAGTGACACGGAGTAGACAACATCCTCTCAGCGAAGGCGATGGGATGAGGGAGAGGCCAGCGGGCATGGTGCAGGGGCGAGCAGTAGCCACCCTGAGAGGTCTCAGAGGACCCGCACCACAGGGGGTAGTTCCTGTCGCACCGATCCTGCGTGATCATGGTGGACGACGCCCTAGACTTGGGGATTTTGTTGTATGATTACGGGGTCAGAGGACCAATTTTGTAGCCTGTGGGCATCTCTTTTTTTGATATATACAGATGACATATTTTTTTGTGGATGCACTTTTCATGATTTATGTTTATGTACATGTTTTTACATTAATGTATGCATATGCGATTATGAATGCGATGGTTCTAATTTGTATGATGAATGCCAATGGAATAAATGAAATGAGTTGTTTATGTTTTGTCATTAGCACCATAGACTGTGCAAGATTTGACTGACTTGCTATATGAATGGGATGACTTTGTGGAATGACTTGTGCATGTGAAAACTTTGTTTTTGTATTTTGCATATTTGTTTGATGATGATGTATGGAATAAAATGTACCAGTTGTTATAATGTAGTTAAGCTTTTCTGAGAGTTAGATATTTTAACTAACTAGCCAAGATTGTACATTCATCTCGCAAGACTTTTGAACAAGGTCTAAATCCGACTTGAATTTAACCAAGTTATTTCACATCCCTGTGTGTGCAATTGAGTTCGTTTATGTGGTATTTGTCAAGATACCGCCAGTGCCAGATAGGCTATCAACCAAACCTGTATTGAGGATCACCTAATTAGCTCCACTAACTCTGTTTTTGTGTTTAGCAAGATTAATCCATGGGACAATCTAGGGTACCATAGCTAGCTCATCCACATGCAAACATTGGTCTGCTCACATGCAAAGCTAATGTGACAGACATATCGTCATGCGGGTAGGATACCGCCATTGCCAGGTAGGTTGTCCACCAAACCTGTAATGAGGATCACCTAGATGGTTTTTCGAATGCTGAGAATTCTAGGGATTCAAGTTCGGGCTTTTTATTGGCTCAATGGTTTAGGATATTTGCTCGTATACAAAGTGATGAAAATCACTGTTTATTTTTCTCTTTGTTTTTCTTTTTGAGCAAGGATTTTGAATAGTGGTGATAACCACTGTTATTTGATTTTGTATTTTGGGATTTGTAAGTTTGAGCTTGTGAATGGCCTTGATCCTGTTGGCCTTGGGGATGACTACCCATCCTGTTCAGGGACGTGTAGTACGAATCCTTACGACTTTGGGACCCAAGGGGATGATGGAGATTATGAAGTAAGGGCATTGATCTTTTGGGCCTTGGGGATGACTACCCATCCTGTTCAGGGACGTGTAGTACGAATCCTTACAACTTTGAGACCAAAGGTGAATGGAAATGGTTGTGATGATGGTTTGTTGGAATGTTGTTTTGGAATGGCATCGATCCTTTTAGGTCTTGGGGATGACTACCCATCCTTGGCAGGGACGTGTAGTACGAATCCTTACAATCTTAGGGACCAATGGTGATTGGGATTTTGGTAGTGGTGAAAACCACTATTTATTAAGGGGAATTGATGGGGAAGAGCTTGTCCTTTTGTCAATTCTCAGCATTCTGGAACCATTCGCACAGGGGGATGAATAGGCTAATCTTTCGCCGATGGTACCCTAGACTGCTTTGTAGGTTTCGCTTGCGTTCACACAACTTAGGAATTATTTTATGTGTGTAAATTTGTGTAGGGATATTACATAACGAGGTGTGACCCAAGTAAAATTTTCCTGTGTAAAATCTGTTTGACTGTGTACAATTTTTGGCTAGAAAGGTAAAGACAGCTGAATAACGAAAACCCTAAATACATTAGGAGACAACTGACTAATGCTAAAAAAATGGGATGGTGTGATGCGGGATGTAAGCATTGAGAAAATTGATGTGATGTGGAAGATGATGGGATTGCCAAGCAATTACAGTCTATGGTGCTTTTGACTTGTATAACCAACAAATATGCAATGTATGAATGGGATGCCTAATGCAACCTATATTTTTGTATTTTTGATGTTTTATGAGTATGCATGAAATGGAAATGCAATTTTTTTGTTATTTTTGATGATTTTATTGTTTGTGTTTATTTTTGAATATTTGTTGTGACCAAGCGGCTATGGTAACCCTTGGAGCTTTTGGTTTGACCAAAGGGTTTATGGACACCTTTGGGGCATTTTGGGAGTGACCAAGCGATTGTGGAAATCCTTGGAGCTTTTGGTTTGACCAAAGGGTTTATGGACACCTTTGGGGCATTTTGGAATTGACCAAGACCGAGCGATTGGAAATCCTTGGAGCTTTTGGTTTGACCAAAGGGTTTATGGACACCTTTTGGGGCATTTTGGGATTGACCAAGTGATTGTGGAAATCCTTGGGGGGTTTGCAAAGGGTGTATGGACACCTTTGGGGCATTTTGGGGTTGACCAAGCGATTGTGAGAATCCTTGGAGCTTTTGGTTGGACTATGGCTCTCTAAATGTGGAATGGCCTCAAATGAATGATGTTCAAGGGTTCGAGCTCCTTGATTCCTTCAAGAGAGGCAAGCCGGTAAGTTCCAGGTCCTATTCGACTATCAATCACATAAGGACCTAACCAGTTTGCTGCAAACTTGTCCCTCAGATGGGACGGTAAATTAGAATTCTGTTGGTTCTCTTTTAAGACCAAGTCACCAACCTAAAATTCCCTCAAGTGGACCTTCATGTTGTATGCTTTCTTAAGTCGCTCTTGATAGATACGCAAATGCTCGAGAGCATTGATGCGTCGTTCATCAAGCAACGTAAGTTGATCTAACCGGGCCTGTCATGCAGTGTCATCATCGATGAACTCTTGCATTGAAATGCGCAGCGAAGGGATTTCCAACTCAAGAGGCATGACAGCCTCGGAGCCATACACCAATGAAAATGGAGTTGCCCCAGTGGGCGTCCGGATGCTAGTGCGATAAGCCCATAGGGCAAGCGGGATCTGAATGTGCCAATCCTTATGATTATCTATGACAGTATTTTTGAGGATGGCGATGAGCGTTTTGTTTGACGCCTCTGCTTGCCCATTCGCCTACGGATAATAGGGTGTTGAAAAGCTATGCTGAATTTTGTACTTTGTGGTCAAAGCACGCACATATTTATTCTTGAATGGTGTCCCATTATCTGACAGGATCTTGGATGGAATACCAAAATGACATATGATATTATGCAAAATAAACTCCGCAATGCGGGGTCCAGTCATAGAGGTTAACGGAATTGCTTCCACCCACTTGGTAAAATACTCTGTGGCTGTAATGATGAATGTGTGATGACCCGACGACACAGGGGAGATCTTTTCGATTAGATCAAAGCCCCACTATGAAAAATGCCAAGCCGATTGGATCGGTTGCAAGGCCTGAGAAGGTACGTGTGTCAAATTGGCATGATGTTGACACTTCACGCACTTCTTCACATACGCGCAACAATCTCGCTCTAAAGATGGCCAATAATAACCCATGCGAAGAATGCGCTTTGCAATGGCCATACCACTGAAGTGGCCACCACATGTACCATCGTGTGCTTGGGTGATCGCCCAAGCGGACTCTTGCTGGTCCAAGCAATGGAGGAGGATTCCTTCATAGCTCCGACGATACAAAATGTCTCCTAACAAGACATGTTTTTCCGCTTTCTGTTTGAATGATCTTTTCGTGGCTTGTGTCAATCCAAGTGGGAGAGTACCTAGCTTGAGGTAATCCCTAATGGGTGTGTACCAATCCTGCTGATCAGAAACCTCGATGGTATGAACGGCCAATCCCTCTTGAAGTTCATCCCGAACAAAAGCTGAGCGGGAAAGAACTTGTAAAAATAGCGTTGTGTTGCTATTAAGAGGGGAAGGGGAGAACAAGGACCCCCAGTTGGCTTTAGTCAAACAATCTTGGATTCGAGAAAACCTATCCGAAGATGGTTCAATCTGGATCAAGTGGATTCCTGGCGTGAGGTCAGAGCTTGCACGCTCCATCGCGGGTTGCGATAATGTCTTGACCTGAATGGTTGTCATTTCACCGGAAAGGTCTTGCGGGATTAGTGACCCCAAGGAGGCCATAGTATCCACAAAATGATTCGATGATCGAGGGAGTGCCTCGATGTCGTACCATTCAAGTTGTGCCAGGAATTTGTCCACAAGGGCTTTATAGGCCTGTAGAATTGGGCATTTACATTGGAATATCCCCTTAACTTGATTGACAATTAACAGCGAGTCACCAAAGATGTTCAATCATTTAATGTTCATGGTGATTGTTGTCTGAAGACCTATGAGCAAGGCTTCGTATTCTGCATTGTTATTGGTGCACGAGAAGTCTAATTTAAATGACAGAGGCATTGGAGCCCCTTGTGGAGTGAAGAATACAATTCCCGTGCCACCTCCTTGCTCACACTTAGAACCATCGAAGAATAGGGTTATGTCAGCCTCGTGACTCAGGCTCATCGAAATCCGGCGATTCTGAAACATGGAAGACCCCATCATCAGGTAGTTCGAAAGTCAAAGGCTGATCGTCTTCAAGAGGAGCCTCGGCTAGTTGATCGGCGATGACTTGACCTTTTATGGATTTCTGTCCAATGAATTCTATGTCAAACTCCGTCAACAACATGATCCATTTCGTCGTGTGGCTACTATGATAAGTACGACTCATCATGTATCGCAATGGATTCTCCTTAGACACAACATACGTCTTATTACTAAGCATGTAGTGGCGTAGCCTTTTGGTAGCAAACACCACTGCCAAGCAGAGCTTTTCAACGTATGCATAGTTAAGTTCATAACTGACTAGGGTGCGGCTAAGATAATATGTAGCCTATTCTTTGTGAAGCTCATTTTTCTGGGACAGCATGGCGCCCAATGCCACCTCAGTAGCTGAGATGTATAAATAGAATGGCACTCCTGGTCTAGGTGGTGCCAATACTGGTGGTGAAGCCAAGTACTATTTAATATCGTCAAAGGCCGACTGGCACTCGTCATCCCAATGGAATGCTACCCCCTTGTGCAATAATTTATTCATGGGTCGGCACTTGTCAGATAACTGCGCTATGAAGCGTTTGATCGACGTGACCTTTCCCTGCAGACTTCTGAGCTGCTTGATGGTAGTTGGGGGAAGCATTTCAAGGATTGCCTTGACTTTGTTGGGATCCACCTCGATTCCTCGTTTGGAGACTATGAAACCCAAGAGCTTTCCAGAGGTGACGCCAAAGACGCACTTCTTGGGGTTTAGTCTGACTTTATGCTCAATGAGGCGATCAAGGACCTTGCTCAAGTCACCGAGGTGATCTGGGCACAAAAGAGATTTGGCCAACAAATCATCCATGTAATCTTCCAAAGTTTTGTGCATGTAATCATGGAAGATGTATGTCATGGCACGTTGGTAGGTGGCGCCAATGTTTTTAAGGCCAAAAGGCATGACCTTATAACAAAATGTCCCCCAAGGCATTGTGAATGCCATTTTTAGTTGGTCCTCGGGATTAATACGAATCTGATTGTATCCTGAGAAACCATCCATAAGGGAAAGCATTTCGTGGCCCGTTGTAGCGTCTACCAACGCGTCGATGCTTGGCAAGGGAAAATCATCCTTAGGACTCGCTTTGTTAAGATCTCAAAAATTGGTGCATATGCGAATCCTCCCATCGGGCTTCTTGATGGGAACCATGTTAGACAACCATGGCGGATAATCCACATAGATGACAAACTGTGCATCCAACAACTTTTGTAACTCGTCTTTTACCATTAAGGCCACTGTTGGATGCATCTTGCGTAGTTTTTGCTTTACTGGCTTGATTGTCGGATCAAGCGTTAAATTATGCGTGACTAGCTGTGGGTCTAGTCCCGGCATATCCTTGTATGACCATGCAAAAACCTCCTTCTTCTCCTTAAGAAGGGCAACATAATCGGCTTGCTCTTCGGGGGAGAGACTTACCCCTGACTTGAGAATCCATGGATTCATTGGATCTATGCCGATGTCTACATTAGTCGTTGCCTCGATCGACATGTGGGATCCGTCCTCCAACTGGTGTGGAGTTGGGATCAGATGGATATCGTTTGCTGAATTAAGATCATCATTAGGAACGTCAGGTTCCTCTTCAGCATGGAAGACATCCTGAGTCTGTTCTGGAGTGAAATGAAACATCCCACCGCAAGGCCAATACTCGATGGGGATGGTGGTGTGTCAGCGTGATCCCAATCTATAGCCTCTATATCTAGATGCAATGACCGTGTTGGGTCGAGTTGGATCATGGATGGGGGCGGTCAAGTCAATGGAGATCATGTTGATGAAATGATTGTAACCTCCATTACCGTAGGTGTGATAACTCTGACATTCTGGATGTTCTTGATGCTTTGGATCTGGCTCTGTAGGCACTGGCACAAAGGGATCAGCCCTATGCATGGACATGCAAATAGGGTCTGCCCTAGGCACTGATGGTTTGATAGGGTCTCCAGGTGGAAGATGCTCTCTGTGTACCTAGAGTGGCGGGTGCAGTAATTGCTATAACTACGTCGGGTTGAGGTGCCACCTATGTCTTGGACCTATGTGTAAGTGTTCAAACATGTCATCTATGTCCAAGGGATATTGTTGTTGCATTTGTCGCATGTGGTTGAGATAGGCCATCTCGGTTTCATCTTCGTAATCACTGTCAAAGATCCACAGGCCTTCATTGGCTCCAATAACTGCTTGCGACATGGGAAGCTCATCGTGCTCAAGCAAATTAATATGGTCCCAACGAGGTTGTTCCGCTCTCTACGGGGGGACCTGATTTGCTTGAGGTAATCTATGTTCAATGGGATCATCTAATGGGAACATGGTCAAGAAGCTTTCTTGATAATCATCCATGGGAAGCATGTGTGAATGATTGCTTCCTGACTCAAGAGGATCCCAAGGTGACACCTCGTACTCCAACTCATCATCCGAAGACTCTGCTTGGTCTTGGTCATACCCTTCATGGAGGTGAGTCCTAGAATTGTCTCCCGTTGTGACCGAAGGGAAAGGGTTGTTGAGGTCAACAAGGTTGGTTGTGTGTAATGGGAGATAATCCCCCAATGTATAAGTTGTATTTGGATTGGCATATGGATCTGATGCCAACCCATCCTTGTTGCCTATCCCTAGGCCTTGCATGTTTTTGACCAAGATGTCGAGGGGCAAAGGGTGATTAAACCCTACTCCTGACTTGTCATAAGGCATTTGGTATCTTGGTTGGCACAAAACACGCACTCCTTGTTCATACCTGCCCAACCCATATCCATGCCAATTGCATTGGCTAAGATATCGTAATGCGAAGTCTGGGTTAGACAGATAATTGACATCCTCCACAAAGGGCTCTTCATCTTCCTCTTCTTGTAGGGAAGGTTCAACGCCATTATCCAGGCCCCCAAAAATGAAGTTTGTCTGATTAGGTGGGTAGCCTAAAGGAACCACAGAGCCTATGGGGAGTCGAGGTCTTCCCATGTCTTGCATAGACTGAAGTGTGGGCGTTGCTACAACATTGCGCACTATATACTCCCCCATGCCTGTGTTAGACATCTCAACAATAATCGTTGGCGATTGAGAGGAAGCGAATGGGAGTTCTCCCTGAGTCCACTCCATGTGGGGTGAACTAGGCGTCTCGACTTCCATTCTATTAAGCATCTCTTCTGTCGAGATGTTGGAGACTAAGGGTGGTTCCTCTTCCAGGGGCTTCTTTCCTTTGTCCGTTGGTGTGGCCACCGTAGGTGGCATCATTGTGGGAGGACTAGATGAAGAAGATGAACCCGCCTGGGAATTTGATTGATTTGGTAATGGAGATTCTTGCATAATCGGACCCCTTTTAGATGGATTTAACTAAAAATCCACATGCGTTGAAGGAAGGGTCGACTACGGCATTAGGTGCACTGAATTACAGTATTTGAAAGGTTCTAAATCTACGGGGACCACGTGCACTTGTCCTTCAAATGTATACTTTAAACATTGATGAGCAATTGAAGGGACACACTTCATGTCCCGGATCCAAGGTCGCCCCAGCAAGATATTGTAAGCCATCTCACCTTCTAAAATGTGGCACAATGTATGGATGTTCTTTTGTCCCACTTGTATGGGTAGGACAATTGTGCCAACTGTCGAGCATATCGCATCATTGAATGCTCGAAGAGTATAAGTGGAAGGTACGATGTGAGAGGCTGGCAACTTCAAATGTTTTAAGGCGGCGGTTGTAATAATGTTACTGGACGAACCAGTGTCTACCAACACCCGCTTATATGGAATCCCATTGACCCGTGCAATAACGTGCAGGGGTGGATCCGCCACATCACCAGCCATCGATTTTAATTCATCTTCTCGAAAGGTGATGACTGGTTTCGTACATTGTTTCACATGGCCCACGAAGTTGTTGAAAGAATTTGCTTCATGGGGATGCAGCTCAATTGCCTTTAAGATCTCCATGAGAGCCTCCCGATGGGGCGCTGATTGCTGAATAAGCTCATATATGGAGAGCCTAGCCGACGTGGTCCTTAGACTTTGAGTAAGTCTAGTTCGAATCGTGGCCACTGGTCTAGGCGGGGGAAGCTGTGTAGGGGTCGGTTGAGTTTGTGACGTTGAGGGAACTTCTCTTGTGGCTGCCACGGGGGCAGCTCCTGGGTATCTCTTGTTTCGAGTCACGATGCTTATCATCCCCACATACCCTTCCATGGGGCAATTCTGCTGCACCTCATTGACATGAAGAGGTTTTGCTTGTGCATCATGTGCGGGCAAAGGATCTCTAAAAATGCCCATTTGTTGGTTGTTAGGCGCTATGGGATTATCCACTGCCAATGTGTTGTTGTCAATGAGATCTTGCACTAAACCTTTGAACTTCCAATAGGCGTTAAGGTCATGCCCTTTCCTTCTGTGGAACCTATAGTAAAGATCCTCTCTATAGCCCTTAGGCTTTGGCGCATTAGGATCTATTGTTTGAATCTCTGGCAGATTAATCAAGTTTGCCACTGACAAACGGTCAAACAAGGAGTCCCTGGACTCGGTGTATGGTGTAAATTGCCGCCTAGGGTGACGCTACTGATTGTGGTCCTATTTTTTATTTTCTCTCTCATAGTTGTTTGGAGGCACCGCCTGATAATTAGCCTTCTGAGGCTGTGTTGCTTGGGCAGGCTTAGGGGCGTTGATAGCAACTTGATTGACCGCGGTGGGTTTCTGTTGCGTAGTCCCTATTTTAGTGCTCTTATTCCATTCTTTTTTCTTAGGCTTGGCAATTTTGCCATCCTGTATCTTGATCTCTTCGATAATTCTAGCTTGCGCCAGAGCTTCTTCTAGAGTGGCATATTGTTGTAGCTGCAATAGCATAGAGATCGATCGCAAATAGCTCTTTGCGAACATTTGAGTTAGGTCGGACATAGGAGGGAGGTAGGATAGCTTTGAAAGCAACGTCCTCCATCGATTCCCATATGCCACCATAGATTCCTCCTCATATTGCTTGAGGCTAGCTAGATCACTTAGTGATGCCTTTTTCTTTGTATTGAAAGCGAAACGTTCTAGGAACGCGTCCACTAGCTGATCCAAGTTGTAGATGCTATGCTTCGGTAAATGGGTAAACCAATCCGAGGCAGGTCCTACGAATGTGGTTATAAATGTTCTTAATAGCAATGCATCATTGTCTTGAATACCGAAGCATTGGCTCAAGAATCGAGTCACATGCTCTTGAGCATCTTCTTCCCCTCTAAAGAGTGCCAACTGGGGCAGCTTAAAATGTTCGGGGTAGGGAGGTGCCGGCACTGACGGATGCACAGGATGACTACGGAGTTGGCGTAAAGTAGGCTTTTGGGGCCCAGAAGTCTTGAGCTCCATAGTCTCTAAGCATTCTAACAACACTTTGTATGCATCGGAGGACTTAATCTCCTCCTCCTTGGTTTGCTCCCGCTGTGGGTTGTGGGGAACTTGAGGCCTTTGGAGGGATAACTGGGTAGCACCCCTTCTGCCTTGATAGGGCATTTCAGCCCGCTCTTCTTCTTGTTCATAATCCTCATAAGCTTCTTGAGGAGTATCTGGCCTAGGCCTGTAAACATTGATGGGTGCCCGTGGAGGATGCCCATCATGGTTTCGAGGAGTGGCCTCCCGCTCAGGTCTAGGAGGTCTTAGAGGCAGTGCTTGATGAAGTCGTGGAGACCTGTCTCGCACTAAGGGGTTGTGCCTCACATACATCTCAGATTTCTGTGCGCGAGGGACTGGAACCTTCTCAGGCACATTGTTGTGAAGCAATTCAGCTGTCTGACGTTGAATGCGCTCTTGGTTAAGGCGACACAAATGTTCTAATTGTTGTTGGTCTTGCCTAAGCCACGTGATTTGCGCTTGGCGGGCGGCTAGTTTGGCAAATGCCAAGTCACTTTGTTCTATCGTCTCTTGGTTAGGAGGCCTAGATGCCTCCCCTACATGCCTTTCTCGATCATGGTACTCCGAGACCCCTATCTGTTGCTTCCCTCTATCGAGGTTAGCAGCATTGACTTGAAGCTCTGGTCTCAATGAGCGATTTGGATATAAAGCGAGGCTGAAGGTGCATCATTCCCATGCTGTGTACTGTTCTTGAGGAACGTAGTGATCTTCCTCATACTCTCTATTGTATGCATAAAAGGTGCGGGCATAATTGTCTTGCCCTGCTTGGAGAGCCCGATACTCTGGATATGGTCTAGTGTGTCGAACATTAATCAGGGGGTAAAGGAGGGATGAAGACATCATATGGTTCCTCCTTGTGGACCCTTTGTTGTTCAAGCACTTCATCACTAGGCCACCCATAACGAGCTTCCAAGGGAGGCCTATGTATCGTGGTCGAGTTCTACATGTAGGTTGTCTTCTTGAAAGGACCTTTGTTGAGTGGGAGTGCCCCTTAAGGAGGGGAGCCTCTATAGTCTTGTCTAGTGATGGCATGAGTTGGAGTGCCCCTCAAGGAGGTGCCTCTAAAGTCATGTTCTGTAACTGCATGGTGTGGACTAACTTGTGTATCCTGCCGCCAAGGTGGGATGGCCAAGTCTTTAGGGCTATAGCGGAGGTGACTTGTCCCCCTTGGTGTATTCTCTGTAGCTTCTGCCCGTGATTGGGCTTGGCTACGAGTGTACACCATGGTGATGTTAACCTAAAGATGCAGAAATTCTTTTTTTTTTAGATTTTTCTTTTTATGATTTTTTTTTTATACTCTAAACAGAAAATAGCATACACACACAAGCAATGATTATCTCTTTTAAAGATTAAGAGTGTGCCCTAATTCTGGTTTAGTGTGTTTTGTTGTTTGTTTTTGAAAGCTTTTTATGAAAACCATTTAAATGCAATTATGAAGGCTCATATGACTCCCAAAATGGTCGCCCCTTCAATATACCATTGTCGGACCGATATACCAACCTCTCTATATACCCGCCCTTACGTGAGGGAGACTATAGGTACGTGAGAGCAGATGATACGTGGAACATAGGCGGTACGGAAGGGGAATCACTCTGTTTATGACACCTACCATAGAAGACTTATCCTCATGCGCTAGGAATCACCCTAGCTACACTTGGTCAGCTTTCGTCAGGATTTACGTCTAGCAACAGTGCGATCGGGGTAATGTATGCAAATATCCAAGCCAACGTGGTGATGAAATCCACTGTTGGTCTTGCTCAAGGGCTGGGGTTTTACGACCAGCTCCTTGGTTTAAGTAACCACGTGATGTGTGAGGTTCATTTTAATTTGCAAAAAATGAAACAGGCAAACAAAAAGGAAACTTTCCCTAAGCCATACAAAAACTGAAAATCAAAAAACAGAAAACAAAAATTTGATAGAGGCTTGTTAAAAACCCCTACCTCTTCTCTGCCCAAAAGGATGTTTCTGACTTGCTGCTCTGAAAAATGTACAGAACGCTATTCGTCCCGGGGTGAGACGAATATCAGAACCGTATTCGTTCCAGGGTAGGACGAATGCCTATTCGCCCCTGGGTGAGACGAATCCCAATTCTGTAATCGTCGCGGACCGAAACGAATAATAGTCTAATGACTGAAAAATAGGTACCTGTAATCAAAACAAGCAATTTCAGATCAGAAATCTAACCTAAAAAAAAATAGAGGACAGAGGTCCCACCGTGATCGCCATTGAAAGCACGAGATTCCGGAAGATTGAAAGGAAAACTAATGCGATGTATTCAAAACCCAAAGTTAACGCTTAAGGTCCTATAAAGTGAAATGCATGAAATGAAAGAAAAGAGACGAATTTAAATGAGATAAAAGGAAGTATAGAAAGCACAACCCTTTTTATTTATACTCTTCCAATTCGGTTACAAAGACGTCTCCTCCCTTTTAGGGGGTAGGAGCGTTAACATAGTTTCAATTACAATCATGGATTTAGTGTTCCTCCTTCCGCGTGCCCACATGTGAAATGGGTGAGCCAAAGTGTTGCCACCGCTGGTATTGATGAATCTTTAATCCTTGCTGCTCCTCCTACGTTCAAAGAAACAACAAATCGTCAGTAGCACCTGTGTATGATAATGAAACTCGCAAATCTGAAAGAGTACTGTTAATGAATATAAAAGATAAATATAACGATGATTAAAATGAATCTGAATAGACTAAAAATTTGACAGAAGCATAATCATGTAACTAGCAAAATACTGCAAAAGAAACAGTCACCAAATTTGACACAGATCGGTATTCGTTCTGGGGAAGGACGAATAAACCTGCAATAGACTGGTATTCGTTTCGGGGTGAAACGAGTAAACCTGCAGCAAACTGGTATTCGTTCCGGGGTGAAACGAGTAAACCTGCAATAAGGCAGGGGGTGCCCGAAGGCAAACCACCCGTCGGTTAAGACTTTTGTTTCGACACCAATCCGCTTGGGATGAGTCCGAAACCTGTTGTGATGTGTTATCGACAAATTGGTAGGATATTGTGTCCAAAAAAATTGGGTTTTGGGTCTTGATTCGTGCCTCCAAAAGTCACCCAATAACCTCCCTTTCGATTAAGAGATTATGGATGTAAAGGCACAAATCGTAAGTCAGCAAAACAGCAGCACTTCATTGCTCAAAATGCTCCTTCTCTATCTTTTTGGGTGAGAAAACTCACCATTTTATAGACCCAAGGGGTCTCTTGAATTAACATGCAAAAGTGATACTTTGCATGAATGCTTTTCTATGAAGAGAAGACTTCTTCTTGATCAAGGGCTTCTTAACTGCTTCTGCATGCTCAAAAGAACTCACTCACACTCCCATGCAATGAAGGGAGAGTTAAGTAGCTAATTTGAGTTGTCATGAAAAAGCCCACTCTCACTCCCATGCAATGAAGGGAGGGTCAAGTGGCAGATCTGAGTTGTCCTAAAAAGCTCACTCTTATTCCCATGCAGTGAATGGAGAGTCAAGTGGCAGATCTGAGTTGTCAAAAGAAATCGCTCGTACTCCTATGCCATGAAGGGAGAGCTTAGTGGTAGTTCTGAGTTGTCCTGTGTCGAGGTTTGACTTTTTGTCGGTCAAACCTGGTATTCGTCCCACCCCGAAACGAGCGCTGGAATTCGTCCCTGGGTGGAACGAGTACCAGTCTGTACTCATTTTGGGGTGGAGCGAATAATTAGCAAAGTGCCTAAAAGGTGCCAAATTGACCTCTGACCTCTAAAACTGCTTTTAGAAGTGGTTAGGACCATTGTTTAACCTCTGGGGGCTGCCCTAGGGACTGTTTGTGTCAATGCGATCAGCGCTCGTTGTCACGTAATCGGATTGGTGTTGTTTTGGTGTCTACACTATTTCATAGACATGTTATTTTAATTAAATGACCAAGTGTATCAATGATGAGTAAAATTATTTATTTTTCTTAGTGTTTAGATTATTATGTGAAATTCTTGTTTATGTTAAGGAACTCGCATTATAGACTGTAAATGATTTTTGTATGTAAATACAACTAGAGAACATAGATAAGTGTGCATGGTTGAAGTAGACTAAAGTAAGGCGCATCTAAAATTATTGTTGTTTAAGACTGTCACTATGGGTTTTCTAGCACTTGCATGTCATTACACCATTTTGGTATTCAAGCCAAAATATATTTGAGGCATGACACATTCCAAATGATAAATCACACAATGGGGAAGAATAAGACCACAAGGGCTCCAAATTGTAGATATAGTTAAAATGTTGAGGGGAATTACTACTGAACTTGAAGCAATTGAAACTACTTAAAGAAGATGTATTCATTACGAGGAGATTAGTGTTAGTGAAGAAGAGGATGTTGGCCACATCAAATATTGATATGAAGAGCAAAAATGGAAACAAGAGGACCAATTGATCTATACAATTTATAACATGGGCTAGAAGCCAAATATTAAAACTCCATCTAATAACAAAATATTAAATCTAGAGGATCTTATAGACCGTATTTCTAAAATGGAGAAGTACATTGAGTTTAAGTTAGTACAAGATTCTAAAAGGATGAATTTTGATAGTATGAAATTAAAAGGGCATGTGTCCTTATGGTAGAACTATGCGTAGACTAAAATATGAAGAAAAGGAAAGAAAAGAATCAATATGTGGGAGAAAATGGTCACCAAACTAAAGGTAAGATTCTTGATGTCATATTACCAGTTAGGTCTTTTTTTAAAAATAGTAGAACCTAAGATAGAAGGATGTGAGTGTAAAGGAGTACAAAGAGAAGTTCTATAGTCTCACCATTCAGGTCGATTATGTGGAAGAAAATGAGGAGAACATCTCAAAGTACCTCAATGGATTGTAACTATCAATCCAAGATAAAGTCATTATGATAAGGATAAGGATGGTAGAATAAGCCTACCACTATATCTTGAGTAATGAGGAGAAGTTATTAAAAAGGCAAAAAAATAATGTAAGAGGAAGAGCACGATTCTCTCAAGGAAGAGAACAATAAAATAATGGTAGTTGGTAACATTTACAAGGAGTAGTACCTCTCATGGTGATCTCAGTCAAAACACTCAATAAGGTGGAGAATATTCATGTGAAAGAGGTGATTTTTACGAAGGAAGAGGTAGAGGATTATTTGAAAGATATTATCGATGTAGAGAAGATGGTTATCAGGCATTGGAATGTCCAACCATGCAAAAAAGCAACAATAAAATAAATGAGGCTAGGAATGATATTGTGCAAGTTGAGGAAGAATGTGTTACTTCCCCAAACCTTATAGAACAACAAAAATAAGAAAAAATCCTTATAATAAATAGGGTATTGTTGAAAATAGCAAAGGAAATGCATGAATCTAAGTAAAGAATGGATATTTTCAATATGATTTACAAATCAGGATGCAAATGTTGCAAGGTGATTGTGGATAGTAGTAGAATGGATAACTTGTTGTCAATAGATATGGTGGAGAAACTTGGGTTCAAGAGAATGAAATACTCAAATATGTATAGAGTATCATGGTTGCAAAAGGGACATCAAATTCTAGTAATTGGATAATGTATGGTAGATCTCCAAATCGGCTCTTAGAAGTATATGACATCATACCAATGGATGTCTGTCATGTCTTATTGGGAATATCATGAAATTTTAATTAAAAAGTAGTCCATGACGGTAGGGAGAACACCCACACAATTGAGAAGGATGATAATAGGTATACAATAAACCCATTTAAGGAGAAAGAAAAATAAGTGGATAGTAATCCTACAATGTGCAAGGGTATAGCAAAATAATATTTAAAGAGAAATAAGAAGAGGGAAGCATGCTTTACTTTCATCGCTAAACCCACAAATGAAGGGATAGTGAACAAGATGGATGAATACCCATATGAGACGAAGGATATGGTAGAATAACACATTGATATTCTTTCAAAATATGGGTTAACACCAATAAGAAGCATGTGTCTTCACATGGATTCCAGTCTTTGATCGATCTTACATGTAAGCTGACACCAATGAAGAATGATCAAGAAAGAGAAGAGACAAGAAAAAGGATAAGCATAGAGGAGAAGTCGTTGACCTAAGTTATCGGTAGTAGTGACAATTAAAATGATAGTACAATAATTCCTATTGCAGCTAAGGAGCAAGAGAAAAGAAATAGTAAAGAGATAGCAAAGGAAGATGAACCTCATCATGTTATTTTTGGTCGTGACAATGGCCACATTGTTGGAGTTGATAGTGACAATGGTACTTTATAATGTGGTGGATATTGTGATGATGATTGATATCAGAGTGGCAATGGAGAGTTTAGGTTCTTTAAAAGGAACACAAGAAGCATTGACTCCAATTTTATGGGAAGAATGAGGTATAATGGTATAGTATTGGGAATATATGGGCAAGGTGTAAAACTGTTTGTAATACCAAATATTAGGCCAATGAATGAATAAATTGGGTATTCAAGTCCAACAAGAAGCAGTGGGACTATATATTTGAGAGGAGATAGTAGTACAAGGAATGAAGGCCTGAGAATGGTTTGTTGCAATCAATGTGGAAGAATTGGACATATTGCAACTAGGTGTTGGAACCCACATCCTTTTGAAATTTGTGGGGGATATGATCACTCCAAAATAAGATGTTGATAATAAGAGAGTGTCACCAATAAAGTGTATGTTTATTGTAGTTATATGGATGTGATACAACAAGAGAAGGATGTTAAGTGCATTCTATGCAGGGAGTTTTGATCATTAGAGGAAGACCAAGATAAGATAGTGTTGGTATTATGTAGGAATCCAAGCTAGAGTGATAATAGCTTGGATGACCACTTCATAAGCTAGATCCCATGAAACATTTTCTTTTACTAAATGAGTATAATACAAGAGCATCTAGCTAGCAACAACCAAATAACAAGTGGGAGTATCTAGTTGGCAACAACCAAAAATTGCCAACTATAAAAAATTATAATTCCATGCAAAGGATCAAATTGGAGTAATATAAAAGGATTGTAGTTCCACCATTGCCTAGTTGGATGGTTCACGTTTTTAGAAAAAGCTATATTTTCAGGAAAAGCAAAAAAAAAAAACAAAAAAACTAGAAGTTTCACCATTGGAATCAATTGACAACTCATTGTCCTCATGCTTATAAATAAGAGAACCTTGGATATGAGTGTAGTGGATAAGAGGATACTTCTAGACGGAGACGAATAGAAATTTAAGAAATAAAGGGAAATAATTCCTTGTGTGAAAGTTGTACTATTTCATAGATATTTTATTGTAATGATGTGACCATGTATGCCAATGATGAATATTTTTTTATTTAGTGTTTATATTGTTATGTAAAAAACTTATTTGTGTTAAGGAACTCATATTGTAGTTTTGTAGATGATTTTTATAGGTAAACGTAGCTAGGAAACATAGATAAGTGTGCATGGTCGAAGTAGTTTGAAGTAAGGTGCATCTAAAATTATTGTTATTTGAGACTGTTACTATGGGTTTGCTATCACCTGCATGTCATTACATAATTTTGGTATCAAAGCTAGAAGATATTTGAGATGTGACACATTACAAAGATGACACAATGAAGAAGAAGAAGACCACAAGTGTTGCAATCTGTAGATATACCTAAAATGTTAATGAGAATTACTGCCCAACTTGAAGCAATTGAAACTACTTAAATAAGAGGTATTTATTTGGAGGATATTAGTGTCAATGAAGAAGAGGAGGTTGGCCACATGAAAGCTTGTGATGAAGAGAAAAAAGGGAAACTAGAGGATAAATTGATTTATGCAATTTCTAATATGGGCTACAAGCCAAATATTAAAATCCCATCTGATAATAAAGGCTTAAATCTAGAGAATATCATAGACTAGATTTCTAAAATGGATAAGTAATTTGAGTTTGAGTCAATAGAAGATCCCAAAAATATGATTTTTGATAGTACAAAGTTAAAAAAACATGTGTCCTTATGGTGGGACCGTGTGTAGACTAAAAATAAATAAAGAGAGAGAAAATAATAAATATGTAGGAGAAAATGGTCACCAAACTAAAGGTAAGATTTTTGTTGTCATACTACCAATTAGGTCTTTTTAAAAAATTGTAGAAACTAAGATAGAATGATATGAGTGTAAAGGAGTACATAGAGGAGTTATATAGGCTCACAATTTGGGTTGATCATCTGGAATACAATGAGGAGAAAGTATCAAAGTACTTCAATGAATTACAACTATCAATACAAGATTAATTCAATATGATAAGGATAAGGATGGTAGAAGAATCCTACTAGTATACCTTGAAAGGAGAGGAGAATTTGTTCTAGAGGCAACAAAATAATGTAAGAAGAAGAGGACGATCCCTTAGGGAAGAGAACAATCAAACAATGGTAGTAAGTAAAATTTGTAATAAGGAGATGCTAGTACCTCTCACGGTTTTTTAAGTCAAAACACTCAAGGAGGTGGAGAATTTTCATGAGGAAGAGATGATTTTGGCCAAATAAGGGGTAAAGGATTCTTTGAAAGATGTTATAGATGCAAATAAGATGGTCATTGGGCATTTGAAGGTCCAACCGTGCAACAAAGCAATAATAAAAGAAAATATATCATGAACCATATTGCACAACCCAAATAAGAAAGTGTTACTTTACCAAACCTTGTAGAACAACCAAAATAAGGAGAATTCCTTATGATAGATAGTGTATTGTAAAAACTAGTAAAGCAGGTACATGAACCTGAGCAAAGAAGGAAACTCTTTAAGAAGATTTACAAATCAAGAGGTAAATATTGCAAGGTGATTGTGGATAGCAATAGCATAGATAACTTGGTGTTAACAGAGATGGTGGAGAAACTTAGATTGAAGAGAATGAAACATCCAATATGTATAGAGTATCATTGTTGCAAAAGGTAAATTAAGTTTAGGTAATTGAATAATGTATGGCAGATATCCAAATTGGCTATTAGAACAATGTGACATCATGTCAATGGATGTGTGTCATGTCTTACTAGGAAGATCATGAAATTTTGATAAAAAAGCAGTACATAAAGATAATAAGAATGACTATACTATTGAGAAGGATGAAAAGAGGCATACATTAAGTCCATTTAAGGAGAAAGGTAAATAAGTGGATAATAGTCCTACAATGTGCAAGGGTATAAAAAAATAATCTTTAAAGAGAAATAAGAAGAGAGGATCATGCTTTACTTTCATCGTTAAACCCATAAAATAAAGGATAGTGAACAATATGGATGAAACCCCACATACGGGGAAGGATTTATTGGAAGAATACATTGAGATTCTCTTAAAATATGGGTTACCATAAATAAGGAGCACGTGTCATCACATGGATTCTAGTCTTGAATCGAGCTTACATGTAAGTTGGTACTAATAAGGAATACGGAGGAAAGAGTAGAGACAAATAAAAAGATAAGCATAATGAATAAGTAGTTGATCTAGATCACCAGTAGTAGTGATGATGCAGATGATAGTGCAACAATTCCTATTGTGGATAAGGATAAAGAGAAAATAAGTGGTAAAGAGATAGTAAAGGAAGATGAACCTCATCAAGATATTTAAGGTCATGATAATGGTCACATTGTTGGAGTTTTTATTTTTTTAAATTTGTGGAAAACATCCCAAAATGGATGCCACTTTTGGGTAAGATCCAAGGAGGTAGGGGTAAACTAATTTATACTGAAAAACACCCCTTTTGAGGTGTCACTTTCAACAGGTTGGGCATAGGAGGAATGGAGCCTTGTCGGCCTCTACCAGCACATAGGACATTCCTAACTATACCATATATCTATAGGATGGAGAAAAATGGAACCTGGGTCGGCCTCTACCAGCATCTAGGGCAATTACCATTGCACCACAACAAGCATATGGTCACATTGTTGGAGTTGATAGTGATAATGGTACTTCAAAATATGGTGTATATTATGAGGATGATTGAGATAAGAGTGATAATGGATATTTTGGGTGCTTTGAAAGGAACACAAGAGGTATTAGCTCCATGTTGATCAGAAGAATGAAGTACAATGATAATGAATTGAAAATATTTAGGCAAGGTGTGAAACTACCTATAATTCCAAAGATAAGGATAACAAATGAAAGTTGTGGATATGTAAGTATAACAAGTCTAACATGAATGAATGAGACCATGTTTTAATAGAAGAGAGTAGTATAATAAATGGAGGCTTGATAATGGGTTGTTGCAATCAGTGTGAAATATTTGAACATATTGCAACTAGGTGTTAGAACCTACATCCTTATGCAAGTTGTGGAGGACACGATCACTCTAAAAGAAGGTGTTGACAACAAGAGAGTGTTATCAAAAAAGTGAATGTTGATTGTTGTTAGATGGATGTGATGCAATGAGAGAAGATGAAGATGATGCTAAGTGTATTCTATGTAAGGAGGTTTGATCATCATAGGAAGGCCAAGATAAAATAGTGAAGTTAGCCTTATGTAGGCAGCCAAAATAGAGTGATAATAAGCTTGGATGACCACTTCATGAGCTAGATCTCATGAAATATTTTCTTTGACCTGATGATTATGATATGAGAGCATCTAGCGAGCAACAACCAAATAAAAAGTGGGAGTATCTAGTTGGAAAAAACCAATAGTTGCCAATTATAAACAATTGTAATTATATGCAAAGGATCAAAGGAAGTAATAAAAAAAATATGGCAGTTCCACCATTACCTAGTTGGGTGATTCATGTTTCTAGAAAAAAAAAGTAGATTCATAGAAAAGCAAAAAATAAATAAAAAGCCAAAAGTTTCACCATTGGAATTAGTTGGCAACACATCGTGTTCATGCTTATTAATAAGAGAAGAACCTTGGACATGAGTGTAGTAGATAAGAGGATATTTTTAGATAAATAAGAGAAAGGAGAGAGTTTCTTGTGTGAATGATCTACTATTTTGTAGACATGTTACTATAATGAAGCAACCATGTGTGCCAATGATGAATAAAGTTATTTATTTTTCTAAGTGTTCATATTGTTATGTGAAATTCTTGTTTATGTTAAAGAACTCATATTGTAGGTTGTAAATGAGTTTTGTAAGTAAACGCAGCTAGATAACACAGATAAATATGCATAGCTAAAGGAGTCTGAAGTAAAGTGCATCTAAAATTGTTGTTGTCCAATGCTATCATTGCAAATTTACCAACACCTACTTGCTTCAAATATACACCAAAATATTAGTAATAAAATCAAATTCCAAAATACTAAATCCAATAATATATCACAAATCTAAACTCTAAGTATAAAGAGTAAAACCTCCAGTACCAAAATAGTTAGAGCAAAGACTTATATACGCACCAAAGATAATAAAAGATAAACTAATGAATAATAATAAAATAACTACATTAGAGCTCTTTTATTTATAATTTAATAATATAATAAAACTGTAATGCTGAAGAACTCACTTCATTAAGCTAAAAGTCAAACAATCAAAATAATGATAACCAACATCACTACTTCGAGGTCCTTATATATACACAATATGTTGTCCTCCTTTATCTCTTAAGGAAGAGACATATTTGTACCCTTTGTTCCTTTTGCACGACACTAATATCTTAGGAAGCATGCAACCAACGGACCACCCACACTAAGCTTACTTTCCCATTTTAATCATATGACTAAACATTCGTTGTATCCCTCGACCATCATCTATATGTATGTATGCAATCTCCAAACACTCCTTTGATAGTGATACTACAAATTGTATACCAACGTTTCTATCTTACCGACCTCTACAACTTTGTACATGTATCGATTCTATACTCTTTGTTATTCTCGTTGAAATTGAGATGCCACTGGCACGTAATAATGGCTGGTGTACGTTGAGAAGACAAATGCTTCCTCATAATCAAAATCGTCAATTATTAACTTTAAAAGTAGGTAGTGATGCACGCTGTCAAATGCCATAATTAGGATATGCAGTAGTGATTCCTAGATTTCGGAGATCCAATGGATGCCTGGCGTTGGCAAATTTTGACATTTTTCTAAGCTTTTTGGTTACGAGTCACGACGTCGTTTGTGTATTCTAAACTGGATTTTGGAATCTCATTTTTATTTATGTAGTTTGCAACTTCACATTTGTTTCTATCTGGTTTGCACCATTTGAAATTTCACATCACTGAACCGTCAGCATGACGTAGCCGTTTTACAGCAACGGAGACAAACAAAAGTTTACAAAATCGATACTGGCTATCTCTACTTGCATCGAAAATAAAGAGAGTCTCCATAAAAGATGTAATACATGTGTGCTACTGCCCTTCTTTTTTTTTTGTTCTCAACACCTCAAAACTAGCAGACCTCAAAACCTAGAATCAATTGCTCAAAATTCCAAACTGAAAACACCGCAAAACCTGAACAATACATATAAAGTTGCATACAATTTGCAGAGTTTGTTTTACGCTGTCATATCCAGAGCAGATCAACAAAGTAATATTACAAAGGAAAAAAAAAAAAAAAACCCCAAAAGTCAGAAGTTTTAAGGCCATCTTAGAAAATCCTCCCGTTGCAGTCCTTGTTTACTTGTACCATGCAGGTGACCCTCACACTTTATCTTTTGAAAAAAGAATTTATGTAAAGATAGACAAAACGAATATCGTCTTCTTCATATGCATGATCAAGAAGCACATGTATATTTTTACCCAAAACACGTCAACCCTTATTTTCCCCTCACCGTAGAATTTATGAAATACCAATGATACAGAGGTGGATTCGGTCTGTTCGTCATGTGCTCTAGAATTTATCTTTTGTGCTTCCGAATATGTGATTAGATACAACAAAATTTTAACGGCAATGCGAACTGTATTCTAATAAAATCTAATCTTCATCAAGTAACCTGTATAACTTATAAAATCCCACGATGAGAATATGCTTTACTATGTCTTCATATTCGGCTATCTGCCATATCTGCAACCAAACTTTGCTTATCAGAATCGTGATCTTTTCTTGCGGATATTAAACCGAGGATTCTCTCCATGTGATAACCTGCGCCCAAAGCAACCTCCGCCATAGCAGACAATTCATCGGAAAAAGTTATCAAACATCAACACTCCCAAGCATCTCAAATAAACCCTTACAACCCTAACAACCCTAAAACCCTAAAACATACATCCCTCTAAAAGATGAATTATAACAGCTGAAATACTTACACATCGTCCAGAAACTTGGCAGCCAGCATGACGGTGGTGATGGCAAGCCTGTGAACATTGACAGAAGTCACACGAAACGTCGAGTGGTAGAAGATGAGTCTGTCTATGTATACATATGCCACAACAAACACGGATGGGCTGCACCGCACGTATCTGAAAATCCTTTGCAAAAACTGCTCAATCCCCATATCAGGAACCAAATTAGAATTAAAAATACAAGAGGAAAATGCAGATGAATCCATCGGATGCTCCGGCCTCCTCTCGTTTCTAACTTTAAGTCTATCTAGAAGAGAGGAAACAACGAAGAGAACGCACGGGAATGTACCCCTCCACGAAAACGAGTATAAATCAGATCGAATCCTTGTGGGGGATACACTCTTCATTATCGAAGCCATCACATACAGAGGGGCAAGAAAAAAAACAAAAAAAACTGAATTGATTTTTCAATTGGCCGCTCTGCAGATATCAACATAAAGCGTTTTATAGCACCAGCTTTGATAAATAAATCGAAACCATTTTTTTATCTGTTTACCTGAAATGAGCAAAGGGGATGTTCCCTTTAGAGTGCTGAGAAACACTTGGCATGCAAGTATGTGCAGTCATTGCCGCCATGGCTCTGCTAAACAGGCTTTTTATCTTATTATAACTTTTAATTTGGCAGGGCTCGCGGCTGAAAGCCGGTTGATGCCGGTAAAGCATAAAATCGTGGGTGTCACATATAATGCTTATGTCAATACTTAATGTTTTAGGCGTTTGTTGAGATTTTGAGGTCTAAGGGTTGTCTCGAAGAGAGCCGTAATTGGTTGAGATTTTGGAGATTTTTATCAAAGCAAAATCCTGGTTGTATTCTTGAGTTTTTAAGCGATTAATAAAGGAAACAAAGCCTGCTAAATTTGGATGACAAGCACGAAAGGGATATTTTACGAGGCTCGTTTAACGGGGAGCTCAAAGATCCAATTCAGACCTGCATTCAGACCTACATTCTTCGCCATCGATTTCGATGGGGTAAGAAAGAGTTCAATACTGCATCGAAAACGATAAAGATGAGACGTTTTGAGAACTTAGACGGGCGTCCGGTTGCTTTTCAAAGTGGAAATCACAACGCATTTTACCTTTTTTCAAGGTATGCTTTTAACACATTGAAGTAAACTTAGAAGAGGCAAGTTTGTTATGCTTACATAAAAATAGAAATTTCTAGAGTTTGGAAGCTACCCACTTTTAAGTTTTAATTAGGCAAGTAAAAATGATGTTATAGAATAGAAAGGAATAAGTTAGTTGGTAGTCTTTTAATGTTTGTAGGATGATTTGATTTTTGTTGATTTTGTCTTTAATTTGATTTTTTTATCAAGGTCTTGTTGACTTTACTATCACTTTGGTTTCCATTCTTTGAATAGGATCTTTATTTATGTTAGTTGGTAGCATGTCCAGTGTTTGTGGATGATTTGGGTTTTGTTGACTTTGTCTTTCTTTCGACTTGATTTTCTGTCTTGTTAACTTTACTTTTACCTTGTTTTCCATTCTTTAAAAACTCTTATTAATTTTCTTTATCTAATAAATTATCTTATCTAATAAATTATCTTAATTTAATTTAAAAAAAATTAAAATATGGTTAACTTTATTTTTATTCTTAAGTTTTATAAATATTTTCTAATTAAAAAAACAATAGGGGTGAGTATATTATCTACATACCACGTAAGTGTATTTATTTCGTTGGTTAATAAAATTAAGAAAAAAATTTGCACCTACGGATAAAATAGATATATATATATATATATATATATATATATATATATATATATATATAATTGGAATTATGTTTCCTTCACAACATGAAATGCCGTTGCCATAATTAATTAGTAGTGTTATTAACAATAACTTCTATTAGCTTTAAATTAACATAATGAAAATAAATAGATTTTATGTTTTAAAGGTTTTTTTTTTATTTAAGGAAGAATTATTATTATTTAAATTAATCTAATTTTTTAGAAGTTTATATATTCCATTATAAATATGTATTATTTTTGGGTGATTGTTTAATTTATATATTTGATTTAGAATAATTCTAAAAATATCACAAAAATAAAGTTATACATAGATCCTTTTAACAAGAACTTCATCTATCTTTTAATATGTGCATTCTATTTAAATATAATTCTCTATATTTAGTCACATACAATAGGATATTTCTTGGTTGTTTTATTCATTATTATATTATCTAACATTCTCCTTCTTGAGATTAAACGGGGAAATTTTCATCATGTCTCTATATTAATTTTTTGTTATTATCGTTGTAAAAATATTAGTATTATGATATTTCAAATTGTAATATTTTAATTCAGCTTTTTTCTTAAACTAGGAATCTATTAAAATAGTGCTTTAAATTATTATGCTTTGATTTTGTAAGAAAATAATATTTATAGTCATTTTGAATTGAATTCTTGTAGACATAAAATTAGTAGTAGGTCTTTCTTACTTTTCACCCAGGTCTTTTAGGTTCTACCTCAACTAGACAAGTATTATGCTAGCTGATGTAGTTGTTATATACTCTACTTTTGCTATTGAGAATACAATTGTTACTTATTTCTTCAATCTTTAATTAACCAATATATTTTCTATTGAGAAGCATTTTTCTAATTTAGATCTCATATCATCAATTGAGCCTCCCATATCTAAATCACCCTATCCAACTCAATATTATTGGCTAAAACATATTAAAGTTCCTTTAACATATCTCAAAATTCTCTTAGCTACTCCCATATGATATTTTGATGGCTCACTAATTGTAGACATAAAAAATTGACCCACCCAAAATGTATCATTTTCTCCTTAGAATCCCTAAGAAGGTTCTTAAGGTGCTAAGTGCATGTTTTGAGCATTTTTTTTCCTTTGTTCGGTTTCTTTCCTTGGTCTTTCCGAATTCGTGGTCATCTAATATGTGGCACGAATTAATTTTTTTTTATTTTTCTTCTTAAAAAATCCAAAATTTGGTTGATCTCTTTTAGTTTTGCTCTAGGTCAAGATTGTGTTTATTTTTCCCACCTTTTTCTCTCCATGACCTCTTATAAATAGAGGGATTGGATCCCTTATTTCTCCTAGGTGACTTAAGTGACTAAGTGATATCCTAAGTGATCTTCCAAGTGAAGTAAGTGATCTGAGGTCATTTTTGCTAAATTTCTTCAAGTTTTATTCTACTTTGATCGTTTTGCTGCTACTTCTTCATGATTTGTTGTGGTGGTGGACTAGTGAGGGGGCCTTGAGGAAGGAGTCTACCATTTTTATTGTTTTCACATCTCCTCGGTTCTTTTCGCTCCTACCAAGTTTTCTTGTATTATTTGTCTCTTTAATACTCTTTTATCATTTCATATCGTTCATCCTATTCGTTGCTTTAGTAATAGCACCTTTTGCAAATTCACACCCTATCCTTACAAGGCACAAATTCAAAAGGGCCATTCATGATTGCCCCATGAATTTGGCTCCTTAGGGTTTGGAGGTAATATTTTTCTCCCTAAGCCTAGTTTTTAATACATGTTTTGTTTTTGTCGTAATATTTGTACTATAATTATTTTTTTATTTTGTTTTTTTTTGTTGCATTTTATCTTGTTCTACTAACAAAAGATCACAAATTTACTTTAATCTTGAAATATCAGGTAAAAGGACCAAGGGAGTTTGACTATTATTCCTCCAAAATGAGTCACATAGTGGCCTAAGTAGGACCCCAAATATTGATCAATTTTTTGAAGGTTTTTGAATTTATTTTGGAATATTTGAAGTTGTTGGGTATATCAAAAAAAAATTTAAGAGTTAAGGTCAACCATCATATCAAGTAAGTGCTCCAAATAGACTTCTTAAATTTTTTGTTGTTTTTTGTTTACTTTTTGTTCATTTGTAATTTTAGATCATGAATAATAAAAAATAATAAAATAAAGAGAAAATTATTTGAATTTATTTTTATGCATTTAAAAGATAAAAAATATATAGTTTTACATCTAGGTTAATTATATTTGTGCATTCTATTAGACCCTTGTTGAAAAGAAAAATATTTCATTTCTTACAAACCTAGGGTCAGTTCTCATTAAAGTAAACAATAATTCTAAGGTTAGCTTTTTGTCTTCTTGCATCATTGTTTGTCTTCCATTGTTATTTAATTCCTTGTAGCTTATATTTTAGAAAGATCAAACATAGGTGACTGTTTAAAAAACACATCAAATATTCTATCCGCAAAATAAGGAATAATGAACAAGGTGGATGAATCCCCACATAAGATGAAGGATACATTGGAATAATATGTTGAGATTCTTTCAAAATATGGGTTTACATTAATAAGAAGTATGTGTCATCACATGGATTCTAGTCTTGAATTGAGCTTGCATGCAAGTTGCCACCAATGAAGAATGAGGAAGAAAGAGTAGAGATAAGCAAAAAAATATACATAGTGGAAAGTAGTTGATCCAGGTCACTAGTAGTAATGATGATGAATATGATAGTACAAAATTTCCTATTTTAGATAATAAGAAAGAGAAAATAAGGAAGATAGCAAATGAAGATGAAACTCATTAGGATATTTATGGTCATGATTATGGCCATATTGCTAGAGTTTATAGTGATATTGGTACTTCAGAATGTGGTGGATATTGTGAAGATGATTAATATCAGAGTGGCAATGGAAATTTTGGGTGCTTTAAAAGTAACACAAGAGGAATTTGCTTCAATTTGATGAGAATAATGAGGTACAATGGTAAGGGGTTGGTAATATATGGGTTAGGTATGAAACTCCCTATAAATCTAGATATTAGACCAATTAATGAAGGCCTTGGGTATGAAAGTCCAATAGGAAGTAGTGGCACTAAATTTTTGAGAGGAGAGAGTAGTATAAGGAATGAAGACCTAAGAATGGGTTGTTGTAATTAGTGTGGAAAAGTTAGACATATTACAAATAGGTGTTAAAACCTACATCCTTGTACAATTTGTGGAGGATATTATCACTCCAGAAGAAGGTGTTGAAAACATGAGAGTGTCACCAACAAAGTGTATGTTTATTATGGTTAGAAGGATGTGATGTAATGATAAAAGAAGAATAAGAGGATGTTGAGTGCATTTTATGCAAGGAGGTTTGATCATCGGAGGAAGACCATGATAATACTATGAAGTTAACATTATGTGGTAAACCAAGCTAGAGTGATAATAGCTTGGAAGACCACTTCATGAGCTAGAGGCCATGAAACATTTTCTTTTACCTGGTAAGTATGATACTAGAGCATCTAGCTAGCAACAACCAAATAAAAAGTGTGAGTATCTAACTAACAAAAATGACTAACTACCAACTATGAACAATTGTAATTTCATGCAAAGGATCAAATAAAGTAATAAAAAAATATGGTAGTTCCATCGTTGCCTTGTTGGGTGATTTACATTTTTAAGAAAATGTTGAATTTTAGGAAAATTAAAAATTAAAACTAAAATATAGATGTTTCATCGTTGGAATTAGTTGGCAACTCATTATCATTATGCTTATAAATAAGAGAAAAATCTAGGACATGAGTGTAGTGTATAAGAGGATAATTTTAGATGGAGAGGGAGAGAAATAGAAGAAGAGAAGGGAGAGACTTTCTTGTGTGAATCCTCTACTATTTTGTAGATATGTTTTTTTAATAAAGCGGTCACATGTTCTAATGATGAATAAAATTATTTATTTTTCTTAATTTTCCTATTGTTATGTGAAATTCTTATTTATGTTAAGAAAATCATATTATAGACTATAAATGAGTTTTATAAGTAATTATCACTAGGAAACATAGATAAGTATTCATGGTTAAAATATTATGAAGTAAGGTGCATCTAAAATTATTATTGATTGAGACTCTCACTATGGGTTTGCTAGCATCTGCATTTGTTGCATCATTTTGGTATCAAAGTCAGAAGATATTTGATGCATGACACATTCCAAAGGAGAAATAACACAATGGGAAATAAGAAGACCACAAGGGTTCCAAACTATAGATATAGCTAAAATGTTGAGAGGAATTACTACACATATTGAAGCAATTGAAACTACCCAAAGAAAATGGATTCATTTGGAGGAGATTAGTTTTAGTGAAGAAGAGGATATTGGCCACATGAAAGCTTAATATAAAGAGCAAAAAGGGAAACCAGAGGATCAATTGATTCATTCAATTTCTAATATGGGATAGAATCTAAAGAGAGAAACTTCATCTTATAACATAAGCTTAAATCTAGAGGATCTCATTGACCAAATTTCTAAAATGGAGAAGTACTTTGATTTTGAGTCAATAGAAGATTCTAAAAGAATTAAGTTTTAGAGTATGAAGTTAAAAGGGCTTGTGCCCTTATGGTGGGATCGTGTATAGACTAAAATAAGTAGTAAATGAAAGAAAAGAATCAATATGTGGTAGAAAATGATCACAAAACTAGAAGTATGTTTTCTATTGTCATAATACCAATTAGATCATTTTAAAAAATGTAGAACCTAAGATCGAAGGATATGAGTGTAAAGGAGTACATGGAGGAGTTCTATAGGCTCACCATTTGGGTCGATCATGTGGAAGATAATGAGAAAAAGGTATCAAATTACCTCAATGAATTACAACTATCAATACAAGATGAATTCAGTATGATAAGGATAAGGATGGTAGAAGAAGCCTACCAGTATACCTTGAAAGTAGAGGAGAATTTGTTGCAAAGGCAAAAAAATAATGCAAGAGGAAGAGTACAATCCTCTTAGGGAAGAGAATAATCAAATAATGGTAGTGGGTAACATTTGCAAGAAGGAGAAGCTAGTACCTCTCATGGTAATATCAGTCAAAAAACCCAAGGAGGTGGATAGTATTCATGATGAAGAGAATATTTTGGCCAAGGAAAGGGTATAGGATTCTTTGAAATATGTTATAGATGCAGAGAATATGGTCATAAAGTATTTGAATTTCCAACCATACAACAAAGCAACAACAAATAAAATGAGAACAGGAACCATATTCTGCAAGCCAAAGAAGAAAGTGTTACTTTCCCAAACCTTATAGAACAACTAAAAAAAGGATAATTTATTATGATAGATAGGGTATAACTAGCAAAGGAGGTGTGTGAACATGAGCAAAGAATGAATGTCTTCAATATGATTTACAAATTAGGAGGCAAATATTCCAAGGTGGTTGTGGATAGTAGTAGCATAGATAACTTAGTGTAAAAAAATATGGAGGAGAAACTTGGGTTGAAGAGAATGAAATACCCAAATCTATATAGAGTGTCATGGTTTTAAAAGGGAAAACAAGCTTAGGTAATCAACCAATGTATAGTAGATCTCCATATTGGCTCTTAGAAGGATGTGATATCATGTCGATGGATGTGTGTCATGTCTTATTGGGAATATCATGGTAGTTTGATAGAAAAGTAGTGCATGAATATATGGAGAACACCTATACTATTAAGAAGGATGATAATAGGTATACATTAAGTCCATTTAAGAATAAAGGAAAATAAGTGGACAATAGTCCTCCAATGTGCAAGGGTATATAAAAAAACCTTAAAAAGGAAATAAGAAGAGGGAAGCATGCTTTGATTTCATTTCTAAACCCAAAAAAGAAGGGATAGTGAATAATATGGATGAAATCTCACACGATATGAAGGATATGTTGGCAAATGCATTGATATTCTTTCAAAAGATATGCTACCACCAATAAGGAGCATGTATCATCACATGGATTCCAGTATTGGATCGAGCTTGCATGCAAGTTGACACCAATGAAGAATAAGGAAGAAAGTGTATATACAGGGAAAAGGATAAGAATAATGGAGAAAGAGTTGACATAGGTCACTAGTAGTAGTAATTATGAAGATGATAGTGTAACAATTCCTATTGTAGATAAGGATAAAGAGAAAAAAAGTGACAAAGAGATAGTAAAACAAGATGAACCTTATAAAGGCATTGATAGTCATCATAATGGCCACATTATTAGAGTTGATAGTGATAATGGTACTTCAAAATATGGTGGGTATTGTGAGGATGATTGAGATGAAAGTGATAATGGAAAGTTTGGGTGATTTGAAAGGAACACAAGTGAAATTGACTCCAAGTTGATTAGAAGAAAGAGGTATAATTGTAAGATATTGGGAAGATATGGGTAAGGTATGAAACTACCCGTAATGTCAAAGATAAAACCAACGAATGAATTCATTGGGTATGCAAGACCAAAAAGGAAGAAATGGAAGTAATTTTTTGATAGGAGAGAGTAGTACAAGGAATGAAGGCCTAAGAATGGGTTGTTGCAATCAATATGGAAGAGTTGGACACATTATAACTAGGTATTAAAACCTACATCCTTGTTCAAGTTGTGGGAGACATGATCACTCCAAAATAAGGTGTTGACAACAAGAAAGTATCATCGATAAAGTGTATGTTTATTGTAGCTAGACATATGTGACACAACAAGAGAAGATGAAGAGGATGTTGAGTGCATTCTATGCAAGGAGGTTTGATCATCAGAGGAAGGCCAAGATAAGATAATGAAGTTGACCTTATGTAGGCAGCCAAGCTAGAGTTATAATAGATTGGATGACCACTTCATGAGCTAGAGCTCATGAAATATTTTATTATACTTGATGAGTATGATACGATAGCATCTACCTATAAACAACCAAATAAAAACTAGGAGTATCTAGCTAGATACAACCAACGATTTCCAACTATAAACAATTGTAATTCCATGCAAGGGACCAAATGAAGTAATAAAACTATGGTAGTTCCACCATTGCCTAGTTGGGTGAGTCATATTTTTAGAAAATTTTGGATTTTTAGGAAAAGCAAAAAAAATAAAAACTAGAAGTTTCACCATTAGAATTAGTTGGCAAATCATTGTCCACATGCTTATAAATAAGGAAATAACCTCGTACATGAGTGTACAAGATAAGAGGATAATTCTGAATGGAGGGGAAGAAAGAGAAGAAGAGAAGGGAGATAATTCCTTGTGTGAATGCTCTACTATTTCAATGACATGTTATTGTAATGAAGCGTCCATGTGTGTCAATGATGAATAAAATTATTTATATTTAATATTGTTTAGATGTTTATGTGAAATTATTATTTGTGTTAAGCGAATCATATTGTAGATTGTAAATGAGTTTTGTACATAAACGCAACTAGAGGATATAGATAAGTGTGCATGGTCAAAGTAGTCTAAAGTAAGGTGCATCTAAAATTATTATTATTTGAGACTTTCACTATGGGTTTTCTAGATTCTGCACATATTCCAAAGGATAAATGACACAAGGGGGTAGAAGAAGACCACAAGGGTCCCAAACTATAGATATAGCTAAAATATTGATGGTAACTACTACCCAACTTGTAGCAATTGAAACTACTCAAAGAGGAATTCATTTGGATGAGATTTGTGTCAATGAATAAGAGGAGACTAGCCAAATAAAATCTTGATATGAAGAGCAAAAAATGAAACCAGAGGATCAACTAATCCATGCAATTTATAATATGAGCTACAAACCAAAGATAAAAATATCCTATAATAGAAGCTTAAATCTAGAGAAGTTCATAGATTGGATTTCTAAAATACATAAGTACTTTGAGTTTGAGTCAATAGAAGATCCCAAAAGGATGATATTTTATAGTATAAAGTTAAAAGGGCATGTGTCCTTATGGTGGGACCATGTGTAGACTTAAAGACAAATAAAATAAAAGGAAATACTGAAGATATGGGAGAAAATGGTCACTAAACTAATGGTAAGATTATCATACTACCAGTTGGGTCTTTTTAAAAAATTATACAACCTAAGATAGAAGGATATGAGTGTAAACAAGTACATAGAGAAGTTCTATAGGCTTACCATTTAGGTTGATCATGTGGAAGATAATGAGGATAAGGTATCAAAGTACCTCAATGAATTGCAACTATCCACACAATATAAATTCAATATGATAAGGATAAGGATGGTAGAATAAGCCTACAAATATACCTTGAAATGAGAGGACAAGTTGTTGCAAAGAAAATAAAATAATAAAAGAGGAAGAGAACGATCCTTGCAGGGAAGAGAACAATCAAACAATGGTAGTGGTCAACATTTACAAGAAGGAGAAGCTAGTACATCTCATGGTGATATTAGTCAAGAAACTCAAGAAGGTGGATACTCTTCAGAAGGAAGTGGTGATTTTGGCCAAGGAATAGGTAGAGGATTCTTTGAAATATGTTATATATGTAGAGAAGATGATCATCGAGTATTTGAATATCCAACTATTCAATAGAACAACAATAAAGGAAAAAAGGTTTAGGACCCATATTTTGTAACCCAAAGAAGAAAGTGTTACTCCCCCAAACCTTGTAGAACAACCAAAACAAGGAGAATTATGTATGATAGATAAGGTATTGTTGAAACTAGCAAAGGAGGTGCATAAACCTGAGGAAAGAAGGAACCTATTCAAGATGATTTACAAACCAAGAGGTAAATGTTGTAAGTTGATAGTGGATAGTAGTAGCATAGATAACTTGGTGTTAACAGAGATGATGGAGAAAAATTGGATTGAAGAGAATGAAACACCCAAATTAGTATAGAGTGTTATGGTTGTAGAAGGGACATCAAGTTTTGGTAATCAAACAATTTATGGTAGATCTCCAAATTGGCTCTTAGAAGTATGTGACATCATGTCAATGGATGTGTGTCATATATTATTGGGAAGATCATGGTAATTTGATAAAAAAAAGTAGTGCATGGAGGTAGGGAGAACACCTATACTATTGAGCAGGATGACAAGAGGTATACATTAATTCCATTTAAGGATAAAGAGAAATAAGTAGATAATAGTTCTACAATGTGCACGAGTATAGAAAAATAATCTTTAAAGTTAAATAAGAAGAGAGGAGCATGCATTGCTTTCACCGCTAAACCCATAAAATAAGGTATAGTGAACAAGATGGATGAAACCCCATATGAGATGAAGGATATGTTGGAATAATATATTGATATTCTTTCAAAATATGGATTACAACAAATAAGGAGCATGTGTCATCACATGGATTCCAGTCTTGAATGAAGCTTGCATGCAAGCTGACACTAATAAAGAATGAAGAAGAAAGAGTAGATACAAGAAAAAGGATAAGCATAGTGGAGAAGCAGTTGATCTAGGTCATCAGTAGCAGTGATGATGAAGATGATAAGGAGAAAGAGAAAATAAGTGACAAAGAGATAGCAAAGGAAGATGAACCTCATTAGGGCATTGATGGTCATGACATTGGTCATATTGGAAGAGTTGATAGTGATAGGAAGGCCAAGACAAGACAATGAAGTTGACCTTATGTAGGTAGTCAAGCTAGAGTGATAATAGCTTGGATGACCACTTCATGAGCTAGAGCTCATGAAACATTTTCTTTTACCCGATGAGTATGATATGAGAGCATCTAGAGAGCAATAACCAAATAAAAAGTGGGAGTATCTAGTTGGAAACAACAAACAATTTCCAACTATAAATAATTGTAATTCTATGCAAAGGATCAAAGGAAGTAATAAAAAAAAGATGGTGGTTCCACCGTTGCCTATTTGGGTGATTCATGTTTCTAGAAAAAAAAGCTAGATTTGTAGAAAAAGCAAAAAATAAACTAAAAGCTAGAAGTTTCACCGTTGAAATTAGTTGGCAATGCATTGTGTTCATGCTTATAAATAAATGAATGTAGTAGATAAGAGGATATTTCTAGACAAAGAAGGAAAGAAAGAGAAGAAGAGAAGGGAGAGAATTCCTTGTGTAAATGAGTTTTGTAGGTAAATGTAGCTAAATAACGCAGATAAGTGTGCATGACTAAAGGAGTTTGAAGTAAGGTACATCTAAAATTGTTGTTGTCCAAAACTACAGGTTTACCAACACCTGCTTACTGTTGCTTCAAATATACACCAAAATACTAATAATAAAATAAAATTCTAAAATACTAAATCCAATAATATATTGGAGATCTAAACTCTAAGTCTTAAAAATAATCCAAATCACTCAAAAATTAAACGTTTACCAAAAATAGAGAGAGCAAAAACTTATACGCACCAAAGATAATAAAATATAAACTAATGAATAATAATCTAACTACATTAAAACTGTAATGCTGAAGAACTCACTACCTTAACTTAAAAAGTTTAAAACAATCAAAATAATGATAACCAACATCACTACTTCGAGGTCCTTATATATACACAATATGTTGTCCTCCTTTATCTCTTAACAAAGAGACATATTTGTACCCTTTGTTCCTTTTCATGATACTAATATCTTTGGAAGCATGCAACCAACGGACCACCCATTGGCGGGTTATGGCTAAACACTCAATTGTATCCCTCGACGATCACCTATATGTATGCAATCTCCAAACACTCCATGATAGTGATACTACTAATTGTATACCAACGTTTCTACCTTACCGACCTCTACAACTATGTACATGTATCGACTCTATACTCTTTGTTATTCTCGTTGAAATTTAGATGCCACTGGCACGTAATAATGGCTGGTATACGTTGAGAAGACAAATACTTCCTCATAATCAAATCGTCAATTATTACCTGTAGGTCGTGATGCACGCTATCAAATGCCATAATTAGAATATGCCGTAGTGATTCCTAGAAATCGGAGATCCAATGGATGCCTGGCGTTGGCAAATTTTGACTTTTTTCTAAGCTCTTTGGTTACGAGTCACGACGTCGTTTGTGCATGATTTGAAACTTCACATTTGTTTCTATCTGGTTTGCACCATTTGAAATTTCACATCACTGACCGTCAGCATGACGTAGCCGTTTTGCACCAAAGGAGACAAAGAAAAGCTTACAAAATCGATACTGGCTATCCCTACTGACATCGAAAATAAAGCGAGAGTACCCATAAAAGATGTAATACATGTGCTCTGCCCTTCATTTTTCTGTTCTCAAGAACTCAAAACTAGCACACCTCAAAGCCTAGAATCAATTGCTCAAAATTCCAAACCGAAAACACCATTAAAACCTGAAAAATGTATATAAAGCTGCATACAATTTGCAGAGAGTTTGTTTTACGCTGTCATATCCAGAGCAGATCAACAAAGTTATATTATAAAAGGGAAAAAAAAAAGAAAATGACCCCAAAAGTCAAAAGTCTGAAGTTTTAAGGCCATCTTAGAAAATCCTCCCGTTGCAGTACTTGTACCATGCAGGTGACCCTCACACTTTATTCTTTTAAGAAAGAATTTATGTAAAGATAGACAAAACGAATATTCTCTTCTTCATATGCATGATCAATGATGAAGAAACATATGTATATTTTTACCCAAAACACGTCAACCCTTATTTTCCCCTCACCGTAGAATTTAAGAAATACCTTAGATAATGTGATACAGATTTGGATTCGGTCTGTTCGTCATGTGTTCTAGAATTTCTCTTTTGTGCTTCCGAATATGTGATCAGATATAACAAAATTTTAACGGCAATGCGAACTGTATTCTAATAAAATCTGATCTTCATCAAGTAACCTGTATAACTTATAAGATCCCACGAAGAAAATATGCTTTACTATGTCTTCACATTCGGCTGTCTGCCATATCTGCAACTGACAACCAAACTTTACTTATCAGAATCGTGATCTCTTCTTGCGGATATAAAACCGAGGATTCTCTCAATGTGATAACCTCCGCCCAAAGCAACCTCTCGTTCAAGATGTGAACAGTAGCTCTGGAACACGCTGACAGTCACATGCATACGAAAGTTGAGCTTGAAGAGGAAATCCAGTTCAAGCTTATTGATCTCCTTTTGTGGTAATACCTCCAATTTCTGCATAATACGCATTGTTGTAATTTCTACCGGCCATAACCGACAATTCATCAGAAAACGTTATCAAACATCAACACTCCCAAGCATCTCAAATAAACCCTTACAACCCTAAAAACCCTAAAACATACATCCCTCTAAAAGATTAATTATAACAAGCTGAAATACTTACACATCGTCCAGAAACTTGGCAGCCAGCATGACGCTGGTGATGACAAGCCTGTGAACATTGACAGAAGTCACACGAAACGTCGAGTGGTAGAAGATGAATCTGTCAATGTATACATACGCCACAACAAACACGGATGGGCTTCACTGCACGTATCTGAAAATCCTTTGCAAAAACTGCTCAATCCCCATATCAGGAACCAAATAAGAATTAAAAATACAAGAGGAAAATGCGGATGAATCCATCGGATACTCCGGCCTCCTCTCATTTCTAACTATAAGTCTATTTAGAAGAGAGGAAACAACGGAGAGAACGCACGGGAATCTACCCCTCCACGAAAACGAGTACAAATCAGATCGAATTCATGTGGGGGATACACTTTTCATTATCGAAGCCATCACATACAGAGGGGCAAGAAAAACCCAAAAAACTGAACTGATTTTTTAATTGGCCGCTCTGCAGATAACATAAACATAAAGAGTTTTATAGCACCAGATTTGATTAATAAATCGAAACCATTTTTTTATCTGATTACCTGAAATGAGGAAAGGGGATGTTCCCTTTAGAGTGCTGAGAAACACTTAGCATGCAAGTATGTGCAGTCATTGCCGCCATGGCTCTGCTAAACAGGCTTTTAATGTTATTATAACTTTTAATTTGGCAGGGTTCGCGGCTGAAAGCCGGGTGATGCCGGCAAAGCATAAAATCGTGGGTGTCACATATAATGCTAATGTCAATACTTAATGTTTTAGGTGCTTTTTGAGATTTTGAGGTCTAACGGTTGTCTCGAAGAGAGCCGTAATTAGTTTGTCTTAAATAAATACTTGCCCGTTTTGGAGATTTCTTTCAAAGCAAAATCCAAGTTGTATTCTTGATTTTTTAAGCGACTGATAAAGGAAACAAAGCCTGCTAAATTTGGTTGACAAGGATTGTTAAAGAACGAAAGGGATATTTTACGAGGCTCGTTTATCGGGGAGCTCACATATACAATTCAGACCTACATTCTTCGCCAAACGTGTGGCTCATCGATTTCGATGGGGTAAGAAAAAGTTCAATACTGCATTGAAAAACGCTAAAGATGAGACATTTTGAGGACTTAAGACGTGCGTCCGGTTGCTTTTCAAAGTGGAAAACACAACGCATTTTACGTTTTTTCAAGTTATGCTTTTAACACATTGAAGTAACTTAGAAGAGGCGACTTTGTTATGCCTACATAAAAATAGGAATTTCAATTGTTTGGAAGCTAACCACTTTTAAGTTTAATTACCCACATTTAAATCTTATACAACATATTGGCATAACATTGTGCTGTTTCGTAAATTTTTTAATTGAACAAAAATAATGCTATGGAATAGAAAAGAATAGGTTAGTTAGTAGGGGTCTAATGTTTATCCGTGATTTGGCTTTTATTGATTTTGTTTTTAGTTTTATTTGATTTTCTACCAGGTCCTGTTGACTTTACTTTTACCTTGTTTTTGTATTCTTTGAATAGGATTTTGTTGATTTTATCTTTACCCAATAAATTACCTCAATTTAATTTTCTAAAAATTAAAATATAATTAATTTTATTTTTATCCTATAAATTAAGTTTTAAAAAAAAAATTCTATTAAAAAAACAATAAGGGTGAATATATGTGTGTTTATTTCGTTGGATAATAAAATCAAGATAAAATTGCACCTAGAGATAAAATAGTACTTTTATATAAATATATATAAAATTAAAATTGGAATTATGTTTGACAATATGAAATGCAGTTTCCATAGTAGTGGTATTAACAATAACTTTTATTAGCTTTAAATTAACATAATGAAAGTAAATAGATTTTATGTTTTAAAGGTTTTTAGTTTTTTAGAGGAAGAAATATTATTATTTAAATTAATGTAATTTTTTAAAGGTTTATATATTTAATTATAAATAAGTATTATTTTTCAAGTGATTGTTTAATTTATATATTTAATTTGGAATAACTCTAAAAATATCACAAAGATAAAGTTATACATAGATCCTTTAGACAATAACTTTATCTGTCTTCGAATATGTACATTCTATTTAAATATAATGCTCTATATTTAGTCACATAGAACATTTTTTGGTTCTCTTATTCATTATTACATTTTCTAACATTCTCCTTTTGAGACTAAATAGGGAAATTTTCATCCCATATCTCAATGAAATATATCAATTCTTTGTCATTATCTTTGTAAAAATATTAGTATACTGATCTTTCAAATTGTAATGTTTCAATTCAACTTTTATTTCTTGAACTAAGAATCTAATAAAATGATACTTTAAATTATTATACTTTGCTTTTGTAAGAAAATAATATTTATAGTCATTTTGAGTTGAACTAGTGTAGTCATAAAAATGGTAGTAGATCTTTCTTACTTTTCACCTAGATCTTCTAGGTTCTGCCCCAACTAGACAAGTAGTATGTTAGTTGATGCAGTCATTATATACTTTACCTTTGCTATTGAGAATATAATTGTTGCTTGTTCCTTTGACCATTAATTTACCAACATATTTTCCATTGAGAAACATTTTTCTAATTTAGGTCTTATATCATCAATTGAGCCTCCCCTATTTGAATCACCCTATCCAACTCAATCTTATTGGCTAAAACATAATTAAACTATAATTTAAAGCTCCTTTCACATACCTCAAAATTCTCTTAGCTACTCCCATATGATCTTTATATGGCTCACTAATTGTAGACATGAAAAACTGACCCACCCAAAATGTGTAATTTTTTCCTTAAAATCCCTAAGAAAGTCCTCAAGGTGCTGAGTGCATCTTTTGATCCTTCTTTTACCTTTCTTTTGCTTTATTTCATTAGCCTTTTCAAATTTGTGGTCGTCCAATATGCAGCATGAATTAGAAAAATTTTAAGTTTTTTTTTTTTTAAAAGTCCAAATTTTGGCCGACCTCTTTTAGGTCGGCTCTAGGTCAATATTATGTTTTCTTTTCCCACATTTTTTCTCTTCATGACTCTTATAAATAGAGGGATAGGATCCCTTGTTTCTCCTAGGTGACTTAAGTGGCTAAGTGATATCTTAAGTTATTTTCCATGTGACATAAATGATCTGAGGTGCTTTTCTACTAAAGTTCTTCAATTGTTATTTTGCTTTGATCATTTTGCTGCTACTTCTTCTTCTTGATTTGTTGTTATGGTGGACAAGTGAAGGAGCCTTGAGGAAGGAGTCTACCATTTTGATTGTTGCCCCATCTCCTTGGTTATTTTTACTCCCACCAAGTTTTCTTGCATTATTTATCTCTTTAATACTCTTTTATCATTTTGCATTGTTCATTCTATTTGATTTGCTTTTGTAAAAGCACCTTTTGTAAATTTGTATCCTATACTTATGTAATAACCCACTCACCTAGTTTCTCGATAAAAGAACAGTTAGAATCCAAATATATTTTTTTAAAAGGTTCTACTGATCTGGCTATAAATATTTTCCTAACAACAAGTTTGATCTTAATGTTTCCAACATCAGACATCATCCCCTTATTTTTTTCTATATTTTCAAATAACAATAAATACACACAACATACCATTTTTGGGTTCATGACTATTGCAACCAATATCCCAAGTGGAGATTAGCTAAATCTCATCGACATGCCATTTAGTGGTGATGGTTTTCTCATTTATCATTCGTATTTTCTAGCATGAGGATCGAACCATGACAAGGATTATCCTCTAAATCCCATAACACCTAGAAGGGAACGCTTATTGTCCCTTTCCTTCTCACACTGTACCTTTGATAATCTAGTCAACTTGTTCATTCTTGAAGAAATACATACTTATATTGAGAGGGGGAGTGAACAGTATAAGATAAAAATTTTCCTTCCAAATGAGAAAAATAATAATATGAATGCAATAATAAATCAATGCACAATTTCCATACACGTAAGAGATAATGCTTTTATGTAGAAAACACCCTCTTAGGAGAAAACCATGATAAAATATTGTTTATATTTTTCTTAAATAAATTTTGTAGGCACCAACCCACAGGAGACACCAATCCCCTATACAAGTTCATGGACACCAACCCACAGGAGACACCAATATCCTCTACAAGTTCGTGGGCACAAACCCACAGGAGACACCAATTCCCTATACAAGTTCATGGGCACCAACCCATAGGAGACACCAATACCCTATACAATTTTATGGGCACCAACCGACAAGATACAAAAATACCCTATACAATTTTGTGGGCATCAACCCATAGGAGACACCAATATCCTTGAGGAACCAACCTCACTCAGTTCTTCTTCAAAACTGATCACAACCACTACTCAAATTTACTCCTAAATTTGCTCATAAATACTTCTCAAATCTTCTCCCAAATCTACTCATAAATACTGCTCAATTTTACTTCCAATTCTGCTCACAAATACCACTCAAATCTGCTCCCAATTCTTATCATAAGCACTGCTTATTATAATCCTTGTTGTACTTGTGAGGGCTAATTTCACTATCTTTTGCACATGTTTTCTTCATGTAGATGGCTGATTTGTCATTCCTTTTGAAAGCTTGGATGAATATGTGCACTTAATCCTCTTGCTCTATTATTTGATGCCTTGACTTGTTTCCAAATCTGCCTCAATGAAATGATTATTTTTCTTTGAAGTAGTCTACCTTATGGCTCTTTACTAAACCTTAAAACTTATAGGGCTACCTTATTTCACACGAGCTCTAGAAGAAGCCCTAAAACTTACAGTGTTACCTCCTTCCATATGAGCTCTCGTAGTTTACATTTAATTTTGGCAGTTTTATGTCTTGTTAAGCGCATTATGAATTTACTTTAAATCTAAATGTCTTTTTGACTTCTTTAATGACTCACTGCAAGAGATGATTATCCCTCATTTGTTCAACTATTGGTCTTTGATGAATTACCTCAAGTCATCCACCTTATTATCTCTCAATGCTTCAGGTCATCCACCTTTTCTTCTCTCAATGTATGAAGTCCATAACATACCTTTGTTCAAATAATTTGCTTCAATTTGTAGATGTCTTGTGTGCATATCAAAAACTCCTCTCTTTTGCTATAAAAATTTCTCTTCCCTTTTATCTTGGTCTCACTTCCTCTATCTTTATGTATCTAACGCTACTCCTTTAACGAATATACTCGAAATATCACTGTTGCCAAATTTCTTTTAAAATGGTGCTACTCCCTCAAAAAATACGTTTGGATCATCACTACTACCCTATATCTTCCACAATGGTGCTACTCCCTCAACTAAGATGTTTGAATAATCACTCCTACCCTATGTCTTCCACAATGATGCTACTGCTATCTGTCACATTCCATATTTTTGAAATGAACATTAGGCTTGTATTTATATGCATAATTTTACCTCCTTACTTTTGGTGCTTAATTAGTCGACCCATACTTTCAAACTTCCAATCCATATAAATATTTAAATCTTTTATTTAAATATTCAAACTTTTATATTATATTTGAAACATATCTTTAATATTTAAATAAATATTAAAGCATACACCACTTTAATATTTAAATATTTAATTAAAATATTAAATCATACACTTATAATTAAATCTTCCTTGAAGATATATTTGCCTTAATAATTTTCCCAATCATGCATTGTTTGCTATCAAGCAAATCAACCTTTGACATCAATGAAAACTCAATAATTCTAACAATACTTCCCTTTGTCATTGATGGCAACCCTACAAAGAAATTGTCCTTTACTGCAGCAAGATCACAATCTACTCCCCTGAAAAGCTACTTTCCCTTACTAAAATTCTCTCCCTTTGACATTAATGGCAAAGGCTCCTCGGGGTTGAAGGATAAGACACTTAACAGCGTCCCCTTACTACTTGCTCTTACTAAGACATTTAATGATGAAATGAGAGTGAAACTCCTAAATTATTATGCTCATTTTATTGTTCCATTTTCTTTATCCAATCTTTGGAGGTCATATTTTTGGAACAGTTTGACCATATTCCTTCTTACTTGATTTTGTAAGTCCAGGGAACATCGTTCTATACCATCTAACGTATACCCAAAATTATTACATTTGTAACAAATGATGTTGTAGTCCATGATAGGTGTAAATGAATTGACATTCCTCTTGGTGAAGCCAAAATCATTCTTAGAAACAATAACCATGGAAGAAATATTGAAACCTGTCTGATTTCCTTGGAGGATATTACCACATGGTTCTCTCATTGTTGTTTCTATAATGGAATTTTTTCCTTGATGATGCTTTGTTTTCTTCCTCCTTGATGCCTCCACTTCCCAACACATCAGCATAGGTCTTAGGATCTTATTTAATTATTTTCTTTGATGCCTCTATTCCTTTTGAGCTTAACTTCTCCTTTTGTTTTCTTTGACCTTCTTCAAAACCAAGTCCAACATTTATAGTCAAAGATCTTTGTGCTTTGATAATATTATCCATGAACTCTGTGCTTTTCTCAAACCTATGTAACTTATCATATGATTTTTCTACTTCCTTCCTTAGAGAAACAACCTCATGTTCTAGTTTTTCACATACCAACTCTTTTGCCTTTAACTAATCAACCATACCTTCTTCAATTCGCTTTGCTTATTCAATTTTAACTTTTAAGTTGATGAGTTCTTGCGAAAGCTTTGCCTTTGTTTCCTCATTCTCTTGTATTTGAATCTTTAATATTGAGTTTTTATTTCTAAGCCTTTTCAACTATTCAAGAGCAACAAAAAGTTCCTCTTCTATGCCAACTATGGCTTCCTCTTCATTTTTTGGATCTATCTATTTTTTTTTTGGTTTTCTTCAACAAGAGCATATTCTTTCTCCTCTATAGCCAAAAATAGTATTTCTTCTCTTTCACTATCGAAGAGGCTTTCATCATTGCTGGAAGAAATGCTTGCTTCCTCAACATAAAGACTCTTATTGTGCCTCTAAAAGATATTCTTTTCATGCTTGCTTTGATTGTACCTATTTTTTTTTTCATAATAAAATTTTATTTTATTTTTATTGTATTCATTTTCTTCTTCACTGCTACTCCTTCCAGCTTGTGCGCAATTAGATGCATAGTGACCAATGTTACCACAACTAAAATATTTCACAGTATGCGTACCTTTTTGTTTTCTTGGACCTTTCTTATTTCTTCACACAAATTTAGCTTCTTCTCCATTGCTTGATTCTTCACTTGACTCTGGTTCTTTATTCTTTGTCTTCTTTGAAGCTTTAAATGCAGCCTCCTATTTGGATATTTGATCTTTTTTAGTCCTCATATTATGGGTTGTAAGAATTTTGTGTAGCTCATCCATGCTTAAGGTTTTAAGATCCTTCATTTCTTAAATTTCTGAGACCTTTGCATCAAACCTCATGGGAAGTGATATTAATATTTTCTAAATAATCATAGAGTATTCAAAACTTTCTCCAAGTCCACGAATGTTGTTGACAACTTCATCAATGCAGAGTAGATATTTGACAATATCTTCGTTATCTTTCATCTTCAAATCTTCGAACTTCCTCCTATGGGTTTGAAGTTTTACTATTTTTGTTAGCATATATTTTAATAGTTGTTATTTCATTATGTTGGGATATTAGGGAATATTATGTCGTTAGACTATTGTTAGTCTATATTATTGTTGGGTACTATGTGGCTAGCTCGATCCACTTCATTTGGGCTACTTTGGGCCTAGAGTTGTAGCTTATATTATGCATTTGATTAGTGTAATAAACTATTGGTTCACTACTCTAATACGGTATTAGAGCTAATTTTTTGAGGCTCATTTTTCACTTTGACTTGCTCAATCTAGGCATGCATTCCATGGTAGGTCGATTGGACTTGCAACTTAGGCATAATTTTTGAGGTGCTTGAATGCTCTTGGATCTATCGACTGGACACATAGATCAAGGATCTATAGATTAGGTCTTGGATTGTGACCCACCTGGACTAACTGGACACATAGATCAAGGACCTATAGATCAGTTTTTTTATGGACCTAACTAGACACGTGACTTAGACTGACTGGACCTGACCTGGACATGACATGGTGAATAACTGACCTAGATACGGGAACCTAGAGATTTCTATGTGGATGCACATAGGACAATCATCCCATATGTGAACTTGGGAGGACGTGTTAGTGAGGACCTAACAAAGGACTCCTCTAAGCTAGATTGACATGGTGTTTTGGATAGTGGTGTTGGTGGATAAGACAAAATTAACCACTTTAGCAGGCAAAGACACATGTGGTGATGGATTCCATTGGGCATAGAAATGTTATAGGTAGAAGAGTCTACTCGAAGGTAGACAACCAGTTATTTAAGATTTTTTTCTTTTAAAGTTTCCATAGTGCCACGACTTGGGAAATATGGGATAATAATCCAGAAGAGAATTCTCTTTTCTAAAATACTATCAATGTAGTTCAAAAATTATTGATGTATTCGACCCATATTTGTGGCATGTGATGAACTTCCATCAAATCTCCCATGCATAGTGGAAGCGTGGTGTGACTATTTCGAACTATGGAAATCTATTTTTTCATACATCGTATGGTTTGTTAGTCATCAAAAATAATTTGCACCCTCTACATTGTTGATCCATTGAAGCAGACCTCGTTCCAACACGTCATAAGATTAACGAAAACAACTGGTTGTTTTTCATCGATTGTAGATGAATATATGCATAATTTGTAGTGCTTCTAAAGGTAGCCTAACACTTGAGCGATCCATGAATCATTAGGTGACTGCCGGTGAGGATTATATATTTTATTTAGATAGATACACTCAGGTAATCCTACTCATTGTCATGATTTTCTAATGTGGTAGTTATAAGATCTGCCAGCATTTGGAGTTCAACATCGTGCTTCCTGGTGACACAATGTTCCTAGGTGGAGGTCATGCAAGCACCACCTAAAGGTAGCATCACACAAGCACCACCCAAAGGCAGTACCACTCATTGGTGGTTAATTGAGCGTACCCCTTAAAATAGGGCTTTATCCCCTTTACAACCCATCGACAGTGGTATCCATGGTGGTTGGGAGCTGGCAGAAAAGACATTACCAATTGGCAGGTCAAGGGTTCAAACCCCCTTGACCCAAAGGTATATATTTTTAAACATGGTTTACTTTACAAATTTTTTGTAATGTTTAATTTTTAATTAAATATTTAATTTCTTAATTCTATTTGTTATTTTAACAAAACATTAAGAAATTTCATATTTGTTTTTAAATAATTTTTTTTACATTAAAAATTCTTCTTTGCACCCAAGTTTAAGTACCTTTGAACAAACACAATTATTTCATCCAAGTTTCTTTTGCAAACTCAAGGGGGGGTCATTTTTAATGTCCAAATATTGCATATTTTTTTAAACAAGATGCAAATAAGGGAATAGAGAGTGAATTTTCTTGTAATTAGGTGCATTTTCTGTGGAAACCGACACCTAAAATTTCAATTTTTTGTGGGCACTTTTTGTTGTTAGTTGCATTTACATTTCATTTGCACTACATCATTAAGTAAAATCAAGCACAATTAAGTCCCCAAAAATTGAACCCATCTATGCAATTTATTTGCACAATAGTGTTCGATATAAATGGTACCTCTGGCCGATACTTACAGTTAAAGTTTTTGTTCTTTGGGCTACTATATTTGTCACCTAACATTGCTATAAAAATGACATCTAAGCTTGTTCTCTCTAAATCGTCGAGGAGATATAAGTTTATCATTTTATTATTTTTTCACTCCATTCACTACCCTAATTGTTCTTGTTGTTAGACATAAATCCTAATGAAGTGTCTTTCCAAAGTGTTCAGGGGAATTTACACCCCACGCATGAGGAGGACCTTCTATGGTAGGTGTCATATACAAGACGATTTCCTTTCAGTACTGCCTATGTACCACTTACCATTTTGCTCTCACTTACTTATAGTCTCCCTCACATAAGGGCAGGTATATTGAGAGGTTTAGTATAAAGGCTTGGTAGGTATAAAGAAAGGGGGACCATTTGGTGTTATAAGGAACCCTCATTATGACCGCTATCTACAAGTACCTGACAGATTCTCAATTACTCAAAGGTTCCAATTACACACCATCAAAAACAAAAATGAATGCTATTCTACAAATGGAAGAATTATGGGATGTTTTTTTTGGCATGGAAACGATACCTTCACCATTAGTAAACACAAATCAACCTACACAACCAACTATAGACCAAATTACATTTGACAAGAAAGATAGTAAGGCAAGAGTGATCATCTTACTTACTATTTCAGATGAAGTTCAACCTCACATGGCTGACACAAAATATGGTAAAGAGGTATGGGATGCCATTACAACCATCTATGAGGGTAAGAATGAGTCCACAATTCTTCACCTTCAATATCAACTTCACAGTTTGAGTATGAATCATAGAGAGACGATTGAACTATTTGTTTGCAGAGTGGTTGAGTTAAAGTCAAAGTTAAATTCTATGGGAGAGACTGTAGAAGATAATCTCCTTACTTTAGTGTTTATGAGAGCTTTACCTAATTCATAAAATATTTTGATAACTTATCTTCAAGTGTCACAAAGAAAAGTTACCTTTGTTGATTTGGTCAATATGCTTCAGGAAGAGGAGGCCCGACAACTTCAAAAAGATGAAGTTTCTAATACAACCCTCTATTCCAACAAGAAGGGTTCTAAGAAGAAAGGTAATTTTCAGAAGGAAGGAAATTATTCCAAGTATTCCAAGGGAAAACAACCTCAATAATCGAAGAGATATTGTAAAATTTGTGAGAAAGATACCCATGATACCAATCGATGTTGGTACAAGAACAAACAACCTAAGAACAAGGGCCATAAAAAACCACATAACAAAAAGAAACCCAAGGTGAATTTTGTTTGTGAAGAATCATATTCAGATTTTGAGTGGGCACTCAATGTGCTCATGACTAACATAGCCTCCAAATCAAAGGATCGTGTGTGGTATGTTGATTCTAGCACCAGTAAGCACATGACTAGAGACAAGTCCTGTTTTGAGACATATGAAGGTAAGGAAGGAAAATTCATCACTATTGCTGATGATAAAACCTACAAGGTTTAGGGTGAGGGTATAGTTTTAGTCAACCTTCCAGATGATAAATTTCAGATTGATAGATTCCTCTATGTTCTAGGATTGATGAATAATTTGTTGTTAGTCACTCAAATTCTGGATAAGGATATGGTTGTTGATTTTCATGTTGAGGATGGAAATAAGTATTTTTTTATCACCAAGAGGGGTAAACATATCACAAAAAATTCATACAAGCATGGCTTATTTGCATTAGATGCTATATCCACCCCTCATGTTGCCATGACAGTCTCTACAAAGGAGGCAACTTAACATTGGTACAAAAGATACGAGCATCTAAGTTATTGATATTTACTTGAGCTAACTAAATATAAAATGGTAAAGGGCCTTCCCTCCATTTCCTCTATATTGCCAATTTGCTCTTATTTCTTGTAAGGGAAGAAACATAGAGTACCATTTGAAAATAACTCTTCATGAGCAAAGAAACCTTTGGAGTTAATTCACACTGATCTATGCGGTCCTTTCACACAAAATAGTTATGGGGGGAAGAGGTACTTTTAGTTGTTTGTAGATAACTACTCACAAAATATATGGGATTTCTTTCTTCATTTGAAATTAAAAGCTTTCAGTTACTTCTAGCAATTCAAGAAATATGTTGAGAAGGAGTCAGGGACTTCTATAAATAACCTTCGCTCATATCGAGGGGGGAGTTTACCTCTATGGATTGTTTTGCATATTTGATAGCTCATGGAATCAAGATACAACTCACTACTGCCTATAATATACAACAAAATGGAGTTCTAGAGTGGAGGAATCGTTCTATCATGGAAATGGTTTGTTGTATACTAACAGGAGCCCATCTAGAGTAACAGTTTTGGGCAAAATCTATCACAATAGAAGTGTACTTGTTGAATAGGGCACCCACAAAGGCCCTAAATGGAATAACTCCATAGTAATCATGGAGTGGTCGAAAACCCTCCATCTCTCATCTACATATTTTTGGATGTAAAGCTTTTATGCACATACCAAAAGAGAAAAGGAAGAAGCTAGATGAGAAGACCTTGCAATGTGTTCTTATTGGATATGATGAGCATTCTAAGGGTTATCAGTTGATTTATACTTTGACCAAGAAGATTCATATTAGTAGAGATATTTTTTTTGATGAAGCTTTCACATCACAAAACACATCCGATGTATACCTAGAGTTTGTGGAATCTAAAGTTGAGAAGTCTCCTTCTTCACCATAGAAGGGAGGATCTCCTTCTTCCTCTTCACAAAAAAATATTCCTAAGTGGTATACAAGTACTATCAGAGACTCAAATATATCCACACCACCAGATATGACTTTGAATAGACCTCATACTCATAGTATGGCTCGACAAGATAGAGCAACTGTGGAGACTACTGAGGTTGATGATCTTTATCAATCCTTTGAGGAATTTTTTGTAGATACAGAGAGAGAAATAGATGATATGGAAGTGGATGATGAAAATAATTTTATATCTTCACTTGATAAGCATGAACCCACTATAGTATAATATTCTCTTAGTGAGCCACAATGGAAGGCTTCTATGGATACAAAGTACATCTCTATGAAGAAAAATATGACTTGGAAGCCTTTTGATCTGTCGCATAAAAATAATCCCATTGGATTCAAATGGGTGTACAAATTCAAGTACAAGGTATATGGAAAATTTGATAAGCATAAGACCCGTCTTGTTGTAAAGGGCTATGCACAAAAGTAAGGCATCGACTATGAGGAAACTTTTGCACCTACTGCTCAAATGACTATCATTCAAGTTCTTTGTGATGTGACAACACAGTTCGGGTGGAAAGTACATCATATGGATGTCAAGAGTATCTTATTGAATTTTGATCTCCAAGAGGAAGTCTATATGTCACAACCTGAAGGATTTGAAGTGGAAGGCCAAGAGCAAAAAGTGTGCAAATTGGTCAAGTCCTTGTATAGTTTGAAACAAGCTCCACGAGCTTGGTACATTAAGATGGATGATCACCTACTGCAACATGGATTTGAGAGTCCTTTAGATGCAAACCTGTATTTCAAGAAATAAGGTTCTCAAATAGTGTTACTTGTACTCTATGTGGATGGTCTGATTATCATAGGCAGATCAAAAACTTTGATAACTATCGTCAAAAATGACTTGTGTAAATATTTTGAGATGATAGATCACAAACTTCTTGATAGGGATAAATATTTCTATATTTATATTTATTATATATGGATGATAATTTTCCCATATTTATATGTATTATCCACGAACGATAAAGTTACCATAAATAATTGGGTAATGTTGCTTATCCTATTGACGAGGACATAAATATTAAATAATCATTATCCTCTCAATAATGTAATATATGTCTTGCCAATATAGATAATGTAATATGTGGCAAGTCCATCTTATATTACCACCTATAATGGTATTGTAACAGGAATTTCATGTCTATAAATATGTAAAGACTTCTCAATGTAATTCATTCATATTTCTCATAATCAATTTCCATATCAATTTGGTATTAGAGTAGTCATTCTTGCTTATTTTTTATCCGTCTATTTGAGTCATCATGCTGCCTAAAAAGAAACTGTCCCTTGAAGAGATATCTCAAAGAGCCAAAAAACTCTTGATGGATATTGAGTTCATTCATGTTGCTATGCTAGCAGAAGAAATGACATCTACTAAATATGAAGTTCTTCCTACCGAAAAGGAAGAAGATGTTGAAAAATAAGTAAATTTACCACTCCTTGAAGGGAATGTTCCTAATGTTGTTTCTTTTAATGGTGATCTTGTTTTGTTTGATGCAACTCTAAAAATTACAGATTCATTTGAGGAGGACTCTTCTAATGAAGCCCATGAAGTTGAAGCTGGAAAGATGTAAATTCTTGATCTGTCTTACAACAACTCAGAAGAGGAGCTTGTGGATTCCATGCTACCTCAATTTATTCTTTGTGGTATGTTGTCATCACTTGCCTTCATCAACAACATAAACTATTTCCCTCAACATTTCTATGACTCTATCCTCCTCTTTGGCTACTCTATGTTGTTCCTATTTTCTTGTGGCCCTACTTTGTGTGCTCCCCAACCAACACGTACCCCACCATGGCCACCTCCCATAGTTTTTTTGTAGAGTTTTTTTTGTGTAGTTTTCCTATGCAATTTTTCCTCCTAACCTTTTATAGTGGATTTTTGTTCTTCTTTACTCCACATCATGCGGGAACCACACATGCTAGTCCACATACATTGATCATGTAGTGTACTTTATTAAATCATTAAATAATAATCCTACAAAATTAAACAAAAATATTTTTCCCTATACGCATTGGGGACCAATGCTTTTATAATGGGGAGGAATGATAGGGATAAATATTTCTATATTTATATTTATTATCTGTGGATGATAATGTTGCCATATTTATATGTATTATCCATGAACGATAAAGTTACCATAAATAATTGGATAAGGTTGCTTATCCTATTGATGAGGAAATTAATATTAAATAATCATTATCCTCTCAATAATGTAATATTTGGCTTGCCAATCTAGATAATGTAATATGTGGCAAGTCCATCTTATCTTGCCACCTATGATGGCATTGTAATAGGCATTTCATGTCTATAAATATGTAAATACTTCTCAATGTAATTCATTTATATTTCTCATAATCAATAGCTGTATCACTTCTCCATTATTATCTTGGCTTGGAATTGAACCGAAAGAAGCACCACATCAAGGTGTCACAAAAAAAATATGCTAATATATTGTTAGAAAAGTATCGCATGACTGATTGTAAGCTAATGGCAACTTTTATGGAATCAGAACTTCAGTTATCATAGTATGATGATTCACCTCAGGTATATGGTACTCCCATTCACTTGTGTGACAACAAGGGTGTTTTGAAACTCATTAAGAATCTAGTGCATCATGAACAAACCAAACATATTGACACACAATGTCACTTCATTCGATATGAAGTTCCAAGGCACAAAATTTAGCTTCAATACGTTCCCACCAATAAACAAGTTGTGGATATTTTCACTAAGGCACTTGCACATGTCAAATTTGAGTTGTTTCACAAATCCCTTTGTATTTCAAAATAATGTAATAAGAGGGGGATGTTATCATATATTTTATTAGTTGTTATTTCATTATGTTGATATATTAGGGAATATTATGTCATTAGACTATTATTAGTCTATCTTACTTTTCAGAACTATGTAGCTGGATCGATCCACTTTATTTGGGCTAATCTAGGCCTAGAGTTGTAGTTTATATTATGCATTTAATTAATGGAATAAACTATTGGTTCACTACTCTAATAATTTTAACCTTGTTATCTCCTTCATGTGTTCTTTGTAACTTATCCTAAATTTCTTTTGCTAAGGTGCATTGTATGACTTTCACAAAATTTGATTCATATAATCCACTTAGTATTGCATTCATTACCTTGGCATTATGTTCAAATGGTTTTTTGCTATTTTTATTCATGGGAGGGGTTGTAGGTGGTTTGAACCCATCCACAATAGATTGCCATATATCATAGCCATGTGCCATCAAATAGATTCACATCCATATGCTCCAAAAGGCATAATTAGTCCCATAAAACAATGGAGACCTATTTGAATAAAAGCCTTATTGGTAAGCCATGTGTGTTCCTGTAATATCTTCCTTCAAGCTATTAGGCTTTCACAAAGAAACCTACTCTGATACCAATTGAAGAAACACACACTTATATTGACAGGGGAGGGGTGAAAATTATAAGATAAAACTTTTACTTCCAAATGATAATAGTAATAATATGAATGAAATAATATATCAATGCACAATTTCCATACACACAAGAGAAAATGCTTTTATGTAGAAACATCCTCTCTAGAGAAAACCATGAAAAAATATTGTTTATTTTTTTATTTAATAAATTTCATTGGCACCAATCCACAGGAGACACCAATCCCCTATACAAGTTCATGGGCACCAACCCATAGGAGAAACCAATCCCCTGTACAAGTTTGTGGGCACCAACCCACAGGAGACACCAATCACCTATACAATTTCATGGACATCAATCCATAGGAAACACCAATTCCCTATACAAGTTCATGGGAACCAACCCATAGGAGACACCTGTAGACACCAAAACAGCACCAATCCGATTATGTGACTGCAAACACTGATCGCTTTGACAAACACAGCCCCCAGGGCAGCCCTCAAAGGTCAAACAGTGGTCCTAACCACTTTCATAGCAATTTTGTAAGGTCAAGAGGCAATTTGGCACATTTAGACACTTTGCTCGGTATTCGTCTCACCCGGGGACGAATTCTAACTGGGATTTGTCTCACCCAGGGACGAATTCTGAAATCGTCTCACCCAGGGACGAATTCCAAGTTTAACGGGCAAAAAGAAGAATGGCGCCAAGTGGCAGCCAAGGACGATCAGTTGATGACTCCTGCCTCGCACGCGTGTGTGGGTGGACAGATAGGCCGTTAGAGGACTGTCACAAGGGCAGTTATGAAAGCCCAAGTCATGGAGGACTCCCCTCCCTCATGGGAAGACATGAGCGCCACATGGCACCTATGACCAACACATGGCGCTTATGCTTCCCTCTCAAAAGAGACCCCATGGGTCTATAAAAGGTGGGACTTTTCTCACCCAAAAGGACAGATTGAAGGAGATTTCAAGCAACGAAGTGCTGCCGAGTTGAATACCCACTTGCATCCCCTTTGATTCACCTTCTCACATCCACTAATCTCTTTTGCAAGGGAGGTTATTGGGTGGCTTTTGGAAGCTTGAATCTGACCCAAATCCAACATATGGACACCTGAATCAACCAATTTGTAGACATCCCAATCCTAAGAGGTTTTGGGCCCATCCCTAGTGGATTGGCGCCAAGATCAAGTGCCAACGGTGGGAGGCCCACTTGGGCACCCCCGCACTTTCTAAGTTTTATTCCAAAAGCATTCTAGATTATTGTTTCAGGTTGCATCTCATGTTATTCTATTTGGTTAACTCATAGCTTCAATTTCATAACATTTTGATCAGATTTTATCATGCCTTTTGTCGCTTTGTTGTCCTACTAACTTGCAGGTGGCGATATCGAATTCCCGAGGATAGAGGCCAAATTGGGAGAATCCGACCATCTGGGTCATCCCAAAATGGCCCCAATTACATAACCCCTCTGTTTGCAGGTGTTTTGGAGGTCTCGAGATTCGACATTGGAGCAGCATCAGGTCGGCTTTTCCAACACAGAAGAATTCGTCCCACCCAGGGACGAATAGCAGTCAGAATTCGTCCTGCCCAGGGACGAATTCCAGTTGAAGGTAGATTGGCCGACTGTCTCAGTGGCAGTGGCCTTCTGGTGATGTTTTCTGTCCTCTGTCAGGTTTTTAGGTCATTTAGAGTCATTTTACTCACTATTTCAGACAAATGTTTACATGCATCTTTTGGCGATTTTAGAGAACAAACACTTCTTATGTGCAGCAGGTGCTACTGACATCTTCGTTGTTTCTTTGTTCGTAGGAGGAGCAGCAGAGGTCAAGGACTCATCAACATCAGCGGCGGCATCATCTTGGCCCGTCCATTTCAAGTGTGGGCACGCGAAAGAGGAACCTTAAGTCTCGATTGTAATCAAATTCTTTTAACGCTCCTAGCCCCTAAAAAGGGAGGAGGCGTATTTGTAACAGAGATCAAGAAAGTTTAATGAAAGGGCTATGTTTTCTCCATTTGCTTGTATCTCATTTTAATGCGTCTCTTTCATTTCATGCAATTTACATTTCTAGGACTTAAGCGTATTTGATTTTGAATGCATCGCAATTAGTGTTTCCTTCGCCCGAAATCTCGTGCTTTCAGTGGCGATCACGGTGGGACACTGTTCCCTGGTTTTTAAGATCACGAAAACTGATTAAATTTTTGTGTTTTGTGCTTGACAGGTACATTTTTTTGTTGCAGATTGCTATTCGTCTCTGGCTGTGACGAATTCTTTACTGAAATTCGTCTGACCCTGAGACGAATTCAAATTCGTCTCTGGTAGGGACGAATTATGTTCTGCAATTCGTCTCACAAGGGGACGAATTCCTGCCTGTAGATTTTTAGAGCAAAATTTTAGAAGCAACCGGTCCAGGCAGAGAAGAGGTAGGGATTTTCATAATCTCTATTAAATTTTCTATTTATGTTTCTGTTTCTTTAACTGTTTTCATTTTATCCTGCATTGCTTAGGGAAAGTCATTTATGCTTGTTTCATTTTTGTTAAATAAAATGAATCCCACACACTTCACGCAATAACTTTAAACCAAGGAGCTGGTCGTAAGACCCCAGCCCTTGAGCAAGACCAACGGTGGGTTCATCACCACCTTGGCTTAGCTTTGCATCCATTTCCCCGATTGTCAACTGTTGTTAGGCGTAAATCCTGATGAAAGTTGACCGAGTGTCGCTGGGGTGATTCCCATGCGTGCGAGGATAAGTCTTCTATGGTAGGTGCCATTAACAGGACAATCCCCCTTCCGTACCGCCTACGTACCACGTACCTTCTGCTCTCACGTACCTATAGTCTCCCTCTCGTAAGGGCGGGTATATAGAGAGGTTGGTATATCGGCTCTGGTTGGTATATTGAAGGGGCGACCATTTTGGGAGTTATATGAGCCGTCATAATGCATTTAAACGTTCTTCAAAACCTACAAAAACAAAACAAAACATCAAAATGCACTAAACCAGTTTAGGGCACACCAATAATCCTTAAAAGAGATAATCACGGTTTGTGTATGTGTGTGTTCATTTCTGCTTAGTGTAGACAAAAAGAAAAATCATCATAAACGAGATAAAAATCTACTTAGATAGTATAGAAGCAACGCAATGGTGTACACCCGTAGCCAAGCCCAATCAAGGGCAGAAGCTCCGGAAGGTACACAAGAAGTAGGCACAAGTCGCCTTCGCTTCAGTCCTGAGGACTTGGTCATACCGCCTTATCGGTCTGGCCTACAAAAGAATCCGATTCAGAATCCTCGATGGGGTATGCCCATTCAAAGCAGCCCCTTTCGGGAAGACGCCCTACATGTAGACCTTGATGTAAACAGAGAATCGCCTTCTGAGGTTAGACATGAGTGGCCACAGCGCGATGGAGCGCTAGAGAGGCACACTATCCATTTGGAGGGACAACGTGGATATGGCGTCCCTTCTTTACCTCCCATCAGGACGGAAAGACAAAATCCGGAGCGCAGGGCTCCTTACACAGGGCGAGCTAACTCCGCCCGCCCCTTCCAAACCCATGAAAGAGAGTACGAGGAAAGCCATCGCATTCCTCGAGGACAACAAATAGCGTGGGAACCTTGCGTTTCCACACTTGCTAGGTATCATGATCATACATCAAGGCCAGAGCCTCGAGTACATGTCGCCCACCTCGACAGAGGAAGCGACCCATTGAAACTTTAGATCAGCAAACTCGAGGCAAACACATAGGAGAAACATTCGAACCTCCTGAGCAAAATAGGGTAGACCAAATTGACCCGATAGTTGCTAGACAGGCCACCCGTCAAGCCCAAATCACGCGGCTTAAACAAAGTCATCAGGAGATAGAGTACCGACACCGCTTGGATAGAGAGCGCATGCAACGCGAAGCGGATGAGTTACGCTATGAACTACCTGAGAGGGAGCCAACCCCTCGCATCCAAAGGGCCGAACAATATGAGAGGCATAATTCGTTGGTGCAGGACAGGTCTCCACGACCTCGTCAAGCTTTGCCTCCGAGATCTTACAGACCCGAGAGGGAGGCCACTCCCCGAAACAATGATGGGTACCTTCAGCGAGGACTCGATCAAGGTCATAGGTCTCGCCCAGAGACTCCTCAAGAACTTTATGAGGAGTACGAACCAGAAATAGAATATGCTTAAAACTCCCCATCAAGGCGGGAGGATTGCCATTCGGCCACCCCTCCATAGGCCCCCAGTTTACCATAACTTACAACGGGAGCGAACAAGAGAGGAAGAAATAAAATCTTCCGATGCATACCAAGCGCTATTAGAGCGTTTGGAGTCTGTGGAGACAAAAGCTGCTGGGCATCAAAAACCCACATTACGTCAACTCCGCAGTAATCCGGTGCATCCCTCAGTGCCTACACCTCTTTACCCCGAGCACTTCAAGTTGCCTCAATTGGCAATCTTTAAAGGTGAAGAGGACGCACAAGAACATGTTACAAGATTTCTAAGCCAATGCTTCGGCATCCAAGATAATGACGCATTGTTGCTTAGAACATTCATAACCACATTCGCAGGCCCTGCCTCGGATTGGTTCACACAACTACCTAAACACAGAATAAGCAACCTAGATCAATTAGTAGATGCGTTTCTTGAACGCTTTGCCTTCAACACAAGGAAGAAGGCATCACTGAGTGATCTGGCGAGCCTCAGGCAATTTGAGGAAGAAACAATGGCAGCATATGGGAATCGATGGAGAGCTTTGCTTTCTAAGTTACCCTACCGTCCCCCTATGTCTGATCTCACACGAGATGTTCGCAAAAAGTTGCTTGAAATCGATCTCTGGGCTATTGCAGCTGCAACAATACGCCGGCTTAGAAGAAGCTTTGGCGCAAGCCAGAGTTATAGAAGAGATCAAAATAGGCGAAGGCGCAATCGCCAAGCCTAAAAAGAAAGAGTGGAATAAAACCACTAAAACCGGGACAACGCAATCACAACACGCTGCGGTTAACCAAGTTGCGATAAATGTTCCCATGCCTGTGCAAGAAATGCAGCCCCAAAGGCTAATTACCGAGCGAGTGCCTCTCGATTATGAAAGATATAATAGAAGACAGGAGCAGAATCAGCAGCGTCGCCCTAGGCGACAATTCACCCCTTACACGGAGTCCAGGGACTCCCTATTTGACCGCTTGTCAGCGGCAAATTTAGTCACTCTGCCAGAAATCCAAACTATAGACCCTAACGCTCCTAAGCCTAGGGGATACAGAGAGGAATTGTATTGTAGATTCCATAGGCGCAGAGGACACGACTTGAATGGATGCTGGAAATTCAAAGAATTAATCCAAGATTTGATCGACAATAGAACATTGGCCGTGGACAACCCCATAGCGCCAAATAATCAACAAATGGGGGTATTCAAGGACCCTTTGCCTGCCCACGAGGCACGGACAAAACCTCTCCAAATTAACGAGGTGCGAGAGAATCTTCCCATGCAAGGATTTGTGGGAATGATTAGTATAGTGACAAGGAACAAAAAGTACCCAGCAGTTGCCCCCGAGGTAGCTACGAGGGAAGTTTCGACAACATCGCAGCCTCAACAACGCCCAACGCAATTGCCTCCGCCTAGACCCGAGGTCACGATACGGACCAAACTCACGCAGAGTTTGCGGACCACATCGGCTAGGCTGTCCATTTACGAGCTTATTCAACAGTCAGCACCCCATAGGGAAGCTCTTATGGACATTTTAAAAGCCATCGAATTACAGACTCACGAAGCAAATTCTTTCAACAACTTCGTGGGACATGTGAAACGATGTACGGAGCCGGTCATCACCTTCAGAGAAGATGAAGTCAAAACAATATCGAATGACATGGCAGATCCACCCCTGCACGTTATCGCGCGGGTCAACGGGATCCCGTACAAGAGAGTGTTGGTAGATACTGGCTCGTCCAGTAACATCATTACCATTGTAGCCTTAAAACATTTGAAGCTGCCAACCTCTCACATCACAGCCTCCACGTACACACTGCGAGCTTTCAACGATGCAATATGCTCGACAGTCGGCACGGTTGTTCTGCCTGTCCAGGTAGGACAAAAGACAATACCTACATTGTGCCATGTGTTGGAAGGCGAGATGGCTTATAATATATTGCTAGGGCGGCCTTGGATCAGGGACATGAAGTGTGTCCCTTCGATCGCTCACCAGTGCTTAAAGTATGCTTTTGAAGGAGAAATACATGTAGTCCCAATGGACTTAGAGCCCTTCAAGTATTGCAATGCGGTACAATTCATGCCTCAATCGACCCTCCCTTCAACGCATTTGGATTTCCAGTTAAATCCATCTAAACAGGGTCCAATACCGCAGGCACCACTGGTGACCAAATCAACAAAATCCCAGCCAGGTGAGACTTCATCATCTGCTCCTTCATCATCAACGCCACCTTGCCATGGCCAAACAGAAGGACAAGGGAAAACAGATCATGGAAGAGGCTAAGCCCCTAGAAGAGGGGTTGCCCACAATTTCAACGGTATCAACAGAAGAAACACCTCACACAACAGAAGCGAAGACTCCTAAAATGCCGAACATGGAATGGACTCAGGAAGGACTCCCGTTTCCTCCCACCCAATCATCAACAATCACTGTTGAAATGGCCAATACGGGCCTGGGGGAGTATTTAGTGCAAAATGTTGTGGCAACCCCCGCATTGGAGTCAGTACAAGACATGGGAAGACCTCGCCTTCCCATAGGGACAGTTGTTCCTCTAGGCTACCCACCAAACCAGACGAATTTTGTGTATGGGGGCCTTGATCATGGTCTTGAACCATGCAAACAAAAGGAAGCAGACGAAGAGCCTTTTGTTGAAAACATCAACTATCTCGTCAAACCCAGACTTTGCCCTAAAATATCTCGGCCAATGCAATTGGCATGGATACGGAGCTAGGCGAGATATGAGCAAGGGATGCGGGTCCTTTGCCAACCAAGATATCAGATGCCATATGATAAGTCAGGAGTAGGGTTCAACCACCCCCTACCCTTAGACATCTTGGTCGAAAATATGCAAGGCCTAGAAATAGGCAACAAGGGGGGATTGGCACCAGATCCTTATGCCAACCCGAATACAGAATATACATTGGGAGATTACCTCCCATGGTCAACAAACACCCTTGGCAACAGTAGTAATCCCTCTCCTTTGCTAGAGAGAGGCGAGAGTTCGGAGATTAATCCTCAAAGAGAACATCAACGGCTTCCAGACATCTTTTTGAAGCTATTCCCCTTAGAGGTTCCAGCTGAACCAACACAGTGTCAAGAGAATCAGGTCCCTCCACCAAGAGTGGAACAACCACAATGGGACCAGATTAACTTGCTGGAACAAGGAGAGCCCTCAACGTCGCAAGCAACAGTTGCTGAAGAGAATGAACATTTTTGGGTCTCCGAAAGTGATTCAGAAGATGAGACTGAGATGGACTATCTCAGACATGCGCGACGGCATCACCGCCCTTTAACTCATGAAGATCTAATGGGACAGATGGGCATACTACTAGGGCATGAATGGTGGGTAGACCCTGCAAGGTGGGACCAAGTATTGGATCCATGGCTCCAAATCCACGATGAGCACCGTCCACCCCGAGATCCCATCATGACATCAGTACCAAGGGAAGACCCCGTCTTCCTATCAACACATAGGGCCGATCCATTCATGCCCATACCTCCAGAGCCAGATCCAGAGTGCAAAGACCATCAAGCTAGGGGTACCTCTATCCCTTGAAGAACCATAATCCAAACCCAAAAATGCTCCAAGGATTATCGCAATCACTTGGTCACCCCAAAAGCTCCAAGGATTATCGCAATCACTTGGTCACCCCCCAAAAAGCTCCAAGGATTATCGCAATCACTTGGTCACCCCAAAAAGCTCCAAGGATTATCGCAATCACTTGGTCACCCCAAAAAGCTCCAAGGATTATCGCAATCACTTGGTCACCCCAAAAAGCTCCAAGGATTATCGCAATCACTTGGTCACCCCAAAAGCTCCAAGGATTATCGCAATCACTTGGTCACCCCAAAAGCTCCAAGGATTATCGCAATCACTTGGTCACCCCAAAAAGCTCCAAGGATTATCGCAATCACTTGGTCACCCAAAAAGCTCCAAGGATTATCGCAATCACTTGGTCACCCCAAAAGCTCCAAGGATTATCGCAATCACTTGGTCACCCCCCAAAAGCTCCAAGGATTATCGCAATCACTTGGTCACCCCCAAAAAGCTCCAAGGATTATCGCAATCACTTGGTCACCCCAAAAAGCTCCAAGGATTATCGCAATCACTTGGTCACCCCAAAAGCTCCAAGGATTATCGCAATCACTTGGTCACCCCAAAAAGCTCCAAGGATTATCGCATCACTTGTACAATTATCGCAATCACTTGGTCACCCCAAAAGCTCCAAGGATTATCGCAATCACTTGGTCACCCCAAAAGCTCCAAGGATTATCGCAATCACTTGGTCACCCCCAAAAGGCCCCAAAGGATTCAAGAAAATTCAAAAACAACAAAAATCATCAAAAACAACAAAAATTTGCATCTCATTTCTAGGCATACTCAAATTCATCAATAGAGAGCTCTTCTCGCACCTCATCTTCATATTCACAAAAATCAATCCATCAAAAATACAAAAATATGTAGCTGCATTAAAGCATTGCATCCATACATTGCATATTTGTGGTCATATAAGTCAAAGGCACCATAGGCTGTAATTGCTCTGCTAGTCCATCTTGTTCCACACTGTTCCATTTTACAAAAACAACAAAAACACCATGCATTGCTTTTACCACACTAGAGTCAGTGGTCTTTTAATGTATCAAGAGTTTTTCATGATTCAATCATCATTTTGCTCTTTAGCCATGTAATGTATCAAGTCAGACAGATTTTACGAAGGTAGAGTTACACTTGAAATACACCTTGTTACGTAACATCCCAACACAAATTAAAACACATAAAACAATTCCTAAGTTGTGTGAACGAAAGATGAAACCTGCAGGGTAATCCAAGTCACCAAAAGCGAAACGGTTATCTTGCTCATCCCCCTGTGCGAATGACCCCAAGAATGCTGAGAGTTGGCAAAAGGACAAGCATCCTCCCTACCCAATTCCCTAAGAATCCCTAGTTCTCAATAGTTGCAAAACATCAAAAATTTGCAAAATGTCAAAAATCAAATATTTGACATCCTACAGTGCACACATCAAACGGCACAAACGATAGTGATTTTCATCACTCCATATCCCCAATCCCTTGCTCAAAAGAAAAACAAATCAAAATAAACAGTGATCTTATCACTACAAACGAGCAAGTATCCCAATACAATTGAAGAAAAGAAGGGAGTTGAACTTGAATCCCTGGAACTCTCAACATTCTAACAGGTCATGAGGCAAGCCTCAGTACCGGTTTGGTTGATAGCCTATCGATAACTGGCGGTAAACTTCTCGCATGATGATATATCTGTCACATTAACTTGCATACAGATCAATGTTTGCATGTGGATGAGCTAGCTTATGGCATCCTGGATAACATCGCAGATTAATCTAACTAAATACAACAAAGGAGTTAGTGGAGCTAATTAGGTGATCCTCAGTACAAGTTCGGTTGAAAGCCCATCTGGCACTGGCGGTATCCTGACAAATACCACATAAATGAACTCAATTGCACACACAGGGATGTGAAATAGCTTGGTCAAAAACAAGTCCGATTCATACCTTGTTCAAAAGTCTTGTAAGATAAAGTACAGTCGTGGCTAGTGAGTTAAAACCGTCTGAGTCTCAGAAAACCTTAGCTACATTTCTAAACCAACTGCGCTACTTTTCATCTTTACAATACCATCAAAAAATACAAAAAAGAAAAACCACATGTATACATACAAAGTCATGCATCACAGCAATCGCCTAAAAACAAAATAACAGAGTTCTAAACAGTCTATGGTGCCATAGCCAAACATCACAAATCTCATTCATCCATTTCATCTCTGCATATCACATATAAATAAAAAACATTTGTATTCATCATAGCATATGCATCCATCAAAATAAATCAACATGCATACATCCATATTCATCAACCATCATGCATAAGATCAAAGAAAATCAAAACAACAAAACAACAAAAAATGCAACACAAACAAAAAGCAATAAACATTGCCAGACACAAGTGCTCTTGCACTTAACCTCTTGGCATAGAAAAATTGATGTCGGGGTTTACATTGTCACTATCCTACTCTCTAAGAAGGCTACCATAGCCGGACCGCTCCACGGGAAGACGGATTTTTGACAATTTCACCCCCAAATGACATCACAAATGGGTCAAAGCCCACTAAAAAACAACAAGAAAATCAAAACAACAAACAACAATAAACATTGCCAGACACAAGTGCTCTTGCACTTAACCTCTTGGCATAGCAAAATTGATGTCGAGGTTTACATTATCACTATCCTACTCCCTAAGAAGGCTACCATAGCCGGACCGCTCCACGGGAAGACAGATTTTTGACAATTTAATCCCCAAATGGTGTCACAAAAAACAACAAAAACAACAAATAAATGCAACACAAAAACACAACAATAAGCATTGCCGGACACAAGTGCTCTTGCACTTAACCTCTAGGCATAGAAAATTCGATGTCGGGGTTCAAATTATCACTCTCCTACTTCCCCAAGAAGGCTACCATAGCCGGACCGCTCCATGGGAAGATGGGTTTTTGATAATTTCACCCCATTATGGCATCACCAAAAGGGTTAACACCCACCAAAAATAGGTCCAAATGTTGGAAAAATTGCACATTCTTAAACGGTAAACCATCTAAAGGCACCCTTGCACAAGTCATCTTGGGTCAAGCGACTCGTCGCTTTTCTCATGAAGGTCATTCCCTCATCGATTCGTCGCTTGAGGGGGTAGTCACACTTAGTCACCAATCAACAATCACACACCCAATTAAGGAAAATGACATGCATTCAAAGAATCATTGACAAAGACAATTACGCTCCTGCTTGGGGCAGTAAACAAGCAACAATCAAATCAATCAAACACTTGGCATTTCGTGAATCATGAACACAAGGTTCCCCTGAGGATAAAAGGTTGCGCCCTTTGCCTAATCATGACTGATCAATGTCCAAGCTCAAGTCACACCTCACCAAAATAGGTTAACACTTGAAATCAAACTCCTTAGCTCGTCAGAAGCAAGGATTCAAGAATGCATGCCCTTTCCATGCTTGGGGCATCAAAAGTTGGTTAGGTTACCAAGAAACCCTAATCATTAGTGCTTTGGTTATCTATTTTTGCTCGGCACTGCGCTATGCACAGCGCATCCCAAAAAGGGGCATCTGTAGACACCAAAATAGCACCAATCCGATTATGTGACTGCAAACACTGATCGCTTTGACAAACACAGCCCCCAGGGCAGCCCTCAGAGGTCAAACAGTGGTCCTAACCACTTTCATAGCAATTTTGTAAGGTCAAGAGGCAATTTGGCACATTTAGACACTTTGCTCAGTATTCGTCTCACCCAGGGACGAATACTAACTGGGATTCGTCTCACCCAGGGACGAATTCTGAAATCGTCTCACCCAGGGACGAATTCCAAGTTTAACGGGCAAAAAGAAGAATGGCGCCAAGTGGCAGCCAGGGACAGTCAGTTGATGACTCCTGCCTCGCACGCGTGTGTGGGTGGACAGATAGGCCGTTAGAGGACTTGTCACAAGGGCGGTTATGAAAGCCCAAGTCATGGAGGACTCCCCTCCCTCATGGGAAGACATGACCGCCACATGGCACCTATGACCAACACATGGCGCTTATGCTTCCCTCTCAAAAGAGACCCCATGGGTCTATAAAAGGTGGGACTTTTCTCACCCAAAAGGACAGATTGAAGGAGATTTCAAGCAACGAAGTGTTGCCGAGTTGAACACCCACTTGCATCCCCTTTGATTCACCTTCTCACATCCACCAATCTCTTTTGCAAGGGAGGTTGTTGGGTGGCTTTTGGAAGCTTGAATCCGACCCAAATCCAACATATGGACACCTGAATCAACCAATTTGCAGACATCCCAATCCTAAGAGGTTTTGGGCCCATCCCTAGTGGATTGGCGCCAAGATCAAGTGCCAACGGTGGGAGGCCCACTTGGGCACCCCCGCACTTTCTAAGTTTTATTCCAAAAGCATTCTAGATTATTGTTTCAGGTTGCATCTCATGTTATTCTGTTTGGTTAACTCATAGCTTCAATTTCATAACATTTTGATCAGATTTTATCATGCCTTTTGTCGCTTTGTTGTCCTACTAACTTGCAGGTGGCGATATCGAATTCCCGAGGATAGAGGCCAAATTGGGAGAATCCGACCATCTGGGTCGTCCCAAAATGGCCCCAATTACATAACCCCTCTGTTTGCAGGTGTTTTGGAGGTCTCGGGATTCGACATTGGAGCACCATCAGGTCGGCTTTTCCAACACAGAAGAATTCGTCCCACCCAGGGACGAATAGCGATCAGAATTCGTCCTGCCCAGGGACGAATTCCGGTTGAAGGTAGATTGGCCGATTGTCTCAGTGGCAGTGGCCTTCGGTGATGTTTTCTGTCCTCTGTCAAGTTTTCGGGTCATTTAGAGTCATTTTACTCATCTGTTTTGGACAAATGTTTGCATGCATCTTTTGGCGATTTTAGAGAACAAACACTCCTTATGTGCAGCAAATTCTACTGACATCTTCGTTGTTTCTTTGTTCGCAGGAGGAGCAGCAGAGGTCAAGGACTCATCGACATCGGCGGCGGCATCATCTTGGCCCGTCCATTTCAAGTGTGGGCACGCGGAAAGAGGAACCTTAAGTCTCGATTGTAGTCAAATTCTTTTAACGCTCCTAGCCCCCGAAAAGGGAGGAGGCGTATTTGTAACAAGAGATCAAGAAAGTTTAATGAAAGGGCTGTGTTTTCTCCATTTGCTTGTATCTCATTCCAATGCGTCTCTTTCATTTCATGCAATTTACATTTCTAGGACTTAAGCGTATTTGATTTTGAATGCATCGCAATTAGTGTTTCCTTCGCCCGGAATCTCGTGCTTTCAACACCAATATCCTTAAGGAACCAACCTCACTCAGTTATTCTCTAAAATTGATCACAACCACTACTCAAATTTGATCCTAAATCTACTCACAAACACTGCTTAAATATGCTCCTAAATCGGTTCATAAACACTGCTCAAATCTGCTTCCAATTCTGCTCACAAAAACTGCTCAAATCTGCTCCTAATTGTTATCACAAACACTGCTAATTATAATCCTTGTCATACATGTGAGGGCTAATTTCACTATCTTGTGCACATTTTTTCTTCATATATATGGCTGATTTGTCCTTCCTTTTGAAATCTTGGATGAATATGTGCACTTAATCCTCATACTCTCTTATTTGATGCCTTTACTTGTTTTATATTTGTGCCCTTCAAATATCCCTAAAAAATGATGATCCTCCTTTTGTATGTGCCCTCCAAATCTTCCTCAACAAAAATATTATCTTCCTTTTGTATGTGCCCTCCAAATCTACCTCAACAAAAATATTATCTTCCTTTTGTATGTGCCCTCCAAATATGCCTCAATGAAATGATTATTTTCCTTTGAAGTAGTCTACCTTATGGCTCCTTACTAAACCCTTGATTTGGATTTTTAGAATAAAAAATAATTAAGGTAGAAACTTAATTAATAAGGTTTGAAGACCTTATAACTCCAACCTTATAAAAAAAAATTAATCTTATAACTCCAACCTTATAAAATCAAAAATTAATCTTTTAACTCCAACCTCATCTCTCCAAAATACAATAAAGGAATCTTAAATTTTCATACTTATCTTTATGACTTCTTGTCAAGACGTCCATCCTAACATGGTAAACTATGGCTTTCACTATGATGTGCCTATGCACAGCTCCACATGGTCTACCACCACTATATCTCTTGCTTCGATCGAAGGGGACCACCATGCTCTCTTATCTCTTATGTTTCTAACTCAAACGACTCCACTAGCCATTGTTATGCCTTCCAACTAGTCGTTACTCCATTTATACGCTTTTCATAATATGCCTTTCAATATAGTCCTTACTAAAATTAACCCGAGCTTCTCAAAAATAATCCTTTATGAATCTGGTAAATGAATCCATGGATATATTTACCGTGTCTCCTTCAGGATATATTTTTTGTTGTCACATGCCTAGGCATGGTTCCACATGGCCTACCGCCACTCTTTCTCTTGCTTCAGTTAAAGGGGACCACCACACTATCTTACCTATTATGCTTCTGACTCAAATGACTCCACTAGTCATTGTTGTGCCTACAAACTAGTCATTACTCCATTGATGTGCTTATTATAATATTCCTTTTAATATATTCCTCGCTAAAACTAACTTAGCTTCTCAAAAATGATCCTTCACGAATTCGAAAAATGAATCTGGTGGTTAGATTTAAGACTAATAACAATTGTTTCTTTCTAATAAATAATGCTTGCTATGTATATGTACGTGTCATGGATCAAAATTCAACTGTTCACTATTGCACGATATGTCTTTCCAACATTTTCTCCCACACACAAGATATTACTTCAAGTGATTTCAAATTGGGATGTCCTTCAAAATTATTTTGTATTGTCTCAAACAGAAATGTTAAAACATATAGTGGTACCTTCTTTGACACGAGCTCTGGTAGAATCCCTAAACCTTACAACATTGCATCTTTCCACATGAGCACTGGTAGTTTATGTTCAAGTTCGGTGGTTTCACATCTTGTTAAGCACATGGTGGGTTTACTTTGTATCCGAATGTATTTTTGACTTCTTTAATGACTCACTATAAGAGATGATTATCCTCCTTCGTTCAACCATTGGTTTTTGATGAATTACCTCAAGTTATCCACCTTTTCTTCTCTCAATGCCTTTGGTCATCAACCTTTTCTTCTCTCAATACATCATGTCATCCACATTTTCTTCTCTCAATGTATGAAGTCCTAAACATACTTTTGTTCAAATCATTTGCATCTTCAATTTTTAGATGTCTTGTGTGTAGATCAAAAATTCCTCTCTACTACTACAAAATGTTCTCCTCTTCCACTTTTATCTTGGTCTCACCACATTCATATTTATGTATCTGGTGCTACTTCTTTAATAAAGATACTCAAAACATCACTACTACCCTATGTCTTCCACAATGATGCTACTCCCTTAACGAAGATGTTTGGATCGTCACTGTTGCCCTATACCTTTTACAATGACACTAATCCCTCAATGAAGATGTTTGGATAATTACTCCTGCCCTGTGTCTTCCACGATGATTCTATTGCTATTTATCACACTCCATGTTTTCAAAATGAACATTAGGCTTGTATTTATATGCATAATTTTACCTCCTTACTTTTTGCGCTTAATTAGTTGACTTATACTTTCAAACTTCCATTCCTTATAAACATTTAAATCTTTGATTTAAATATTCAAACTTTTACATTATATTTGAACCATATCTTTAATATTTAAATAAATATTAAAGCATACACCACTTTAATATTTAAATATTTAATTTAAATATTAAAACATACACATAATTAGATCGTCCTTGAAGATATATCTGCCTTGAATAATTTACCCAATCATGCACCGTTTGCTATCAAGCAAATCAACCTTTGACATCGATGACAACTTAATAATTCTAAAAATTCTCAGTGTGGAAGAGTCTAGCGTAATTATACCTTAGTGACCAACTAGTGTTCCATTTTATCTCTGGAAGCAATTAGCGCCATGTCATTTCCCTGACCTTGATCTTCAACACTCAATACCATCGCAACATATAGATATTTATCCCATACCAAACCCTCTGGCCAATATTTGAAAGTTTGATGAGTATGGTGTTTATCATAGTGATTATTGGGAATAACCTGGGAAAAGTGTCCCATACCACCTTTTTGTTATGACCTAGCCAAATCCTATATTCACCAATTTCATTAGTTGACAATTGTCCCGAAGTAATTGTGTGCCTTCCTACACCCTATTATTTTCAGATAAATATATGAAAAAAAATTAGGACAATTTTAGCTATTAGACTCATTACTTAAGTTAAGAGTTTTACTAATTAGAACCAAAATTAAATATATCATTTTAACAAGAATATTCTATCAATCTACTCTTTGTTAAGGTCTATAGTTATTTTTATTCTCTTCGGTTTTAAACTCTTATCCCTAGAGAGTAGACCAGCCTACGACAACAACTAAATAATAGTCTTAGACATCCTTTGCCTACTCAAAATTATAAAGTGTTTTAATAAAATATATGAACAATTTCCAAAGCCTTCCTAATCAAAAATTCAAATGAAATTAAAGAAATAAAAATAGAATGAATATACGGCTTCTTAAATCAACACTTGGAAAAAGTTCATAAGTATTTTGTATTGAAACATATTCATATCATGTCTTCAAAGCATTACTATAGAATTAACTCAGACTCATTACAATAAGTCTCGTTTCAAGAATTATTTCTTGTTTGCAATAATATAAAATAGCTCTACCCCCATAAGTTTCCTTTCACATACATGGAGAGATAATTTTTATCTTTAAACTACTATTCATTTACATCAAGCTTCGCTCTTTATAATGAGTGCTAATGTTGTAGTGCGAAGGAAACTATGCAGTCTCTGAATAACACAAGCTTATACTAAGAGGGTGGGTGAACAGTATAAGATCAACTTTTACTTTTCTTTCCAAAACAATATTTTCCAATATTATCAATGGAAATATCAACAGCAGTAATCAAAGAAATGCAAAAATCATCACACACAAGAGAGACACCAATCTAATGTGGTTCACCTAATGTGGGCTACTCCACGAAGAAAATATTTGTACTAAAATTTTCTCAAAAAAACTCTTGGGAATCAATTCCCTATTATAATGTTTATGGACCTCTAACCAAAAATTATTTTACCTATGGAACATATATAGAATGATGTACTCTATTAAAAACTCATTATGCTCTACTCAATCATTAAGTTTATCGCTTCCACATGTCTTACTTTTATTGCTCTTTTAAAAATATATCTAGTCTAACACATGACACCTATCTTCCTGATTTACACATTCACTTTTAGTATTACTCAAAACCAATGTTCAATAGTTTCATATAATAATTCAACAAATGAAACACAACTCTCTTACAAACCCTAACCAAGTGTTTCACACTTCTTCCAAAAAAGAGCACAATGTAGGTCTCAAACCCTAACTCAAATAATTCATTATTTCTATCTCAAATGTTCTCCAAACGTTCAACAATGAAGCACATAACACTCACTCAAATATTTCCAATAATGCTCATCAATAAATCCGTTTCACTCCACCTTATGTTTCACAACATTCAATACAACAAACACTTCAAATAAAGGATGATGTGCCCATACCTTTTTGTTTTGATGGATATATATCTTCAAAACCTGTCTCACTCACAACCAATTCCTTTTGTGCCACTTAAAATTTAGATAACAATAGTTTATCTCAAAACTTCCACATGAATATTCCCTCAACAAGATGCTCAAAGAATTCTGAAAACAATATTCTAGAATTATTCTTTGTATTTCATGGACAATGCAAAAACTCTCTCAACAATTTTCCTTTTTATAAAACAAGAATGGCAATAAAGTAACAATACTTTTACACCTTTTAACTTCACTCTTTCAAAGTAATTGTCACTCCAATTTATTTTCAAACATAAAATAATTATAATGATAAATAAACCAATTACAATATTATCACTCCAATCTCAGCAAATAAAATAAATGCCATTCAAACCCTTAAAAATAATGTAAAAATATTTCTCCTTATAACTCCTAAGTTTCAACTATAGGTCAAATGTCATCCACCAAATATTACTATAGCCAACAATCAATAATATAGTGCATACCTCACAAATTAACCATGGCACATACCTTTATCAAAAATTAACTTGCTTTGTCGCAGATGAGAATCGACCCTTTGACCTCAGCTCACCAAGCACAGCGCTTGACCGCTTGTGCTAGCCAAGTGGTTGAGACTAAGCTTTAGCCTCACCACTTTATACTCGCTGCCTCCAAATATTAAAAATTAAAAACCTTCAACCGATGTTGGGGGAATCAAATCCCGAACCTTCCTTCCACCAATGACCAACGTAGGACCTACCTGCCGCTCGGGCTACCAGCCCTTGCTGCACCAAAGTGCTTGCCACATTTATTTTATTCCTTTACCCTCATTTGACAAATAAGAAACCTCCACATTTCTCTTATCTCATTCGTTTGATTTCCTTCGCATGCGCATAGACATTCAACTTTCGAATTGCGTATTTAATTTTTCTTTCATCCTTTTATATGCTCCAAGGTGTTTTTAGAAATGCCAGTGGAAATATAGATACCTCTAATATTAAATTTGATTTTTGGTGTCTTTGCCAAATTTAAATTGAATTATTTATTAATATAATATTTAACTTTAGGTTAAATATTATATTATTTATTTAGTATTAAATAATACTTTTGTATGGGGGTCTTCTTCAATTCTTTTTCCCTTTTGTTAATAAGCCCATCTAGCTTAATTATAATAATATTAAAATATTATAATATCTTCTTTTCTCTTTAAAACCATGGGGTTAATATTTTTTCTTCAACCTTTTAGCCAACCTTTTTGGATTATAATATAAAATATTATAACCAATTGTTTTACCACTTTTATTGTACCAAAATGGACTTTGCCTTGCACCAAATGCTTGACATCAATGACAACCTTATTGCAACAAATTTCCAAAAATATCCCCCTTTGTCATTGATGGCAACCCTTTTTTTAAACATCCCTTTTTCTTTTTTTTCAATTTTGCTCCTTCTGAGAAACTGCTCCCCCTTATTGAATGTTCTCCCTCTTACTCAAATCTCTCCTCCTTTGTCATCAATGGAAAATGGACTCTTTTGGGGCTAAAGATAAGACTCTTAGCTTAGCGCCCTCCCCACCTCCTTTCCTTGAGGTGGTTAATTTTAGGGTGGGAGTATCTCTACTCCAATTATACAATGCTCTTTTTCTTTTTCAACCTTATTTCTCAACATGCCCTTTTGATTCTTTTGAGTGTCCCCATTCTTGCTTATCTCTAGAAATTCTATTCTACACCACTTGGCCTTATGCCCAAAATTATTGCACTTATAACACTTAATTTTGTGGTTCATAGAAGGTGTAAATGTCTTGAAGTTCCTTTTTGTGAAGTCATATCCATTCCTATCATGAACCTTTTCTTTATGACCAAAATGTTACAAGAGTATCAATACCCTTGAAAGAGATATCCATTTTTGAAATTTCTTTTGATAAAACCATATTTCCTCTTTCCATGTGTCATGAAATGCATAGCCTTGTGACCAAACATGTTACATGAGAAGCAACATACTTTAAGTAAATCTTACCTTGGTCCCACCGGTCTCTTAGTCCTTTCTTCTTTGTGATGATCCTTTTTCCTTATTTGTGCATTTTTTCCTTTCTTGGTGAGACTTCTATTCACATAGGTCTCACTTTGTCCTTAACTCTCTTCCTCTAAAACATCTTTCTCTTTTGATATTGAACTTGACCCTTCTTCTCATTGCCCTTGTCCTTCTTCAAAACCAAGTCCTATTTTGATAGATGAAGGTCTTTGTGCATTGATAATCTTATCCAAGGTCTTTGAAACTTTCTCAAACTTGTGTAGCTTGTATTTAGACTCTTCCATTTCCTTTCTTGTAGAAACTACCTCTTTTTCTAATCTCTCACATTCTAAGACTTTTACCTCTAGCTTCTCTTTAAATATTCTTGTCTTAGCCATTGAGTTTGTTAGATATTGTATAAGCTTTCCTTTCTCCTCATCACATTCTTGAAATTGAGTCTTGAATATTGAATTTTGCTTTCTAAAATTTTTTAATTATTTTAGAGAAGAAATGAGTTATACTTTTAGATCTACTACACCTTCCTCTTTATTCTCTACTTCTTGGTCTTCTAGAGCATCTTCATACTTTTCATATTTATCTTCAATAAGAGCACTTTCTTCTTCTTCTATTGCTAAAAAGAGAATTTCTCTTTCTTCACTATCTGAAGATCTTTCATGACTACCACTTGAAACCTTGCCTATATTTTTTGCATAGAAATTTTTCTTATGCCTTTGAAAAAACTTAATTTCATGCTTGCTATGTCCATACCTATTTTTCTTTTCATACCTAGATTTTCCTTCTTTCTTTTTATTATGATCTTGTTTCTCTTCACTGCTACTACTTCTAGCTTCTGGATAGTTAGATGCATAGTGAGATATTTACCACAATTAAAACATTTCACTATTTTTGTACCTTTTTGCTTTCTTGAATTCTTCTTGTTTCTTCTACCATAGTTAGCTTCTTCATCACTTCTTAATACATCACTTGATTCTAGTTTCTTATCTTTTGTCTTCTTTGCTACTTGGAAGGCTACATCTTTCTTGGGAATAGGATCCTTTACTATTCTCATTTCATAAGTTGTGAGAGTTCCATGTAGCTCATCCATAGTCAAATTTTTAATATCTCTTTTCCCTTCTATGGCTGAAACCTTCCATCATAACTCATAGGAAGTGACCTTAAAACCTTTTGAGCAACATCAGAGTCTTCAATTTTAAATCCAAGTCCTCACATGGTGTCAACAACCTCATCCACATGAAGTAATTATGAAATAATGTATTCCTTTTATTTCATCTTTAAGTCTTCAAATGTCTTCTTGTAATTTTACAATTTTGCCATCTTGACCTTTTTATCTCCCTCATATGTTTACTTCAATTTTTTCCAATATTCTTTTGCTAATTCACAATGCCTAACTTTTACAAACTCTGCTTCACATAAACCACTTAATATTACATTCTTAGCATTTGTATTATTCACATATAAGAGCTTACCATATTTATCTGTGGGAGAATTAGCTGTAGGTGTGAATCCATCCTCAACTACTTGTCATGTCTCATATCCTTATGCCATTAAGTAAGTCTTCATTATTATGCTCAAGAAAGCATAATTATTTCCATAGAACAATAGTGCCTTATTTTTTGAAGATCAACTCTAAGATGCCATCTGTTTTCTTGTACACTTTTCCTTCAACCTGTTAAACTCTTTTGAAGGATCCCTCTTTGATACCAATTGAAGAAAAAAAGCTTATACTAAGAGGGAAGGGTGAACAGTATAAGACCAAAATTTACTTTTATTTCCCAAATAATATTATCCAATATTATCAATGGAAATATCAACAACATTAGTAAAATCAATGTACATTCATGACACACAAGAGAGACACCAATTTAACATGGTTCACCCAATGTGGGCTACTCCACGGAGAAAAACTTTTCACTAAAATTTTCTCAACAAATATCTTGGGAATCAATTTTCTATTACAATGTTTATGGATCTATATCCAAATGAGACATCAGTACCCTATGATCTAATTTGTGGATATCTTTTCATAGGAAAAATCTTTCCCCTTGTCTCTGGTTCATAAAACTTGATCCAGTAGAACTCTATCTCCTCAATTGGTTTATGGATTTCTCTCCATAGAAGAACTCTATATTCCCAACTATTTCACGGATCACTCTCCATAGGAGAACTCTTTCCCCTAGCTTTGGTTCATGGATCTCTATCCATAGGAAAAATCTATCCCCTCCGCTCTGGCTGATGAAATTTTAGAATACTTCTACCCCACTACTCTAGTTTGTGGATCTATCTCCATAGGATACTCCTATACCTACTCCACTGGCTAATGGATATCTATCCACTAGAGACTAATGTCCTCTTTGCTTTGTCACATCTAAATATTTCTCTCATCTATATCTCAAATCTACACCAAACTCTGTCTCAAGTATAGTACACATTTGCTCTAACTCTTCTCACAAATATGCACTAATCTCTATCTCAAATCTATCCCCAAGCCTTAACACAAAGATTGATAAAATCACCAACCAAATCTATTTAAATATGACCCAAGCCTTAACACAAAGCTTTGAACAAATCACCAATCAAAATTTTTTAGATCTTCCCTCAAGTCCCTACAAATACTTACTCAAATCTGCCTTCAAGTATTCACCAATACTTGCTCAAATCTACCTTCAATTCTCCATGAAGACTTGCTCAAATTTGCCTTCAAGTCTTCACCAAGACATGATCAAATTTGCTTTCAAATATCCACAAAGACTTGCTCAAATTTGTCTTCAAGTCTTCACCAAGACTTGCTCAAATATGTGTTCAAGTCTTTACCAATACTTGCTCAAATATACTCTCAAGTCCTCTCAAGGACTTTGCTCAATTCTACTCTCAAGCCTTCACAAAGACTTTCTTAAATCTGCTCTAGTACATGCTCAAACCTACTCTAACACATGCTCAAAATAGCTTATAATATATTCTCAATCAATCTCAAATCTTGCACACAATTCTATAAAGTGCTCTGTCTAATCTTCAAAGTAATTCCTTTAACTTGAAGCAGTTTAGACATATTCTATCCAGAATTTATTTAACCTTTGGAACATATAGAGAATGATGTACTCTATCAAAAACTCAATATGTTCTACTCAATAATTAAGTCTATCGCTTCCACATGTCTTACTTTTATTGCTCTTTTAAAGATAGATCTAGTCTAGCACATGACACCTATCTTCCTGATTTGCACATTCACTTTCAGTATCACTCAAAATCAATTTTCAATAGTTTCATATAATCATTCAACCAATGAAGCACAACTTGCTTAGAAAACCTAACCAAGTATTTTACACTTCTTCGAACAAAGAGAACAATGTAGGTATCAAATCCTAACTCAAATAATTCATTATTTCTATCTCAAATGTTCTCCAAACATTCAAAAATGAAGTATATAACACTCACTCAAATATTTCCAACAATGCTCATCAAAAAATTCTTTTCACTCCACCTTATGTTTCCAAAAATTCAATCCAACAAACACTTAAAACAAAGGATGATGTGCCCATACCTTTTTTTTTTGATGGAGATATATCTTCAAAACATCTCTCACTCACAACCAATTCCTTTTGTGCCACTTAAGGGTTAGATAATATTAGTTTATATAAAAACCTCCACATGAATATTCCCTCAACAAGATGCTCATATAATTTGGAAAAATAATATTCCAGAATTCTTCTTTAGCTTTCATGGATAATGCAAAAACTCTCTCAACAATTTTCCTTCTTATAAAATAAGAATTACAATCAAGTAACAAGACTTTTAAACCTTTTAACTCCACTCTTCCAAAGTAATTTCCACTCCAATTTATTTTCAAAGATAAAAGAATTACAATGATAAATAAACCAATTACAAACTTATCACTCCAATATCAAAAAATAAAATAAATGCCATTCAAACCCTTAAAAATAATGCAAAAATATTTCTCCTTATAACTCCTAAGTTTCAACTATAGGTCAAATGTCATCCGCAAAATATTACTATAGCCAATAGTCAAAAATATAGCACATACCTCACAAATTAACCATGGCACATACCTTTATCAAAAATTAACTTGCTTTGTCACGGATGAGAATCGACCCTCCAACCTTAGCTCACCAAGTGCAACACTCAACTGCTTGTGCTAGCCAAGCAGTTGAGACAAAGCTTTAGCCCCACCACTTTATACTCGTTGTATCTGAATATTAAATAATTAAAAACATTCAATCGGCGATAGGGGAAATTGAACCCCAAACCTTCCTTTTGCCAACGATTAACATAGGACCCGCATGCCACTTGGGCTACCAGCCCTTGCTACACCAAAGTGCTCGCCACCTTTATTTTATTCCTTTGCCCTTGTTTGACGAATGAGAAATCTCTTATCTCCTTCATTTTATTTCCTTTGCATGTGTATCAACATTAAACATTCGAATTGTGTATTTAATTTTTCTTTCCTCCTTTTATATGCTCCAAGGTGTTTTTATAAACGTCGGTGGAAATATAGATGCCTCCAATATTAAATTTGATTTTTGGTGCCTTTGCCAAATTCAAATTTAATTATTTATTAATATAATATTTAACTTTAGGTTAAATATTATATTATTTAATTTATTATTAAATAATACTTTTGTATGGGGGTCTTCACCAATTCTTATTCCCTTTTTTAATAAGCCCTTCTGACTTAATTATTACAATATTAAAATATTACAATATCTTATTTTCTCTTTAAAATCATGGGGTTAATATTTTTTCTTCAACCTTTTAGCCAACCTTTTTGACTTATAATATAAAATATTATAACCAATTATTTTACCACTTTGCTTGTACCAAAATGGACTTTGCCTTGCACTAAAAACTTGACTTCAATGACAACCTTATTACTCAAAATTTCCAACACTCTCTTGTCTGGAGAACCTCTATTCAAATGGTTTATGTTTGCATTTCCAAAAAATAAGTCAGCATTACAAGATTTTTATCTTTGTCGTGCGAGTTCCAAACTATCAGCCTATGCTTCAAGGCTTTCCCATGGCACCCACTGCTCTCTGGAAAACTTAATTCATATCTATAATCAAACGAAGCCTCCTGGGGATCATATATGGCTCATGAAATGCATATGCAACTAACAGGCACACAAATTTCATCTAAATTTATGCACAAATACATTGGAGCTTCACTAATCCTCTCACTCAGGATCAACACAGAAGTTTCTAATGCAAGTATTTTATTAAAATATCAGTCTAGGTTTCAATTCATGTAAAGGTTTCAATTTCACTACCTATCAACTGTAAATCTATGTTCTTGGTGTCATGGTAGATTTATCAATCATTCTTCACTACAGTCATATAATTATACCACAACAACCTAGCCATTTCCAGCTTTCTTTTACACACAGTATAATTTACACAAAGCATAAGAAATTGCTTGATTAGAATAGAAATTTCAAGTAAAATAAACAAAATTTCTTTATCTCTTTTTCCAAATAATCATTACAACATGATTCAAACAAGCTCATGATCACATAAATAATTAAACATTTATTTTATTTCATATGCCAAAGCACAACCACATCAACAATTTTACTAATGCAAACTAGAAACTTTGTTATCTCACGCAAGTGGTTTCATACTTACATGTAAAGAAAGTATCTATTGCATCTTCAATGTGATGGAGTTTAGTTTACCAACCTATACTCACATTTTTCTAGAATTAGTACAATGCACTGTCTTCATTATATCTTCTCTGACGTCCTGGTTACCAAGCCTCTTTCTTCTCCTTTCATTGTTCGTCTTTTTTTTCTTGTTCGATCTACACCACTTTGTATCTATGTTTTCCTCTCCATTTCCTTTCTTCCTACCACCATATTACTACACCCCTCCTTCAACTAAATGCTCATAGTGATCCGTTATGGATTTATTCCCCCATTGCTGGTATACCATCATAACTATTAACAACTAGGTGTTATGTTCCAACAAAATGGTAGTTAATTATTCAATAAAGCTCTTGAAGTTATTATTATTTTTCCATAATCAATAAAATATCCAACAACAAAATAAGAAATATTTTGCGCCTTCAACCAAAGTAGAAAGGGTAGGAATGCATTACACTCTACATGGAGTAATTTTTTATCATATTTATGTGCACACTATCTGTCATCAAAACTACACATGGATGCCTCATTTCACTTTATCACTAACACTTCTTTTTAAACAATATAAACAACCATTTTATATTTGCATAACATTTCCCTTTTTAAAGATAAGAGGTAAAAATCACTTTTCCTTAAGATCATGAAAATATAAAGGCACCTATTTTCAAAGTTTCATTCAAACCTAGAGCATTTAAAAAATAGAGCATTTCAAAAAATAGACATACACACACATGTATCAACAAATAAGCAAACCACATGCCTTTTCAAACTAGTGGCTCCCATAATCATCGCCACAACAAAGAATTTCTCATTCATTGCTAACATGCAATATTCAAATCAATTTAACTCACGCAAGGATGTAATTTATAATGCACCTAAATGATATGGAAACGTGAGTTTCCATGTGCTTGCAAGCTGAATCATTGCTTCCCCTTTATATTCTCCACTAATTTATTTTCTCTCCTTGTCATCTTGCAACTACCTGCACTCATAGAGGCTATCAAAACTACCTTTTTTCACAATAAAAATGTAAATATATGCATATTCTATTATTTTTCATTAAATGTGCGAGTAGGGTCATTACATCCTCCCCCACTAGTGATAGATACAATCCCTATGTTTAAAGCTAAATGAGGCAAAAGAAATATTTGAAATAAATATTTTATCCAAACTAATACTCAATAAAATTTCACTTTTCCATTTGATTTCAAGTATTGTCATCTCATTTTTCATCATAATAAAAAACACATCATTTTACTTATGATTACCATATAATCACATCATTCATTATATCATAATGAAATCAAATACATATATCCATCAAGGTCCCAAAACATATGTCATAGCAATACCAAAACATTTATAGGCTACTCTACCCAGCAACTTAACTAATATATTTTCTACAAATTCCAAATTCATAACAAAAAAAAGTCTAAGAAATAGTCATTTTTTTTCTACTCAAACAAATAAGGAAATTGTCGTTGCATATCTGCCACATATTCCCATGTAGCATTTTGGTCTGAGTAGTGGTCCCATTGGACATGATATTGCTCTATGCTTCGCTTCTTCAAATTCTTAGTTTGGAAACCAAGCAGTCGAATAGGTTGCACCTCAATCCTTGGTGGATCGGTCATCTACAAATTGGAAATATCCAAAACATGAGCAGGATCAAAAATATATTTTCTAAATAGGTACACATGAAAAACATTATGGATCTTGGATAATCTTGGCAGTAGATCTAATATGTACACAATAGGGGTTATCTTGTCTATGATATCAAATGGACCTACATATATGGAGTCAAGCTTGGAATATTTTATTGAGTTCTTAGTTGGCTTCACCCCTAAGAATACTCAGTCTCCCACTGAATATTCCCTCGGTGTTCTTTTGAGTTCCACGTAGCTCTTCTAGCGATTTGTAGACTCCTTCAAATTTTGTTGAATTATTTTCAATTGCTCTTCCATTTCCTTTATCATTTTTGGGTCGATCACTACGCGATCCTCTAGATTTTTCCAAGATAAGGGAATTCTACACCTTCTATCATACAAGGCCTCAAAAGGTGCCATACCTAGTGAAGCATGGTAACTATTGTTATAAGAAAATTCAACTAGATATAAGTAGTCTTCACACTTGATATGTTGGTCCATGCAGTACATTCACAACATATCCTCCATCACTTGATTCACCCTCTCAGTCTAACCATATTTTTTTAGATGATAGGCAGTACTAATATTAATTTTTGTCCCTAAGGCTTGATGTAGTGCGTACCAAAATTTAAAAGTGAAATGAGAAACCCTATAAGATATTATAACTTCTAGAAATTCATAGAGTCTTACCACCTCCTTGGTAAACTTCCTTGCTACAACAATTACATCATCTTGCACATTTCCAAGTATAAAATATGTGAATTTAGTTAATTTATCCATAATTACTAGAATTGCTTCATGCCTAAACCTTGTTTTAGGCAATCCCATTATAAAATCCATTGACACTACTTGTCACTTCTACATGGGTATATCATGTAGATATAGTTTCCCAGCTAGATGTAGGTGTTCTGCTTTCATCTTTTGACATTCCAAACTTTTTTCCACATAATTTGTAATGTCTTTTTCATACCAGGTCAAAAATATGCTTTCTTCAGATTCTCTCACATATTTGCACCTCCTGGGTGAGTAGAATAAGGGGTATTATGCGCCTCCCTAAGGATTATTTCTCTCAATCCTCCTAAGCTAGGTACCACCAACCTATTCCTAGAATAAAGTAGATTATCCCTAAAAACATAATCTTTATTTTTGTCTATTTTTTGTCCAACTGCACCTACACATTATTGACAAAACTCATCTTTTGCTTGCCATGCTTTAATTTGATCTAATAGATCATATTGGTATTTTATCATTGTAGTTATACACCCTCTTCTACTCAAAGTGTCATCGATATTATTCTCTTTACCCTTAATGTACTCTATACCAAAATCATACTCTACTAAGAACTCTATCCAATGTCATTGTCTAGCATTTAATAAGGGTTGAGTAAATATATACTTCAGACTTTGATGGTTTGTATTTAACTAAAATTGTTTTCCTAGAATATAATATCGCCAAAATTTTAGGGCATGTACTACTGCTGCCAATTCTAAATCATGAGTGGAATAATTAAATTTGTGCCTCTTGAGTTTCCTAGACTCAAGCAATTACTAAATCACCTTGGGTCAAAATCCCACCTAACCTTTTGATCAATGCATTTGTACAAACTATAAATTGCTTATTAGGATCAGGTAATTGTAGGATTGGTCCTGACATCAACCTTTATTTCAAAACATGGAAATCCTCCTCACATTGTTTTTTCCATCTGAAGCCTTTCCCTTTTCTTTGAATATTTGTAATGGGTTGAACAATTCTCAAAAACCCTTTGACGAATCACCTATAGTATCCTTCAAGTCCCATAAAACTTTGCACCTTTGAAACATTAGCAGGTGTTGTCCAATCAATGATTGCTTTAATTTTCTTAGGGTATGCTACAATTCCTTCAGTAGAGACAATATGTCCAAGTTATTTCACTTGTGGAGTATAAAACTCAAATTTTTACAATTTTCCATACAATTGATTCTTTCTAAGAATCACAAGCACTGTTCCCATGTGCTAATCATGTTCTTCTTTATTTCTATAATAAACCAAAATTTCATCCAAAAATACGAGTACAAACTTATCCAGTTGTTCTCTGAAATGCTATTCATGAGGTTCATGAATGCAGTTGGGGCATTGGTTAGCCCAAAAGGTAAGATTGTAAACTCAAAATTTCCATATCTTGTTCTAAATGTTGTTTTAGAAGTATTTTCTTCCTGAATTATTAACTGATGATATCCAAATCTCAAATCAATATTTAAAAATATGGTTTCTCCTCTTAGTTGATCAAATAAATAATCAATCCTATGTAATGAATACCTATTTTTGATAGTAACCATAATTAATATTCTATAGTCTATGCACATTCTTAAGGTACCATATTTCTTTTTAACAAACACGATAGGACCTCCCTAGGGTGACACACTAGGTTTGATTAACCCCTTTTCAAGCAAATATTGAAGTTGCATTTGTTGCTCTTGAAACTTTATAGAAGTCATCCTATAAGGTGGCCTTGTGATTGGTGTTGTAATTGATAACAACTCAATTGAAAAATCAAATCTCCTCTAAGGAGGTAACCCCAAAATTTACTCAAGGAATACATCCTTGAAAGCACCTAGCACTAGATGATTTTGGAATAGGTCAGATTCCATATCAAACTCTTATTTTCTATTCATATTTACTATGAATATCATACCCTTCTTTCTAACAATATTTTTAATTTGCATTGTAGATAAAATATGGGGTTTAGCTTCTCTTCACTCATTATTAATTCTAATCCTTTGACTATATTTATCCATAAATTCCACCCATATTTTTTCAAAGTTCAAAAGATATTTGTGCACTTTTAACTAATCAAATCCCAATATGATATCAAACGTATGCAAATGGGCCACACACAGATGCCAATTGATCTTTCCTTGTGGTAAGGAAATGTGGGACTCAAAAATATATTGGTTAACATGGTGAGTTTACCTTGATTCATAATCCACCTTCCAACCATTTGCCAAGAATATGGGTCTAACAAGTGAATCCCTCATTAATCTAGTTGATATAAAACTATCAGTTGACCCACTATCAATCAAAATTTGCATAGTTTTACTAAATATTTTACCATTTAATAAGAAATGAGCAATTTGACGATTGAGTTGAGAACTACCTATGGCCACATAAATCCTATGGCTAGCTTCTTATATGGCCTTTGGTGGTAGATCAACTTTGTGAGGGCATTTTTTGGCATAATGAGATCCTTTACACACCCAAAATCCACTTGGTGGAGCTCTATTACCTCTGTTGGTGCTTTCATTTCTATTCATGGATGTAGTTTCCCTATCCCTTCCCTGACCCACTAGTTTCTGGTTCTATATTTTGGGCAATTCTTTAACATCCTTCCTAAAATTACCACCTTGATAACTAGATTTGTTTTTGCCACATTGTTTATTCTGATCTCCCCCTTTTTGTTTCTTATTTTGTTCCTTTTTCCATTTCATAAAACCAACACTTTTCTATTTTTGGAGTTCATCTTTGTCCTGTTTGGATAACTTTTGATAATTGAAATATACCTTTCTTGTTTCTTGATTGGCTTCTTCTTTCCTTACTATGAGGTACAACCTTCTAAGTTCTTTCCTGATTAGCTAGCTCCTAATCCTTTTATACATAGGAATATTTTCCTCAATATATTGGTTAGTTTGAAATCTAACTCTAAATTCTTTTATGAACTCCTCCAACTTGATTTTAGGAACGTCCACTTCATGTTATTTCTTATATGATTTCCACCAGTCTAGGGCTATTTCAATCATATTCATAACTGCAAAGCAGTTTTGGATTTAGATGATAGAACCACTAGAGAAAAGTAGGACTCTAGTTCACTTAACCAATTTTCAGTCGACTCTTCATCATCTTTTCCATTAAAATTGGATACTACAACCTTTTTGATATTTCTATCCAATTTCTTTCTCATTCTTGCCCTTCCAACACTAAATTCCTCAGGTTCCCCTGGTGCTTCCACTATCCCAACTAATCCAATTTCTCTTTCTCTAGCTAAGTCCTCTATGACTCGTTGTTGCTGGACAATAAGTTCCTGTTTCTGGACCATGTGAGTTTTTTGTTGGGCCATATCTTCCCTTTGTTTTTCCATTTGCACTTGCAATAGTTTAACAATATTTGCAAGGTTGCTTCCTTCCCCACTAGTTTCCTTCAAATTAATCTCATGAACCCTTTTTAGCCTTCTCTAACGTTGAGAACCTTCCTTTCCTAGATTTGTTCATGGTCCTCTTATAGGTCTTTCAGTGATTTCCGCCTCACTACATCCTATAGGATTTCTCGAGGACCCACCTCGCAACATTCGTGCCATTTGTGCTCTAAGTGAAATAGGTAGTATATTATTTATCATTAACTATTCTAATTTACATTCAGAGTTCTACAAATTTTAGAATTATTTTTGCTCTGATACCATATGTAACAATCCACTTAGTTGGTTGCTCAATAAAAGAAAAGTTAGAATCCTAGTAATTTTTTTAAATGGTTCTACTGATCTGGCTATAAACATTTTCCTAATAAGTTTGATCTTAATTTTTCCAACATCAAACATCATCCCCTTATTTTTTCCATATTTTCAAATAACAAAGCATAGGTACAACATATCATTTTTTGGGTTCACGATTGCTGCAACCCTATCTCCCAAGTGTATGATATTAGATAAATCCCATGAACATGCCATTAAGTGGTGCCGATTTTCTCATTTATCATCCATATTTTCCAGCATGAGGATCAAACCATGGTGAGGTTTATCCTCTAGGATTCATAACAACTTGAGGGGAACACTTATTATCCCTTTCTTTCTCACATTGTACCTTCAACAATCCATGTGACTTGTTCATTCTCAGTGTGGAAGTGTCTAGCATAATTATACCTTAGTAACCAACTGGTTTTCCATTTTATCTTCAAAAGTAGTTAACACCATGTCATTTCCCTGATATTGGTATTCAACACTCAATACCATCATAACTCACAAATATTTATCCCATACCAAACCCTGTGGCCAATATTTGGTAAATTTTGACAAGTATGGTATTTATCACAATGCTTTTTGGGAACAACCTAGAAAATGTGTCCCATACCACCTTTTCATTCTCACCTGGCCAAATTATGTATTGACCAATTTCGTCAGTTGACATCTATCCTGAACTAATTGTATGCCTTCCCACACCCCATTATTTTTGGATGAATATTTTAACAAAAATTGGGTTAAGTTAACCTATTAGACTCATTACTTCATTTAAGAGGTTTACTAATTAGAACCAAAATTAAATATATCATTTTAACAAGAATCTACTATCAATATATGGTTCATATTTTCCATAAACATAAAAACATTTCTTTCTTAATAACTCTTTGCAAAGGTCTATAGCTATTTTTATTCTCTTTGGTTTTAAACTCTCCTCCCTAATGAGTAGACCCCTATCTTAAGCTCGTTCTTACTAAAATACAAAATTGTAAAATCACTACTAAACAATATATTTCGATCACATAAACTTCAACATAAATTTAAGTTTTAAATAAATGTAACTTTTGGTGGACATCCATTCTCAACGTCGCAAACTAGCCTATGAAAACAACTAAATAGTAGTCTTAGGTATCCTTTTCCTACTTAGAATTATAAATTATTTTAATAAAATATCTATAAAAAAATCCAAAGCCTTCCTAATAAAACATTCAAATGAAATTAAAGAAAAATAAATTGAATAAAGATATGGCTTCTTAAATCAACACTTGGAAAATGTTTAGAAACAAGTTGTATTGAAACATATTCATACAAAATCTTCAAAGCATTACTGGAGAATCAAATCAGCCCCATTATAATAAATCTCATTTAAAGAATATTTTCTCATTTGTAATAATACAAAACAACTCTTCCCCCCCTAAGTTTCATTTCACATACATGGAGTTTATCTTTCAACTACTATTCATTTACATCAAGATTTGCTCTTCATAACGAGCACTAATGCTAAAGTGCGAAGGCATCTACGCAGCCTCTTGTCTAGAGAACATCTATTGAAATGGTTTATGTTTACTTTTCCAAAAAATAATTCAGCATTACAAGTTTGTTATCTCTGTCGCACAGGTTCCAACCAATCATCCTACGGTTCAAGGCTTCCCCATGATGCATACTTCTCTCTAGAATACTTAAGTCACATTGGTAACCAAACAGATCCTCCTGAGGATCAGATACGGCTCATGAAATGCTTATGCAGCTAACATGCACATAAATTTATCTAAATTTATAGAGAAATACATTGGAGCTTCACTAATCCCCTCACTCGAGATCAACATAGAAGTTTCCAATTCAAGTCTTATAAAAATATCAGGCTAGGTTTTGATTCAGGTAAAGGTTTCAATTTCACTACCTATCAATTGTAAATCTATGTTATTCGCATCATGGCATATTTATCAAAAATTCTTCACTACAGTCATAGAATTATACCACAACAACCTAGCCTTTTCTAGATTTATTTTGCACATAGAACATAATAAATTGCTTGAATACAATATAACTTTCAAGTAAAATAAACAAAATTTCTTTACCTATTTTTCCAAATAGTCATGACAACATGTTTCAAACAAGCTCATGATCACATTTTCAATTGAACATTCATTTTCTTTCATATGCCAAAGCACCACCACATCAACAGTTTTATTAATGCAAACCAACAACTTCATTATCTCACGCCAGTGGTTTCATACTTATATGTAAAGGAAGTATCTATTGCATTTTTACTATGATGGAGTTTAGTTTACCAACCTGTATATGCATTTTTCTAGAATTACTGTAACTCATTTTCCTTAGAATCTCTTCTTTGAAGTCCTCATTACCAAGCCTATTTCTTATCCTTTCATTGTCCATATTTTTTTCTTGTTCGATCCACGTCACTCTGTATCTAATTTTTAATCTCCACTTCCTTTCTTCCTAATGCCAGCTTACCACACCCATCCTTCTTATACTAAATGCTCATAATAATCTATTATGGAATTCTCCCCCCATTCCCATTATACCACCATAACCATAAACAACTATGTGTTATGTTCCAACAACATGATAGATAATTATTCAATAAAGTTTGTGAAGTTATTATTATTTTCCCATAATAAAAAAAAAAACCAACAACGAAATAATATATATTTTGCACCTTCAACCAAAGTAGAAAGGTTAGGAATGCATTACACTCTACATGGAGTAATTTTTGGTCATCGTTACATGCACACCATCCATCATAAAAACTATGCATGGAGGCCTCATTTCACTTTATCACTAACAATTCCTTTTTTTAATTTTAAAATACAAACAATATAAACAACCATTTTATATTTGCATAATGTTTCCCTTTTTAAATACAAGAGATAAAAATAATTATCTTTCTTTATATGTCTTTTTGCTTTATAAATATCACCTTTTCTTAAGATCATAAAAATATAAAGGTAACTATTTTCAAAGTTTTGTTCAAACCATTCAAATGTGACTCTCAATATTCAAACGTATTCTCTACCACCTTTAATCACATAAGCCAATAATAGAGCATTTCAAAAATTAGACATACACTCACATGTATCAACATGCAAGCAAACCACATGCCTTTTCAAAATAGTGGCTCCCATCATCATCACCACAATAAATTATTTCTCATTCATTGCCAACATGCAATATTCAAACTAATTTAACTCACACAAGGATCCAAATTATAATGCACCTAAATGATTGCAAATGTGAGTTTCCATGTGCTCGTGAGCCGAATCATCACTTCCCCTTTATATTCTCCACTTATTTACTTCCTCTCCTTGTCATATTGCAACTGACCTGCACTCACAAAGACTATCAAAAGTACCTTATTTCACAATAAAAGGTAAATATATGCATATTCTATTATTTTTCATTAACCGTGCGAGGGTCGATACACCTTACAAGGTACGAATTCGAAAGGACCAAATTCATGATTACCCATGAATTTGGCTCCTTAGGGTTTGGAGGTAAGATTTTGCTCCCTAAATCCTAGTTTTTCATACATATTTTATTTTTGTCATAATATTTGTACTATCACTATTTTTTCACTTTGTTTTGTGTTGTTGCATTTTGTCTTGTTCTACTCTTAAAAGATAAATGGTGGCCAAGGACAAATGAAGGCTTGACTATTGTTCCTCCAAGCTGAGTCACATAGCGGCCTAAGCATGCCCCTAAATATTGATCAAATTTTTGAAGTTTTTTGAAGCTATTTTGCAAGATTTGAAGTTGTTGGATATATCAGGAAAAAATTTAAGAGCTAGGGTCAACCATCATATCAAGTAAGTGCTCCAAATACACTTCTTACGTTGTTTGTTGTTTTATTTTTGTTCATTTCTATTTTTAGATCATTAATGATAATAATAAGAAAAGAGAAATATTTGACTTTATTTTTAGGTATTTAAAAGAGTCATATAGTTTTGCATCTAGGTTACTTCTATTTGTGCATTCTCTTGGACCCTTGCTGAAAATAAAAAGATTTTATTTCTTGCAAACCTAGTGTTAGTTCTCATTAAAGTAAATAATCATTATTGTCTTCTTTCATAATTGTTAGTCTTGCATTTTTCTTTAATTCCCTGTAGCTTAGATTTTAGAAATCTCAAACATAAGTGATTGTTAACAAATACATCAAATATTCCATCCCCAAACATAGAGTGAGTCCTTAAATTATTTCTAGTGAACCCTTTTAATCCCCCAACCCCAAGTTTAGAGGATATGATACACCCTTGTGGTCACCTCATATCCTAGCGTATCCAATAAAGAATCATACATGGTAGGGTAGTTTTCACCCCTCTACATATTTTGTGAACCTAACTTGAATAACACACCCTTAGTGATAATCTAGGAAGCTTTTTCTTTCTGCTTTTCTCCATTTTTGTTTTAAACCATAAATAACACCATTAAAATTTATTTGTTTAGATTAGGAAAACATAAAACTCTTAATAAAATCTTGTGTGTGTCTTTCATTAGGTTTAGATCCCCCTTTATCGCTCTTATCCTTTCTCTTAATCCTAATGGGTCTAGGGAACCTAATGTTGAAAGGGATGGTCATCCTAAGGGAGGGTTGTAGGTATGATGTGGGTATTAACAGTAGGATGTTGGAGGTATTAACATTAGGATGACCATCCCTTTCAACATCCTATCTACAACCCTCCTTTAGGGAACCTAGGGGTATTTCATAGCAACAATCCTGATATGTAAAGCTTGAAAAATATAGTGAAACAATTATCTTTAAGAATGGACTCTCTTCAACCTCCAAGTTTCACCTACAACTGTAAGAAAATGTGTAATCAACCCTTAGACCTTGTCATCATCTCTAGGCCCTACCCTAAGCCTTTTCTAATGTTACTTTTACCTTAAGAGAACAAAGGACCCAATTGCACATTTACAGATGTTTAGAACATGCCATGATATTATATATGATGATATGTTGTTACTAAAAATGTTTCCTAAGAGCCTTGGTGTTATGGCATTGGAATGGTATTATCAACTACCTAATCATTATTTGAGAAATTTTGAGGAGATAGCGGAGTTTTTTGTTCAAAAATTTGGAGCTAATATTGAGAAAAGTGTGACTATGAAAGATGTTTATCTATTGAAGTAAGGTAAAGATAATTTTTTTGGAATTCTTGTCTCATTGGAGAAGTTTTGTTATATTATTAAGATACTTATCTATTGAAGCAAGGTAAAGATGAGTTTTTTGGAATTCTTGTCTCATTGGAGAAGTTTTGTTATATGATTAAAATACACCTTGCATCCTCGAGACATTCTAAAGATCTTTATTGGAAATATACAAGAGAAAATATCATATGAATTGGAAACAACAACTATTACCTTTTTTGAACAAGAAAAAGAATTTGGCAAGAAGGGTAGAGAAAGCCCTTATTCAAAGATGTCAATTTAAATTAACTAAATATGAAGATAGGACCATGAAAACCAAGTATAAGAGCAAGCATGCAGTTGGTGATGGGGTAGTAGATAGTAGACTTGTCAACAATGTTGATATTACCTTAGAAAATATGGTTCTTAGAAAACCCCAAAGACCTCCACCAATAAACTTTGAGACTCAACCAACCTATTTTGTCAATCCTAAAACAACTCTTGGAGGCTAAGATGATTGAGTTGCATCTCATAAGTCAACCCAATACCATGGTTGATTAGTATAAGCCTAGTCAATATTGTGAGTATCATAGAGTTGAGGGGAACATGACACATTCATGTACAAGGTTGAAACATATGGTTCAAGATATAATCGATGTAGGTCATCTTGTTATAGATGATTCTAAACCTACTCCTAACCACAATCCTCCAAAAAACAATAAATCTCCTACACAACAAGCACCAAAAACTAATCAAGACATGGGGATCTTCCAAAATCCCCTACCTAATCATGGGAAACAAAAAAATAATAAAGTGTCATATCATAATATGCCACCTCCCTATAACAATATGGTTGGTAGGACAACAAAAACTACAAGGAAAAAATCCCAAGCTCAATTGACTCAATAATATTTATAGGATATGAGTTCTACATCCAACCAACCTTCTAAACCACCCTAGTTTTGAAGAGTATCCAAAAAAGGAGCACAAGAGTAGAAAATCCTTCCTTAGTGTTGAAACCACAACCAAAAGCCTCCTTTGACATTCAATAGTAGTTAGCTAGTATCCTAGCCAATATTTTCCTCTTATAGGTTTTGCAAACTTCTCCTATTCATAGGAAATACTTGTTGAAGCTTATAAGCCAACAATATATTCCTCAAGACATTTCCCCTAGTGATATAGATTATGTTGTAGGTTCCCATGGAATACATCATATAACATTTTTGGATGACAATATTCCTTCCTCAAATTTGTGAGGGGATTCTTCCCTCTACATTAATGCATATATTGGGGAAATATTTATCAAGAAAATTTTTATAGATAATGGTTCCTCCCTCAATCTATGCACCTTTCAATTTTTCTAAAATTTTTTATTCAAAAAGAAATATTTAATTAAATTTGATGTCATCATCAAATATTTCAATAGTGAGTCCAAAGAGGCCTACAAAATTATATCCCTCCTCCGTAGGGTTGGATTTATGATCATATATACCTTTATTTATGTGGTATGTTGACCTACATCTTTTAATCCCATTTTTGGATACCCTTGGATTCATGCGATGAGGGTTGTCCCTTCTACTCTTCATCAATATTTAAAGTTTGAATTCAAAGATCAACTGGTCACCATTTTGGGAGAATCTCATCCATTTCAATATTATTAAGTGGTTGAGAAAACTCAATCTAGTCTCAATTTATGTCCATCAGTTTTCTCATCTCACTTCACCAAGCAACTTGAAAATTTGAAGATAAATGAGGAATCACTAATCAATGTTTCATCACAAGATCAAGATAATCCTTTTCTTCAAGAGCCTCATTTAGATTTATCTAAGCTACCATATTTACCTCAAACTATGGGTTTGCCTCATAAGAAGGGTGAATTAGTACACATTGACATGTGTACCTTTATCTACATGTGTATATCCCTTGAAGAAAGTATTTGTGGTAGCAACCCTCCTCCTGTAGAGCGGTTTTTCACCCATTGTTTTTTATTCAATGATTACCCACTTCATAAGAAGATCCTATCTAGTATTAAAAAATATGTAGATAAGGGTTTGGGGCCATAACATAAAGGTATTCAAGAACATTTGGAAGTTAAAATTTTACCTGGGAGATGTGGCATAGATTACATTCCTAATAAAAACTAGCTCTTACCAACTGATGATGATCAACTTGTCACTTATGCTAAATTTTTGGATCAAAATTACTTAGAGTGGAGTGATGAGGATGGCAAACCCCCTTATCCCTTAAAAATATTGTTTTACAATATGATAACTTTAGCTTCCCCTTGGATTCCTTCAATGATTCTTTTTTACAATGACACTCCTTTCATGAACAAGGATGTCCATAAGCTTTGTGCTAAGTACAATATTTAGCACAAGTGGTCAAATCCATATTACCCCTAGGGTAATGGTTAAGCTTAAGCATACAATAAGTCTTTAGTCAATATCCTTAAGAAGTTGATTAGTAAGACCGATCGAGACAGGCATATCTAGCTTTATCCTACCTTATGGGCCTATCGTACCAATGTGCAAAATCCTCCAAGTGCTTCTTTGTATGTCTTGGTCTATGGGATTGAGGCAATATTTTATTCAAGTTAGTGGTACCTTTGTTGTGCATATTATTGTAAGATGCCTACATCTATGATGAGTATCATTTAGATATTTTAAACCAATTGGAGATACTGAAAGAAAAGTACATTTATACCTTAGAGCATCTTTGAGGTTATCAAAGTAGGCTCAAATGATTTTATTCCAAAAGAGTTCTTAATTGTTCTTTTGAGGTTTGGGACCTTGTCCTCAAGGAGAACTAGAAGAACACTAATGCTCGATCATATCTAAAAGAGAAGTTTCATCCCAATTGAGTAGGTACCTTTTCATAATGGCCAAGTTTAGCTTAGGATCCTATTGTTTAGTATCATTAGATGGTAAAGAATTAAAAGAACCAATGAGCATACTACACTAAAAAAGATATTGTGCATGATTTTGCATCTTTATTCTTCATCCTGTATTTTGGTTTGCTTACTCATACTACATGACTATCTATCATATCTTGAATGATTTACCTAACATTATGTCCCATTTTCATATTTGCTTGTCATATATTTGCATTCTTACTTGATCATACTTGCATGATTGCTTTATGATATATATTCTTGGGGATTTCACAAGGATGGCAAGTGATGAAACCTAGTTATGTTATAGATCACATGCATTGCACTCATACTTTACCCTCTGGAAGTTTTAATCATTTCTTCTTTTCCCCAAGACAATAGATATATGTTCATTCTTATAATATATGCATCTTGTTTTTTTCTCACATTCTTCCTTCTTGATCTTTCAATTATCAAGGGATCCTTGTGGGATAGGGTAGATACTGCATGAATATCATTTATGGCATTTGGACAGCCAATGAATATCTTATACACATATCTTAGCTATTGAAATTTCAAAAATGACATACACAATTTTTTTTATTTCATGCTCTTCTTCTATCTTCTTCTCATATAACATGTTTACACACATATTGTTCTATCGTCACACACAATTTTGTTTATTTCCTGTTCTTCTTCTATATTCTTCTCATCTAATATGTGTACACACACATTGTTCTATTTTCTTTGCTTTTCTCAAACATATCTTGTACACACAACACCCTATCAAGTTGCACTCCTTTTGGAAAATAAATCACAATATTTCACCCTATACAGGATAATTTCATGTTCACCAACAAGAGTAAGTATCCATTCAACCATTTGAGAGCTTACATCCTCGTAGTTATTTCTCCAACTATATCCATTAGCGAGCATCATACCCATAGCAGGTATTGTTCCTCTCTTGACCATATTTATGAGCATAACACCCTTACAAGATAGGTTCATGGCCACTATCTAGGGGCAGCCTCCACATTTGGCCATTTGCTAGCATACATCCTTATAAGGTCATGCTCGTTTTATTTTTCTTTTCTTTTCTTTTTTTGACCTTTTTGGAACTTTTCTTCTTTCTTATTTGTTCTTTCTTTCTCTTTATCCTATCACCATTTGTTTTCTTCTTCTTTTTCCTTGCTCTTTTTCTTTCCATCCACTCCATCCACTCATATCATTTGCATTATTTGTAGTTATTTTTCATGCATTTTATTAGTTAAGATCATTTTGCATTCATTTAGTTAGAGTCATAATGCATTGCATTCATTATATTCATAATCCTCATGCATAACTAAAATAAAATAAATAATTCTAGACAATAAAGGAGGCTCCAAAATCCCATCCAAAAGCATGGAGGATTTCAATAATTTTGTCAATGCTAATTGCCTAATGGATATGAAACTAAGAAAGGCCAAATACACCTGGAGTAATAGAAGAACTGGTTCTCACCACATCCAAGTCAGATTAGATAGGGTGTTCCTCTCACAGGAAGCCATTCAATAGTTCGAAGATGCTTCTCTATACCCTCTGCCCAAAATTGGATCAGATCATACCCTATTATGGGGTTTGCAAAAAACCCCCCATAAAAAGCCTTTTTTTTTTTTAACCCTGCGCCCCCCCCCCCCCCCCCCCCCAAAGCCCCCCCCCCCCCCCCCCCCCACCCCCCCCCCCCCCCCCCCCCTCCCCCCCCAAAAAACAAAAAAAAAAAAAAAAAAAAAAAAAAAAAAAAAAAGAAGTTTTTTTAATTTTTTTTAACAAACCCTCAAAGAAATATTAGACCACATTGAAGAGAGGATTCAGAATGGTGAAATAGATGACTGCATCAGGAATGAAGAAAAATAGATTTTAGCTGAGTATCACAATATTCTTGCCTATGAAGAGACCTATTGGTGCCAAAAATCCAGAGCTCTTTGGCTCAAATAAGGGGACTCAAACACTAAGTTCTTTCATGTGTCCACCCTTAGAAATAGAAGTAACAACCGCATCAAGGAGTTGATAAAAATGGATGGCACTTTCACTTTAGATATAAAGGACATCAGAGATGAGGCCACCATGCACTTCCAAAACATGCTTGAGGATGACAACCTCTGTTCAGGTATTGCCCAAGAAGCTTTACTACATCACATTCCTTCCAATTCTATCCCTGAAGCGGTTAATTCATCCCTTGTTGCTCCTTTCCAAGATGATGAAATCAAAGCGTCCCTATTTTCTATGAATCCTGACAAAGCTCCAGGACCAGATGGTTTCCCCCCTCATTTTTTTCAAACATTCTGGGATATTGTTGGTCCTGATGTCTGCAAAGCTATCAAAGAGTTTCAGTCCTCTAAACGTATTCCTAGGGGATTCAATTCCACATTCATTGCCCTCATTCCTAAAAGTTTGACTACCAAATATCTATCTGATTTTAGACCTATCAGTCTTTGCAATGTTGCATACAAAATTCTCACTAAAATCATGGCCACTAGAATGCAAAACATATTGCCTATTATTATTGACCCTTGCCAAGGGAGCTCTATCTAGGGTAGATCAATTCTCGATGGTATCATTACCATACATGAAGCCCTCCATTCTGCTTCCAATACCAAAAAACCTACTTGTGTCCTTAAGCTTGACATGAACAAAGCTTATGATAGGGTCAATTGGAACTTCCTGCTAGCTGTACTTCACAAGTTTGGATTCCATCCTGAGTGGGTAGAACTCATCAGCAGTTGCATTTCCTCCCCCTGATTCTCTGTTCTCATCAATGGCTCCCCAACAGGTTATTTCAAAAGCAGTAGAGGCCTTCGTCAAGGAGACCCAATATCTCCATTCTTATTCATCATCATTGCAGAGGCGCTAGGAAGAACTATTCAAGCAGCTTGCAGAACTGGGTTGCTATCAGGAATCAAAGCTTCTTCCCAGACTAACCCAGTTTCCCATCAACAATTCGTGGATGATACTATATTAACTACTAATGCTTCTGTCTTCGAAGCTAAAGTCATCAAATATATCCTACAAGTTTATGAGGCAGCTGCGGGCCAAAAAGTCAATTTCAACAAGAGTAAATTATACTTCCTAAACACTCCAATGCCGAGACAACTAAAGATAGCAAGGATCCTAAATTGCTCCATGGCCAGTATTCCAACCACCTACCTAGGTCTACCTCTTTTCAGTGGCCAACCGACAGCCTCTATGTGGAACAATGTAACGGAGTGCATTCAAAAAAGACTCATAGGATGGAAAGGTAACCTCTTATCTCAGGCTACCAAAGGGACTCTGACTGCTACTATTTTGCAGAGCATCCCAGTTTACTTCTTGTCAGTTTTTAAAATACCTTCAACAACTGCATCAAAGATCGAGCAAATCCAAAAAAAAATTGTGGATGGGAGCAGAAAACAAACAAATAATTCATCTAGTAGCCTGGGAAAAGGTCTGCAAGCCCAAAAACAAAGGAGGAATAGGGCTTAGAAGAATCAATTCTCTCAACATTGCTCTTATCGCCAAGCAGGCCTGGAGACTCATTTTAGGAGAACACAACGAGTGGATATCCATAGCTAAAAGGAAGTACCTCCAGAATAACAACTTCCTCAGTGAGAACATTCCAAGTAGAGGATCAACCTTCTAGAATTCTATAATCAGCACAAAGCACATCATCAAGAAAGGAATGAGATGGAGAATGGGATATGGGAACAACATTGATTTTTGGAGCGATAAATGGATTACTCAAGAACCCCTCCTAAGAAATCCTATTCTATCCATACTCAAACCCTTCATGGATGCTACGATAGGATCCAAAGTTTTTGACTTCCTCATTGCTCAAGGTAGAAGCCCAAGATGGGCCCATTTTTCTAATCCTACCTTTCCTGCTGAGTCCAATATGTTAAACAACCTCCTCTCTTCCACTATTATTCCTTCCTTTAACAGAGAAGACCAGCTTATTTGGGAACCTACTGAAGGAGGAGAATTCTCAATCAAAATGACATATCTTATCCTCCTTGAGCATGAGGATCAATTACTCTCCTTCGACTGTGTCTGGATCAAACATCTCACTCCTAAAATCTCCTTCTTCTCCTGGCTCGCCATTCAAGAGAAAATCCTCACCATTGACCTTCTCATGAAAAAAGGATTACCCATCCCCAATAGATGTTACCTTTGCCACTCCACCTTGGAATCCACCTCTCATATTTTCCTCCACTGCCCTGTTTCCTCCACCATCCTCAATTCCCTTTTCCAAGCCTTTCATATTCAGTGGGTTAAACCCAATTCCATCAATGACTTGTTCATCCACTGGCCATCCCCCTTCCATGATCCCCACCTCAAGTTCTTTTGGAAGATTACCCTCAATCACTTCCTATGGCAAGTTTGGTTAGAGAGAAACAACAGAGCTTTCTCGAGCAAGCCCAAAGTCCCCAAGCTCATTTCCTCAAAAATCTTGGCCTCTGCTTTGTAAAATGCTTCACTCATTCCCCCCACTTCTAAACTACCTTCCAAGGCTGATTCTGACCTAGGTCTTGAATTAGGCCTACTCCTTCATGAAATCCAGCCTCCTACCTCCATCCGACCTGACTCTATTTGGAAACCTCCTCCTCCAGGCTGGCACAAACTCAATTTTGATGGAGCTGCTAAAGGAAATCCAGGTAAGGCAGGGGCTAGAGGGGTCTTAAGAAACCATAAAGGAGATATTATCCTATCCTTTGTTGAAGGATTGGGTGATCAGACTAATCATGTTGTCGAGGCTAAAAGCATGTGGAGAGGGTTAAGTCTAACCAAGGAGTACTGTACAAGACTTATTGTTGAAGGGGATTCCCTCAACATTATCAACTACCTCAAGAATAGAAATAGTAGACCTTCATGGAAAGTCAGAGAATACATTGAAGAAGCCAGGATCCTTGTCCTCAACCTCCAGGAAGTTGTCTACCAACACGCCTTCAGAGAATCGAATAAGGTTGCAGACAAGCTAGCCAATATCGGGGTCAATTCAGCCAATCTTCAAACTTGGCTCCATAATGTCCCAGAAGAAGTCAAAGGTATTGTTGATCAAGAAAAATGATATATCAACCTTCCTCAGTAGGAAGTCCCTCCTCACGATAGTCAACGTCATCCTCATGCATAAGCCTTTTTTGTTTTCTAGTCATGCTAAGTTCCACGTGTCACTGGCTTATAGTCCTTGGCTTCCCTCCAATGTTATTTGCAAAAGTAATGACCATATTTTTATTCACGTGGCCTACTTCCCCCGTAGCCCTTCGCCTGCCCCCACAAACCCCCATCGCCAATCCCATTGGCCTCGCTCTATCAACCTCCATTATCCCCACCACCCTCATCCCTTTTCCACTGACTGCCACCTCGCAAACTCCCATTGGGTCTATTTTTTTGGAATGCACGCTAATTTAATTACCATATTTTGGTACATTCATTTCAAACTTTGTAGGTTTTGAAGCATGGTTTCTATCTTGGAAAGCGGGAAAAAGGTGAAGGAAGCACTTTGGTCCAGTAATTCCCACACTAATCGAAGCCAGAACCTTCCCAATCATGGAGACAACATTACCTCTTACCGATCCACTATAGATTCTCATGAAGAAGGCACCCACCTCAAGCTCGATGATATGACGTGGCAGATGAACACTATCTCCAACAAGTTTAATGGTCAAGACAGGCTGGACTTGCTCACCTTAAAACACTCCACTTCATTTTTCTTGGGATGCATGCCTTTCCTTTTTGGCTCCCTGAAGTCTCTCCCGATGGGTAGTTGTGTCAGTAGTAGATTTCCTAAGCCCACCTTGTGCATTGCTGCGTGTCGTTGCCCATGGTTTTTACCACGTCTCACGTGTGTTCCCTCCTTTCACCATGCACCTCCTTTCCCTAGCCTCTACGCTCGATCTCCCCTTTCCAAGCCTCCCAACCCTCGTCTGGTTTCTCCACATCGCCCGACCCCCACCACCATCCATCTCCTTTTAAACCCTGACTTCTCACTTTTTGCCCATCCTTGGCTCCTTTCTGCAACAAATTCTGTATGTCCCTATCTACGTATTTTAGCCAAAATCCTTGTCCCCACCATGTCCAACGACTTCGTGGAGCCCGATTCCCTCGACTATGATGACATTGCTAAAAGGGTCCTCCAGGACAGAAAGTTTTTGTCCTTTTTCCAACTGTTCTTTGGCAATGACCCCAAAATCACCATGGCTTTCCTTGAGACCTGGGATAACGGGGTTGTCTCTATCCGAGGTAGAAACTTTGTGGTCGACGTCCACCTTCTAGCATCCATTACTGGTCAGAGCTCTATAGGTCGATCCATTCACCGCCACAAGCATAACTGGGAAATGGAATTAGCTGAATTCCAAGGGAATGACAAGATTATTAAAAAATCCAAGAGTTCCAGCCTCTACAGAACCAATTTCCATTCTCCTTGGGACTCAGTCATGAAACCTATTATGGAGTTTGTCATAGTTGATAATCCTGACAAACCCTTCAAGACCTATCACCTGGATTTTATTAATCATTATAGAGAAATCAAACCCCTTAGCATTCCCCTATTCCTCCTCAATTCCATAAACCATGCCATTCCTAATAGCAGGGAGAAAGTTAGCCCCGACCTCCCTCGACACCAGGGTTTATACAAAGTCATTTACTCTTACATCCTTGCCAACAACCCTAAGCCTAATCCTTCCAAACCTAGCCTAGCCAAAACTCTGACCAAACTTCCTCTTGCTGAGAGGAAAAGGAAGGCTATGCAAGATGTTGCTAGATTAAGGCCAAAGAAAAGCATCAGTCGGGACAACATTGAGGGTCCAGTAAGGAAGTCTATCAGACTCCGAAATATGACCACCAGGAGGAATGTTATTGATATTTCAAATGATGAGGAAGAAACAAATGATGAGAACAAACAGCTGAAGGACTTCATCATTGCTTCCACCATGACAATGATGAACTCTATGGTAAACTACATAATGGATATCAGAGAAGGCCTGCAGACTCTTTTCTACGATGGCTAGCTTGACCCGAAAGTGGAAGTGGAGGAAGGCTTTGAAGCGAAGAAGACTACAGTGAAGACAGAACCTAAGGAAGACAAGGTCGAGGCCACCAAGGAAGATGCCAGCAAGGAAGAAGAGAAAACCTTAGCTGAGGAATAACCTTCTGTTATTTTTTGAGGTTTCTTGGGTTAACTGGTTTGATTCAGGCCTTACTTGTTTTTTGTCTCTTTTCCTATCTAGGGGTTAGCATGTCTGCAAGTTCTCCTAGTTTTATGCAAATAGGTGTTGTCCTTTTTGTTTATTTCCTCAAGATCGAGGTAGGGTCCTCCTTATCTAAACTTATGATCATTTTCATGGATTTTCTGAATCTGAGGCTGCGTCCTCACACTTTGCTTTTATCAGTTCATATTTTGCTTCAGTCTGTAAGTACCTCTATTACTATGTCTATGTCATTCAACTGCTTTTGTAATCAGGTTAAAGGATCCTTCAAAATCCTTTATTAATATAAAGCTCCTTATTTACCAAAAAAAAATAAATAAAGCATCCATAAAATGTGCTTATTATTTCACACCATAAACAATAAATAATAATCACAACATGTATTACTCAGAAAAGCACAAGAGTGCATGCTAGCTAGTCGGTATGCCACAATAGAGAGCTTTGCTTACTTGACCATCCATAAGGGTGTATACCACAATCAAAATTGGCATGTCATCTCGATCCCATCCCTACCCATGTGAACCCATGATCTCTGCTCTACTTATTAGAGGATATCCTAGTGTGCCCATATTCATAGATTATAATGTTGTTCTTGTGTATGATCGACTCCATGATCTGAAGGATAATGGTGTTGGAGCTCTCTGCTCTATAGGGATGACTTGGAAGTACAACATATGGTAGTACATTTCTCATTGCACCACTACCTCATGCTTCTCCCTCACTTCTACCAACTTCTCCTATAACAACCATATTCCATCGTCTTGTTGGTTTCTTGTGATGACAACCCCCCCCTCTACTTGAGCTTATTGTTTCTCTTGCTCTACCTGGTCCATCTCCCACATGATGTGGTCTACCTTGTCCCTAGAGACATCTCACTCTACAACCACCTTGTCCCACTCTACCAATTCCTAGTCTATCTTTATCATAGACATGTTGAGAGCTCCTTGTAGCCCCTCCAACCTCTTGGTCCTATCCTCTTAAAGTAGTTCCATATATTACTACATACCCACTAGCTAGGCTAATAGTACCTCTACCTTCCTTTCCAGGGCCTCTTTACCTACGGTCCTACTAGGTTCTACTATTGTCGATGTAGAGGCCCATATGGTTATCTTTCTCAACCTAGATCTTGTCATCATGGGGATATCTCTTGATGTTCCCCTATCCCCTATCCTAAATATAATGGTCATCACTACCATCATCTCTACCCAAAACCATGTCTATGTTACCCTTAGAGCCTCTTTGCCCCACTATCATTGCTCCATAATTAATTGGATCACCTCTTGGAGTGCCAACTACACTCATAGACCCATAATCTAGTGCCTCTACATGGGTACTAGTGGAGATATCCTTAGGGGTATGATTATCCTATACCATATCCTATAAATAAGTGCCACCCAAACATCATCCACCCTTAGATCCACGTATAGTGGATCATAGAGGTCCTCCACCTATATCCTCATATCAGGGTCTCCATCGACTCTTGATGGGTCCCTCTAAAACATACTATATCAATAGTATCCCAAGTTTTATATCTCTTGAAATATGTTGAACTACCACTTGACTCGATCAAACCAATAAAGCTCTAGCTACCCCTTCTTTGTAGAGACCCAAATGATCCTCTTGATATTTTCTAGCTCTATTGCATCCTAAATGTAGCCAAGGCATAAGCACAATTGTCACCATATGATCACATGGTCTCGTAGCTCATCTATCACATACCTCCCTAGTGGTAAGATATTGATGTACATCCTCTAGACCTGATTAAAGTATTTGGACCACTTATATACTATTGGTCACTCTAGGTTGGGCATTGGTATTGGTAGTGCATGAGGTCTTTAGACTTCCATGTGCTCCCAACACCACACCTAGAGAAACGTTTTGCACACTAATCATGTATTTCATTTGTACATGATATTATAAAATATATTGTATAAATGGACTAGCACATATGGGCCCCATACGAACTATACGTACTAGTCTTGCATGTCTACCACTAATCCCACCAACACCCATGGTAGGTATTACTTACTGGTATGGAACACCAAGAACTCTACCACAACCCCATAGAGCACAATCATCAAAGCATCAACCCCATATCAGCGTAGCAAATCATCAACATGGATTCCACTCTGTTGAATCTGATGGACCTAGTCAATAATATCTATAGTACTTTCTATTACCCTCATGCTTTGTAAATATTCCCCTCAATGGGGATGTGCGAGATGTTCCACATGTCCTGTAGTATGACTGTCATTTCCTACACAAGATTCCCCTTAGGTTGGACCATGGTCACCACTACCACTATTAGTCACTCCTACACACATCCAGAAAAACTTTCACTAATATTTCAAATTAATATCATCACTACCATTAAGTATAAGTCACTTCAATATTTCATTATTGAATAAGGTATGTCTTGAAGGTACAATTTTTCCTCTTAAAATATACAACATCCTTTTTTGAAGACTTCCTCTTGCCCTTGGACAACCTAATTTTAGTCACTAAGAGAGACATTGCATGAATCTACTTAAAAGAAGAGTTCTCACAAACTTACAAGAGTTCCTATACAAGAAATAGAAGAATAAAGAGATCATGAAAGATAAGATCTTTATAAATAAGCTAAATTAATTAGCCAAAATAGAAAAAGGGATTAACTAAAGTACATCTTGAATCCTTTTCTTACAAGCCTCCAAAAGCATTAAAATCTTTTATAACTTTTATAAATCTATCTACATCTTTTGATTTGACCAAATACTATAATTTTATATGTTAAGGTGAGTAACTAGGTATTTTTATCCATAGTACACAAGTTGATCCCTAACACTACAATAGGTCCATAAATTGATGCCAACAATGTGTAGAGCTTGAAAAAATGTGCAATTTAAATAAAATGTTGTCAAAATACTTCCATATGCAAAAGTAATGGCCTTAAATTTTTTTCCCCTAATGGACCCCAAAATATAAAAAATTAAATACTCAAACCTTATTTTTGCAAGAGCCAATCCCAACCTACCCCTTAGAAAAATATAATTTCCTACTATACTCCACTCTTGTATTGCCACTTTAACTTCTTTGCTTTACCTAATTGTCAGCACTTGTCTCCACTTGATTTGATGAGTAGTTATAAATAGGGAAAAATGGGTTGATATGGCATGAAAGAAGGCTATGTTGACCTCATATCCATTGATTTTTTTCAAGTGTCTAAAGAGACTTAGAGGAGATTGAACTTGAAAGATGGCCAAGATGACCTCATATCCATTGAATTTTTCAAAGTTCCCAAAGAGACTTAGAGGGGATTAAAATTGAGTCTCCCATGAGCTAAATGTATTTTTATATCCACTTTAGATATGCCATTGATTAGTAGGAAAAGCATAAAAATTATTTAAACTAGTAGCCACACCACTTTCGTTGATAAAAAAGGCTAGGATTTAATTCGATCATACACCCTATACTTTGTAAGACATCCATGCTATATAATTAGATTATTTTTTTAATGGAAATAAAATGGTTGATCCCTCTGTAGAAGCAACAAATATGACCACTTTTTGAAAAAATGAGGATGAGCATGACTTGATCCTATACCTTGTCCCTTCCAAAGCATCCTCTAAAGCATGATGCCATGACCACACTTGGAAAAATATGACCACCTTTAGAATAATTTATGGTATTCTATGGTCTTTCAACAAATTATGTTCTCTCCCTAACAAAAAATAATGCATGCATAAAATTGAGCAAATATGCTTTAGACAACAAAGTCCTAGCATGCATCGGTCTAGCCATAATTGCACAACATATTGGGACATGGTCTTTCCCTATAAGAAAATGTAGTATAAAATCCCCATTATGTGGATGCCAAGCCAAATCCATTGCACATGAAGCGGTTGCATTTTCTAATTAAAAAACATGCAAGAAAACTTTGATAAAGGAAAAAAATCCAAATAAAAGATCCTACATACATTCAATAGCACAAAATCTCAAATTAAGCCTCTAAAAATGGTTTTTGAAAGCATAGTAGAGATATCCAGGAATTTTGGAAACTAGATAAAAGAATTTTAAAATAATTCTTTTCCCCTCTCATGCAAATCCAATAAAGGAGATCAAAATGAGAGAATCACCCTTTAGTTCAAAAGAAAAATGAAAGAAACCAAACAATATTTATGTGTGTCCAAATGAGGTAGCTTTATACATTCTTTGTTACCATGTTAGAATCCATAGTATTTTCCAAAATTGAATAAAATATAACCATGCATTCAAATATTTTATAGATAATAAAGAGTAAAAAAAAGAGAGATTTGGTGGTCACCTATAGGTACTATAAATAATGACTATATCCATAAATAGTATTACACAACACTCTAATGAGAAAATGTTGTTAGAGTTAGAGTTTATTACATCATTTGAATCATGTAAATGTACCTTCCTAGGTACATACTTAGGACATTAGATTACTTTAGGGGAAGTAATCTAGTTACTTCATGCAATGTAATAAATGCATAAGTGGTAATGTTCAAGTTGTAAAAGTGCAAGGTATCCCTTGTATAGCTAGTTAGAGTGCTGAGAAAGCAATCTATTTTCCACTATAAGAAGCCCTCATTGTAAGAGTTTGAGAAACAAGTCAGTAGGTAGTAGTAGTAGTCGTATGTGACTCCATTAGTGATGGAGCACATTATGGTTCTATAGCTTCTTGCATGGAGTGTCCATTTCCTCCATAGCAATATTGTATTCATTTTTTATATTTCTATTTATAACATACTTCAAAAATCTAGTGAGTTTACTTTCTTTCATATTTTAGCATCTTGTGATTGTCATATCTTATTGTAATCTACCTTAAAAGATAATAGTGGTATCAGATCCATGGTATATCTAGTCATAGTAGGTCAATAGGAATACCACCATTGTTATTGAGTTTGATTTTTTTGTCAACCTGATGCACCATTGGACTAGTCACTGTAAAAAATTCTCGAAAGAGTCTAGGTGGTAGAATTAGGGAGAGTCACAAGAGAGGACAAAAAAAAATATTAGTTTCAAAAAGTACTAAGATTGCATTTGAATGAAATATCTCCACAGAGTTATAGGAAAACTCATGAAGACTAGGACTCAGTATTCAACCCACTATATTGACAAATCATCTAGTGAAGATCATCCAAAATATCTAGCACTTGGTAATTATTACCTAAAGGTTCTTCTTACTATAGGGAACTAACTCTCAGATGATTAAGACACCTCCTACAATAGAAATCTAGGATATTTCAACTTCATTACTCGAAGGTTGGAGTACCTTCATAGTGTAGAGATTAGTTGTTGTAAAATAGGAATATTATAGAAGGGACTCTAGGAGAAATATTCATAGTGAATACTAGACATTGATGATATCTATTGGTAAAATGAACTTCAAAGAAGAAAAATGCCATAGAAGCCTTAATCTAAAAATGGAATAGAAGCTTTAATATGAAAATGCCATAGAAGCCTTAATCCAAAAATGGCCTTAGAAGCCCTGATCCTAAAAAATAATCCATAAGGGAGTACCTAATTCATAAGTAGATTCATATTTTAGTACTAATCATTTGTTGTAGGAAAAGAGGAGTTCTAGTGAAGTTGAGAAACTTCCTATATTCAGAGTTATGAAGAGTATTTGCTTTAGAATCATCCAATACTTGAAGAAAACCTGAAGCTAAAGAGATCATGAGAATATATCATTGAAGAAACTTTTATTCTTGGAAGGATGAGAAGGACCTGGAGGAACATGTTTGGATCCAAAAGTAGTAGAATCAATAGATCCAGGAAGAATATCTTAACTTAAGAATAAGGAGGCCTCAAAGAATACCAAAGTAGCTACAAAATTGAAGACCTAGGAGAGGTCTCAAGGAACAAGGCTTGGAGAAGCCTTGTTGTTAAAGCAATATTATCAAAGATTTCCTAGAAGAACTCATTGGAGAAATTTTCCATCAAGGAGAAACTTTCTCACAAGCAAATATTTGGGACAATTGTCTCCATCCAACAATTCCAATCAGGAGAAGAAGAAGATCCAAATAATATACAATATACCTCAAGACATTTAGAGTCTTGAGAAGAAGAAGATCCTACTTGAAGTCAGAATTCGATAAGAATACTCGAAGACAAAAGGAGTTTGTCAAAGTTAAGAGACTAGATGATTGCCCAAAGAATCCTTTGTATCCACAGAAGAAATGAGAAGATCAAATCACCAAAATTTAGGCTTATGAAAGCAAGTTTGAGACCTCTTTTTGGTGAAGGAGGAGCTACTTGAAAATTTGTCAAGAAAGGTAAGCAACTATTGGTGTAAGTGAATTCATTATTCACATTATTCAACAAATTTGTTAAAGCACCTTATGCTAGATCAAAAATTACAAAGGAGAATATTACATTATAAGTATTCATAGAAGTGCAAAAAGGAAAGTTCATTTTAAGTTTCATTTGCACATATTTTTTGGAGTTGATTAGATTACAAATTGCATCTATCTATCAACTACTTTACATCTTGAAATAGAAGACTAGATCCTACAATTGTGTTTGTAGTGAAATTTGCATATTATATTTGAAAAGTTGTAGTGGGATTATTAAGAGCATATTTAAGAAATCAGTGGAGCTATAAGGTGAATTTATTATTACCATTTATAGTACATCTATTAAGTACTATTCTAGTTAAATTTTTAACTAGTTGCTCTATATTTATTTGTGTTGATTAAGAAGCACAGAAAAAAATTGTGGCATCTAGTTGCCAAAAGAAGCCATCATTATAAGAAAAAATGCGGATTAGAAAAACCACCATTGAAATCCTTGAAGGAAGCCTCAAATCGAGACCTTGGTAGTCTCAAGACTCAAGGAGAGTAAAAGGATTTTTATTTCAAGCACAGAGTGCAGGAATCCTTACTTTCAATAACTTGGATTGAATATCATCCAAAAGAATCAATAAGGATTATAAATATTATTAATTTTAGGTGAAAAATTATACATTACAAAAGGCATATCCTTTGTTCCTTGGAAGAACAAATGCTTTACCATTTACAGGAGGGGTAGAAGGATGTTTTCTATCTAGCAAGTCTACGACCAATTGAAGGAGATATCTAAATATCACACAAGTAGTACATCTACAACCAATAGGAAGAGCTATCAGAGAGCTCACACGTTCTCATTTGAATAGAGCTGTAGCCAAGTGAAGGCGTCCATATGAAAAACATAGTTGCAACCAAATAAGGAGCTATTGAATAGCTCACACATCAAGGAGCTATGTTTAAAAACACCATTCTTGCCATTAGAATCAGCCCTATAAGGTAGTGCATCACCTGCAACAGTAGAGCCTTTGGAAGAACATATTAGCACTTATGTGTACATAGAAAGGAGAACATTATTTAGTAGAGGAATATCTACATAAAACAAGCAACATTAGATGTTCTAACCATCAACAAAGGAAGAATATTAACACTCATGCATACGTAGAAAAGAGGAAAGTATTCAGTAGAATAATATCTATGTAAAATAATAAGCATTGGGTGTTCTAACCAGCAGTAAAGGAAGGAGGAAATAAGCATTAGGAGTGCATAAAGAGAGTGGTAGATATACCTAAAGCCTCCATTTAATCAAGCATCCAACAAGATAAGAGATCGAAGATGTGCCGAGAAGCTATCCATTTGTAGCCATTCATCGAAGGGTGCAAGGATAAAGGAGAAATTAGGGTTACTTAGAGCATTAGAAAGAAAGCTTACATGCACAAGCCACTTAGCATGAACTCCCTATGTCTACCAATATTTGAGTGCTCACCTAAAGGGAGTTACACATAGTTGGAGGGAGTTGAGATTCGTTGGAGGTTACCACCAACCTCATCATTACCAAAGAAATGCTCATTGTTGAAGAAACAGTCACTATCAAAGAATATTCATTATTGTCGAAGAGAGTTGGCTAGTAACTCTTTGTGTGACACTTGTCACGAAGCCCATCCTTATTAAATATGTCAATCTAGGAGAGCGAAGGATAGAGCAGTAGAACCTAGTCAAGCAATCAAGGAGCAGTCAAAAACTAGTTAATGCTTCAAGGTAAAACATCCATACAGTGTAAGGAAGATAGTAAAGATGTCATTTAGAAAAGAACAATGAAAGATATTTAAATCCATTAGATTGCAGAGGATTTTGATAATAATTTGGAGGAAGATTTATGCTGATCAAATAGGGCTTTAAATTCTCCACAACCGCTACATAGTACACAACAACAAATATGCTTGATGTACAACAATGAGGAGCTATTAAGGTAAAACTCTTTATTCTTGTCTAAACATAAGGTGTATGGAGTTATAAGGAAATACATTCTTATTAAACAAGCATACTTTAGATATAATTATTTGTAAAATTTATCAAGGATGAATAGGGGATATTATAATTGTTTAAATTACTTGCAAATATTATTTTTCTAATTTTTCCAAAATTGGGAGTTATAAAGAATACAACATCAACTTGGGAATTGGAAATTTGAAAACATCAAATCAAACAAAGAAGGGTATTAAAAGAGGTTTATTAAAATATCTTCAAAATTTGGTTTTTTATAGTGTTGTATCAAAACACTTAAAGAAAATAAAATATATACCAAATTTAAAACCTCTTCAAAATTTAAAATAGTGCTTAGTTCAATAGGATTAATAAGGATATTGAAAAGTTGTTTTTTTTATTTACAAAATTTTACAAAATCAACATAGACTTGAACTACAATTTTACAAAAGCACTATATTGATAATACATTCTATCCAAAAACATCATAGGGAGTGATAAGGCATTCTACAAAACTTGGTAATATTAGCTTCAAATAAAAATCATCAATTTCAGAATTTATTGGGTAGATGTAAGCTTGATACAAAACCTAAAACTTACTAGGTTTGTGAGCTCTCATCATTAGGGAGATATAAGGAAGTCTAAAAAATATAAAAAGTTGATAAAGAGGAATACAATGACTTCCAGTAAATTTTTCGTAGTTGAATCTCAACTACTCAAAGGGTCAAATTACTTATCATGGAAGAATAAAGTAAAAGCAATTTTGGTATATGAAAAACATTGGGATATTTTTCAAGGGAAAACATAGAAACCTACCATAGGAGATACAAATATTTATAAATTTGAGGAAAATGATTCAAAAGATAAAATGATCATAACATTTGCTATCATTAATGAAATACAACCCTATATCAGTTCAGCAAAAACATCTTCTTAAGATTGGATAAGATTAGAAAAAATATTTGAAGAAAAGAATAAAGCCACAATTCTTCATCTACAAACTCAACTACATTCCTTAAAAATGAGTAGTGGGGAAAGCATAGAATATTTTCTAAGGAAGGTAGCAGATATTAAAGGGAAATTGTTAACTCTTAGATAGGAGCCTAAATATGAACTCCTTACTCAAGTAACCATGAGATAATTTCCAAGCAACTATAAGCACTTGGCCACATCTCTACAAATCTTAAGTAAAGATACTTCTTTTGATGACTTAGTCAATATTATTTAGGAATATGAAGTTGAACACACTATGAAATATAAGATGACTAACACTGCATTGACATAAAAATATAATCCATAGGGAAATATTGCTTTATCAGTAAAAGGATGAAGAATGTGGTACTATCAGATATGCAAAAATAAAGGTCATAGCATCGGTTATTGTAGGTACAATATCAAAAACCAGAATCAAGGGAATCAGATAAATAGTGGGAACCAATTTCAATCAAGATAACATCAAAGGAATACTCGAAAACAACAATTTTAATGACCAACCAATTATCCTCAATTGGAATATAGAAAGGGAAATAAAAAAGGACACCTGGCTCAGAGGATAGAAGAAATTGAAGAATTGGATGATCACTTAGACAATTATGAGGAGAAAGCTCTATCAACAAATGTAACATTTTTGCTTGAACAGGTTACAACGAATCCAGAGAAAGGATACAATGTTTAGAATGAATATGAAGATGTATATTCAAGACCAAAATTCTTCAGTACCCAAATAATGTAATATAGGGGGGTTTTAGAGTTAGAGTCTATTACATCATTTGGATCATGCAAATGTACCTTCATAGGTACATACTTAGGACATTATATTACTTTAGGGGGGAGTTATCTAGTTACTTCATGCAATGTAATAAATGCACAAGTGGCAATGTGGAAGTTGTAAAAGTGCAAGGTGTCCCTTGTACAGTTAGTTAGAGTGTTGGACAAGCAATCTATTTTCCACTATAAGAAGCCCTCATTGTAAGAGTTGGAGAAGCAAGTCAGTAGGTAGTAGTAGTAGTAGTAGGTGACTCCATTAGTGATGGAGCACTTTATGGTTTTGTAGCTTCTTGCATGGAGTGCCTATTTCCTCCACAATAATATTGTATTCATTTTTGAAATTTCTAATTATAGCATACTTCAAAATTTTGGTGGGTTTACTTTCTTTCATATTTCAACATCTTGTGATTGTCATCTCTTATTGTGATCTACCTCAAAATCTAACAATATGGATTGAGAAAAAGGCATTTACAACAATATTAGACTCTAACTACATATTAAAATTTAATCAAAGCTAAAATAACAAGAGTATTTAGGTTAATTACATGTTATAAAGAGCATTTAAGCATAACAAGGTTAATTGCACCCTACAAAGCTTACATAATAAAATATTATAAATAATTAATACATTGTACAATGAAATGTTGTTAGGCCTATCCAATACATTATACAATGTCATCCTTGGACATGAATCATATTATAATTTCAATAGCTTGAATGACCCCAAATCTACCATAATGGTTATTAATTCAATGGAAGAGTTGAGCAATACAATTGCACTCAAATTGAGCATATAAATAATATTGTGAAATATAATGTATATGGTGTATGAATGAATTTATATGTTTTTATAATTGCGAGATAATTTATATGCTTCCACAAATGTTTCATATAAGAGTAATTTGATCATTAAAGCATATAATTCTAACAAGTGGTATGAAATTCAATGTTGAAGCTCAAAGCTAGTGTTGAAAATTGGTATCGAAGCTGATGTTGAAGCTAGGAGACTTTAATACTCATGGAGTGGATTAGTGAGGATGTTAAATTAATGAATAGAAGTAAGCTTACATTTAAATCATATGATGGTTCAAGAAGGAGAAAAAAAATTATTGGTAGAGCCCTCTATTTTAAAATCTAGTCAACAAACTTGAACCCACTAGGAAATGTACCTACACATTAATGGGAGGGCCCTTTGCCCTTTTAAATAGTCAGGTAGGCAGATGGGGTAGGGTAGGGGAATTCAAACCTTACCTCAATGTATTGAGGCCCTAGATTCTAGCTCTAGCTAGTTCATTGCTTTAGCAACATATGAGAGCTAAAGAAAAAAATAACAATAGTAATAGAAGCTACAAAGGAGAAAGGGAAATAATTGTATTATTGCTAGAAAAGAAGGAGGGGCTAATAAGAGTCAATGAATGAAGGTTATGTGTGGTATAAGTAAGGTTCCATACATGAGAGAAGAAAGATTAATATTTGGTGTGGGAACAATAAAGTAAACCTCGTAAGTAATGATATCTATTGCATATGGTGGTTGCTATCAATAGTTATCTATGTAGTTCAATAGGATGAGAAGCTTACCATTCAAGCACTTCCAGTTGAGTTGTGGGATCACCCTATATTCAAGAATAAATGAATTTAGCAATTGAATGAGTGATCAAGTAAGATATCTTACAATGGAATTTGGATAAATAGTAAAGCAAGAAGTTTGAAGATATATGAACATGTATGGAAAGTTTTGAAGGTGCATGTACAACATATTTTGAAGATGCATGTAAGACATTTAGTACTAAGGGATATAATTTTGGAACAAGTAATGCCTATTATGTAAAGGCACATGCAAATAGTTGGAAAAAATAAGAAAAAAGGTTCTATTGTTAAAAAGGTAATTGAAGAATAGAAAATTATACAAAAGTAAAAATATATGTTCAAGAAATAGAAAATAATAACTTAGAAAATTTATTATTAGCATTGTATTTTTTTTTTGTTACATAGGAGAGTTGGTAACAACCACATTATTTTTATTAACTGAAAAGCACAGGGTTAAAACCATAGGGGCTAATCCCACCAAACCTATTTTGCCTCATTATTGTTGACCCAACACAAAGGGGACCACCAGTTTCTAGGGATTCATACCATCATCGTCAATATGATGCGCACCTAGAGGATTCGAATCAAACTACTACATTTGCAAATAGGCTTCCCTAAGGTTTGAACTTGGGTGTCTTCTTGGTAAGAACCTGGCCAAACAAGCACTTACTAATCCACCTAGACCTCGGGGACTATTATTACCATTCTCACGATTCTATATATTAGTGTATCCCTCACCAATCGAATCATACCTCTATCCTTGCTTGGGTGGATTAGTCAACATGTGTATCATCCATAGTTGGATCAAATTGTATGGAATGGAGTGAAATAGGAGAAGAATATTGTATGTAGTTAGATGGTAGTAAATCTACCACAATAGATATTAACTCAATGGAATATTTTTCTGCTACAATTGCACCTGAACTGATCATATGAATTGTATTATGAAATATCTTGTATATTATACTTAAATGAATTTACATGTTTTCACAGTTGTAAGATAATTTCTATGCTTCCATAACATTTCATATAAGAGTAATTTGATTATCAAATTCTTCAATCTTGATGAATAATGCATCAAACCCAAATTGTTCTTTTCAAGTTCTTTCATCATGGCTTGCTTGCATTCTCTCTTCACTATTGATGTATTTCATATGAAAATATATTATCAATATATACTTGTTTTCTATTAACAATGATTTTCTCAAACATGTTTAATAATTAGTATGACATAAATTCAAGGGTAATGCTCGGGCTACACTGCCACAAAGTGCATGCCATTCTAATATATATGGAAGGCTACTTCACGATATTAGATACATGGAACAAAATTATTCATTTATTGTTTCTCTTATGTATTTATTGATGCTTTTCCCAATAGCATAATTCTCATAATAGTTTGATGCATTGCTTTGACATGGGTAAGCATGAAAAGGGAACCTTCATAGGAAGTGAGCCACATATTTATATGTTACGACAAGATACAGTCATGAATAACAAATCTTCTTAAAATAAATAGCAACACATGTTATTGTGCACATATTCTTGAAATGTTCTCTGCCTTGTTTAATTTAACTAATATTCTATAAATATAATTCAATCATTTTTGTTGTCCATGCAACAATAAAGTTGCTTGGGAATTGAAGCCATAACCTTTTGCATTTGGAAGTTTATAATATTTCATGTGGTGATGGAATATTCTAAGTTTTGCATTTGGAAGTTTATAATCCTTTTCTATAGTGATGGAGTCTTCTAGTAATTTTTTCCTATGATGAAATTTAGCTAATATTTCTTTGAGTTTTCACAAAAGAGATCTAAGTTTGAATAATAGGAAATGCTTCTTATTGTCAATTTTATATGTGATATAGTGTTGTCATCACTTGACAAAAAATTATGGTTGACATTATTTTTAACACAAAAATTTGATATAGCCAAAAACAAGAAAAGAGATAAATATATCCAGATGCATAACATCATTAGAATATAACATTTCCATTAGTTGAGTTTAATATAACTTGATTGCACTAAAAATATTTAATATAATGAATGTTTACTTATATTTATTAAATATACTCACATTTAATAAAAATATATATATTCATTTGAATATATATTGTAAATTCATACTTTAATTGAACATATATATTTCTTAAAAAATATAAGTTTTAGTGTTTTACATCTATTGAAAATATTACAACTAGCTATTTTTTACAAGTGTTATTCTATTTTCACTATAACATTTATTTTAGTTTTAGTAGTTTCTTTTATCTTTCTTGTGCTCTTTTTCTAGATTTGTACAAAATAAATATTAAAATATTTAAACAGCCCCCTTCAAATTTTAATGTTTATTTTTAGATAGAATTAAAAACAAACAACTCTTCAATAGGCTTCAATGAAGTTGGAAATACTCCATGAATCTAATAATATAGACTTAACTTTGTCGAATCTAGATAATGGTAATACTTTTATGAATATTTCAACTACTTGATGATCTATTTTACCATATTTTAACTCCACCATGCGATATTAAATCAATTCTTAAACAAAATGATGACTAGCTTCAATAATTTTTGAGCAAGCATGATCAACTAGATTGTTTGCTAGTTCAATTACAATTTCACTATCACAAAATATGACTATTGGATGACTTGATGTAGAATCACTTCATTTAGTAACCTTATAAGTCACACTTCTTCATGAGATACATTTTATGAACAAAGATACTTTGCTTTTATGGATCAAAGTGGTATAGTGAACCACTTCTTGCTACTCCATGAAATTGGAACTGAGCTAAGATGAAACAATAACCTAAACTAGATTTTATATCATCAATATCTCCTATGTAACTTGAATTGGTGTATCCCACACATATATGATCTCCACCATATCTATATTCAATGCCATGTTTATGTGTCTCAAATATTTATTAAAATTACTTTTGTATCCTTCCAATGATCTTGATAAGGATTTGCTATTTATCTTGAAGATAAAACAACCACATATGCAATGTCTAGTCTAGAAATGGTGAGGTACAAAAGAAAACCAACAAGTTATTTATAGAGACTACTATATTTGGTAGTTAAATTCAATCCAACCTCAAATGATTTATCAACACATTCGCAATCAAGCATCATAAATTTCATCAACACATCTATAATATATTTCAATTGAGATACAATTACCCTTTTCTTGTTAAATCTACATGTCCAAAAAAAAATCTGTCAAAACAAAATTATTCATTCCAAAAGATTTATTTAATTATGCCTTAGTATGATTAACATACTAAATGTGATTACCAATTATGATCAAATCATCAACATACAAAACAAGGAGGAGACCTCCACCAAAAATCTTCACATACATATCTAGATCAACTTGGATGCTTTTAACACTTCTATCCACAAGGAATTTTTTTATTTTGGTGTACCAATCTCTAGTAGCTTACTTGAGGTCATATAAAGAATTCTTCAACTTGCACATCAATTTATCATTTTATGTTTTTCAAATCTAGGTGGTTGTGGCATGTAAATTTATCCATTTAATTTACCATTAAAAAATGCACACTTGACATCAATTTTATAAATCTCCCAACTAAAATTTGTAGGTAGAGAAATTCCAGTATGAATGGTACATATTTTTAAAAAATAAGAAAAAGTATCAATGTAATTAGTACCTTCCATTTATTAGAATGTTTATCCACCAATAGTGTTTTATGTTCTTGAATATCTTCTAGAGTAAACTTAGTCTTGTGGTGCCACTTACAACTGCCCAAGATTTTCTATTTGGAAGTGTTATCAAATCCCACATATCATTATATAATAATTAATTATACTCCTCTTGAATTGCTTCTTCCTATTGTTCCTTAATTCATGATTCTTCATATGTGTATGGACATTGGTATGCATAACTCTAGTCATGGAACAATAGTTGGCAAAATATCAATTTAAAAATTATTCATAGATATCATCAATAATATTATTTCTTTTAAAAGGATTCTCTCCATATTTATCTTATATACCTGTAGTTGTTTTTGTTTCACCTATAGATGTCCATGTTATAAGTATAAAGGATTTTTCTATTGCACCTATAGAATTTTTCCTCGTTACACCTGTACAGGATTTGTCTACTAAAATTGTGCTACTATTAGTATCAACATATTTATTTTCATCATGAAAAACTTAATTCAAGGAATAGTACTATCATCATTAATAATAGGAATAAAATCCACATAAAATACACATGTTTACTAATATATTTCTTTGGTTTTTTGAACATACAAGTTATAGGATTTAGACTTGTGACTATAACCAATCATGATGCATTTGAAACTCTTATTTTCTAGCATTTATCATTAGCATCAAGATTATCAATATGATCTTCAAACTAAAACACTCAAAAGTGGGAAATGCTCAATTTTCTACCACTCCCTGATTATTTAGGATACACATTATTAATTTCTTTGGTAATGGTTCTATTCAATATATATGCAACTATATGGATTGTTTCAACCTAAAATTTTGGATTCATATTCTTTAAATGCAACATACATCTAGCCATTTCCATCAATGTTCTACTTTTTTATGCCACTCCATTTTGTTGAGAAGTGTAATCAAAATTGGATTCATTATTTATGCAATTTTCTTTGCAAAATTAAAAAGACATTTATTTTTAAATTAAATGTCTATATGTATTCTTAATACCCTAATTAAATTCTCACATTATGTTTCAACAAATATCTTGAATTTCTTGAATCCATTAAATAATTTAGCTTATATTTTTAATAAGTAAACCTAAATTATTTTACTATAGTCATCGATGAATGTGAGGACTTACCTTTAACCCGAGGGTGATGAAGTACAAATTAAACTTTTTACATCACCATGAGCTATGTCTAGAAAAACTTGATGTCTCCATGATTTTACTTGTGGGACAATATATATATATTGCTTTCCCATGATACAACATTAAAAAGTTGAATGCTTTTGTATAGTATTTGGAAAATCATACACCATGTAGAGTTTTGAAATCAATCCCAAACATTTATTGTTGACATATCTTATTTATTAATGTTATATCCTACTTAATTCAACTACATTTAAAATAAAACGTCTATATATTTTTATTCCTAGTTATGAACTCATTGAATAAATATAAACTATTTTTAGCTCTACATTTGGAAATCACTTTATAATTTCAATTCACATCCTTAATAAAATATTATCAGCATATAATCTAGTGTTAGAACCTTGCTTAGAAATATGAGAAATAAAAAGTGAGTTTATTATTAAATATCGAGTAAAGATCACATTATTTATCATATCATTCTAAACACTAACATTTTTCTTTCCATGGATTTGTAAGTTGTTATTATCACACAAGATGTTTTTTATCATGAGATATATGTTGAGTTGCATTAGAATCAATGACCTATTATACATTAGAGGAGCTATAAGGCTTAACAGTAATAACAATAGCATTACTGTTTTATTTTCTAACATTGAAAGTTGTCTTTATTTTTCTATTTCCTTGATCTCTTGAATCATTCATTACACTTCTATCCTAGATTACCATAATAATTACACTTTTATAGGATTTGGGTTTGTTATTATGATCTTTGTAATTATTCAATGATTTATACTTGGAATAACCTTTGTATTGCTTTGAAACCAAAGTTTCTATCTAGATTTGTTTTCCCTTAAACTCAAGAGTATGAACATCATCAACAAAATTTTCTCTTTCCTTTGTTATTATATTTTTTTCCTACACTAACTTTGCACATAAGTCTTGGAGATTTGATGACTACATCCACGAAGCAAGGGCTCTAATTCATGATCGAACTGAGGCCATGATTTTGCATACCTTCCGGGAAGCAAACATGGCAGCTGATAGGCTGGCAAATGAAGGCATTGTAGCAGCAAATTTGATCACGTGGACTGAAAATCTTCCTCATGCAGTCTCAATGGTGATAGATAATGAAAAATTTTAGATTGGAAGGCTCAAAGTGGATTTTGTCTTTGTTAGTTCTATTTTGCGTCTTTCTTTTCTGATGGCCATAATATTAGGCTTCCATAGTTTAGTTTGGCTGTATTCTGTTGGAAGAGTAGGTCTTGGCCCTTTTTGTTGTCAATTTAAACTTTCAGGGCTTGGCATTTGTCCAGTTGGTCAGTGGACCCTATTTTGTAAAATGGTTTTGGGTCAACCAGTTAAAACCCGGTGTTAATAATAAATATTCTCTTACTTACCACAAAAAAAAAAGTCTTCAGATGTAATACTACACAATTTATAAGTCTTTTTAATACCTTTTATAAATGGTTGGTATGATCATGGAATATTTTTAAATATCATATAAATAATATCATTATCCTTAGCATTTATACCAAGTGATGCAAACTCACATATTGTCTCTTTCATCGTAATAAGATCAAGAACTATTAATTATAAATCTAAAAGTTTCATATTATGCAACTCTATAATAAAATTATGTATTCATATATCATCTAAAATTTCATACAACTTCTTAAATATTTTCTAAACGATGACCACTTATTTAATTATAAAATTTAAGAAGCACACCTTTATAAAGTGTAATATTGATCAATACAATTGAATATTTATCTCTCTTTCTCAATTACCACAATTTGTTTATGGGCTAATAGGTCATTTCTCTCTACCATTAAAAAGTACAAAATAACTTCATTTTATAAACTCAATCATTATAAATTTTCCTATTTAATTTGACTTAAGCAAGAGGTATATCTAAGTCCCTCTTGAATTCCAAAAAGGAAATATCTATACCTTAATGAACTTGTAAATTTATTTATCCCACCAAGGCTATGGTACCATCACATAAGTTTTCACACCAAAAATTAAAATAGCTCAAAACCAAGAAGAGAGATAAATATATTTGTATGCAATAGCACTATTAGAATATAACTCTTCCACACTCTAAGATTGATACAAATTTATTTCACTAAATGGATTTAGTACACTTAATGATCCAAAAGTTATATTTAAGTTAAGATAGATCAAGAAGTAATATGATTCATAAATAATAAATTATAACAAATCAAAACACATAATTATATAAGCAAAAGATCAAAAATTCTTTTATTTATAAAAATAGAGTACAATGCAATCAATCTATGAGAAGAAATACGAGGCTATATCATTACATCCATTTATCATGCTTTTATATGAGGAGTTCATATCTCTTTATACAATAATTGGTGTGCTTGAAATCCACCATATCACAAATGTAGTGGTTCATCATCCAAGAGTTAGAATGTCACCCATATGGAAATATGATGATTCACATTCGATGATTTATAAAGTGTTTATTGATTAAATTTTTTATACATATGACTTATGCTTTTGTATCTTGTCTTCTAACAATGTGTCAACATAGTTGGAAATGCATTTTGACTATGAAAATATAGAAGTAAGAAATTTACTATTTTTAATAAATATTTTATTTTGCATGTTTTAAGAACTTTGGAGCATTTTTTCACAATGTTATTGAGATATTATCTATGATAGGTTTGCCTACTAAAATTATTGTTATTCATTTAATATTTTCAATGCTTCTTTAATGGACCAGAAAAACTCCCCAACACAAACTTATGCCCTTAACAATGTGGTTGGGATAAAAAAATAGATGTTTAGGTATTTTTAGGTATAAATCCATACCCAAAAAGGTCGCATGATTTGATCATTCATAACAATTTGAAATGCAATTATACCTATTGTGTATACTTTTTGACACATTTTGATCCTCTCTCTTCTAGTGCTCTAAGTACACGTGTCAATAGTTTGATCCTCCTTCACTAGTGCTAAACTATCTATATTTAGGTCCTCAATGTCCAACTATTGTAGCTATATGGAAGTATCCAACAAAGGTGGATAATATGGCCTAAGAATTTTAATATTGAATAATGCATTTAAACTAAGATAAGAAACAATATCCAATTCAAATTTATTTTCTCCCACCTTCTTGTTGATGATGTATCATACAAAGAAAAGAGGTACAATATTCATATGGAGTCCTATAGGTCACTATTTTTGAATATGTCACTATACCTTATATCTAAAATTAAATGTATGTGTGACCCCATGTTGGTCATATTATTTTTTGTATTTTTTATTTATGTTTTGTAAAATTTCATGGACCTACTATTGGATGTGTTGAATATTTTTCATAACCATGTTTTATTTTCTACTTTTTGTCCATAAGATTAAAACACAATGGGTTGCATTTGGGGAGCTAAATCAGTGGTTACTAGGGGTTGGAACCCAAAATAGATATGAAATATGTTATATTTGGTAGATCTCCATTGTACCCATGTTTAACCAAAGAGAAAACTCTCATTCCAAGTGTTTATATGAGTGGAATTGTATATCCAAAGAAGATGTACAATCAATATATTCTAAAATTTAGTTTGGCCATTACTCTAAGTATGAAATATGGTGAACATGGTCAACCTAGTCTTCATCATGATCAGTATGATGGATCAAAATATTCTTATCAATATTCTATCTTGATAAGATGCAATGCACTATAGCAAGCCAAAGTTGAGCCACACATGACTATAATTGAGATTACTAATATGTTCTTGAATATCTTCTAGAGGAAACTTAGTATTGTAGTGCCACTTACAACTACCCAAGATTTTCTCTTTGGAAGTGTTATCAAATCCCACATATCATTATATAATAATTAATTATACTCCTCTTGAATTGCTTCTTCCTATTGTTCCTTAATTCTTGATTCTTAATATGTGTATGGACATTGGAATGCATAACTCTAGTCATGGGACAATAGTTGGCAAAATATCAATTTCAAACTTATTTATAGATATCATCAATAATATTATTTCTTTTAAAAGGATTCTCTCCATATTTATCTTATATACCTGTAGTTGTTTTTGTTTCACCTATAGATGTCCATGTTATAAGTATAAAGGATTTTTCTATTGCACCTATAGAAGTTTTCCTCGTTACACCTGTACAAGATTTTTCTACTACAATTTTGCTACTATTAGTATCAACATATTTATTTTCATCATGAACAACTTAATTCAGGGAATAGTATTATCATCATTAATAATAGGAATAAAATCCACATAAAATACACATGTTTACTAATATATTTCTTTGGTTTTTTGAACATACAAGTTATAGGATTTAGACTTGTGACTATAACCAATCATGATGCATTTGAAGCTCTTATTTTCTAGCATTTATCGTTAGCATCAAGAATATCAATATGATCTTCAAACTAAAACACTCAAAAGTGGGAAATGCTCAATTTTCTACCACTCCCTGATTATTTAGGATACACATTATTAATTTCTTTGGTAATGGTTCTATTCAATATATATGCAACTATATGGATTATTTCAACCTAAAATTTTAAATTCATATTCTTTAAATACAACATACATCTAGCCATTTCCATCAATGTTCTACTTTTTTATGCCACTCCTTTTTGTTGAGAAGTGTAATCAAAATTGGATTCATTCTTTATGCAATTTTATTTGCAAAATTAAAAAGACATTTATTTTTAAATTCAATGTCTATATGTATTCTTAATACCCTAATTAAATTCTCACATTATGTTTCAACAAATATCTTGAATTTCTTGAATCCATTAAACAATTTAGCTTATATTTTTAATAAGTAAACCTAAATTATTTTACTATAGTCATCGATGAATGTGAGTGTAGACACCAAAATAGCACCAATCCGATTATGTGACAACAAGCGCTGATCGCATTGACACACACAACCCCTAGGGCAGCCCCCAGAGGTTAAACAGTGGTCCTAACCACTTCCAAAAGCAGTTTTAGAGGTTAAAGGTCAATTTGGCACCTTTTTGGCACTTTGCTCTATACTCGTCCCACCCCAGGATGAATACAAACTGTCATTCATCCCATCCAGGGATGAATAGAAGCATTCGCCATAGGGTGAGGTGAATAGAAAGTTTTACTGGCAAAAATTCAAACATCGATAACTTCGCTAGTGGGTTCCATCAACATTGTATCTAGATCTATATGCTATAGACTGGGATCATGCTGACACACCATCATCCCCATCAGAGTACTGGCCCTATGGTGGGACGTTCCATTTCACCCTAGGACAAACTCAGGATGTCTTCCATGCTGAAGAGGAACTTGATGTTCCAAATGATGATCTAAATTCAGCAAACGATATCCATCTGATTCCAAATCCACACCAGTTGGATGACGGATCCCACATGTCGGTTGAGGAGACGACTGACGTAGACATCATCTCAGATCTAGTGAATTTGCAAATCATCAAGCTGGGGGTAAGTTTATCCCCCGAAGAGCAAGCCGACTACATTGCCCTTCTCAAAGAGAAGAAGGATGTTTTTGCATGGTCATACAAAGACATGCCAGGACTAGACCTACATCTAGTCATGCATAATCTAACGCTTGATCCGACAGTCAAGACAGTGAAGAAAAAACTATGTAAGATGCACCCAACGATGGCCTTAATGGTCAAATATGAGCTATAAAAGCTGTTGGATGCACAGTTTGTCATCTTCGTGGATTAACCACCATGGTTGTCTAACATGGTTCCCATCAAAAATCTCGATGGGAGGATTCACATATGCACTAATTTTTGAGATCTAAAAAAAGCGAGTCTTAAGGATGATTTTCCATTGCCAAGCATCGATGCATTGGTAGATGCTACAATGGGCCACGAAATGCTTTCCCTCATGGATGGTTTCTTAGGATACAGTCAAATTCGTATCAATCTTGAGGACCAACTAAAAACGACGTTCACAACACCTTGGGGGAAATTTTGTTATAAGGTCATGCCTTTTGGCCTTAAAAATGTTGGCGCCACCTACCAACGTGCCATGACATACATCTTTCATGATTAAATGCACAAAACTTTGGAAGATTACATGGATGATTTGTTGGCCAAATCTCTTTGTGCCCAGATCATCTCAATGACTTAAACAAGATCCTTGATCGCCTCATGGAACATAAAGTCAGACTAAACCCCAATAAGTGTGTCTTTGGCATCACATCTGGAAAGCTCTTGGGTTACATAGTCTCCAAACAAGGAATTGAGGTAGACCCACACAAAGTCAAGGCAATCCTTGAAATGCTTCCTCCAACTACCATCAAGCAGCTCAGAAGTCTACATGGAAAGGTCACATCGATCAAGCGCTTCATAGTGTAGTTATCTAACAAGTGCTGACCCATGAATAAATTATTGCACAAGGGGGTAACATTTCACTGGGATGACGAGTGTCAGTCCACCTTTGATGACATTAAACAATACTTGGCTTCGTCACCAATATTGGCACCACCTAGACCAGGAGTGTCATTCTACTTATACATCTCAAATACTGAGGTGGAACTGGGTGCCATGTTGTCCCAAAAAAATGAACTACACAAAGAACAGGCTACATACTATCTTAGCCGCACCTTGGTTAGTTATGAACTTAACTATACATACGTTGAGAAGCTCTACTTGGCTGTGGTATTTACTACCAAAAAGCTATGCCACTACATGCTCATCAATACGATGTATGTTGTGTCTACAGAGAATCCATTGTGATACATGATGAGTCATACTTATCATAGTAGCCGCACGGCAAAATGGATCATGTTGTTGATGGAATTTGACATAGTATTCATTGGATAGAAATCCATAAAAGGTCAAGTCATCACCGATCAACTGGTAGAGGCTCCTCTTGAAGACGATCAACCTCTGACCATAGAATTATTGGATGATGGGGTTTTTCATGTTTTCAAATCACTAGATTCTGATGAGCCTGAGTCATAGGCTGACATGACCCTATTCTTTTATGGTTCTAAGTGTGAGCAAGGTGGCACGAGAATTGTATTATTCACTCCACAAGGGGATCCAATGCCTTTGTCATTTAAATTAGACTTCCTGTGCACCAACAACAATGTAGAATATGAAACCTTGCTCATAGGTCTTCAGACAACAATCACCATGAACATTAAAAATTTAAACATATTTGGTGATTCGTTGTTAATTTTCAATCAAGTAAAGGGGATATTCCAATGTAGATGTCCAATTTTATAGGCCTACAAATCCCTTGTGGATAAATTCCTAGCGCAACTTGAATGGTATGACATCGAGGCACTCCCTCGATCATCGAATCATTTTGCAGATAGTATGGCCTCCTTGGGGTCACTAATATTGCAAGACCCTTCTGGTGAAATGACAACCATTTAGGTTAAAAAATTATCACAATCTGTGATGGAGCATGCAAGCTCTGATCTCTAACGCCAGGAATCCACCTAATCCAGATTGAACCATCTCAGGATAGGTTCTCTCGAATCCATGATTGTCTGACTCGAGCCAATTGGGGGTCCTTGTTCTCCTTGACCCCTCTTAATAGCAACACAACGCTGTTTTTACAAGTTCTTTCCTGCTCAGCTTTTGCTAGGGATGAACTTCAAGAGGGATTGGTCATTCATACCATCGAGGTTTTTGATCATCAAGATTGGTACACACCCATTAGGGATTACCTCAAGCTAGGTACTTTCCCACTTGGATTGACACAAGCCACAAAAATATTATTTAAACAGAAAGCGACAAAACATGTCTTTCTAGGAGACATTTTGTATCATCAAAACTATGAAGGAATCCTCCTTCGTTGCTTAGGCTAGCAAGAGTCTGTTTGGGTGATCATCGAAGCACGCGATGGTACATGTGGTGGCCACTTCAGCGATATGGCCATCGCAAATCGCATTCTTCACATGGGCTATTATTGGCCATCTTTAGAGCAAGATTTTGTGCATATGTGAAGAAGTGCATGAAGTGTCAACACCATGCTAATTTGACACATGTACCTTCTTAGGCCTTGCAACCGATCCAATCAACTTGGCCTTTTTTGTAATTGGGCTTCGATCTAATCAAAAATATCTCCCCTGCATCGTCATGTCATCACACATTCATCATCATGGCCATAGAGTACTTCACCAAGTGGGTGGAAGCAATTTCGCTAACCTCTATGATTGGAACCCACATTGTGGAGTTTATTTTGCATAACATCATATGTCATTTTGGTATTCCATCCAAGATCCTTTTGGATAATGGGACACCCTTCAAAAATTAAATATGTGTGTGCTTTGACCACAAAGTACAAAATTTAGCATAGTTTTTCAACACCCTATTATCCATAGGCAAATGGGCAAGCAGAGGCGTCAAACAAAATGCTAGTCACCATCCTAAAAAATATTTTCATAGATAATCATAAGGATTGGCACATTCAGATCTTGCTTGCCTTATGGGCTTATCGCACTAGCATTGGAACGCCCACTAGGGCAACTTCGTTTTCACTGGTGTATGGCTCCGAGGTAGTCATGCCTCTTGAGTTGGAAATCCCTTCCCTACGTATTTCAATGCAAGATTTCATCGATGATGACACTGCACGTCAGGCCCGGTTAGACCAACTTACATTGCTTGATGAATGACGCGTTAATGCTCTTGATCATTTGCATATCTATCAAGAGAGACTTAAGAAATCATACAACATGAAGGTCCACTTGAGGGAATTTTAGGTTGGTGACTTGGTCTTAAAAGAGAACCAATAAAATTCTAATTTACCGTCCCATATGAGGTACAAGTTTGTGGAAAACTTGTTAGGTCCTTATGTGATTGATAGTTGAATAGGACTTGGAACTTATCGGCTTGCCTCTCTTGAAGGAATCAAGGAGCTCGAACCCTTGAACATCATTCATTTGAGGCCATTCCACATTTAAAGAGCCATAGTCCAACCAAAAGCTCCAAGGATTCCCACAATCGCTTGGTCAACCCCAAAATGCCCCAAAGGTATTTATAAACCCTTTGGTCAAGCCAAAATCTCCAAGGATTCCCACAATCACTTGGTCAACCCCAAAATGCCCCAAAGGTATCTATAAACCCTTTGGTCAAGCCAAACGCTCCAAGGATTCCCATAATCACTTGGTCCACACCAAAAATGCCCCAAAGGTATTCATAAACCCTTTGGTCAAACCAAAAGCTCCAAGGGTTACCATAACCGCTTGGTCAAAATATAAATCATCAAAAAAACTAACAAAAACAATAAATATTCAAAAACAAACAAAAATAATGAAATCATCAAAAATTACAAAAAAAATTGCATTTCAATTCCATGCATACTCATAACACATCAAAAATACAAAAATATAAGTGCATTAGGCATCGCATCCATACATTGCATATTTGCTAAGTCATCCAAGTCACAAGCACCATAGCATGTCATTACTTGGCAACTCCATTATTTTTCCCATCAAATCCATTTCACAAACACATACATCCAGCATAACACCATTGCCATTTTTTAGCATTAGTCAGTTGTCTCCTAATGTATATAGGATTTTTCGTCATCCAACTGTCTTTAAATTGCTAGCCAAATACTGTACAAAGTTAAACAACTTTTACATGGGAAAGTTTTACTTGGATCATACCTTGTTACGTAGCATCCCAACACAATTAAAATGCATAAAATAATTCCTAAGTTGTGTGAACACGAGAGAAACCTAAAAAGCAGTCTCGGGTACCATAGGTGAACGATTAGCCTATTCATCCCCCTGTGCGAATGGTTCAAGAGTGCTAAGAATTGACAAAAGGATGAGTTCTTACCCATCAATTCCACCTAATAAACAGTGGTTTTCACCACTACCCAAATCCCAATCACTATTGGTCCCTAAGGTTGTAAGGATTCGTACTACACGTCCCTACCAAGGATGGGTAGTCATCCCCAAGACCTAAAAGGATCGATGCCATTCAATAACACAATTCCCACAAGCCATCATTACACTCACATTTGGTCTCAAAGTTGTAAGGATTCATACTACATGTCCCTGCCAAGGATGGGTAGTCATCCCCAAGGCCCAAAATATCAATGCCCTTACTTCATAATATCCATCATCCCATTTGGTCTCAAAGTTGTAAGGATTCATACTACACGTCCCTGCTAAGGATGGGTAGTCATCCCCAAGGCCTAAATGAATCAATGCCATTCATACGCCACAACCTTACAAAGCTCAAAATACAAAATCAAGTAACAGTGGTTCTCACCACTAGTCAAAATCCTTGCTCAAAAAAAAAAAAACAAAGAGACAAATAAATAGTGATTTTCATCACTATATATCCGAGCAAGTATCCTAAACCATTGAGCCAACAAATAGCCTAAAATTGAATCCCTAGAATTATCAACATTCGAAAACCATCTAGGTGATCCTCATTACAGGTTTGGTGGATAGCCTACCTGGCAATGGCGGTATCCTACCCGCATGACGATATGTCTGTCACATTAACTTTGCATGTGAGCAGACCAATGTTTGCATGTGGATGAGCTAGCTTATGGTATCTTCGATTATCCCATGGATTAATCTTGTTGAATACAACAACGAAGTTAGTGGAGCTAATTAGGTGATCCTTAGTACAGGTTTGGTTGATAACCTATCTGGCACTAGCGATATCCTGACAAATCCCACATAAATGAACTCAATTGCACACACAGGGATGTGAAATAACTTGGTTAAACTCAATTTGGATTTATACCTTGTTCAAAATTCTTGCGAGATAAATTTATAGTCTTGGCTAGTTAGTTAAAATATCTGAATCTCAGAAAAGCTTAACTATATTTTAAAAAAACTGGTACATTTTATTCCATACATCACCATCAGAAAATATACAAAATACAAAACCAAAGTTTTCACATGCAAAGTTATTTCACACAGTCATCCCATTAGTACAGCCAGTCAGTCAAGTCTTGTACAGTCTATGGTGCATCGACAAGTTATCAACAAATCATTTCATTCATTCCATATGCATACATCATACAAATTAGAAACATCGCATTCATCAAAGCATTTGCATACATCAATGTAAATACATGTACATAAAAACAAACCATGAAAAGTGCATAAGAACCAAAAAAGAATCATCTATATATATATCATCAAAAATGCCTATAGGCTACAATGAACCGGTCCTCTGACCCCGCAACAAAAAGCCAAAAACTTAGAAACCCCCAAGCCTAGGGTGTTGGCCATCATGATCATGCAGGATCAGTGTGATGGGAACTACCCCCCGTAGTGTGGGTCCTCTAGGACCTCTCAGGGTGACTACTTCTCGCCCTTGCATCCCGCCCACTAGTGCCACCCTCATCTAGCCATCGATGATGAGAAGATGCTTATTGCTCAGTATCGTTGTCTCTCATCCACTGTGAAGAGCCACCTCCATGGGGCTCAGGTATCCACCCACAAAGGTAGATAATCTCTCCCTCCATATCCATCCAATGTCGACGCCAATCCACCTCTCGTTGATGCCAATCTACCTCCCACTGGACCCACTCTACCTCCCGTTGATGGTAGTAAGCTACTACATCATCGTGCTATGCTAACTGCATTCGTAAGAGATCCCTCTCTTGAGCTGCATCAGTATCCCCCTCCTACCGATGGGATGCAGCCCATGCATTCTCCTGCTCTGCCAGCTGAGTCCACAAAATATCTCTCTCCTACAAAGCCTCTCCTAGCTCCCCATCTCGTCTCCACAAGAACTCCTCCAATCGTGCTATCTTAGCGCCCTGTCTTGCCTCTGCATCCTTCGAACCTGCCTGAGGCATAGGCAAATCCGGGACAACAGCCTGCTCTAGCTCCCACTGCTTTGGGACGTCATGCATCTCTTGTTGATCCGGTACCCCAAACTCCCCTTCAACATCCTCAACCTCCACCATGTCTACATCATCACACGAAACTCCCCAACCCTCATCTAGTGCCTTTGTACCCTCATCCCCTACTGCTGCTACCTTTGCACCCCCTAGAGGCCCCTCGCCTCACCATTGTCATAGATTCCACCACTACTCATACTCGGCCATAACCCGAACGTCATCCACATATGGAACGTCAATAGTTGTATCTGAATCCTCGCAAAGTGGCACAATGATTGGTCGGTCCAAATTCCTCTCATCCCCCCGATGTTGATAGACCACGGGCTCACAAGGCATCCCCTGGCACACCCCAAACTATCGAGTCACCTAGTTGTATGGGAACAACTCCTATTCAGTCCCATGATGCCCAATAAGCCATCACCCCCTTTGTACCTGCCAGAGCCACTCTCCCGCCAGAACACCTTCCCTAGAGTAATGTGAGCAAAGGCATCGACATAGTGCCCTACGACACCTGCCCATCACCGAATCTGACCCTGCTCCTTCGACCTCTACCATAGTACCCCGTATTCGATATCCCGGTCTGCAATCTCCGCTCGAGTCATCCAGGGTATCCCCACAGGCCTCTCCACTACTATGTGCTGCCAAGCCCAACACTACAACTAGTAGCTGCAACTGATCGCTTTTCACTTCCAGCAGTGGACCTCGTACAGCTCATCATAGAGTCATGCTAGCAGAGTCTATCTCCATCTCATAATCATCAGTGTGTCTGTCGGACACTCCACCAGCCTGAACACCACCTCTAGTAGGTTCCATGGGAACCTCACACCTGATGAGTCGAGAAATAGCATGTTGGAAATGAGGGCCATGAGTAATGCGTGCCTCACTCCCAATACACCCTTATATAGCCACCATCAAAACAGTATGCCACCCATGTGGCAGTCGCTCTTAGCCCTGTTCACTGGGCTCTCCACACCCAACTCCTCCTCATGCCCAAAATAGCGTATCAGTACTGTTGTCCTCCGATCCTGCGATGTCGTCTAGATCGACAGTCCGTCTATTGGAATCCAAAGAATCCGATAGACATCCTCCAAGGTAACCGTCATCTCCACTATTGGGAGATGGAATGTGTTGGTCCAGGGATCCCACAGATTGATCAGGGCCATCAGATAGGCCCGATCCTTGACCACTGACTCCAGTCGAGTCACCTGCTTGAGCCCAAGGGCGTCAAGCCAGTCCTAGTTAGCCAAAGTTAGTGCTGCATAGGCATCAGTAAAAATAGTGGGTACCCAATACCGGATCTTCACCACCTACAAAAGAAAACAACATAAAAACCTTAAAACCATAAAAAAACAAAAAATAAAATTGTACAACACTAACACTGAATATACAGCAATGCAGCAAAATGTATAGCACAAAAAAAAAACAAACTAGTAATTCAAAATTAATTTGTCAGATCTAGGGTTTTTAACTCTACCTAATTAATTAACAACAAAAACAATTACAAAACAAAAAATCATTTGTCAGTTTTAGGGTTTTTCAATTTAATTGATAAATTAAAAAACAAACTAGTAATTCAAAATTAATTTGTCAGATCTAGGGTTTTCAACTCTACCTGATTAATTAACAACAAAAACAATTACAAAACAAATAATCATTTGTCAGTTTTAGGGTTTTTCAATTTAACTGATAAATTAAAAAACAAACTAGTAATTCAAAATTAATTTGTCAGATCTAGGGTTTTTAACTCTACCTGATTAATTAACAACAAAAACAATTACAAAACAAAAAATCATTTGTCAGTTTTAGGGTTTTTCAATTTAACTGATAAATTAAACAAAAAACTCGTAATTCAAAATTAATTTTTCAGATCTAGGGTTTTTAACTCTACCTGATTAATTAACAACAAAAACATTTACAAAAAAATAAAAATAAACAATTGTTGGTCAGTTTTAGAGTTTTTAACTCTAACTGCTCATTCAAAAAACAAAAAAAAATAGTCACAAAATAATTTTTAGACCTAGGGTTTTTTAATTTAAACTGGAAAATAAAAAACACAAAAACAACAACTAACTAGGGTTGAGCTACGTTTTACGTTTAGTTTTACCCTACGTTTCTCACCTACGTTTTGAATTTGGTTCAATTCCGGTTCAGCGAGATTTTAAGTTATAAACTAAGTTTTTTAGCTAAGTTTTAAACTAACTTCTGATCTTTGTTGATTAGAGTTATTCTATGTTTTAAACTAAGTGATAATTTTGATAAACTCAGGTTTCATTTTTAACCGTAAACAACAAAATAAACAAAAACACAAAAAAATAACCAACTTGCGGTTTTTCAATTGCAATACAAAACAATAAAGAGGAAGGGCACTCACTAGTAGCGCTTCAGCTCCGCCGCTCAATCCGGTGTGTGCACTCATGGTCGCAAGAAAAATTTTGTAGTGCTTCGCTTCGCAGAATTGACCTCCTCCTCCTCAAAGCTCCAAATCGCCAAGAAAAACAAATGCAAATGAGCCCAAAACTCAGTTTTGGCCTTTAAAAAGGCTTTTTGAGCTTGTATTCGTTCCCCCTTGGGACGAGCGCTCTAGTTAGTGCTCGTACCTCCTTGGGACGAATACTAAATAGGAATTCGTCCCACCCAAGGACGAATACAAAGCAAAAATTTCAAAACCAGCAAAAAATGCACAAAAATGCACAAAAAAAGGCAATAAAATTGTCCAATGATAGTGCTTTTGCACTTGACATTCTGGGCATGCAACACAGATGTCGGGGTCACATATCATCACTATCCTACTCCCTAAGAAGGCTACCATAGCTGGACCGCTCCACGGGAGGACAGATTTTTAAGCATTTCATCCCTAAATGGCATCCCAAAAAGGGTCAAAACCTGACCAAAAATAGCAATAAACATGTCGAATGAAGGCGCCTCCGTGCCTGAAATTCTTGGCATCCAAAAGAGACATTGGGGTCACAAATTTTCACTATCCTACTCCCTAAGATGGCTATCATAGCCAGACCGCTCCCCAGGAGGATAGATTTTTGACAATTTTAGCTTCAAAATGCATCACAAAAAGGGTTAAACCCCACCAAAAATAGTTCAGAATGTTCAGAAACTGCTTTCGTATTCAACAGTAAACAACTACAGGCACCCTTACCTAAGTCATCTTGGGTCAAGCGACTCGTTGCTTTTCTCATGTCGGTCATTCCATCATCGATTCGTTACTTGAGGAGGTAGTCACACTTAGTCGCCAATCAACAACAACATACCCAATCAAGGAAATGACATGCATTCAAAGGATCATTAACAAAGACAATTGCGCCCCTACTTGGGGCAGCAAACAAGCAATAATCACAAGCTGATCAAACACTTGGCATTCATGAATCATGAAATCAAGGTTCCCAATGACAAAAGGTTGCGCCCTTTTCCTATTCATGACTGATCAATGTCCAAGTTCAAGTAACACCTCACTGAACAAGGTTAACACTTGAATGAAGTTCCTTATCTCGTCAGAAGTAAGGATTCAAGAATGCATGCCCCTTTCCATACTTGGGTCATCAAGAGTTGGTTAGGTTACTAAGAAACCCTAATCATTAGTGCTTTGGTTATCTATTTTTGTTCGGTGCTGCACCTTGAAAATCGCTTCCCAAAAAGGGGCATTTGTAGACACCAAAATAGCACCAATCCAATTATGTGACAAGCGCTGATCGCATTGACACACACAGCCCCTAGGGCAGCCCCTAGAGGTTAAACAGTGGTCCTAACCACTTCCAAAAGTAGTTTTAGAGGTCAAAGGTCAATTTGGCACATTTTTGGCACTTTGCTCTTTGCTCGTCCCACCCCGAGATGAATACAAACTGTCATTCGTCCCACCCAGGGACAAATAGAAGCATTCACCCCAGGGTGAGGTGAATAGAAAGTTTGACTGGCAAAAAGTCAAACCTTAGTAACTCCGCCAGTTAACTGAGGCTTTAGGTCATGCAATTGCGAGAAATAGCTTTTATTCAAGAAGAGAGACTTTAGCTATGAGTGTTTTCATTTTAGAAACCTCATGCAAGGAGATCTAAATCAGGGAATTATATTTTCTCTAAAAATAGGAAAACAACTCAAGTGGCGCCCTCGCATGAGCAATTTAAACAAGAAGACCCTAAGGTCTATAAATTGGGGAGTTTTCCCACCCAAAAGATATACAGAGAAGGAGCATTTGAGCAATGAAGTGCTACCAATTTACATACCTACTTGCGATTTGTGCTTTTACATCCTTAATCTCTTATTTGGAATGGAGGTTATTGGGCGACTATTAGAAGCACGAATCCGGACCCAAAACCTGATTTTTGGCCACAAAAATTCCCAAAATTTGTCGACAACACCCCATAACCAGTTTTGGACCCATCCCAAGTGGATTGGTGTCGAAAAAGTGCTTCAAACGGTGGGCATCCTACCCCCGAGTGCTCCCCAATCTGTCATAGTAAAATTCGCCCCACCTCGGGATTAATAGAAATCTATGATAGGTTTCATTGTTTTTCTTTTTGCATATTATTCTAGGTCATTTCAATAGACTGTAGTTTAAATTTCATTTCATTTGGAGCATTTTTTATCAGGTTTTTGCTATTTCCTGCCTTTACTAACTTGCAGATGCCATCATAAAAATCTGGGTGCTAGAGGTAAAATTATAGAAATCTGACCATCCGAGTCTTCCCAAAACACCCCGAATTAGCTAACCCTAACTTTGCAGGTCATTTGGAGCTTTCTAAGCAGGACATTGAAGAGGGTGCTTTCTGACAAGTTATTATAAGTCTATTCGTCCCACCCTGGAGTGAATACAAATATGTGAGGAATTTCCAGACTGTTCTTTTTGCAATGGTCTTCTATTAACATATTTATGCTACTGTGAAAATTTTAGGTCGATCTGAGGTTATTTCATTATCGATTTAATATTTTCATGCATTTACTAACAATAGGCCTTGGGAAATACATGCTTCATTTTGTCCGCAGGTGGTACTAATCTTTTTTGTTTCTTTGAACACAAGTTTTTGACAGCAGAGGAGCAGGAAAGAGCAAAGAACCATATACACAAGCGATGGTGATGTTTTGGTCCGCCCATATTACATGTGGGCATGCGAAAGAAGGATTGTGATCCATGGATGTTGTGACAAGAAACACATTTGACGCTCCTATCCCCTAAAAATGAAGGAGACGTATTGTAACACATTTTGAAAAGCATATCAATAAAGATATTATGATATTTCATATTTCTTTTATCTTGTGTCAATTTGCATATGTCCTTTCTTGTTCTTTCTTGTGGCATATTCCTTTTTGTTTTCGTATCCTCGTGCTTTCAGTGAGGACTTACCTGTAACCCGAGGATGATGAAGTACAAATTAAACCTTTTACATCACCATGAGCTATGTCTAGAAAAACTTGATTTCTCCATGATTTTACTTGTGGAACAATATCTATATGTTGCTTTCTCATGATACAACATTAAAAAGCCGAATGCTTTTGTATAGTATTTGGAAAATCATACACCATATAGAGTTTTGACATCAATCTGAAACATTTATTGTTGACATATCTTATTTATTAATGTTATATCCTAATTAATTCAACTACCTTTGAAATAACACATCTATATATTTTTATTCCTAGTTATGAACTCGTTGAATAAATATAAACTATATTTAGCTCTACACTTGGAAATCACTTTATAATTTCAATTCACATCCTTAATCAAATATTATCAGCATACAATCTAGTGTTAGAACCTTGCTTAGAAATATAAGAATTAAAAAATGAGTTTATTATTAAATATCGAGTAAAGATCACATTATTTATCATATCATTCTAAACACTAACATTTTCCTTTCCATGGATTTGTAAGTTGTTATTATCACACAAGATGTTTTTTCCTTACATCTGTATTAAATAATAAACTTTCCATTATCATGAGATATATGTTGAGTTGCATTAGAATCAACGACCTATTATTCATTAGAGGAGCTATAAGGCTTAACAGTAATAACAATAGCATTACCCTTTTATTTTCTAACATTGAAAGTTGTCTTTATTTTTCTATTTCCTTGATCTCTTGAATCATTCATTACACTTCTATCCTAGTTTACCATAATAATTACACTTTAATAGGATTTGGGTTTGTTATTATGATCTTTGTAATTCTTCAATGATTTATACTTGGAATAACCTCTGTATTGCTTTGAAACCAAAGTTTCTATAAAGATTTGTTTTCTCTTAAACTCAAGAGTATGAACATCATCAACAAAGTTTCTCTTTCCTTTGTTATTATATTTTTTTCCTACACTAACTTTGCACATAAGTCCTCAGATGTAATACTACACAATTTATAAGTATTTTTAATACCTTTTATAAATGGTTGGTATGATCATGGAATACTTTTAAATATCATATAAATAATACCATTATCCTTAGTATTTCTACCAAGTGATACAAACTCAGATACTGTCTCTTTCATCGTAATAAGATCAAAAACTATTAATTATAAATCTAAAAGTTTCATATTATGCAACTCTATAATAAAATTATGTATTCATATATCATCTAAGATTACATACAACTTCTTAAATATTTTCTAAATGATGACCACTTATTTCATTATAAAATTTAAGAAGCACACATTTATAAAGTGTAATCTTGATCAATGCAATTGAATATTTATCTCTCTTTCTCAATTACCACAATTTTTTCATCGGTAGGTCATTTGTCTCTACCATTAAAAAGTAAAAAATAACTCCATTTTATAAACTCAATCATTATAAAATTTCCTATTTAATTTGACCTAAGCAAGAGGTATATCTAAGTCCCTCTTGAATTCCAAAAAGGAAATATCTATACCTTAATGAACTTGTAAATTTATTTATCCCACCAAGGCTATGGTACCATCACATAATTTTTCACACCAGAAATTAAAATAGCTAAAAACCAAGAAGAGAGATAAATATATTTGGATGCAATAGCACTATTATAATATAACTCTTCCACACTCTAAGATTGATACAAATTTATTTCACTAAATGGATTTAGTACACTTAATGATCCAAAATTTATATTTAAGTTAAGATAGATCAAGAAGTAATATGATTCATAAATAATAAATTATAACAAATCAAAACACATAAATATATAAGCAAAAGATCAAAAATTCTTTTATTTATAAAAATAGAGTACAATGCAATCAATCTATGAGAAGAAATACGAGGCTATATCATTACATCCATTTATCATGCTTTTATATGAGGAGTGCATATCTCTTTATACAATAATTGGTGTGCTTGAAATCCACCATATCAAATATGAAATGTTACCCACATGGAAATGTAGTGGTTCACCATCCAAGAGTTAGAATGTCACCCATATGGAAATATGATGATTCACATTCGATGATTTATAAAATTTTTATTGAATAAATTTTTTATACATATGACTTATGCTTTTGTATTTTGTCTTCTAACAATCTGTCAACATAGTTGGAAATGCATTTTGACTATGAAAATCTAGATGTAAGAAATTTACTGTTTTTAGTAAATATTTTATTTTGCGTGTTTTAAGAACTTTGGAGCATTTTTTTACAATGTTTTTGAGATCTTATCTATGATAGGTTTGCCTACTAAAATTATTGTTATTCATTTAATATTTTCAATGGTTCTTTAATAGACCAGAAAAACTCCCCAACACAAACTTATTTCCTTAACAATGTGGTTGGGATAAAAAAATAGATGTTTAGGTATTTTTAGGTATAAATCCATACCCAAAAAGGTCGCATGACTTGATCATTCATAACCATTTGAAATGCAATTATACCTATTGTGTAGACTTTTTGACACATTTTAATCCTCTCTCTACTAGTGCTCTAAGTCCATGTGTCAATAGTTTGATCCTCCTCCACTAGTGCTAAACTATCTAGATTTAGTTCCTCAATGTCCAACTATTGTAGCTATATGGAAGTGTCCAACAAAGGCGGATAATATGGCCTAAGGATTTTAATATTGAATATTGCATGTAAACTAAAATTAAGAAACAATATTCAATTCAAATTTAATTTCTCCCACCTTCTTGTTGATGATGTATCATACAAAGAAAAGAGGTACAATATTCATATGGAGTCTTACAGGTCACTATTTTTGAATATGGGACTATACCTTACATCCAACATTAAATTGATGTGTGACCCCATGTTGGTCATATTATTGTTTGTATTTTTTATTTATGTTTTGTAAAATTTCATGGACCCACTATTGGATGTGTTGAATATTTTTCATAAACCATGTTTTATTTTCTACTTTTTGTCCATAAGATTAGAACACAATGGGTTGCATTTGGGGAGCTAAATCAGTGGGTACCAAGGGTTGGAACCCAAAATAGATATGGAATATGTTATATTTGGTAGATCTCCATTGTACTCATGTTTAACAAAAGAGAAAACTCTCATTCCAAGTGTTTATATGAGTGGAATTGTATATCCAAAGAAGATGTACAATCAATATATTCTAAAATTTTGTTTGGCCATTGCTCTAAGTATGAAATATGGTGAACATGGTCAACCTAGTCTTCATCATGATCAGTATCATGGATCAAAATATTCTTATAAATATTTTATCTTGATAAGATGCAATGCACTATAGCAAGCCAAATTTGAGCCACACGTGACTAGAATAGAGATTACTAATATGTTCTTGAATATCTTCTAGAGTAAACTTAGTCTTGTAGTGTCATTTACAACTGCCCAAGATTTTTTATTTGGAAGTGTTATCAAATCCTACATATCATTATATAATAATTAATTATACTCCTCTTGAATTTGCTTCTTCCTATTGTTCCTTAATTCATGATTCTTCATATTTGTATGGACATTTGTATGCATAACTCTAGTCATGGGACAATAGTTGGCAAAATATCAATTTCAAACTTATTCATAAATATCATCAATAATATTATTTATTTTAAAAGGATTATCTCCATATTTATATTATATACCTGTAGTGGTTTTTGTTTCACCTATAGATGTCCATGTTATAAGTATAAAGGATTTTTCTATTGCACCTAAAGAATTTTTCCTCATTACACCTGTACAAGATTTTTCTACTACAATTGTTCTAATATTAGTATCAAAATATTTATTTTCATCATGAACAACTCAATTCAAGGAATAGTACTATCATCATTAATAATAGGAATAAAATCCACATAAAATACACATGTTTACTAATATATTTCTTTGGTTTTTTGAACATACAAGTTATAGGATTTAGACTTGTGACTATAACCAATCATGATGCTTTTGAAACTCTTATTTTCTAGCATTTATCGTTAGCATCAGGAATATCAATATGATCTTCAAACTAAAACACTCAAAAGTAGGAAATGCTCAATTTTCTATCACTCCTTGATTATTTAGGATACACATTATTAATTTCTTTGGTAATGGTTCTATTCAATATATATGCAACTATATGGATTGTTTCAAACTAAAATTTTAAATTCGTATTCTTTAAATGCAACATACATCTAGCCATTTCCATCAATGTTCTACTTTTTATGCCACTCCATTTTTGAGAAGTGTAATCAAAATTGGATTCATTCTTTATGCAATTTTCTTTGCAAAATTAAAAAGACATTTATTTTTAAATTAAATGTCTATATGTATTCTTAATACCCTAATTAAATTATCACATTATGTTTCAACAAATATCTTGAATTTCTTGAATCCATTAAACAATTTAGCTTATATTTTTAATAAGTAAACCTAAATTATTTTACTATAGTCATCGATGAATGTGAGGATTTACCTTTAACCCGAGGGTGATGAAGTACAAATTAAACCTTTTACATCAACATGAGCTATGTCTAGACAAAATTGATGTCTCCATGATTTTACTTGTGGGACAATATCTATATGTTGATTTCCCATGATACAACATTAAAAAGCTAAATGCTTTTGTATAGTATTTGGAAAATCATACACCATGTAGAGTTTTGATATCAACCCCAAAAATTTATTGTTGACATATCTTATTTATTAATGTTATATCCTACTTAATTCAACTACCTTTGAAATAACACGTCTCTCTATTTTTATTCCTAGTTATGAACTCATTGAATAAATATAAACTATTTTTAGCTCTACACTTGGAAATAACTTTATAATTTCAATTCACATCCTTAATCAAATATTATCAGCATACAATCTAGTGTGAGAACCTTCCTTAGAAATATCAGAGATAAAAAGTGAGTTTATTATTAAATATGGAGTAAATATCACATTATTTATCATATCATTCTAAACACTAACATTTTCCTTTCCATGTTTTTGTAAGTTGTTATTATCACACAAGATGTTTTTTCCTTAGATCTGTATTAAATAATAAAATTTCCATTATCATGAGATATATGTTGATTTGCATTAGAATCAATGACCTATTATTCATTAGAGAAGCTATAAGGCTTAACAGTAATAACAATAGCATTACCCTTTTATTTTCTAACATTGAAAGTTGTCTTTATTTTTCTATTTCCTTGATCTCTTGAATCATTCATTACACTTCTATCCTAGCTTACCATAATAATTACACTTTTATAGTATTTAGGTTTGTTATTATGATCTTTGTAATTCTTCAATGATTTACACTTGGAGTAACCTTTGTATTGCTTTAAAACCAAAGTTTATTTATAGATTTGTTTTATTTTAAACTCAAGAGTATGAACATCATCAACAAAGTTTCTCTTTCCTTTGTTATTATTTTTTTTTCCTACACTAACTTTGCACATAAGTCCTCAGATGTAATACTACACAATTTATAAGTATTTTTAATACCTTTTATAAATGGTTGGTATGATCATGGAATACTTTTAAATATCATATAAATAATACCATATTACTTAGTATTTCTACCAAGTGATGCAAACTCACATATTGTCTCTTTCATCGTAATAATATCAAGAACTATTAATTATAAATCTAAAAGTTTCATATTATGCAACTCTATAATAAAAGTATGTATTGATATATCATCTAAAATTTCATACTTCTTAAATATTTTCTAAATGATGACCACTTATTTCATTATAAAATTTAATAAGAACACCTTTATAAAGTGTAATCTTGATCAATGCAATTGAATATTTATCTATATTTCTCAACTACCACAATTTGTTCATGAGCTGATAGGTCATTTCTCTCTAACATTAAAAAGTACAAAATAACTCCATTTTATAAACTCAATCATTATAAATTTTCCTATTTAATTTGACTTAAGCAAGAGGTATATCTAAGTCCCTCTTGAATTCCAAAAAGGAAATATCTATACCTTAATGAACTTTTAAATTTATTTATCCCACCAAGGCTATGGTACCATCACATAAGTTTTCACACCAAAAATTAAAATAGCTCAAAACCAAGAAGAGAGATAAATATATTTGGATGCAATAGCACTATTAGAATATAACTCTTACACACTCTAAGATTGATACAAATATATTTCACTAAATGGATTTAGTACACTTAATGATCCAAAAGTTATATTTAAGTTAAGATAGATCAAGAAGTAATACGATTCATAAATAATAAATTATAACAAATCAAAACACATAAATAAATAAGCAAAAGATCAAAATTTCTTTTATTTATAAAAATAGAGTACAATGCAATCAATCTATGAGAAGAAATACGAGGCTATATCATTACATCCATTTATCATGCTTTTATATGAGGAGTGCATCTCTCTTTATACAATAATTAGTGTGCTTGAAAACCATCATATCAAATATGAAATGTTACCCACATGGAAATGTAGTGGTTCACCATCCAAGAGTTAGAATGTCACCCATATGGAAATATGATGATTCACATTCGATGATTTATAAAGTGTTTATTTAATGAATTTTCTATACATATGATTTATGATTTTGTATTTTGTCTTCTAACAATGTGTCAACATAGTTGGAGATGCAATTTGACTATGAAAATCTAGAAGTAAAAAATTTACTATTTTTAGTAAATATTTTATTTTGCATATTTTAAGAACTTTGGAGCATTTTTTTACAATGTTATTGAGATCTTATCTATGATAGGTTTGCCTACTAAAATTATTGTTATTCATTTAATATTTTCAATGCTTCTTTAATGGACAAGAAAAAACTCCCCAACACAAACTTACGCCCTTAACAATGTGATTGGGATAAAAAAATAGATGTTTACATATTTTTAGGTATAAATCCATACCCAAAAAGGTCGCATGACTTGATCATTCATAACCATTTGAAATGCAATTATACCTATTGTGTAGACTTTTTGACACATTTTGATCCTCTCCCTTCTAGTGCTCTAATTCCATGTGTCAATAGTTTGATCCTCCTCCACTAGTGCTAAACTATCTAGATTTAGTTCCTCAATGTCCAACTATTGTAGCTATATGGAAGTGTCCAACAAAGGTGGATAATATGACCTAAGAATTTTAATATTGAATATTGCATGTAAACTAAGATAAGAAACAATATCCAATTCAAATTTATTTTCTCCCACCCTCTTGTTGATGATGTATCATACAAAGAAAAGAGGTACAATATTCATATGGAGTCCTATAGGTCACTATTTTTGAATATGTGACTATACCTTATATCCAACATTAAATTGATGTGTGACCCCATGTTGGTCATATTATTGTTTTTATTTTTTATTTATGTTTTGTAAAATTTCATGGACCTACTATTGGATGTGTTGAATCTTTTTCATAAACCATGTTTTATTTTCTACATTTTTTTCCATAAGATTAGAACACAATGGGTTGCATTTGGGGAGCTAAATCAGTGGGTATCAAGGGTTGAAACCCAAAATAGATATGAAATATATTATATTTGGTAGATCTCCATTGTACCCATGTTTAACAAAAGAGAAAACTCTCATTCCAAGTGTTTATATGAGTGGAATTGTATATCCAAAGAAGATGTACAATCAATATATTCTAAAATTTTGTTTGGCCATTGCTCTAATTCTAAAAGGTGGTGAACATGGTAAACCTAGTATTCATCATGATCAGTATGATGGATCAAAATATTCTTATAAATATTCTATCTTGATAATATGCAATGCACTATAGCAATCCAAAGTTGAGCCACACATGACTAGAATAGAGATTACTAATAATTCCAATTAAAATGGATTTATTATAGTCATTTGACCTCTAAAATTTTTGTCTCTATTACCAATGTTAACTCTCCCAATCACCCTATGGATAAGAAAAATTGTTAGATCTCTATCAAAGAAAATACTTGTTTCTTAAGGCCCAAAAAATGGATTCTTAGGGGATCCAAATCTGGTCCTGAATCAAAATGATAAAAGATGTGGGCTTCCTATTAGAGATAGAGATAGAGAAGATATGGAATATATTATGAGAATTTTTTATTTAGAATATCTTAAGCCCAGTAAAGTAAAAATTACTTAGACAAATAAACATGTTATTTTAGCTAATATTGTAGCTATATTGGACATATTTATTATTTTTGGTGAATTATTGGAAGAGTTTCCTTTGGCCCACTCAAAAATTCTCTCTAACTCCATATATGATCATAAGCCCATTAGACTTTTCTTAAGATAGAGAACCGATTGGGGTTCCATTCAGTTCAAATACTTTTCATTTTGGCTCAGTCAACTTGGGTTTGTTTATATGATTAAGAATTCTTGGTCTAGTTCTTTATACTCTCCTTTATAAGGGAAACACTGGATTAACAAAGTACATAGTGTTACTTTTAGTATTATAAACTGGATTAAAAAAAAAAATCAACAATTATAAAATAGCAATTAGAGGAACCTCAAGAAAGGATTGATATTGAGGGCCTTGTAGAGGATCTTATCAAGCAACAATAGAAATGTTCCTCTTCTCTTTTAAATTCATTAAATTTTGAAGAAGCTTCCTGGGGATTAAAATTTAGAATGAATTAGCTCTCAAAGAGTGATAGGAACACTAAGTACTTAATTCTATAGGAATACTATCTAAATAAGAAATTACAGTTCAATTTTCAAACTAGTCTCTTCAAATGGGAAAATTTTAGAATTTGTGTAGGATATAAAAATTAGTGTCTTTGATCATTTTTAGATTCTTTTCAAGGAAAAAATATAGGATATATATACCTAGATACACAAAATTCTTTCAAACATTCCCTCCTTGGTTTCTCAAGAGTAAAATAAAAAGTGTATTTTCTATGTTATGATGGATGAACTTTGGCAAGTGGTTTTTAGCATGAAGCATGAGAAATCTCAAGGGCCGAATGGTTTTAATGCTAACTTCTACCAAGAATTTTGGGAATTAATAAATTATGACCTTATCCTTATAATTGAAGACTTCAAAAAGAAGCAAAAATTTCATGGTGGAATAAATTCTTCCTCCTTGGATTTAGTTTCCAAGGAAGCTCAAGCTGAAAGTTTGGAAAGATTTAGAATAATTTCATTTTGTAATACTTCTTACAATAGTTTTCCCACTTTTTATCTCATAAGAAAAAACGAGATTTGTTCCTCACTATCATATTTATGAAGGAATCATCCACTCACAAGAATCCATCCACTCTTGTTAACAAGGAAATAAAAATATAATAGCCATAAAACTAGATATGAAAAATGCATTTGATAGACTCAGTCATCGGGAAATCTTTTAAACTTTTTACAAAATGGGATTCAAGGAGGACATGGATGAACGGATAAAATAACACATAATTAACCCATGGATGGAACCCCTTGTAAATGGAATACCCATACATTTCTTCAAGCTCTCTCATGGCCTAAGGTAGGGCTGCCCTCTTTCCCCCTTCTTATACATTTTAACTGCTAAACATTTTGGCAAGAATTTTGAATAGTTGAGAGTGCAAAGATTATTTTCAAGTATACCCATTTATAATGGTGGTAAAAATCTCAACCACTCTTAATTTATGGATGATACATTGTTACTTGGGTGTGCCTCTACTAAAATTTATCATATATTTACAAAATCTCATAACGTTTTCTCAGAGGCCACGAGAAGCAAAATTAATAACTCTAAATTGATTATCTACCTCTCTAGATAATCTCAAAAGGATATTGTTGAGATTTCTAGAATTCTTATTTTCAAAGTAAATATCCACTCTATTTTTACCTATCTAGGCATTCCAATTTCTTTCACCAAATGATATGAAAAGAAATAATTGAAAAAATAAAAAATAGGCTCAATAATTGGGTGAATTGTTGGTTAACCCCTATGGAAATAATTCTTATTATAAAATATATGTTGGATGCCCTTCCTATTTACCAAATTATTATTCTATATGTTACTATTGGCATCATCAAAACAATGGAACAACTTCTTAGAAAACTCATGTGCTATGGTGGGAAATAGGATAGTAAAAGGAAGTATCGCTTAGTCACGTGAGACTATATTATCAAAATTAAAATGGAAGGGGGACTTGGTATTAGATGCATATTTTATCATAAAAAGGCTCTAGTAGCAAAAGTTGTTTGGAATATGGCTATAGCCAAATATTGTTGGTGGTCCAACCTTTTGATTCATAACTATAACTGTAAAATCTAAAATGGTAAAATTCTCAGTATTTACACTGGAAAGAAATTTCTAATTTTGATAAATATTGAAAGAGTCATGGAAATTATCTCTATGAATTTATCTTGGATAATAGGAAATGGGAAAAAGTTAAAAATTATTGAAGATAAAATAATGGGAAATTTTAGAGCTACCATTTGGATAGATTATGATATTGGCTAAATTCTTCTAACTTGTATTTCCTTTTCCAAATGGTGAATGATTTTCCCCCAAAGAATCGAGTCTTACCATGATTGTAGAAAACCTCAAAATTTAAGTAAGTACTATAATTATTTTATTACTTCAATGGAGGGTAGGACTCCTCTCGATCCTTTGGCTGAAGATAAGTTAATTTGGAGGAGTATGAAATGTTCTGGTATTTATTATGTCAACAAATGTTATAAACAGATATGAGATTCCTCCACTTCTATACCAAAACAGAGACACATTTGGCGTAAAGGCAATAGTTGTAAAATCAAGTTTTTTTCTTTGGTTCTTATCTTTGAATAAACATTTAACCTGTAATAACATTCATAAAAGAAATTTGGAGGGTCCACGTCAATGTTATTTATGCCATGTAGATGAAGAAATTAGAGATCATCTTCTTGTGCATTGTTCCTATGTCAAGTATGGAGATTAATTCTCTCTAATATTGCTTCTATTGTTCCTACACCTAATTCCTTTGAAGAAGCTATGAATAGGTACTCTCTTATTTTAGGTTTGACTAATTCTACTATTTGAACCATATAGGTGAAGCAATTGATGCCTTTATATATTTTTTGGAGTATTTGGAAAGCAAGAAATGATGACATATTCAAGAACCAATTATATCTTCCATGGGCTATGATCTTGAATATTTCCACCCTCTTAAATGAGGTTACCCCAATAATTCATGTCAAGAAGAAAATTAGAAATTATGATCTTGCACCCTTGATATCTACTGGTTACTCCCTCTTATTTTATGGGGCCTCAAAAGGAAACCTAGTAGCTTCAAGAGGTAGAGGTATTTTATTTATCAATGGTAAAATTAGTGTGAAGTTTGTTGTTAGGATGAACCTGTCTTCAATCAACAGTTTTGATACTAACGCTCTAAATTTGGGATTGATTTTAGCAAAAGAAAAGTGATGTGACTCGATTTAGATTTTTTGTTATTTAAAACTCATTATAAATGCTATAAATTTTGGTCATTATAAGTCCATCAACATCTTGTATGTGAAAAATATTATCAAGATTCTATTAAAGTAATTCTTTAAGATATAATTACATCATGTGTGTAAAAAATATAATGGGAAAGCAGATAAGATGAATAATGTTGGAGTGAACTTGACTCCTGGAAGGTGGCATATTTGGAAAAACCTTTCTAAACATGAATTACAATGGAGGAGACCTACAGTTTCAATAGGACCACAAGAACTCAATTGAATGTTATGGCAATAAAATTGGATCTATTGGCTCTTTCCTATATGTTTTGTAACTATTCACTTTGTGCAATAAAATATTTAAAAAAAAATAAATGGATTTCTTATAAGAAAAATAATGTCTATTTTTTAAAAGTAATTAAATACCTTTAAAAAAATCATTGTCATTATTATATGTTGGTAAACTTGAGATTAAATCCATGGAGATATATTTTTGAAGGTTGAATTGCACTAGCAATGGTGTATATAGTCCTTGGTTCTTGCTTTTTCAGTTGGAAATAGTGTAAGAGTACATGACTTGATTTACCTGTCAACACCATTCCTCATTTAGGGCCAATAGAATTACTATTATAAAAGTATCAATGTTTTCTCCATCCCAATATGACTAGTTACTTTGTTGAAGCATGCTTCTTAAATCATCTTTGATCACTCGATACATGGAATGAAAATATGTCCCATGTAATAGAGGAGTTATCTTGCAAATAGAAATTAGAAACATGGTTACCCACATGAAGAATTTGTTATGCATCTATAAAATCATAAATTACTTCATGTAAGGTGGATCAATTGGAAGTATCATACCCATAGAAATCAAGAATGGTGGTGAGTTCTATAATTAGAGGTTGGCTCAAATAATATACTATTGATAATCAAGTGAAACCACTATAGATAAGTGGCTCACTTTTGATGTATTTCATTCCTTAGATTACTCTGCATATAAATAAACTAGAGATATATTGTAGAAACCAAAACAGCACCAATCCGATTATGTGACTGCAAACACTGATCGCTTTGACAAACACAGCCCCCAGGGCAGCCCTCAGAGGTTAAACAGTGGTCTTAACCACTTTCATAGCAATTTTGTAAGGTCAAGAAGCAATTTGGCACACTTGGACACTTTGCCCGATATTCGTCTCACCCAAGGACGAATTCAAAATAGAATCCGTCCCACCCCAGGACGAATTCTGAATCCGTCCCTGGGTGGGACGAATTCTAAGCTTAACGGGAAAAAGGGAAAATGGTGCCAAGTGGCAACCCAGAATAGTCAGTTAAAGGCTCCTACCTTGCACGCATGTGTAAGTGGACAGAGGGTCCGTTAGAGGACTGTTGCAAGAAGCATTTATCAAAGTTCAAGTCAATTGAGGACTCCCCTCCCTCATGGGAAGACAAGACTGCCACATGGCGCCCATGGCCAACACTTGGCTTTTGTGCTTCCCTCCCAAAAGAGACCCCTTGGGTCTATAAAATGTGGGACTTTTCTCACCCAAAACATACAGGTTGAAGGAGTGTTCAAGCAATGAAGTGCTGCCGAATTGAAGACTCACTTGCATCCCCCTTTGTTCACCTTCCTACATCCATCAATCTCTTTTGCAAGGGAGGTTGTTGGGTGGCCTTTGGAAGCTCGAACCTTACTCAAATCCGATGCATGGACATCTGAACCTACCAATTCGCCGACCCCCCAATCCTAAAAGTTTTTAGGCCCATCCCCGATGGATTGGCTCCAAAATCGAGGGCCAACGGTGGGAGGCCCACTTGGGCACACCCGCACCTCCTAAGTCCTAATTTTAGTTTTTGAGCACTTTAGATTATTTTTTAGATTGCATTCTGTGTTACTAGGTCTGATTAGTCTATAATTGCAATTTGGTAACTTTTGGTCAGATTTTAGTGTGTTTTGTATTGCTTTGTCGTTTCGCTAAGTTGCAGGTGTCAAGGTCAAATTCCCGAGGGTGGAGGCCAAATTGGGAAAATCCGACCATTTGGGTCATCCCAAAATGGCCCCAATTACCTAAAACCCCTATTTGCAGGAGTTTTGCAGGTCCCGAGATCCGACATTGGAGCAGCAGCAAGTCGGTTTCTCCTACTCAGAAGAATTCGTCCCACCTAGGGACGAATTACAGTCAGAATTCATCCTGCCTAGGGACGAATTCCAGTTTAAGGTGGATTGGCCAGCTGCCTCAGTGGCAGTGGCCTTCTGGTAACTTTTCTTACCTTCTGCCAGGTTTTGAAGCAATTTGGATTCACTTTTTTCACGGTTTCAGGCAAATATTCGTATGCATATTTTGTTAGTTTTAGAGAGAGAATGCTTTTCATTTGCAGCAGGTGCTACTAACATCTTGATCATTTCTTTGTTCGCAGGAGAAGCAACAGAGGCGAAAAACTCATCGACATCAGTGGCGACATCATCTTGGACCGCCCATTGCAATCGTGGGCACGCGGAAGGAGGAATCATTCAGCGATTGCAATCAAACCCTATTTGCGCTCCTAGCCCCTGAAAAGGGAGGAGGCATTATTGTAACAGAGATCGAAAGAAATTAATGAAAGGGCTATTTTTATTTATCTGATTGCGTCTCTTCCAACATGTTTCTTTTCTGTTTCATGTAATTTATATTTCTAGGACTTAGGCGTGCTTAACTTTGAATGCAATTGCACTTGGTGTTTCCTTTGACCGGAATCTCGTGCTTTCAGTTGCGATCACGGTGGGACCCTGTTCCCTGGTTTTTAAAATCACAGAAACTGATCAAAGTTTTGTGTTTGTGCTTGATAGGTACATTTTTTTGTTGCAGACTGCTATTCATCTCTGACAGGGACGAATTCTTTTCTAAAATTCGTCTGACCCTGGGACGAATTCAAATTCGTCTCTGGGAGGGACGAATTCTATTCTACAATTCGTCTCCCAGAGGGACGAATTCTTGTCTGCAGATTTTCAGAGCAGAAATTCAGAAGCAACTGGAGCAGGCAGAGAAGAGGTAGGGATTTTCATGATCTCTATTATATTTTGTCTGTTTCTGTTTCTGTTTCGTTAATTGTTTTCATTTAATCCTGCATTGCATTAGGAAAATTCATGTATGCTTGTTTCATTTTTGTTGAATAAAACGAATCCCACACACATCACGAAACAATTTTAAACCAAGGAGCTGGTCGTAAGACCCCAGCCCTTGATCAAGACCATTGGTGGATTTCATCACAACCTTGGCTTGATTTGAATCAATTTCCCGATTGTCAACTGTTGTTAGGCGTAAATCCTGACGAAGACAAACCGAGCATAGCTGGGGTGATTCCCATGCACGCGAGGATAAGTTTTCTATGGTAGGTGCCATTAACAGGACAATCCCCCTCTCGTACCGCCTACGTACCATGTACCTTCTGCTCTCACGTACCTATAGTCTCCCTATCGTAAGGGCGGGTATATAGAGAGGTTGGTATATCGGCCTGGTTGGTATATTGAAGGGGCTACCTAAACAAGTCTAGGGCACACCAAGAATCCTTAAAAGAGATAATCACGGTTTTGTGAATGTGTGTGTTTAATTCTGCTTAGTGTAGACGAAAAAAAATCATAAGCAAAAAGATAAAAAATTTATGCATTTTGTCACTTGTTCCAAAAAGCTCCAAGGATTCCCGTAATCGCTTGGTCACTCCAAAATGCCCCAAAGGTGTCCATGAACCCTTTGGTCAACCCAAAATCACCCCAAATGTGCCCACAAGTGATGTAGGACCATCCAACAAAAAATGGGAAATCTTGTATTTTTCTCTAAATTTTAGTGCATCTTGTCGGGGCCATAACTTCTCAACCGTAGCTCCGTTTGACACGAAATTTTACAGGGAGTTGGTTGGGAGAATTTTAAACTTGGGGAAAAATTCCATCATCTAGTCCCCCGAAATTAGGTTCTAAAATTGCGTGCCCAATTTTCTTCACTTTTTGAGCTGTTCGGAGGTCAATATCTCCTAATGTATTTAGAGTTAGGACTTGAAACTTCATTTTTGTCTTATCTATTATAATAGGGATTCGCACACCAATTTTGGGCCCCATCCGACTCATTTTCAATTTTAGGGCTTTTTAGAGAGACATCGTCATGGTGCTAACCCGTAGCCAAGCCCAATCACGGGCGAAGGCTATGGGGGGTGTCCCGGGAGGCACGAGTCACCTCTCGTTACAATACCAAGGATTTTGTCATACCACCTTGGTGACCTAACACACAATGCAGTCCCATCCACACCTTAAAGGAAAGAGACTACAGGGACACCTCTTCGAGGAGCACTCCTGTTCAACATAGCACTCATCACACACCCTTCCATGAGGGGTACAGTCATAGGAGAGCTCCGTTAGATGATCACTATGAGTGGTCACTGTGTGATGAAGCGCTAGGTCAACATAGGGTTCGATGGGAGGAACCACATCATTACACTACCTGTCCTTCACCCCCTCTAGTTATCATGACTACAAAGACAAATCCAGAGCACAAGGCTCCTCAGGCGGGGCGGGCCAACTCCACCCGTTCCTTTTTCATTTATTAAAGAGAGCATGAGGAAGACCTCTACCTTCCTCGAGAGCAATATACAGTGTGAGAGCAATATGCCTCCGCACCTGCTATCTATCAGGAACACTCACTGAGGCCAAAGCCTCGAGGGAATGCTATTACCCCCAATAGAGGGACGTCGCCTATAGAGATCTTGGATCACTATGACCAAGATAGATATCTAGAAGAGGCATCTAGGCCTTCTATACATGAAGCAATGAGAGCTCCCTTAGATGCTCGCTATGAGCGGTCATCGCACGATGAAGTGCTAGGTCAACATAGGGTTCGATGGGAGGAACCACATATAGAGAGGTTGGTATATCGGCCTGGTTGGTATATTGAAGGGGCTACCTAAACAAGTCTAGGGCACACCAAGAATCCTTAAAAGAGATAATCACGGTTTTGTGAATGTGTGTGCTTAATTCTGCTTAGTGTAGACAAAAAAAAATCATAAACAAAAAGATAAAAATTTACGCATTTTGTCACTTGTTCCAAAAAGCTCCAAGGATTCCCGTAATCGCTTGGTCACTCCAAAATGCCCCAAAGGTGTCCATGAACCCTTTGGTCAACCCAAAATCACCCCAAATGTGCCCACAAGTGATGTAGGACCATCCAACAAAAAATGGGAAATCTTGTATTTTTCTCTAAATTTTAGTGCATCTTGTCGGGGCCATAACTTCTCAACCGTAGCTCCGTTTGACACGAAATTTTACAGGGAGTTGGTTGGGAGAATTTTAAACTTGGGGAAAAATTCCATCATCTAGTCCCCCGAAATTAGGTTCTAAAATTGCGTGCCCAATTTTCTTCACTTTTTGAGCTGTTCGGAGGTCAATATCTCCTAATGTATTTAGAGTTAGGACTTGAAACTTCATTTTTGTCTTATCTATTATAATAGGGATTCGCACACCAATTTTGGGCCCCATCCGACTCATTTTCAATTTTAGGGCTTTTTAGAGAGACATCGTCATGGTGCTAACCCGTAGCCAAGCCCAATCACGGGCGAAGGCTATGGGGGGTGTCCCAGGAGGCACGAGTCACCTCCGTTACAATACCAAGGATTTTGTCATACCACCTTGGTGACCTAACACACAATGCAGTCCCATCCACACCTTAAAGGAAAGAGACTACAGGGACACCTCTTCGAGGAGCACTCCTGTTCAACATAGCACTCATCACACACCCTTCCATGAGGGGTACAGTCATAGGAGAGCTCCGTTAGATGATCATTATGAGTGGTCACCGTGTGATGAAGCGCTAGGTCAACATAGGGTTCGATGGGAGGAACCACATCATTACACTACCCGTCCTTCACCCCCTCTAGTTATCATGACTACAAAGACAAATCCAGAGCACAAGGCTCCTCAGGCGGGGGGGGCCAACTCCACCCGTTCCTTTTTCATTTATTAAAGAGAGCATGAGGAAGACCTCTACCTTCCTCGAGAGCAATATACAGTGTAGAGAGCAATATGCCTCCGCACCTGCTATCTATCAGGAACACTCACTGAGGCCAAAGCCTCGAGGGAATGCTATTACCCCCAATAGAGGGACGTCGCCTATAGAGATCTTGGATCACTATGACCAAGATAGATATCTAGAAGAGGCATCTAGGCCTTCTATACATGAAGCAATGAGAGCTCCCTTAGATGCTCGCTATGAGCGGTCATCGCACGATGAAGTGCTAGGTCAACATAGGGTTCGATGGGAGGAACCACATGATTACATTACCCCTCCACCCCCACTAGTTGTCAGGACTACAAAGACAAATCCAGAGCACAAGGCTCTTCGGGTAGGGCGAGATAGCTCCGTCCACCCCCTTTTCACTTATGAAAGAGAGCATGAGGAAGACATCTACCTTCCTCGAGAGCAATATACCGTGCAGGAGAAATACGCCTTCGCACCTGCTATCTATCAGGACCACTCACTGAGGCCAAAGCCCTAAGAGAATGCTGCTACCCCTAACAGAGGGATGTGTCCTATAGAGATCTTGGATCAATACGACCGAGATTTTTATCTAAGAGAGGCGACTAGGCCTTCTAGAAATGAGGCGGTGGGACCAACTATCATAGAATTTGCCAAATATATCACACATCTCAAGCAACTCACGCAACTTGAGCTCGAACGACTATCGTTAGAGGAACCGTACCATATTAACGAAGAGCACCTTCAGCGCCAGAAGGATGAGCTGTTCCAACACACTATGCAAGAGAAGACTCCAACCCCTCACATGCATAAGACAAAATATTTTGAGTGGCACAACCCATGGGGGGAAGATAGGTCATCGCGACCTCATCAAAAGCTACCCCCAACACCTCCTAGACAGGAGCGGGAAGCTACTCTCCCGATTCTTGAAGCACCACCCCCGACGCCTCCTAGACATGAATGGGAGGCTGCTCCTATAACCAATGATGGGTGCCTTCCTCAGACATCCACCCAAGCTTATGAGCCACCCTTAGAAATTCATCAAGAAGCCTCTAAGGAATCAGAGCGCGAAGAAGAGCGGGATGAACTACCCTACCAAGGCATGGGGGGTGCCATCTGGCCACCCCTCCATAAGCCCCAAGTTCCTCAACAAGAACCAACCAAAGAAGAGGAGTTCAAATCTCCCAATACATGCAAAGCACTAGAGAACTTAGATATGGTATAGGCCAAGATTTTGGAGCTCCCAAGGCCCAACTTACATAAGGCTCCTTTCAAAGAGGATCAACCTTTAACCATAGGGCTACCTGATGATGCAGTCCTCCATGTCTCAGAATCTATAGATTTTGATGAGCTATACACATTGTCCAAAGGTGAGGATGAAACAGACATAGCACACAACAATCACATAAGACAACATCGGCATCCCATAAAAATTGAAGAAGCATGTCAATAGATAAACATAATACTAGGGCATGAGTGGCGCGTTAACCCACCATAGTGGGACCAAGCATTACATCCGCCACGTTGGGCACACAAAGAGTAACTTCCACCAAGAGACATCATAGCAACATCAATGTCGCGAGCGGACCACTGTCCTCATCTTCGTGCATAGGGATGATCCATTCATGCCCATACCTCTAGAGCCAGATCCAGAGTGCAAAGACCATCAAGCTGGGGGTACCTCTATCCCCTGAAGAACCATAATCCAAACAAAAAAGCTCCAAGGATTATCATAATCCCTTGGTCACCCAAAAAGCTCCAAGGATTATCGCAATTTCTTGGTCAACCCAAAAAGCTCCAAGGATTATCGCAATCTCTTGGTCACCCAAAAAGCTCCAAGGATTATCGCAATCTCTTGGTCACCCAAAAAGCTCCAAGGATGATCGCAATCTCTTGGTCAATACAAAAAGTTCCAAGGATTATCGCAATCTCTTGGTCAACCCAAAAATCTCTAAGGATTATTGCAATCTCTTGGTCACCCAAAAAGCTCCAAGGATTATCGCAATCTCTTGGTCAATCCAAAAAGCTCCAAGGATTATCGCAATCTCTTGGTCGCCCAAAAGGCTCCAAGGATTATCGCAATCTCTTGGTCACCAAAAATCTCCAAGGATTATCGCAATCTCTTGGTCAATCCAAAAAGCTCCAAGGATTATCGCAATATCTTGGTCACCCAAAAAGATCCAAGGATTATCGCAATCTCTTGGTCAATCCAAAAAGCTCCAAGGATTATCGCAATCACTTGGTCAAACCCAAAAAGCTCCAACGATTATCGCAATCGCTTGGTCAAAAAAAAAAATCAAGAAATTCAAAAAAAACAAAACAACAAAAATCATCAAAAACAACAAATATTTGCATCTCAATTCTAGGCATACTCAAATTCATCAAAAAAAATTCATATTCTCGCACCTCATTTTCAACTTCACCAAAAACAATCCATCAAAATTACAAAAATACATAGCTGCATTAAGCATTGCATCCATACATTGCATATTTGTAGTCATACAGGTCAAAGGCACCATAAGCTGCAATAGCTCTGATAGTCCACCTTGTTCCACATTGTCTCATGTTACAAAAACAACAAAAACACCAAGCATAACTTTTACCACACTACAGTCAGTGGTCTGTAAATGTACCAAGAGTTTCAGTGATTCAGTCATCATTTTCCTCTTTAACCATGTAATGTATCAAATCGAATAGATTTTACGAAGGTAGAGTCATATTTGAAATACACCTTGTTACATAACATCCCAACACAAATTAAAACACTAAAATTCCCAAATTGTGTGAACGAAAGACGAAACCTGCAAAATAATCTAGGTCACCAAAAGCGAAACGATTATCTTGCTCATCCCCCTGTGCGAATGACCCCTAGAATGCTGAGAGTTGGCAAAAGGACAAGCATCCTCCCTACCCAATTCCCTAAGAATCCCTAAAGTTCTCAACAGTTGCAAAACACAAAAATTTGCAAAAATGTCAAAACTCAAAAATTTGACAAACTATAGTGCACACATCAAAAGGCACAAACAACAGTGATTTTCGTCACTTCATATCCCCAATCCCTTGCTCGAAAGAAAAATAAATCAAAATAAACAGTGATCTCATCACTACAATGAGCAAGTATCCCAATAAAATTGAAGAAAAGAAGGGAGTTGACCTTGAATCCCTGAAACTCTCAGCATTCTATAGGTCATAAGGCAAGATTTTGTACCAATTTGGTTGATAGCCTATCGGTAACAGAAGTAAACCTCCCACATGACGATATATCTGTCACATTAACTTGCATACAGATCAATGTTTGCATGTGGATGAGCTATCTTATGGCATCCTGGATTACATCGAAGATTAATATTAGTACATACAACAAAGGAATTCGTGGAGCTAATTAGGTGATCCTCAATACAGGTTCGGTTGAAAGCCCATCTGGCACTGGCGGTATCCTGACAAATACCACATAAATGAAATCAATTGCACACACAGGGATGTGAAATAACTTGGTCAAAAACAAGTCCGATTCATACCTTGGTCAAAAGTCTTGTAAGATAAAGTACAGTCGTGGCTAGTGAGCTAAAACCGTCTGAGTCTCAGAAAACCTTAGCTACATTTCTAAACCAACTGCGCTACTTTTCATCTTTGCAAATACCATCAGAAAATACAAAAATAGAAAAACCATGTATACATGTAGAGGCATACATCACAACAATCACCTAAAAACAAAATAACAGAGCTCTAAACAGTCTATGGTGCCATAGCCAAACATCACAAACCCCATTCATCCATTTCATATCTGCATATCACATATAAATCAAAACTGTTTGCATTCATCATAGCATATGCATCCATAAAAATAAATCAACATGCAACATCCATATTCATCAACCATCATGCACAAGATCAAAGAAAATCAAAACAACAAAAACAACAAATAAATGCAACACAAAAACAAAAAGCAATAAACATTTCCAGACACAAGTGCTCTTGCACTTAACCTCTTGGCATAGAAAAACTGATGTCAGGGTCTACATTGTCGCTATCCTACTCCCTAAGAAGGCTAACATAGCTGGACCGCTCCACGGGAAACAGATTTTTGACAATTTCATCCCCAAACGACGTCACAAAAGGGTCAAAGCCCACTCAAAAACAACAAGAAAATCAAAACAACACAAAAAGCAATAAACATTGCCAGACACAAGTGCTCTTGCACTTAAAATATTGGCATAGCAAATCAACATCGGGGTCACAAATTATCACTATCCTACTCCCTAAGAAGGCTACCATAGCCGGACCGCTCCACGGGAAGAAAGATTTTTGACAATTTAATCCCCAAATGGTGTCACAAAAAAAAAAAAAAAAAAAAAACAACAAAACAAGCAACATAAAAACAAAGCAATAAGCATTTCCGAACACAAGTGCTCTCGCACTTAACCTCTAGGCAAAGAAAATCGATGTTGAGGTCCAAATTATCGCTCTCCTACTTCCCCAAGAAGGCTACAATAGCCGGACCGCTCCACGGGAAGTTAGATTTTCGATGATTTCACCTCTTTACGACATCACCAAAAGGGTCAAAACCCACTCAAAAACAACAAGAAAATCAAAAAAACAAAACAACAAAAAATGCAACACAAAACAAGCAATAAACATTGCCAGACACAAGTGCTCTTGCACTTAACCTCTTGGCATAGCAAAATTGATGTCGGGGTTTGCATTGTCACTATCCTACTCCCTAAGAAGGCTACCATAGCCGGACCGCTCCACGGGAGGACGGATTGCCGACAATCCAATCACAAAATGGTGTCACAAAAAACAACAAAACAACAAAAAATGCAACACAAAACAAGCAATAAACATTGCCAGACACAAGTACTCTTGCACTTAACCTCTTGGCATAGCAAAATTGATGTCGGGGTTTGCATTGTCACTATCCTACTCCCGAAGAAGGCTACCATAGCCGGACCGCTCCACGGGAGGACGGATTGCCGACAATTCAATCACCAAATGGTGTCACAAAAACAACAAAAACAGTACAAAATTCGAAAAAAAAAAAACAATAAACATTGCCAGACACAAGTGCTCTTGCACTTAACCATGGGCATACAAAAACGACATCGGGGTCACAAATCCCATTCATCCATATAAATCAAAACCATTTGCATTCATCATAGCATATGCATCCATCAAAATAAATCAACATGCATACATCCATATTCATCAACCATCATGCACAAGATCAAAGAAAATCAAAACAACAAAAACAACAAATAAATGCAACACAAAAACAAAAGACAATAAAATTGCCTGACAGGATTGCTAATGCACCTGACAACATGGGCATACAAAATCGACATCGGGGTCACAAATTATCACTATCCTACTCCCTAAGAAGGCTACCATAGCCGGACCGCTCCAGGGGAAAACAGATTTTGACAATTTAATCCCAAAATGGTGTCACAAAAAACAACAAAACAACAAAAAATGCAACAGAAAACAAGCAATAAACATTGCCAGACACAAGTGCTCTTGCACTTAACCTCTTGGCATAGAAAAATTGATTTCGGGGTTTGCATTGTCACTATCCTACTCCCGAAGAAGGCTACCATAGCCGGACCGCTCCACGGGAGGATGGATTGCCGACAATTCAATCACCAAATGGTGTCACAAAAACAACAAAAACAGTACAAAATTCAACAAAAACATTGCCGGGCATAAGTGCTCATGCACTTAACCTCTAGGCAAAGAAAATAGATGTTGAAGTCCAAATTATCGCTCTCCTAGTTCCCCAAGAAGGCTATCATAGCCGGACCGCTCCATGGGAAATAGGTTTTCGACGATTTCACCTCATTATGACATCACCAAAAGGGTTAACACCCACCAAAAATAGGTCCATATGTTGGAAAAATTACACACGCTTAACGGTAAACCCTCTAAAGGCAACCTTGCACAAGTCATCTTGGGTCAAGCGACTCGTCGCTTCTCTCACGAAGGTCATTCCCTCATCGATTCGTCGCTTGAGGGGGTAGTCACACTTAGTCACCAACCAACAATCACACACCCAATTAAGGCAAACAACATGCATTCAAAGAATCATTGACAAAGACAATCACACTCCTACTTGGGGCAGTAAACAAGCAAAAATCAAATCAATCAAACACTTGGCATTTCGTGAATCATGAACACAAGGTTCCTCCTGAGGATAAAAATGCCCTTCACTTGTTCATGACTGATCAATGTCTAAGTTCAAGTCACACCTCCCCAAAATAGGTTAATACTTGAAATAAAATTCCTTAGCTCGTCAGAAGCAAGGATTCAAGAATGCATGCCCTTTCCATACTTGGGGCATCAAAAGTTGGTTAGGTTACCAAGAAACCCTAATCATTAGTGCTTTGGTTATCTATTTTTGCTCAGCACTGCGTCACCTGCAGCGCTTCCCAAAAAGGGGCATCTATAGACACCAAAACAGCACCAATCCGATTATGTGACTGCAAACACTGATCGCTTTGACAAACACAGCCCCTAGGGCAGCCCTCAGAGGTTAAACAGTGGTATTAACCACTTTCATAGCAATTTTGTAAGGTCAAGAAGTAATTTGGCACACTTGGACACTTTGCCCAGTATTCGTCTCACCCAGGGATGAATTCAAAATAGAATCCGTCCCACCCCAGGACGAATTCTGAATTCGTCCCTGGGTGGGACGAATTCTAAGCTTAACGGGCAAAAGGGCAAATGGTGCCAAGTGGCAACCCAGAATAGTCAGTTAAAGGCTCCTACCTTGCACGCATGTGTAAGTGGACAGAGGGGCCGTTAGAGGACTTTTACAAGAAGCATTTATCAAAGTTCAAGTCAATTGAGGACTCCCCTCCCTCATGGGAAGACAAGACTGCCACATGGCGCCCATGGCCAACACTTGGCTTTTGTGCTTCCCTCCCAAAAGAGACCCCTTGGGTCTATAAAAGGTGGGACTTTTCTCACCCAAAACATACAGGTTGAAGGAGTGTTCAAGCAACGAAGTGCTGCCGAATTGAAGACTCACTTGCATCCCCCTTTGTTCACCTTCCTACATCCATCAATCTCTTTTGCAAGGGAGGTTGTTGGGTGGCCTTTGGAAGCTCGAACCTTACTCAAATCCGACGCATGGACATTTGAATCTACCAATTCGCCGACCCCCCAATCCTAAAAGGTTTTGGGCCCATCCCGGTGGATTGGCTCCAAAATCGAGGGCCAACGGTGGGAGGCCCACTTGGGCACCCCCGCACCTCCTAAGTCCTAATTTTAGTTTTTGAGCACTTTAGATTATTTTTTAGATTGCATTACGTGTTACTAGGTCTGATTAGTCTATAATTGCAATTTGGTAACTTTTGGTCAGATTTTAGGGTGTTTTGTATTGCTTTGTCGTTTCGCTAACTTGCAGGTGTCAAGGTCAAATTCTCGAGGGTGGAGGCCAAATTGGGAAAATCCGACCATCTGGGTCATCCCAAAATGGCCCCAATTACCTAACCCCCCTATTTTTAGGAGTTTTGCAGGTCCCGGGATCCGACATTGGAGCAGCCAGCAGGTCGGTTTCTCCTACTCAGAAGAATTCGTCCCACCTAGGGACGAATTACAGTCAGAATTCGTCCTACCTAGGGATGAATTCCAGTTTAAGGTGGATTGGCCAACTTCCTCAGTGGCAGTGGCCTTCTGGTAACTTTTCTTACCTTCTGCCAGGTTTTGAAGCAATTTGGATTCATTGTTTTCACGGTTTCAGGCAAATATTCGTATGCATATTTTGTTAGTTTTAGAGAGAGAATGCTTTTCATTTGCAGCAGGTGCTACTAACGTCTTGATCATTTCTTTGTTCGCAGGAGAAGCAACAGAGGTGAAAAACTCATCGACATCAGCGACGGCATCATCTTGGCCTGCCCATTGCAATCGTGGGCACGCGGAAGGAGGAATCATTCAGCAATTGCAATCAAACCCTATTTGCGCTCCTAGCCCCTGAAAAGGGAGGAGGCATTATTGTAATAGATATCGAAAGAAATTAATGAAAGGGCTATTTTTCTTTATCTGATTGCGTCTCTTCCAACATGTCTCTTTTCTGTTTCATGTAATTTATATTTCTAGGACTTAGGCGTGCTTAACTTTGAATGCAATTGCACTTGGTGTTTCCTTTGACCGGAATCTCGTGCTTTCATATATGATCTATATGGATGGTGATTTTCTTACCCAACATGTAATGCTTCCATTATTTACATGTTTGGATAATGAGATATAGATCTTTATCATATATGGGGTATTTTCAAATTGATTCATTGAATGTTTCACTATGATGGGAAATTTAATACCCGTGTTGTGTGATATTAGCTCCCAATGCATTCTCTAGTGCATTAATTATTACCTCGAGAGGTTGATGTAGATTAAGTAGAGAAAGTATAAGATAAATAAAATCAGTCCTTTGACATCTCAAATACTATATATTATGTATACCTAATGTAAATTCGATTTAACACCTCCTTTGACCACTTGGTATAGTGGCCAAGCAATGTGTGATAACCTAATACAATTCTTTGCATATTGGACCATACCGTGAACTATCATAGTAGGGACAAGAAAACCATATAGATAGATAGTTCGAGCCCCTTTTTAAAATTATGAGCATTTTCGTTTTAAACATAAGACCTAAAAATTATGAAGCTTTGTTACTTGAATCTTCTAATGATCAAAATGGACACCCTCTTTGTCTATAACATACCCAAGGTATTTAATCTTGTTATTCCAAATGAACACTTTTCCAAATTAGCATATGGATTGTTCCATTTAAAAAATTGAAGTACATGTTGAACATGTGGTAGAAGTTTCTCCCCTGTCTTACTATAGATGAGAATGTCATCTTAGTATACTACCATAATAGAGTTGTTGTAGGGATGCAGGATGTTATCCATCATCCTCATGAATTTGGTAGGTTTATTGGTTGATCTAAAATGCATAACCATCCACTAAAATAAACCATTAGTGGATTGTAATGTATTCTTCCATATGTTAGTGTGCTCTATGGTTATTTCGATGATAGCCAATTTTGAGATCAGTATTGATGAAGAACTTTACACCATGGAGTTGGTATTGGAAGTGATCAATTGAAGGAAGTGGATAGTGGTTATTTACATATATTTTATTTAAATATCTATAGTCAATAAAAATCCTCTACATTCCATCTTTCTTTATATCCAAGATAATTAGATTACCACATAGTGAAGCACTTAGTCTCATGTACCTATTTTAAATCAATTCAAAGATTCACCTGTTGATTTTATCATCTTAATGGAATGATCTATAATAAATTGGTACATTGTTCAAATGATAACCATTAACTAATTAGTGGAATGATTTACCCCAAAATGAAGTGGAACCTAGTTGATGACTTGAAAAAGTGATCATATTTTGTTACAATTAGGTCTATATACTTCTATTTTGTAGGGTCTTGATGGAACAAGAGAAGAATTTAATGAGTGACACAAATTTTTCTCCCTAGTTATAATCATACAATATTATATGGTTTTGGGTGTGGTGTAATAATCAAGTTCATATCCTTCACCATTTATGTACAAATCATATTCTTTTGACTCCCACTTTCAATAAATGGAATCTAATGGCTTAGCCTAAATCTATTTTTATGAGGGAAATAGATATTCCTCCTTCTATGACTCTTCTAGTGTAGCATGTGCTGTAGAAATGGTCATATCTATTCAACTTCTATGATATGCTTCTCTCTATTCTCAACCTATAGATGTGGAGGTTGTGATATAATTGACAAACAATGTTACAACTAAAAAAACAAAAATTGAATTTCTTAATACTCATCCCTTGATTTTTTGTTTCTCTTTCGATAATCACACCATTTTCAAGTCTTGGCCTTCATGGATTATTTTCTTAGGATTTTTTTCTACTTTCGATTCTAATTAAAGGTTCAGTCCCCTTTATATTCATCATTTTAAGATTCACTCTTGCCTTTATGTGGCTAGTGCTTATTGTTTTTGTTTTTGTTATTTGCTATTCCTTTTATATTTTTATTTGTTCATATCCTTCATTTTGACACCAAGTTGTATGTCTCTTTCAATATATTGAATTCAAAGAGGTCTATACCTTCTATAATGTACCATTGTAGGAAATTATGGTACTTTAGGATTCAATGCATTTTTATATTTTGAATGCCTAGATTTATTATCGTGGAATGGAAAGCATCACAAAAATCTTAAACAAATTGATCTATACCTTGTAATTATTTCCATCACATATTTTGCTCTTCATTGGCTCCCATGGAATAATTCCTTTATATCCCTAAAATATCCCATGTGAACACTACTTAATCTTTATTCTCTTTCATATCTCTATTATAATATGATATTCTAATCATCAATGAACTTATTTGTAAAGATGTATGAAGATAACTAGTCAAACCAATTTTTTAGGGCATCAATGTTAGACAAATATTTTATTGTTTTGATGTGATGCTTGTGTTCATTTTCCTAGAGAAATAAGAACTATACTTGATAATAAAATCAAAAAATATATTTTTTTTTTGTGGAAAACACCCCTTTTGAGGTTATACCTAAGGAGGCAGGGATATTTATTATTCCAAAATATGTCCAAGGCTCGCACCTAGCCTACCCCTTTGGCACACTCAAAGAGCATACCTAAAACAAAAAAAAAAACATAAACAAAAAACAAAAAAAAAACACAAAAAACACAAAAATAACAAAACAACACAAACAAACAAAAACACAAAACACAAAAATTGTTAGAATTTCACAATAATAAATATGTAAAGTATTACACAAAATATGAAGAGAAGAGTGGAACTGATTGATTTATCTCTAGGATCAACTCTGTATAAATAGCAGAGTTGATCATTGAGAATCGTTGGATTACAACTCATCATACTTGATGAAGACACCACTTAGAGTTCTCCTGGCACATGGAGGAGTGGAAAATCAAGTGTGTATCCTAGTGAACTTAAGAGAATATTCACATATTCTAACACCCCCCTTAAGTGATACTAGGATAATTCTACAAATAAGTTTCGACAACAAGGCCTGATTAGGTACTCATGTACAATATAGATAGTTGGTGGAAAAACCCCTATGGGGAAAAACCAACTATCACCCCTTTGTTTTGAAATTATGGTAAAAACCCAATGGGAAAAGCCATCAATCAAAAATAAAGAAGTATGAAAGAGGCTTTTCTTCGGATAGAGAATATTGTCCTCTTTAACAAATAAAATATGAGTCCCGGCAAGAAGGCCTGATGATGTACTCATGTACAATATAGTGGTCGATGGAATACCTCTTTATTCAATGCGGTTGTAATACTCCAAGTTTTTATCGTAACTATAGGTAACGTGAAGAAGGAAAAGACTTGGTGAAGATGTCTACAATTTGATTTTCTATTGGAATAGATTCCAACTGTATATCCCCATTTTGAATATGTTGCCTGATGAAGTGCATGTGGATCTCAATATGTTTGGTGCATTGATGCTCAACTGGATTGTGTGCAATATGAATTGTGCTTTGATTTTCACACCAAAGAGTTATAGGCCCTTTATGGAAGAAACCAAATTCTTTTAGAAGTTGATGAAGCCAAAGGGCTTCCTAACTGGATTAAACTACTACTCTGTATTATGCCTTTGTAGAAGATAATGCTACTATTTTTTGTTTCTTGCATAACCAGGCTATCCGTGAAGAACAAAGGTAGAAAACATATCCAAAGGTAGAACATTTGTCATCTATTGAACCTGTCCAATATGAATCTATATAGCCAATGATATCCATGGAGTCTCCTTTATAAATGAGCCCAAAATGTGTAGTACCCTACAAATAATAAACAATTATTCTAGCTGCTTGCTAATGACTGAAATGAGGGTTATGAGAGAACCTGGATATGAGCCCAACAACATAGGAGATATATGGCCGAGTATGAGTAAGGTATAATAGACTACCTACAAGCTAACGATATAGAGTAGCATCACAAGGATGGGATAAGCAATAATAACTGAGATTAATGCTAGATTGAAATGGGGTAGGAGAAGGTTTACAATCTGTCATGTTAAACTTTTGAAGGAGATCTTGAGTGTATTTTTTTTGACATAAGTTGATCCCTATTTTATTTTTTTTTATTTGAATCCCAAGGAAAAAATGAGCTAGACCTAGATCAACCATTTCAAATTTTTTAGAGAGGGAATCTTATATATCTTGAATGTGAGTGAGGTTACTACCAGTGAGGAGAATATCATCATCATAAATAACAAGAATGGTGATATTTTATTTACTTCTCCAAATGTAAATTGTATTTTCAGACTCACAATGAGAAAAACTTGTTTAAATAAGGAAGGAGTCCATATTTTCATACCAAGATCTAAGGGCTTGTTTGAGGCCATATAGATATTTTTTAAGCCGACAAACAAGAGAGGAGTCTTGAGTAAAACTAGAGGGTTATTCCATGAATATTTCTTCTTTTAAATTTCCATGTAAAAAAGTACTTTTTACATCCATATGATAGACTGACCATTTATGGGAAGCGGCTAGAGCAAGAACCAATCTAACATAATCCATTTTAGAAATAGGAGCAAAGGTTTATGTATAATCAATACCCTCTATTTGAGAAAAACCTTTGGCTACAATACGAGCCTTGTGTTTATCTATTTCTCAATTAGGCCCATATTTTGTTTTGAAGATCCATTTACATCGAACTAATTTTCTTCCCTTAGGTAAAGGAACTTAATCCCAAGTATCATTTTTTATCAAGGAAGAAAATTTGTTATCCATGGCATATTCCCATTCTTTTCTACCTGAGGCTTCTTTGAAGGATTGCGGATCAGAGAAAATGGATTAACATACAAGACTAGAACCTGTGGGGTTGGATGATCTATTTGAAGGAAGGTTTTGAATGTAGGGAGTAGCTTATTTAACAATTATGCAGACCCATTTTGGCATAGAAGAGGGAGTTGAAGGAGTTGAAATACTTTGAGAAGGACTTACAGGTTCTTCATCTTGATTATCAATAACCAAATTAACTTCAAGGTTTGGTTCTTCATAATATTAAGGTTCTACTGTAGGAGAAGGCTCAATGGAGAAAGAGGCATTTGGAGGATCTTTTTTGGGATATTTTTTCATAACCAACAAATATGAGCTTTCTAATTTTCTTATTAAGAGCCTTACTTTTCTTCTTTGGGATGTGAGCCCAAGAAATACATCCAAAAATATTGAAATTGGAAACATCTGGTTTTAAGCTAGACCTTGCTTCTTTAGGGGTTATTTTGTCAAGATATTTATGAGTTATGTGATTTTGAATATAATTTGCACATTTAATAGCCTCTGCCCAAAAAAACTTTGGAAGATCTCTTGAATGGAGCATACAATTAGCCATCTCTTTTAATTTATGGTTTTTCCTTTCTGCAATGCCATTTTGTTGAGGATTATGGGAGATAGAATGTTGATGTATTATACCATGATTAGAAATAAATATGGGGAACTCCTTAGTGCAATATTCCCCCATTATTAGTATGAATCTTCTTGATTTTGCAAGAAGCTTGATTTTCAACTAAGGCTTTAAATATTTTAAAGTGGGATAACACATCACTTTTATATTTGAGGAAGTAGACCTAGGACCTTATAGAAAAATCATCAATAAAGGTAAGAGCATACTTTGCTCCTTTAAAAGATGTTTCATGAAAGGTCATTAAGTCACTATGGATTAATTCTAGAGGAGATGAGGTTTTTAGAGAACTACTTGGGTGGAAAGGATCTTGATGCTGCTTTCCAAGGGCACATCCAAGACAAACCCCATTAGTGGAAGAGACTTGGGGTAATCCTTTAACCATATTATGGGTGCCTAAATCCTTTAGGTAGTTATAATTAATATGACCAAACCTTTCATGCCATATTTGACTTTCGATATTACTATGAGCCACAAAACAAGAGGCTTCTTTTAGATTTTGAAAGCCTTTGAAGTGAAAAAGATGAGATTTATGATCAACATTCCCTTTTACTATAAGTGAGTGAGGGATTTGAAAATCTCTTATCTCAACTCCTTTTGGGGAGAAGAGAACATTTTTCTCATTTCCAGAAGTACAAATTTGATAAATGGATAGGAGATTAGTGGTAATGTCTCGAACATAGAGAACATTGTTTATAGAGCCACCATAAATAGTTATATCCCCTTTCCCTTTGACAAAAATGAAGGAAGAGTCTCATACTTCTATGTTATGAGTAGAGTTAGAGGAGATAGAAGAGAAAAACTTCTCTAAAGTAGACATGTGATGAATTTCTCCAGAATCTAGGACCCAATAATTAGAGGAATATTTAGAGGTTTTTCCTTGAACATTAATGGTTTTTCTTATTTGCTTATTATTTGCTATCTTTTGATCCTTTATAGCTACCTCTAATTGTTGTAATCTTTTGCAGCATTTGTTAGCATACTGACCATTCTTTTTACAATGAGTACAGGTAATGGGAGTCTTTTCCTTATTTTTGAATTTTTCTTTAGAGGATGTGGAGGCTACTAAGGCTTTTGAACAAGAAGAGTTTCATATCTAGCAAGTTTGGTTTCTTCCCTAGTCAATCTATCACAAAATTCTTCTAAAGAGGGAATTTTAAATGTTGCACCAAGAGAATATTTAGCAGATATGAATGTGGTTGCAAATATTTGAAAAATACCATTTAGTTTAGAAAGGATTAGATAAATTCATTCTTATTCTATCTTATTCTTCCCACTGCCTTTATATTGAGTGAGGATTTCCTTGAACTTGGTGAGGAAATTAATAATACTACTAAAATATTTAGGAGATAAAGAGGTTAGTTTGGCTTCTGGTTGCATTGATCTCATCTAATCTACTTGTCCAAACAAGGTTTTTAATTTCTCCCAACTTTCATGAGGATTTTTGCAATCTGTAATATGAAACCACAAGCTTTCATGAACATTGGTGCTAATAATACCCATAGTTTCGTGCATTTTCCCTTTATGAACAAATATTTCATATTCTTTATCAAAATTTGGTTGATTTCATTCTAATAAAATGAGTAAGACCTTTTTGAGAGATGATATTTAGAATTTTAGGTTTCCAAGTGTAAAAATTATGAGGGGTGAGAGGCTCAATTGAATTCATTTTTGAGGATTTAAGATTATTTAATATTCCCCCATTTAAAACTTCAAAAATGGAATATAATTGAAAAAATGAAGCTTGTTCAATAGGTAACTCAAATATACCCGTCCTTACTTGAGGGAAACTATAAGTATAAAGAGGCCTATGATTGTTTGCTTAGATTGTCAAATCTTTAATGGATCATAGTAACCACTCTTACTTGAGGGAAACTATAAGTATTGTGAGCATAAGAAGTGTTTTGGTTTGAAATGCATGGGGGAAACTAGTTTAATTTGGCTCTCAAACCCCGCGCTTACGTGAGGAGACTATAAGTTGAGAGATGTCGAAAGTAAACTATTGATAAGAAAATATCTATCAGGCCTTTATACCAAGTTTCCAAAAAACCCGTCCTTACATGAGGGAGACTATAACGTTTTAGGACCTTGATACATGGAACGTAGCCAAAAGATATTTTGAGGAAAAAGTTGAAATAAAGATACTTAAATATGTGATTACTTGGAAAGAAATGAAGATATCCTTAAAAATTCAAAAATTATTTTAAAACGAGAATTAAAAAAATCTAATAAAACAAATATTAGATATCTAGTTTTGAAATGAAATCTCTTTTATGAACCAATATTTGAAATTTAGGTTATAAATTTAAAATAAATTATTAGATCTTTAGATTTATTACCAAATTGTTTATTTCCTTATGTAATTAAAAAACAAATATCAGATATCTAATTTTGAAATGAAATATTCTTTATAAACCAATATTTTAAATTTATGCTGAGAATTTAAAATAAACTATTAGATATCTAGATTTAATAGACTATTGAAAGATATTATGCAAAGAAAATAACACCCCCCTATTTACACATAAGAGTGCAAAAATATGCACTAAAGAACCCCCCCAAGAAATATTTTATTATATAAATTACAATATTTGTCTACGTCGTTTTGTGGAGACTCAAAATAAAAAATGATGCCTGCCAAAAAAACGTAGACAAAGGAGATTCGAATGAATCAAATACCACACTATGATTGGGAAGAATCTATTTTAACAAAGGAAGTGCAGAAAAAAAAAAATTATAGACTTCTCTGAGAGACAGCAAGAGCGGAAAGCGAAACCAGGAATGGGAACAGGTGAAACCATCAAGAGAGACCACAATGGTGTGTTTTCGACGATGTTTCTTTCTCCCAAAACACCTGACGCTGCAAAAATTGAATAAAAAAATTGCTGCCTACGCAAACTTTAGAGACCTGCAGAATACGTGTTATAAAAAAGATACCCCCATGAAAGGGTGTATTGGTGAACCAATCACCTACGAGAAAACCTTAGTTCCAAAAAAAATGTAACGATGTAGTAATGTTATTATAAAAAACAATGCTTTAAAACATTTAAATATTTTTTTTTCAAAAGGAAACGTTTTGAAAGCACTGTAAAAAATGTAACCCTGCAAAAAATGTTAGATAGTGTTGTTGTTGCTTAAATATGAGAGAACTACCTAAATCGTTAGATAGCGTTTTCAAAGAGTGTTGCGTAACTCAGATATCGAACAAAAGGAAGGAGCAAAAGTTTTACAAATACCTTTAACTAAAAAATTTAAAGCATTAATATCTTGAAATGACTTCGAGAGGAAGAGATTTATACCATCTGAGATAGAGAGCGCCAGTTGAATAGACTTCGAGAGGAATAACTCATAAAACGGGTGAATCAGACGGTAGTGCACCAGAGTGATTTAGAGGCTCGTTTGAAATGGAACCAACTAGACTGCGAACGGGAGCTCCAATAAGAGTGCACCAATGAGAGTGGAAGGCCTTCTCAATGACTAGAAACCCATGAACATTGAGAACGAATGTTGAGATCAAACAAGCCCAACCTTAAGAACGAACGTTGAGTTATAGAGCATGGGATAACGTTGAGATCGAATGTTGAGTTTAATAATAATGAGTGAGGTATTTAAATCCTCATGAGTAAAAAGAAACTCATATAACAATATCTAATATAACACTTGAGATATTTCATTATTTTCTCTTTTAATAGCAAAAAAAAAGGAATTAACTAGAAGTGTTAGAATACGAATACAAACATGAATATGCTGAGGGAAAAAAATAAAGAAAATAAAAGGTCATTTTCCTTTGAAAATAAAGGCGATAAAAGCACCTTCACACAGGGTAAACCGTGTTGAAGAAATGAAATAGCTATATTTTATTAAAATTTCCTCAAGCAATTCAAGAATATGCAACATATAAAAAATTAATATGCTAAAAAAAAAATAACAAAAAAATAAGACTAATGCAAAATTTTGAAGTTAGATAGCCAAAAAAACAAAATATCCAAACTAAATGAATCAGATCCTAGAACCTTCAAGAGAGAATACTAGAAAAATCTATCCTGCTCTGGTACCATGTTAGAATTTCACAATAATAGATATGCAAAGTATTACACAAAAAATGAAGAGAAGAGTGGAACTGATTGATTTATCTCTAGGATCAACTCTATATAAATAGCAGAGTTGATCATTGAGAGCCATTGGATTACAACCACTCATCAAACCTGATGAAGACACCACATAGAGTTCTCCTGACACATGGAGGAGTGGAAAATCAAGTGTGTATCCTAGTGAACTTAAGAGAATATTCACATATTCTAACAAAAAAAAATAAAAACACAACAATAACAAAAAAAAAACAACACAAAGAACACAAAAATAAAAGACAACAAAAAAAATACAAAAACACACACACATTGAAAAATTAAAAGAAGGAAAAAATAGATTATCTATCTATCTAATTTACTAGGTTTATTCGTTGGTTGAATCATCATGGATGTAATATTTCGAAAATACCTACAAAGGCCTTAAAAATTTACCTCTAAGTTTCAATGGTAGGATTTTCACCATTTTGGTTGGGTTTTACCATAAAACTTACATATATCCCAAACCGCTCAGGATATTGGGGTGATTATTTCACCATTAGGTCTATTTATCCATCCCCTAAACAACTAAACAAACTTTAGAACAAAATAAAATAAATACAAATTTGGATGATGCAATATCACTCTTACACCACTGGATGCTCCTGCATCACTTCGACATCAACTTTATAGTGCAACATCGATGTCAATTTTGTTGTTGATGTTAGTGTTAATTGACTAGATGTTGCTAATAAGCTTGAAACCAACCTTAATAGTCCTGAGGCTAACTTGAGGACTTGGCATTGATTTCAACACCTTAGTTTCATCATATCACTAGCATATTATGGTGTTATTTCATATGGCATGAGATCCAACTCTTGTAACCCACATGTTTATCACTAAAATAGATAGCAAAGGTCATGAGAGATATTTCTAAATATTGGGTTAATACAAATTAAAAGTACATTTTGATAAAATTTCCCCAATATGGTCCAATATATATTTGTATTCCAAGTAAGTACTTTTATAATATTCTAAAAATATTCCCTTTAATTCTAGTAAAAATATAAATATCTACTTTTCTCCATCAAAATTTAGTAACCATGACTTATTTAACTTTTTAGGTTTAGGAAGGCTAGTGAGGGCCTAATCTTGGATGATTCCTCCCTCTATTATGGTGTTTTATTAAGTCACATCCATTTGGGTTGGTGCTATAGAATATAGTTTGATATAAATATGTTTAGCTTGGTGTCATTCTACAAAATTTGCACTATCATGAATGGCCAACTTTAAAAACTTATTTAAGAGAATAATATAATTAGTTTTACTAAGGTCATGGATATATCTAAATAATATGTTATGATTCCATTTCACTCACTCTTATATGTGGTTATCAAGTATAAGTAGATTCAACAAAATTCCTTTCTATAGTTAATTTAATTTTCATATATAAAATCTAAATATATGGTATTATATCCATCTAACCATTGAAAATGTATCATTAAATGAGTTGTGAGTGTTGCACTTAAAATGCACACATAAAGCCATAAAAACCATGCTCTCCATTTTCTTTTAAAAGATTGTCTAAACTTAAAGTTAGAAATGGTTCACAATCTAGCCACTAGGAAAATCTGAGTGTACTCATTATGCAATTACTTAAATAGACTCTAAAGTTGTAGATTATATTTATACTTCTTATAGTAGACCACATAGGTCTTACATTCACATGAATCCAATTACTATAGTTTGTTATCTTATAGATTATAATTATACTTCTTATAGTAGACCACATAAATCTTTCTTACTTTATTGTACAAGGTCCTTATCAATTTTTGACCATGATAATTAATGAATCCTCCAACAACTATAGCTACCCTAGGGATGAACATAATTTAGGTAATGATTTATTACCTAACTTCCTTCAATCTCTACAAATAAATAAAAACATAATAACATAAGGCTTTTGTTTACCATATTACCAGTCCAGAAACACAAGCACATAAAGATGATGGTTTGGCAACATAAGCATGCGATCATCAAGTATAATAAGTCGTCGAACCACAAAAGGTCATTAAATTAAATTCTTCATCATCCTTATAGTTCGATTTTCATCCATGAATTGCATCCATATTTAGAGAATATTGACTCACTCTAGCTTTCTATATATAGTGATTCCATCATTATTTTGAGAAGTTGTGATTTCTTGAGTATTTTTTAGAAATTGAGTAGTAACAAATATGTTGACCAATTATTATGTAACTATATTTGATCTCCCAACAATCTCACTAAATTGGGTTGGCTATATACATTGTGTCCATATTCAGAGAAGTCATACTAGCTCTATATAAAATTCATATTTAGATATGATGCACATGCTCCATAATTTATTTATATGATGCACTTATCTCACTCATATCCTATGATATAACATGGAAAATCTAACAATTGGATTCATTTTGACGTCTAATAACCCTTGATACCTTTCAAAACAGCCCCTTGTTTGAAACTCAAATATGTGTTACTTATTGCTTTTATCCCATAACATTATTAGGTATTACACACAAAAAACACTTTTAAAATGTAGGGCACCTCCTCCATAGATGCATTCATTACTATATTCTACTAACTATCATGCATTGCCTAACCCAGCATAAGCATATCATGCAATAATTCTATTATTACATAGGATTTTGGCTATGGTCCAATAAGAGGACACAATACAGAGGATTTTGGCTATGGAGATGATTATTATTTCTAGTTTTATTATCATTCATCCATCATGGATATTTAATTCTATCGATGAATGCATAGTTCTAACTATTTATAATTGTTAATTTTTCTTTGCCCCTAAAATCAAATCATCTACCTATCCTTGTATTCTTCTTCTTTATCCTTTGTTGTCTATGTATCCAATCTCTCTCTTCTTTTCTTTTTTTCTTCCCATATACCTCAAAGTGCTTATGTCACCCAAATTATCACTACTTCATTCCTATTTTTATTTTATATCAAGGTCATAAAACTAAAGGGAGAAATAATTATCTTTCACATTGAATATGAGTAGTTGAACAACACATTGGTTAGTATCAATTTTAAGATATTATCTTTAATGACATCAAGGTTTTCTTTGCCTTTAATTTATTTAATGGTTTAGTATTTAGGTCATCGTTTAATTATCAATTTGAATGTCTTAGTGGTATCCTCTCCTTACTATGGTTGGTTATGTACATATTCCCTTAATATTGAATTATAATATAAGACATGCTTTTTTTATTATACTAGAGGAATCGGTAAAATGTTACAATTTTCTGCATCTCTTCATGGGTTCTAATCTCGCTCCCTATCACCACTATAACCTCTAGTTCCATCGACTAAACCTTTTACATAGTCAGATACGCTGATGCAACACACCCGTCGGTACTACGAGACCCAAGGGATTGGAAATAATATAAGATATGTTTTACAATACACTTTGGTTTTATTTTGATAGGATAAAATAACGGTGACACAAAAGCCTTATATATATTTTACTTTCTTCATGTTGAATTAATGATGGCAAATTGAGATTCACACAACACAACTTGAAATTATTTCTCTGTAAATTGCTTAACACAGTCTTACAATACCGTCTACCGGCATAATTCTTCCCCCTCTCAATCTCAAACTCACCATCCCTTCCCTTACAATTTTTTGAGTTTTTATCGAGGTCTCGACCCTCTAGGCAATTAATGCCCCCACCTGATCGAATTCATGAAATAAAATATGAAAGTTCGCTTCCTCTGCCAAGTTTTCAAACTTCCTTCCTTCAATGGGCAACTGCCACGATCCACTATGGAAGCTTGCATTAAAGACCTCCCTTGCCCTGCAACCATCGTTTTGGTCAGACTGTTCCTCTGAACCGCTGTCTCATCCATAATGCCCATGGCCTACAGCTGTCGCCTTGTCAGAAAATTTATCTACACCTGATGTCTCTTTTCCCACGCACGTGGCCTATCCACATGTCCAATTTTGATTTGTCTTCAATTGGTCACGATATCGTGACATGTCGTGAAATCATGACATGTCACGATATTGCGACCATTTTGCCTACAAGTCCTTTGCCTCAGTTTGTGTCGCGATATCGTGAAATGGTCACGAAATCGTGACATGTTGCAAAATCACGACATGTCGCGATATTGCGACTATTTCGCCTTGGTCTTCCTTCCACCTTTGCCTTTGCTAAAATAATGTCGTGATGCCTTGGTATTCCTTCCACCTTCGCCTTTGCCAAAATAACGTTGCGACATCGCGATATCGCGATGAAAACTCCCTTCGTGCCTTTGCTTTCAAAAACATCGCGATGAAAACTCCCTCCATGCCTTTGCTTTCAAAAACGTCGTGATATCACGATGTCGCGATATCGCGACATCGCGATATCATGACGAAAACTCCCTCCGTGCCTTTGCTTTCAAAAATGTCACGATATCGCGACGTTGCGATATCACGACAAAACTTCAGACTTGCCTTAATTTCCTTTAGATGCCATGATTTCATGACAAAACCTTTGCCGAGGTAAAGAAAAGAAATAAAATAGAATACAAAATACTTAGAAATTTTGGTTGATGCAAGATTGCCTTGCTGTCGCCGGACGCTCCTGCATCAGACAACCGGGGTAAAATGAGAAGTGCTCCTCACTTCTGTTCTATTAAGGGAAGACCCAGGCGGTCAACCTCTATTTTCGACAACCAAGTTGCATCTTCTATAGGTCTGCCCTTCCACTTTATCAAATATTCTGAGTACTGTTTGTTCTTGGTGCTTTTGCCTTCACGAGCGTCTAATATTTCGTCGACCTTGTCTGTGGTTGGAGTGGATGTTGGAATTTGCCAAAAATTTATACTTGGTGCCTCCCTACTCTCTCCCTCATGGTATTCTACTAAATCTAAAATGTTAAAAACAGGTGAAATGTCAAGCCAACTTGGCAATTCCACTTCATATGCATTGCCTGACTCCCATTTTTCCAGTATTCTGCATGGCCCAAACTTCTTCATCTTTAATTTGTTATAAGTTTTGGCAGGAAATCTTTCTTTTCTGAGATGGACCATGACTTCATCTCCCACTTCGAATTCTTTGAACCGTCGCTTCTGGTCTGCTCTTGTCTTGTATTGAGTATTCATTTTTATAATTTGTTTCCTTACTTCTTCATGCAAACTTTTCATATGTTTCGCAAATTTCTCTGCCTCGGCACTGCGCCTTTCTCCTTTATCCAACTTTCTCAGTTCAGACACATTTCTCGAGCTGTTTCCATATATGATCTGGAATGGAGATTTATTTGTGCTCTTATTGACTGAATTGTTGTATGCAAATTCCGCCTATGGTAAAACTAAATCCCATCCCTTGGGTTTGTCTGTTATCAAGAATCTCAATAAATTACCTAGGCTTCTATTTACCACCTCTATTTGTCCATCAGTCTGCGGGTGGTACGCAGAACTGAATTTCATATCTGTCTTTAACTTCTTCAAGAAAGTCCTCCAAAAATAACCAACAAATTTTGTATCTCTATCAGAAACAATGTTCTTTGGTAGACCGTGAAGTCATACCACTTCTTTGAAAAACAACCCTGCAATGTGAACCACGTCACTTGTCTTCTGGCAAGGAATAAAATGTGCCATCTTGGAAAATCTGTCAACCACTACAAATATAGAGTCATTTCCCCTCTATGTTCTTGGCAACCGAATGATGAAATCCATGTTGACGTCCTCCCACAGCCTCTCAAGGATAGGTAACGGCTGATATAATACAGTGTTCTATATTTCACCCTTTGCCATTTGGCATATTCTACAACTTTGCACAAACTTCTTCACATCTTGCTAAAGTTGCGGCTAGTAGTAATTTTCATTCACCAGGGCAATGGTCTTATCTCAACCAAAGTGTCCAGCAAGTCCCCCGCTATGCTTTTCCTTGATTAAGTTCTCCTGCATGGAACTCATTGAAATGCATAATTTACTTCCCCTAAATAAAATTCCATCTTGGATTAGAAAATCCAACCATTTTGTCCTGTCCACAGTAATAGGTGCCAAGCAAGCCATCCAGGCTTCTACAAAATCAGGATCTTCAGGATAAATACCCTTCAGTTCTTCGAATCCTACCACTTCCACTATCATTTCAATTAGCAGATTCTGCCTTCTACTTAAGGCATCTACAACTCTGTTTGATTTTTTGCTTCTGTGCTTCAACACAAAGGTATAGCTTTGGAGGAACTCAACCCACTTCAAGTGCCTTTGATTCAGTTTTGTTTGGCTGTTAATGTACTGTAATGCCTGATGATCAATAAATAGAACAAACTCTTTTGGCAACAAATAATGCCTCCACTTCTTTAGAGCCTGAACTATAGCATAAAATTCTTGGTCATAAACTGAATACTTTTTTCGAGCATCATTTAGCTTCTCACTAAAATAAGCAACAAGTCTGCCTTCCTGACTCAGTACAGCCCCTATTGCACTGCCACTGGCATCACAATCTACCTAAAATACTTTGTTAAAGTCTGGAAGTGCCAAAACATGTTGTTATATGACCTTTTTATTTAATGCATCAAAGCTCCTTTCAGCCCCTAAGGTCCACTTGAATTCTTTCTTATCCCCTCTCATTGTTTCTGTGAGGGGTGCACAAATGCTGCTAAAATTTTTAATGAATTTTTTGTAAAATCTGGCTAGACCATGAAATGATCTTACCTCTATTGTGCTTCTCGGGGTAGGCCATTCCATGATAGCTCTCACCTTCTCTGGGTCCATTTTTAGACCTTCTGCTGAGATTACAAATCCCAAGTATACTAACTCCTTCTTTACAAAATTACACTTTTTTAGATTTATTAATAACTGTTCCTCCCACAGCTTCTTAAAAACCTTTCTGATATGCATCAGGTGTTCCTCCAGGGTTTTTCTAAATATTAATATGTCATCTAAATAGACAATGACAAATTTTCCTAAAAAATATTTTAGTACCTCATTCATCAACCACATGAAGGTACTTGGTGCATTGGATAGCCCAAATGGCATGACCAACCACTCATACAAGCCCTCTCTGGTCTTGAAGGTTGTCTTCCACTCATATCCCTCCCTGATATAGATCTGATGGTAGCCACTCTTCTGATCAATATTGGTGAAGTACTTGGCTCCACTTAAACAGTCCATTATGTCATCCATTCTTGGCAATGGAAATATGCATTTTATTGTGATCTTGTTGATGGTTCGCAAATCCGTACACATTATCCACTCTCCATATTTCTTTGGTTCTAGCACTATAGGTACTATGCATGGACTCAAACTTTCCCGAATCAGTCCCTTCTCCAGCAACTCCTGGACCTACCTATTTAACTCCTCAGTTTCTACAGGCATCATTCTGTGTGCACCTTTATTTGGCAAGCTCAATCCTGGAACCAAATCTATATGGTGGTTGATTTTAATTATTGGGGGTAAGCCCTTAGGCACATTATCAGACACAATATCTAGAAATTCCACCAATAGATCTAGGACTTCTACTGGGGTATCTTTGCATTCTTTCTCCCTAACTCTAGGAATTATTACATAACACAAATGTTCATGCTTCAAACCGTCCAAAAATTTTCTTGCTTCAACTAAACAGATTCTGGAGCTGTTACACACCTTTTAATCCACCTCCTTCATGGGTTTCAGCTTATGGCACATGCCATTCTTCATCAATGAGTAGGTGTTGGCACGGCCGTCATGCACTACACTTCGATCGAACTACCAGGGCCTTCCCAACAACAGATGGCAAGCATCCATAGGAAGGATGTCGCACAGGACCTCGTCACAATAATTACCAATATTAAATTTAACGAAACATTGCTCACTGACCAAAGCCCTATGGTATTTTTGTAACCACACGACCCGATATGGATGCGGGTGCTTCTTCCTCTCTAACTGTAACTTGGTAACCATTTCTTCTGAAACTAGGTTATCCGTGCTACCATTGTCAATAATAATATTGCAAATCTTACCCACACATTTACACCTTATGCAAAATAAGCTTCTCCTCTGATCTATGTCCTTTTCCTCATTCAACAGGACTCTCCTTATGATCATTGCTTCCCCTCTCTCTACTTCTTTAGAATGTTCAGATCCCTCATCTTCCTCTGCCACAGCAGCTCTAGCTGGACCCTCAAGCCTCTTGTTCATCCTTTCTCAGTGTTTTGGACACTCGAATGCTCGATGTCCTTATTCACCACAATGGAAATAGGTCCCATGAAATACTCCTCTTCCAAACCCTCATCCAGATCCACCCCATCCTCTTGGGTAGCTATTCTGATCACGGGGCTGATAAATATCCTCTTCCCTTTGATCCTGGTTACTACTGGCTTCACCAGTCTTCTTCAGATCTTTGTATTTTTCTCCACTGGTTCTCCCACCAGTTCTTCCACCACGGCCCCTTCCTCTTTGCTTGCCTTCAAACCGCCTATTCAGCTTTTCTTCCACCTTTAGGGCAAACTGGTAAGCATCCTCAATGGTGCTTACCCAAACTAGGCTCAGCTCTTCTTGGATACCGAGTCTCAACCCATTGATATAACGAGCCACCTTCTCCTTGTTTGCCTCTAAATGTCCAGTTCTAATAGAGATCTTGTAAAATTCCTCGGTGTATTCTTGGACAGTTTTGTTTGTCTGTATCAAACTCTGCATTTTCCTTAGCAGATCCAACTCGTAATCTGTCAGGATAAACTATCTTTTTATATTTTCCACCATTCTATCCCATATTGTTATTATTTCCTTCCCTCTTCTGTTCTTTTCCAGCTGTATTCCCTTCCACCAGATGCTGGCATGACCCTTCAACTTGGTCTTAGCAAATATGACCCGATTAGGGTCTTCAACCTCCTCATATTCAAAATATTCTTCTAGGTCATTTATCCAGTCAATCACCTCTTCTAGATTTAGGTTTCCAAAATATGTAGAAACCTCCATTTTTGGTTGCTTTCCAATCTGAGAGATGGCTTTGTACAACCTGGCTTGTGCAGGATCCACAGCCTCTTCTTCTTCCTCAAACTAGTCTTCTTCTTCATCAACTTCATCTTCACTTCCCTCATCCCTTCCGGGCTCGTGCCTTCTACGTAGCTCTTCTTGCAGGGCTTGAACTTGCCTCTGCATAGCTTGGAAGTCTTTTGCCGACACCACATTTCTTACTCCACCACGGTTTCTTCGTGGAGGCATTTCTTTTTCTTTCTTCCCTTAAAAATTCTTCCATAGATCCTGGTGTAACTGCCTCTCTTCCAGCAATCTGTTACACGCTCAGAAGCTCCCGCTCTAATACCACTTGATGGCAAGCCGAGATTCACACAACACAACTTGAAATTATTTCTCTGTAAATTTCTTAACATAGTGTTACAATACCGTCTACCGGCATAATTCTTCCCCCTCTCAATCTCAAACTCACCATCCCTTCCCTTACAATTTTTTGAGTTTTTATCAAGGTCTCGACCCTATAGGCAATTAATGCCCCCACCTGATAGAATTCATGAAATAAAATAGGAAAGTTTGCTTCCTCTGCCAAGTTTTCAAATTTCCTTCCTTCAATGGGCAACTGCCCCGATCCGCTATGGAAGCTTGCATTAAAGACCCCCCTTGCCCTGCAACTACCATTTTGGTCAGAATGTTCCTCTAAACCACTGTCTCATCCATAATGCCCATGGCCTGCAGTTGTCACCTTGTAAAAAAATTTATTTGCACCTGTTGTCTCTTTTCTCGCATGTGTGGCCTGTCCACGTGTCCAATTTTGATTTGTCTTCAATTGGTCGCGATATCGCGACATGTCACGAAATCGTGACATGTCACGAAATCGTGACATGTCGCGATATTGCGACCATTTTCCTGTGAGTCCTTTGCCTCGGTTTGTGTCGCGATATCGTGACATGTCACGAAATCACGACATGTCGCGATATCGTGACCATTTCACCTTGGTCTTCCTTCTGCCTTTGCCTTTGCCAAAATAACATCGTGATGCCTTGGTCTTCCTTCCACCTTCGCCTTTGCCAAAATAACGTCGCGATATCATGACGTCGCGATATCGCGACGAAAACTCCCTCCGTGCCTTTGCTTTCAAAAATGTCACGATATCGTGACGTCGCGATATCACAATGAAAACTCCCTCCATGCCTTTTCTTTCAAAAACATCGTGATATCGCGACGTTGCGATATCACGACATCGCGATATCGCGATGAAAACTCCCTCCGTGCTTTTGCTTTCAAAAACGTCACGATATCGTGACGAAACTTTAGACTTGCCTTAATTTCCTTTAGATGCCGCGATTTTGTGACAAAACCTTTGTCGAGGTAAAGAAAAGAAATAAAACATAATACAAAATACTTAGAAAATTTGGTTGATGCAAGATTGCCTTGCTGTCGTCGGATGCTCTTGCATCAATTAATTATGGCCTTTGTCACTTGCAAAACATGAGAAGACTTGATATTTTCCATGGGATTAATATTTCATAAAATTATCATTATAAATTCCATTTTATTGACATCAAATATTAATATAAAATACATGAATTCATAGCAAATAAATACATCACATTCAATCTAGCAAGATATCATAATCACAATACATCACATTAACATATGTTATTATTTCATCATTTATTAACCCATGTACCATATTCAATATATTCTATATTATTCTAATAGTCCTCCATAGTTTTAAATTGACCAAGAGATCAAAAAGACAAGCATTACAAATAATACCATTGCTCAACCTATAAGTGCTAGGAAATAGACTTTAATATGTAATCGAAGATGGTGAATGCCTTAAATAAATGATTCTTACTTAGAATTTCTAATCCTATGTATAGAATCCTAATTTTATATCTTGAATCCATTATAATGAAGTGTAAAATTAGAAATTCTAATAGATTCATCTATGTTGGGTAGTCAATTACATATAGTGTAAAATACTATTATATGATATTTTTATAAGTAGATATGGTTTAATTTTTGGTATTTTTAGAATATAATTATAGTGAATTATTATATCAGATTTCCCATGTATTCACATGATATTAGGTGGAATATTATAGTGATAATATACACTAAAATTTGGTGTAGATATTTTCTCTTTGGTTGTATGAAAATGTCTATACTAGAATGTTGGCATCCAAATATAGTACTAGAGATTAGTTCTTGGTAGTTTATTCAATGTTTATGTTCATGCATAGAATGGTTTTGGAACTAAAATTAACATCTAACATTGGTATTAATTTTCACATTTATGCTAAATTGGTGTTTGACATCACTAATTAGTGAGAGGATGTTGGGTTGGTAATAAATTGGTGTTTGATGTTAAGGACTAGAGAGGCGCTAGTAATATGATAGGCTATGATATTGATTTGTAAATTGGTATCAAGATATAAAGTTCTATTTCTATACTAGTATTTATTGGATTTTAGTACCAATTATCATAGGGACTCGAACAACCAATGTCCAATTATATTAACTATGAAATTATTTATCTTTACCTTTAGCTAAACATTATCTGTAACTTATGAATATGATATATAAATTCATATCTCATCATCCATTAATTTTGACCATCTCTTATTTCCTTGTAATTGTCCTCTCTCCAATATTCTACATTCATTATGATCCAAATATTATAATGAAACAACTCCTATAAAATAGTAATTTCAACAATAACTTTTAGAATAAGAAAAATGCAAACATCATACAATATAATATTTGTAATAGAATTAACCTTTAAAATAGTCAATCCAATAAGTATCATAGATCTAAGCTCCAATTTTTAGAAGCAATACAATTCACTAAAAGAGGGAAATATTTGTTAACCACTTAGAGAGGGTGAATTCTTGTTAGCATACCGTAGGTGATAGAAGTTAGAAAAATTGATGATGATCCAAATAGATAATGTTTCTCACATTTATAGTCTAACAAACTAATAAAATATAAGCCTATTGATTAAGGGTTGACTATCCTACCATAAGGGCATTAGCCAACCAAAATAAAAATAGACTAAATGACTATATTAGAGCCATTACATGGATTCCCCTTAAAAATACTTATTATTAAAGCTATAAAATTTTGGAGAATGATCATTGGTTATCACATTGTATCTTATTCAATAATATATTATCATTTGATGAGTGCATTCTACACCTAGTGATACCATAGATTATGTACCTATTAATATAACACTAGTTTTGGATTTAGTTAAATATAACCATTTTCATCCAACACTTGAAGCTATATCTAAGACTATAACTTCTAAATTAGTAGCTATTAATATATATATGCATTTTTTATTGAACCTATTTAATATAGTCAGCATGAAAAAATGGTTTATTTTGGATGTAGGATGAATATCCAACTAACATGCCATATCCCTAATCTACTGAATCACCATGTAGGGAATCTAGGTGCAAGCTTTCAAATGGAAAATGTTGAGAGAAAGCTAATTCTACAACTAAAGCTACAAAAAGACAATATCACCCACATAAAACTAGTATTCTAAGTGGTGTAAATATTGATTCTACTTCACATAATTATAGGCCTAATAAATATCATCCTTTAAGAATTGGAGAATAATGTGCCATTGTTGGAGGAAACCATCCACTTGAGTAACATAGGAAGATTCCAAAATATAGCCTTCCAAGGATGGGGCTTTTGACCATATAATCCTTCAAATAGGAACATCTTAGTAAAAAGATAATAAGACGTATTTTACCATCATTTTTCTAACATAATATATTTAACCTATTGATATTACTTATTTTGGAAAAATCATCTTGAATATTTTTAGAGGTAGTTTATCACAATTTATATTTAGTTGTAATGCTAAGGGTGCTAGGACAAGCTAATATTATATTAAGTACCATTGAGATTGAACCATTTCATCAAAAATTTGGTGAAAATATGATCACAATAATAGATATTAGACTTGGTAATACCATGTAGTTTCAAAATATAATAAATAAATACCTTGGCTACCTTGCTCATGATGAAGGGGTGTTGTAAGGCACAAAAGTGGGTATACTTGTAGAGACAATCTACCCCATAAAAATTAATCATTGCCCTCTAACTTTGGAATGTCTTTAATGAAGTCCATGGGGATGTATTCCCACTAGTGATTTAGATTAAAGAGAGGCTATAGCAGCCAATGGTACTTAACTATTTTTTCCTCATTCCTATGGAGCACTTTACATTGTACCATAAACTGGTTAGTATCTCATTTAATTTATTTCCAATGAAAAGACTATGTGACACTCTAATAGGTTTTTAGAAACCCAAAATAATCTATCAAAGGAAAAGTATGTAATTATTAAAATATGTTCTTGACATAGGAGAACTAAATGATATAAATATGATCATTCTTCCTTACAATCTCATTAGACCAAGCGAATAAATTTTTAAGAGGGACACTAGTTGGTGCACCTTGCTAGAGCCATAACTTGTGAACCGTACGCCCGTTTGCCTTGAAATTTAACAGGTTGTTCCACGTGCATGTTCTGCATGAGGCTAATTTTTTATTTACCTCACCCTCAAAAAATCATGTTTTCGGGACCTAAATCTGACATCTAGTGTCCCAAAATTAGCTTTTAGAATAGGTTCCTAGGTTTTTTGGGTTTTTTTGGATGTTAGAATTTTATTATATTTTGTTATACCTTAAGTTGAGGCCTAATATTTTAAAGTAAGGTTCGTTATTGTAAGAGGGATGTGTGCACCAAATTTGGGTGTAATTCGACTCATTTCTATTTTTAGCAGTTTTTAGAAAAAATATCTATTTTTAGCATTTTTTTAGAAAAAGGATGTTTTAGGGTTTCTTTGGTTTTCGGTTGCTATATGATAAATTGTAATATTTTGGAGAATCGATGTGAATTTAGGAATGAAAATAATATTGATTTGCAGGTTTCTTCCATTATATTGCATTTGTGTTATGTGATTGGAGTCCATTTTGTTGGTCTCTTGTAGCTGAGTTTACACCATTTGGTATCAAAGCGGGTGTGATCTCGCTAGTGAAGGGAAGATGCTGCCTAGAATATATGCTCAGATGAATAGGTAGATCGAGGATCTGAATGTAAAAATAGCATGGCTAACTAATGTGATTGATCTCATGGGAGAGAGACATCCTAGGGCACGTGCAGATCAAGGATTTGATGATGAAAATGTACCTAAGAAATGTGGATCTAGGGTCCACACAAAAGCAAAACTAGAGGGTCCAGAGGAATAAGGGCACGGTTTTGAAAATTAGATGATACAATCTCTAGAGGGGCTTAATAGGAATCGATATGGGATCAAGATTGAGGTTCTTGAGTATCTTTGGTGGGTTGAAACCAGAGGAGTTGATTGATTGGATCAATAGCCTGGAAAATATTTTGAATGGAGTAACCTTGCTGAAGAGAAGAAGGTTAAGCTTGCATGCACAAATTTGAAGGGATATGCATTGATTTAGTGGGATCATGTATAGACTACACGATAGAGGAATGGAAAGAAAAAGATCAGGGATTGGATACAGATGAAGAAGTTACAGGAAAAATTTATACCTTTAGACTACTCCCAAATCCTATTTTGTATATTTCAAAATCTCCAACAGAAGGATCAAAGCATTGAGGACTATACCAATGAATTCTATAAGCTATCCATTCAAGTGGAGCATAATGAGACGGAGGAACAAAGGGCTGCCAGGTATGTAAATGGCCTAAGTTTTGTTGTCCAAGATGAGATGAGCATGCATCACACTCTTATAGTGGAGGATGCATATCAAATAGCCCTCAAGGCAGAGGATAAATTTAAAGGGGTTAATAGAAGAGGCAATAAGGGATTCACACCCTCTTCAAGTCAGGGTCGAAGCGAATCTAATTTTCTTAAGGAAGAATCCTTAATACCTGCTAAACAAGAAGAAGATGGGCAAAATCTGAGAGAAAGAGGATACCAAAGAGGTAGACGTTATGGTGGTGGACAAAATGGGAATGATCCAAGAAGGTCATATACCTGTTATGGATGTGGTGAGGACGGGAACATAGCATTTGAGTTTCCAAAATGTGATGTACAAGAAAGGGGTCAAGGAGGACAAGGAAGGGTTAATTAGGTTGAGATGGAAGAGCAGGATGAGGATGAAGTTGTTGCTAACATGGGGGAAGCACTTATGATAAGGAGGATGTTGATTATTCCTAAGAAAGAGAAGGTGTAGAGCACTTACATCAGTGTTGCGAACGAACATCTTTTGAACAAGGTGTACATTAGGAGGGAAGGTATGTAACATTGTCATTGATGGTGGTAGTTGTGAGAATATGGTGTCAAATATCATGGTTGATAAAATGAACCTGGAATGCGAAAATCATCCTTATCCATATCGCATCTCATGGGTTAAGAAGGGGAATGAGGTAATAGTAGATCAAAGGTGTTTAATTAAATTTTCAATTGGGATCACTTACAAGGATGAAGTGTGGTGTGATGTGATCCCTATGGATGCATGTCACATTCTATTGGGAAGACCTTGGCAATACGACAAGGATACTAACCATAATGGGAGAAAGAATACTTACACATTTTGGAAGGATGGTGTAAAGGTAGTTCTTGTACCTCTAAAGGAGGATGGGTTGAGTGAGAGCTTGTTGACGATGAAGGATTTCCTTGCTGATATCAAGGATGCTAGCTTATGTTATGCCTTAATAGCTAGGAAGCTAGAAACAAAGGAAGTGGTTATGCCTACAGCAGTAGCTAAGTTGATAAGTGAATATAAATATGTCACACTAGAGGAGTTATCGGATGGGCTACCACCAGGGATATCCAACATCACATGGATTTGATTCCAGGATCATAACTCCTAAATTAGGCAGCTTATCATTTGAACCCAACACAGAATGCAGAGTTAAGTAGGCAAGTTATAGAGTTGATAAATAAATGATTAGTTAGGGAGAGTATGATTCCATGTGCGACTCCAGCATTACTGACCCCAAAGAAATATGGTGACTGGTGGATGTGTGTGGATAGTAGAGCCATAAACAAGATCATAATAAAATATCGGTATCCTATGCCGAGAGTGGATGACATGATGGATGGATTGGTTGGAGCTAAATACTTAAGTAAAATTTATCTATGGAGTGGCTACTACCAGATAAAAATTAGAGAAGGGGATGAATGGAAGACAAATTTTAAGACAAAATATGGGTTTTACGAGTGGATGGTGATGCCATTTGGGTTGTCTAATGCACCCAGTACATTAATGTGGTTTATCAACAAAGTACTATGGGAATATAATGGTAAGTTTGTGGTTGTGTATTTTGATGATATTTTGATTTATAGTAAAAGTGAAGAGGAGCATTTGTTACACCTGAAATTAGTGTTAGATGTGCTTAGGAAGGAGAAATTGTATGTCAATTTAAAGAAATGTAAATTTCTTCAGGATAGTTTAGTGTTTTTAGGATTTGTAATCTCAAGAGATGGCATGAGGATGGATGATGATAAAGTGAAGGTGATTCTAGAATGGCCCCTTCCATGAACTATAACAGAATTAAGGATCTTTCATGGCCTAGCTACCTTTTACAGAAAATTCATCAGGAACTTCAATAGTATATCTACCCCTATACCTGAGTGCATGAAGGGGAAAGAGTTTGTATGGACTATGGCAGCAACAAAGAGTTTTGAACTCTTGAAGAAGAAGGTGTCGAAAGACCCTGTTATAGTGTTATCAGATTTCAGTAAGGTGTTTGAGGTTGATTATGATGCCTCATTTGTTGGAATTGGTGGTGTCTTAAGTCAAGAGGGCTGACCTGTAGCATTTTTAGTGAGAAGCTGAATGATGCAAGAAAGAATTATTCTACATATGATGTGGAATTTTATGCAATTGTGCAAGAATTGCAATATTGGAGGCACTACTTAATCTCAAAGGAGTTTGTGTTGTTTATTGATCATGAAGCATTGAGGTATGTCAACTCTCAAAAAAATTTAAATAGTAGGTATACCAAATGGGTTTCATTTTTACAACAATATACATTTGTCATGAAACACAAGTTGGGTAAACAAAATAAGGTTGCTAATGCATTGAGTAGGATAGTCATGTTGTTGACCACTGTGGAGAATGAAGTGGTAGGATTTGAGGGGATTAAATATTTGTATGAATCTGATGCAGATTTTTGGAATATTGTGCAACAGTGTAAAAGTGCGATGGAGGGTGAGTCCCATACTATTTTTGAAGAGTATTTTTTACAAAATTATTACTTTCTAAAGGGTAATCGATTATACATTCCCAATGGCTCTATGAGAGAGAACATCTTGAGGTAATTACATAGTGGGTGTTTGGCTGGTCATTTTGGAGTAGCCAAAAAAACCACTCTTGTAGAGGAGAAGTACTATTGGCCGAAAATGAAGAGAGACATAATCAGGTTTATCTCTAGATGTAGAGTATGTCAAATGGCTAAGGGCCATGCACAAAATACATGGTTGCATATGTCACTGCCAGTTCCTACAAGACCATGGACTGATCTAAGTATGGATTTCATGTTGGGGCTGCCTAAGACACAAAGGGGTAAGATTTAGTATTTATTGTGGTAGGCATATTTTAAAAAATGGTGTATTTCAATGCTTTCCAAAAACCTAATGATGCAACTAGGACTACAGTCTTATTATTTTATGAGATTGTACGATTGCATGGTGTTCCAAAGACTGTTACTTCTGATCAGGATACTAAGTTCTTGAGTAACTTTTGGAGGACATTGTGGAAAAATTTGAACACCAGGTTGTAGTTCATTAGTGCTTACCACCCACAGACCGATGAGCAAACCAAGGTAGTGAAAGAAAGCTTGGGAAACCTCTTATGGTGCATAGTTGAATAAAAACCAAAATAATGGTATTTAGCCTTGTCATAAGCTAAATTTGCATACAACAGTTTAGTGAACAGGTCGATAGGTAAATATTATTTTCAAATTATTTATGGTCAAAATCCTAGAGGTGTATTAGATTTGGTTGAGTTACCAATTGGGAAACAAGTTAGTGATGATGCTGAGCATTTGCGGTGGGCAAAGCTAACGCCTTAGCCGCGCGACCTCACGGCCACCACATGAACAATGAAGGGGCAACTTTCTTTTAAACCTCGGACGGCACGAATTTTCTAAATAAAAAAAATGTTTGAATACCTCCGACGGCACTCGAACCCCGGACCTCTACTCAGCCAAAAACGATCTTCGCCGTTGCGCCAAGCGGCTCTGCTTGGAAGGAAAGCGAACGAGCCGCACTTTGTAACCTCCCGACAGCGGCAACAGTAAAAAAAATTGTTTTTTCCTTAACGGGAATCGATCCCGTGATCTTTTGCGCGCAAATGAAATGTCTCGACCGTTGAGCCACGTCCGTTGGACGGGAATTAATTGCAGGCGGTCGCCTTTGTAATCACCGGTGGCTATTTAAAAAAAAAAAAAAAAACGTAGTGGGTTTTATCCCACATGGGCTGCGCAAATGCGCAGCGAGGGTTTTTAACCCTCACGACGCACAGTCGTATTCGACTGCCTTCGGGCAGTCGAGTCTTGACTGATGCAAATTACTGCTGTGACCAATCAAAATCAACTCGCTGCCACGTTGTCAAATCATCGTTCGCCACCTCACTGCCATGACGAATTGCCACGTGGTGAAATTTTTCCAACTCGCTGCCAACCAGACTACCAATCGCCCTGTGCCACGTGTCACGATCTGCTATCACCACGTGTCGACCAGTCACCTCTGCCTCGACTGTCGTGCCGCTACCACTTGTCACCTCGGGAGGCGTGCCACTGCCACTGTGCACGATCCACCTCGGGATCCGTGCCTGACCTACCTCAGGGTCTGTGCTCGAGCTTGCTCGTGATCCCCCTCGGGATCCGAGCACTGCTGTGACCTACGTCGGGATGCGTGCCCACCTCGAGAACTGTGCCCGTTCCACTTTGCCTCGGGAACCGTGCCCGACAGAAGACGAAGTCTGGCTCTGATACCAGATGTTGGTTTCTCTAGGTCCAGAGGTCAAATTCAACGTAGTGAGACAACAAATTGAAGCAGCAATAATAAATATTTTACTATAACCTTCACTCTTCTTATTACGCATGCAGCCCCCTTCAAAAACAACTTACAATTATTTATATAGTGGAAGGGAGGTAATGTGGAGATAAGGGAAAGAGAGGATAGGAGGGACGTGGAGCGAGGAAGAAGGAGAGATAAGGGATAAAGGAATCTAGGAGGAAAAATAGGGAGGAAAGGGATGTGAGGGAATAGGGATGGAGGGATAAGGAAAGTTAGAGAGGAAATAGGGAAGCAAGGAGAGAATGACAGAGAGGAAAAAAATAAAAATCATGCCGACAAACACCCTTGCCGACAAATACATGATGTGTTCATACTTAGGCCAAAAATCAGGATATTTCTGAGCCACTTAGACCTAACCCTTTTCACACTTGCAACAATTTTGTTATACCTTAAGTTGATGCCTAATATTTTAAAGTAAGGTTCGTTATTGTAATAGGGATGTGTGCACTAAATTTGGGTGCAATTCGACTCATTTCTATTTTTAGCAGTTTTTAGAAAAAAGATGTTTTAGGGTTTCTTTGGTTTTCTGTTGCTATATGATGGATTTTAATCTTTTGGAGAAGCGGCGTGAATTCAAAAATGAGAAGAATATCTATTTATAGGTTTCTTCTATATATTGCATTTGTGTTATGTGATTGGAGTCCATTTTGTTGGTCTCTTGTAGCTGAGTTTACACAACTAGCCTAAATATCATGAATCAAACTAGGATTTAAATGCCATTCAAAATAAAGCTAGGAAATATAAAGGGGAAAAGGGTGATATATAGCATGAGAAACTATCAAATCCTCATACTTGTAATAAAAATCGATCTACTACTATATTAACTTTTCCTAGAAAGAGAGCCTACTACCATATTTATCTATCCTAGAAAGAGCGTCTATAACCATTTATTCACCATATGGAACATGGATACTATCCCCTTGCCATAAGTATATTGACAGACATTTATATTAGAAAGTTATTTTCTCTCATTATCTAGGTCATAAAATTCCTATATCAAGAAAACACCAATAATTCTAGAAGCATCAAATTCAATGGCAAAAGAATTACTAAACATGGGAGTACCTAGAATAGGAGTGGTGCACAACCTATTTTAAAGCATTAAAGAGTCTTGTAGCCTTATCAGACCAAACAAATGCATCTTTATTTGTAATAGTCGTAAGCAGAGCTATAATATTCTCGTTAGTGTTGATAAATTTTCTATAGTATGCATTGAGGCCTAAAAGCCCCTAATATTTTGAGAGACTTATTTATCAATCAAAGTTTTATGGCCTTAATGTTGTTAGGATTCACCTTGACTCCTTTATAAGACATTGTGTGACCAAAATACTCTAATTGAAACATGCTAGAGCAACCTTTTGACATATAACCATTCCTTCTCCAAAATTTGGAGCTTTCTATTTGAAATTATGCAAGTGGGATTCCCATGATACAATAAAAATATTGATATACTAGATGGGACCTAACTCTTCCATCTAGTGTTCCAAAATTAGCTTTTAGAATAGGTTCCTGGGGTTTTTAGATTTTTTTGAATGTTAGAAATTTATTATCTTTTGTTATACCTTAAGCTGAGACCTAATATTTTAAAGTAAGGTTCATTATTGTAAGAGAGATGTGTGCACCGAATTTGGGTGCAATCTGACTAATTTCTATTTTTAGTAGTTTTTAGAAAAAAAATGTTTTTGGGTTTCTTTGGTTTTTGGTGGCTATATGATGCATTGTATTCTTTTGGAGAAGGGGTGTGAATTCAGGAATGAGAACAATATTGATTTGTAAGTTTCTTCCATTATATTACATTTGTGTTATGTTATTGGAGTTCATTTTGTTGGTCTCTTGTAGCTGATTTTACACCAGTGGTGTAATACTATCTATAAATATAGTTATTATTTATAGTGCCTACAGGTGACCACCAAATCTTATTCTCTATATAATATTTGAGTGTATGGTTATCTTTTATTTTATTATAGTAGGTATAAAGCTACCTCATTTGGACACACACTAATGTTGTTTGATGCCTTTAATTTTTATTTTGAACTAAAGGGCGATTATCTCATTTTGATATCCTTTATTGGTTTTGCATGATATAGAAAAAATATTATTTTAATTTTTTTTTATTTAATTCCCAAAATTCTTGGATATCTCTGCTATGCTTCCAAAAACCATCGTTAGAGATTAAAATCAAGATTTTGTGCTATTGAAGGTATCTAGGATCTTTTATCTAGTTATTTTTCCTTTATCAGAGTCTTTTTGCATATTTTTTTAATTAAAAATGTAAACCCTTCATGTGCCATGGTTTTGGATTAGCATTCACATAATAGGGATTTTGTATTATATTTGCTTATATGAAAAGACCATATCCCAATATGTTGTGCCATTATGGCTAGAATGATGCATGCTAGAACTTTATTGTATGAATTATCTTTGTTCAAGCTTATACATGCATTATTTTTTGTTAGGGAGAGAGCATACTTTGTTGAAATACAATAGAATACCATTATTTATTTTGAAGTTGACCATATTTATCTAAGTGTGGTCATGACATCATGCTTTAGAGGATGCATTGGAAGGGAGAGGGTATAGTATCAAGTCATGCTTGTCCTCTAAAAAAAATGGTTATATTTATTGCTTCTATGGACGGATCAACCATTGTATTTCCATAAAAAAACTACCCAAGTGGATAGCATGGATGTCTTACCAAGTAGAGGGCATTTGATCGAATTACATATTAGTTTTTTTTATCAATGGAAGTGGTGTGGCTTCTAGTTTAAATATATTTTATGTTTTCTCTACTAATCCATGACATGGCTAAAGTGGCTAGCAAAATGAATTTAGATCATGGAAGAATCAAGTTCAATCCCCTCTAAGTATCTTTGGGCACTTTGAAAAATTCATTGGATATAAGGTCAACATGGTCATATTTCAAGTTCAATCCCCTTGAAACTTCTTTGGAATCTTAAAAAAAAATCAATGGATGAGATCAACATAGAGTTCTTTCATGCCATGTCAATCCATTTTTCCTATTTATAACTATTCATCCAATCAAGTGGAGACAAGTGCCAAAAGTTGGGTAAATTAGAGGAGCTAAAGTTGTAATCCAAGATTGGAGCATAGTAAGAAATTATATTTTTCTAAGTGGTAGGTTGGTATTGGCTCTTGCAACCTTAAGGTTTGAGGATTTAATTCTTAATATTTTTGGATCCATTAGGGGAAAATTTTTGAAGGTCATAATTTTTGCATATGAAAGTATTTTAAGAATCTTTGTTTAAATTGCATGATTTTTCAAGCTCTACACACTCGTGGCATCAATTTATTGACCTATTGTAGTGTTAGAGGTCAGCTTGTGTAATATGGACAAAAAATACCTAGTTACGTACCTTAACATACAAAATTATAGTATTTGGTTAAATCAAAATATGTAGATAGATTTGTGAAAGTTGTATTAGATTTTAATATTTGTTGGAGTCTTTCAAGAAAATAATTGAAGATATACTTTAGTTAATCCCTCTTCTTCTTTTGGGTGATTAATTTAGCTTATTTATGAAGATCTTATCTTTCATGATCTCTTTCTTCTTCTATTTCTTGTATAGGTACTCTTAGAAGTTTGTTACAACTCTTCTTTTAAGTAGATTCGTGCAATGCCTCTCTTAGTGACTAAAATCAGGTTGTCCAAAGGCAAGAGGAAGTCTTCAAAAAATGATGTTGTATGTTTTAAGAGAAAAATTTGTGCCTTCAAGACATGCCTTATTCAATAATGAAAGATCGAAGGGACTTATATTTAAAGGTGGCGGTGATCATAAGTCCTAATGAAAGTGTTTTTTGGATGTGTGTAGGAGTGATTAATAGTGGTAATGGTGACTATGGTCCAACCTAAGGGGACCCTTTTGTAGGAATTTTTTTTGTAATAGTAGATTTTAAATGATGGGGGATTCAAATGAGTCTATCTCAAAATGTAGAGTCCCATTAGAGCATCCATTATGGGGGTGATATTATTATTACAAATGTCTCCTTCCCTTAACCCTTTAGTTTATATTATGTGGGGTTTTGAAATTGTAAAGAATGATATTATATGAAGTATTAGATAGGCCTAAGGGTATTTCATTGTATAATGTATTATTTTATTATATAAGCCCTATAGGTCAATATTAACCTTGTTATGGTTAAATCCTCTTTATAACTTATAATTAACCTATATCCTTCTTGTTATGTTTGTTAAGGTTTAACTTTGTTATGTAATTAGGGTTTGGTACTGTTATAAAGACCCCCTCCTACTCCTCATTTTCTCATTAGAGAGTTGTATAATATTATATTAGGATAAAGAGATTGCTTATGGTGCCTAGGGGTCCCCACCAAATCTCACTTTTTATCCTTATTTTCATTCTACAAATAATATTTGAGTGCATGGTTAAATTCTATTCAATTTTTTAAATATTATAAATTCGAATATAAATCCATACAATATTCTTCCTCCATATCACTCCATTCCATGCAATTTAATATATCTATAGATGATACACATGATAGATGGATTATTCAACTAGTGGGTGATACACCACAATATAGAATCATGAAAATGCTAATTATCAGTTTTTCATGTTAATATTTTCTATTTTAGAAATTTATTTTGTACTTTTACATTCTATTTTCTCATAAATTTTCTAACTTTAGAATTTATTTTCTTATTTTCTCTAATTGTTTGCATGTATTTTTTCAAATTAAGCATTACTTTTTTCAATATTATTTTCTTCACATGGAGGTATATCAAACACAAGATGAGATATTTATTTTCCAATAAAAATATGTGTATGATATGTTAAACATGCTTGGCATGAAAAACCACAAATATGCTGCTATGACACTTGCACAAGGTGAAAGCATATGCAAGGATGAAAAGAGTAGATGAGTGGAAATATAGAAGTTTGGTAGGATATTCTTATATACTTGTCAACAATGATAGATATTGCATACGTAGTTTCTTTAGTTTCAAGATTTGTGAGTAAGCCATCAAAAGATCATATAGGAGTAGCTAAAAGAATTTTGAGGTATGTGAAAAGAACTTTAAATTATAGAATTCATTATATTTAGCCAATAATATTGATTTGGATAGAGTGAATCATATAGGAGAGGCTCAATTGATGATATAAGATCTAAATTAGAAAAATGCTTCTCAATAGAAAATATATTGGTAAATTAAAGGTTGGAAAAATAAGCAACAATTGTATTCTCAATAGCAAAAGTAGAGTATATAATAACTACATCAGCTAGCATACTACTTGTCTAGTTGAGGTAGGACCTAAAAGACCTAGAATAAGAAATACCTACTACCATTTTCATGGCTACATGATTTCAATTCAAAGTGACTGTAAATCCTTTTTTTTTACAAAATCAAAGTATAATAATTTAAAACAACATTATTTTAAATTCCTAGTTCAAGAAACAAAAATTGAATTGAAACATTACAATTTGAAACATTGGTATACACATATTTTTACAAAGATAACAGTAAGGAATTAATATATTTCATTGAGAGATAGAATGAAAATTTTCTCACTTAATCTCAAGGAGGAAAATGTAATAACGAATAACACAACCAAGAGATGTTCTATTATATATAACTAAATATAAGGCATTATATTTAAATAGAATATACATATTTGAAGACAGATGAAGTTCATCTTTAAAGGATCTATATACAACTTTATATTTGTGATATTTTTAAAGTGATTCCAAATCAAATATATAAATTAAACAATTACATGAGAAGTAATACATATTTATAGTTAAATATATAAACCCTTAAAATTTTTACATTAATATACATAATGCTGGTACATCGGGTACCCAAAATCCAGTTGATAATACTGATGCAATCAGGACCGGACGTGACTCTCGAATGATTTTGATGGTGTAGAACCTCGTGATCATGGTTTCTCATATAAAAAAAAACCCTGTAAATTTTTTTTCGCTAAATTTAAAATATATATATATATAATAATAATTCTTCTTCTAAAAACTAAAAACCTTTAAAACATAAAATCAATTTATTTTCATTATATTTATTTAAAGCTAATAAAACTTATGGTTAATACCACTTCTACTTAAGTGGTAGTGCTCAAAGCCTATATGGAAACTACATTTCATATTGTGAAAGAAACAATAGTTCCAATTTTAATTTTATATATTATTTATATAAAAGTACTATTTTATCTGTAGGTGCAAATGTCTAATATTTTATTAGACAACGAAATAAATACATTGTATGGTATGCATAATGTACTCACCAAAATTATTTTTTTAATAAGGAACTTTTATAAACATCCATTGATAAAGACAAAGAGAGAATTAAATGGAGATAACTTACTGGTAAAAACAAAGTCAATTTTAATAGTTGAGAGAATCAAACCGAGGTAATCTATTGGTAAAAACAAATTCAACCTTAATAATTGAGAGAATCAAACCGAGGTAACCCATCGGTAAAACAAATTCAACCTCAATAGTTGAGAGACTCAAAACCGAGGTAACCCATTGGTTAAAATAAAGTCAATCTCAATAATTGAAAAAATCAAACCCAGGTAACCCATTCGTAAAAACAAAGTCAATAAAATCCCATTCAAATAATCAACCTAAGATAAAGACAAAGCCAACAGGAACTCGACCAGGAGCATTAAAGAATCGACCATCAATGGTAAAGAACTCGACCATCAAAGAATCAATCTAAGGTAAAGACAAAGCCACCAAGAAATCGACCATCTAGAGAATTAAATGGAGGTAAAGACAAAGTCAACAAAACCCTTAAGCTATTCCTTTGGGTTCTATAACATCATTTTAAACTCAATTAGAAAATTGAGAGGCCCCTAAAAAACACATAATGAAATGCCAATATGTTATTTAAGTTTTAAATGTGGGTAATTAAACTTAACAGTGATGTCCTAACCCCTACGGGATAGCAATGGGTTCGAGAGGTTCAAAGATCAAACAACAATGCATATGACTATGTGTTAATCTCCTATTAGTAAGCATAGCTCTTGGCCTTACAGAAGTCATGGCGAAAAAGAGACTACTCAACCCTATACATCAATAGTAAAAGTTTATCACACCACCAAATAAAATAAAATAAAAAATCAACTTAAAAGTCATTAGCTTCCAAACAATTGAAATTCTATTTTTATATAGGCATCACAAACTCGCTTCTTCTAAGTTACTTCAATGAGTAAAAGCAAAACTTTAAAAAACGTAAAATGCGTTGTGATTTCCACTTTGAAAAGCAACCGGACGCACGTCTAAGTCCTCAAAACGTCTCATCTTTATCGTTTTTCAATGCAGTATTGAACTCTTTCTTACTCTATCGAAATCGATGAGCCACACGTGTGGCGGAGAATGTTGGTCTGAATTGGATCTGTGAGCTCCCCGATAAACGAACCTCTTAAAATATCCCATTCGTGCTTTTACCATCGTCGTTATCCAAATTTAGCAGGCTTTGATCCTTTACTAATCATTTACAATCTGATTTTGCTTTGAAAGAAATCTCCAAAACGGGCAAGTATTTATTTAAGAACAACCAATTACGGTTCTCTTCGAGACAACCGTTAGACCTCCAAATCTCAACAAACTCCTAAAACATTAAGTATTGACATAAGCATTATATGTGACACCCACGATTTTATGCTTTGCCGGCATCAACCGGCTTTCGGCCGCGAGCCCTGCCAAATAAATGTTATAATAAGATAAAAAGCCTTTTTAGGAGAGCCATGGCGGCAATGACTGCACATTCTCGCATGCCAAGTGTTTCTCAGCACTCTAAAGGGAACATCCACTTTGCTTGATTTCAGGTAATGAGATAAAAAAATGGTTGCGATTTATTTATCAAAGCTAGTGCTATAAAACGTTTTATGTTGATATCTGCAGAGCGGGCAATTGAAAAAATCATTTCAGGTTTTTTGGTTTTTCTTGCCCCTCTCTATGTGATGGCTTCGATAATGAAGAGTGTATCCCCCACAAGGATTCGATCTGATTTGTACTCGTTTTCGTGGAGGGGTAGATTCCCGTGCGTTCTCTCCGTTGTTTCCTCTCTTCTAAATAGACTTATAGTTAGAAACGAGAGGAGGCCGGAGTATCCGATGGATTCATCTGCATTTTCCTCTTGTATTTTTAATTCTTATTTGGTTCCTGATATGGGGATTGAGCAGTTTTTGCAAAGGATTTTCAGATACGTTTGGTGCAGCCCATCCGTGTTTGTTGTGGCGTATATATACATAGACAGACTCATGTTCTACCACTCGACGTTTCGTGTGACTTCTGTCAATGTTCACAGGCTTGTCATCACCAGCGTCATGCTGGCTGCCAAGTTTCTGGACGATGTGTAAGTATTTCAATTGTTATAATTAATCTTTTAGAGGGATGTATGTTTTAGGATATTTAGGGGTGTAAGGGTTTATTTGAGATGCTTGGGAGTGTTGATGTGTGATAAACGTTTTCTGATGAACTGTCTGTTATGGCCGGCAGAAATTACAACAATGCGTATTATGCAGAAATTGGAGGTATTACCACGCAGGAGATCAATGAGCTTGAAGTGGATTTCCTCTTCAAGCTCAACTTTCGTATGCATGTGACTGTCAGCGTGTTCCAGAGCTACTGTGCACATCTTGAACGGGAGGTTGCTTTCGGCGGAGGTTATCACATGGAGAGAATCCTCGGTTTTATATCCGCAAGAAGAGATCACGATTCTGATAAGCAAATTTTGGTTGCCAGTTGCAGATATGGCAGACAGCCGAATGTGAAGACATAGTAAAGCATGTTTTCTTCGTGGGATCTTATAAGTTATACCAATTAAACAGGCTACTTGATGAAGATCAGATTTTAATAGAATACAGTTCTCTTTGCAGTTACAATTTTGTTGTATCTGATCACATGTTCGGAAGGACAAGAGAAATTCTAGAACACATGACGAACAGAGCGAATCCAACTCTATCAGATTATCCAAGGTATTTCATAGATTCTACGTTGAGGGTTAAATAAGGGTGTTTTGGGTACAAAATGTACATATGCTTCTTGATCGTGCATATGAAGAAGAGGGTATTCGTTTTATCTATCTTTATATAAATTCATTCTTAAAAAGATAAAGTGTGTGCGTCTCCTGCATGGTACAAGGACTGTAACAGGAGCGTTTTTTAAGATGGCCTTAAAACTTTTGATTTTGGAGGCTTTTCTTTCGTTTTCCTTCTCTTTTTTCTTTTTTATAATACTTTGTTGATCCGCTTTGGATGTGACCGAGTAAAACAAATTCTCTGCAAATTGTATGCCACTTTATATGCATTGTTCAGGTTTTAAGGTGGGTTTTCAGTTTGGAATTTTGTGCAATTTATTTCTCAGTTCTAAGTTTTGAGGCGTGTTTTCGATTTGGAATGTTGTGCAAGTTCTTACTCAGCTCTACGCGGAGTAAAGCAGCGATGTTTAAGTGCGGTAAGAGCTATTTTTTCTACGATCTAACTCCACACCTCTTTTCGGTACGGAACTGAAAGGCATAATTATATTCCCTCTTACGTAAAAAATGCCAATCTAGGAAACGTAAAGATTTATATTTATGTGCTTGCCTTTCAAAAAGAAAAAAGAAGAAGAAAAATTGAAAGAACATCCCAAGCTACAAACATGCAGTCGGCAGACATACATAAGCGATCTTTGTACGCTTTGTTTGTTTCCGTTGCTTCTGAAGGGCGTACGTCATGCTGTCGGTTCAGTAACGTGTAATTTCAAATGGTGCAAAACAGATAGAAACAAATTTTAAGTTTCAAACTACAGTAATAATGGAAATGGGTATCCAAAATCCAGTTTAGAATGCAGTGTGTTGATCGGATGTCATGCACAAACGACGTCGTGACCCGTAAGCAAAGGGCTTAGAGAAAAGTCAAAATTTGCCAACCACACATCCATTGGATCTCCGGAATCTAGTAATCACTACGGCATATCCTCATTATGGCATTTGATAGCGTGCATCACGACATACTTTAAAGGTAATAATTGTCGATTTGATTATGAGGAAGCATTTGTCTTCTCAACTTACACCAGCCATAATTACGTGCCGGTCGAATCTTAATTTCAACGATGATAACATAAGCAAACGCTGCCCAGGCCAGTGTGCTGTACCAGATTTACTGGAGGGTCGAGTTTGTTTTTATTTAATACATAGGTTAAACATTATAAAGGTTTTTTATATAGCTGAAAAAAACATAAACAAATAGAAGATAGAATGTAAAATGCAAGGTCCACATTATAAAGATATATAATTGTTTATTGGATAAAATGATTAAAAAATAAATAAATAAATAATGTTTTTTTTAGAAAAGCACAATCAAAACTATCTTCCATGATTGAAAGTTAGATATTTACAAGAAAATTTAAAAAACAAAGGAATATAATAGAAAGTATATTTTAAATTTTTTAATGTTTTTTAAGTAATACTTTTTATAGACAGTAATATTCTTGCTAGTAAATCACATTTACGAAGATAAATTTTTTTAGTAACACCCTATCAAATGCTAGGGGTTATTATTATCTTGCATTGTTGTATGGTTGCGAGGTGTGGGTTAGTGGCACAACAAATGTAAAATGGAGGCAAATAGAAAGGATTCAAAAATATCTAATCACAAACTTTCTCAAAATTAAAGCCACAACCCCTTATGAAACTATTCTAGCTAAAACTGGAATGTTCTCTTTAGAAGCAATTGCTATGACCAAGCTGTTATGTTACTTGAAAAAAACAGAAAACATGACAAATGATAGATAGCCTAGGGCAACTAGGGACGAAGAGTTGCATAAGCAAAAGAATACATGGATGAAATAAAATTGGAAATGGATGAGACGTTGGGAAATCAACATAAATGAATGCCCAAATGTCAACAAAGACAAAAAATTATGTGAATGAAAAGTTCAGAAGTGGAATGTGGAAAAATGCAAACAGGAAAAGACAATATTATATTGCAAATTTTAACCCAACGTATGACCACAAGGAAAAAGCGTATATAAGTGCTGAAATCAAGTGGAAGGAAAAAATACTCATTGCTTAGATAAGGATTAGCTCTCATAGGCTTAGATGTGAAACAGGGAGATGACAATGTCCAAAGAACAATGGGAAGAAATGATATGTACTCTATGCAACACAGGGGTAGTAGAGACAAAGGAACACTTCATCTATAAATGCTCGAGTTTTTCATATATCCGTGACAAATACAAAGAAACACTTGGGAACGAGTTTATGGCAGATTTATTTGAAGACAGTAAAATAAAAAAAGTTAGAGAATTGCTAACACAAATCAGCAGGAGAAGGAACAACCTTCTCAAAAATATTAAAAATCATATGATATGATTTGAGTAACTGTACTTCCATATTTGAAGTCCCATAAACCATATTTGGGTCTCGGAGACGTAATTAAAATCTTTCATTTGATTGCATTCCAAAATTTGGTCATTCATTCTATTCACTTTATTAGCCCAACATCATGAAGGCCCGAATAAGCTTAACGAAGATGGTTCACTTCCATGCACGGGTGTAATCAATCAATAAATAAAAACGAATCCAGAAACATTAAGAATCAAAGCAATCAAATATTGTATGGGATCCTATTGAGGACCATCGGAAAAAGCGTCCATAGCGGTGACGATTGGGGGAGGGGTTTCGTATGCATAACCAAATATATATATATATATAAAATCAATATATATTTATAGTTGTTTTTAAGAATTAGTGGATTGGGAAGACTTTGAGCATTTATCAAGAAGAAATATAGGTTCAAATTTTGGAGCATGTTCAATAAAAGGGTAAAGGTAATAGTTTGACTTGAGTCTGTTGAGTACATGTCAGTTTGACCATGGTCGTATCAACCCTGAGCGACCTGGGTGGCCCTCAATCGGAGCCATGTTTATCAAGAAGAAATAAAGGTTATATAAACAACTTCAATAATTTGACCTATAACCAATAAAAACTTCAAAAAATTTATCTAATTTTATACCTAATTATTAAAAATGAAAGGATATTATTGATTTCCTTGGACGAGGTAGAAACATTATCATACAGTTAGAGTATCACTATCAGAGGAGTGTGGGGATTGCATACACATAGGGGATGGCCGAAGGATGCAATGAGTGTTTAGTCATATGATTAAGATGGGGAAGTAAGTCGTGATGATGGTAAAGGAAATATTGACTTGGACTTTCTAAAGGCCAGTGGATGGTCCGTTGCACCATGGATGTTAGTGTCATGAAAAGGAACAAAGGGTACAATGTGTCTTATTTGTCAAGAGATAAAGGACAACAATAGTTTATATATATATATATATATAAATGTGGTGAGGTTGTTTATTTTTATTTTGATTGGTTTATAAGCCTTTGTCTATCAAGGTTTTATACTACTAAATTATGAATAGGAGATGCTTTGTAGTTGGATTATTATTTATTTATTTTTTATCATATTCGGTGTGTAAGACTTTACCTTTTCTGCGTAGCATCGAGACTTTTCTCTTACAGAGTATTTGGATTATTTTTAAGATTTGGATTCTAGATCCATGATATATTATTAGATTTAGTATTTTAAAAGTTGATTTTATTATTAATATTTTGGTGTATATTATTTTTGTTGTTTTTATTTTGAATTTTATAATTAAAATTATTGTTTTTGAAAAGTTATTTTGTTAGAAGGGGTGTTAAAGCAATGATTTTGACTATTATGATGTCAAAAATAGTAGCAAAGTTGTAAGCAAGTCTAGTTTACAACTATATTTGGTTGGTTTCGAACCTTCCAAAAAAAATTCTATTTTAGAACCATTTTTTTTGTTAGTTTAGTATATTTCAACCATGTAATTTTTTATTATTTTATTTTTCTACTATATATTTTGAGTATAATTGTCTTTTCTAATATTGTAATTTAGGTAGAATTGTATGTTTTTTCAAACCTTAAAAATAGTATCACGATATTAGGACCCTTCTGGGAGACCTATCTTATTTGATCCTTTCATCAAGTAGATCAAAATAATATATATGTATATTATCCCTTTTTTGATGCAATTCTGGTATATACTTGGCCCTCAGTTGGACCTCACTATTTGCCTACTTTTATATGTTCAATCCTTTGGCTTCCAAATTTTAGGAATATATGAACAAGTGCTTATGGATGATAGATCTAAGTAATGATGATTGTATGAACCAATGGAAGCATTATCCATGGAATTAAGACAAGCACCATAATATCTCAAAGGGCATAAAATTATTTAATCCTCAACACTTGAATAGTCACTGCCACCATGAGTTCCTTCTCTACCCCTCCCATGGAATACATCAACACATTCAATCCATCCTTTATAAACATGGAACCATGGGTTAGCCAATATACTCAAACAATAAAAAGAAATTTGCACATGAAGATTTATCTGTTGAGGTCTACTCAACACACTTATAAGTAAAAAATTGATACAATCATCAATTTTATCACATACATCAAAATTTGTTGAAGGATTTTTTTGCTCAATGCCCTACCAAGCAGTAGGACTTTGAGATTCAAAAAATAAAGGGGGAACTACAAAGCGAATTCCAACATGTTCTCCTTGGGTAGATTCAATATTAATAGAATGGACCTGAGATCACCAAAATCAAGTAAGCACTTATCACACACTTCTAATGGTAGCATCTAGGTTACTTCTAAAGGATGAGTTTTGGGCAAGATCCATGAAAATTCTAGAATACATCTTTTGGCTAGGAGACATGGCACTTCTAGAAGACGAATTTTCATGCAAGATCTAGGGTGATCCTTTTTTACTCAAATACATACTCATTGTATCATAGAAAATTATATAAGTGTGGTTGGTGATGAATAGGATATTACTCATGATTGGGATTATTTATCCAATGGTGTTGTATCTCTTTATGACCATTCTCGTGATGTTATAGACCCTCAAATTGATATATGAACTTTTTATGGTGATGATCTACACAAATATATTTTTAGAATTGGGTGTCTCATACACTAGCTTAGAGTTTTGAACATGGAAGAGTAACTATAGTCACCACTAAATGTAGCACAGGGGTGTAGTATTCTTGGTGGGGAGGTGATTCTGAGGGCTTAGAATGATCAACTTAATACCCTTGTTCAATTATCCAAATTATACAATAGTATATTCTTCACAACAATTAATATGTGACCGCAAAACAACTTGTACAAACTCAAATCATACCACTGTACGATTCCAAATCATACAGTGTTAGTGCTTGTATGATTTGATACTTAGTCAATCCTCCAAATTTGGTTTTGTAAGCTACCATACATATTTTTGTAACTAATTCACTCAATTTGCTAATATTTCCAAATCGAGAAAGTTTCCTTCAATCGCCTAAACTATCGAATCACGTAATGTTTCCTTGTATGATTTGTAGTACATTTGGTGTACAATTTGTATGAACTAAAATTTTAGAAAGCTGCCAATTTGGACACTCTTCTATACCAATCTCTTTAAGACAAGTTTTTGCAAGTTCGGGAATGGCAATTACTCTATTCTCACCAACATGCAAGTTCTATCTTTAGGTTTTGAGAGATTTCTTCACAATGGGAATATCAAAAAATCATACAACCTTCAAGATATCCTTATTGATATAATATACCTCACAAATAATTCCTAAGGCTCACACCAGTGTTGTTTCAATTCCATCCTTCATAGCAATGTATTAACATCAACCATAAACATAAAGAAGCAACATGCAATAACCAGATACTGCAAAACATTACTCCATCATTCTAGAATCATACAATACATGAGAAAATATTATGCAATGTGGTTATTCATCATTACTCTTCAATGGTGCAGTACAATCACTAACAAATTCCACAAAGATACACAATAACCAGTAATTCCACACAATAATCATATAGATGCATTCAATACTTTGGCTAGTCAGACTAAACTATCACTAGATGCATGAAATTGAAAGGGAGGTCTTATATAATGTCGCCCAGGACATTCCAAGCGGTTCTTGAGGTAATTCATTATTCACAAATGCCCATGTATAACGGAATTCATAATTACACCCTTTTACTAAGTCTAATTACATGATTTATCAAATTCATTTGCAATTACAACTCAAATTGCATTTCCTTTGTATTATATTGCATTTCATTGCACTTTGTACGTTTTACCATCTAGTTTGTACATTTTTCCTCCTCCTTGTATGTTTTACTCTTGCTTGTACGTTTTGCTAAAACTATCAAAATTGTCAAAACTAGGCAAATCCTCTTTGTCACTTCTTCTTCTTCTAGGAGGTGGATTTGTTGCCTACATATACCCTCCCCTTTACTTTGGTTGGTTTTCTCACTGACTCATATTTTAGCTGGGCCTCATATTCTTTGACAAAGGCTTCACTATCTTCTAGTCATACATGAAGAATATCATGTTGGTTCTACAACTTGACTATGTAGTTATCCATTTCTATTGCTTTCACACCATGTTGGTTGGTTATCTCCTCGGTAGTCTTCAAGGGTTCCCTTAATTTTTGTTCACACTCAGTAGCACTCTTCTTAAGCTTCTCCTAAAAATGTGCTTTTGTTTGAGCTACTACTTCTAACTCTTCATTTTATCTATAAGGGTCTTTAGATGGTGATTATTATCAGCCTCCAAAGCATGAACAATCTCCTCCTTAATCATCAATTGTGTTTGCTTTTCTAGTATCATAACATTATATCACTTATTGTCCTTTGTAAGCTCTTCTATCTTCTTATCCTCCATTTTTAGTTGCTCATATTTTTTAGCCAATTGTGTTCTCAGTTGTTCATCCTTCGCCTGCAACTGTTCTTCTTTTGCTTTTAATTGAGCTTCCAACTCCTTGATCATGTCTTCTACCATTTGTGAGACCTATCATTTCTCCTCTTCTAGTGAACTAATTTTGGTCTTGAAACCAACCCTGTTACTTAGTATTTCTTCTTGCAATTTCTTTAACCTATATTTTGTCATAGTATTACTCTTATGCAATTATTCCTCCATTATAATCATTTCCTTTCGAGTGGCCTCTATTTATTCTTTCTAAGATTCCTTAAGCTGATAGATCTGCTCCAATCCTATGCTCAACCACTCTATCCAATGTGTTAGGAAGTTCAACTTCTTTAGAGTGATAGTCAAGCCTGAGGTCACCCTCTTATGTTCCAACTCTGTGGTATTCAATAGATAATTCAGATAATTAGCTCTATTCAGGTACAACCTCATATGTTGCTTGTAATTGGTTCTCACTCTGTCTGTCAATTTGTATCTTCCTAACATCGTTGTTACCTCTTCCTTGGGTAACTTCCATGGTTGTTGTACATGAATATCAGTAATTTTCTTTATACGATCCTCATTGCTCATCTATTTTGTTATCTTTTCCAATTTTATAAACACTTGTTCCTATCATAGCTTCAAATATCCTACACATCCAATACAAAATTGTAATTTATCACTAGCCATGACATTGTCTACCTGAGAGAAGAAATGGTACACCTAATCTTCTACCCTTTTTGCATCCTCCTTCATTTCAATATTTGAGAACTACGGTACCTCTAGGAGGTAGCTTGTTTGCATCCTCTACAATTCTTCCTATGTAGGAGGTTGTTATTTCTCTTCTTCCAAGTGGTGACCAGAGCTTCCTCCAAGATCCATTAGTGCTTTCTTTGTGTTTATATTTTCCTACGGTGGAGTCTATCCTATAATTATCTCAATTTACACATCTTCTTCAATATCCACAACCTTGGGATGAGATTGCTTTTGCCATATATGTTCCTGGACTTCCTTTTGCTCTGTTAAATCCACCTGATATTTTTCTATCACATGCTTTTCTTCCTGATTCTACTAGACTTCCATCATTGTGACTTCTTCAATAATAGGATCTTCATGTTCCTATGATGCATTTGTATCATCTTGTGCATCACTATGATCATTTTGATTAGTGCCTCCTCCCATCACAAATCTAAGGAAAGGCTTATTCTTCTCTCTTCACTCTTATTTTGAGGCTTCCACTACCACTTTGGCTTTGTCCCTTACTTCCTGTGTAGTGGTTACTACTTGTATTATTTGCCTCACTTCTATATCATCCAAAATTTTATAAGTCTCCAAAATTTTGATATCAGTAGACTGGAAAATATATGGGGACTCTACCATCTCCTCTACTTTTACCCAATCCTAATTTTATAAATCTAGCTTCTTCGATTCTGACTGTCCTTCCTCTTGTTGATTCTCCTGTATAGGCTCAACTTGTTTTTTGGTACATGATTTTTTGCCATTATTTCCCATTGTCTTCTTTTCTTATCTATATTAGACTGGATTGCCTTCCCATAATTTCTTCCCTTTCATGAATTGATAACTACTCCTATTGTCGTTGATGAAGTGCTTGTTATTTTAGTTCAGGTTGCAACTACCTAGGACTTTCCCTTTGATGGTGTACCTCCTCATCCGAAGAAGTATCCTCATGTACTATGGTGGCCTGCTACTTAGGATCTGTCTTTGCTTGAGACTTATCTGGAGTCTCCTTCTAAATTGGAACTAGCTTTGCCCACCGTAGAATGGTTGGCCTACCTGCATCAATATTCTTAGGCTCTTTCAATCCTAAAAAATAAATTCCTAGCTTGGGTATTTATAGATGAAGTGTTTCTTTGTCTCTACTGCCCCTATATTTATTGAAATATTATTAAAAAACAATAATGAGGGTTGAGGATTACTTTCAGATAAGAAGAACCATTCTTAGGGATGGAATGAGCCATATATATATATATATATATATATATATATATATATATATGTTTCCTTATAAATTATTATATTTTAATTAATATAATGCTTTTAGAAAGAAAAAAATAGTCAACCTTTGAGATTGAACTTTGTAGGTTTGTGCGATTGGGAATTTTTAGTTCTTTGCAACTATTGATTAAAAATGTTTTTAGGTGAAATTAGAAGTTTAGGTTTCAAAAAACTTTGAGAAATTTTTCATGGTTGCATCACCTCAAATTTGAACTTGACGATATAGTTTTCTAGAAACACCCTCGTGGATAGTCAAATTTTTAAATCATTCATTAAAGCTTCTTCCATGATTGCCACTTCCATATTAGGCTCTGATTTGTCTAAATTTGTGACTACATGTACTCTATGTTGAATAATTCTATATCATGCTCCATTCCCAACATGCTATGTGGCAGTGCAGCCTAAGCATTACTCTTGTATTTGCATCATAATAATTATTAAATATGTTTGAGAAAGTCACTATTGATAAACAGTAGGAGGGCCCCTTCCATCTAGGCTTTTACTTATGACCTGTATCAAATGAGTGCATATTAGATTTATAACAAATAATATAAAGGACAAAATCTAAATCATCAAATCTAAGATTTAAGTTCTAACTTGTAAGATTATTTCTTATTCTCTAGGAATGGGTGAATGGGGATAAGCTCACAAATAATTGTGACCTTCGTAATTGACATGAAATAATATATTAGGTAATTTTTGAAACCTCTAGCCATTAAATTGTATCGGTTTGGAAAATAATTTATGGGTTGATGTAGTTTCAATTATATAGTACATTCTGAATAGATGTCCCATAATTGTAGCAAATAATTTAAATTTCCATGAGGTTTGGTATGGAAAGAAGATTGGAATTCATTTCAACTTATTCTAAACAAAGTTGTATTGAATAACAATATTGAATAAGTGTATATGCAATAGTTAGAAGGATTTGAAGGGGAAATTAAAGGACAGGTCTACAGGTAAAAAAATAGTATTTGGAATAAAATGTATGAATTTTACGGTATTCAGTAATTTTTGCATATTTTTTGAAGTGTGGATTTATGAGAAGTATGAATAAGTCCATGTTATACTATAAAAGTGATGGTTATGATATTTTGATTGTCTGATTATATATTGATAATCTAATATTCACATGAAATATATCAATAGTGAAGAGAGAATGCAAGCAAGACATGATGGAAGAACTTGAAAAGAACAATTTGGGTTTGATGTATTATTTATCAAGATTGAAGAATTTGATAATCAAATTCCTATTATATGAAATTCTATGGAAGCATAGAAATTATGTCACAATTGGGAAAGCATGTAAATATCAATTCATTCATGCATAATATACAAGATATTTCATAATACAACTCATATGATCAATTTGGAAGAAATTGCACCACAAAAATATTCCATTGAGTTAATATATTTTTTGGTAGATTTACTACCATATAACTCACAATATTATTCTCCTATTTCACTCCATTCCATACAATCTGATCTAGCTGTGGATGATACACATATTGACCAATCCATCCAAGCAAGTATGGAGATATGATTCAATTACTGAGGGATACACCAATATATAGAATCGTGACTATGGCAATAATAACTTTTCGAAGTTATTATTTTCTATTTCTTGAACCTATATTTTTACTTTTGTATGCACTTTTCTATTTTCCAAATGCCTTTTTAACATTGGAATTTATTTTCTTTTTTTCCAAGTATTTGCATGTGCCTTTACATATTAGGTATTACTTGTAACAACATTCTACCCCTTAGTACTAAATATCTTAATTTTGATTTCTTAAATAAAATTCTTTCATTGATATGTTGTACATGCACCTTTAAAATTATCCATACATGTTCATATATCTTCCAACTGCTTGCTTGACTATTTATTCAACATCCATTGTCAAATATCTTACTTGATCACTCATTCAATTGTTAACTTCTTTTTTTATTGAATATGGGATGATCCTACAACTCAACTATAAATGCTTGTATGGTAAGCTTCTCATCCTATTTAACTATATATATAACTATTCATTGCAACCACCATATGTAATAGAGTATATCACTACTTACGAGGTTCACTCTATTGTTTCCACACCAAATATTCATCTTTATGCTCTCATGTGTGAGATCTTTCTTATACCACACGTAACCTTTAGTCATTGAATTTTATCAATCCATATTTATTTTTTACCAATAATCCTATTATTCCACTTTCTTTTTTTAGCTTCTCTTACTACTGCTATATTTTTATTTAGCTCTCATAACTTGTTGAAGGTATGAACTAGCTAGGACTTCAATCTAGGGCCTCCATGCATTGAAGTTGCTCTACCAAAAATATTATTGCTCCTTGTTCAACCATCATGTGATTTAAATGTAAGCTTACTTTTATTTATTGTTAGCGTACTTACTATTTCTTTTCTTTGTCTTCTTACGCAGTTGTTATTTTGTTATAACAAATTGCTAATACGGCTGGTTGGTTTGGCAACCTCCGGCAATTTGTTAATTGTAACCTGTATATAATTTGCCTTCTGAATAATACAAAGATGTTCCGTAATTTTACATGGTACTAGAGCCAGTGGCGAGAAGAGAGGCTGGGGAGAATACGCAGTTTTTTTTTTCCTAAAGGCTGCTGCGTTTTTTGCTGGGAGGAGGAGTTGTGTCTGGCTAAAAATTTGCGATGCGATTTTTTTTAAAATCATGACAGCGCATGATTATTTAAAAAAAAAAAAAAGAGGACGAACGCAGAGCGCAGAGCGCTCCCCCGCCCCTGGTCGTAGCGCCCGCGTCCGCGTTGGAGGACGACATAGCACGCACTGTGAAGACACAGCGCGCATCGCCCCTCGGTTGGAGGAAGAGGACGAAAGACGCGTAACGTGCATGTCCCAACGCTCCCCCCCATACGAGAACGGAGGACGAGACAGCGCTGCGTGTCCCAACGCCCCCCCTCCTATTGGAGTACAGAGGACGAGACAACACGAAACGTGCGTGTCAGGCCTGCAGCGTTCGAAGGGGAGACATATCGAGGCTGGGACGTACACGCGCAAGACATCTAGGAGGTGGACGTAGCCCCCACGCGCGCGATACGTCCACACAGCTGGGATGTTCGCGTCCAGCACAGACGAAACGCCCGCCCCCCCCCGTCCAGCGCGGCTCGGCGCGCTGTGTCGCGAGAGCCCTGGACGCCCCCCCGGAGATAAAATAAAAAAAAAAATCAGGTTCCCTCCCCCCTCCCTGGTTGAATGGAGCGCGGCTGCATCCTGCGTCGCGACAAGGACGAGGAGAGTCTACGTTAAAAAAAATAAAAAATAATGCGACAGCAAAGATGAGGATGCAGGCAGCGACAGTGGGCTCGGGAAAGCAGCGGAGGAACCTGCGCTCGGGCAGCAGCACAAATTTGAGGGGCTTCATTGATCCTTTTGGATCAGCCCGCTAGCTCACTTGGCAGTGAGCTGTGCGGTAAGGCTCTGGGAGCCTGCAGGTCGGGGGTTCAAATCCCGCCGACTACCCCCAAGGTATAAATTCTTTTTTTTTCAAAGTTATTTTTTTAATTATTATTTTTTAATTAAAATTTTTAATTTTAATTTTTTCTATAGTTTTTTAACTTTATAAATTAAAATTTTAATTTTAATTTATTTTTTTATAAGTTTTAAAACTATATAAATTAAAATTATTTTTTTTAATTTTAAATAAATAATAATTATTAAAATGCTTTGTTAAAGAAATTTTTTTAAGGGGGGATATTTTTTCAAAAAATCAAAGGGGGATTGTGAGTAATTTTCTGAAAAGGCAATTTGGCGAATTGTAAAAGGTGCATTTTCGGCTGTGACCGACACCTTGTGGGTTATTCTTGTGGGCAATTTTTTTTGTTGTATGTTGCATATTTCATTTTTGCACTATAACATTAAAAATTAAAATCAAAACACTCCCTAAGTCCCCGGAATAATTAAAATCCATCCGTGCAATTTATTGCACTACAGCATTCGGTATTTGTGATACCTCTGGCCAGCACTTACAGGTAAAGTTGTCGTGATTTGGCTACTGTATCCGCCACCTAATATAGCTGCTACAACGACGTCTGAGCTTGTTCTCTATAAATCATCGGGGAGAGATAAGTTTGCCATTTTTTGCATTTTTTTACTCCATCCACTACCCTTTATCGCACTTGTGTTTAGGCGTAAATCCTGACGGAGTATTCTTCATAGTGTTTAGGGGAAGTTACGCCCCACGCATGAGAAGAATCTTCTATGGTAGGTTCCATCAACAAGGCGATTCCCTTTCAGTACCGCTTATGTTCAACGTATCGTATGATCTCTAAAACTCACCTATAGTCTCCCTCACGTAAGGGCGGGTGATTTTTGTTGATCTTTCTAAATACCTATAGTTTTCCTCACGTAAGGGCAGGTATTTTGTATGGTATAACGGCCTAGCAAAAGGTATATCGAAAGGGGGACCAATTGGTGATATAAGGAACCTTCACTATGGCCACTGTTGCAAAGTTGATGACTGATCCGCATCAGTTATTGAAAGGTCCAAATTATACACCATGGAAACATAATATGAAGGCAATTCTCCAAATGGAAGATTTGTGGGATATTGTTACTGGAGTAGCAACTAGGCCTTCACCAACAGTAGGATCCATAGGTCCTTCCACAGATCAGATAGCTTTTGACAAGAAATATAGTAGAGTAAAGGTGGTCATTTTGTTTGTTGTTTCAGATGAAGTGCAACCTCATATAGCTGACAAAGCAAGTGGTAAAGAGGCATGGTATGCCCTTAGAACCATCTATGAGGGGAAGAATGATTCCACCATTCTTCATATTCAACAACAACTTCATAACCTGAGTTTAAGACAGGGTGAAATAGTTGAACTCTTTCTGTGCAGAGTGTCTAAATTGAAAGAGAAATTGAATTCTTTGGGAGATACTATGGATGAAAAGCTTCTCATTTCACTTGTGATGAGTGCTTTACCTTCTTCATTTGATATGTTGATAACCTCCATCTAGGTGTCTCAACGAAAAATTACCTACATCGAGTTGGTCAATCTGCTTCAAAAATAGGAGGCATGCCAACTTCACAAAGATGATTCTTCCAATACAGCCCTATACACCAACAGGTAGGGTTCTAGGAAGAAAGGTAATGGGAAAAAAGGAGGCAACTTTCAGAAAGGATGAAATTCTCAACAAGATACAAAAGAAAAAGGCAAACAACCTCAACAGAAGAAGAGGTGGTGCAAGATCTGTGAGAAAGACAACCATGACACCAACAGGTGTTGGCATAAGAACAAGCAGAAAGGCCAAAACAAGCCACAAAATAAAAACAAGAAACCCCAAGTGAATGTTGCTGTTGAAGAATCTGACTTAGATTTTGAATGGGCACACAAGGTGCTCATGACTACCATAGATTCCACACAGAGGGATCCTGTTTGGTATGTCGATTCTGGAGCTAGCAAACATATGACTGGCGAAAGATCGTGGTTTGAATCATTTGTGGCCAAAGAGGGCAAACCTGTCACCATTGCTGATGATAAAACCTACAGGGTTCAGGGAGAGGGCACAGTTTCAGTCACTCTTCCTGATGGCAAGTGTTAGATTGACAAAGTCCTCTATGTTTCAGGATTGGCTAACAATTTGTTGTCAGTGACACAAATCCTGGATAGAAATATGGTTGTCAACTTTCATGTTGAGAATGGAAATAAGTGTTGTACTATTACCAGGAAGGGTAAAAAAATTGCAACAGCTTCATATAAGCACGGCTTATTTGCACTAGATGCTATCTCTACTCCACATGTTGCCATGACTATCTCTACCAAGGAGGCAACTTCCCTATGGCACAAGAGATATGGGCATCTTAGTTCTGGCTACTTACTTGAGCTCAGTAAGTATGAGATGGTAAAGGGTCTTCCTTACCTTTTTGCCACATTGCCAGTGTGCTCTGACTGCTTGGCAGGAAAGCAACATAGAGTACCATTTGAGAAGAGCTCAACAAGAGCACGAAAACCTCTAGAGTTAATTCACACCGATCTGTGCGGTCCTTTCACACCCAACAGTTGTGGAGGGAAGAGGTACTTTCAATTATTCGTAGATGACTACTCATGAAAGATGTGGGTTTTATTTCTCCAACTGAAATCGAAGCTTTCGCATTCTTCCGACGAGTTCAAGAAATCCGTTGAGAAGGAGTCAGGAGCTTATATTAAAACCCTTCGCTCGGATCGAGGGGGAGAGTTTACCTCTAATGAATTTTTTGCATTCCTAGATAAGCATGGAATCAAGAGACAGTTAACAACTGCCTATACTCCTCGACAAAATGGAGTTGCTTGAGAGAAGGAACCGTTCTATCATGGAAATGGTTCATTGTATGCTCACAGGAGCTACTCTTGGGCAACAATATTGGGCAGAAGCTGTCACCATTGCAGTGTATCTATTGAATAGGGCACCCACAAAGGCCCTAAAAGGAATGAATCCACAGGAAGCATGGAGTGGTCAAAAACCCCCCATATCTCGTCTACGTATTTTCGGATGTCACGCTTTCATGCACATATCGAAATAGAAAAGGAAGAAGCTAGATGAGAAAACACTGAGATGTATTTTTCTTGGTTTTTTTGAGCACTCTAAAGGATATCGGTTGATAGATCCTTTGACCAAGAAAATTCATATCAAGCGAGAGATGTTGTCTTTGATGAAGCTTTCACATCACAGAGCACATCTAAAGTACACCAAGATATTGTGGAATCTAAGGAAGAGAAGATTCCTTCATCAACACAGACAAGAGGTCCTTCTACATCTTCTTCAACTCCACCGAAGAAGAATCCTAAATGGTTTACAAATACAATCAGAGACGCAAATTTATCCACTCCTCCCAATTTGAATTTGGATAGACCTCGTACACGCAGTATGGCTCAAAAGGAAAAAGAAGCCAAAGAAACTGGTGAGGTTGATGATCTTTGTCAATCTTTTGAGGAACTTTCTATGACTCCAAGTACAGAAGTAGAGGATATGGATATTGATGATGACAGGGCGTTCATGTCTACCATAGATGATCTTGAACCTGCATCAGTGCAAGATGCTCTCAGTGAGCCTTAGTGGAAGGCCGCTATGGATACAGAGTATGAGTCTTTGATGAAGAATAAAACTTGGAAGCTTGTTGATTTGCCGCATGGAAAGAAACCCATTGGCTACAAATGGGTATATAAAGTCAAGTACAAGGCAGATGGAACAATTGATAAGCATAAGGCCCGTCTTGTTGCAAAGGGCTATGCTCAAAAGGAAGGCATTGACTACGAGGAAAATTTTGCACCTACTGCTCGGATGACCACAATTCGGGTTATGTGTGCTATGGCAGCACAATATGGGTGGAAAGTTCACCATATGGATGTCAAAAGTGCCTTTCTAAATGGTGATCTCCAAGAAGAAGTCTACATGACTCAGCCAGAAGGATTTAAAGTGGAAGGCCAAGAGCAGAAATTTTGCAAATTAGTCAAATCCTTGTATGGTCTGAAACAAGCTCCTCGAGCTTGGTATATAAAAATGGACAATCACCTTATGCAGCATGGATTTAAGAGATGTCCATCAGATGCAAACCTCTATTTCAAGAAACAGGGTTCTGAGATAGTGTTGCTTGTACTCTATGTGGATGATCTGCTCATTACGGGGAGTTCGGAAACTATGATCTCTCTTGTCAAAAGAAACTTGTGCAAATATTTTGAGATGACGAGATCTCGGACTTCTCCATTATTTTCTTGGTCCGGAATTTAGCAGGAAGGAGCACTCCATCAAAGTGTCTCAGAAAAAATATGCCAAGACATTACTGGAAAAATATTGCATGACTGATTGCAAGCCAATGGCAACTACGATGGAGAATGGACTTCAGTTATCATGATATGATGATTCACCTCAGGTATATGGTCCTCTCTATCGACATTTGATTGGGAGTCTCATATATCTGACCAATACTAGGCCAGATCTCGTATTTGCTGTCAACTATCTTTCGAGGTTCATGCAGGGGCCTAAGACCACTCATTGGAAAGCAGACAAAACGTGTTCTTCACTATGTCCGTGGTACTATGGAATATGGCCTAGAATACAATAGGAACAAAAAATTCTTCTTGCAAGGATACACGGACTCCGACTATGCCGGATCATTTGATGATCGCAAGTCAACTTATGGATACATTTTTCATCTGGGATCCGGTCCTGTCTCTTGGCATAGCAAGAAGCAACAGGTGGTTGCTATTTCATCAATAGAGGTAGAATATCGTGCCGCACGTGAAGCTGTGTGCGAAGTGATATGGTTACGTCACATTCTGACAAGTATGGGCCATCCATCAAAATCTCCAATACACTTGTTTTGCGACAATCAGGGTGTTCTGAACCTTGTCAAGAATCGAGTCCATCATGAAAGAACAAAGCACATTGACACACAATGTCATTTCATTCAAGATGAAGTTCCAAAGCACCGAATTCAGCTTCAGCACATTCCCACCGATGCTCAAGTTGTAGACATTTTCACTAAGGCACTTGGACGTGTCAAATTTGAATTGTTTCGTAGCTCACTTTGTATTGCAAAATGATGTAAGGGGATGTTAGTAGTCTAGTATAGCTATTAGTTATTACATTACCCAAATAATGTAATAAAGGGGGATGTTAGCGTACTTACTATTTCTTTGTTTGTCTTCTTACGCAGTTGTTATTTTGTTATAACAAATTGCTAATACGGCTGGTTGGTTTGGCAACCTCCGGAAATTTGTTAATTGTAACCTGTATATAATTTGCCTTCTGAATAATAGAAAGATGTTCCGTAATTTTACATTTATTACTTCCACATCCCCCTAAGCCACTCCATGAGTATTCAATGCTCCTATATTCAATATCAACTTTGATACCAATTTTCAACACTAGCTTTGAGCTTCAACACTGAATTTGATACCACTTATTAGGATTATATGCTTTTATGATCATATTACTCTTAAATTAAACACTATGGAAGCATATAAATTATCTAACAACTATGAAAGCATATAAATTCATTCATACACCATATACAATATATTTCACAATACTATTCATATGCTCAATTTGAGTGCAATTGCATTGCTCAACTCTTTCATTGAATGAATAACCATTATGGTAGATTTGTGGACATTCAAGCTATTGAAATTATAATTTGATTCATGTCCAAAGCTAACATTGTATAATGTATTCGATAGGCCTAACAAAATTTCATTATACAATGTATTGATTATTTGTAATATTTTATTATGTAAGCTTTCTGGGGTGCAATTAACCTTATTATGGTTAAATGCTATTTATAACATTTAATTAACCTAAATAATCTTGTTATGTTAGCTTAGGTTAAAATTTATTGTGTAGTTAGAGTCTAATATTTCTATAAATACCCTTTCTCAATCATCATTTTCTTATTAGAGTGTTTTGTAATAATATCTACGGATATAATTATTATTTATAGTGCTTATAGGTGACCACCAAATCACTTTTTTTTTGTACTTATTTTTATTATCTATATAATATTTGAGTTCATGGTTATATTTTGTTCAATTTTGGAAAATACTATGGATTCTAACATGGTATTAGAGTAGTTATAAAGCTATCTCATTTGGACACACAAAAATGTGATTCTCTCTTTCTTATCTTGTTGAGCAAGGTGCATGAATAGTATTGTCATTGTTGTCAACACAGTCAGATAGATATGTTGATGCAGCGGACAAGAAGTTCAAAAGCTATTCAGATGCAGAAGACAGGAGTTCAAAGGTTATTCAGAGTATGTACAGTGATTTTCCAAGAAGACCAAAGTGGCCCATATACAAAAGATCAAATAAAAAAGATAAGTAAGAAAAGTGTCGTGATATCACGATATATACAGCAAGCAAGAAAAACTGTCATGATTTTGTGACATGTTGGAAGAGAGAGAAAAAGCAAGAAAAACTGTCGCGATTTCGTGACATGTTGGAAGAGAGAGAAAAAGTAGGAAAAACTGTCGCAATTTTGCGACATGTTAGAAGAGAGAGAAAAAGTAGGAAAAACTATCCCGATTTTGCGACATGTTGGAAGAGAAAAAGGCAAGTGGAAAAATTGTTGCGATTTCGCGACATGTTGGAAGAGAAAAAGGCAAGTGGAAAAACTATTGTGATTTCGCGACATGTTGGAAGAGAAAAAGAAAGCAGGAGAAAAGTGTCACGATTTCGCGACAAGTTCGAAGAAAGAGAACAAGTAAGAAAAGTGTCATGATTTCACGACATGTCGCATTTTCGCGACTAAAATAGGAGAGAGAAAGTAAGTTTGAAAAGTGTCGCGATATCGCGACATGTCGCATTTTTGCGACTAAAACAGGAGAGAGAAAGTAAGTTGGAAAAGTGTCACGATTTCGCGACATGTCGCATTTCGTGACTAAAATAGGAGAGAGAAAGTAAGTTGGAAAAGTGTCATGATTTCGCGACATGTCACATTATCATGATAAAAGAAAGAGAGGAAGCGTATGAAAATCGTGTCAAGTTAAATATGTGAAAGAGATGTTAAAAAAGTTCATAATGGAGGATTGTAAGCCAGTTAGCACTCCCATGACGACAGGTTGCAAGTTGAGCAAGGATGACAAATCTCCACCTGTTGATCAAACCATGTACAGATCTATGATTGGAAGCTTACATGCACGACAGCTACCAGACCAGATATTTTGTAGGCGGTATGCATGGTAGCATGATTTTAGGCTAATCCCAAGGAGACTCATGTGACAATAGTGAAGAGGATTCTTCGGTACCTCAAGGGTACTATGGAGTATGGGTTATGGTATCCGAAAGGTAAATACTTCACCCTTATTGCATATTCAGATGCAGATTGGGTAGGATGTGTAGATGAAAGAAAGAGTACCAGTGGAGGTGCATTCTATCTTGGAGATAGATTGGTCACGTGGCACAGTAAGAAACAAGAGTCAGTTTCTTTATCGACAATAGAGGCAGAATATATTGCAGCGACAACATGTTGTACGTAGGTATTGTGGATGAAACAAACCCTGAAAGATCTTGGTATTAGCTTCAGTGAGCCAATATCAGTTAAGTGTGATAACACTAGTGCCATTAACATCTCCAAGAATCCGGTTATGCATTCACGCACAAAACACATTGCTATCAGGTATCACTTTTTGAAGGAGAAAGTTGCGAAAGGTGAGGTTAAGTTGGATTTTATTCCAACTACAGAGCAAGTAGTAGATATCTTCACAAAACCATTGCCCAAGGAAGTTTTTGAGTACCTTCACAATAAATTGGGAGTGGTCACACTTCCCAAGAATTGACTAGCTACGGGGATCACATTCTCAGGGGGGAGCATTTAAGTATTTGATTATCTTTTTGCTCATGTTCATGATTTTTGCTAAGTGTAATAAATTTTGCCCGAGAATGTTGTGCATGGACTCAGGGGGAGTCTATAATAGCCCTTTGGTATTATTGTCAAAGGGGGAGAAGAGTTACGGAAAATTGCACATGTGTTGCCAACAATTCCAAAGGGGGAGATTGTTGAGCAAGGTGCAACAACAGTATTGTCATTGTTGTCAACACGATCAGATAGATCTGTTGATGCGAGTGGACAGGAATTTCAAAAGCTATTCAGATGCAGAAGACAGGAGTTCAAAGGTTATTCAGAGTATGTACAGTGATTTTCCAAGAAGACCGAAGTGGCCCATATGCAAAAGATCAAAGAAAAAGACAAGTAAGAAAAGTGTCGCGATATCGCGACATATACAACAGGCAAGAAAAACTGTCATGATTTCGTGACATGTTGGAAGAGAGAGAAAAAGCAGGAAAAACTGTCACGATTTCGTGACATGTTGGAAGAGAGAGAAAAAGCAGGAAAAACTATCATGATTTCGCGACATGTTGGAAGAGAGAAAAAGCAGGAAAAACTATCGCGATTTCGTGACATGTTGGAAGAGAAAAAGGCAAGTGGAAAAACTATCACGATTTCATGACATGTTGGAAGAGAAAGAGAAAGCAGGAAAAAGTGTCACGATTTCATGACAAGTTCGAAGAAAGAGAACAAGTAAGAAAAGTGTCACGATTTCGCGACATGTCGCATTTGAATAAAATAGGAGAGAGAAAGTAAGTGTGAAAAGTGTCACGATTTCGCGACATGTCACATTTTCGGACTAAAATAGGAGAGAGAAAGTAAGTTGGAAAAGTGTCACGATTTCGTGACATGTCGCATTTTCGTGACTAAAATAGGAGAGAAAGTAAGTTGGAAAAGTGTCACGATATCATGACATGTCGCATTTTCACGACAAAAGAAAGAGAGGAAGCGTACGAAGTAGAACTATCGTGATTTCATGACAAAGGAAGAAGACTTAAGAAGTGTCATGATTTTCATGACAAAAGCAAAGAAGTAAAGTACGAAAGCAGAAGTGTCACATTTTCACGACAAAATCAGAGAAGAAGACTTCGAAGGTAGAAGTGTCATGATTTTGTGACAAAAGCAAAGAAGCTAAGTACGAAAGTAGAAGTGTCACGATTTCATGAAAAGCTAAGCTATGAAGACTTCGAGGGCAAAAGTGTCATGATATCACGACAAAAGCAAAGTCAAAGTCTATGGAAGCAGAAGTGTCGTGATATCATGACAAAAGAATAGAGAAAGCGTACGGAGGTGAAAGTGTCATGATATCACGACATGTTGTATTTTCACGGGCCAAAGCTAAGAGAAAGAGCAAGGAGAAAAAGTGTCACGATATCGCGACATGTATTTTTGCGGTCCGATGCAAAGAGAAAGAGCAAGGAGAAAAAGTGTCGCGATATCGTGACATGTAGCATTTTCACGGTCGATGCAAAGAGAAAGAGAGAAAAAAGTGTCACGATAACAGTTAGAAAAAAAAAGAACTTGTATTTTTGTGGAAACAACGACAAAAGAAGCTACAGAGGCAAAAATGTCATGATTTCATGACAAGTCATATATGCGCAAGACAAGAAGAAGAACCCAACTAAAATGAGAAGTATGACAGTGGACCGACATCTCTACAGCATTTACGAGGGAGATACAGAGTGAATTCATGCAGCTAAAATATGAAGAGTGAACAAAAGTCAGTGCAGGCTACAGGGACTGTTACCGAATGAAATCTTCGAGCGGTGGAATTACCGAATATCTTCATGAGTTGAAGCCGACTAAGACCGATGATAGCCGACTAAGATTAGGGTTTACATTTGTTATGCAAGCCGACTAAGATTAGGGTTTTCATCATGAAAATATTGTTATAAAAGGAGGGTTATTTGGAGAATTGTGGAGTTGTTGAATAAGTCATCGAATGCGTGTCGAAGTGTGAAATGTGGTCGTAAGAGCATAGAAAGCGTAGAAGCGATGAGATGATGGCGAAGTGCGCAAAGTGAGCGAAGAGTCATGTCGAATTGTCCTAAGTGCGTCTATGAGTGCGCAGAGAAAGCAGAAGGCACAGAGAGTGCAAAGGGCGAAGACGAACACAAAGTGCAGCTATAAGGGCATAGAGTGTACGAAGACAGTGCATAGAGGGTGCATAGAGAAGTGACTCAAAGAAGGTGAAGTGCGACTATAGATCATAGAAGATGTGTCTATTCCATAAACAATGAGAGAGATTGGGTAAGCAATAGACCAGTCAAGGTCTTGTAAAAGTGAAGGTATTTTTTTATTAAACTTCTAGATTCAAAATTGAAGTCCAGGTTGTAGCTTGGCATCAAGGGTTGGTGCTCCTTCTAGTAGGTGTTGGTAAATCAGGGGTTGGTGCTCCTTTCTATTGGTGCAGATAAATAAGGGGTTGGTGCTCCTTCTAGTGGGTGCTGGTAAATTGATTGTAAAGTTGGTGCTTTGCAAAGGCTAGATTTGGATGGTAGTCCAAGCAGTCATTCTTGAGGAGTAGCCAAATTGGTGAACCTCATTAAATCTTGTGTTGTGTGATGTTCTCTTGTGATACTTGCTTTATCTGGTTTTAAGGTTTCATTATTTTAGTTTTAAGAGCTATGAATTTAAGTTTAAAGAACTACACTGATTCACCCCCCTCTCAGTGCCATTGTAAGACTAACAATTGGTATCGAGCCAAGTTCCCTTCCCAAGCTAAATCAGTCAGGGTTGATCTTGGATTAGTATGCAATGGGTAAGAAGAATAGATCCTCCTCCAAAAGGGCATCTCAATCAGTTTTAGTTCCTGTGGAAGAGAAAATTGAACCAGAAAAGGTTGAAGACTTCTCATCAAACAAAGCACCTTTGTTTGACGGAACTAATTACGTGGTCTGGAGAATCAGGATGCAGACATATCTTTGTGCTTTGGGATACGACATCTGGGATTCAGTAGACAGTGAATACACAATACCCATCACTCCTCCAACCGATGTTGCTAGTAAGAATCTATTTGAGAATGACTCAAAAGCAAAGAATGCTATCAGGTGCGGATTAGTAGACAGTGAACTGGTAAAGATCATGAGTTGTAAAATGGCAAAAGAAATATGGGACAAACTGAGGAGTATTCATGAAGGAGACGATGAGATCAAGGAGGCCAAGTTACAAACACATCAAGCTCAGTTCGAAGCTTTAAAGTTGAATGACGATGAGAACATAGAGGCATATATGCTGAGAGTTAATGAAGTCCTAGAGGATGATTCTAAAAAAGAAACAGGTGGAGGTCTTTTCATGACACTCGAAGAAGAAACAAAAAAAGAACAAGAATGTGATGAAGAAGAAATTGATGCAGAAATAAATTTGAAAGAGGAACTAATTGCAGCTCTGGATGAATTGAAGATAGAAAGAAAAAGGAATAAGGAAATCTCAAGAAAGCTTGAGGATGCAAATGAAATAATAACCAGTTTGAAAGTACAGGTAGAAGAATTCAAAAGGATTGAAGAAACTCTTAGAGTCACAGATCAATGAGAAAGAGATTGGTTGCTGCAAACAAGAGGAAGAGATTGTTTTATTGAAGAAACAACTAGAAGAGGCCAATACAAATCTCAAATTCGAGAAGAGCACAGAGTTGCTAGATAAAATGATAAGCCAACAAAGAAGCTCCATGGATAAGCGTGGTCTTGGATATGAAGTTGAACAACCTTCATCTTCCAACTCTGCAGAGAAGAAGAAGTTCACTGTTGAAGGATCGAAGCAAGAAAAGTTTGAAGTTGAATCTTCAAAAGGAAGAAAATATCAAAGGAGATCTACAACAAAGCAACCACAACAAAAGAGGTTCTATCACTCTCACTCTATTCATAATAATACTTTTAATGGCTATTGTTTCAGATGCAACCAGTATGGTCACAAGGCAACTTATTGTGGATTGAATAATAAATCAAAGAGTTATGTTGGTAGAAATACATCTGCATTTCTGAGTGAACACTATGTACAATGTTTTCAATGTAATGGTCATGGGCACATAGCAAGGTTTTGTCCAAGCACTTTTGTATCTAATCTAAGGCAAAACTATAGATTTCATCAGACGCAAAGAACGCAACACAGACAGGGAATAAATCATGTACATAAAAGAAAGGAAAATAATCATTCATCAAGGATGCACAAGAGACAACCACACAAGAGAAATGTTCGAGTTCACGAAAAGGTGCAAAACAGGGATGTAGTTGAAAAATCCAAGCCCGAGTTCAAGAAAGTTTGGAGAAAGATAGAAGAAAGGAAATCGTGTCTCCTTGGACTGAAGGAGACTACTCCGCTATTGCACTAAGCAACTCTAGGTAGCACATCCTCAGGGGAGCAATCTTGAAGTTTCATTTTAATGCTCCTATGTATTTGTTTGATTACCTGAGGATGAAAGGCAAGTAGTCAGGGAAGTTGTCGTATAGTTGTCGAAGTGTGTTTTCAGTTCATGTAGTTGTTTGTGGAAGTGTCGTGAAGGGTGGTGATTAAATTGAGAGTTGTCATTATTGGTAGTATTGCTATATGTCATTGTTGTACTGGTGATGGTTCTTACTGCCACTGTCCAAAGTTAAGGATTATAACAGTTTAGATAATTTGGTTAGTGAAAGAATGTTGCCCTAGCCGCATATATGTGTTTCGATAAAAGCGATGTGTATTTGAACTACACATTGACGTGAAGATTGTTAGATCTATTATGATGTTATGGTGAAAAATATTGAAGTCTGATTATTGATTCATGTTTAGCTCATCAAGATGAGCAACTTTGCTTTGTGAATCATACCTATCCGAGGTCCGAAAGTATGAGTTTGAGTAAGGTGCACTATAGTTGGCCGTGAAGTGTTTGACAAAATGTTGTCTCCTGATTCGAACAGTTGAAAGTAAGGTGTGACCAGCGGTGATCTGTAGAAAACATAGACCAAGTTGAAAATGTAAAAAGGGATTTGGTTGGTGTTGTGGTACAGTGTTTGATGCTTGCACAGAGTTGGCAGTAAAATTGCAGTGTCGGTACAGTGTTGGACAAAAGTTGGTACAAGTGTGAGTCACTTGACAATTTTTTTGACAGATGTGAAATCAACATTTTTGAATGGGAAGCTTGAAGAAGAGGTTTATATTGAGCAGCCAGATGGTTTCCAGCTTGGTGATGATCCCAACTTGGTTTGTAAGTTGAAGATATATGGCTTGAAACAGGCACCCCGAGCATGGTATGCAAGGCTAGACAACTATCTCACTCAACAAGGGTTTAAGAAAGATGATATCATATTTGGCAGTAGCAAAGATGAGTCATGTAAAGATTTAGCAAATAAGATGCAGAAAGAATTTGAAATGTCAATGATTGGTGAACTTTCGTATTTCCTCGGGTTGCAAGTTAATCAAAATAAGAAGGGCATATTTATTTCTCAAGTTAAATATGTGAAAGAGATGTTAAAAAGTTCACAATGGAG